>JAZGTL010000033.1:0-1495000 GCA_037349345.1 Oemleria cerasiformis
ATGTTCTTGTGGCAGTGAAGATGGGTGGTAGATGTGACGGCGGTGGCGGGTAACGATGGAGTTAAGGGTTAAGGAAGTGGTGGTGGTGCAAGAGGTGGCGACGACAGTGGTCGCGATGGTGGTGGAGGCGATGGTAATTAATGATGGTGGAGGTGGCGGTGACAATGGTGGGCCGTGCTGGTGGTGGCGACATAGATGGTGGCAGCGGCACGCAGTGATGCAAGTGGAGGTGGAGACTAGGGTGGAAACAATGGTGGTGGAGGCAGTGATGGTGGTTGCGGTGGCAGTGGTGGCCGTGACGGTGTTGGCGGCAAAGATGGTGGCAGTGGTGGCCGTGACGGTGGTGGTGATCGTGATGGTGGCAGCGGAGGTGGTCGTTAATATCTTTAAGAAAGAAAAATATAAATGATGATATTTTTATAAATTAATTTGGATCTAGAGGAAGTAAAATTGTTTTATTAAAAATAGCTTTCAAAAGCTGACAGGACATTTCTCGAATTCCGACTTGAAATCCACGAAAAGCCCTGCTCCCGTTTGACAGCCTTTTACCACAGAAGTTAATACATGAAATAACCTTAACCTTAGGAAACATCAAATGAAATTTACAGGGACTCAAACAGAACCTCTCATGTACTTGATTGACCTTCACCCACCTGTCAGACGAAGGATAGACTAGTAGTTCACAAACTACCTCGAAGGACCTCCTCCGCAATCAAACAAGACAGCTGACGTGTCACCCTCGTGTCAACCGTCAACAACTCGTCAATTTGGGTCACCGCCCACACCACCCACTGACCCTGATGACGAAAGGACCCTTGCCAAATCTCAGGCATTGGTCACACTTCGTGACCGTAATGAACGTACATACACTAAAAGGTTCTTTGGCTATCGTATCGTCGATTCAGTTATCACACCACAGTTAGTCAATATTCTAGACTTGGTTGAATTGAGTCTCACTGACTTACCCCGAGTTGTAACTCGATATCCCAGCTCATCCCGAGCCATAGGTCACTAACCCGGCTCATCCCAAGCCATACCTGATATCCCAGCTCAACTCGAGCCGTAGCTCCGTATCCTGGCTCATCCCGAGCCGTAACTCTATAACCCGGCTCATCCTGAGAGTATGATGGAATATTCCATAACATACCTCAGATCATTCTTCAGGGTCAAAACCTAAATCATAATCCCGGTCTGAAACCCTAAAATAAATTCATAAGCCTCGAGAGATGCGTTGTGATAAGACATTGGATAAATCCCTTTAAATCTTTAGCTTAATTTCCAAGCCTCGAAAGGATACTAATATATATTCCCACTACGCACAATCCGTGGTATGACTTAATACATAGAATTATGCATGCCATGAAATCCCGGAAACCCAGTCTGCTCACAGTACATCCAAAGTATCAACTCAAGGAAGCCCTAGCCCCAAGGAACCCTTTGACATACCAATAACCCAGCTCCCACCTGAGCCAAAACCTACTCCGTGGTCATCCATTATAGTTGGGATTACTCAAACAGGGCTCTAAACAGACTCCAACGGCTGAAATCCGATCTGGAATGTTCCAAAACCCTAGACACGCGCAGTCGTGGCTGGGAAATGGCCCCACGCTCCGGTAGATGACTGGACCATGCACCATGCTCCGGCCAGGTGCCCCCATATCCTGCCATGAGCCCCCACGTGCGTCTGCACTGTCACGACGAAAGATTTCGTCGCTCTGACGTAATATTCCGTCGAACTTGACATAAACGGATTCTTCCATCCAAACTCACGGCGTTAGGGTTCCACTATAACACTGTTACTTTTTGACAAAATATGCTAACGCCGTGACCATATTCCGTCAAACCCTTACGGCATTAGTTAACCCAACGGTGAACTAACCGCTGACTGGACCACTGACTGTGCTGCCATGTGGCTCCACGTGGTAGCTGAGTCAGCCCTAACTGGTGGCCACGTGGCTCCACGTGCCAACAAGTAGCTCCATGTGGCTGCCAGGTTGAATGCCACATAAGCAACCATAGTTCGTAACAGTCATCGAAGGTAACGATGGGTGGTAGATGTGACGGTGGTGGCGGTAACGATGGAGCTAAGGGTTAAGGAAGTGGTGGTGGTGGAGGAGGTGGCGACGACAGTGGTCGCGATGGTGGTGGAGGCGATGGTAATTAATGATGGTGGAGGTGGCGGTGACAATGGTGGCCGTGCTGGTGGTGGCGACATAGATGGTGGCAGCGGCACGCAGTGATGCAAGTGGAGGTGGAGACTAGGCTGGAAACAGTGGTGGTGGAGGCAATGATGGTGGTTGCGGTGGCAGTGGTGGCCGTGACGGTGGTGGCGGCAACGATGGTGGCAGTGGTGGCCGTGACGGTGGTGGTGATGGTGATGGTGGCAGCGGAGGTGGTCGTTAATATCTTTAAGAAAGAAAAATATAAATGATGATATTTTTATAAATTAATTTGGATATAGGGGAAGTAAAATTGTTTTATTAAAAATAGCTTTCAAAAGCTGACAGGACACTTCTCGAATTCCGACTCGAAATCCGCGAAAAGCCCTGCTTCCGTTTGACAGCCTTTTACCACAGAAGTTAATACATGAAATAACCTTAACCTTTGGAAACATCTAATGAAATTTACAGGGACTCAAACAGAACCTCTCATGTACTTGATTGACCTTCACCCACCTGTCAGACGAAGGATAGACTAGTAGTTCACAAACTACCTCGAAGGACCTCCTCTGCAATCAAACAAGACAGCTGACGTGTCACCCTCGTGTCAACCGTCAACAACTCGTCAATTTGGGTCACCACCCACACCACCCACTGACCCTGATGACGAAAGGACCCTTGCCACATCTCAGGCATTGGTCACACTTCGTGACCGTAATGAACGTACATACACTAAAAGGTTCTTTGGCTATCGTATCGTCGATTCAGTTATCACACCATAGTTAGTCAATATTCAAGACTTGGTTGAATTGAGTCTCACTGACTTACCCCGAGTTGTAACTCGATATCCCAGCTCATCCCGAGCCATAGGTCACTAACCCGGCTCATCCCAAGCCATACCTGATATCCCAGCTCAACTCGAGCCGTAGCTCCGTATCCTGGCTCATCCCGAGCCGTAACTCTATAACCCGGCTCATCCTGAGAGTATGATGGAATATTCCATAACATACCTCAGATCATTCTTCAGGGTCAAAACCTAAATCATAATCCCGGTCTGAAACCCTAAAATAAATTCATAAGCCTCGAGAGATGCGTTGTGATAAAACATTGGATAAATCCCTTTAAATCTTTAGCTTAATTTCCAAGCCTCGAAAGGATACTAATATATATTCCCACTACGCACAATCCGTGGTATGACTTAATACATAGAATTATGCATGCCATGAAATCCCGGAAACCTAGTCTGTTTACAGTACATCCAAAGTATCAACTCAAGGAAGCCCTAGCCCCAAGGAACCCTTTGACATACCAATAACCCAGCTCCCCCCTGAGCCAAAACCTGCTCCGTGGTCATCCATTACAGTTGGGATTACTCAAACAGGGCTCTAAACGGACTCCAACGGCTGAAATCCGATCTGGAATGTTCCAAAACCCTAGACACGCGCAGTCGTGGGCTGGGGAATGGCCCCACGCTCTGGTAGATGACCGGACCATGCACCATGCTCCGGCCATGTGCCCCCATATCCCGCCATGTGCCCCCACGTGCGTCTGCACTGTCACGACGAAAGATTTCGTCGCTCTGACATAATATTCCGTCGAACTTGACATAAACGGATTCTTCCATCCAAACTAACGGCGTTAGGGTTCCACTATAACACTGTTACTTTTTGACAAAATATGCTAACGCCGTCACCATTTTCCGTCAAACCCTTACGGCGGTCAACTAACTGCTGACTGGACCACTGACTGTGCTGCCATGTGGCTCCTCGTGGCAGCTAAGTCAGCCCTAACTGTGCTGCCATGTGGCTCCTCGTAACAGTCATCGGAGTTCGTCAGGGACGACGACCGGACCACCGCCGTTGCTGCCGTCACCGGTGGTCGGAATCTGGGATCACTCGCTGGAATCCGCCATTAGCTGCCGAGAGCTCAAGCTTCCCAGATTCCTCCAAAATCCACGATTTTTCACGATCTAAGTGTCTAGAATCATCTATTCCCTACCAGGAACTCAAATCCGAGGTTAAAATCTAGAAAAACTTTAAGTAAATAGAACAAAAAACCGTTTGGAAGATTCGGTCAAAACCTTCTCTTCGATTCTCCCTTTTCGGTGTTGCCCACGCCTCCAGATTACCCTCATCTAGCTCGTGAGGTCATGGAGAAGCAGTTTACAGCCCCAGCTTGGCTCAGAATGTCCTCCAACGAAAAATCGCTCCAATTAGGGTCTTGTGCTTCCACGGAAAATCGAGATAGAGGTTCGCGAAAGAGGAGAAGAATGAAGAAAATTCTGGAACAAGGGTCTTTTTATCAACTCTCTCCTTGCCCAAATTATCGGATTATCCCTGGACTTCTAGACCCAGAACTTCCTCATCCGCACTTCGTTTTCCGTGTACCGCCTGTCTATGAACTAGCGAGGTCGAGACCTATGCAACCGCCCAAGAAAACTTCCAAAAGTTCTTTCAGACAAAATGTGACTTTCGAACCCCTCCGAAACAGAGGGTAAAATCGTCATTTTCCTAATTAAAGTCTCAAATTACGGAAATTCCCGGTATGGTTGATAGAAAAGCTATATGCTTAAAAGTGGCTGTCAAAAGTCCAATTTTTTTCAAAAAAGTAAAATTTTTTATTTTTACCAAATACTTTTGCCCTGCTTCATTTTCTGATAAACCATCTGTTCAAGAAAAAAAAACAATACCAAACAGGGCTTAATTGTCAACTATTTGGGGACTAAGTGTCAATTAATTGAGAAATAGATAGGAAGTGCCAATTTTAATTAAAACATTATTAAAGTGTTATATGTGAACAAAAATTGAACCCCGGTGCTAGAACCAGTAATTTCTTGGAATCTGAAAATTTATGTTGGAGTAATATTGAAAATAAAACTAAATGTTCAAACTACATAGAATTTTTATCAATTGTTTCATTTTTCCCATCTTCCTTCTATTTTCCTTCCTCCTCCTTTTTAATACATGTAACGATATTCTATTTTAAACTGTAATCAAGGGAAGGGGGATTTTCAATGCTGTCGAGGTTCAAATCTGAGACCACAAGACACGATCCCTCCCAGAAATAAATGTAGAAAATTAAAGTTAATTAAAAAATCGGGAGTTACGAGTTAAATCAAAGTAGGAAATTGGGACAAGCTTAAAGACGGACCTTATTAAGGGCCCAAAGAGGGTTATTGGGCCGTGATTGAGAATTGGGTTTACAAAATGACCATTTTTCCCTTGAAACTACCGAAGGCTTGAAAGTCACTTTTCAATCTATAACTCTTTTCAAAATTTTCCTTGCACCATATGTAGGTCTCAAGCTTACGAGTACGTAGATAGGTGGCACCCGAAAATCGGAGTTCGAATGAGAAGTTACGGGTCTAAAACGGTCGGGACATCTCGGTAATTTAGGAAAAATTTAAATTATAAATAGCAACACGCTCTCTCCTCACTGGATTGGACCGTGCCCTTTTCTCTCTCCCCCCTACACGACTCTCTCCCTCTCTTTTTCCGCGAAGGCTTCACATGGAAGCCATAGACATCGCAACTGTTCGACGGCGACCAAAGCCTTCGCACCACCACCATCCTCTTCGACACCATCTCACGATCGCAACCATGCCTTCGTTCGAGGCTATTGCCACCGTACGCGGCACAGCAAGCGACGAATGGCGGAGGATTTCCGCGGCTTTTGAGGTGATTTCATTCCACCACAATATTGGAGAGTTCAAAGGATCATATGGACCGAGATGGAGCTCGTGGAGACTTCTAGGAACGAGTGCCACGAAGTACATGCAATAGTGGATCCAGTCGGGTGATTTCTCCCCGACGTACTGTGAGTGGATCTCCTTCCCTAAACGTATGATTGTGTACTTATATATGACTGATTATGTGATGAATGTGATGTGATTTGAGTAATTATGGATAGGATTTGTGATGAAAGTTCTTGGTTGCACTGCTTAGAGATGTTTGGTTTGATTGTAGTGATATTGTCACACCCCAACCTAAGAATTTACTCTAAAATTGAATTAAAACTTGATTCACACCTTACTTTAAGAAATTAAGAGAAAAGGAAAAGAACATAAGATGTGAAGAAAAGAAAATAAATATTTCTCGTAAAAACCTTCTAGCGGAAACAACAATGATTTCGGGTCTCACAATGTCTATTACAAGCAAGAGACTACTCAAAAGTACACATTGGAGTAGTTCATTATTCAAGCTCAAAACAGTAGCACACTTAATTAAACATTAACAGTCTCTCAACTTCCATGTCCTAAGTTTCAGTTCAGTTCCTGCAAAATATGTTAAGGGGTGAGCATCAACATCTCAGTAAGGCATTAACCTTGCCATAGTTAATTATATTAAGAGTCTAACAAACCAAATAATGTTAATAAGCATGGTGCAATGCAAACACTTCATCCAATCCAATTAATTCATATATATGAGTAAGCAGACCCGCATGTCCCATACCATGCATTTACCACTGTGGTCCCGAATGCTCATCCAAATGAATTAACACCCATAAGCAACCCATAATTCCCCTTTTGTTAGTCATCTTGTTTAACTACTTGTCACCAGCCCCGAATTACCCGATAAGAACCATGTGCACATGGGCTGACCTGAGGCCTAGTACCTACCAACAGTTAAACTCATCTACACAAAAGATCCATTGTATTTCCCTCATATCCAAAATTTCTATCTCAACACCAACATTAACCCCCATGCATAAAAAATCCCAACAAAATCACATTATAACAATTAAATAACCTCAATCAATTACGCACAGTGTAACACACAAAACTTAGTTAAATCAAATCCCGTAAAGGTTTTCCCAAGAACCCCTACCATGAGTCCGAGGTTAAGATAAAAATTCCACTTTAAGAAACCACCTTAACCTCCACCAAAAGCTCTCTACTTTTCTTTCTTTTTCTTTCTCACGAAAATTCTGCCAAGATGAATGGAAGAAAAAGAATATGGTTTTCTTGTTCTTGTATGAAGTGAAGAATATGCCTATTTATAGGGTGGTGAGATGGTTAAGAAAAGTGGCTAACTTCAATCTACTTATCTTCATAATGATTAATTAGATAGCAATGGATTAAAATCAACCACATGTAGTCTACCAAACTAATAGCCCACTTAGTTGGCTTTCTACCATTTCACCGCATCTTGCTTTAGCTATGCAACTAATAGCAAGTCTCCAGCTCATGCGTAAACAAAACCCCCTCATGCTTTAAACAAAACACATCATGATTTAAACAAAAACCTCATGCTTAAACAAAACACCTCACGCTTAAAACAAAACACCTCATGCTTAAACAAAACAATAAGATACAAATTTTTATATTTTTTAAAACGTATCTTCACAATTTACCCTCCTAAAAATAAATTTCGTCCTCGAAATTTAAAACTTACCAGAATCATAGAACATTTCTGGATACTTCTTACGTATTTCAGTTTCTAACTCCCATGTAGATTCCTCAACATCTCCATGTAACCATAAGACTTTGACCAACGGAATTGTCTTAGTTTGTAACACTTGTTGTTTACGATCTAGTATTTGGATTGGTCTATCCTCAAATTACAAGTGTTCGTCCAAACTAAGTTCTCCCCAATCTATCACATGTGATGGATCCTGTTCGTACTTTCGAAGCATAATGAAAAATATTATGTATGCCAGAAAGTTGAGGAGGAAATGCTACTTGTAAGCTACTTCACCAATTCTTTCCAAAATCTCAAAAGGACCAATGAATCTTGGTGCTAATTTTCCAGATTTTCCAAAATCTTTTGACTCCTCTACGTGGTGATACTTTGAGAAACACGTAGTCACCAACCTCAAACTTTAATGGTTTCCTTCTTTGATTTGCATAGTTCTTATGTCGACTCTGAGCAGTTAGGAGGCGTTGCTTGATAACCTTGAACTTTTTTGTAGTCTCTTGAACCAAATCAGGTCCTAACATCACTGCTTCTCCTACTTTTGTCTAACACATTGGTGATAGACATGGTCTTCCATACAATGCTTCATAGGGCGCCATTTGAATGCTAGATTGATAACTATTGTTGTAGGCAAATTTTTCCAATAGTAAATGATCTTCCCAACTTCCTCCAAAATCTAAAGCACATGCTGATATCCTCCAAAATTTGACTAATCCTCTCTGATTTTCCATCAGTTTGAAGATGAAAAGTGCTACTAAAATTTTGTTGTGTACCTAGACATTTTTTTAAGCTTCCCCGAAGTTTAGATGTAAACTTGGAATCTCTATCAGCCACAATTGAGATAGGTATTCCATGCAACCTAACTATCTCTCGAACATAAATTTTTCCAAGTGTTTCAGTTGGGTCTGTAGTTTTGATAGGTAAGAAATGTGATGATTTGGTCAAACGATCTACAATGACCCAAATTGCATCTGGCCCTCTTGAAGATCTCGGCAAGCCAGTAACGAAATCCATAGTAATATGATCCCATTTCCATTATGCTACTGATTATGGTTGTAATAAACCTGATGGTTTCTGATGTTCAGCTTTCACTTATTGGCAGGTGAGACATTTCCTAACAAAATTCACTACGTCTTTCTTCATTCCACTCCACCAAAACTATCGTCGAAGATCATGATACATTTTCGTCCCTCCAGGGGGAATGGTATATGATGAGTGGTGACCTTCTTGAAGAATTTTATTTCTCAAAACAAATATTTTTGGTACATACCATATAACCAAATATCTTAATCCACCATCTGCGTGCATCTTCCATCCTTCAAGTCGCTCTCCTATGTTGATCCTAGTTTTCATATCCTTAAACATAGAATCAGATTGTTGTGCTTCAATGATTCTTCCAATCAAAGTGGGTAGAGTAACTAAATTACATAGATATGCGCAATCCTCTTGGACACCCACGTGTAAGTCAAATTCACAAAAGGCACCACCATCTTCCATTTCTGATGTTGCAGCTTTGGTATGGTTCTTTGGGGTTTTCTACTTAGGGCATCAGCTACCACATTAACCTTTCCCAAGTGATAGTGTAAACCAAAATCGTAATCTTCTAAATATTCCATCCAGCGCCTTTGCCTTAGATTCAACTCTTTCTGTGTGAATAAGTACTTTAAACTCTTGTGATCCAAGTAGAGTTCAAACCCTTCCCCATACAGGTAATGTCTCCACGTCTGTAAAGCATGAACAATCGTTGCTAGCTCCAAATCATGTGTCAGATAATTTTTTTCATGTGACTTTAATTGACGAGAAGCATAAGCAACAACTTTATCAAATTGCATTAGTACACATCCTACCCCATGCAATGAAGCATCAGTGTATACTACATAACCTACACCTCTTTCAGGAATAATTAACACAGGAGAAGTGGTTAATCGAACCTGTAAGGACCCTTCCCGAATTTCACCTCGAAATTCATGAAAAGCCCTTATCCCGTCTGACAGCTCTTCTTTCTCAAAATTTAATACCAAGAATACCCTTTATCCCTAAATAAATTTTTAGTAAACCTTACCGGTTTCCCGACAGAACCTCTGTACTTACTGACCACTCCTACCTGTCAGACGCAGGATAGTATACAGGTCAAAGGCAAGACCTCGGAATAGTGGTGGTCCAAATAGGAACACTCTCTGATACCAAATGTCAGTAGGTCAGACACTGCTAACATCTCTACTGGAATACCACAAGACAACCGACTAGTCAGATACTTGTGAACCAACAATAATTCGTCACTCTGGGTCACCGCCCACACCAACCCACTCACCCGGATGACGAAGTATTTTCGTAGGCTGATTAAGCCCATGACAATCGTCGTCATATCATATTAGAGCCGGAAATATCCTCGGCTTCATATCACATCAGTCGGCATATCCCTCGACTGGCATATCCCTAGCCACCAGGGTATCCCTTGAGGTGTGCTAGTCCTGTATCACAACTCTCTATACTATGATATCACATCAGTCGGCAAGTATCCTCGACTATCATATCATATCATCAGTCGGTATAACCTTTGGCTATCATATCACATCACCTCGACTGGCATATCCCTAGCCACTAGGGTATCCCTTGGGGTGTCCTAGTCCTGTATCACAACTCTCTACAAAATCACCTTTTATATTGGAGGTTCACCGGGTTCACCGTCTCAGCGGATCCTAGCCCCGGATCCTGGCCCCCCCTCAAATCGGTATTGTTTATTTTGGAGGTTCACCGAGTTCACTGTCTCAGGGGATCCTAGCCCCGGATCCTGGCCCTCCCTCAAATCGGTATTGTTTATTTTGGAGGTTCACCGGGTTCACCGTCTCAACGGATCCTAGCCCCGGATCCTGGCCCTCCCTCAAATCGGTATTGTTTATTTTGGAGGTTCACCGGGTTCACCTTCTCATCCTAGCCCCGGATCCTGGCCCTCCCTCAAATCGGTATTGTTTATTTTGGAGGTTCACCGGGTTCACCGTCTCAGCGGATCCTAGCCCCGGATCCTGGCCCCCCCTCAAATCGGTATTGTTTACAAGAATCAAGCATTTTATAATCACAAATACGATTTAGCTCAAAATCATGGACTCTAATAATTTCCACGTCAAAACAATATCAAAACCGAATCCAACAACCATGCCAATTCTCACAATAGACTTTCACTGAATTATTGGAAAAATAAATGTCCAGCAGTCATTTATAAATTCCAGGAAATCATTACAACCATACACAAGAGTATTTAAATCAAAGATATTTATACATGCATTACAACTTATAAAACAAAAGTCCATTCACATACATCATCCAACCCTTAATTCATGGACGCTCTAGCCCAAGGAACACATGCACAATAATGACCCAACTACCTTGATTTTCCGAGCTCAAAACCCGCTAATACGACCACTATTACCGCTGGGATTGCCCAAAATGACCTCTAAACGACGTCCGATCAACCTGAAACCTATACCAACAGATTCGGAACGTCGAAAACTAGTTACCACGCGTCGCCGTGACCTCAGACTCGGCCCCACGCGCTGCCGGAAGGTCGACACACGCGCCCACCCGCCCGCACGGGCCGGTCACGTGCCTGCTACAGTGTTCACGCGCCTGGACCGGTCCAACCCGGCCCGGCTCAACCTGACCCGGTCCAACTCGACCCGACCGATTCACTCAACCCGACCGATTCACTCAACCCGACCGGTTCACTCAACCCGACCGGTCTCTGGTGACTCGCCGGGAAGACGACCGGACGGCCGTCGCCGTCGTCGGAGGCTGGCCGGAGAAGATGACCAGACCGCCACCTCCGCCGCCGTCTGGTTCGCCAGAAATTGCCATTTCCGGTCAATTTTCAAGGTTTTCTAACTTCTTCATTTCTTAACCGTTTTTCACGATCCACACATGTAAATTCACCTACTTTTCACCAGGAATCCAAATATGAGGTCAAAGTTCCGAGATCGTACCTGGTTTGGCCGGAAAACGGCCGAGAAGATTCGGTTCACCTCCCTCCTCCGTCCGTCGCCTACGGCGGTGATCCCGCTCCAATAACTACCCCAAAATACTCGTGGGGTCCGGGGAAGATCCTCCCAACCTTGGTTTTGGTCGAATCGGATCGAAATCCATCCGATGATAGGGGGTGTTCGGTGTTCACATGGGGAGGATTTCCAGTAGGAGAGAGAGAGATTGCATCGACCAATCTCCCGAGGGGAGAGAAAATATTTGCTATATAGTTCCAACTTTTCCAAAATTACCAAATTGCCCCTGAAGCTTCTAGACCCGTAACGAACTCACCGGGTCTCCGTTTTTCGCGTGCCGCCTGTCTACGAACTCGTGAGTTTGAGACCTACGCAACTACCCAAGAAAAATTCCCAAAAGTACTACCAGTCAAAAAGTGACTCTCGAACCCGTCCAAAATTGAACGTAAAATTGTCCAATTCTCAAAATAATTTAAATTCTGGTCTGGGTCGTTACAGAACCTTTAACACTTGAAAAGATTCCTCACACTCATCATTCCAAGCAAACTTACTCCCTTCTGTGTCAATTTGGTCATTGGGACGGCTATTCGAGAAAAATCCTTGATAAATTTTCTATAATAGCCAGCCAAACCAAGAAAGCTTTGCATCTCATGAACATTCTGCGGTTGACTCCAATTCAACACTGCTTCCACCTTCGAATGGTCTACTGCAATGCCTTCACTTGAAATAACATGTCCTAAGAATTTCACCTTAGTGAACCAAAATTCACACTTACTTAACTTTGCAAACAAATTATGCTCTCTTAAAGTCTGTAAAACAATTGACAAGTGTTTTTCATGTTCCTCTTCAGATAAAGAATAGATAAGAATATCGTCAATGAATACAATCATAAACTGATCTAAATAAGGTCAAAAAATTCAATTCATCAAGTCCATGAATACTGCCGGGGCATTTGCCAATCCAAAAGGCATTACCAAAAACTCATAATGTCCGTAACGAGTTCTAAAAGCAGCTTTTGGAACATCTTCTTCCTTGACTCGATGTTGGTGATAACCAGAACGAAGATCAATCTTCGAGAAGTATCGTGAACCTTGTAGTTGATCGAATAGGTCATCAATCCTGGGTAACGGGTACTTGTTCCTTACTATGACTCTGTTCAATTGTCCGTAGTCAATACACATCCTAAGAGTACCATCCCTTTTTTTTTACAAAGAGTGCAGTAGCACCCCTATTGTAAGGACCCTTCTCGAGTTTCGCCTCAAAATCTGTGAAAAGCCATTATCCCTTCTGACAGCCCCATTATCCCTTCTGACAGCCCCTTTACCGAGTTTCGCCTCAAAATAAACCTTACAGGGTTTCCGATAGAACCTTCTCTGTACTTTACTGACTACACCTACCTGTCATACGAAGGATAGCTTACAGGTCACTGCCGCAACCTCTGAATAGTGGTGGCCCTACAAGATAACCTCATGAACTTGTTTTATTCCCCAGCCTCTCGACTGAGCAACCGCACTGGTGGCTAACCGGCCTACTCATGTCAGGGTAAGAGCCAATGCTTCGCCACAGATCACAATGTGTGAACCCCTGATCATGATTCGAAGTTTATAGCCCTCTGCTAACAAGCTCTAATACCAAGTTGACAGTAGGTCAGACACTACTGGAACCTCTACTGTAATAGAACAAGACAACTGACTTATCAGTCTCTTGTGAACCGTCAATAACTCGTCCATCTGGGTCACCGCCCACACCGACCCATTGGCCTGGATGACAAAGGTACCTGATAGGAGCATATCTATGCGACGTTTTATCGTGTTTTCTTATGCTTTTCTTAGCATGTTTCCTATGTTTTCTTAATACTTAACTTATTTTTGTGTTTTGTAGGATTTTTGGAAGCAAAGCTACAAAAGGAGTTACTGAGTGCTGTTTTGGAAATTTAAAGAGGAAACTTTGAAACAGACTTCAGCAGATGTGTCAACTTCTCGAAATTAATAACACCTGCTCGGGAAGAACTAACTGATTGTCCATATATCGCTGGAAAGATACCGAAGTCTAGTTTCTAAAGGAATTTACGGTTCATGAATTGGAATTTTCAAGAAGGAGTTATGGCCGTTTTAGTACATCAAGGTCAGGCTACGCGGGAATACAGCATTCCTTCTGTTTCAAGTTTTCTAATCCTTATCAGGCTTGGACGACTAGAAGTCCAGTTTGTTAGGCTTATGAGAGGAACCTTTTTAATCAGAGAAAAGAAGAAAATAAAGAAAAAGGAAAAAGAAAAAAAGGAGCAGCCACGGGGCATAAATTCTTGGCAGCCAAGGGACAAAGAAATGCTTGTTCTCCCTTATTCAGCGAATTAATATGCACATAAATTCTTGGCAGCCAATGGGCAGACACACACACAAGAGAGAAGCAAAGAGTCTCCCCCTCACCTCACTTGGAACGTCTCCGTATCTCCCTCAATCTGAAAAACATGAGGCACTCACACAAGGTAGCAATTTCTCTTCCTTTTTCCCTCACTTGAAAAAACTGCAGAAACGTTGGGGGCTCTCACACAAGGACTCAGCCACACCATCCCATTATGCTCCATCCCTCAAGGTTCCAAGGTCTAAAAGGCTTAGGAAGCAAGGAGGAACGTCAAGGCATCATCCAATCACTCTGGCTGACCAACACATCATCAAAGAGCTATCTTCTTCCTCTTTTTATTTTTCTGTTTTGTATGTTCTTGCTGTCTATTTAAATTATGGGAAACTTAGTACTTTAGTTAGGGCTCGATTGAAGCCTTGATCATGTTTCTTTAAGGTTTTCGATATGCCTTTGCTGTAAACTACTTTTGTGATGCTTAATTGATTAATTTCAGATTATATTTTACTCTTTACATACGTTATGTTATGCTTGATCACCATATGCATGATGTGTATTGAGTTTGTTACATAGGTAAATTTAGATGACCGAATCTTGTGCCTGTGAGAGTAACAAAAGAACTAGTTATAAGTTCTTGAAATTAATCATCATGAATAACTAGAATGGATACCATGTTATAGGAGTTGTGTGTTTGTCGAGTTCCAATGTGTTATGCGTTCTTAAAGTGCAACTTAGTAGATACCATGCTAAACACTTTAAGAATGAAAAGAGTTAGCATAGATAACCATGCCTAACTTGTTGCTTATGGAAATTAATAATTTAAAGAGTAGATATCATGCATTTAGGTTGACAAACATGAGCATCTAAAATCTGTTTTGTAGCATTGTGCATATCGTTTGCTTAAGGAAGAAGATTAGCGGTGAACATCGAATCCCTAACTGGTTTTCTCATTATTTTAACCTCAATCCAATTCTATTTTTACTAAAACGCTTTTTTTAATATTTTGTTTCGAAATTTTCAGTTTTCAAAATCATCTTAAAATCATCCTTTTGAACACAGAGTGCCTTCGTGTATTGCACATTAACTTTGATTAGAAATCTTAGGGTTTTGAAATAAGTTTTTTTAGGGTTTTCTTTCACTTTTCCATTCTTAGTTTGTGCCATTTAGTTAGTAGTTCTAGGAAATCAATTTTAAACACATATTAATCCAGTCCTCGTGGGAATGATCTCGTATTTGCTTTCTATACTATTTATCTTATCTTGTGCACTTGCGAGTTAAAACGTGCATATAGTTACGTAATTTTTAGGTTGCTATTTGTAAAACAGTACCATACTTGGTTGAATTGAGTCTCACTGACTTACTCCAAGTCATACTCGATATCCCGACTCATCCTGAGCACCCCGAGCGATAACTCGATAACCCGGCTCGTCCTGAGCACCCCGAGTGGTAACTCGATATCCCGGCTCGTCCTGAGCACCCCGAGTGATAACTCGATATCCCTGCTCCTCCAAAGCTACCTTAGACCTCAATGATATGGCGGAGAAATATCCCACGAACGCCAACACTGGACAACCCCTTGACCATCTAGCGGATATGTACCCTCTAACGCCAATCGGAGAACCCTCAACAATGTAGCGGAGAAAGACACCCACCACGTCAATCATCGGAGAATCCCGTAGTTTAACCCAATACCTAGAAGTATAAATATCCCACGATCCCGGAAACCCAGTCCGTTCACGGTACATCCAAAGTACCGTCTCAAGGAAACCCCAGCCCCAAGGAACCCTTGATATAAACATATCCCCGCTCCTCTAACTTTCCGAGTCAAAACCTTCTCCTTTAGACAACCAATACCGCTGGGATTACTCAAACGGAGCTCAAAACAAACTCCTACGGCTTCAATACCACCAAAATCAGTCCGGAATGTTCCAAAACCCTAGCCACGCGTTGCCGTGACCCCGAAATCAATCCCTCGCGCAGGTAGAAGGCCGAAACATGCGCCACGAGCCGGCCACACACCCTCATGTGCCGCCACTAACCCCCACGCATCGGTACTATTCATGATGGAATATTTCGTGAACCCTGACGAAATATTCCGTCAACCTGACAGAATCTCCTAACAGAATCTGAATATTTTGTCAACCCTGATGGCGTTAGGATTCCGTCTAACTCCGTTAACCTTTGACGGAATATGCTAACGCCGTCAGCATATTCCGTCAAACCCTTGACGGCGTCAGTTGGCTCAACGGTCAACTGACGGCTGACATTACCCATCGCCGGTTGAACCAGTCACTGGAGCATCGCCAAAGAAGACGGCCGCGCCGCCGTTCGCCGTCGCCGGAATCTGGAAATTCTCGCCGGAAATCGCCATTTCCGGCGAGCTTCCCACTCCCTCATTTCATGACCGATTTTCATGATCTACACATGTAAATTCATCTACTTTTCACCAGGAATCCGAAAATGATGTCAGACTTTCAAGATCGTACCTGGTTTGGTCGAAAAATGGCCTAGAAGTTTCAGTCCACCTCCCTCTTTCGTTCATCGTTTACGGCAGTGCTCCCACCTCGATGGTGACCCCAAATTCTCATGGAGTCACGGAGAAGACATTCCCAACCTTGGATTCGGTCAAGTCAGACCGGGAATGGTCCGATGAGGGTGGGGGTTCGGTGATCGCACGGGTGGGGAGTCAGGCAGGAGAGAGAGAGAGGGGGGTTCAAAACTGGTCCAGGCAGAGTCCGAAAGGGAGAAGAAATATCCCAAAAAAAAATTTCCAAAATTACCAAACTACCCCTGAAGCTTCTAGACCCGTAACGATCTCACCTGGTCGCCGTTTTCCGCGTGCCGCCTGTCTACAAACTCGTGAGTTCGAGACCTATGCAACAACCCAAGAAAAATTCCCAAAAGCTCTGCCATTCAAAAAGTGACACCCGAACCCTTCCAAAATCGAGGGTAAAATCGTCATTTCCTTAATTATTTTAATTCCTGGTCCGGGTTGTTACACCCCATGGTGACATACTATGACGAATAAAACCCTTTTGTGAAGTTCTTGAAGTTGTATTTTCAATTCCTTCAATTCTGCTGGTGCCATCCGGCGTGGAGGTATAGATATAGGTGATGTGCTATGATATATCTCTATGGGAAATTCCACTTCACGGTTTGGAGGTAAACCTGATAAGTCATTTGGAAAAACATCGCTAAAATCCTTCACTATGGGACTTAACTCGATTTGTGGATCACTCAGTTCTTCCATGGCTAAGTGAGCAATCAACCTCAAATAACTACATTTTCTCTTATCCAAGATTGGGTCAGGTGAGGAAAATCTCCTATCTCCAAAAAAACTAAATGTTTCACCCTCAGAAATAGGCATAGTAACCATCTTCTTGCCACAATTCCAATACCATCAAATCGAAATCAAGCTTGTGACCAGATATTTCTATTTTTCAGGATCTATATACTTTATTAACTTCCACACATCCACCCAAATGGGATCCAATCAATAACGAAGTTTTCATAAATCCATATTCCAATCCAAGAATATGGTTTCGAAAGCTACCCAAGTTGAAATTTCAAGGTCAGGCATAGTCAAAACAGATTCCCACCAATGATAAGCTTATTCTTCCAAGTACGTACAAGCAATGCTCACTTTCAGATGTTCAGGAACCCTTTGATCATGCATCTTCCTCCTGATTTTTCATAACCATTCTTCTGCTGCCATTGGATTTGGATCACCTTTAAATATTGGCGGTCGAGTCTTACGAAATTCCCCTTAAATCCTCAGGATCTGATCGCCTTCATTTTCCATACGAGGATCATGATCATGTCGATTTGCCTCTCGAATAGCAGAAGTCATATCTTGACTAGCTTGTATTACCCTAATACTACCATTCATATCATTTTCATATTGCCCTTCTAATCTAACCATCTTGAAAGATACACAAATGGACTTGATCAAATAAAATCTATAAACTAAATGAGAGCTTAAAGGTCAAGAAACTATGCATGCATATTAAACATAACAAACACACTAATTTACAAAAGTTCAAACCAAACCACAAACCAACTTATGTTATAAAAGACTACTTGCTCTCCCCAAAGGTTCCCATAAGGCTGCCACTGTACTAAATAAGTCAACCCCAAAAAAAAAACAGCCTGTTAGATACACAAAACACAACATTAGTTAAGATTTAACACAAGGAACCTATTCCTCATCAGAGATAATATGTATGACAGAGATGGGAGGAATAACAGGTTCAGCAAGAGGAGTTCCAGGCTCACTAGTATCATCTTCTTCATCAGAACTAGTCTGAAAAACATTGGAAGGTGAAATCTCCCTTGGTGATAACGTTCACCCAAAAAAATATTTTGTCTCTCGCTTAGGAGAGTTTAGGGTTTTTTTGTCGACTATGGTTTCGGAACGAGTGGGTTTGGCAGCCGGCAAATATTGCAATTTGCAGTTTGTGTTAGTTATCACAGGGAGCATGGACGAGGTAGTGCGGAGTGGTTGTGGCTTCTATGGCTGACTGTCGTTTATCGGGTGCTAGGTCTTGGCCACCGCCAAGCTTTCCGACGTCGGTGTGTTGGTCTGGGGGCTATGTGACCGTATCTGTGCGGGTATAGGGACTGCATTGGGTAAACAGTGGTGATAGTACACTTGTGAGGCCAGACCCGTGTAGACCTTTCCCGGGGCTTGCGGTGTGGCTGGGTGGATTGACGTGTGGGTTCATTGAGGTTCGGCCGAAGAGGCAGAGGGCTGTCTCAGGGAAAAGGATGGACTTGGCGAAATTGGATCATCAGTTTGGGTCCCATTTCCGGCTCTCGGAGAGGGAAAAGACAGCAGTTCGGGTACTCCAAGCGGAGGTAGAGGACCTCCCGCTGGGTTTCCGGTTTTGTTTGGTGGTAGAGGTGTTTACGGATAAGGGGATCAGCGGGGAGGCCTTTGTGCGGCTGTTCTCAGGACTGTGGAAGGGACAAGATGGGGTCTCCATCCGTGTGATTGGGGAGAAAAAATTTATGGCGTGTTATGTGACCCAGCAAGATATGCAGAGAGTTTTTGATATGGAACCTTGGAATTTTATGGAGGCGTTGGTCATTCTGGAGGAGGGGTCAAGTACCCGAAACCCTCGCCATTTGAGGATGAGCCACTCCTCGTTCTGGGTGCAATTACATGGAATTCCACCCCTCAATATGACTGTAGCGGTGGCAAAGAAGATAGGCGGACTTGTGGGGACGGTGTTGGATGTTGACACGTCCTGGGGTAAGGATTGTAGTGGCCGATTTGTGCGTGTTCGTGTTCGTATGCGGGTGGATGATCCCCTAATGCAGGGGACATTTGTGGAGTTTCAGACAGAGGGCCAACAATGGGTTGGTTTCAAGTATGAGATGCTACCAGTGTACTGGTTGGTGTGTGGCTCTTTGGGCCACAATACCCACAGGTGTGCTTCTTCGGTGGAGGATGGTGAGGGGGAGGCTCAGGGTCATGCATTGCAGGGTTTGGAGGCGAAGATGGACCTCCGGGGCAGACCATTACGGAATGTTGTTTGCCACATAGGCAGTGGTAGGGAGAATTCTGGGCTAGGCGGTCAGGGGTGAGGCCAAGGAGATGGGGTGGCTACGGGCTTGGCTGCGTCGATCAGCAAGCAACGAGAGGAAGGGGACAGACGGACGCGGGTCCTAGCGACAAAATTTGATGATGGTTTGATTGGAAGGGGCGGCTGGCTGAATGTGGGTCCAAAGAGCCCTCGACAGGTTTGTGAACGGGAAGGGGTGCTCAGCCAGGGGGTTCCTGTGATTGGGCAGATGGAAGGCGGAGATACCTCGGGTCAGGTTCTGCTAGCCGGGGGCCCTAATACACAGACTATTACTAGAGATACCAATCTGGTCTCGGGGGAAGGTGCGGATGCGGTGTCTAGTTATGAGCGGGAGGTGCAGCTGCCACCCAGGAGGGTGGAGGGAGACGACGCCGACATTGAGGTCCATGCTTCCCAACAGTCGGATCCCCTTCACCTTATGCCTTTTATTTTGGGCGGAAGGGTGGGGGACTGGGCAGGGGGAAGAGACACAGGGAGATGATGGAAGGTATGGGTGCCTCTTCGAGTGTGAGGACTGGGGTGGCCAGACGGCGACGGCTGGAGGGGGGTGGAAGTTTGTGTTTCTTAGGTGGTCGGGACCTACCTAATTGGGTCTCTTGAGCGAAAGGGTGCTGGTTCCACCTCTTCCCAATCGCCATGAATGTTTTATGTTGGAACTGTCAAGGTATCGGAGGTACGATGACCGTTCATAACCTGGTGGAGCAATCTTTGCTTCATCAACTTGATATTGTGGTTCTATTGGAGATGAAGAATAATAGTAGACGATTTGAGTATTTAAAAAATAAGTTGAGAATGCCTTTCATGCATGCTGTCGAGCCACGGGGTTTGAGTGGTGGCCTATGCATCTTCTGGAAGGATGTTCAACAAGTATTGTTAGTTAAATATGGTGAATTTGTTATTGATGTTTTAATAAAGGATGTTATTTCTGGTTATACATGGCATTTTTTCTTTATATATGTGAGTACAGATGACAGGATCCGAGCGAATCAGTGGAAAAGTTTGGGGACTCGTATTGCCACATGTGGGGACCCTTGCCTCCTGCTAGGCCATTTTAACGATGTGTTGTCAGTCACTGAAAAAGAGGGAGGCATTATTCGGACAGAAAATTCAATGCATTCTTTTTGGGATTTCGTGGCGGACAATCGATTACTCAATTTGGGATACCAAGGCCATTCGTTTACCTGGAGGAATAAGAGGGACACGGGATTCATTCAGGCTTGTTTGGATCATGGCTTGGCCACAGCGGATTGGGTGGAGCTATACCCAGCTGCGACTCTTCATCATATCCTTGTGGAAGGTTCTAACCACTTGATGTTGCACTTATGTTTTACTCAACCTTTGCGCCGGCTGAAGAAGTGGTTTGTGTTTGACCCTAGATAGGGGAATGACCAGGACTGCCGACGGATGATTGAGGATTGCTGGCACCGGGAGTCTCGGGGCTCAAAGGTGTTTCAAGTCTGTGAGAAATTGAAGGGGGTGCGCTTGGGTCTTATAGGCTGGAGAAAGAGGAATCAGAGAAATAGCAAGGTGCTTATTGAGGAAGTACAGCGGCAATTGCGCAGTGCTTATGTTCAACCCTCCTTTGATGGAGTGTGGGTCCGGCATAAAGAGGGTGAACTCAAACGGTTGATCCGTGAAGATGAGTGTTATTGGAAACAAAAGGCTCGGGTCCATTGGCTACAAGAGGGGGATAAAAACAAGAAATTTTTCCACTCTTCCACAGTTAAACGACTGAGGTTCAATCGTCTTCGCGGTCTTGAAAACCGGGAGGGGGGTGGGTGGAGGAGGGACCCCAGATGAATCACATGGTAGTGGATTATTTTGAACAACTTTTCACTACTACTGAGCCCCCTCCATGTCCAGCCATCCTCGATTGTCTTGTGAGGCGGGTCACGCAAGAGGAAAATGAGGCTCTATTGGCCCCCATCACTCGAGAAGAAGTGCAGACGGTGATGTTTCAGATCAACCCATCTAAGGCCCCAGGACCGGATGGATTTATCGGTGGTTTCTTCCAAAAAAATTGGGCGGTGGTGAGGGAGGATATTTTTTAAATGGTGGCGCATTTTTGGAGGTTAGGACGGCTGCTTCGGAAAATTAACTACACACATCTTTGTTGTAACAACCCGGACTTTTCATAATTGATTTTATGCAATTATTTTTATTAAATGACGATTTTACCCTTGATCGGTAAAGGGCTTGGAAATCAAGTTTTGTTTCGAGACACTTTTGGTGTTGTTTCGGGTACCGTTGCGTAGGTCTCGAACTCACGAGTTCGTAGACAGGCGGCACGCAGGAAACGGAGTTCGTATACGGAAGTTGTGGGTCTAGATGTGTAAGGGCATTTTGGTAATTTGCCATGGAGGGGAGATATTTTAACCTCAATTATTTTACATCATCAATTCATCTTTATCTCCTTATCTCCTTCTCTCTCTCTGTAACAAAACAGAAACACAAACACACCGAAATACTTTGAACCGAAACCGAGAGAAAAACCAAGAGAAAACCAAAAGTCAACGACGGATTCAAGGCTTTAACTTCCCATTTGGATCAACTAATCGTATTCTACTCTTTCCCACGATCACAACCGTTCCAACCATCGAAGGAGAGGACTACTGTGGAAGCCGAGCCGAGTAAAGGAAGTTTCGGATCTTTCGATCGAATTTCCGGCTTATACAGGTACGTGTTTGATGTTTTGAGGTTATATTTGGATTCCTGGGTTTGAGTAGATAAATTTAGACGTAAAATTTGTGTAAAACGGTTGAGTTTTGAGGAAGTTGTAAAGCTTGGAATTTCGGTCGGAAATGGCGGATTCCGGCGAACCAAACGGCGGCGGAGGTGGCGGTCCGGTCATCTTCTCCGGCCAGCCTCCCGCGACGGTGACGGCGTCCGGTTGTCTTCTCCGGCGAGTCATCGGTGACCGGTCTGGTCGAGTTGGATCGGGTCAGGTTGAGCCGAACCGGGTTGGACCGGTTCAGGCGCGTGGTTACTGTAGCAGGCGCGTGACCGGCGCGTGAGGGCGCGTGGGCGCGTGTGCCGACCTTCCGGCGGCGCGTGGCGACGCGTGGGGTCGAGGCTGACGTCACGGCGGCGCGTGGTAACTAGTTTCGGACGTTCTGAATCTGTTGGTACAGGTTTCAGGTTGATCGGACATCGTTTAGAGGTCGTTTTAAGTGTCCGAAGTTGCTGTGATTTTAGGAACAGCAAGGGTAGACTTCCCGAGGTTTAGGAAGTTGTTATATACGAGTCTTATTACTAGCCGGTAATCCCGATTGTTGTTTTTGACAGGCGATATTGTTCCGGGAACCTCAGAGGAACGAGTGAGACGGGATTGAGCTAGCTTGAACAGGTTTGTGAGTGGACTTTGTTTTATAAACTGAATTGCATGCATCAAAATATCTTTGTTAAATACGGTTATGTATTGTGGCATTGAATTTCTGAATGTTAGAAATGATTTCTAGACATATGTTTTCCACTATTTCAGTTAAAGTATGATAGTCGAGATATGCCGACTGATATGATATGATAGTCGAGATATGCCGACTGATATGATATGATAGTCGAGATATGCCGACTGATATGATAAGATAGTCGAGATATGCCGACTGATATGATATGCTAGTCGAGAGATAGGCCGACTGATGTGATAGCATAGTACAGAGAGTTGTGATACAGTACTAGCACACCCCAAGGGATACCCTGGTGGCTAGTGGATGTGTCGATGACAGTGGATTTGAGATGTTATGTGTCTAGGTGGAAATAAATGATTTTGAACATGAAAATGCCGGTGATTTAAAGATGATGTTTTTATAACATGAATTATTTATGTGATGCATGCATGGTTTTATAAATGGAGGGGGAAAAAGGTAATATTCCTTGGAAAGCGTTTTATAAACGATTATTTTTGTCCACTCACAACTTTTGTGTTTAAACCCCCTTCAGGCCGTAGAGTTGACGAGGACAGTATCTCGAGGCAGAGGCATTAGCACTTCCGCTACGTTGTGTAGTTGTACTTGAGTAGGATATCTAATTTGTACATTGATCCTACTTAGACGCTCTGATATTCTTGTATTTGGTTGGTATTTACTTACGGGAATTTTAAGTGCTTAAATCCCTTGTCTGACAAGAGAAATTATTTATTGTTATTCTCATATGCTAAGGATTGAAGGGTATTTGGGAACCTTTCCTTAGGTTGTCAGACGGGATCAGGGTTCTTCCCGGGTTTCGAGGGGAAATTCGGGACGGGTCCTGACATTTGTTTGATCCCCAAAGTCCCTAGCCCAACCAACATGTCCCAGCTGCGCCCTATTGCTCTATGTAATGTTATATATAAGGTCATCTCGAAACTCCTTACTAATCGTTTAAAATTGGTGTTGAATCGGATTATCAGTGTCAATCAATCAGCCTTCGTGGCGGGTCGGCAAATACAGGAAAATATTCTTGTTGTCCATGAGCTTCTTCATTCGATGAAGCTTCGTGGGCAACGGGAAGACAGGGATGTGGCTCAAGTTCGATATGGCAAAGGCCTACGATAGGGTGGAGTGGAATTTTGTGATTGATATGCTTAAAGGCCTTGGGGTTAATGACCGGTTTTGTGGCTTTGTATTTGAATGTATGTCTTCAGTCTCCTATAGTGTATTGGTCAATGGGGAAGACACTGGTTATTTCGCACCTAGTAGGGGTCTCAGACAGGGTGATCCAGGTCGCCATTTCTTTTCTTGGTCTGTGCGGAAGGGCTATCCGCCCTCTTTCGACGACGCGAGGAGGAGGGGGCTATCCATGGATTTCGCTTACTTGAGTCCAGTGTTGTGCGCATCACCCACCTTTTCTTTGCTGATGATGCGGTAGTCTTATGCTGGGCTAAGGCTGGGGAAATTGATGCAGTAAAGAATATCCTTGATTGTTATGCTGAGGCTTCCGGACTGGTTGTTAACTTGGAGAAAAGTTCATTATTCTTTGGGGGGAAACTGTCCCAAACGCCTACGGGGGAGGCTGTCTCGGAGGTGCCAGATTACGGCCTGGGACGGGTTTGGTAAATATCTTGGACTCCAAGCAGATTTTGGTTTGTCAAAGAAGGTTATTTTTTATGAAGTCCGGAATAGAATTTCCAGTAGGGTCCAAGGGTGGTCAGAGTAGTTTCTATCCCCCGCGGGGAAGGAGATTTTCATAAAGGCGGTGGCCATGGCCATTGCTAACTATGCCATGTCATGTTTTAAACTTCCGGTGGGGGTATGCCGGGATATTGAGAGGCTATTTGCCAATTACTGGTGGGGGAAACAGCATGGCCAACGAGGTGTCCATTGGGTTGCCTGGAAGAAGGTGTCACGTGTGAAGAAGGTGGGTGGGCTTGGTTTTCGGGACTTGGAATGTTTCAATTTGACAATTCTGGGAAAGATTGGATGGCGTATTATTCATGATCCATCAATGCTCCTATCTCAGGTGTTGCGAGACAAGTACTACCCTAATGGTACCTTCCTCCAGGCACAGGTAGGCCGTATGTCTTCCTGGGGGTGGAAAGGTCTTCTTCAAGGCCAGAAGGTCCTAGAGGCAGGCTTACGGTGGAGGATTGGGGATGGTGCGCAAGTGCAGGCTAGATCTGACCCGTGGTTGCCGAATCCTTATGCTTTCAAGGTGACTTCTTCCCATCCTGATATTCCTCATTATGTGAAAGATTTAATTGATCAGGATACTCACACTTGGAAGGCTGAGCTGATAACTCGATGTTTTCGAAAAGAGGAGGCCCATGCTATTCTTCAGCTGCCTCTTAGTTGATGGGGCTTAGGTGATAGGTGGATGTGGCATTTGAACACAACTGGATGTTATTCGGTGAAATCGGCACCACAAACCGCCACGCGCCGGCGGAAGGCCGGACCACGTGCCGTCACGCGCGCCCACGTGCCTGCTACAGTACTCACGCGCCTGACCAGATCCAATCGGCGCAACTTAGCCAGACCCAATCCAGCCCGACCCAGTCCACTCAATCTGACCCGATCGAACTCAACCCGATCGGTCACCGGTGACTCGCCGGAGAAGACGACCGGATCGTCGTCGTCGTCACCGGATGCTGGGCGGAGAAGACAACCAGACCACCGCCATCTCCGTCTTCAAAATCCTTCATTTCTTGACCGATTTTCACGATTTACACATGTAAATTCATCTACTTTTCCCCAGGAATCCGAAAATAAGATCAAAGTTCCAATACCGTACCTGGTTTGGCCGAAAATCAGCCGAGAAGTTTCGGTCCTCCTCCCTCGTCCGTCCAGCATCTATGGCGGTGCTCCCCCTCTGATGATTACCCCAAAATGCTCACGGAGTCGCGGGGAAGACCCTCCCGGCCTTAGTTTCGGTCAAATCGGACTGAAATCCGTCTGATTAAAAAGGGGGGTTCGGTGTTCGCACGGAGAGAGTTGGGTAGGAGAGAGAGCCTGAAATGGACCAATCTCCCGAAGAGAGAGAAAAATATCTAATTTATAGTTCCAACTTTTCCAAAATTACCAACTGCCCCTGAAGCTTCTAGACCCGTAACTATCTTATCGGGTCTCCGTTTTTTGCATGCCGCCTGTCTACGAACTCATGAGTTCAAGTGTCAGGACCCATCCCGAATTTCTCCTCGAAACCTGGGAAGAACCCTGATCCCGTCTAACAACCTAAGGAAAAGGTTCCCAAAATACCCTTCAATCCTTACAAATATAATATAATTTTACTTTCACCTATCAGACAAGGGATTCAAAGCACTCAACAATTCCAACAATAATTGACCATCCAAACAAAATATAATATCAGAGCGTCTAGGTAGGATAAATGGTACAATTTAGATATCCTACTCAAGTTTAACTACACTCGCAACCGAAAAACTAATGTCTCTACCTCGTAAGAAATGTCCGTGTCAATTCGACAGCCTGGAGGGGTTTTAAACACAAAAGTTGTGAGTGGACGAAAATAATAATTTAAAAATCATTTTCCAAGGAAATCTTACCTTTTCCCCCTCCTCGAATAAAACCATGCATGCATCAAATAAAATAGTTCATGATATAAAAACATCATCTGAAAATCACCGGAATTCCATTTCTCTTTAAAACCACTTAATTGGACCCCACACAAAATCCGTATCATGAAAACATATCGTGGTCTACAGTTTGGTTTGCAAATCAACCTCAAAAGAGTTTAAAATCATTTATTCCGATCTGGACACATCAAATATCAAATCCAATATTCCTGACATAACCACTAGCCACCAGGGTATCCCTTGAGGTGTGTTAGGCATGTACTACCTTCACCTTTTATATTGGAGGTTCACCGGGTTCACTGCCAACAGTGGATCCTGGCCCTAGATCATGGTCCTCCTCAAATTGGTGTTTATACTGGGGGGTTCACCGGGTTCACCGCCAATAGCGGATCCTGGCCCCGGATCCTAGCCCTCGTCAAACCGATGTTTATCTTGGAGGTTCACCGTGTTCACCGCCAACAACCGATCTTGGCCCCGGATCCTGGCCACCCTCAAATATGGCCAAAATCGATAAACTCATTCATACGGGTTGAAACCCAAATCATGGACTCAATAATTACCATGTCAAAATGATATCAAATCGAGTCCAAAAACCATGACATTTCTCAAAACACACTTTAATTGAAATATTGGAAAACATGTGTCTAGCAATCATTTCTAAATTCCAGAAATTCAATGCAACAATACATAACAGTATGTAAACAAAGATACATTGATGCATGCATTACAGTTTATAAACCAAAAGTCCACTCACCAACTGTCCAAGCAAGCTCAATCCCGTCTTGTTCGTTCCTCCGAGGTTCCCGGAACAATATCGCCTGTCAATAACAACGATCGGGATTACCGGCTAGTAATAAGACTCTTATATAACAACTCCCTAAACCACGGGAGGTCTACCTATGATGTTCCAGAAGCAACTTGGGAAACCCAAAACTACCGCTAAACGACATCCGATCAACCTGAAACCGGTACCAACAGATCCGAAACGTCGAAAACTAGTCAACACACGTCGCCGTGACCACAGACTCGGCCCCACGCGCCACCACGCACCACCGGAAGGTCGGAAAATGCGCCCTCGCGCCGGCCACGCGCTACTATAGTGACTCACGTGCCTGGACCAGTCCAACCCAACCCAACTCAGCCTGACCCGATCTAACTCAACCCGACCAGTTCACTCGACCCGACCCGATCTAACCCGACCCGACTGGTCGCTGGAAACTCACCGGAAAAGACGATCGGACCGTCGTGCCGTGGCTGGAGTCATTACCGGAGAAGATGATCGGACCGTCGTCGCCGCCGCCGTCTGGTTCGCCGGAATCCCCCATTTCCCACTGAATTCCAAGCTTTTCTAACTTCTTCAAAACTCAACTATTTTTCACAAATTTTACGTCTAAATCTATCTACTCGAACCCAGGAACTCAAATATGACCTTAAAACATCAAAAGCGTACCTATGCTAGCCGAAAAATGGATCGGAAGGTTCGAATCTTCCAATACTCGGTTCGGCTTCCCCCGTAGTCCTCTCCTTCGATGGTTGGTATGGTTGTGCTCGTGGGAAGGAGTAGAATCCGATTAGTGGAAGAAAAAAAGAAGTTTAAGCCTTGAATCCAAGTTGACTTTTATGGGTTTTGGGTGTTTTTGTGTCTCACGTGTTCGATGGTTTGTGTTGTTCAGAGAGGATGAAATGAAGTGATAATGAATTGATGAAATGAAGATGTAATAATAGTTTGGTTTAAAACAAATATCTACTCCCAAGCCAAAATTACCAAAATGCCTTTGAACAATCTAGACCCATAACTTTCGTATACAACTCCGTTTTCCGCGTACCGCCTGTCTACGAACTCGTGAGTTCGAGACCTACGCAACGGTTGCTTAAACACCTCCTAATATGTTTCAAAACAAAACTTGAGTTCCACGCCCTTACCCGACCAAGGGTAAAATCATCCTTTTACAACGAATTTACAAAAATTGATAATTACATTTTTCTGGGTCGTTACATCGAGACCTACGCAACGACCCGAGAAAAATTTCAAAAATCACTGCTAGTCAAAAAGTGACTTATGAACCCATCCAAAATCTGGGTAAAATCGTCCAATTCTCAATTTAATTTAATTTCTGGTCCGGGTTGTTACAAATTACCCCCCTTAAAGAAATTTCATCCCCGAAATTCCCTTAACTCAAGTCAAGAACCAACCTCCTGTTTCAATTCCTCTCGCATCACCACCGACACGAACTTGGCCCCAGACACGATTCTCGAAAGAACCTGTGCACTCTGCACATTTCTTCATTCCAATCTCAACAACAAATCGTAGGCAAGAACTACATCCAGGAGGCATCTTGGAGGCACCAATGTCCATTCAACACGGAACATACCTCGAAACACGTCTCTGAGCCTGAGAAGTCCACTGTGGTTCATACTCCCAACATGACTTCATGATGTCACACGATCGAACATACCTCGAAGCCAGGTGTCAGATAGGGGTACGTGCACTAAGTGCAGTCAGCCTCAACGAACTAGCAGAGTACTATCTTAGAACGCCAGCATCGGAAAAACTACCCTCCTACGCTAGTCGGAGAAAACCTTGACGAATATGTGCTGGAGAAGACCCTCTATCATATATAAAACAATGTGTGCATACACAAAATTTCTTTTCAAACAAGTTCATAAAGATAAGCCAAAAGCTTTACCAGAAAAATCCATCTTTGTAAAAACATTCGGTGGGACCCAGAAAATCCAAATAATGAAAACATTCCGTGGTCCGCAACCCTGCTTTGAAAACCCTCCTCAAAGGAGTTCAAATCATGTAAATCAATATGGACACATAATATAACCAATCCATTGTTCCTGACATATCCACTACACACCTAGGTATCCCTTGAGGTGTGCTAAAATCTGTACTACAAACTTTGTACTATGCATACACAGGCTCAACCATCTGGTGGAGAACACCCTTGACACCAGCATCGGAGCAACATCCTCAACAACCAGCGGAGTAAAACCCATCAACGGCAGTCGGAGCTACATCTAACTGCCTCAACAACTAGCAGAGCAAAACTCCTCAACGCCAGTCGGAGCTACATCTAACTGCCTCAACAACTAGCGGAGCAAAACTCCTCAACGCCAGTCGGAGCTACATCTAACTGCCTCAACAACCAACGGAGCAAAACCCCTTAATGCTAGTCGGAGCCATATCTAATTGCCTCAACAACTAGCGGAGCAAAACTCCTCAACGTCAGTCGGAGCTACATCTAACTGCCTCAACAACCAGGGGAGCAAAACCCCTCAACGCTAGTCGGAGCTATATCTAACTGCCTCAACAACTAACGGAGCAAAACTTCTCAACGCCAGTCGGAGCTACATCTAACTGCATCAACAACCAGCGGAGCAAAACTCCTCAACGCCAGTCGGAGCTACATCTAACTACCTCAACAACCAGTGGAGCAAAACCCCTCAACGCTTTCGGAGCTATATCTAATCATCGAAATAGAAACCCAATGAAAACCAAATCCGTGTTTTGAAATCTTTATTTCTTGGCCTAAACCAAAGTCATTGAAAAATCATTCATGGCCAATTTCAGTAAATCACAAATACAGGCCCAACCCAAAATCATGGACTCAATAATTTGCACGTCAAAACGATAACAACCCGAGTCCAAAAACCAGCCATTTCCCAAAACACATTTTCACTGAAATATTGAAAACCTGTGTCCAGTAAGATTTGTAAAATACATAAAAGAATTTAATTCAAATATACGTGTATGCATGCATTGTTATCTACAAAACCAGGGTCCACTCACTAGCAAGAGAGACGCCTACCTCGCCCATGCATCACAGGACCTCCGCCTCGGTGGCATCTTATCCTTAAATACTTTGCACACAAGTGTGCGGTCTATAGGAAGTTAACCTAGAGCTTTCATACCACTTGTAAGAACCCTTCTCGAATTTCGCCTTAAAATCCGCAAAAAGCCCTTATCCCATTTGACAGCTCTTTTTCCTCAAAATTTAATACCAGGAATACCCTTTATCCTTAAATATTATTTAGTATACCTTACAGGGTTCCCGTCAGAACCTCTGTACTTATTGACCACACCTACCTGTCAGACGAAGGATACCTACCTGTCAGACGCATGATAGCTTACAGGTCAAAGCCAAGACCTTGGAATAGTGGTGGTCCAAAAAGTAACACACTCTGACACCAACTGTCAGTCAGTCAGACACTGCTGAAACCTCTACTGGAATAACACAAGACAACTAACTAGTCAGCCTCTTGTGAACCGTCCCTAACTCGTCACTCTGGGTCACCGCCCACACCAACCCACTGACCCAGATGACGAAGGAACCAGTCTTGATTAAATTAAGTCTCACTGACTCGCCCCGAGTCAAACTCAATATTCCGGCTCGTCCTGAGCCCCTGAGTGGTAACTCGCTATCCCTGCTCCTCTAAAGCACCCCGAGTGATAACTCGATATCCATGCTCCTCCAGAGCAATCTTAGACCTCAACGATATGGCGGAGAAAGATCCCACGAACGCCAACATTGGAGAACCCCTCGAGGATCTGGCGGACACATACCCTCTAACGCCAATCGAAGAATCCTCAACAATGTAGTGGAGAAAAATACCCTCCACGCCAATCATCGGAAATCCGATGGTATAACCCAATACCTAGAAGTATGCATACCCATGCAATCCCGGAACCCTAGTCCGTTCACAGCACGAATAAAATACCAAATCATGGACGCCTAAGCCCCAAGGAACTCTTAACACATTAATGACCCAACTACCTTGACCTCCCGACCTCAAAACCAGCTCCATGGTCAACCGTTACCACTGGGATTGCCCAACCGGGTCTCTAAACGAACTCCTATGGCCTCAAAACCATCAAAATCCGATCCGGAATGTCCCAAAACCCTAGCCACATGCCGCTGTGACTCCGGAATCGACTCTACACGCAGATGGAAGGCCGGACCACGAACCACGCACCGTCACGTGCACCTACTCGCCTGCTACAGTACTCACGCGCCTGACCCGGTCCAACCGGCCCAACTCGGCCTGACTCGGTCCACTTGACCCGATCGGTCCACTCAATCCGACCCGATCAAACTCAACCCAACCGGTCATCGGTGACTCACCAGAGAAGACGACCGGACCGTCGTCACTGACGCCGGATGCTGGCCGGAGAAGACGACCGGACCACCGCCTTGTCGCCGTCACCGTCGCCGGAAATTGGGATTTCTCGCCGGAAATCACCATTTTCGGCGAGCTTCCAAATCCTTCATTTCTTGACCGATTTTCACGATCTACACAAGTAAATTCATCTACTTTTCACTAGGAATCCGAAAATATCAAAGTTCCAATACCGTACCTGGTTTGGCCGAAAATCGGTCGAGAAGTTTCGGTCCTCCTCCCTCGTCCATCCTTCGTCTATGGCGGTGCTCCCGCTCCGATGATTACCCCAAAATGCTCGTGGAATCGCGGGGAAGACCCTCTGGGCCTTGATTTCGATCAAATTAGACTAAAATCCATCCGATGAGAAGGGAGGTTCGGTGTTCGCACGGAGAGAGTCGGGTAAGAGAGAGAGCCTGAAATGGATCAATCTCCCGAAGAGAGAGAAAAATATCTAATTTATAGTTTCAACTTTTCCAAAATTACCAAACTGCCCCTGAAGCTTCTAGACCTGTAACTATCTTACCGGGTCTCCGTTTTTCGCATGCTGCCTATCTACAAACTCATGAGTTCGAGACCTACGCAACGACCGGAGAAAAATTCCCAAAATCACTTCCAGTCAAAAAGTGACTTCTGAATTCATCCAAAACCAAGGGTAAAATCATCCAATTCTCAATTTAATTTAATTTCTGGTCCGGGTCGTTACATGTACTCTTATCTGCTTAAAAACTAATATTCAAAGGGGTAAATGGGTATTTTAGGGATTTGACAAGTTTTTAACAGTGTTAGTAACTAAGTCAGTTAAATGGTGCAACGTTTTTGACATTGCTACTGTTCTTGGTGCATTTTGAAGTAAATTTCAGTTCTGGGTACAATTTGAGAATCGCTGACTTGTTCTGGGTGCATTTTAAGTAATAAGCCTTATTTAAAGGTTGAATGATTCCGATTATAATATATATATATACGAATTATTTGATAAATCTAAAGAGTAGTATGAAGAGATACCACTAGAAGTAGGATGTAAGTATTAATTTATTTTTTTGAGGAAGTATTATTCTATTATTATTAAGGTCTTGCATGAATTTCTTTTTTCATAAAATAATAAAGTATATATTAATGGAAGGTCGAGGGGAAAGTGTTATGTTTTTTTTCCTTTAGTAAATTAATTAACTTACCAATATATATATAAATAATAAGTATATTGCATATATATTAATTAATTAATTAATTAGGTGTGAAAGCTGTGGAGGTGAACCGGAAACAAAGCCGGGTGAAGGTGAGCGGGTATGTTGAACCGAACAAGGTGCTGAAGAGAGTGAAAAGTACAGGCAAGAGAGCTGAATTTTGGCCGTACATTGCTCAACATCTCGTAAACTATCCGTACGCCGCCGGAGTATATGACTGGAGGGCACCAAATGGGTACGTCAGAAATGCGGTTCAAGCTTTTCCGGTTTCTATTAATGCACCAGAGGAGAATATGGTGTCCCTTTTCAGTGATGATAATGTTAACGCTTGTTCCATAATGTACCTATCGGGTAATGATTTGGTGGATGCATCTATTTCATGAAGTCGTCATCCGGCAGTGCACGAATTGTTTTTTAATATTAGCATCCAAATCTATACCGTCGAATGGTGACTTCATCAGACTGATGCTCCCAGCGAATCACCACTGCAAGCCACCTAGTATTGTTATAAAATATGTATTCGTCATCAACTTCTCTTGTCGTTTTGACTTGTAATTGTTAGATGTTGAGTTCGATCATCATGTACTTAGTAAAACTCTGGTTTTAATTTTGTTATGTAATTTTGCATATTGTATTTCCCTCTCTGAATTTGATTGGCTATAAGTCATGCACAAATCTCACATTGTTTGGGAGAGTTAATTTGCTGACCTCCCAAGTTTCACTTCTATAAATGGTGATGAAGACGTTATATATTTGTGTTGAGTTTGGAAGTTTGAAACTTAACGGCTAGGAAGTATATAATTTAATTTAGTTTCTGTTTTCTTAGAGTAAAATATCGTGTTGCATATATATAAAACGAATTAATATGTTAATAAGATTTTGGATTCTGACTAGTGGCCTATTCCGTCCAACACCGATATTGTCCCCAACTTTCTGGATACCACATGTACAATCTGATAGATGTGAGGTTTTTTTTACAAAAGGTCCTGGTACTGTTGGAACTAGAACCATTCACTAGATATTGTATTTGTTGTCTAACTTTTTCCGATTTGGGATTATATTCTTCAACATAAAAAAAAAAATCAAAGCATAGTTATATACCTATGGAGTCTAGGAAAGCAAGAGTTATAATTAATTCACTCAGGATTCATGGGTCTATTAAATCCTAATTCCATAAGGATTTCGTTAGTTTTCAGACACTATCTTTTAAAAAAAATTAAAAGCTTATTTAAATATATTAAGTAGGTAACTATTAGAAATAAAATATGGAAGAATAAGTTCTCAATTGTATTATTGAATATACAAAAACATATATTATATACTAGTTACAATAAGCCTAACTAGTAAAAAAAAATATTGTATTGTTATTCACCAAGATATCAAAGCAATCTATGATACTAAACAATTCAACGATACTAAATCAATCTAGGATTTATCAAGATTTTATTTCTAACGCTCCCCCTTAAGTTGGAGAGTGAACATTGTGAAGTCCCAACTTGTAGAGTAAACTTCTTGTCATACTGTCTTCTACGTTGCTTCAAATCATTCCACAATTATGGTAACTTCGGGAAGGAAAATGCCCATTTGGGCTCAATAAAACCCGTTCTGACTATAAGGAAAAGAAGGTGGCACAAAGGCCAAATACGGTGGCACAGAGGCCAAATATGGTGGCACAGAGGCCAAATAGGTGGCACAAAGGCCAAGTAGAGTGGCACATAATGCCAAAATGTGGAACAAAGGCCGAGTAAGATGGCACAAAGACCGAATAAGATCGCACAAAAGGTCAAAAGGTGGCACACAAGCCAAGTAAAGTGGTACAAAAGGCCAAATAAGGTGGCACAAAAACTGAATAAGGTGGTACAAAAGGCCGAATAAGATGGCACAAAGGGCCAAGAGGATGACAAAAATGTCGAATAAGGTGACACAAAAGGTCAAGACAATGGAACGAAAGGAGAGAATAGTGTTTAGAAGATAAACAGACAAGAAGTAACACAAGGGAGACAATTTTAGTCATCAATCAAGTATGTGACCTCATACACCCATATGGGGTGGAAAGGCAGTGGATTTAAGTCTCAGGAGCGAAATTGCTCTGATACAATGTTAAAAATAAAATATGGAAGGATAAGTTCTCAATTGCATTATTGAATGTACAAAAACATATATTATATACTAGTTACAATAAATCTAACTAGGAAATGAAAATATTCTATCTATGATACTAAACCAATCAACGATACTAAATCAATCTAGGATTTATCAAGATTTTATTTCTAACAGTAATGCTAGGGAGATCATATGTGTACACCATAATGTATATCTTATCTCTAATATAGGTAGGATCTAGTAATACAAATAGAGTCCACCTATATTAAACTTGTAGTTGACAATTTGTTCTACTAATGTGGTCTACCTATCATTTTCTTTTTAAGTATGTGATAAAGAAAGAATATAATGCTTTGGCGCATATATTAGAATTTCTACCTGTATTTTTTACCCGTTTCATCGTTCAGTTTTCTGTTTTTAATTTTCAGTTATTGTGCTTAATATATTAAGATAGTCGATGGTTGAAATTATGGATGCAGAAATGTGGCGATAGAGAGAAGAAAAAATGAAAAGAATATTTAAAAATTAGCAAAACGTACAATTTGTGAGTTTTAGTTTTCATTTTCAGTACCTTTCTTTATAAATTTCCTCTAAATCTCTCTCATCATTCTTCCTTCACTCTTTCTTCATCCATCTTCTCTCCTCATATCTGAATCACAATTAGTGAAAATTAAAAACCATACACCATATGGTTATCAAACAAACCCGAGAATTTCCAAATCGACTTAGTTTCATCACTTCCCTTCTGTTGAATTTTCCATCCCATTCCATCCCATGATGAGGTTCCTAAGTCTATTAGGAACAATAGTCTTAGCGAATAGAAATCCTATTCCCAATAGGATTTTGTTTTCCTAATTATAAAGATAGTTAGAATCATTAGGATTAGTATTCATAATTGAAGGCCATTATTGTGGCAAAAAAAAAGGGGGCTGCTACGCTAGTTTGAAGGTGTCTAATCAGCTAGCAAGAAAGGATGATTGTGTTATACCGCTCAAGGTGTTAAGAGTGAGAGAATATTGTTAGGGAAAAGCATGTAAAAGAGAGAAGAAAAGAGGTAAGAGTGCATTGTTTCTGTTTCTTGCTCTTTCTAGTTGTTCATCAAGCTTGATTGTTGGGGCTTGGTAAGATAATTCTTTGTACCCATTATTGATATAGTGGAATTTTTATTGTTGCTGCCCCGTGCACGTAGGCACATAGCCGACCACATTAATTATTTGTGTTGTTTATCTTCTTGCTTTTTCTTCGGTTTCCAAAGTTTGTTTGTCTTTCCCATTCTTAAATGAAATCATAACTGCTAGTATCAGAGCAACAAAGTTGCTGATTACCATTTAGAATGGAGGGAACGAATAGCACCATAATTAAATTGATCGGTGCCAACTAGGTGACCTTGAAATCTACAGGAGGCTATTGAAGGTGTTGCAAGCAAACCGAAAAGTATGCCAAAAGCTGATTGTACCAACATGAATAAAAAAACCATGGGCACGATTAGACAATGGATTGATGATAGCATCTATCACCATGTGTCTTTAGAGACTGATCCCGAAGCCCTTTGGAAAAAGTTGGAATCCCTCTTTGAGAAGAAAACCGCTGCCAAGAAAGCATTCCTTATTAAAGAGATTGTCAACATGAAGTATGCGGAAGATGTTAGTGTGACTGAGCACATGAACAACTTTCAGAACATGACCAATCAGTTATCCACTATGGGCTTGACAATTGAAAATGAGCTGCTCGTACAATTGTTGCTAGGATACTTACCAAATGGTTGGGATACCTTCATTGTAAGTTTAAGCAATTCTGCTGCTAATGGATGTCTTGACAATGGACGATGCTAAGGATAACTTGTTAAGTGACAGAACAAGGAGAAAATCTTTAGGTATTGACTTTGGAAAACTCTTAGTCACAGAGACCAAAGGCAGGGACTCTGGCAAGTCAAGATTCAATGGTAACTGCCACTATTAATGTAACGACCTGTATTTTTAATTACCGAATTTTCGTAAATTTATTTGAGAAAATGATGATTGTACCCTTGGGTTGAATAGGGGCTTGGAAGTCACTTTTTTCTCAGAGATACTTTTGGAAGTTTTCCTTGCACCCTTATGTTGGTCTCGAAATCACGAATTCGTAGACAAGTGGCACGCGAAAAACGGAGTCTGAATGAAGGAGTTATGGGTCTAGAAGCTTCAGGGGTAGTTTGGTAATTTTGGTGTCCTGATATTTTTAAACCTCATTGTGTCCAGATTTTTGCATCATCTTATCCTCTCTCTCATCATCTCGATCTCTATCTCACGGCCGACCAAGACCACACACACACACCCACCCTTGTGATTTTTATTTTCGGCCAAACCATGGAAAATCGAGCTTAGTATCCTCTTCCTCACCTCATTCCAAGCTCAACCGTACACACCACGAAGGTTGACGGCGTAAGGAGGAGAAGTGACGACGGTGAACAGTACCACAAAAAGTTTCTGTCCAATTTTCGGCCACCACAGGCGATACTGCTCCGGGGACAGCAGAGGAGCGTACAACTCAAGGCTGAGCTTACTTTGAGCTTCCGGTGAGTGGATTTTGATTTTTAAATCATAATGAATGCATCAATATATCTTTTAAATAAGTTCCTATTAAATATGAATTTTAGTAAATTAGAATAATTATTCTATATGGATTTAGTACTTTTTAGAAATTTCGTAAATTTGGAATAATTGTTCTAATGACTTATTTTGGTTATGGTTTTTTAATAACGATCTTGAAAGGATTTTGGGCATTTAACCCGGTTTCAGGGATTTGGTTTTTATGAGTTTGAACTTATTGGATTTTGGCTCTAGCTATGCATATAGTTTTGGGCTTAGGCCCGGAATTTTGATTTCATGGATTTTGGGCCTTGGCCGGGTTTTCTATGATTTTGGCTTAGGCCAGGTAAAAAGGATTTCAAAATTGGATTTCAGATTTACATTACGGTTTTCACAATGTTTACCATCCTCGGTTTTTACGGTATTTTTCCGACCCCATGACTTTGAGGTATTTTCGGTCATGCGTGCTCGTTTCCGGTACATGACTTTGAGATATTTTCGGTCATGTATTCGTTAGGTATTTCCGACACATGACATTGAGGTATTTTCGGTCATTTGACTGCATGACTTTGAGGTATTTTCAGTCATGTGACCACATGGCTGTGAAGTATTTTTGGCCATGCGTATACATATCTGACACGTGACTTTGAGGTATTTTTGGTCATGTGACCGCATGACTTCGAGGTATTTTCGGTCATGCGTATACATATCCGACACATGACTTTGAGGTATTTTCAATCATGTGATCGCATGACTTCGAGGTATGTTCAGTCATGCATATACATATCCGACACATGACTTTGAGGTATTTTCCATCATGCGACCGTATGACTTCGAGGTATTTTTTGGTCGTGTGGATACATATCCGACACATGACTTTGAGGCATTTTCGGTCATGTGCTCATCGAATTTATCTACGAGCGTAGTGCATGATTTTCGCCACATATCTTTGAGGTATTTTCGGATATGTGGAGAGTAGGTCCCCGGGTTGGACCTCTCGGGTTCTAGCCATTGCTTTGAGGTATTTTCGGCAGTGGTTAGGAGGGCATGTCCCCGAGTTGGACTACCCCGGATATTGAGCTTAGGCTCGGGATTACTTTAGAGGATGGTGGAATATTTTCCTGGTTTAAAATATCCATGTTTCTTATGATTTTAAGCTCCTTCGATGAGGGTTTTCAAAGCATGGTCGTGGACCACGGATTGTTTAATATTGTACGGATTTTTAGTGGGCCCAGCCGGGTTTTAAATTAAAAACTGGATTCCGGTAAGTTCTTTCATGATTATTCTAATTTAGTTAACTGTTTTTAAAAGGGTTTTACATTATGCATGCATGGTGTCACTCATGGAGGGGAAGACTATGTTTCCCTCGGAAATTATGTTTTTAAAAGATTATGATTGTTTATCCAATCACAGTTTTCCTTATTTTGCGTCCCCTCTAGGTCGTTGCAGACAACGAGGTCACTTTCTGAGGCAGATGCATCACTTTTCGGCTGTGCTACTACCATACTAGCTCCGAGTAGGGTAGTTTGTTAATGAGAGCAACTAGCCGGCTGTGCTACTACCATACTAGCTCCGAGTAGGGTAGTTTGTTACTAACAACTAGGTTGTTAGACGACGAGGTCACTTTCTGAGGCAGATGCATCATTTTGCGTCCCCTCCAGGCTGTTGCAGACGACGAGGTCACTTTCTGAGGAATAAGCATCACTTTCCGGCTGCGCTACTACCGTAGTAGCTCCTAGTAGGGTTTATTAGACTTGTAAATACTAATTGCCAACCAAGTTGCTCTGATTAACCATTTGGAATTATTTGTAAATATTACGTAGATAGGTTGTCTTGAACCTAGAGTTGGTTGGATATGACTTGATCTGGACTGTTTGGAATATAGTTTAGTTTTTGAATCCTTCGTTTGACAGGTGGAAGACGGTTTGACCAAATTATAGGGGAGATTCTACTGGATTTTCCATAGAATTCTCTTAGAGTATTTATGAAGTAATAAGGGTATTTCAGGATTGAAATTGAGTTGTCAGGGGTTATCAAACGGGAGCAGGACTTTTCACGAATTTCGAGGGGAAATTCGAGAAGGGTCTTCTCAACATGGTATCAAAGCTCCAGGTTTAAATTCTTGTAGACTGCACACTTAGTGTGCATATTATTGGTGTTACTGACGAATTTTGTTTCTTCTCAGCGAGATGTCAACGAGACGCATGCCTCGTCAGTGGCCTGCTAACAAAAAAAAGACGGAGAATGTACGGGGTGCACAAGATCCCATGATTGAGCCCGATCTCAGGCAGACCCTCTATCATTTGGGTTGGGCTATGACCACTATTTTACAGAGTAGGGGTACTTCTGAGGTTTCTGACATAGAGAGGGCCCAAAGGTTAGGAGCCACATTGTATACAGGCGAGTTTGGCCCAGAAGATGCTGCTGAGTAGATTACTCGTCTAGAGCGAGTTTTTTATGTTATGAGGTGCCCTTCGGGTAATAGGGTGCGTGGTCACTTTTCTACTCAGTGGCTATGTGTACCATTGGTGGCACGCCTTGGTTATGACAGGCTGAGATGTCCATACACTTACTTGGGAAGCTTTCCGGGAGCGCTTATTCGAGCAGTTTTATCCTCGATCATATCGGGATCCCAAGGAGGCTGAGTGCCTACAGTTGAGATACGGGAGCATGACAATAACTCAGTATGAGCAGAGGTTTCTCGACTTGTCTCGATTTGCTTCGACTTTAGTGGCAAATGAGGTGGACAAATGTCGTGGTTTTGAGTATGGGCTGAGAGACGAGATTAGAGTAGCAGTTACTGTCGTGGTGCGTACTTCCTTGAGGGTTTTTCGAATGCTACTGCTAGGGTGGAGAAGAGTTTACCTACTAGAGGTCAACCTAGTGGTTTCCGGTGACATTGGGATTACATGAGTTTTGAAGCTTCGAGTCAAGGACCAGCTAAAAGAGGTGGTTACAATTCAGGGTCGTCCGGCAGTGCCAAGTCCGTGTCAGGCAGTGGTGGAGTCGGGCAGGGAGGTTCCCGAGTTTTTGTGGTAGAGCTGTAGTCATCTAGCCATTCTAGTGGTGGGTCTGTATAGTCAACATGAAGACAGAGTGGTATAACTGGACGGACTAGTGGCCCCGGTTGTTACTATTGTGGAGAGACTGGCCATTTTAAAAGTAATTGCCCACACCGTCCAAGCGGTAGTCTTTTGGGTCGAGAGGCTGCTAGATAGGGACAGAGAGCAGCTCAGACAGCAGGTACCGCAGTAGAGAGCCTGACCTAGTCTAGTGGGGCCAGTAGAGCTAGTGGGAGAGAGAGGGGCCGCGTGCGATCTTTTGGTACTTAGGCCCGAGTCTTTGCCATGACGTAACAGGAGGCTCGAGCTGCACCGGAGGTGGTTACTGGTATGTTATCTATCTTTGATCATGATGCTCGAGTTTTGATAGATCCGAGGCTACACATTCTTTTATTTCTCAGGGTTTTACACTTATAGCTAATAGAGAATTGTCGCCGATTGGTTGGGAAATGGGCATTAGTACCCCCACTGGAGATATGTTAGTGGCGAACCTGGTGATACGGGATTGCCTAGTGTTAGTGGAGTGTAATGCATTATAGTTGCATATTTGATTCCCCTGGTTAAAGTTTTGTGGAGGAAACCAGGTGGGAGCCCAAGGCACTGATGCGGGCCAGCACACACTTTTGTTCCAGTGACAGGTACGAATTTCGAGGAAGAAATTTCTTTAAGAGGGGTGAGTAGTAACGACTCGTATTTTTAATTAGCGAATTTTCGTAACTTTATTTTATAAAAGGATGATTGTACCCTTGGGTTTAATAGGGGCTTGGAAGTAGCTTTTTATTTGGAGAAACTTTTGGAAGTTTTCCTTGAACCGTTGCGTAGGTCTCAAACTCAGGAGTTAACAGACATGCGGCACGCGAAAAATGGAGTCCGGATGAGGGAGTTATTGGTTTAGAAGCTTCAAGGGTAGTTTGGTAATTATTGTGGCCTGATATTTTTAAACCAACGAAAACCGAGCTTAGTATCCTCTTCCTCACCTCATTCCAAGGTCAACCATACCCACCACGAAGGCCGACGACGTAAGGAGGAGGAGGGAGGATGTTGAACAGTACTGCAAAAACTTTCCGGCCGCTACAGGCGATACTGCTCCAGGGACAGTAGAGAAGCGTACAGCTCAAGTTTGAGCTTATTTTGAGCTTCCAGTGAGTGGATTTTGATTTTTAAATAATAATGCATGCATGAATATATCTTTTAAATAAGTTCCTATTAAATATGAATTTATTAAATTAAAATAATTATTCTAAAAGGATTTAGTACCTTTTAGGAATTTCGTAAATTTGGAATAATTGTTCTAATGACTTATTTTGGTTATGGATTTTTTTAAAACGATCTTGAAAGGAATTTGGGCATTTACCCCGGTTTCATAGATTTTGTTTTTATGAGTTTGAACTTATTGGATTTTGGCTCAGGCTATGCATATGGTTTTGGGCTTAGGCCTGGGATTTTGATTTCATGGATTATGGCTTTGGCTGGGTTTTCTATGATTTTGGATTTGGCCAGGTAAAAAGGATTTCAAAATTGGATTTCGGATTTACATTACGGTTTTCACTATGTTTACCATCCTCGGTTTTTATGGCATTTTTCCGACTGCATGACTTTGAGGTATTTTCGGTCATGCGTGCTCGTTTTCGGTACATGACTTTGAGGTATTTTCGGTCATGTATTCGGTAGGTATTTCTGACACATGACTTTGAGGTATTTTCGATCATGTATTCGTTAGGTATTTCCGACACATGACTTTGAGGTATTTTGGTCATGTCTATACATATCCGACACATGACTTTGGGGTATTTTCGGTCATGTGACCGCATGACTTCGAGGTATTTTCGGTCATGCGTATACTTATCCGACATATGACTTTGAGGTATTTTTGGTTATGTGACTGCATGACTTCGAGGTATTTTCGGTCATTCATATGCATATCTGACACATGACTTTGAGGTATTTTCGGTCATGTGACCGCATGACTTCGAGGTATTTTCGGTCGTGCGTATACATATCCGACACATGACTTCGAGGCATTTTTGGTCATGTGCTCATCGAATTTATCTAAGCACGTGGTGCATGATTTTCACCACATATCTTTGAGGTATTTTTGGATATGTGGAGAGTAGGTCCTTGGGTTGGACTTCTCGGATTCTAACCATTGCTTTGAGGTATTTTCAGTAGTGGTTAGGAGGGCATGTCCTCGAGTTGGACTGGCCCGGATATTGAGCTTCGGCTCGGGATTACTTTAGAGGATGGTGGATTGTTTTCATGGTTTCAGGTATCTTATGATTTTAAGCTCTTTCAATGAGGGTTTTCAAAGCATGGTCATGGACCACGGATTGTTTAATATTGTATGGAATTTTTGTGGGTCCCGTCGGGTTTAAATTAAAAACTGGATTCCGGTAAGTTCTTTCGTGGTTATTCTAATTTAGTAAACTATTTTCAAAAGGATTTTACATTATGCATGGTTGGTTTCACTCATGGTGGGGAAGAATATGTTTCCCTCGGAAATTATGTTTTTAAATGGTTATGATTGTTTATCTACTCACACTTTTCCTTATTTTGCGTCCCCTCCAGGCTGTTGCAGACGACGAGGTCACTTTCTGAGGCATAAGCATCACTTTCCGGCTGCGCTACTACCGTAGTAGCTCCTAGTAGGGTTTATTAGACTTGTAAATACTAATTGCCAACCAAGTTGCTCTGATTAACCATTTGGAATTACTTGTAATTATTACGTAGATAGGTTGTCTTGAACCTAGAGTTGGTTGGATATGACTTGATTTGGACTGTTTGGATTATAGTTTAGTTTTTGAATCCTTCGTTTGACAGGTGGAAGACGGTTTGACCAAATTACATGGGAGATTCAGCCAGATTTTTTGTAGAATTCTCGTTGAGTATTTATGAAGTAATAAGGGTATTTCAGGATTTAAATTGAGTTGTTAGGAGTTGTCAAACGGGAGCATGGTTTTAAAAAATTTCGAGGTGAAATTCGAGAAGGGTCCTATCAATTGAGGGAAGAAGGGTCACATGAAGAAACATTGATGTAAATGGAAAAATAAAAACAAAAGAAAGGAGACAATATTTCTGGAGTTATGACTTGGGATCAAAGAGAGCTTCTTTAACACTACATCAGCGATGGATTCTGCAAAGAAGTCTGAAATTTCCTTTGCCAAAGAAGGTGAGGAGTTTGGTCAGGTGGGGCCTGATCAAGAGAAGTGTGAGTAAGTGGAGCCTAGTCATGAAAAGTGTGATTAGAGGGAGCCTAGTCATCAAAAGTGCGATTAGGGGTGCCTACACATGAGAAGTGTGATTAGCGGTTCCTAGTGAGGAGAAGTGCGATTAGGGGGAATCTAGTCATGAGAAATGCGATTAGGGGGATCCTAGTCATCAGAAGTGCAATTAGTCATGATAAGTGATAGAATTTTTCCCACCTGCAAAGCAAGGGTTAAAATCACACAAATAATACCTGCAAGAGTACAGGGCTATTGTAGTATAGCACTAGAAGCAGGGTCGATTTCCTCAAAGACTGATATGGATATTTCTTATTTTAGATTTCACTCTTAATTAATAATAAAGTAAATTGTAAGAATTTCAGTAACTGAATAAAAATCAAGCAACAATACAAGGTAAATTTGAAATCCAAGGAAAATTGAGTTTAAAAACAATTAACAAGTACTAGGGTTCAACCTTCACCATTAACAATCATACGTGACTTAGAAAAGAATCTATGAATCAATACATCCAACTTTGAAGGTTAGATTTTCCAAAAGCATATTTTCCACGTGGGCATTCAATTGAAAACGTATACCTAACATGCGACTAGTCTATGGCATTTAGATCTAATTCTACATGCAAGATTCATTAAGTCCATGAAAATCTTTTATAACCATGCAATCTCTAAGTTATGGCATTTAACCTAGATGTATTACAATCCTCAATCACAAGAAGCTAATCCCAATTTTTAGGTGGGCATTCCTATAAAATTGCATCAAATTACTTGTCTAAATATCCTAAGGGTGATCAAGCATTAAGACATAAAGATAGTTTTAAACAGTGATTAAACATTCAAAGCATGCATATACGACAACATAGGAAAAAGATAAATCACATATTCATGTTAAGGCTTAGGTCTAAGCCTAGTGAGAAATTTAGCCACTCATGCTCATAATGAATAGAAATAATTCCATTAAAATTAAAGTTAAGAGAACAAACAGTTTTGTAGAACAATGGTGAGCCAAAAATCCCAGCTTGCCGTGCACTAGATGGAAGAATTGTAATCTGAATCTCCTCTCCCTCAAACCTAGGCCAAGCTTGGGTATTTATAAGGAAAGATTCCTAATCCTAATTTGAAAAGGAGTAAAATAAAATAATAAGAAAATCTAATCCCTATTTTCTTTTTAACAGAATTTTGGCAATCACATGTCTTCTCCTCCTTGAATTGGGAGTCCACTCTTGTAGCCATAAAGTCAAAACGTCTCCTTTGTGGTCTGGGATTCCTTAACATACTTCCTTCTTTTGCTCCACATATTCATTCTAGAATAAATCTGTCAATTTAATAAATTCGAGTATCAATTCCTCCCAAAATAATAATAATAACTAATTAAATATATGGGAAATACAAGTATATTTTTGGCTCATCAAATACAAACTTGAATTTTTACTTGTCCTCAAGTAAATAAAACAAAACTAAGAAAATAAAAATAAAAAATAAAATGCCACTTTCGCAGGGAACTCGATAGTGCTGAGCAAGCACTACACGCCTTTAAACCCCTAGGTATCCCTAGTAGGAGGAGTTGTGTCTCCTGAGGGTTTACCAGTTACGATACCCACAAACGCTCTAAAAATGTTAAACTTAATTTAACCTTCCTTCCATTAAATATAAAGTAACACTCATCAAAGCAAAATCAAAATTCTCAAGGCATAAGTAAGGCTAAAAGAGAGAGCAAATCCACACTTTCGAAATAGAAGATTACCAGATTCTGGTGAGCAATCCATAAACCATATTCGTGTAATGTGAATCACAACAAAATTGTAAGCATTAAACCAGTCCCTCACTTGCATTAAATATGTACCCACCAACTGTAAAATCACCTAACCTATCACCATCCAAAGCATTCTTGCCTGAAATTATTATTTTTTAATTATTTTATTTATTTATATATATATATATATATTTCATATAACAAATGATGGAATTTTATTTAACATTAAGCAAGTTTTCTATCCAACCCATATAACGAGCTTTAGATCGATGACTCCCGAATCAGATGACTTTAGGGCACCAGACAACAAAGGTCCCAAAGGATTTATTTACTCGAATTGGAAAGGCTAGCATGTTATTGATGGATAAATGCACACCCTATTTTAGGGCTCGGACTCACCTCTGATTTATTTATGGCTTTCACTTTTTCGAACCTTGGATGGTAACAAATTATATGATTTACAATCTTAGGGTAAGAAAAATTAGCAAGCTTGAAACAAATTTAATTCCCACAAATAAGTTGATGTGCATGTGCAAAATTGAATATGGTAAGAATTGTGTGCAAAAATCAACTATATGTTCTTGGTGGTCATGCTCTAACATTTAATCTCACCTATGAATTTTCAAATTTCAATTATAGCAAATCGGGTGTATTAAAAATAAATTAGGAAGGAAAAATCAAATTAAATCTTAAACAAAATCTTTTTGTATTTTTCTAAAAATTGTTAATAAAATAGACAAAAACAAAATGATAGCTCCTACCCCCAAACTTATCATGCAACATGTCCCCAGGGTGCAAAAGAAGAAAAGACAAAGAAATATGAAAGAAAAGAAGAAAGAAAAACAAAACAAAATAAAGAATTAACACAAAAGTAAAAGGAAAATAGAAAGAAAGAATAGCACCTGGGTTCGAAACATAGACATGAGCTGTGCCCCCTGCTCTTAAAACGACAGCACGTAAGAGCATCCAAGAAAACGACGTTGTCGCATTGTTGTGGACAAAACGGCGTCGTCGCATTATTGTGGACAAAACGGCGTCGTCGTATTTGAGGGTGGTCTAAAACGCCACCATTTTGTCGCAGTTAAAAACCTTATCTTCAGCATTAGGGTTCCATTTCTCACCCTAGTCGTTCCTGTGCGCGAAAGTCGGAGAGAATTCTCCCAAAATTTCCGAAAACACCCACCTACGCTCACGCGGATCTGTTTCTTCGGCCGTCCCTGTCGAAGATTCGCCATCATCGTGAAGGCGAGAGCCACTGTGAACCTCCACAACGTCGGTATCCATCCATCGTCCGAGAGAAATGCTGTCATATTCTCGGAAACTCGATCACTCGTCGGAGCCCAAGACGACGTAAGCGAGGACGGTCGTGTCACCGATCATCGCCACGCTGCTCCAGTGGCCGAGGGGAACCAGCATCAGCGCTCAGCACTGGTCACGAGGTATGGTCCCTGCGTTTGGTCCGATCGGGGTGCTTTGGCCATATGGGTTTTATGTATTTTATTAATTTTTTTTTTTCGGGTTTGTTTTTTTTTTTTTTTGTGTTCACTGCTCATAGAGGTTGGATGTGTATTCGGTTGTTGGAATGCAGGTGGGAGAAATAAAAGTGGGATGGAGGAGAGAACTCGAGCGAGCTGGGGAAGGGGAGAAGTGCCCTTGAAATGTAACCGACTTCATTTCTGTAAATCTATCAAGCATATGGTTTTGGATTTGTTCGTTTGGAATGCTATAATGCTCTGGATTCTGTGTATGGTTGTTGGGGAGGGAACAATGTAATTGCCCTGTGATGTGTCCTTGTGGGCCATCACCGGCCGTCGGAGACGATGGCGGTGATGGTGGTTGTATAGGTTCTGACCGGAGATCGGGGGTCCGCACCACCGTGCCTTGAGCCAGTGAAGTTGTGGGATGGAGGTGGAAAGTGGGTTGAACGATAGACCCCCTAGTAAGCTTCTGGGCCGTGACCGTATTGGGCCAAAGTGCGGTCGTGAGCCCACTCCAATGGATAAGAACACCTGGGGCATATGGCTAGGGGTACCCAGCTCGAAAAGTGGGCCGAATGAACTCATGAGTAAGGGCATGGAGGACCAGGCTGCATGCTTTGGGCTAGTACCATGGATTGGGCTTGGGCCCACGAGTAAGTAGTCCAATGGAGGCTGAGGTGAAAGGGGGAAGCCACCATAGGCCCGGTCCATTCTCGGCTGAGTTCCTCGAAATTGGGCCTGATTTGATCGCAGGCCTAAGAGTAGGGCCGGAGTTGACCGCGGGTCAGGGCTCAGTTGGTATTAGGCCGGTAGTCTTGTGGGTCCGGGTATAGGCAGGCGGGGATGTATCGTGGGCTGCCCAGCTAGTGTGGACCTGCTCGGAACCTAGGCCCAAGTTGGGACTGGGCCCAGTAGTAAGGCGTAGGAGGGCTAGGTTGGGTACCCACGTGACCGTCGCCTGGGTGGGCTTGGACGGCTTCGGCTTCTTGACTGGGGCCTAGATGCAGCTCATGTGATTGGTTGGGCTGGCAAGTAAACTCACACTCCGAAATGGGCCTTATTGTTGACGGAATTCCTTTTTTATTTATTTATTTTTTTTGAATAGAAAACTGACCCGGGCTGGTATGTGTTGTAAGGACCCTTCCCGAATTTTCCCTCGAAACTCGGGAAGAACCCTTATCCCGTCTGACAGCTCTTTTACCTAAAAAAATTAAATACCAGGAATACTCTTTATCCTTACAAAAATAATATTTAGTAAACCTTACAAGGTTCCCGACAGAACCTCTATACTTACTGACCACTCCTACCTGTCAGACGCAGGATAGCATACAGGTCAAAGTCAAGACCTCGGAATAGTGGTGGTCCAAATAGGAATACCCTCTGACACCAAATGTCAGTAGGTCAGACACTGCTGACACCTCTACTGGAATATCACAAGACAACTGACTAGTCAGCCACTTGTGAACCAACAATAAATCGTCACCCTGGGTCACCGCCCACACCAACCCACTGACCCGGATGACGAAGTATTTCCATAGGTTGATTTATCACATGACAATCATCGTCAAACCATATTAGAGCTGGAAATATCCTCAGCTATCATATCACATCAGTCGGCATATCCCTAGCCACCAGGGTATCCCTTGGGGTGTGCTAGTCATGTATCACAACTCTCTGTACTATGCATAAATAGCCTCGCGACCTGGCGAAGCCAAAACTCCTCGATGCCAGAGTCGGAGCACTTAACGAACCAATTATATTGAAGGTTCACTGGGTTCACCGCCAACAGCGGATCCTAGTCCCATATTCTAGTCTACCTCAAATATGTTTATCTTGGAGGTTCACCGAGTTCACCTGTAACAACCCGGAATTTCAATTATTGGATTTAAGTAAATTATTTATGTAAAATGACGATTTTACCCTTGGTCGGTAAAGGGCATGGAAGTCAAATTTTGTTTCGAGACACTTTTGGTGGTGTTTTGGATACCGTTATGTAGGTCTCGAACTCACGAGTTCGTAGATAGGCGGCACACGAAAAACGGAGTTCGTGGACGGAAGTTATGGGTCTAGATGTGCAAGGGCATTTTGGTAATTTTGTTTTTAGAAAAGATATTTTAACCCAATCATTGTCTCATCTTCATTTCTCTTTCATCTTCATCTCATTATCATTTCATTCTCATCTCTCTATGAAACATACACAAACCATCAAACCCCTGTGCGACTTTCACACCAAAAAACCCATAAACTCCAAGTTTGATTCAAGCCTCCAACTTCCAGTTTTGATCAACTAATCATATTCTACTCCTTCCAACGATCACAACCGTACCAACCATCGAAGGAGAGGACCACGGAGGAAGCCGAACCGAGGATAGGAAGTTTCGGACCTTCTGATCGATTTTCCGGCTAGCACAGGTACGTGTTTGTGGTTTTGAGGTCATATTTGGATTCCTGGGTTCGAGTAGATAGATTTAGACATAAAATTTGTGAAAAATGATTGAGTTTTGAGGAAGTTAGGAAAGCTTGAAGTTTCGGCCGGAAATGGAGGATTCCGGCGAAAACCAGACGGCGGCGCCTGCAGCCGGTCGTCTTCTCCAGTGAGTCGCCGGTGACCGGTCGGGTCGAGTAAACCGGTCGGGTTGGGTGACCAGTCGAGTCGAGTTGAACCGGTCGGGTCGAGTTGGACCGGGTCAGGCCGAGTTGGACCGGGTTGTACCGGTCCAGGCGCGTGGGTACTGTAACAGGCGCGTGACCGGCGAGTGAGGGCGCGTGTTCCGACCTTCCGTCGGCGTGTGGGGCTGAGTCTGAGGTCACGGTGGCACGTGACAGGTAGTTTTTGACGTTTCGGACCTGTTGGCGCAGGTTTTGAGTCGATCGGACGTCGTTTAGGGGTTGTTTCGGACGTTTTAAAGTTGCTGCGTTTTCTAGGCCAACATAGTTAGACTCCCGGGGTTTAGGGGGTTTATATTTAAGGTTCTTATTATTAGCTGGTAATCCCAATTATTAATTTGGACAAGCGATACTGCTCCAGGAACTTCAGGGGAGCGTATAGTTCGGGATTGAGCTTGCTTGAACAGGTTTGTGAGTGGACTTTTGGTTTATACACTATAATGCATGCATAAATATATCTTTGATTTTAATATTGTTATGTATGGTGCAATGATTTCCTGGAATTTATAATTGATTGCTGGACATTTGTTTTCCCAATATTTCAGTGAAAGTGTATTGTGAGAAATGATATGGTTGTTGGATTCGGTTTGATATTGTTTTGACGTGGTAATTATTTGGGTCTATGATTTTGGGTTGAAATCGTATTTGTGATAAATGATAAACAAAATATATACTTGATTTTGGATACAATATCGTTTTGAGGGGGCCCAGGAGCCGGGCCTAGGATCCGTTGTTGGCGGTGAACCCGGTGAACCCCCAATATAAACAAAACCGATTTGAGGGGGCCCAGGAGCCGGGCCTAGGATCCGCTGTTGGCGGTGAACCCGGTGAACCCCCAATATAAAAGGTGATTTTGCAGAGATTGTAATCGAGTCCAAGTAGTACAGATTTTAACACATCTCAAGGGTTACCCTGGTGTGTTGTGGATATGTCGGGAACAGTGAATTTGAGATATTATATGTCCAGATTGAATTAAATAATTGTAACTCCTTTGAAGAGAGTTGTCAGACCAAACTGTGGAGCACGAGGTATTTTCATTATACAGATTTTTCTGTGATACCAACTAAGTGGTTTTAAAGAGAAATGAAAATTTTGGTGATTTACATATGATGTTTTTCTATTATAAATTGTTTATGTGATGCATGCATGATTTTATAAATGGAGGGGGGGAAATGTAATATTTCCTCGAAAAATGATTTATAAATGATTATTTTTGTCCACTCACAACTTTTGTGTTTAAACCCCCTTCAGGCAGTTGAGTAGAGTTGACGCGAACACTGATCTCGAGGCAGAGGCATTAGTACTTTGACTGCGCTGTGTAATTATATTTGAGTAGGATATCTAAATTTTACTCTTGATCCTACTTAGACGCTCTGATATTATATTGTATTTGATTGGTCATTAATTACGGGAATTATTGAGTGCTTGAATCCCTTGTCTGACAAGTGGAAGTATTTATTGTTATTATATTTTGTAAGGATTGAAGGATATTTTGGGAACCTTTTCTTAGGTTGTCAGACGGGATCAGGGTTCTTCCCGGGTTTCGAGGGGAAATTCGGGACGGGTCCTGACATCACCGCCAACAGCGGATCCTAGCCTCGGCTCCTGGACCCTCAAAACCGTATTGTTTATATTGGAGGTTCACCGGGTTCTCCGTCTCAGCGGATCCTTACCCCGGCTCCTGGGCCCCCTCAAAACCGTATTGTTTATATTGGAGGTTCACCAGGTTCTCTGTCTCAGCGGATCCTTACCCCGGCTCCTGGGCCCCCTTAAAACCGTTGTATCCAAGAATCAAGTATTTTATAATCACAAATACGATTTCAGCTCAAACTCATGGATTCTAAAAATTTCCATGCCAAAACAATATCAAAACCGAATCCAACAACCATGTCATTTCTCACAACACACTTTCACTGAAATATTGGAAAAACAAATGTCCACCAGTCATTTATAAATTCCAGGAAACCATTACAACCATACACAACAGTATTTAAATAAAAGATATTTATAATCACAATTACGGTTTCAACTCAAAATCATGGAATCAAATAATTACCATGTCAACATGATATCTCGCTGTAACTCATGTATTTCACCGAATGTATCATACCTCACGACTTGATATCGTGATACGTATCTCGGAATTGACCCTCGAGATACCCTAATCTAGTGGTAGTTTATACTCGTTTCAAAGTGCCTACATCTCATAATTAACAATGTTGGGTCCTAAAGTTAACCCTGGCATAATCTAGATTTCCTATCATCATCTTGCATCATTCTCATTCCATAAATATATTATTAGTCAACCAAACATTCATCACCACACACATAATTACATCAAATACTACTAACACAATAATAACCCAACTACCTTGACTTTCCGAACTCAAAATCCGCTTCAAGGTCAACCATTACCGCTGGAATTACCCAAATCGGGCCTTAAACGAACTCCTATGGCCTCGAAACCAATAAAATCTGATCCGGAACATCCCAAAACCCTAGTCACGCGTCTCCGTGACACCGGGAACAGTCAAACGCGCCGCCACGCGCCACCGGAAGGTCAGAACATGCGCTCACACGCCGCCACGCGCCCTCACGCGCCGGTCACGCGCCTGCTACAGTGTTCACGCGCCTGGACCGATCCAATCCGGCCCTGCTCGACTTGACCCGATCCAACTCGACTCAACCCGACCGGTTCACTCAACCCAACCGGTTCAACTCTACCCGACCGGTTCATTCAACCTGACCCGATCTGACCCGACTCGATCGTTCGCCGGAGAAGACGATTGGCTGCCGGCACCGTCGCCGAAGTCTGGCCTGAGAAGATGACCGGCAGCCGCCGTCGCCGCCGTCTGGTTTCGCCGGAATCCCCCATTTTCGGCCGAAACTTCAAGCTTTTATAACTTCTTCATTTCTTAACCGTTTTTCATGATCCACACATGTAAATTCATCTACTTTTCACAAGGAATCCAAATATGGGGTCAAAGTTCAGAGATCGTACCTGGTTTGGCCGGAAAAACGACCGAGAAGATTCGTTTCCCTCCCTCCTCCGTCCGTCGCCTACGGCGGTGCTCCCGCTCCAATAACTACCCCAAAATGCTCGTGGGGTCCCGGGGAAGATTCTCCCGACCTTGGTTTCGGTCGAATCGGATCGAAATCCCTCCGATGAAAATGGGGTCTTCGGTGTTCGCACGGGGAGGATTCGGGTAGGAGAGAGACGGACCAATCGGCCGAGGAGAGAGAAAAATATCTCCTATATAGTTCCAACTTTTCCAAAATTACCAAACTGCCCCTGAAGCTTCTAGACCCGTAACGAACTCACCGGGTCTCCGTTTTCCGCGTGCCACCTGTCTACGAACTCGTGAGTTCGAGACCTACACAACGACCCAAGAAAAATTCCCAAAAGTACTGCCAGTCAAAAAGTGACTCCCGAACCCGTCCAAAATTGAGGGTAAAATTGTCAAATTCTCAAAATAATTAAATTTCTGGTCCGGGTCGTTACATGTGTGCAGGTCCAGACCCCCAAACTTATATTAGGTTGTAGACTCCTAGGTTATGCAATGTTTTTGATGTAGAAGTGTTGTAATAATAGACCTAGGATCACGATCGTCATCAGCCCATATATGACTCCTCCATCCTTGGTATTTAGAATCTGAAGCATGTCTATATATTTGTATGATGATACCCAACTGCTAGTGGATAGGGCGCACCAATCAAACAACCATGTATGCCTGCAATCACACCTAGTGCTAGGTAACAACAGAAAACGGTCTTTGCATGTTAGTTAAGTAGAGGGTAGAAAAGAAAGGTAAAACAAAAACAAATACACTATTGAAAAGGATATAGGTGGGTTGCCTCCCATGAAGCGCTTTAGTTAACGTCTAGGGCTTGACGTAGGGCCGCTAGGATCACTGAGTAGGAGTTGTTAGAGTCACGACATCCTTAGCTAGGTCGTAGGGTGACTCCAAATAAGGCTTCAGACGATGTCCATTAACTGTAAATTCATTTCTGATTTGGACATTCTTTATGTCCACTGCTCCATGTGGATGTAGTTGGACGACTTCAAATGGCCATACCAACGGGACTTAAGCTTCCCCGGAAAGAGTCTGAGTCTAGAGTTAAATAGGAGTACCATCTGCTCTCGATGAAATTCCTTTCTTAGAATTTGTCGATCTTGAAAAGCATGGTCTTCTCTTTATAAATCTTCGCATTTTCGTAAGTGTCATTACGAATTTCTTCCAACTCACTAAGCTCCAGTTTACGCTGCTCTCCTGCCGCATCATAGGCAAGATTGAGTTGCTTTACTGCCTAAAACGCTTTGTGTTCTAACTCCATGGGTAAATGGCATGCTTTTCCATAAACCAGCCGAAATGGGGACATCCTAATAGGCGTCTTATAAGCTGTTCGGTATGCCCATAGTGCATCGTTCAGCTTTGTACTCTAATCCTTTCGTGTAGAAGACACGATCTTCTCTAGAATTCTCTTAAGCTCGCGATTAGAAACTTCAACTTGCCCAGATATTTGGGGGTGGTACGGTGGCCACCCAATGAGTGATGCCATACTTTGCAAGTAAATAAGGCAAAAGGCTTATTCAAGAAGCGCTTGCCTCCATCACTAATGATTGCTCTGGGGACTCCAAATCTAGGGAAAATTGTACCTTGTAGAAATTTGAGAACCACCGATCCTTGATTGGTTGGACTGGCAACAGCTTCCACCCATTTAGATACATAGTCCACAGCCACTGGGATATAGAGGTTGCCGTGAGAGGAGGGAAAAGGACCCATAAAGTCAATGCCCCAAACGTCGAAAATTTCAACAACCAAAATGCTCTGCTGGGGCATCTCATTGCGTTTGGACTGATTTCCAACACGCTGGCAGTGATCGCATGCTTGACACCATGTGTAGGCATCTTTGAATAAAGTTGGCCAATAGAAACCACTTTGTAAAATCTTGGCCGCGGTTCGTTTAGGAACGAAATGGCCTCCACATGCAGAGTGATGTGCAAATCGTAGGACACTTTCCTACTCGTCACTAGGCACACACCTCCGAATAAGTTGGTATGCACAGTGCTTGAATAGGTAGGGTTCATCCCATAAATAATATTTTACAGTGGATAGAAACTTCTGTCGCTGTTGGGATGTAATATCAATAGGAAGTTTGCCACTAACCAGAAAATTCACAATAACTGCATACCAGGGAGTGTGTTGCATAAGAGCGAAGAGTTGCTCGTCATGAAAACATTCTTGGAGTGGCAATGATTCAGACTCTACTGTAGTGGTGTTCACCAGCGGAGATAAGTGGTCAGCCACCACATTCTCACTCCCCTTTTTGTCACGAATTTCTATGTCAAACTCTTGCAGCAGGAGAATCCATCGTATGAGTCTAGGTTTTGAATCCTTCTTGGCAAAAAGGTATTTCAACGCTGCATGGTCAGTGAAGATAATTACCTTAGCTCCAATCAAATATGATCGGAACTTTTCCAATGCAAAAATCACTGCTAAGAACTCCTTCTCTGTAGTTGAATAATTGAGTTGTGCATCGTTTAAGGTTCGTCTAGCATAGTATATCATTCCAGGTAGCATGTCTTGTCGTTGTCCTAGAACAGCTCCAACTGCGTAGTCTGATGCATCACACATGACTTCAAATGGTAGGTTCCAATCAGGTGCTGTGATAATTGGGGTCGTGGTTAAAAGAGTCCTCAGAGTCGTGAGTGATTCAAGGCACCTATCATCGAATATGAAGTCTGATCCTTGGCCAATAAATTGCACAGGGGTCGACTAACCTTAGAAAAATCCTTGATAAATCTTTTGTAGAACCCAGCATGGCCAAGAAAGGATCGGATATCCTTAACTGACGTGGGTGATGGCAGGCTGCTAATGACGTCAATCTTGGCTTTGTCCACCTTGATTCCACGGTCTGAAATTAGGTGCCCTAACACGATACCTTGCTTCATCATAAAGTGGCACTTCTCCCAGTTTAATACCAAATGAGTATTTTTGCATCTCTCCAAAACAGTGGCCAAGTTGTCCAAACAGTGGTCAAAGGAATCTCCATATACGGAGAAGTCATCCAGAAATACTTCAATTATCCGCTCCATCATATCCGAGAATATGCTCATCATGCATCGCTGAAACGTGGCAGGTGCATTACACAATCCAAATGGCATACGCCAATAGGCAAAAGTACCGAATGGGCAAGTGAATGTAGTTTCATTTTGATCTTCAGGTGCGATAGGAATCTAATTATACCCTGAATAGCCATCTAAAAAACAATAGAAAGCCTTACCGGCCAATCGCTCCACCATTTGATCAATGAATGGGAGTGGAAAGTGATCATTTCGTGTGGCTGAATTCAGCTTACGATAATCAATACAAACCCTCCACCCCGTCGTCATCCTTGTAGGTACTTGTTCCCCTTTGTCATTTGTAATAATAGTAATTCCTGATTTCTTAGGAACAACCTGTGTTGGGCTGATCCATGGGCTATCTGAAATTGGGTAGATAATGCCAGCATCTAAGAGTTTTAGGATCTCATTCCGAACAACGTCTTTCATGATTAGATTCAATCGCCTTTGAGCGTCAACTGTGGGCTTGCTGTCATTTTCCAGCAAGATCCGATGCATGCAGATTGAAGGACTAAGGCCTTTGATGTCGGCTATGGTCCACCCAATAGCCTCCTTGTATTGTCGTAGGATTCGGAGTAGCTTGTCTTCCTCTAGTTCGGTGAGGTCTGCTGCAATGATCACGGGAAAAGTCTCTTGATCACCAAGGTGCGCATATTTGAGATGGGGTGGAAGGGGTTTCTTTTCCAACTGAGGGGCCTTCTCGATAGAAGTTTGTGGTGGCGTCTTTGGTGGCCCAAGGGCCTCAATCTGAGGTCGCCACCATGGATATGGTGGCCGGTTGCTATCTAGTGCTGCCATTATGTCAGCAATATCGTCCTCAGTTTGGCTGAGGATGGGGTCATTGAGGGCTGCCTCTATAGGGTCGTCATAGAGCAATTGTCTTTGTTCCATACAATTCACATCCTCCATTACTTCAATTTGTGAGCATTCTAAAATTTCGGCGGGTCTTTTGGCCATGTCGAACAGGTTTAAGACCACAGTTTGGTCTTGAACACGGAATGTGAGAGTTCCAGCTTCTACATCAATGAGTGTACGGGCGGTGGCCATGAAGGGTCGGCCAAGGATTAGTGGTGTCTCTTTGTCCTCCACCATGTCGAGTACCACAAAGTCAATAGGTGGATAAAATGTATCCACCTTGATGATGAGATCTTCAATGATGCCCTTGGGATATGTGAGGGATCGGTCGGCCAATTGGAGAACCATTGGTGTAGGACTGAGCTTTCCTGCCCCCAACCTCTGAAATACTGAGTAGGGCATAAGGTTGATACTTGACCCTAGATCTATTAAAGAATGCTGAAATACGGAATTCCCAATAGTGCAGGAAATTGTAAAGCTTCTAGGGTCCTTCTTCTTTGGTGGCAGTTTGTGTAGGAGGGCTGCACTACACTGTTATGTCAAAACCACTTTTTCTAGGTCTGAAATTTTCTTCTTATTGGCACATACTTCCTTTAAAAATTTTGCATAGGAAGGGATATGCTTTATAGCATCCAATAGAGGTAGGTTGATATGGACCTTGGCTAATGTCTGCATGAAGTCAATGGTTTGCTGGTCTTTGTTTGAGCGGCGTTGTTGCCTTTGTGGGAACGGCAGTGGCGGGGTGTAGTCAGGGGCGGTAGATGGAGCAAACTGAATTTGTGGGGTAAATAATTCTACCTGAGGTTCAGGTTCAATAATGGGCTCGGCATGAGTTGTTTCTAACTGGGTTGGCTTTTCTGCTTTCCGATTGTCATAACTCTTACCCCCCTCGTAAGGTTCTTACCATTTTGCAGTGCTCGGCCCCTCTTAGGTTGGGTATAGGTTGACTAGGAAAAACTCCTTTATCTCTTTCGGAAATTTCTTGGGCCAATTGACTGACTTGTTGCTCCAAGTTCTTGATTGATGCTTTGGTGTTTTACTGATTCTGGGTAGAGATTTCAATAAATCAAGCAAGCTGCTCTTCCATACTCAATTGTCGAGGTGCGGCCTGTTGGGCCTGGTGGTTGAGTGGCTGTTGATAATTCTGTTGGTAATTGGGCTGGGCTTGGTGTTGGCCATTCCACCCAGAATTTGCATTATTCCTCCATCCAGAATTATATGTATTGGGGTAGGCATCATTACGGGGTCTTGGGAAGGAATTCATGGCATTTACATGTTCTTGGACAAGGTCAGGATACCCATCCTTCTAAGGACATTGGAGGACGTGATGAGTAGGGTCCTCACATATGGCGCAAACCTGTGTTGCTTTTGGAGCGGAAGTGGTGAGCATCAAACTGTTGATCTTCTTTTCCAATTGGGTGATTTGTGCCGCAATATGGGGGGTACCATGTCCTTACGCTACATCATAGACGTGTCCCCTCGTATGAGTGCTATCATCTGTCCATTGTTGTGATTCGTTAGCCATTAGTTCAAAGATCTCAAATGCTTCACGGGCAGTTTTGAATATGAGGGAACCACCTGCGGATGCATTGACGTAACTTTTGGTGATGTGGTTGAGTCCATCATAAAATATGTTCATCTGCATGTCTGAATCCAACCCATGGTGGGGGCAACGCATATATAGGTCATTGTACCACTCCCAAGTATCATGAAACGACTCGTTAGATTTCTGGGCAAATGCTAGTATTTCTTTCTTCAAAGCGAGAGTCTTGGATGATGGGTAGAATTTGTTTAGAAACCTTGTCTGTAATTGTTCCCACATTGTAATGCTTCCTGGAGGTAATGAATGTAGCCAAGCCCGAGCTTTATCCTTCAAGGTGTAAGGAAAAAGCCTTAACTTAATTGCTTTGTTGGAAATTCCCCAAACAATGATGTTGCCACACCCTTACAAGAACTCAGATAAATGCATGTTCGGATAACTGTTTGGGAGTCCATGAAAAGTGGGTAGAAGCTCAAGCATATGGTGCTTGATCTCAAAAGTGATTCCGTCCTGGACCTCGGGGTACACGATGCAATGTGGGGTTCCATTCCCACGTGCTGCCAGGCTTCGACTAAGTGGTGCGCCGACTTCAGGTATTGTTAATGCCATTGGTGCGGACAGTTTGCTATCTATCCGATGAATAGATCCGCAAGGAAAGTACCTTGGAGCGTGAACCGTGCGTTAATTGCTTGTAATTGTCTTCTTCTTCTTGCTGTTCTTTCGAGTTCTGGGTCGAATTCTGCTAGAATCGGGTTCGTAGATCGTGTAGCTATAACCATGCACAATTAGATATTCCTGCAAGAATAGAGACTTGTGCTTAAATGTTGAATAGGAAAAGTAGAGAGAAAAAAAAATGAAGGCAAACAATTAACTAAGAGTAAATTAAAGTAAGGCTAATCGGAACAGTCCCCGGCAACGACGCCAATTTCTTGATAGAATTTTTCCCACCTGCAAAAAAAGGGTTAAAATCACAAAAATAATACCTACAAGAGTACATGGCTGTTGTAGTCTAGCACTGGAAGCAGGGTTGATTTCCTCAGGGACTGATATGGATATTTCTTATTTTAGATTTCACTCTTAATTAATAATAAAGTAAATTGTAAGAATTTCGGTAACTGAATAAAAATCAAGCAACAATACAAGGTAAATTCGAAATCCAAGGAAAATTGAGTTTAAAAACAATTAACAAGTAAACCTTCACCATTAACAATCATACGTGACTTAGAAAATAATCTATGAATCAATACATGCAACTTTGAAGGTTAGATTTTCCGAAAGCATATTTTCCTCGTGGGCATTCAAGTGAAAACGTATACTTAACATGCGACTAGTCAATGGCATTTAGATCTAATTCTACATGCAAGATTCATTAAGTCCATGAAAATCTTTTATAACCTTGCAATCTCTAAGTTATGGCATTTAACCTAGATGTATTACAATCCTCAATCACAAGAAGCTAATCCCAATTGTTAGGTGGGCATTCCTATAAAATTGCATCAAATTACTTGTCTAAATATCCTAAGGGTGATCAAGCATTAAGACATAAAGATAGTTTTAAACAGTGATTAAACATTCAAAGCATGCATATACGACAACATAGGAAAAAGATAAATCACATATTCATGTTAAGGCTTAGGTCTAACCCTAGTGAGAAATTTAGCCACTCATGCTCATAATGAATAGAAATAATTCCATTAAAATTAAAGTTAAGAGAACAAACAGTTTTGTAGAACAATGGTGAGCCAAAAATCCCAGCTTGCCGTGCACTAGATGGAAGAATTGTAATCTGAATCTCCTCTCCCTCAAACCTAGGCCAAGCTTGGGTATTTATAAGGAAAGATTCCTAATCCTAATTTGAAAAGGAGTACAATAAAATAATAAGAAAATCTAATCCCTATTTTATTTTGAACAGAATTTTGGCAATCACATGTCTTCTCCTGCTTGAATTGGGAGTCCACTGTTGTAGCCATAAAGTCAAAACGTCTCCTTTGTGGTCTGAGATTCCTTAACATACTTCCTTCTTTTGCTCCACATAATCATTCTAGAATAAATCTGTCAATTTAATAAATTCGAGTATCAATTCCTCCCAAAACAATAATAATAACTAATTAAATATATGGGAAATACAAATATATTTTTGGCTCATCAATAAGTGTGATTAGGGGGAGCCTAGTCATGAGAAGTGCAATTAGGGGAGCCTAATAATGATAAGTTCGGTTAAGGGGAGCTTGGTCAGAAGGAGAAATCCTACTTCAATATACCTCCCTCATGGTCTGGAGGGGGAGATTGTCGTATTTTCTAGCCCATGATGAGGTTCCTACGTCTATTAGGAATAATAGTCTTAGACGATAGAAATCATAATCCGAATAGGAGTTTCTTTTTCCAATTGGAAAGATAGTTAGCATCCAATTAGGATTAGTATTCCTAATTGAATGCCATTATGGTGGCTATAAAAAGGGGCTGATGCGCTATTTTGAAGGTGTCTAATCAGCTAGTAAGAAAGGAATATTGTGTTATACCGTTCAAGGTGTTGGAGTGAGAGAATATTGTTAGGACAAAGTGTGTAAGAGAGAGAAGAAAATAGATAAAAGTGTTTTGTTTCTGTTTCTTCTTCTTTCTAGTTGTTCATGAACTTTGATGTGACTTTGTAGGAGAAATTGCACAAGGAGATTGGCCTGAATTGTGTCACTAACTCGGGGTGGTGGACTTTAGGAACTAGAGCAATGTGGGTGGATGAGATGTTCTTTAGATCCTCCCGGCCATTAAAGAAATTTTTGGCCATAGAACATAGGTCATTACCAATAGTCCCCCAAAGGTAGTGATAAAACGTACCTGAGAACCCATATGGGCTTGGGGCCTTATCAGCACCCAGCTCCATAGATGCTTCTTTAATCTCTGCGTCCGTGATCGACTTAGGAAGTTCCTCATCCATCTCCATGTTTATCACTGGGCGGATGAACCGCAAAATAGGCTCCCAATTTCTCTGGCTTTCCCGGACCGCTTTCTCATTTGTGAGCCACTCTCCAATGTCGGTCTAGATTCTGGTTATACCTTATTTGCCCTCCTTCTCTGCATAGTTGAGTGGTGCAAGAACAAGGTATTGGCGTCTCCCTCGTCCTCTGATTTCTTTCTGGATTTCTGAAATTCTAGCGCCATTAGTTTCCCAGTCCACCTGGAGATCATCAAGTTGCTGCATGAGCCCATCAATTTGTTTTCTGTTATTGGGGTATTTCTTCGTAGTCCATTCACCGAGCCTGTCCCTGCACTGGTTTATTCCGCATTCTATCGTTAAGAGCAACAACCATTGAATCTCTGACCCAGCTATCTTTTACTACTCCTTCGCACTCTGGGTCTGATGTCCATAATGCTTCAAACTTGAACATTCGCTTCCCTCACCCCACCGATTGTTGGGTTTGCATCATAATTGGGCAATAGTCTAACCCCATCGCCGGCAAGTGAGCTACCGAAGAGTTTGGTCACCACTCTTACCATTTAGTGTTGATCAGGCCCCTGTCAATTTGCTCTTGGACAATCACCCCATCCGCTCTAGTTCCTTTCCAAGTAAAGGGTTCCCCTTTGCATCCCAAATCAACAATTCCAGCATTCTCCATAAACTCAAGTAAGTACCTGCGCCTTCCCATTGGATCCACATGGCCCCCTTTCTTCTCATAATTCCAAATATACTCGTTCAAAGCCCCTATGCAAATCCGAGGAACATTTCTAGAAGGAAAACTCCTGCACATCCAACCCCAAAACCGATCTTTCTCCTCTGTATAAGGGGTTCCATATACCCAAGTGGCATCCCAGCCTTCACCCTGCCGCCTAATCTCATCGATGTATCAATTATGTTTTGAGTTGAGTAATGAATTTCACCTTCAATATCATCGTTACACCAAAGGAAGATTCCTCCAGCAAGACCTATTGATGGAACATCATAGCAAAACCTGTAGCCCATATCTAAACTCACTTATAATAACCTATCATGCTTCACCTTCGTCTCCACTAGAAACACAATAGTGGGTCGGTGCCTTCGGATGATCTCTCGGAGGTGACGAACTGTCAGGTCAGAACCCAGCCCCTGACAATTCCATGACTGTAGATTCATTCCATGACTCTAGCCACCATTCACCTCGTTATGCCTACCATCTATGAGTTGGGGAGAACTCGAAGATTGTTCCTTGGAGATGTTAATCCCTTTATCAGGTCTACGGCGAGACGCAACTTTTGACCCCCCTTGGATCTTTTCTTGGGGTAGACACAGTGTCATTCCCTTCGTGATAACTATGGCTTCTTCTAGGTGTATCACCAGATCTTCTGCCCTTGCCTGCATCATTCTGTTCTTAGTATTCCTAGGTGGTGCTTCTCTGGTTTGATGGACAGTTATTTCAAGTGATGCTTGTATGAGTAGAAACAGCACAAATACTCCTTTGCTCACCCGTTTGTTTGAGTAATTTCCTCTCCTTTGTGTCTTAAAGCTCCCCAAGGAGGCTTTAATCAGTAGTTGGGGTCGAGTTTCACACTAGGCTCCTTAGTTGCTGGTAGTTGGAACATTTATTGTTCTTACACATTCCTCTGAAGGTATGCTTTGCTCTACTTTTCCTCTGGATACCATAGACAAAGCCACATCCATGTTGTTTTGATTTATGGTCATCAATTAGGTTGGTGCTGTGTCGAATCGACCCCGTGTATTTAAAGGGGGTCAAAAGAAGTCTTTCCTATGAGGTACGAGGTTTCAATACTTGTTTCCTTGCGTGTGTTATATGCAATCACGGCGATTAAACAAGGCTATTTAGGTGTTGGGGATGCCTTAGATCTGTGGGGACTTTGGTTTCTGGTAGGGAGATTAATGGTTGGTGGAACGAAGGGGTTGAGACTGAATAAGAAACTCTCACAACGTATTTCACGCAAAAATTTCATTTCAAGATTTGTTGGCGTTCATCTCAAAATTATTTTGACCTAATCTATCTAACATCATTATTCCAAAAATTCCTCTCTTCATATAGATTGCATTGATATAGGCTATTGTTTGATTTCACTCATCCAGATTTATTTGATTTGATACATCTAGGCCACGTTTGGTAAGCGGGACTGGATTGGATTAGATTAGATTAGATAACTCTTCAAGTAAAAATGAATGCAGTTTCATTGTAAAGATTAGATATGGAAGGAAATTTATCTTTTATAATCTTAATATAAAAATGGATGTATTTTCATTATAAGAGGATTTGATTGAACAAGTATTCAAAATACATTGAATTTGGTGAGATTTCCAATCCAATTCAATCCAATCCCGCTCACTAAACAAACCCCTAGTTAGCATCATATTCTCAAAGTGAGGAAGTTGCTCATGTGCCTAGCCTTGATTGAGCTCAGGAGGAGCTGCCATGAGCTAGATTGACTCATGAGGACTTGCTTCCATTCATACTTGGGCAACTTTTTGTATACATGCTAAACGTGAGTTTATATTGAAAAGTTTTTTGAGAAGTGGTACATTTTGGAATATGGAGGTCGTAAATGGTGCATATCATCCAATTTCCCGCAAATAAAAATGACATAGGTACCTTCTGCACGAGTAGATATCCTACTAACGTACTGTTGAGCCATCCAGGAAGAACTCCAAAAATAATATTCTAGATTACATCTATCTCCACTGAAACATATACTCAACAATCAATAATTGAATGGATGGAGAAAAAAATTACTGAAAATGAAAGAATATTACTCAACAAATTTGCTCAAAATTGAATACCAACTTGAATTACCGGTTTTCATTAGAAGCATTTAATATCTTCAGCTTTTGACCGCGTAAGCCATTCCAGAAGGCGGCTGCACTGAATACCTTCTTACCCGGAATCTGAACCTCCAACACCTAAATAAGTTGTCGAAGAACGAAAACTATCCAGTCAAAAGGCGAAAGTGTACGCTTAGCTTTGAGATTTTATGGTATCAAATGTATCATCGAATATATGTTTTTCCTAACATGAAATAGAATGAAGACAAAAAAGTGCAGAATTTGGTGAATGTGGCAACCGAAATAAGAAAGCATGACCAAATGATCAGCGTTTTGACATCTGGCTAGCAGGTACGCTAGACAATAATTGTATGTTTGGATGAGTAACTTCAAAGTACGAAGAAATTTAGGCTAAACTAGTAAGAAATACATCATAAAATATTAAATTAGAGATTGCAAATGATTAGATGGAATGCACTTCGAGCGACTTGTAGATAACTACTAGATAGGAGTCATTAGGAAACCCTTTGTTTTTGGTATTGTTATGCTCGTTAGTACATTTTCAATTCTCTATTTTATTGCTTGTATTGCTTTACTTAGTAATATAGCCTAAAAAACTTGGGATGAGGACATTATTAACAAACCTTACAGCGTAAACCGACGGAAAAGAAGGAAGAAAAATAATGGAGAACGGTCAACGGTGTTTTAGTCTTTAGTTTTAACAAACCTAATCATAGGTACGATGCCTAGAACTCTAGGAGTGATTCCAAGAAATCTACAGTTGTGATATCAGTAGCGTCTATTCCATCTTTTCTTAGGGAGTTTATGAATAAAGTTAGGAAAAATTATTTCTTGGGAAAGGAATTCTTTGGTGCAAAACCGAACTTTGGCGTGAAGCCAATTTCGTGTGTGAAGCACCTAGAGTGATACCAGAACTTATCATTTAGTTTTGTTTTTGTGTTTTCTTAGTTTCAGCTTCCACTTATTCACTGTTATGTACAACCTGCATCTGTCCTGCATCAATTTCGGCATCAGAGCAGGTTCCAATTATGTTGGGTACCTCCGTATGTCCACAATTGGGCATACCCATCAGATATGGACGTGGACAAGTTAGGAAAATTCCTATAGGATTTGACAAAGAAAGCCGTTCAAATGTGAACCGCACTATCAGAGCATTCCATCGAAATTGCAACCCGTCACCAACGGAGACCGTATTAGAAACCATGATGGTGAACAAAGGTATGACAGTGACAAATGGTGATCGAAAGAAAGACAGAGACAGAGAACGACAAAATTTTCATGAACCAGATCCTGATGAAAAGGTTATGAGGTCATTAAAATTTCATGCCCCTAGTTGTGATGATGAGTTAGATCCTAAAACTTCATGGATTGGTTGGCTGCGATGGACCGATTTGAGTGGTATGATATGCCTCAAGGTTGTAAGGTTAGATTTTCCAAGTATAAGTTGGTTGGCCAAGCAAACTTAATTTGAAATAATGTTGAAAGGCAAGTAACAGGAGCAGGTTAAGAGCTAATTTGCCATGGGGATGAGATGAAAGAAAGATTGAAGAAAAAGTATGTTCCTTTGCATTAGTCTATGTAAGTCTGCCAATCGTTGAATACATATCGAAATTTGAGGAACTCATGTTGCAATGTGATGTAAGGGAAGATCGACTGGTGACTCTTTCTTTCTTGGTTACGACCGAAGCTACAGCGAGAATTGATTCCTCATGATGTGAATTCTTGAGAGGGCTTATCAAGTGGTGCAAGAATTAGAACTTTAACTAAAAACCACCAAATTTGTCAAGCATTTTGAGACTCGAGAGGCTGACCCTTGTACCAGTTAATCTGGCACAAAGCCAAATTCAACTCCTAAAAGAGATTCCTACGGTTAACACAGCAAAGTTGGAAAGAGAAGACAGTGTACTATGATACACGAGGTGGATTTACGCAACACTATAAATGCCAAGGCTATGGACATTTTGCTTCATTTTCCTACGAAGGAAGCATCTTGAACTCTGTTTGCAGCAAACGCTAAAGAGAACAGTGATTTTGAGCAGGAGATATAATGATGAGGACATCGTTGACAAACCTTATAAGGTTTAACAACGGAAGAGAGGAAAGAACAGACCAACTAACTCAACCATATCTTTGTGGTTAAATTAGACTTTTCTGTTCTTAGTAGTTTTCCATTATAGTTTTGGATTTACAGTTTTCTTAATTTCTGTTTTAAGTAGGAATAGACATGTTTCCATGTTCTACTAGGATTAGGAGGTTTTTTTCAATTTCAGTTCAAGTAGGACTTCTAGTTTGTTTAGTTCCCAATAAATACCACATTGTAATTCAATGGAGGACTATGCGTTTACGAATAAAAGTTTTCTGAGAATTATTTCCTGTGAAAGGACTTCTTTGGTGCAAAACCAAGTTTTGGTGTGAAGCCAATTTCGGGTGTGAAGCCCTTGGAGTGATTCCAAAACCTATTTTATAGTTTTATTCTGGTGTTTTTCCTAGAGTTTACTTCCGCTAAGTTGTTGTTTTCTGCTATTCTGTTCTGTCCTACATCAAATTTGGTATCAGAGCAGATTCTTTCCCCTCTGGGCACCGTTGTATGTCCACAATTCGTAGTGATTGGGCATATCCATCAGACATGGATGCGGATAGGATCGTACAACTCATAGAGAATTTATCAAAAGAGGTTGCTGGAATTCAGACCAAACTGCAAGAGCATTCCGCAGCGCTGGAAGATCTTCGACGTGACAGAGATCGTGATAGGAACAATGATGATGATCGAAGACATGACAGAGAAAGAGAAGGACAACTTTCGTGAACCAGATCCTGATGAAAGGGTTATGAGATCAATCAAGCTTGATGCTCCTAGAACTTTCCTCGACTGGTTGGCTGCTATGGACCGTTATTTTGAATGGTATGAGATGTCTCAAGGTCGTAAAGTCAGATTTTCCAAGTATAAATTTGGTTAGTCAAGCGAACCTATTTTGGACAAACGTAGAGAGACAAGTGGAAAGAGCCCGTCAAGAGCCAATTGCTCATTGGGATGAGATGAAAGAAAGGCTGAAGGAAAAGTATGTCCCTGTGTCTTATCAACGACGACTACTAGACCAGTGGCAATCTCTTCGCCAAGGAAGCATGCCAGTTTCTGAGTAAATCGCCAAGTTTAAGGAATTCATGTTCGATGTGATGTAAGGGAAGATCGACTGGTGACTCTATCTTGTTTTAGGACAGGTCTACGCCCGGAGTTGCAAAGGGAATTGATTCCTCATGATGTGAACTCCCTAGAGAGGGCTTATCAAGTGGTGCAAGAACTAGAACAGTACCTGAAAACCAATAACTTTGCCAAGCAACTTGAACCACGAAAGGCTGATTTTCGTGCTAGTACATCTGGGACAAAGTTAGATCCAGCTCCTAGGGAGACTACTACGACTAGTACAACCAAATGGGATAAAGGAAAGGCAGTCCAAGACATGCGAGGTGGGTCTACACGCTGCTATAAATGCCAAGGATATGGACACTTTGCTGCCTACTGCCCTACAAGGGATACACCCTGAAATCTATTTGCGGCAAACACTGATGGTGACTGCGAAGTAGAGGTTTATGAGCCTGAAATTCCACTTAGCGATGAGGACGGTGAAGGTGGATCTGGCACTTACACTCCACCAAACCTAGCGGTTGTGAGGTGCACATTGACTCAACCTAAGAATGACGACGATTGGCGAAGAACATCAATCTTTCAGACCTATGTCATATGTGGTGACAAAAACTGCAAGCTCATTATTGACAATGGGAGTTGTATCAATGTTGTGTCTGCGCAAACAGTTTCCCAACTTGGTTTATCTCCTATAAATCATCCACAACCATACAGAGTGTCATGGATCAACACTTCCTCTATTCCTGTTTCTCAGCAATGTCTAGTGCCGATTCAACTATCATCCTACAAGGAAGATATCTGGTGTGATGTAGTACCTATGGAGGTGGGTCATATCCTATTGGGCAGGCCATGGATATATGATAATGATGTCCAAACTGTAGGACAATCCAATGAGTGCAGTTTCATTCATAAAGGGAAGAGAATCGCACTAAAACCCTCAAGTAGCAATCAACAAAAGTGATCAGCACAAGACCATTCAAAGGAAGGGCTTACATCTCATTAGTGCAGCTGAACTTCTCAAAGAAGCAGCAGAGGGTTCACCCATCTATGCCTTAGTGGCAAAGAAATCAGACTCGTCATCAACTACAGACAAGCCGATGGCTGTGAAATCTGCCCTACAGGAATACAGTGATGTTTTTCCTGCAGACCTCCCAAACGAACTTCCTCCCTTGCGTGACATTCAGCACGCGATAGACCTAGTCCCTGGTACGACCTTACCCAACTTACCTCATTATAGGATGAACCCAACTGAGCATGCAGAGTAAAAAAGGCAAGTTGATGACCTCCTCGAAAAGGGATTCATTCGAGAAAGCCTTAGCCCCTGCGCTGTACCTGCCCTTCTCACTCCTAAGAAGGATGGAACATGGAGGATGTGTGTTGATAGCAGAGCAATAACAAAATCACAGTGAAGTATCGGTTTCCAATACCCAGACTTGACGACATGTTGGACATGATGGCTGGAGCTACTATTTTCTCTAAGATAGACTTGAAGAGTGGGTATCACCAAATTCGTGTTCAACCTGGAGACGAGTGGAAGACAGCTTTTAAGACGAAGGATGGTCTATACGAATGGCTCGTTATGCCATTTGGACTAACCAATGCACCTTGCACTTTTATGAGGGTTATGACACAAGTCCGGAGACCACTTATGGGTAAGTTCCTAGTCGTTTACTTTGATGATATTTTGATCTACAGCACTAACGAAAATCAGCACATTGATCATCTTAAACAAGTCTGCACAGTTCTTAGAAAAGAGAAATTTTTTGCCAACCTTAAGAAGTGTTCCTTCATGAATAGTCAAGTTGTTTTCTTGGGGTTTATTGTTTCTTTGGAGGGTATGAAGGCGGATCCCGAAAAGGTCAAAGCTATTGTCGATTGGACTGAGCCAAGAACTATTCATGAAGTTCATAGTTTTCATGGACTAGCTACGTTCTATCGTAGATTTGTCCGCAACTTTAGCTCGATAATGGCTCCTATCTCAGATTGTATTAAGAAAGGAGAGTTTCAATGGTCAACTGCAGCTGCTAAAGTATTCAAAGAAATCAAGGCCAGCATGATTGAAGCTCCAGTAATGCGTCTCCCAGATTTCACAAAGGCTTTTGAGGTAGCTTGTGACGCATCGGGAGTCGGAATTGATGGGGTTCTGCACCAAGAAGGACATCCAATTGCCTATTTTAGTGAGAAATTGAATGAGGCAAAGCAGGGTATTCTACTTATGATAAGGAGTTCTATGCGGTTGTTCAAGCATTGAGGCATTGGAGACATTACCTGTTGCCACAGGAATTTATCTTATTTTCTGACCATGAAGCTCTACGATACCTAAGTTCACAAAAGAAGCTAAACCTACGTCATGCAAAGTAGGTCGAGTTCCTTCAAGAATATACTTCCGTGCTGAAGCATAAGTTTGGTGTGGAGAACAAACCAACAGATGCCCTCAGTCGCAAGGTTTTCCTTTTAAGCAATATGAATGTGGGAGTGACTGGATTGGAAAGGTTGAAAGAGGAGTATCCAAATTGTCCAGATTTTGGAGCTGTGCATACTGAAATCGTGGAAGACAATTCCAAAAACAGCAACTTCACCGTGCAAGATGGATTCCTTTTCAAAGGGAATAAACTTTGTATTCCCCGTACGTCACTACGAGAGTTTCTGATCCTAGAATTACATGCTGGCGGAGTGGCTGGTCATTTTGGCCGAGATAAAACAATTGGTCTTGTGGAAGATCGATTCTATTGGCCAGGTCTCAAACGAGACGTAGCCAAGGTTGTTGAGAGGTGTCGGACATGTAAAATGTCAAAGCATAAGCGGCAGAACACCGGATTATACACCCCATTACCAGTTCCACACACCCCATGGCAAGATATCAGCATGGATTTTGTACTTGGGTTACCTACTACCGTAAGAAGACATGACTATTTTTGTGGTTGTGGATCGTTTTTCTAAAATGGCCCATTTCATTCCTTGTTCCAAGACATTTGATGCCTCCCAAGTAGCCAAGCTCTTCATGGAAGAAGTGGTTCGTTTACATGGGCTACCAAAGACTATTGTCTCAGATCGTGATGTTCGTTTTATGAGTTACTTTTGGAAGACGTTATGGCGGATGATGGGCACCAAACTCCAGTTTTCTTCAGCATATCACCCACAAACAGATGGACAAACGGAGGGAGTAAACAGGAGCTTGGGAAATCTGCTGCGTAGCCTAGTTGGGGAACAGATTAAGTCATGGGATTCTATCCTACCTATTGCAGAGTTTGCTTACAATAATTCAGTTAATAGGTCCATAGGGATGAGTCCTTTCGAAGCTGTTGATGGGCATAAACCTAGGGCTCCTATCGACCTTATCCCCATGTCAATGTCACATAGGTCTTCCGACTCAGCTGATGCATTTTCAAGTCATATTCATGAACTGCATGCTGAAATTACGCGCAGAATTAACACAAGCAATGAGCAATACAAAGCTACAGCTGATGCTCATTGCAGGTTTAAGGAATTTTCAGTAGGGAACTATGTCATGGTTCGAGTGAAACCTGAAAGGTTTCAGCAAGGGGTTGCGAAGAAGCTACAAGCTCGTAGTACTGGCCCTTTAAAAATTCTACAGCGTGTTGGACCTAATGCTTATGTGTTAGAACTTCCCTCTGATATGGGTATTAGTGCCACTTTTAATATTGAAGATCAGGTTCAATATCGGGCACCTATAACCTCTCCTACCCTAGACAGCTCTTATGGCACTAGCCAACTCCCACCTACTGCACCAGATTCATTTCAAGTGGAGGATTTTTCGCCTGTGACTCCACCTCAGCCCCCTTCCTGCGCTCAACCAAGGGACCTTGTAGAAGATATCTTGGATGAAACCATTGTTTCAACCAGGCAAGGCGGCTATCAGAAGTTTCTTGTGAAATGGAGGCATAGGCTAGACTCTGACAATACTTGGATTACCAAGGAGGATTTGCAGCGGATTGATCCCGACATGTTGGAGCGGTACTACAGATTTATCTCGCCAGAGTCGAGCTCTTCTCAGCCGAGGGGAATTGATGAGGACATAGTTGACAAAAACCTTATAAGGATTACCAACGGAAGAGAGGAAAGAACAGACCAACTAATTCAACCATATCTTTATGGTTAAATTAGACTTTTCTGTTCTTAGTAGTTTTCCATTATAGTTTTGGATTTAAAGTTTTCTTAATTTCTGTTTTAAGTAGGAATAGACATGTTTCCATGTTCTACTAGGATTAGGAGGTTTTTTTCAATTTCAGTTCAAGTAGGACTTCTAGTTTGTTTAGTTCCCTACAAATACCCCATTGTAATTCAATGGAGGACTATGCGTTTATGAATAAAAGTTTTCTGAGAATTATTTCCTATGAAAGGACTTCTTTGGTGCGAAACCAAATTTTGGTGTGAAGCCAATTTCGGGTGTGAAGCCTTGGAGTGATTCCAAACCCTATTTTATAGTTTTATTCTGGTGTTTTTCCTAGAGTTTGCTTCCGCTAAGTTGTTGTTTTCTGCTATTCTGTTCTGTCCTACATCATATAAGAACATAAGATTCCACTTAGTGATGAGGATGGCGTATCCAGTGATTATACTATAGCAAAGCTAGCAGTTGTAAGGTGCAAATTGACTCAGCCTCACGATGATTGGAAAGAACATCCATCTTTGAGACCTACGTCAACATGCGGTGACAGACATTGTAAACTCATTACTGACAATGGGAATTGTACTAATGTTGTCTCTACTCAAACTGTTTCTTGGCTTTGTTTATGTCCTAAAGATCATCCACAACTATACGAGTATCATGGATCGACACTTCTTCTATTCCAGTTTCTCAACAATGACTAGTGCTGATTATCATCTTACAATGAAAAGTTGGTGCGATGTAGTACCTATGCAGGTGGGTCATATCTTGTTGGGCAAACCATGGATATATGATAATAACGTAAACACTGTGGGTTGAACCATTAACTGCGGCTTTGTGCATAAAGGGAAGAAAATCATGCTAATGCCTTTTCCACTTAAATCTACCCCTCGAACAGCTAGTAAAAGAAGATATCAACATAAGACCAGTCGGACAAAGGCCTTACACATCGTTAGTGTGAATCGAATTTCTCAAAGAAGCAAGAGAGGGTTCACCTACTTATGCCATGGTAATGAAGGAATCATATTTTTTTTCTAAGATAAACATGCTGGAAACAGGGAAACCAATTTTACAAGAATACAACAATGTGTTTCCTGCAGATTTCCGAAATGATAGTGACATTTAGAGCCATACTAAAACTTTATCTCGCCGCAGTTGACAAACCTTATGGGTTTACAGATGGAAGATATGGAAGAACAATAATGGAGAACATTCGACGGTGTTTTAGTTTTTAGGTGTCTAGAGTTATAGTATTATATTATTTAGGGTTTTTTTTTTAATAAAGGCTGATGCCTAGAGTTTAGTTCCCTTAATTCTACAGGGACTAGGATTCGTTTTCTTGTATCTTTAGGTGGTACTAGGATAAGTTTTCTTGTTTTATTTCCAGCAAGATTCTTTGATGTTTTATTAGATTTGAGTCTGTACTTAAACTATCTTTGTAAACCATATAGAAAGTTTGATATGAATAAATTGTGGAGCTTTGCTTCTCTTCAGGTCTGTGCGATGCAACCTAACAACGGGTGTGATGCGTAAGGATCTCTAGGTGTGGAAGTCTAGAATTGTAGGAGTGATTACTAGAAAACTGTTGAAGTGATTACCATAACAAAAATTGACAGAACGCACCTCAAGGGCTGTGCCTCCTCCACACGGAAATACTAATGCAGGCTTTATAAAAGTGATGTCATCTGCTTGGTTGGCCTGAATATTTCTATGGCTGAAAACTTTCGTTGTGATAATTTTAAGCTCTGTGATATTTTCTTGACCACTTTTGTCGTCAACAATTACAACTTTAGCTCGAGTTCCAGGCCACCCTGCAAATGCACGAACCTGTAGGGGTTGCAAGTCATGACTCTGTAATCCAAGTTAAGACAGAGAAGAGAGAATACCTTATTATGTAAGACTGGAGCTTCCTGGTCAAAGGATAGCCATGACTCCTCAGGAGTAATCTAAGTGAAACAAAGAAAAAAACAAAATAAAGTTTAATATTGTAATCAAAGGCGACAAAAGAAAACATATTGAGCCACTATTCTGCTGCAGAAGACTAACTGGCAAAATATTTTGAGTATCCAGTAACATACTAGTTACTTCAACTGCAAATTGTACCTTGGGTGCGAAGGTAGCTTCAGAGTCATCCTGAGGCTGCGCTTTCACCTTAGCTGTTCCATCAAATATAGAAGGAAGCTCATGAATCAATAGTTTGGATCCTGCATATCAATAGTTAAGTTAATGAAATGCAGCTGAGCCAAAAGATGCACTAAATAGTAATAGGCCTGTACTGGCATAAACCAAATTTGAACCATGTAACACAAAGTGACTGCTCATTGAATATGCACAGGACAATAATACATGAGAACCAATATATGCAAAGTGAAGTTGGTACTTGGCATCCATAAATCTAAGTCTACTTCATCTGGTAAAAGGCACTACCATATGGACCCTCGGAAACTTTATTACAACTTAACAGTGAAATATTGCAAGATATTTCTTCTTTGAAAGAAGAATTAGGGCCCAAAATGTGAGCATAAACAGTAAGGGGCTCAAATTAGAACGATATGGGAACCTAGAAACAAAGAATACTCTCACTGGCAACCCAAGAACAGACGCTACAGATTTACAAGATTAGAAGAACCAGAAGAAACATTATTTGGATTTTTTTTAATAATCACTAGATATTCTTTGCAGTAGAGATGAATAATCACAATCAGCCACTGTTTACAATGATATTCCAATAACTGATCAAGAGAAACGTTCAAAAAACTAACAGAGTATGAAAGAAAATGCACGAAACAAATTGAAAGATATTTGACAAGAGGGGTTAAGAGAATAAAAGAGTGACTTTCAGGGGGTTTGCTAAGGCCCATGACCTGGCAGGCTCAAAATCGAGGCCCTGAGAAAAAACAACTTGGATAGTACAATACAAATTTTAAACCTATAATAAAATTATTCTTAGGGAAAAAAAAAGAAACAAAACACTATCAGAAAATTCGAGATAAAGGGGACGAAACGAGAATAAACCACACCTTCATGAAATAGAAGTGCGAGTAGATCCGGTGCCTGAATGCAAAACCAGAATAAATATTACTTAGAAAAAACTTCCAACATGGAAGCAACTCTAAATTTATCTTGAAGCCATGAATGAAATTCAGATCCCAACGCAGGACATTTCCCAGTAGATCAACCGGTCTAGACAAAGTAATTAAGGAACAGGTCCACCCCCACCCCCAACACCCAAAGCCGTAAAATTTATATTCATTTTGGTCATGATAAAAACTTTTCATCTCAGTAAACCCAAAGGAAAATTTTAAAAATTCTCACCGTTGTGCAGATGTGTGTGAGCTTTTTCCACCTTCCATTTGGGTTGGAAGTGCAACTTGTAGGCACCAAGATATATCACAACATGAACATAAAAACCTCTATGACTGTTCTTGAACGTAAAATTTATATTCATTTTGGTCATGATAAAAACTTTTCATCTCAGTAAACCCAAAGGAAAATTTAAAAAATTCTCACCGTTGTGCAGATGTGTGTGACCTTTTTCCACCTTCCATTTGGGTTGGAAGTGCAACTTGTAGGCACCAAGATATATCACAACATGAACATAAAAACCTCTATGACTGTTCTTGCAGCTCAAGGAAAATCATCTATTACTTGATCCAGATAAATCATTACCAACTCGAACTTAAAGATAAAACAGGTCAATTGAACTCTGAAACATTCATGAAGATCAAATTTTTTTTTTTTTCCAATTCTTTTTTACTAGGAATTGAACTCGAGGCACCAACATATATGATAACATGTATACAGAAACAATCATGCATGAAAGATCTTGTACCTCAAGGCATGTCAGTTACTGATTACTTTATCCATCTAAAGAACTCAGACAGGTTAATACTTCAAATGGTCCCTGAACTATACCTCAAGTATCATTTCGGTCCTTGAATTAAGTGATTACATTTGTAGTCCTCAAACTCTATCAAATGTGCAAATTGGTCTATCACTGTCAATTTTGGCCATTCTACCCTCTTTTATGAGGGAAAAAATCATAATTTTATGAAAAGAAATAATTAAATTAAATTAAATAAAGGGAAAATTTAAAAATTAAATACAAAAAGAAAGAAATTTCCTTATTCCAGTCCCAATTTGACGTACCAACAAATTGAACACCTAAATAAATGAGAGGGAATTGGGTCTATCATTTTGGAATGCATGCGTTAAAAATGAAGGTCAATGAAGGGGCAAGTCAATGATAGGTGACAAGTGAGGCGGGTTTGATGAATATGGTGGAGGATTGGGAGTTGGTAACAATTTTCCTTTCGCTGTTTTTACATTTTTAGATTTTCGTTTTAGTTAATTTGTTTTTCTTTTTTTTTAAGACATGAATTTATCCATATATCCTTCAAATAGATGGTAAAATGGTCAAAATTGACAGAAAAAGACCAATTTGGCACGTTTGATAGAGTTGGAGGACTACAAATGTTAAAACTTTATTTAGGGAAAATAAGGAACACTCGAGGTATAATTCAAGGACCATTTGAGGTAATAACCCAAACTCAGACACAGAAATAGCACAGATCAAATGAATCATAAAACTTTTGCATCCATAACTTCTCTAGAATAGGCATCATTCATACCTTAATTTGATCATCAATTTCCATTCTTTCACTGGCAATGACAGGCCCAGCATCCAGTGCACGGACAGTGAATGCTAAGGACACTCCGGTTTCTTTAACACCATCCTAATTCAGTTTAAAAAGTTATAGATCCTTATTCAGAAACTTAAATTTGATTAAGAAGCAGGAATTGTAACATACGAGATGGGGAATATCAAAACCTAAACACCTGCAAGGCTCTTTGAACAGGTGCAGCACCACGATACAACGGCAAAAGGCTTGGGTGTATATTGACTGTGCCTGACAATATTGTTACTTTGGATTGAGAAACAATGGTGATAGCTACTAGGATTTCAAGACAGAAAACAACTCTTGACTTTACTGTCAATGCATTTATGTTCACTCAAGATATGCAACTAGCCAGTTCATGTATTAAATAAAATATGTCATATCAAAGGAAAACACAAACATTGTAGACTCAATGCCTACGCGGAAGTTAGCAAAAACGTAGCTAATTGGCATTAATCATTCACTATGATGTTTGGAGTACCAATTGTGTCAAAACGATTGAAACTGAATGCAAAACAGAACCCTGGATGATGCTAAACAAATTATTACGAAAAAAGTGTCATCTCCCACTCTTCCCTCCCAAAAGTTAACTTGAATGGCACTGATCCAAATACGCTATCTATTAACGTGTGCAATACCCCTTAAAAACCAAGCACCTAAGAACCACGAAACATTTCAAGTTCAATTACTATTCTCAGGCCTGCATGACTGATTTAGACTTGGTTAATCAACTACTTGCTGGACAACGGTTCTCATAATTAAAACATTGAGAAGGTTGCCCAAAATTGGAGGAATTATAATGAGCCACTCTCATAGTAATTATCAACCGTCTGGGTCCCAATGAGAATAAGGTTGGTTCCTATTTAGATGCTTTTCATTATACTTGATTCTTTTATTCAAAATTAATGTTGGAATGACAGCAGATCCAATTCAAAGTAAGCATGCCTAGATCATAGCCATATAGTTTCAAGGTTAATCACAGAGTTCCAAAATAGACTGTTTAAGCACAAGCATATAAGTGGAACTCACAAGTATGGCCCATTGTGTGCGATATGTAGCAAAGAACAAGTATTTTCAATTTTTTTAGGAAAATTCGTTTACTAACCCAGTGTCGGTATATTGAGAAACTTGGTAGGTAAAATATTTCCATATGCAGCAGTAATGCAAAGTTCTGGCTGCAAAGCTCTTAAGTTGGACAAGAAAACATCCTGCAAAAACAGTGAACAGAAATGAACCCGCTTCATCTAACTTCACCCTAACACTAGCAAAAACTTCCAGAAGCTATCGTGTAAAGAAAATTAGGAATATATGGAAACCCTTTATAATCATTCAAGCACAATAAGAAGCAGCATTTGGGTATTGGTAAAGATATAATTTGTGACCATATCATCGTAAGTGTCCAAGGCAGTAATACCATCCAATATAGAAGATTCTTACTCATAAGTAAATAAAAAATTCCTACGAAAACATGATAGAAAATTACCTCTCCAGCCCTTTCGGGTGTGAAAATAAGGTTTGAAGGAAAGCCTCTGTCAAGAGCATGCTGGGCTATACGAGAAGGCATCAACTTTTTCCCCCTAGACTTTCTGGATGGTGGCTGAGTAACAATTGCTGCTACCTAAATCATAACGACTTAGTGATTCATATTGCAAGAGTTACGCTTCTTTGTACATAATCTAAAAAGTATCGTCTTTTTTACTGGCAAAACCAGTCCTAATGTGCTATAAAAATAAAAAAATCAGTCCCAAGTCCCCACGGAGGATTTGTTGTTCTGTATGAAAGGCCATCACTTCGAGGATTTCAACATTTGTAAACTAGTAACCTTTATGTACTAAGTAAATTGGATTTAAAACAATAAAACAAACTCTTAAATCATCAAATTGGAAAATACTAGTGGCATCCTAAGTAAAATCATTATACATTGACAATAAATCTTAGTCCCTCAAAACATAAAACATAAAACTACAAATAAAGAAGGAGTCAAAAGACATTACGAAAAGCAATGGATTGGAGATTTATAAATAATAAATAAAACCCATTTTGAGCAAAGTTGAGATTTGAATTGAAACCTCAAACAAAGAGTCCGGGGCGGTGGATGCATTGAGAAGGGCATCAAGAACAGTTGCAGAGACCTTGAGAAAAGTAGACAATTCATTTCATCGATTCACAAGGAAAAGATGTAGAAATGTGCAGAGAGAGAGAAGAGACCTGAGGAGAGCCTAAGAAGACAAGGGGCTTCTTGGTGGAAGCGAAGCATAGAGTGGAAGCATTTGAAGAAGAAGATGATGATGATGAAGTTGCGGCATTGAAGCACCAGAAGCGGCGAAACACCAGCGAGGAATTCATAATTTCATACCACCAAACCAACAAAAGCTGCTTGGGACTTGGGAGTATGAATATAAGAGTAGGAATGGGGTTGGTTTAGTTATCCACTTCTTGTAAACGTCGAGTAGTCTAACGTGATTTGTTATACTTAAATCTTTCGAATTTTACATTTAAATATTCTGAATTATTTTAAATGTTTCACTTTTATTCCACCGAAATACTTTTTAACATAATTTTTATTAGTTGATGATGTGATGCCTCTAACTCTCATCCAAAAACGAATTTCAATGTGACTTTAGACAAAATTACTTAATTAGCCTTGGTTATCTCTTGTCCAACATTTCAGTGGGAGATGTTGGGTTGAAAATAACCAAGAGGTAATTAAGTAATTTGACCTATAGTCACCTTGAGATTTGTTTTTGAGTGGACTGCACATGCACCACGTTTTTAATTGACGAAAATTGTGCCGAAAAATGTAATGATGGGACAAGGGTGAAACAATTTAGAGAATTCAAGATACTTAAATGCAAATATTAAAAAACATGTATAACTCTAAAATTTGGTGTAAAACACAACGTATTTTAAAGTGTAATTAACTCTTTTTTTCTGCCAAAGCCTGTGATGGTTCCATCCAGAAGGATATGAGTATGACTAATCCCCAACGGAGCCCGAAGAGGTTAAAGGTGTTTTCATACACATTTCTAATCACGATTAGCATCTAACGGGTCTCGAACTCTATACTTGTTGGGTCAAGAATCACTGAGATAACTCCATGCTTCCTTTCTAGGGATATTTCTATCCTACTTCACAAATCACAAGGGAGCATTTTTTGCATGCTCACTAGTTCCCTCTGTGGCTGGCATGTGTTTAATAATTTTCTCTCTATTAAATGCTTTTAATTAAGGTAGTTTTATTGTCATCCCCAATTTGTTAAAAGCACGTACCCCATAAAAAATTATTATTGAAGGACTTATTTGCCCAAATAAAAAGGACTATTAAAGAGCCCCTCCTATGACCCATAAAAACCGTAGTATTATTCGGTGATGTCTATTGGGGGTCTTTAGGCAACAGATTTTCTCTGTTGCCTAAAGTAGTTTTTCGCATTGATTTTTTCCCTAAAATTGTTGTCTTTTCATTCTTATAGTTCATAGTTCAAACCGATGCCTAAAGGTACTTTACGCAACAGTATGTCCAAAAAACCGATGCCTAAAGATACTTTACGCAACGGTATGTTTTGAAAAATCGATGCCTAAAACTACTTTATTCAACGTGTATCTGTAAAACTAATGTCTAAAGATACTTTACACAACAGTATGTAATGAAAAGCCGATGCCTAAAGCTATTTCTTGCATCAGTCTGTATGAATTACTGATGCGAAAAGGGCTAAATAGCTACACTAAATAAGACAATACCGATGAGTAAATGATTTCCTGCCGCGGTTTTTATAATATTACTTATGCCTAAAAGTTTAAACAACATCACAAAATAATTGAAATCTGATGCTGAACTATGCATACAGCAACATTACATTTCAAACATATGTCCCTATTTTCGTGCTTTAATATCAGTTTATAACAAAAATCAGTTGCATTCATAAACTAATTTCTCCAAAAATAAATCTATATCATAACAATTCATATAGAGATGTGGGCATGGACACAGCTGGGGATTTTCCTGTTTCGTCAAATTTTAATCCCAAGGCTTTTTATTGTAAGGCCGTTTTTGGTGATCCTAGACATGTGGGTGGGTCCCATACGTTGAAGTTCTTTTGGTGATCCTAGACATGTGGGTGATCCTAGACCATTGCTGGTCGAAAGGTGGTCTGCCCTCCGTCAAAGGCGGCGGCGCGCGGCGGCAGTAAAAGATTGGAATTGCTACCTGGTTGGTTATTTCATTGATCATCATCTCCCTTAAGGTGCTGGCTACAAAACTATGGTCTAACTGGGGGCTACTTGAGGTGTTGGCTAATGGTGGTGGCTTCTACTACTTCAAATTCACCGATGAGGATGCTTGCTTGAAGGTTCTTGAATGTGGAACATGGAATCTTGCTGGGAGGAATCTATTCTTGACAAGGTGGAAACAAGGTATGCATCTTTCGAAAAATGCTCACACCAAAGTTCCTCTCTGGATTCGTTTCTCCAATGTCCCCCTTGAACACTAGAATGAGGAGGAGTACAGCCATATCGCTAGTGCTGTTGGCAAACCCCCTTATGTGGACTCATTTACTCAATCGAAGAAACAAATTTCTTTCATGCGTATTTGTATTGAAGTCAATGCTAAGTATGCGTTGATTGTCTCATTGGACTTAATGGAACAACTTGTGGAGGAGGGTCAGGTTAAGCGAATCGTGGAGGTCAAGGTTGAATACAAGGGTCGACCAAGATTGTGTTCGAGGTGTTGCTCTTTTGGGCACAGTGAACCCAAATCATTCTCTAAATACTAAAACGGCTGGATTGAAGCACTGTTTACCAATAGTGTTTTTACACTTTTGCCCTTACTATTTTCTTTTCCTTTGTTTTGAACAGTGGAATTACCTATTTGCCCTTGCTAGACAGATGTCAACATTTTGTCTCACCGCTCCTTGAGATATTTCTCGCGTCGACTTCGTTTTCGTTCAGTCTCATCGAACTCATCGTCTTCGCTCACCAGCTCCCATCGCCGTGTTTGTTGATCGTCATCGTCATCGACTTCGCTGATCATCTCATATGATCAACTCATCGTTCTTATCATCATCATCGTCATCGATTATCAATTATCAGATACCACGTCACTCTTCCACCTGCACCCTCAACGCCTTCGACAGCTTCTCTTCGTTTCTTCTTTCACCCATTGATTGGAGGTTAGTCTTCCATGTTGTTTTGGTGGTTTTTCATTTTCTTCTGCCGTGGGTTTTGTTTCTTCGGTCTTTGAAAGTTTTGCATGTTCTTTTTGCAAGAATTGAAAAAGATACCATTGGGTTTTGGACGAATTTTGAGGTAAAGTCATTTTTTGTTTGCAGTGTTATTTATAAGTTTGATTCTTACTGTTAGTAAGTGAAAATGGTTGGTTAGGTTTTGATTTCATTTTTATGGATGATGTTTGATGTATGAATGTGATGTTGAATGCGAATTTGTTGATGCACACCAACTGTTTGATAAAAGTTCTTAATGAAGTTGTTTCAATTCCACGCTTGCTACTTTTTGAAACTTGGTGTTATATAATTGTTTTATTTCCATTTTTATAATTGTTTCTTCTTTCGTTTATCACTTCTATCTCAGTTTTCGGTTTGGTTACCGAGAAACTATTTTATTCAATCGATCAGCCTCCTTCAATTCAGTTTTGTTTTTTGTCCTTTCTTTCTGCAGATGTTGGCCCCACTTCCACAACAGAGGAGAGAAAAGCGGAGCTTTATGTAGAGTGCGCATTGTACATTGATAGGGCTCCATTTGGCCTTCCCACAAGGACAAGGTTTTTTCTCTTCACTTATTTCTTCTACTTCAATTTTATCAACGGTGTTGTTGTAGATTTTGAATTCAATTTCTTCTGCTAGGTAGGAATCTTCAGGACCATTATATTGTTGGAATGAGCTCATCAGTCTGAGTACTAATAGAGACTTAACTGGTCACTCACAACTTGCTTTAACAGTATGGTCCGTTTCTATAATGCCTGGTGTTGTAATTGATAATAAAGTAGGTCTCTTTTGATTTCTGTACTGTTTTGGTTATTGGATATATAGGTTTGGGATGTTTCATGTGGGAAGGATGAAGGGTTGGTTAGTAGTTGTATGGTTTGAATGTCAAATAATTAATTAATTAATTAAATTAGTTAATTTATAATAATGTTAGTGTAAATGTACTATTAGCATGGGTGGATGAAGAACCAGATTCTGTATTTGCTGGGCTGGAACTAACTAGAAAGTGGAGCCTTTTAGTTTTAGGGTACCCTACAAATTAATTGTATGTTAGCTTTCTGCTTAAAGGTTGATCCTTTTTGTATTTTGGCTGCAGTACAATGAAATCCTGGGAAAAGGAGCCTCAAAGACTTTGTAAGAATTCAAGCTTTTATATTTCTTCAAAAATGATGAAACCCAATTCAGATTTCTCATAAATTTTGAGTCTTTTATGAGTAATTGGTAGATTTTTTGGGTAATTTTTTCTGGGTTGGCTTTGATTTTTGCAGTTACAGAGCATTTGACGAGTATGAAGGGAACCAGGTCAAAGTACAAATGTAAGTACTGAGGACTACTGGGCCAAATATATATCAAACATGTACCTTTTAATGTTAGTATTGATGAGGATGTTTTTTGTTTTGAACTATGAAAAAACAGCCTTCGAAATTACTTTTCTTCCTATTTAAATTGGATTGTCTTTCAATTTAAGTAAAGGTTTATAAATATACAGATTAAACTTGAAATACTGTTTTTTTTTCTTCCAGTGGAGCAGATTTGTAGTGTTTCTGGAATTCATGGTGCTTCCAGAAGTTTGGAGTTGGTGTGTGTAGTGAAAGCATTGAGTCTCATCATTGAGAAAGCATTCCTTCAGTGATAGGTTAGTTTATTCTTTGCCACTTCATTATTTTCCATGCAATTAAATATATAATTATCAAATGCATCGATTTCACTTCTCTTGTTGTGTTACCCATGGTTTGTGTTTTTCGTTGTATGAATGTTGACTGTTTATTGATACATTACTTTTTTCTTTTTCCCAGTTATCTTTGCTATTTGTGTGTGTTGCTATTTGGATTGCCACTATGACTGGAAAGCGAATAGATGTTGAAATAAGTAGTGATATAGAATATGAGCCAAACTTTGTGTCATCATGTAGTTCAGGTATTTATGACCACGCTGTTTTTGATACTTTTCACGAATACCCTGTTCCACCTAGAAAAGTTTGTAGAGTTACATATATGGATAACTCTGGACTTGCTGGTTCATTTCACAGTTCTGCTTTAACTGGGCAATTATCATGTTTTGAACATGGGAGTGCTTCTAGCTCTTCACATGGTGTTGAATTTTCTATTCAAAATGACACCAATTTTCTATATACTAAAAGGGAAGTAAGTTTACTGTTCATGGACAGTGGATTTCCCGAAATGCTCTTCAAATCTGTTCTTCTCCCTTTGATGTCTGTGTTTAGTGCTCTTCGTCTTCTCTATTCCAGATACTCTCTGACTCCTCTCTCATCTTTCTCTCTGTGCTCTTCGTCTTCTCTTCCTCTTCTTTGCTTTTCCTTCTTTAGTTTTTGGGCGAAGCTTTTTCTCATCTTCAAGGTTTTTTTCTTCTCAAATGTTTGTTTTGCGTGGGCGATTTTTCTTCACAAATTCTCAGGTGAAGATTTTTTCTTGCATGTTTTTTTCCCACCGATTGAAGAAGGCATTGTTGAGTTTTTGTTGCTATGTTGTTTTTTTCACGCCGATTGAAGAAGGCTTTGCTGGGTTTTGAAAATATGACTTTATTTGGTTTTTTTCAAAGCTATTTTTAAAGTCTTGCATGTTATTTTTTCGCAAGGATTGAAGAACGTAGTGTTAGGATTGAGTTCAATTGTGAGGTAAATTTTTGATTGTAGAAATCAGTGTTGGGTTTTTAGAATATGAGTTTATTGCGGGTTTTTTTTTTTTGATGCTATTTGTAAACTCTTGAATGTTGATTTTTTTTTCCAAGGATTGAAGAACATAGTAGTGGGTGTGGTTCTAATTGTGAGGTAAATTTTTGTTTTAGAATTTATCTACTGTTAATTTTAATCGTTATTACTTGCTGGATAATTATTGATGTTTGAATGAAGTCTTGAGTCTTTTGAAGCTATTTCTAAACTCTTGCATGTTGTTTTATTTTGAAGGATTGGAGTAGACAGTGCTGGGTTTTGGAGAAATTGTGAGGTAAATTTTTGTTTACCAATTAATTGAGAATTAATTTTAATCTATGATAATGAATCATTTTGTTTGCATGTTTGTTTATTTGTTATATTGTTTGTTTTCTCTTTTATTTTTGCTCGATGATGATTGATCTTTGATGTAATGGTGAATGCAAATCTGTTGATGCACACCAACTGTTTGATTAAAGTTCTTAATGAAGAAACTTTGAGGAAATATCTGAATTGTTCTTTTATTGATGATTGAATTCAATTCCAATATTGCATATGAGCATTTGACACTCTTTACCGCACTAGAATTTGGTTAGAGATGGTGATGACAATGTTCCTATGTATATATATTGTTTAGGATAATGTTTCACAAATTTAGCACCTATATTTGATTTTGGGTTTCTTATCCTCTGTGATCCATGCGGTTTTATGAGCTTTGTTTTGATGATTTCAATAACTTTTTTGATGATTCAATGTTTTTCCATGCGGAAGATTAAAGCTTCAACATTGATTTTGGGTTTCTTATTCAAAGAAAATCTTCTGCCGATGTTTTTTGCATTGTCCCGTTGTTCCGACCTCATAAGCTCAATTGTTGATGATTTTGATAACTTTTTTTATTGTTGATGATTAAGATCTGCTGCTTTGTTACCTGCAACCAAAATTATTGTTATGTTTATATGCAGAAATCTGGAGCTTGATTAAGTTCTTCGATTTGGATTTATAGGTTTAGTTGTTTGGATAAAGATACCAGTAAATTTAATGAAAAAAGTTCATAGATTATGATTCCTTAAGTGCTACCAACTGCAGTATCATATCAGCATTACTGGAAAAAGTTTATACTAAAGTTACTTGTAACCAATTTGATATCATGATTGCAAATTGTTACCTGCAACCAATTTGATACTGCAGTTGTTACCTGCAATCATATACTAAAATTATGCATATAAACATTATGATCTTTAAAACTTTTAAAGATCCAAACACTGCGGTAAATTTACGGAAGTTCTTTGATATTATGATTGCTAATTGCCAATTTGTATATCTAAAAATAAGATCAGAATGTTAAAAATTGATTTGTTAAAACTAAAATTAAAATTCAAGTTCCCATTTATTTTTTCTGTTAAATTTTTAAATAATGCCAAAATTTTTAAAAATGTTAAATAATGCAGAAAAGTTATGTCCTCGATGTTAAACTTACTTGGCCCTTCTTCTTTAATATGTGGATGTCTTAATTTTTCTATTAAATTTGTATGCGGGTATTGCTGATTTCATTTATTTTTTTGTTTGGTTAGTTGCAATTAGTTTTTCATTGATTGATTGAATTTTAGGAAGATGGTATTGAAAGGAATGGTTTTGAGACTGAAAGGTTTGAGGATGACCCTGAGAAAATTGAGGCAAAGACAGTTAAGCAACTCAGAACAAGACTGAGGTAACACTCCAATTCTTAATTCTTTGTTTAATTCTAAGAAGAGGAGGTGGAAAGTAGTCCGAAAGTGGAGGAGGCAGTGGTGGTGCCACTGCCTCCATAATTTGCTCACATAATCCAGTTTTGTTTGCTTGTATGAAACCAAATTTCTTTATCACTTCATTTTTAAGGTTTCCAGGGAGAGGCTCACATAGCCCTTGAGACCCTAAAGAGGCTTCTGCACTCTCCTCAGATACTCAGTTACCTGAATTGATCTCTTCCATCTTTTTCTTTTTCAACTTTTTACTCTTGGGGTCATCTAATTTTGTTTTTGAATTGGGTATTTGGAAATTCATGTTGATATTGTATAAATCATAGGTAATTGCTGCTCATGCAATTTGATGTTTTGGTCTCTGAGTTTAATTGGTTGTGTTGTAAAGTTGAATTCTTAATATTGAACTGTGCGTTATAATTGATTATTAGGGAATCAGCAAGCTCCCCTGATTTTGAGTTTTTGGATTCTTGGTGAAGCAGATAGATGCACGAGATTGTAGAAAAATATGTTTACCATTTTTATGCCAATTATGATATTTTGATTCTCTAGAATCTACAAGCTCTACTGATTTTGAGTTTATTCTGCAATATTGGCCTGCAAACTTTATGTTATCATCCTTGGTTTAGTATATACTTTTGAATGCATTGTTCATGGTGTTAAGGGGGTCAATTGCGATGGAATATTTCTTTTAGGTCTGATTTTGGAAAATGATCTAGAAGAGTTCGAATGTCCATGTGCTTTGTGATCGAATTCCAGTATTCCTGGAACTATCATCTGTAATATGAAAGTAGTTGAAGCAATAAATTTGATGTTATAGGATGCACTTGCAGCACTAGGGACAGAAGCTATGTAGGAAATGAAGGATTAGGGAGATGCTGGAGGTGGTTCTTGATGAAATTTTGAAATTGTTACAGAAGAAATTGAAGGAATAAAATGTGTATCATCCATTCAATAATCAAAACGAGTACAGTTATGCGCACACGCAATGCAACCAAGCTAATTGAACCATTAGAAATCTCAATCTAAGAAGTACAAATCCCTATCAGTAGCAGATCTTAATTATATGTTTATCTACTGTTGCTTTAAGGTTCTGTATGTGGGTCTTTTGTTGCCATTTTCTTTTTTCAATTTCGTATTCAAATTTAAGCTCAAATTTGGAATCAAGAAGGTTATTCTTGAGGTCTTCGATCTTTGTTTGGATATTGAAGCGTCCAGGACCATAAAGCTTCCCTGCGATGGTACATTTTTCATAAAATTATATTCATCAGATTCCACATGGAATTAGCTTAATATTTAATCATATGACAAGTACTATAGAATTGTTTGGAGTCTCATCCCATATGTTTTCTGGATTTGTTTCATAATATTTGTAAGTATCATTGTATACTAATTTTAATATTTTGCTGTAATTCATGCCTACAAAAAAATGGATACATCTCTAAAACCATAGCTTAAACCTTATATTCGTTTGAAAAAGTTGAAGAGTTCGTGTTTTTAGAACTTGGAGGCCAAAATTGATGGGGACTGAAGCTAACTGTGGAGGCTTCCACTGTGTATTGGTAGATGAAACAGTAAGAAATCAGTAGAGTTTTTCTCACTAGCAACATCTACTTAAACTGCCTTAATTTTTCAAACTCCTGATACAGAACATATGTGATTATCTTGATAGAGAACTTAACTTATTCTTTTAGTTGTAGAATAAGTGTTAATGTTAGCTTATTCTATCAAAATCTATGATTTAAATAGTTTTATGAAACCAGTGATGAGATTAAATTGGAGAGACTTTAGAAAGGAATACGCGACACCGCGGCATCACGGGGGTGCACCTGCTAGTATCTATAGTAAACCCTATTTTTTTCCTTTCTTTCCTGATGAACAGTAGACAGACTGTACTACCCTTCCCACTTTTCTTCTGCCTTCTTGTTTCTATGCCCTTTGCAGATTGGCGACAAAACTCGCCTCTTCAACCTTTGCCGCTTTCGTTTCTTGCGACACCTCTTCCTCGCACTTCAATTGTTCGACAGTTGCCGCTTCAATTCTTCGACACCTCCTCCTCGCGACTTCCTCTCTTTCGTTCGACAGTTGCTTCTTCAATTCTTCGACACCACCTCCTCGCGACTTCCTCTCTTTCGTTCGACAGTTGCTTCTTCAATTCTTTGGCACCTCCTCCTCGTGACTTCCTCTCTTTCATCCTCACCTTTCTTCTCTTCCTAGACACGTTGTTCTGCCCAAAAAGCTGAGACAGTGGGCCCAAGGCCGCCTTCGGTGGGTCTCCGCTGGGAACTGGGTTGCAGAGGGAAAGAGCGGGCTTCGTGTGGGGTTTTTCTTATTGGATGAGTGTTGTAGTGACTGTTATGGATGGACTGAAAGTTGTGGGCTTGGAGGCCTTGATGCCACGATTTTGCCCTAGATGGGATGACTAGGAAGCAAGTAGGCCTTTAGCTGCCTTCAAAGTAGGCGTGCCACTAGTAGAGACTGCTACTAGACAGTTATATGGGTTCCGTTTGCGGCCCAAAAACCTTTCTTTAATCAAGTGATTGTGAGGCAAGCGGGCAAATTGTTTGCATTGTTATTTTCTATGCCTTATTCTTAATGTATCCAAGGACTTTAATAAATTTTCTTTCCAGTGTAGTCCAAGTTCAGTTTATGTTATGTCTGAAATGTCCATGTTAGCAGCTTGTTATGTAATTAGATGGCAGTTAGACAAACAGACTTCCTTAATTCAGGATGACGATATCGGACCAGGACACGAGGATGGTTTTATAACTTAGAATCAGTCATAAAACACATTGGTTGGTATATCCCGAATATCTTGAACAACTTAAGGAAATTTGTTGTATTACGATGAAAGTGAAGTACAAACACTAAGAAAGTAAATGATTGAGTATTGAATACAAAAAAGTAAATTACGAGTGTTGAAAGTAAATTATTTCTTTTGCAATCAAGCCTTGAGTAGGCACAATCTTTTAGAAATCATCAACTGAATGAACATCAGTCGGACTCATGCCATAGGTTGGCAGAGTATTCAGAAGACGTTGAGATGTCGAAGGTTGGGTGTTTGGATGCCTCAAAGACTAAATTGAGTGGCAGTCGGGATGAGGTGAGTGTTTGGGGATCTTCAAGACTAGCTTGGGAAGCAAGTCGGGATGAAGGAGAGCTTTGTTTTCTTGATGTAAGAACTGAGAGAGGGGTTGAGAAGAGAATTGAATCTTGATACTAGATCGAAAGAAACAGGTTGTGCCTAAAGAGTCGAGCCTTTGAACAAAGAAACTTTTGAGGGTTTGCAGTTGTTTTGAAATTGATTAGGTTGATCAATTTGTTTGTTTGATTGATTGATTGGTTCTCCTTTGAGAAGGGGGCTTCTTCTCCTTTTATAGGCGGTTGAGGATGAACTTGGCTTGCCACGTAGGCTTCCACCTGGAATTGCTTGCAGTTACCTTGTCGAGTTCCTCCCCTTTGCCTTCTGACATTTTCGGCGTGACAGAGCCAATTTCCTTCTTTTATGCTTCCACTTTTTCACGTTCCCAAGTGGGCACTGTTTGGATTGCGCTTTTAAAGAGTTGGGTCTTTAATTTTGCTGATTTTTGCTCCTAGCCCAGAGTGGGATTTTTCGAGTGTAAACATTGCCCCCTGAATTCGAAAGGTTTTGATTTAAAACATTTCGGATTCACCTCGGCCCACTATTGCGACTTCTTCGGGTCCACTTTTTGTGTTTTGGCGGTTAAGCTTAGTTCTTCTTTTTCCTACAATTTCAACTATAAATCATGATTCATCCTTTGTCTTCGTACCGTTTCCTTAGGAGTTATGGCCCCCAAATCTGTTTCAAAGAGAAGGAGCAGAGTGGAGTCTCCCAATCTTCTCGCTCTAGAACCCACATCTACTTCTTCATGGATATGTGGTATGGGTTTTCAGGAACACGCTGCCAATTCCCGAGAGGTTCTGTCGCCTTTTGAGAATGATGGTGATATTATTAGTGATCCTTGCTTCATGATCAACTCAGAGCGCTATTTCGCTTCGGGTCCCTGCTGGCGCGGCCCTATTCCGACTGATGCAGAACCTTTCAATATCCACCTAAAAAAATTTCAAGCTTCTCCAATTTATCAGCGGCAATCATATCCGTGGGAGCAACTTCGTTCAAATTGGGGACATCTTTTCCCTTCGGCGAATGATTTGAGCTACGCGAATCTCTGGACTTTATGGGTTCAACGTATGCAGTGGCGGTATTCTGATGTTCTTTGGAACAATGAAATTTATCATTTGGCGAGTCTTTCTACCATTTCCACTCCTCCTGACTTTAATCTCCTTAGTGATGCCATGTGTTTATGGGATAGTAGCACAAATACTTTCAATTTTCGCGTTGGACCAATGACTCTGACCTTTTTAGATATGTCGGTCTTGGTTGGATTGCCTTCATATGGGAATGTTGCTGACTTTACTCTTTCCTTTCACTCCAAACCTGGTGCAGATTTTGATCCCTCAATCGTTAGATTACCCTCGTGGGTTCCTTCCTTGTTTGTCCTCCGTCAATTTCTAAATACCTTCTGCCCTTTCCATAGTAACGGGAAACTTAGGGCGGAAAGTGACTTTGGGAATCTGGGTTTTGGGGACTCGTATATGGGATCTACCTTCGAAAAGATCCAATTCTACCATTTTTGGTTAGATTGGTTCGTATTTCCCAATGCCAAAAAGAGTCTGACAGTAGAATGGATTCCGTTAGCTGAAGCCTTGGCTTCTTGCTTGAATGTGGCCATGGGACCCGTGGTTCTAGCCCAACTATATGGCCTTCTCCGCTCCATCACTTGTAAGCTTCTGCAACCTTTTCCTCTAGATGGTCCACTATGGATGGTTCAAGTATGGCTTCATTGGTCATTTGCCCAATTTTGGGGTCATGTTATTGAGTACCTAGATGATGTTGTCACGACTCAATTATTAATGCCTCTTCCTCTTGTATCTCTTTCCACCAGAGATTATCTTACCTTCTTCTGCACGCTATCCTCTCGTCCTCGTGATCATTGGGAAGCCAATGTGATAAGGAAATATCCTTGGTTTCAAGAAGGAGGTTTCTTGAATCTGCCTTCTCATCCCGCGCGCCAAAGGGTGTTTGCTAGAGACTTTATGAGTTGCATCCTTACTCAGGATCTCTTGAAGGGTGGCGGGAAGACTTCGAGGTCAACTCCTGGCTTTGAAGTATATCAACCTAACTACTGTGCTCACCAATTTGGGTTCTGTCAGGCTATCCCAATTCAGTTTGTGGAAGGAATAAATGGAGGTACTTTATATCGTCTCGAGGATTTTGAGGATGCAGCTGCAATCGCTACTCGAGAAGTTTTGCCCGCTGTGCCTGTGCGATTCCCGAATGCCATGGAGGCCTCTTATAGGTGTACAACCCATTTTGATGCATGGTGGGTTGTCTATTTTCAAGCAACTTTCTCAGCTTCCATTAAGGTAGTGTAGAACCAAAGCTAATCAGTTTTGACCAAGCCAACTCAGTTCTTCTTCCCTACCGGACGTCCGAGAGCAATGAAGCTCCCTCTACAAGTATGCTTTCTTCTGATGATGTCTTTTCCCTTTTTTTTTCATCCTCTAATCTTGTTTGCTGTTCAGTTGGGTCTGATGAAGCAGAATTGTTGGTGGTGAGGACTGATGATCCCCTACTCCAAATTGAGGATGCTCCATATGATCCAGCTATTCTTAAATGTCTGGAGATTTTGGATGATTTGGCTGTTCTAGATGTGAGGGCTTCACAGATGATTTCGACGGCTCCAACTTTTATTCCTTTATCCACTTATGGCCAGCCTTCAATTTTTCTTTCACCAACAAAACAAAGAGTCATTTCTTTGACTGAATCATCTCGACCTGATTCTTCTGAGGATGTTCATCCCCAATAGTTCACTCCGACTCCTTCTTTCTCTGCAGTGCATTCCCCAGAATCTCCTGGTGGTCAGAGGTCAGGGTTGGGCTTGGTAAGTTTCTTTTTTGCCATTGGTCCTAATTCTGTTATTGCTTGATACCTTTTCCTTTTGATCTTGATCGGTTACAGGTACACCCTTCGCCTGAACTTGATCTTAGTGACATGGAGATCGATTCCCTTGTCTCAGCTGCTCAAATGGGCTACAAGTTTCCCCCCTCTAGAGTTGTCTGCTGCTAGGGATGTTATAATGTCCTTTGTGGCCAGGGGTGAGACTCAAGATATGGGGGAATTGGCCCATGCCGTAAGGATTTATTCCAACTACTCCCCTATTGTTTCTACATCTTCTTATCCCATGGTTGCGATGATGACCCGCTATCAAGAATGCACTCATCCTCGTGGTATGCAGCAAACTCCTCCTTCAGCTGATGTCCCGACTAGAACTTAACTGGAGGAACTCCGCCAGGAATGGTCTGTTGAAAATGAAGAGTTTATTCGTCAGGGTCTTGCTTTGCGTGAAGGACTTGAGAAGTTGCAAGACCTTAAAGACCAAGTTGCTGAAGTAGAGTCTTATCATCATATTGCCAAGCAGCAGTATGATCTAGCCAAGGTTAAGAGAGATATGGTAGAAAAGGAATTCCAGGATTCCTTTTCTTTGGGATGTGTTCGTGATGCCTTTCTTCGGGATTCCGACCTCTCTCATGATGCGAGAGTCACAATAGTGGGCCTTCAAGCCATGCTTGGCAGATTGTTGGACTTGCCATGATTTTCTATCTCCAATTTGTAAATTTTGGGCCTTAGTAGGCCCTATTTGACGAGGTTTGCCCGTTTGACCCTTTTGAATAATTGCCTTTTGCTCTCTGAGATTCCCGTTTTTCTTGGAATTGTAACGGTGGAAAAAACTCTTCATTAATCTTCATTACTGCTCACGTAATTCAAAATCAACAACCATCCATCTTCTTTAGGATATAAGTACGCACCTTTGTTTGGTATATTTCACACTTCTCATCCTCTGATAAAATGTTTTCCTCTCATTCCGCCTCTAGTGATTTCTCTCTTTCCAATCTCTCTTCCTTCATGTATCCCACATATGAAGTTCTTCAAGAGGAAGTTGAGCGTGCGTTGTGTAAGAATATGACATTGAAGGCTCGACTGGAGGCGGTTCAGGTGGCTTGGCTGAAGTGTGAGCATGATTTGGTGCAACAAGGCAAGGATTATCGCATGGCGATGGATAATCTTAGGGCGAGGATAAGAGAGCTGCAGGTCACCTTGTCCGTGCTTCTCAAAGAAGAGAAGAGAATAAGAGAGCTGCGGGATGAGGCTATCACTGGCGAGCTTTACCAAGGCTTTGCCAAAGTGGGCTTTATCTGAGACTGCCCTGTTTTCTTTTCTTTTTCATGTTTTTTGTGTTGTACTCCCGCCATTTTAAATATCAATAAAATATTTAAGTTTGGCTTGAAGTCCTTATCTTGTTGTAACACTTTCAAACATATCTAACCCCCAACTACCAGCATTTATTGTGGCATCTCAACACCTTGCCTATAAATTGACTCTCCTTGGTAGGATTTTTTCATAATTTGGAATGGCTTCAAATGACCACAATGTGCATGGTCTTCCCATTTCCCACTATGATGGGCTCATCCAACGTCTTCATGCTCAATCTCAGAAGCAACTGAAAAGCATCATCGATTTGAGGAAAAAACTTCATTCCTTGAGGGTTTCTAAGGAGCCGATCTCATTTCCAGCTATCAATTGTGATCTTCGCTTCATCTGCATTCCATTCCTTCTGTGAGAAAATCAGGGAATCCCGAGATACTCTGCTGGACTTGGAAGGTGAGATAGCTATTATGAAGGATGAAGTAAAACGACTCAGAGCTAATGTCGCATCTCGCGATATGTAGACCCAACAATTGAAGTTGCCCTCTCATCGGGATGGATTTGACCAGGGTTTTACTGATTGCTCCGTCGGGAAGTCCTATCCCAGAACGTTGAACTTGTAACTTTCTTTTTAGACTTAAAATATTGTAATCCTGCTGTAATCCTATCTCTTAAGCCTTAAAATAGTAATTTCTTTGCTTTCCACCGCTTTCTTTGATGAGTTAAGTTCAAGCCTAAGCAAATTTCACTGCTTTGTCAATACCGATATGTCAACTTGAGATAACTTCAACTTGTATATGGTGATAATCTCAGGATGACCTGAGCCTTGATAATTTGGCCTATAAAAGATGTCATAGATTTTTATGCATCTTTAAACATTCTTTTTGCCTTTCGAACTTTGATCATGGCAAGTTCTAGTAACCCCATTGATTCTCAGGCTAAAACTTCTAACCCACATAGCTCTCAAAATTTTGTAACCTTTTTAGAGAGCCAAACCACTACCCTCCGCCGCCTGGTGGACTCTCAAGCGATAGAAATCCAACACCTTCAAAATTTGTTGTATTCACACCAGGTTGACAAACAGAATAACCTTCATTTCTCTGCCATGTCCCTTTTGTCCTTTCAGCAACAAGTTCAGACTTTAGAGACTTCTTTCCAAAAGAAGTGTTTGGACCTTCAACAGGCTTATGGAGAACATGCAATCTTGAAGACACGTGTTTCCGATCTTCTAGAGATGGTGAAGGCCCGTGATCAGATCATTGAAACCATCTCTCTGATCTTCTTAAAAAATGGCTATGATGATGGTTATGTGGCCCATGCCTCCGGCCGTTCTCACCCTGATGGATGGTTAGAAGAGAGATTGGTAGTGGAGATCGCGACCAAGTCTCGTTTCAATGTGGTTGCGGGGAATGCCGTCCTTCATCAGCAATGAAGTGGTTCCTTCAGCGTCTTGTGGTTGTTTTTGTGTAGCCATTGCATGGCTCTGTTGATGGGCCAGCCTTTTGGGCTAAATCTTTTTCTATTTGACCCATGTAGTTCTTTGCTTGTATTTTTTGTCATTTTCTTTTAATGAAAATATCACTTTTCTTAGGACGGTCCCACCGGGCATCCCCCGTGGGATTTTACCCGATTACTCCATTTTCTGAATCCCAAAGTGTTGGGTAATATTTCTTGAGATGTATGGCATTAGTAGGATTTTTATCCACTATGCCATCATCGCTTCTCAAGTAATAAGACCCTTTTCCATTCACTTTGTGGATTATGAACGGTCCTTGTCAAGTCGGACTCCATTTTCCTCTTCCAAGCATAGATGACCCCAATGGCAATATTGTCTTCCAATCTGGCTCATCTTTTTGGAAAGATTTGCCTTTGACTCTCTTGTTGTATGCTCTTGAGACTGCTGCTTTGTTGGCCATAATTTTGCTTAGAGCATCTATCCTCTTCTGGTCTAGTTCCTCCAACTCGTAACACATAGCCTATGTGTACTTGTTGGTTTCCAACCCATATTGATGTTGCAGTCGTAATGAGTTGACAGTTATCTCGACTGGGAGTAAAAGATCCTGACCATAAACTAAGTCTACTGGGGAGGTTCCGATCGCTCATTTCTTTGATGTTCGATAGGACCAGTGTGTATATATCAATTGTTCATGCCAATATGTAGGATAGTCACCCAACATCTTCTTCAGGATAGTAAGGATACTTTTGTTGCTAGCCTCTACTTGGCCTTTGGCCTGTGGGTAGTAAGGGCTAGATTGCATGGACTTGATAGAAAATTGAGCACCGAAGTCTTGTAATTCTCGGGACGTGAATGATGATCCACGGTCAGTGATAATTGTCTCTGGTACCCCAAACCGGCTTAGAATGTTCTCTTTCAAGAACTTGATTAATTCGAAGCTTGTGATCTGCTTTAACGCCTTGGCTTCCACCCATTTGGTGAAATAATCAATGGCCACCACAATGAAGCCATGTTTCTCTGATGATTATAGGGATAGCTTCCCGATAAAATCTATCGCCCAACCCCGAAATGGCCATGGCTTGAACACCGGGTTCATTGGTACCGCGGGTGCATGTTGAAATGGGGCGTGCCTTTGACATGTGTCATATCCCTTGGCATATGCATAACAATCCGACTGGATGTTTGGCCAATAATAGCCATGTCTTCATATAAGCCATTTCATTTTTGGCCCTGCCTGATGTGCTCCACACACTCCTTCGTGTACTTCTCCCATCATGACCATTTCTTCCTTAGGACTAATACATCGAGATAATTTACCATCGTAGTTCTTTCTTACCAAGTCTAGGCCCCACATGGTGTTGTGGCATGCTTTATTTCTAAAGCTCATGTCTTCATTGGAAGGGTACTTCAAGTACTTGATAAGGGTGTTCTCCAGTCATCAGACTCAACCTCGATATCCATGATTTCCAATTCGACATATCTTTCCAGGATGGAAGGTAAAGATCTTCTCTCGACTTTGATCCACTTCTCTGATTGTCCTTCTTGCAGCAGGACTCCAGATCCTACTTGGGCCATTTCGTAGGCTGCTAAGTTTTCTTCACGCGGGATGTGCTCGATAGTCAGGGTAATGAACTTTGACGCCAATGCAGTGACTACCGTGTAATAACTTGATAGGCAGAGGTTCATGCATGTGTATGTCCCTGTAGTTTGGTTGACTACCAACTCTGAATCTCCATAAATCTCTACTTAGCGCACTTCCATCTCAATCGGGATTTCCATCCCAATAATCAAAGCCTCATATTCTGCTGGGTTGTTTGTTATGTTTTCCCAATCTAATTTGAATGAGAACTGATGGTGAACTCGTTCGGGGATCAACCAAGAATATTCCGGCTCCTGCCGACTCCTTAGTTTTAGTTCCATCAAAGTACAACTTCCATGGAAAGATGGACAACATGTTGATTCGAGGAACCAACTCTTCTTCGATATCTAGGCCAGGGTATTCCATTAGGAAATCAACAATAGCTTGGCCTTTCACCGCCTTATGCGGTACATATTGGAAGTTGAACTCTAATAAAGCTAGAGTCCATTTGCCTATCCGACCTCTCAGAATAGGTCGGGAAAACATGTATTTCAGTAAATCTGTTAGAGCAATTATCCGAATAGTGAAAGGTAACATGTAATGCCTTAGTTTGACAGCTATGAAATATAGTGCAAGGCACAATTTCTCCACTGCCATGTACCTTTCTTCGACTTCTTTTAGTGTGCTACTCAAATAGTAGATTGCTTGCTCCTTTCCTTCCTCATTGTCTTGGGCTAGCAAGCTTCCGATGGTGTTGAGGGATGCTGATATGTACAGCTTCAAAGGCCTCCCTTCTTGGGTGGCATCAGGACTGGTGGTTTGGACAGGTAGTTCTTGAGCTCTTCAAAAGCTTTTTGATGTTTTTCATCCCATTTGAATTCTTCTGTGTCCTTGATCTTGATTAGCGAGGAAATGGGCTGGATCTTTCCCGATAGATTGGCTATGAATCTTCTGAGGAAATTGACCTTTCCAAGTAAGCTTTGAAGCTGCTTCTTGTTCTTGGGTGGAGGTGATTCCATGATTGATTTGGCTTTGTTTTTGTCCCTCTCTGGTGAACTAGGAATCCCAAGAAATTTCCCGCTTGGACCCCGAAAGCACATTTTTTCGGGTTCATCTTCAATTTGTGTTGTCTCATTTTTTGAAAAGCTTGTCTGAGATCTTCAATGTGCTTCTCTTTATCTTGAGACTTTACTACCACGTCATCGATGTATACCTCCAGGTTTTTTCCTATCATCTCGTGAAAGATGGCATTCATTGCTTGCTGGTATGTGGCTCCAGCATTCTTCAACCCGAATGGCATGACGACGTATTCAAATGCCCCCAAGTGTCCCAGGCATCTTAAAGAAATTTTATGGATGTCTTCTTCGGCCAAAAGGATTTGATTGTATCACGCATTAACGTCCATGAAAGACATAAATTGATTTTGAGAAGCTCCATCTATTAGCATATTGCAATAATCAACGCAGATATTAACTTGTACAATCTTGATCTTGATGACAGACACAGTGTTAGATACCCATTCTACATATTTAGCAGTTCGAATGAAACCGGCTTTGAGAAGTCTGCTAATCTCTTCTTTGACCTTGAGCTCGGTTTTCACTGACGTTCTCCTTCTTGCCTGATAGATGGGCGTGTAGCCTTCTTTGATAGGCAATCTGTGTTCGACAAGCTGTCTGTTTAATCTTGGCATTTCCGTGTAATGCCATGCAAAGCAGTCTTTAAACTTCTCCAGAAGTGCATCATCTTTCTCTTTAATGGTTCTTCCAAGATCTCGCTGACGTAGGTTGGTCGGGGATCTTCCTTGGTTCCTAAGTTAACTTCCTCCAAAGGATCTTGGGTCTTGGGAGGAGGCTTATCTACCTCGGTTGACCAAAACTTGATTATTTATGGTGGGATGTTGTCTTTTTCATCTTCCTCGCCGGTATCTTGAATGAAATTCTTTCAACTTTTGTTCTTCCAAAACTCCGAGTTGTTTCTCTTCGTTGTTTGGCTGGGAAGTTCGTATGTTCTTTTGTTCTTTACAATGTACTAGAAATCTTTTTCTTATAGACCTAATTTCCCCCATCTGGTCTGTTTCTTTATGGGGTGTACTATTCATAATAAAGTCCCCATGTCAGGACGGGAGCCTGCCAATCTTCAATAGTTAGGAGCCCTGGTTCTGGTAGTTTGTGGGCTGTCACCTTGGTAGGGCGGCCGTTCTCATCTTCTCCAATTAGTTTGATGCTTCCTAACTCGAGATCATAGAAACTTGCTTAAGCTACTATGGGATTAGCCATGAAAGGCTTTGAATATGCCTGAATGGTTTCCCAAAACCCTCCTTCAAAGGCAATCTCATCGGGATTCCAAATGACAATTTGTTGGTGTAGTGTGGACGGGATACACATGCTTTTGTGAATCCAGTCCATTCTCAGCAGTATGTATAGCTAGCGGTGCTATCTATCACAAAGAAAGCTAGCATCAATATCTTGGATCCAATAGTGATCTCCAAAGGTAAGACCCCGAGATTCTTGGTGATGGTCCGACTGAATTTGGACATTATTGTTGTAGTCGGCAAACAATCTTGAATTGACAGGACCCTTCCCGAATTTCCCCTCGAAACTTGGAAAGGACCCTGCTCCCGTATGACAACCTAAAGAAATTTCCAGAATACCCATAAGTCCTTGCCATTAATTATGAGACTTCTACCAAAAATTCGGCAGAATCTCCCCTTAAGGATTGGTTAACCATCTTAGCCTCTCGACTGAGCAACCGCACCGGTGGCTAACCGACTTGGTCATGTAAGGGTAAGAGCTAAAGCTTCGCCACATATCACATTGTGAGAACCCCTGATCATTATTCGAAGTTTATAGCCCTATGCTAACAAGCTTTGATACCAAGTTGATAGTAGGTCAGACACTGCTGAAACCTCAGACTAGTGGTGGCCCTATAGGGTAACCTTACAAACTTGTTTTACGCCCCATCCTCTCGACTAACAGCTTTTAACACAAAAGTTTAATACCTAAAATACCCTTAACATTTAGAAACATTAGATAAACTTTACAGGGGTTCCAACAGAACCTCCTCTGTACTTGACTGACGCCACCTACCTATCAGACGCAGGATAGCCTAGTAGTTCACAACCTACCTCGGAAGACCTCCTCCACAATAAAACGAGACAACTGACGTGTCACCCTCGTGTGAACCGTCAACCACCCGTCAATATGGGTCACCGCCCTCACCAACCCACCGACCCATATGACAAAGGTACAAGACTTGGCTGAATTGAGTCTCACTGACTTACCCCGAGTAGTAACTTGATATTCCGGCTCATCCTGAGCACCCCGAGTGGTAACTCGATATCCCGGCTCATCCTGAGAACCCCGAGTGGTAACTCGATATCCCGGCTCATCCCAAGCACCCTGAGTGGTAACTCGATATCCCTGTTCATCCTGAGCACCTCGAGTATTAACTCGATATCCCGGCTCATCCTAAGCCGTAGCTCAATATCCCGGCTCATCCTGAGTCGTAGTTCAATATCTAGGTTCATCTTGAGAGTATGATGAAATCCTCCATGACATACCTCAAATCATCCTGAGAGTATGATGGAATCCTCCATGACATACCTCAATTCATCCTGAGAGTATGATGGAATCCTCCATGACATACCTCAGATCATCCTGAGAGTATGATGGAATCCTCCATGACATACCTCAATTCATCATGAGAGTATGATGAAATCCTCCATGACATACCTCAAATCATCCTGAGAGTATGATGGAATCCTCCATGACATACCTCAGATCATCCTGAGAGTATGATGGAATCCTCCATGACATACCTCAATTCATCATGAGAGTATGATGAAATCCTCCATGACATACCTCATATCATCCTGAGAGTATGATGGAATCCTCCATGACATGCCTCATACCTCAACGATATGGCGGAGAAAGATCCCTCGAACACCAATATCCGAGAACCCCACAATGATCTGGTGGAGACGTACCCTCAACGCTAGTCGGAGAACCCTTAACATTACGGCGGAGAAAGACCCCTCGAAAGCCAACATCGGAGAACCTATCAGGACCCTTCTCGAATTTCCCCTCGAAATCCTAAAAGAACCCTGTCCCGTCTGACAACCTAAGAAAAAATTCCCAAAATACCCTTTTGTCCTTACAATAAAATATGACTAACTTCCACCTGTTAGACAAGGGATCAAAAGCACTCCAAATTCCAGCAGATAACAACCATCCAAAATATATTATCAGAGCATCTAGGTAGGATAAATAATACAAAATTAGATATCCTACTCAAAGTTTAGGTACAATGCGCAGCTAAAATACTACTAATGCCTCCGCCTCAGAAAGTGCCCACGTCAACTCAACAGCTTGGAAGGGATTTAAAACACAAAAGTTGTGAATGACTAAAAATACTCAATTATAAAACCTTTTTCGAGGAAATCTTACCTTTTTCCCCTCCACGAATAAAACCATGCATGCATCACATAAACAGTTTATGATAATAAAACATCATCTGAAAACCATCGGAATTTCCATTTCTCTTTAAAACCACTTGGTTGGAACCATGCAAAATCTGTATTATGAAAATACATCGTGGTCCACAGTTTGGTTTGAAAACCCTCCTCAAAGGAGTTAAAAATCATTTAATTCGCCCTGGGCACATAACATATCAAAACCACTGTTCCCGAGTAAAATCCCGAGACGTAGCTCAAAACCCTCCACACACTCGATATACCTTGAGCTGTGCAGAAACCCTGTACTATGCATAGACAACCTCAACGACCCGGTGGAGAACACACTCAACACTAGCATCGGAGAACCCTCAACAACCAGCAGAGCAAAACCCCACAACGCCAGTCGGAGAACCCTTTTTCCATCGGGACAGAAAACTAGTGAAAACCACAATCCGTGTTTTGAAATCATTGTTTCTTGGCCTCAGCCACATTCTTTGAAAACTCATTTATGGCCAAGCCAGTAAAATCATAATTTCGGGTCAAAACCCAAATCACGGACTCAAATAATTACCACATCAAAACGATATCAAAATCGAGTCCAAAAATACCAGTCCATTTTCCAAAACACACTTTCATTGAAATTTTGGAAAACTTGTGTTCAGTAATCATTTCTAAATTCCAGAAATTCATTGCCACAATACATAATAGTATTAAATCCAAGATACATTTATGCATGCATTATAGTTTATAAATCAAAAGTCCACTCACCAAACGTCCAAGCAAGCTCAATCCCGAATTGTATGCTCCCCTGAAGTTCCTGGAGCAGTATCGTCTGTCCAAATTAATAATCGGGATTATCGACTAAAAATAAAAACCTTATATATAAACTCCCTTAACCCTGGGAGATCTGCATACGTTGTCCTAAAAATGCAGCAACTTTGGACGCCCAAAACTACCTCTAAACAACGTCTGATCAATTCGAAACCTGCACAAACAGATCCGAAACGTCGAAAACTAGTTGACACGCATCACCGTGACCTCAGAATCGGCCCCACGCGCCGCCACGCGCCGACGGAAGGCTGGACCACGGGCCACGCGCCGGCCATGCGCCATCACGCGCCGACCACACGCCTGCTACAGTACCCACGCGCCTGGATTGGTCCAACCCAGCCCAGCTCGGCATGACCTGATTCAGCCCAACCAGGTCCACTCGACTCAACCCGATCCACTCGACTCAACCCGGTCCGACTCAACTCAACTTGGTCCACTCAACCCGACCGGTCGCCGGTGACTCGCTGGAGAAGATGACCGGACCACCGTCGCCCGAGTTTGGCCAGAGAAGATGACCAGACCGCCGCAACGCCGCCGTTTCCATCGCTGGAATCCTCCAATTCCGACCGACATAAGCTTTTTCCTAACTTCTTCAAAACTCAACCATTTTTCACGAATTTTACGTATAAATCTATCTACTCGAACCCAGGAATCCAAAAATGACCTCAAAACATTAAACCCGTACATGTGCTAGTCGGAAAATCGATTGGAAGGTTCGTTTCTTCTTTGTCTTAGTCTGGTGCCTTCCGTAGTCCTTTCCTTCGATGGTTTGTACGGTTATGATAATGGGAATGAGTAGATTCCGATTAGTGGAACAAAAATGGAAGTATTAGCCTTGAATCAAAGTAGGAATTTGTGGGTTTTGGGTGTATTGGGGTCGCACGGGTTCGTTAGTTTTTGGGAGAAAATGCGTGGTTCAGAGAGAAGGAGTGTGAAATGAAGATGAAGTGATGGTTTAGGGGTTAAAAATATCTACTCCCAAGCCAAAATTACAAAAATGCCCTTGACAATCTAGACCCGTAACTTTCGTACACGAACTCCGTTTCCCGCGTGCTGCTTGTCTACGAACTCGTGAGTTCGAGACCCACGCAACGGTATCCAAAACACAGCGTAATAAGTTCTGAAACAAAACTTGATTTCCACGCCCTTAAACAACCAAGGGTAAAATTGTCTTTTGAAAAAAATAATTTACGTAAATTCAATTAGTAAACTTTTGGGTTGTTACAGAACCCCTCAACGATCTGGTTGAGACGTACCCTCAACGCCAGTCGGAGAACCTCGTGGTATAACATAATACATAAAAGTACACATGCCACGCAATCCCGGAAACCCAGTCCATTGTTAGTACATCCAAATTACCAAATCAAGGAAGCCCTAGCTCCAAGGAATTTCTGGACACATTAACAACCCAACTCCCTTGACCTCCTGAGCTAAAACCCGCTTCATGGTCAACCATTACCGCTGGGATTACTCAAATAGGGCTCAAAATGAACTCCAATGGCCTCAAAACTGCCAAAATCCGATCCAGAATGTCCCAAAGCTATAGGAACGCGTTGCTGTGGGCCTAAAAATAGCCCCACACGTCGCCACGTGCCGGTAGAAGGCCGGACCACGCGCCACGCATCGGCCACGTGCCTTCACGCGTTGCCACTCACCTTCACGCACCCCCACTCACCTTATACTGTTCACGACGGAATATTTCGTCGCTCTGACGAAATATTCCGTCAAACCTGATGGAATATCCTGACGGAATCAGAATATTCCGTCAACCCTGACGATTTTAGGGTTCCGTCATAACTCCGTTACCTTTTGAAGAAATATGCTAACGCCATCAGCATATTCCGTCAGCAAATTCCCAACTCCCTGGTTGGTTTCCCATTCTTGCCAACTATATACCATTTTCCCTTCTGGATGATTGCCTTCTGAGGTAATGACCTTGTTGGTTCTGGCATAACAGGTTCACGGTCCTTAGAATTTCGTCGGCTGGCTTGCCCCCAAGTCTCTTGGTTGACTACCCATTCTTGTTTCTTCTTGATATTTCCCAACCTCTGGAAAACAGAACTTCGAGGGAGTCTTTCTTTCTGGCTATGTGGCCCAAAGCTTGCTTCAGGGATTTTGAGGAATTCCTTATCCCGATTTTCTTCAGATTTCTTGAGTTCCAAGTCTATCTTGGCACCTGGGATTGGGATCTCCAATACGCATTCTGCTCTGCATTTGTTGCACATGACCACCCCAGCAACGATTGTGGCCAACAATATTCCGGATTACTGAGTTTCCTTGGGAGACTTTGGTTGATCTTCTTTGGTTACTTTGCCCTTTTTATAGGGTTGTGACCATTGTAAGTTGAGCATGTTCACTGAGGCCATCGGGAAAGGGTTAGTATCCACCCCCATTGGTGCTTTTGGAATTGGGGCAAACAAGATGTGCCCTTGGTTGATTAGACTTTGGATTGTGTCCTTGAACTGTACACAGTTGGTAGTGGCATGGTGTGGTGAGACATGCCATTTGCAGAATTGTTTCCCTTTGATGTCTTTTGGCCGAGGCATCTCCTGCTTAGGATCAGGCTTGATTACTTTTGCCTTGACCAGTTCATCATATATTTCCCTAGCTTTGGTGAGGTCGAATGAGTATGAGCTGAATACTGGGACTTTATTGGCAAAGTAACACCCAGTCGGGTTGACTGGCCTCTCTTCCCGCACAGGTTTGACTAGAGACTTGATAGGCACCGGTCCTTTTCCTGTGGTATGAATCTCAGCTATCACCACCTCTAGTTCCTGCCCGTCTTCGTCTATTGAGGATTCCTCCTCTACTTCTTTATGTTTTACCTGGTGTATATGTATCGTTTTTTTGTAAAACGGGGGTACTTTAGAGTTGTGCTTCTGCCTCTGCTTTTCTTCCAGCAACCTTTCAAATTTGGATGCTGATACCACTATCTCTTGTAAGTCTGAGAAAGTAGTATCGTCAAGGGAGAATCTCAGTGCTCTCTGTGTGATGGCCACCATCTGGGCATTATTCATGGGGAACATGCACTTAATTTTCAGCCGTTTGATCGAGCAATGAAATTCTCTGTCGCTTCGTGTTCTCTTTATTTAATAGCAGTCAGGTCACTGATCGTGACCTCTGGTTATATTCTGTAGAACTCTTCGGCAGAGTATTCAGAAGACGTTGAGACGTCGAAGGTTGGGTGTTTGGATGCCTCAAATACTGAATTGAGTGGCAGTCGGGATGAGGTGAGTGTTTGGGGATCTTCAAGACTAACTTGGGAAGCAAGTCGGGATGTAAGAACTGAGAGAGGGGTTGAGAAGAGAACTGAATCTTGATCCTAGATCGAAAGAAACAGGTTGTGCCTAAAGAGGCGAGCCTTTGAACAAAGAAACTTTTGAGGGTTTGTAGTTGTTTTGAAATTGATTAGGTTGATTAATTTGTTTGTTTGATTGATTTATTGGTTCTTCTTTGAGAATAGGGCTTCTTCTCCTTTAATAGGCGGTTGAGGATGAACCTGGCTTGGCACGTAGGCTTCCACCTAGACTTACTTGCAGTTACCTTGTCGAGTTCCTCCCCTTTGCGTTCTGATATTTTCGGCATGACAAAGCCAATTTCCTTCTTTTACGCTTCCTATTTTTCACGTTCCCAAATGGGCGTTGTTTGAGCTGGGCTTTTAAAAAGTTGGATCTTGAATTTTGCTGATTTTTGCTCCTTGTGCTAAGAGTGGGATTTTTCGTGTATAAACACACGTCTCTACTGCTTTTATCTTTCCTCTCTGCCTTCTTTCTCTTCCAAATTCACAGCCCAACTCTCATCTCTGCTATATTTTCTTCGATTTCACCTCTCTCTTTTCGCTTCAATTTTTATCATCCCCTATTCATTGACTTCTGCAGGTTGGTTCTTTCGAAGGGTAAAGAAGAAAATCCTGGGTTTTGGAGAAGTTTTTGGGTAAAGTTTTTTTCCAAATTTGATTTAGATTTTCAGCTCATTGGCTTTTCTTATTCATGTGGATTTTGTTGCCTTTTATAAATTTGGCCTTTTTTTTTCTTGCCAGGATTGGAGAAGATCTTCTTGAGTGTTCGTCAAATTTTCAGGTAAACTTCTGTCTCTCAATTTGAGATTTTCTTTTCGCTTTTCTCTCTTCCCAAACAGGTATTTTAATAAGAGAGAAACAAAGATAGGCGGATTGAGATCGATCAACCCTATCTGACTTTCTAGGTTAGGGATTTGTCTCTCACCACCTGCGTCATGGCTGACCAAAATGCCTTAATCTGTGTTTTTCAATTCTGAATCAATTGTCCAAATTCTTTTTCAGCATGCATAAACCTACCAAAAGCATCTTAGTGATCCAGTGTAATAAAATAATTAACTTCAATTGGGCCCAATAAATAAGGTTTCCATATCCCCAGCGATTTGATTAAACCTATATATACAATCTCTCCTCTCCATTCGCCAATCGAAAATCATTTAATCGAATATCAAAGAGCAGTACATGAGCCGGAATCGTCGAAAGCTTTTCGTTTCATGGAGTTATTAAGTAGAGATGGAGATTGACTGGTTTTCTATATCTTGCTCTAATTTTCAAGTGGATGTGAATGGTGTGAAGTCTGCTTCCTTCTAATTATCTTCCGTCTCTGCTTTTTTTCTCTTCCGTATTCACACAAGCAAGAACTGCACAGAAAATTATTGGGTTAGAGCTGCGAAAGCTGCGGTGAGCGATTCAAAGGAAAATTCTGGTGACAATCAGGTGGGATATAATTCGTCTTTTATAAATTTGAGTTTTTGTATTTAAATTTTGGTTATTTGTGTTTATGCAGTGATAAATCATAAATGGAAATTTGAACTTTGTTTTGGTTTAATGATAGGTTGAAGATTTAGCAGAGGAAGTTAAGAAGCGTGATTTCATTCAAACACCTTATGTTCCTGTGTATGTGATGCTATCTGTGAGTTTTTCATCCACTTTTTGCTTATGAACATTGATGGAAGTGAAATATGCATGAATATTTTTTACTCCCTCTTCGCCTCCGTCATCTACCTCCCGGCTTCTTCTCCTCCGTCATCTACCTCCAGGCTTCTTCGCCTCCGTCATCTACCTCCTCGGCTTCTTTGCCATTGACTTCGTCCAGTCCTTGGTCATCGGTGAGTTTTTATTCTATGTTTTTTTATTCTAAATACAGTTCTGGGTTTATGAATTTTCTATGGGTTAAGTGAATTGAGTTCTGGGTCAGTGATTTAAGCTATGGGTTTTGTGAATTTAGTTTTGGGTTTATGAATTTCTTCATTTTTTTTTCACAGCTTCGCAAGAAGAACAGTCAAGTGAGCAACCTAAGCCTTCCTCAGTAAGATGCAGACACCAAAAGCGAAGTAAGCTTAACATTAATTTGCTTCTTTCATAGGTAGATTAACATTTGTTTACTTAACATTGTCGTGTTCTAAGAATTTTCCCTAGTACACTACAATTTTGTTCTTTCAAACAATTTACAATTTACAGACGTTAGAATAAACTATCAACAGATTGTACCGTAAAAGTGTTTGGTTTTTACGGCATCATTATATTCTGCCTCAGCCAGTGTTGGATTTTCAATTCGTGGGCAATAAATTGATTGCAAGCAGGTGAAGTAAGCATACTTGATATGATATCATACCTTGCCATACATCAGGGAGCCTAAGTTGGTTGAAGTTTGAATGATTCATGGTCTTCGAGTGAAATGAATATGAATATTTATTGTGTTTGTGTATCTGTGCTATAAAAAATGACATTAGAAGTCATTGAATTGGGTTCTTGGTTCATAGCGTGTATATTGCACTTATTAGAATTATTATGATAGAATAAAGTGAATGGGGTTTTCTGTTTTTCTTTGCACTGGTTTTTATTTACTTTGTTATTGCAAGAAATCAGATGTTGCCTGACCAAATTTTGCCCGACGAAGGTATTTCGCTGCCTAAAGAAACTTTGCCCGGTGAAAAAATCAGTTTGTCTATCAAAAACCTATCCAATTTAGCCCGGCGAAGTATTTCGTAGGGCAAATGAAGTACGTGGGGCAAGTTTTTGGCGCGAAACAGAAATATTTCCTGCGTTATTCTGTTAAGTTTGCCCGACGAAATATTTAGTAGGGCTAGAAATATTCTTCGGGCAAGATTTTGGCGCCATAAAAAAAATGGCGCGTAATTACAAAGCTTGCTCGACCACGAGGTTTGTCGCTAGTTTCTGAAGTTCATCGGGCAAGGTTGCGCGTTGACTGGTATAGAAATTTGATATATATGAAATTAAATAAGTATGAAAATTTGATATGAAATTAATTTGGTATGGAAATTTGATATGAAAATTAATTGAGTATCGAAATATGATATGAAAATTAATTTAGTATCAAAATTTGTTATGAAAATTAATCTTCGAATATCGGATGAAATATTGGCTAGATTCGTCGATGTGAATTAGTTTGATATCAAATTTATCTTATATGGAAATTAATTTAGTATGGAAATTTGATATCGAATTAATGTAACGAAATTAATGTCGTATCGAAATTTGATATGAAAATTAATTTCGTATTAAAATTTGATATGAAAATTAATGTCGTATCGAAATTCGATATGGAAATAGCCTATATAAAGTGGATGGAATGAGCATTCTCAAATCATCCTTCAAGCATTCTCAAGATCGACCTTGTCCATTTGCCAAAAAACTAGAAGAAAAGGACAAGGAATAGACATGTGGTCGGAATGGTGAAGTTTGGTTTGGAAAGTGTTGGAAAAACTTCTTTGAGTTTTCCCTTTTCAATTTTCGATTTGATAGACCAAGTTCTCCCATTCAAAACTCGAAGCACAATGTGTTTAGAATTGATACCATGCAATTCTGGTGACGTTGTGCTTCGGGTTTTGGATAGAAGAACTTGGTTTGTTGAATTGAAAATTGAAAATGGAAAACTGAAAGAAGTTTTTCCAACCCTTTCCGAACCAAATAGTACCCTTCCGGTCACATGCATGTCCCTTGTTTTTTTGTAGTACATATTGCCCGACGAACCTGTATAAACAAGTTTGCCTGGCGAACTTGAACTTCTTCGGGTAAACTTGAGTTTGCCCGGCGAAGTTGTGAATCCGTACCCTACGAAACCTTTGCGTAAGAATTTGGTGCGAAGGGAACAGTTTTGGCGCGTGAAATCAACGTGACGATGCCGTATTCACCGGGCAAAGTTTTACTTCGTCATGCAAACTGTTCTATATATGAGGTTGCGACGAAGTTATTAAACTCTACCCGATGAAGTCCTTCGTCGGGCAAAGATCTAAGTACACATTAAGGAAGCTCAATCCCTCTTCTTCTTCTTCTTTCCTTCTCTGCTTTAGCTCACTGTTTCTCTCTCTCTCTCTAGCTCACCAACAACCATCATCTCCTCACCATTTTCACTACCAATCTCTCCATCTTTCTCTCTCAAACACTAAACTCCATCAAATTGCAAGTTTGAAGGTTTGAGAAATTTAATTTATTTAGTTTTGTATTTATGATGTTTTGATTGGAAGGTAATTATTGTTTGTCTTTTAGGAAATTTAAGATTGATTTGGAGGAATACTTATAAAGAGGTATGTATGTTTGCCTCTTAATGTAATTTTGGTAAGAAATTTGAATATATATATTTATGTTAGGAAATTGTGTAGAAATTGTGGAAAATGTGTTATGTGATTTTGTAGGAAATTAGCAAAATTAGAAAATATGTTAGGAATTTAGGAAAATAAAAAATATGTTAGGAAATTAGGAAAATAGAAATTTGTTAGATGATTAGGAAAATAGAAAATATATTAGGAAATTAGAAAATTGTTAGGAGATTAGGAACATAGAAAATATGTTAGGAAATTAGAAAATATGTTAGGAAATTAGAAATATGTTAGGAAATTATAAAATATGTTAGGAAAATAGATAATATGTTAGGAACTTAGAAAATTGTTAGGAAATTAGGAAATTAGTAAATTAGAAAATTGTTAGAAAATTAGGAAATTAGGAAAATAGAAAATTGTTTGTATTTTTGAATTTAAATATGTTTGTGTTTGTGGTTTATTTTTTTTTTTTCTGTAAAGCTTTAGGTAGTTCCGACAGAGTGAAATATTTTGATGTTTCATAATCGTTTATGCGAAGTTAATCGGGTAGATTAACTTTTTATAATTCCATTCATTGAGAAACTTTATACCCGTTTGAGAGTCAGTGAATCAGGTTGATTGACTAACTTTTGAATTATCCATTTATTCGGACAGTTTGGGGGTGTGTAACTATGTATTGTGTAGTTTGCAGTTTACAAGACTAGGTTTCGATTGTAGGAAATTCGGTTTGTATCCCCTCAATGTTCTTCGAATGCATACTAGATATTTGTTTATAATATCTACGTCGTGCATTTGGGGAACTGTAGGGAGATGTTGCTGAAATGGTCCCTCGATCGAAACTTAGCCTTATAGGTCACAAACTATACAACACAGAACGTGCACTCTCGAATGGAATAGGGCCAAATAATCGGAGGCATAAGGACGTCAGTGGCTTTTGATTTTAACTTGTTCTAATTACGGGACAATGTTAACTCAATTATTTACATTGACTGTATTTTGTGAAAGCAGTCACAATGGACAGAGGCTGGATGTAAATGGTGGATAGATGTTCTGATCAGTATTTGGATGGGATCGACAGCTTCATTGCCTTTGCACGTAGTAATTGCTGTGAAGAAGGACGTATCATGTGTATGTATCGTAAATGTATCAACTGCAATTGGATGACATTGAATGAGGCTCGAAATCATCTGGAATGGAATGAGATCGTACACAACTATACTAATTGGATATATCACGGTGAACAAATATTTATTGCATCGACATCTTCGGTTTCGCTGGATGAAAGTACTTTGGATGGATGATATGATGATAACCAAGTCTTTGAGATAGTAACCGATGCTTTTCCTCCCGCATCGGTTGATATGGACAATGAGGCGCCCATGTTTCAACCCGAATCCCCTGAGCAACATTACGAGAGATTGTTGAAAGAAGCTCAGCGTGAATTGTACCTCGGTTGTAAATCGTTTTCGGTTTTAGGGGCAGTTGTGGAGTTGATGCGCATGAAAGTTGAGTATAATCAAACGAACAAGCATTTTGATCACATGATGGACATCCTCATCTGAATGCTCTCTGAAGACAACCGTCTGCCTAAAGATCATTATAACTCGAAGAAGCTGTTGAAGGGTCTCGGTCTAGGGTATGTCAAGATCCATGCATGCAAGAACAATTGTGCATTGTTTTACGGTGAATTCAAGCAGCTTGACAAATGTCCCGTGTACAATTAGGCTAGGTTTCGAAAGAACAAGATTCCGAACAAGGTGTTGCGTTATTTTCCACTGAAGCCAAGGTTACAAAGATTCTACATGTCATCCCACACACCCCGTGATATGAGGTGGTACAAGGCTGAACGCATTGATGATGATGTACTGAGGCATCCGACCGATGGTGAGGCTTGTAAGGAATTTGATAAGATGTATCATGAGTTTACCCGTAGCCAAGAAATGTCAGATTAGGACTTGATACTGACAGTTTTAATCCGTTTGGGAGCTTTGCAAAGCCCTATAGCACTTGGCCAGTGGTCATGGTTCCGTATAACTTGCCTCCTTGGAGATGCATGAACAAAGAATTCACAATCCTCAGTACTTTGATATCGGGGCCTAAATCGCTTAGTAATTCGATCGATGTTTATTTGCGGCCGTTGATTGATGCACTCGTGGATTTGTGGGAAAATGGTGTTCGAACGTACGACAAGTACAGTGGAGAAATGTTCACTCTCTGAGCGGCCATAATATGGGCACTCTTTTGGCACGTATCGAAGGTATGCTACTTGGGTGCGAGAAGGTTTCTACCTTAGGATCACTAGTGGCGTATGCAGTTTGACTCATTTGATGGCAAAACAGAACTACGGGCATGGCCAAGGGAGATGTCCGGTGATGAGATATTATCCAAATTGAACAGTATACAAGATTTCGTCACACGAGGATCGAAACCAGCCGAAATCAGGGAATATTCGCCGGGTAAAGCCTATTTTCCACTTTGCCTGACGAATAATTTGGACAAATTCGCAGAGAAAAGCCTCTTTTCCATTTTCTGTACTTAGAACTATCAACTGCGATGAATTTGAGGAATTGGAGAGCTGTTGGAGAATTTTTGTTTGGAGAAGCCAAATATCACCCTTCCACCTCCATATCTGTAAGCTGAGACACTCTCGGCTTTGATGGAAGAACTGCTTCCAAAGCCTTGATATGCTTCGGGTTTAGAGTCTCAGGGAACTCCAAAGAGACCTTTAATGAGTGAACCACATCTTGAACATACCATATTGATTCATGGAGTATTAGCATCAAACCCACTATCTTCATTCATTCATTTACTGCATGCACTTCATTCAAACTATGTACGAAATTCATTCATTTACATTTATAGAATTTTGACAAAAAAATGGGTTAGAATCTTTGCCCGACGAATGTACCTGTACACTTCGTCGCCCAAAGTGTTTCAGTATGCTGAGGTTCTTTGCCGAAAATGTGAATCTGTATTCGGTGGATGGTTGCTAAAAATGTGAACATTTGCCCGACGAATGACCAGTATTCGTCGGACCATATATACCAGATTGAATTTAATTTTTAATTATTAAACAACGTTTTCAAATTACTTGCAAACTGAAATGGAACGATCTAACCATCCACATTTATTGCACGTACTCATAGGTCGCCTACGCAAAAAATTGCCCAATTTGCAATTTCGAGGATTAGGTAATGGTGCGAGTCGTTTCGACGGTTACAAAACGTTTTTTCACGATCTGACGGCTTTAAATCCTCAAAACCTAACGATTTTTTATGGGCGGAATCTAGGCACGTAAAACCACAAAATGAACGGTTATATCGGTCAAATTCAATCGTTTGAATATCAATTGAACCAAAACTTCGAAAAATGTATTGAAGTTTCTTTGAAGTGTTTAAACTCTTTGATGGATAATCTTATTTTACGAATTTCAATAATTTACAAAATGAAATCGACCGATCTAACTGTCCACATTTATTGCACGTAATCATAGATCGCTACGTGAAAAATTAGCAAATTTGGAATTTCCGGGATTAGGTAACGGTGCATGACGATTCAACGGTAACAAAATATTTTTTGACGATCAGACAACTTTAACACCTCAAAACCTCAAGATTTTCGACGGGTGATGTCTATGCACATAAACGCACAAAGTGAATAGTCAATTTCTTGAAATTGCCTCGGTTGAATATCAATTGAACCAAAACTTCAAAAATCCCCTTGAAATTCTGTCAGGACCCATCCCGAATTTCCCCTCGAAACCCGGGAAGAATCCTGTCCCGTCTGACAACCTAAGGAAAAGTTCCCAAATTACCCTTTAATCCTTAAAAATAAATTATGAGATTTCTACCAAGAGTTCGGCAGAATTTCCTCTTAGGGATTTAAATAACTGGTTTCCACCTGTCAGACAAGGGATTTAAAGCACTCCAAATTCCCATAGACAACAACCATCCAAAATATATCATCAGAGCATCTAGGTAGGATAAATAATACAAAATTAGATATCCTACTCAAAGTTTAGGTACAAAGCGCAGCTGTAAAACTAATGCCTCCGCCTCAGAATGTGCCCACGTCAACTCAACTCAACAGCCTGGAGGGGATTTAAAACACAAAGTTGTGAGTGAACAAAAATAATCATTTATAAATCCTTTTTCGAGGAAATCTTACATTTTCCCCCTCCACGAATAAAACCAAGCAATACATCATATAAAACAGTTTATGATAGTAAACATCATTTAAATCGACCTGAACACATAATATCTCAAATCCACTGTTCCCGACAAATCCACTACACACCAGGGTATCCCTTGAGATGTGTAAAAATATGTGTTACTTGGCCTCGACCACAATCTCTGCAAAATCACCTTTTATATTGTAGGTTCACCGGGTTCACCGCCAATAGAGGATCCTAGCCCCGGCTCATGGGCCCCGTCAAATCGGTATTGTTTATATTGGAGGTTCACCAGGTTCACCGCCAACAGTGGATCCTAGCCCCGGCTCCTGGGCCCCCTCAAATCGGTATTATTTATATTGGAGGTTCACCGGGTTCACTGCCAACAGCGGATCCTAGCCTCGGCTCCTTGGCCCCCTCAAAACAGTATTGGATCCAAAATCAAGTATATTATAATCACAAATACGGTTTCAACTCAAAATCATGGACTCAAATAATTATCACGTCAAAACAATATCAAAACCGAATCCAACAACCATGCCATTTCTCACAACACACTTTCACATTCCAAGCAAGCTCAATCCCGAATTGTACGTTCCCCTGAAGTTCCTGGAGCAGTATCGCCTGTGTAAGCCGGAAAATCAATCGGAAGATCCGAAACTTCCTATACTCGGTTCGGCTTCCCCCGTGGTCCTCTCCTTCGATGGTTGGTACGGTTGTGATCGTGGGAATGAGTAGAATACGATTAGTGGATCAAAAATGGAAGTTAAAGCCTTGAATCAAAAGTTGACTTTGTGGGTTTTGGGGTGTTTTCTCACGGTTTCGATGTGGGTGTGTGTTTCATAGAGATAAAATGAGGATGATGATAATGAATTGATGAAATGAAGATGAAGTAAAGGTTTTGGGGGTTAAAAATATCTACTCCCAAGCCAAATTCACCAAAATGCCCTTGAACAACTAGACCCGTAACTTTCGTACACAAACTTCGTTTCTCGCGTGCCGTCTGTCTACGAACTCGTGAGTTCGAGACCTACGCAACGGTATCCAAAACACCACCTAAAATGTTCCGAAAAAAAATTTGATTTCCACGCCCTTAACAAACAAGGGTAAAATCATCATTTTACATAAATGAGTGAGGATACTGCGCCCACATTAAAGTCGCAGTTTCCCATATGGCTCCACGTTATGATTTCGCTACATAACTTTAACTAGAGGAATACTCTTTCTGCGCAGTACCTTCTCATTCCAATCCAAAATTTGCACTGGTTGCTCCTCAAAGGTCAAATCATCCTTCAACTCAAGTGGCTGCTCTTCCAATACGTGAGACTCATCAAACAGATATTTCCGGAGCAAGGATACATGGAAAACATTATGAACTCTGGATAATTCCGATGGTAAAGCAAGACGATATGCCACTGGTCCTATCCTCTCCAAAATCTCATACAACCCTATGTAGCGAGGACTCAGTTTCCCTCGTCTACCAAAACGTACCACTCCTTTCCAAGGAGATAATTTCAAGAACACCCAGTCTCCAATCTCAAATTCAAGATCTCTGGTTCGACGGTCTGCATAGCTCTTCTGGCGATCCTGATCTGTCTTCAACCTTTCTCTGATGATTCTTATATTTTCCTCAGTCATATCCACTAACTCTGGTGTTAACAATTTCCTTTCACCCACTTCATTCCAGCATAACGGTGTCCTGCACTGCCTCCCATACAGTGCCTCGAAAGGAGACATCCCAATACTCGACTGATAACTATTATTATAAGCAAATTCCATCAGAGCCAGGTATGAATCCCAGTTCCCTTTAAACTGCAGTACACAAGCTCTCATCATATCCTCCAAAACCTGGATTGTCTTCTCAGACTGACCATCCGTCTGAGGATGAAAAGCTGTACTAAAATGCAAGGTAGTGCCAAAAGCCTTCTGCAAACTCCGCCAAAACCTGGAGGTAAATCTAGGATCCCTGTCTGAAACAATTGACTCTGGAGTCCCATGTAGCCGTATGATCTCATCAACGAACAACTTGGCATACCGACTCATTCGAAAATCTTCCCGCACTGGCAAGAAATGTGCAGACTTCGTGAGTCTATCAACATTTACCCATATCCCATCATGTCCCTTCTGTGTCCTTGGAAGTTTATACACAAAATTCATCGTAATGTGATCCCACTTCCATTCCGGAATAGGTAACGATTGAAGTGCCCCATATGGTTTCTGCCTCTCTGCTTTCACTTGCTGACATGTCAGGCATCTACTCACAAACTCAGCAATTTCCCTTTTCATCCCAGTCCACCAATAGTGTTTCCTTAGGGTATGATACATCTTGGTACCTCCTGGATGCATAGCGTAAGCCGAACTATGCGCCTCATCAAGAATTTCCCTCTTTAGCTTCAGCTCATTCGTTATGCACAACCGGCCATCGCTAACCAAGGCTCCATCATCCCTAAGCGCATAGTCCTGCCTGTTTCCAGCCTCCAACTCCATCCTGATAATGCACAATGTAGGGTCTTGGAGTTGAGCCTCAATAATCCGATCAATCAGAATAGGCCTCACATGGAAACTAGCCAATAAAGCCCCCTGGTTATCCATGTCAAATACAATCCCCGCTCTACGGAACTCTAACAACAATGATAGGTAGATTGTGTACAAATGGGCCAAAGAACCCATGGATTTCCTACTCAAGGCATCCGCCACAACATTGGTTTTCCCTGGATGGTACTCTATAGTACAATCATAATCCTTTATTAGCTCAAGCCATCTTCTCTGCCTCAGATTCAGGTCCTTTTGGGTGAACAAGTACTTTAAACTCTTATGGTCGGTGAAGATCCGACACGTCTCCCCGTACAAATAATGTCGCCAGATTTTTAGTGCATGTACCACTGCAGCTAACTCCAAATCATGTGTGGGGTAATTCAACTCATGGGGTTTAAGTTGTCTAGAAGCATACGCTATCACCTTCCCATGCTGCATCAACACGCAACCTATACCCCAAAATGATGCATCACTATACACCTCGAATCCTCCAGTATCATCAGGAAGGGTTAATACTGGAGCAGAAGTCAACCTCCTCTTCAGCTCCTGAAATACCTGTTCACAATCAGGTCCCCAGTCAAACTTGACTCCTTTCCTAGTCAACCGAGTCAACGGGCCTACTATCGTAGAAAATCCTTCTACGAATCGTCGATAATATCCTGCCAAACCCAGAAAGCTCCTCACCTCTGTCACTGTCCTCGATTGCTCCCAGTTTGCCACTGCCTCAACCTTTTGGGGATCTACGCTGATACCCTCAGCCGAAATCACATGACCTAAGAATCCCACTTCTGTCAACCAAAATAGGCATTTACTGAACTTGGCGAACAAATGCTTTTTCCTAAGCATATTCAGCACCAACCTTAAGTGCTTCTCATGTGCCTTAGCACTCCTCGAATACACCAAGATGTCATCGATCAACACAATCACAAACCGATCCAAATACTTTTGGAACATCCTGTTCATCAAATCCATAAATGCTGCTGAGGCATTAGTCAACCCGAAGGGCATCACCAGGAACTCATAATGACCATACCGAGTCCTGAAAGCTATTTTCTGAACATCCCCTTCCCTGATCCTCAACTGATGGTACCCGGATCGAAGGTCAATTTTTGAAAAATATCTTGCCCCCTTAAGTTGATCAAACAAATCATCTATCCTTGGCAGAGGATACTTATTCCGCACCGTAGCCCTGTTTAGCTGCCAGTAGTCGATACATAACCTCAGACCACCATCATTTTTCCTCACAAATAACACTGGTGCACCCCAAGGTGAAACACTTGGGCGAATAAATCCCATATTCACCAAGTCCTGCAACTGAGTCTTCAACTCTCGCAATTCTGCCGGTGCCATTCTGTACGGTGCCTGTGAGATAGGTTGAGTACCTGGTAAAATCTCTATGGTGAACTCAATCTCCCGGTGAGGTGGTAATCCCGGAAGATCCTCTGGAAACACATCAGAGAACTCACTCACCACTGGAATATCCTCCACTCTCATCGGAGTATCTCGAGAATCAAACACATGAGCCAAGTAACCCTCACAACCTTTCCTCAACAATTTCTCTGCGGTCAACGTCGATATCACTCCGGAGGGTAGTACCTTACGATCTCTCCTAAACGTAAGTTCTGGTAAACCTGGACTCCGGAAATCCACTCTCTTGTCATAACAATCAATAGAGGCATGGTGCATAGTCAACCAATCCATCCCCAGAATCACATCAAAATCAAAAATATCTAAGGGGATTAAATCTGCCTCTAATGCATGATCTTCCACTAACACTGGACAACTACGAATCACGAGATTTTCCACTAACATATAACCAGTAGGAGTACTAATACCCATGTCCCAACCAATCGGAGACAATTCTCTATCAGCAAACAATGTAAAACCCCGAGAAATGAAAGAATGAGTCGCCCCAGGATCTATCAAAACATATGCATCACGGTTAAAAATAGATAACGTACCCGTGACCACCTCTGGTGCTACTCGGGCCTCCTGTTGCGTCATAGCAAAAACTCGGGCTTGTGTATCCAAAGATCGACCACGACCCCATTGTCTGCCTCTGGCCCTGTTGGACCCACTGTCCTTGTTCGTCCAATTGGCCCGGTTGGCCCCACTGGATTGACTTTGGCTTCCAGCCGCAATACCAGACGTCTGAACTGTCCTCTGCCTCTGTTCAGTAGCACCCCATCCCCAGGAACTACTGCCCGGATGACGATGTGGACAAAATTTCCTTATGTGATCAATCTCCCCACATAAGTAACATCCAGTGCCACCGGAGCTGCCACTCAGTCTTCCAGTTGACTGCACTGAAGCACCACTAGAACGAGCGGATGACTGCGGTGCCTGTCTGGCTCCGCCACTGCCTGATCCGGAGTAGATCCAGAACTGAAACTGCCTCTCTTGGACGGTCCCTGACTAGAGGCTCCAATATCCCAATGATCCCGGTGTCACCTGGAACCACTAAACTGCTGTTGGACTGGCAAACCCATGCTCAACTCTACACGAGCTGTAGCGTCAGACACGGCTCCCAAGGAAGTATGAACTGCAGCCGTTACCGCTGACCGAAGTTTGCCCCTCAGTCCATTTTCTGATCTGTGTCGCTTGTCCCTCTCGGTTGCCACCAGAGCTAGTGCAAAACGAGCCAATTCTATGAATTTCTGCTCATACTGAGCCATTGTCATATCTCCCTAACTCAGCCTCCCTGGCATCTCGGTACGAGCAAGGGTAAAATTGCTCAAGGAACTGCTCTCGAAAAGTCGCCCAATTAATTGTACTGACATCCCAGCCTAATAGCTCTAATGCGTTCCACCAATGATAAGCGGAACCACCTAGCAGAAAAGTGGCTAACAGCACCCTGTCCCCCTGAGGACATCTCATAACTGAGAACACTCGCTCTAAACGAGTAATCCACTCCGCTGCATAATCTGGGCTAGAGTCGCCCATAAATATTGTAGACCCTAATCTCTGGGCTTTCTCAATGTCCGAACCTTCAGTAGTAGCCCTACTATGAAGTATAGAAGTCAAAGTGTGACCCAATTGTTCCAGTGTTTGCCTCATATCAGGCTCCACTGCGGGTTCATGTGTGTCCCCACTATTTCCAGACTGTTGACGAGACTCGCATCTCGGAGGCATTACGCTGAAAAGAACTATAACTAATCAATACCAAAATAATTGTACACTAAGTGTACGGTCTACATGAATTTAAACCTAGTGCTCTGATACCAATTGTCAGGACCCGTCCCGAATTTCCCCTCGAAACCCGGGAAGAATCCTGTCCCGTCTGACAACCTAAGGAAAAGTTCCCAAATTACCCTTTAATCCTTAAAAATAAATTATGAGATTTCTACCAAGAGTTCGGCAGAATTTCCTCTTAGGGATTTAAATAACTGGTTTCCACCTGTCAGACAAGGGATTTAAAGCACTCCAAATTCCCATAGACAACAACCATCCAAAATATATCATCAGAGCATCTAAGTAGGATAAATAATACAAAATTAGATATCCTACTCAAAGTTTAGGTACAAAGCGCAGCTGTAAAACTAATGCCTCCGCCTCAGAATGTGCCCACGTCAACTCAACTTAACAGCCTGGAGGGGATTTAAAACACAAAGTTGTGAGTGGACAAAAATAATCATTTATAAATCATTTTTCGAGGAAATCTTACATTTTCCCCCTCCACGAATAAAACCATGCAATGCATCATATAAAACAGTTTATGATAGTAAACATCATTTAAATCGACATGAACACATAATATCTCAAATCCACTATTCCCGACAAATCCACTACACACCAGGGTATCCCTTGAGATGTGTAAAAATCTGTGTTTCTTGGCCTCGACCACAATCTCTGCAAAATCACCTTTTATATTGGAGGTTCACCGGGTTCACTGCCAACAACGAATCCTAGCCCCAGCTCCTGGGCCCCCTCAAATCGGTATTGTTTATATTGGAGGTTCACTAGGTTCACCACCAACAGCGGATCCTAGCCCCGACTCTTGGGCCCCCTCAAATCGATATTGTTTATATTGGAGGTTCACCGGGTTCACCGCCAACAGCGGATCCTAGCCCCGGCTCCTGGGCCCCCTCAAAACAGTATTGAATCCAAAATCAATTATTTTATGATCACAAATACGGTTTCAACTCAAAATCATGGACTCAAATAATTACCACGTCTAAACAATATCAAAACCGAATCCAACAACCATGCCATTTCTCACAACACACTTTCACTGTCCAAGCAAGCTCAATCCCGAATTGTACGCTCCCCTGAAGTTCCTGGAGCAGTATCGCCTGTGTAAGCCGAAAAATCAATCGGAAGATCCGAAACTTCCTATACTCGGTTCGGCTTTCCCCGTGGTCCTCTCCTTCGATGGTTGGTACGGTTGTGATCGTGGGAAGGAGTAGAATACGATTAGTGGATCAAAAATGGAAATTAAAGCCTTGAATAAAAAGTTGACTTTGTGGGTTTTGGGGTGTTTTCTCACGATTTCGATGTGGGTGTGTGTTTCACAGAGATAAAATGAGGATGATGATAATGAATTGATGAAATGAAGATGAAGTAAAGGTTTTGGGGGTTAAAAATATCTTCTCCCAAGCCAAATTTACCAAAATGCCCTTGAACAACTAGACCCGTAACTTTCGTACACGAACTCCGTTTCTCGCGTGCCGCCTGTCTACGAACTCGTGAGTTCGAGACCTACGCAACGGTATCCAAAACACCACCTAAAATTTTCCAAACCAAAATTTGATTTCCACGCCCTTAACAACCAAGGGTAAAATCGTCATTTTACATAAATAATTTACGTAAATCCAATAATTGAAATTCCGGGTTGTTACAAATTCAAAAACTTAATGGTGGAGGCACCTAAGCTCCGTAAAACGTGACGATTTCTACGGGTGGGTCTTTAGGCACGTAAAACCACAAAGTGAATGGTCCAGATCTTCAAAATTCTATCGTCGGACCTAGTTTTTAGATCAATCATATTATCATCAATATAACCGTTTCGCCCGACAAATTAAAAGTATTCGCAAGGAAAATTTTAAAACATTCGCGGGGCAATGCTAAGAATTTGTTGGGCAAGATTATAAACTCGCGTGATTTTTTTTGGCGAAAATTCAAAAATTCCGCTCAAATTTCGCAAAAAATTAAAAATGGCGCACTTTATGGCTTGACAAATTCATTAAAAGTTGCCCGACAAACGTTTCGTCGGGCAAGGCCTCACTCAGACTTAAACAATCGCGACTCTTGTTTTCCTCTTCCTCTATCTCTCATCGTTTCCTCCACTGCTTCATTCTCTGCAAAAAAAACCCAAACCCAAACCCAGATACACAGTCTCCCATGTCTTTGTCATGCACTATCCCTTTCTCATCTCCATCTCTCTCAGCAACCCAGCAACCTCAGCCTCACCATCTCTCTCTCTCAGCCACGAAGGCTGCCGTTGCCTCTCTCTCTGATACGACCCGTCCCAGATTATGAAATGGAAATTAAATAATTAATCTGGGAATCCTATAAGTTGGGTCAAACTAAAAGTGTTTTGGATCGTTTGTGAAGGCCCAATGTTTCGATGGACCGTAATTTAAATGATTTGGGTCGCGAAATGAGCATTTTACCCCTGTAGTGTTGATGGGCCCGACAGTTACTTTTCGGTCGGGAATACTTTTGGCTACTTTTCTTGTACCATTACGTTCGTCTCGAGCTCCTGAGTGCGTAGATAGGCGGCAATCGAGAATCGGAGTTCGTACGAGGAAGTTACGGGTCTGGAACGATAAGGACGTAACGATATTTTTTGAAAAGTCAAAAAATATAAATTTGTAACTTTCTCTCACTTCCCTCAATCTAGTTCAAACTCTCTCTCTCTCTCTCTCTCTCTCTCTCTCTCTCTCTCTCTCTCTCTCCCTCTCTCTCTCTCCCCGTGAGAACAGCGCATGCCTCCATCACCTTTCGATCCAATTCTGGGTCGATTTGAGCCAAACCAAGGCTAGAAGCATCGTCACCTCGCCTCTACGAGCATGTTGGTGCTATTCTCGAGGTGCGAACACCACCGGATGCGGCAGATCGAAGATAGGCTTGGGCCAAACCTTCTTGATGGATTTTCGATCAAACAAGGTAAGGTTTCTTAATTATGAGCTTGGATTTGGACTCCTGGGAACGAATATATGAGTTTAAATACTTGGATCATGAAAAATGGTTGAGTTTTGAGGAATATGGAAAAGCTTGGATTATAGATCGATAATGGTAGATTTCGGCAGCCGTCAACGACGGCGTTAACGATGGTCCGGTCATCTTCTCCGGTGACTAGTTCGATTGGGGCGTGCTGACATGGCATGCCACCTGGCAGCTATGTGGTGCCACCTGTAGCCACGTAGCAGCACAGTCAGTAGCCTAGTCAACCATCAGGTCAACTGACGTCGTCAACAGTTGATGAAATATGGTAACGCAGTTAGCATATTCCGTTAAAAGCTAACGGCATCATAACAGATCCTAACGCCGTTAACGCCGTTAATACCGTTAATACCGTTAATACAGATCAGAACATATCCTAACGCCGTTAATTCGGCCGTGACTTTTCAGGAGCGTGAAACGAGCATGGGGTGCGTGTTCGGCGCGTGAAGTGGGTGGCCGGTGTGTAAGGAGGCCTTCGGCCTTCTTTCGTTGCATGGTGGCGCGTGGAACCGTTTCCCGACCCATGACGGCTCGTGTCTAAGGTATTGAGGCATCCCAGATCTATTTTTGGCAGTTTTTAGGCCATTTGAACCCGTTTAAAGCCCCGTTTGAGTAGATTCAGTTTGTATGGGATTATTACTGGGCGGGTTTAAAGTCAGTGGGTCAAGGGACCCTGTCTAATGATGAAATAAAAGGGTTTATTATTACTAATGCCTCATGTTGTTTGGTATTGTGTGCGAGGTAATGAGGGATAACTTCACCGCTTTATAGCAAAAGTCTGGAAATGAGTGAAATCACACGAGCTAGCGAAGGAGGACCGTGGGATCTTATTAGGAGACTTCTCACTGCTGAACTGTGAGTGGACCCCTTTTTCCTAAACCTTCAATTATGCATTATTTTATTTAACGCTTGTTAAATGTAAGGTTTAGGAATGTTAGAAAGAAACAAGAAGGAAATATCACATGAGTGATCTTAGACTATGCCATGGGTTACCTCCAGGGCCCGGCATTATAGAACACAACCTTTAGCATTGGAAATCCTAGGAATAGTAAATACTCCGCAACCAGCATAATCTAGTATAATAACGGTAAATCTCGAGGATAGATTCCGAGATATATCGACGAAAGGTAAATACTCCAGAATGAGTATAAATTATCACTATTAGGATATCTTGAGGGTAGATTCTGAGATACGTAAGACGAGGTTAATCGTCAGTTACAGAGAGATCGATATGAGTACGACCGTTACGATGAGTGCAATATTCGAGATAGAGGTTTTTAGGTCGTGATGCTAGCTTAAGAGTCATGCCGGCACAACATGTGTGTTGATCGAGATACTATTGCCGAGAAGTCATGCCGGCTTAACACGTGTGTTAGTGTTGAGGTACTACGGCTGAGGCATGTCGGCCTCGTACATGTATCATGTGTCCAAGTCATGAGTCATATGGTAGTGCGATGATTACCGAGGATTCATGCCGGCATAGCACATGAGTCATATGGTTGTACGAGGATTACCGATGATTCATGCCGGCATAGCACATGAGTCATATGGTAGTGCGATGATTACCGAGGATTCATACCGGCATAACAAAAGAGTCATATGGTGATGCAATGATTGCCGAGGAGTCATGGCGGCATAGCACATGAGCCTGTGTTGAGATGCTATGATCGAGGAGTCATGCTGGCGTAGCACGTGTGTTAGTTATAGTATGCCCATAGGGTGGTCGTTGGTGTCTTACTTGTCTGTAGGCCACAGACGAGCGAAGACACCCAGCCTGTCATGTGCGCGTGACTTGTGCGGCTATAGTGCCATTCGGATACTTGTGTGTGATGCTAGCCGATGATACTTACCGGCTGATGCCTGCCGATGATGCCTGATGATATGTTATGTCAGCCGATGATACATGCCGGCTGATGATATGTTACGCCAACCGATGATACATGCCGGCTGATGCTAGTCGAGGGTTATGCCGATTGATGAGGTGATATGATAACCGAGGTAACATGCCGACTTACGTGTTATACCAGCAGAGGGTTTACCGGCTGACGAGAGTCTTGGTCCGTACGCACGAGTGCGACATTGAGTTGATCAATCTCGTTTGTAAAGAGACGACGAGAGTGAGGTATAGTGATCTGAGTCATATATGAGATTGATGAGTCCCTACTTGATAGCCGAGGATTCATACCGGCTTATGGGATGTGATAGCCGATGACTTCTACCGGCTTATGTGACACGATAGCTGAGGGTCGTGCCGGCTAATATGAGTTGAAGATGAATGTCACGGGCTTTGATTAAGAATCAAAGTACCAATAAGTCAATACTCGTTACTGTGGTCAGTGAGTTTGGTGTGGGCGGTGACCCGGATAGACGAGCTTTGTTTGATCGCATGAGGGCGACAGTGCAATAACCGTCATCGTTCATCGCTTCGATGGTGTCGATGTTTTGTTTGCTGAGATGAAAAGGTCGAAAGTGGGCTTAGCCTCTAGGGCTTCATTTATGATCATCAAGATAAAACTTAAGCTTCGTTGTAATGGAGTTTAGTTAGTGGCTTTCGTCACCGGGACTAAGTGTCCAAGTGTCGGCCAGCACCCGAGATTGCTGGTATCAAGGTGGATATCCGGGGCGGTGTGTATCACGGACTCCCTCTCTCTTAGCCACGACGGCCGCCGCTCTCTTCCGGACTCCATCTCTCTCAATTGCAGCTGCCTCTCTCTCTCTCTCTCAAACTCCCTTACTGTAAGTCGCTCTTTCTAGGATTAGTTGATTAATTGAAATTTAGAATTTGAATGTTGATGAATTGTTGAAATTATGATGTTAAAATGGTGATGACTTGTTGGACTTTATTTTGTTTGAATGGTGATAATATTAATAATGATGATGATGAATATTGGATATGAATTGTTGGACTTGATTTTTTTTTGAATTTTGGATATGAATTGTTGGATTTTATTTTGTTTGAATGGTGATAATATTAATAATGATGATGATGATGAATATTGGATATGAATTGTTGGACTTTATTTTTTTTTGAATTTTGGATATGAAATGTTGAATTGTTGGATAGGATTGTTGGATGTGAATTTTGGATACAAATTGCTAAATATGATTTTTTGTAATAAAATATTTTGTTCAAGATTTATGAATTTTGTGAATTTTGGATTTAGTAATTTAGGGTTAAGATTTTAGGATTTAGTAATTTAGGTTTAAGTTTGTTTGGTTTTTTTTTAATTATTTATTATTCAAATTAAAAAACGCTTGGTTAATTTTATAGGTGTTTTTTTTTTTAATTTTTGTGAATTTATTATTAAAAATTAAAATCAGGTGGTTTAGTTTTTATTTTGTGATTTTGGTTTTGAAATTGTTTTTGAATTTTAGTTTTGGTTTTGATATTATTATTGGATTGTTAATTTGGTTTTGATATTATTATTGGTTTTGAAATTATATAATTTGTATGTTTGGATTAATTTGTAAGTTTGGTTTTATTTTGTGAAATTTGGATTTAGAAATTTAGGGATAATTTTGTGTGAATTTTGAGTTTAGTAATTTAGGTTTAAGTTTTTTTTTGGCTTAATTTAGTATTTTAGGTTTAATTTAGGTTTGTACTGGTTTTATTTTAATTTTTGTGAATTTATTTTTAAAAATTAATGCTTGGGGGGTTTTTTTTTTTTGCCAATTTACTAATTTTCAATTAATATTTATTTATTATTCAAATTAAAAAAATGTTTGGTTAATTTTATAGGTGGTTTTATTTAATTTTTGTGAATTTATTATTAAAATTAAAATTAGGTGTTTTTTTTTTATTTTGTGAATTTAATATTTAAAATTAAAAAATTTTGGTTATTTGTTTTTTTATTTATTATTAAAATTTGAAATTACTTGGTTACTTTTATATTAATTATTTTAAATTTCTTATTGTAGATGTCGCAGCGCACCTAGATCACATCTAGGACCAGCCCTCGCCTTGAGCCCATTGATGATCATGTAGAGGAGGAGGCAGCCCCTACCACGGTAGCCTCCACGACGGAGTCCGTTCAGGGACCGGACGTCACCTTGAAGTCTATGCGACCCGATGTGCGAATGGCACGTCGACGCCACAACAAGAAACAAGGGGAACCACGTACTGGCCCCTACCCACCACAGGCTGCCAACTCCCAGCCCTCACAGGACGCCGGATCATCCAAACTGGAGATTAGGGCCGGAGTAATCCCCTAGGGTAAGTAGATTATTTTGTATATTTAAAAAACCATTTTTATTTGTTACTTAAATTTTGTATTAATTTTCATCGAATTTGCAGGGATTTCGGTGAATGTGCGCGAGAGCAACCGGGGTTTGGCATCCCAGCGGATTTGCTGGACAACGAACGCAAAGATCCCGGTGTTATACGTGCCTCGCCTCCGGATAGAGACCCAAAAAATCGTTAGCCTGGTGGTGCAAGACATGGGTGCGATTCTTCGCACCAAGTCCCAGATGATGGCGGATACTTTCAGGAAACAACAACCGAAGGCGCTCTGCCTAGTGTTGGTCTGAGTTATCGGTATGTGTTTCTCCCTTTTTTAACATTATTTTCATTTTTTTATAAATATTTTACTAACTTTATTATTTTATTGCAGGTCAATTTTGAGTTCAACCTGGAAGACCCCGACGTCAATGAGTACATGCATACTCATTGGCAGAAATGGTATGCCGACTGGAAGTACGAGCTTCACAAGTACTACAAGAGCTGGAGTAGCTAGGAGGAAGCTCGTGCAAATCCTCCATCCGAGTTGGAGGTAGGGCCTCGAGTGCAAGGGTGGCTGTGGTTGTGCAACCATTTCGAGGAGCCCTCATATTTGGTACTTGCCAATGAATTTAATTGTTTCTTTGTTTTTTATGTAATTTTACATTTGAATATATAATGATTTCTTTTACTAATGAACAGCGAAAATCGATTGCCAAAATAGCAAATCGAGGGAAGAGGAAATTCGAACACCACGGGGGGTCGCGATCCTATACGCATCGGCACAAGGATCGGCACAATACCGGGTCCTTGTTCACGGAGGTGGATGTTTGGGGCCAAGTCTACGCTAGCTGCGGCAACTAGGCGATTGATTCTATTTACGTAAGTTTATCTTTTTCATATTAAATATTAATTTTTAATTTTATAATTATATTTCAAATTAATATTTATTCGAATTTGTAGGCGGCGATGGAGTAAGACGTCTAGCAGGTACATGCTGAGTTGTCGCAGTAGCAGCCCGAGGTGCCATTGGAGTAGCAGCTACTGGATCCTAGGAGGTCGGTCGAGATCCTGGAGCGACAACTTGGTAGGCGTCCAGGGAAGATCATCCGGGGGGCGGGCGACGTGATAGTTCAGGATGTCACCAGTGGCTCTTCGAGTTCTTCCTAGGGAGCCAATCCCGAGGGGTTTACGGAGCTCATGATAAACTTCGAGAACCTCCAAACCGAATGCGCGAGTGTCAGGGCTAAAACACGACCATCGGGGCCTAAAACGTGACCATCAAGGACACCCTCGAAGCGGTGCTTGAAGGCTTGCGTGCACATGGGATGAATATTCCTCTGCCACAGCCTCAACACCCGCCCCAGCAGCCCGCCCAGGACCCTGACCACTCTGACCAGCACCCCGACCAGTCGTCGAACACTTAGATATAGGACGTTGTAAAACATTCTTAATTTAGTTTTAATTATGTAAAATATTAATTTTTAGAAATATTTTTCTTAATTTCTTTTGATTCACTTTATTATTTTAATTATATTCATTTAAAAATATATTTATTTTAATTATATGTATATATTTATTTAATTATATAAATTATTAAATTTATTTTTTAAAAAATTTAAGGCTTGCTCGACAAACAACCATAAGCAACATTAAAACGGGTTTGGTGGACTGCTGCCGAATTAAAGCAGTTGAATTCGGTGGTATGTCACCGTTTATTTCACCCTTTGCCCGGCGAAATATCTTAGTTCGTCGGGCGTGGTTTAAGACTTTGCCCGGCCAAGGCTCTGTTTCGTTAGGCAAAAGACGTTGGCTTTTTGAGATTGCTCGACGAACTGGGCGGCCATTTATCTTCCTCGGGCCAGTTTCACTTTGCCCGTCGAAGGAGCTTTTTTCGTCGGGCAACATCATGCCCGACGGCAGTGGCCCGACGAATTTTGCCCGACGGAGGTTTGTCGGAGCTTAGCTTGCCCGGCGAATTTCCGTCTTTGCCCGTCGAACCTGTTTCGCAGGGCAAAGTACTTTTCCCTGTAGCGATGCCTTCAGTTTGTGTACTGAAGGTTTTATTGGCACAACAAGCTTATGACATAGTAAGCTCCTTCTTTTACTATATTACACTAGGATGCTTTTCATCAAATTCTGTCATTTTCTTAAATGGGCTGCTACATGTTGTGCTTCATTTGTTACTTTTATTCTCTCAGCTTCTTTCCATAATTTTCTATAATTAGTTTTAATTTAGGTTTTATGAAATGCCATTTTATAGTAGTAAGTTTTTATAAGCTTGAGTATGATACGCACTCCCTATTCCTTAATTGGTTTTATGTAGGTGTTATGATTAGTTTTATTAGTTTGAGTATGATACGCTCTCCCTATTCCTTAATCCTATACAGATATTGAGCAGAGAAATTATAAGATCTTGATTACTTTATAGCACAAGATAATTCAGAGTCTTCTGTATATTTCGTTTAGTTGATGCAATTTAAACATGTATTTCAGGTTTATTATTTTCGAGTCGTTTTATTCATTGTTTCAAGACTTTCTATGGCAATGTCTTAGGTGTCGGAAATAATTTATTAGAATTCCTAAGCATATTAATAGGTGTCTCTTAATGATTCATGTACCTCAAGTCGTTATGCAAAGACTAAATTTATAAGCTTTGAAGAACACAGAGACTAATTCATGTACCTAAATTAGTTAAAGAAGAAAGAGAAAACAAATAAAGAGAAGAAAACTTTAAAATAGTTTTCTGAACACGGAAATAAAAGCACTAAATAATTGACAAAATTGAAAGTTAATTTTTATTATGTTATGTAAACGATTCTCCATTAACTCAATGTGTTGTGTAGCCTTATTTTCAACAAATGATAAACCATCAATGTTTTAAAAAATGGCCTTCTTCTTTCTGTGATCAACCGCTGATTTCCCTCTCTCTCGAAGGTATGATTGTATTATTTATGGGTTTCATCCAATTTTATGAACTCTTTGTTAACTTTTCTATGGTAATTTCTTTGGAAGGTTTGAGGAAGAAAATTCTAAAATTGGAGAACTTTTGAGGTAAAGTTTTCTTTTTTCCCACTTTGTTTTCAATTTTTAGTTTATTGGCTTTTCTTATTCATATGGATTTTGTGGGCTGTTTGTAAATTTTTGGTTTTGTTGTTGTGCAAGGATTGGAAAACATCCTGTTGGGTTTTCCTCAAAATCTGAGGTATAATCGCCTTGACTGCTTCGCCCTTTCTTTGTCTCATCGTCCATTCATTTTCCAAAGCAATAGATTATTAAGAGTTTTAACAAGCTTATGAATTCTTATGGTAGAGTTTTGGGTTATTCTCAATATATCTCTCATTAATAATCGCCTTCACTGGTTGGCCTTTCTTTCTCTCTTCGTCTATAATTAAGGCAAGCTTATGAATATGAAATCTATACAAATTACCTGCATCTTCATTTCTATAATTAAGGCAAGCTTATGAATACGTACATCTTCATTTCTTCATTTACATCATTTTACATGCATTATAGCAATACTGCAAGTAACATACTTATAATTTTTTTTTTCTTTCTATTAATACTTATATTTTACTCAAGGGGAGATGATTCTAACGGATCTGTTCAGACCCGTGTGTGTGGTCCTAAATGAGGCAGTTCTTGTCCCTTCCCCTATGAGCCTAACCGTGAAGCCTCCTTCTCGTAATGAGAAGTCGACAACAGTACCACTTCCTTTCAGTAACAAATTCCAAAAGCTGGACTCGACGTTGGAAATTTCGTCGTCGTCATCGGAGGATATGGTGGGCCATGACCGGTCACCTTGCATTCAGAGAATTGAAGGGAAATTTGCCTATGGGAATTCTCTCCTTGGGTCCAAGGCTAAGAAGAAGAAGAAAGGGAAGAATAGGGTTGAGGGAATCAAACCTCGTGTTAATGTTCCAATTATATATGATGATGATTAGTCTTTTTCGCTCGAATATTCGCGGGTTGAATGAGCCATTGCGACAGTTCGAGGTGAAAAGGTTCATTATGGATCATATGCAGGGTTTTTTGGGCATTGTTGAGACTAGAGTAAGACAGCAGAATGCTAGTCGTATTCAGCGTTCTGCTAGTCGTATTCACCGTTCTGTTGATAATAAATGGAGGTGGATTGACAATTAAGGTGAGCATCATGGTGGCCAGATCTGGGTAGGTTGGGACCCTTCCATTTTCACGGTGCAGGTTCTTGGACGTTAGACCAATGCATTCAAGTCTCTATGACTTGCTGTTAGAATGGGCATGCATTCTATGCCACGGTGATTTATGGCTCAAATTTTGAAGTTAAAAGAAGGGATTTGTGGCATTTCTTTCTCTCTATGCAACTGCTGGCAACACTCCTTGGATTATATTGGGAGATTTTAATGAAATCGCATCTCTTGGAGAACATGATGGGGGACGCGGTGCGTGGGACTGTGGTATGAGAGACTTTTGCAGATGAATACAGGATTGTGGTCTGGAGGATTTGAATTATTCCGGTCGGTTTTTTACCTGGTCTAGTAGACAATTTAATGGGGACCTGATTAAGCAAAAATTGGATCGTATTATGGCGAATTAAGGATGGTTGAGCAGATTCCCTAACTCTAATGCGGCTTTCTTGAATCCATGGTCATCTGATCACTCCCCTGGTGTAGTGCAGTTGGGTTTCTCTGCCCAAACCCGGAAGGTCCCCTTTAAATTTTCTAACATGTTGGCTGATCACAGTGACTTCTTACCCATTCTTGAGCAAGCTTTCAGTACTCGATCCATGTCGTGGCTCTCATCAATTCCGGCTTGCTTGGAAGTTAAAGCGGGTCAAAGCAGCGCTGAAGGGTCTGAACCAGCATCCTCTTTCTGACGTTACGGGGGCCTTGAATAGTGTCAAGAGTGTCCTTGATAGTTTCCTGGAGATTTGGCGGCCAGACCTAATGATCTCGTTCTTGTGGAGCGTGAGAGGTCCAACTTGATAGTACATGCTGACTGTTTATTGAGGGAAGAGGGCTTTTTTAGGCAGGAAAGCAGAGTTTAGTGGATGGTGGGAGGGGATAGAAATACTTCCTTCTTTCACAAGGTGATAAGAAGAGAGCCAATAGGAATAAGATCACGTCTATCACTCGAGATTATGGTTCCTCTACGACAGAGGATGTTGAAATTAAAAGTGAGGCCATCTCTTTTTTCCGTAATTTATTTGGATCTAACATCCCAGTCCATAGGTTTCAGTTCCAACAAGTCTTGTCCTCTTGGGTTTCGGGTTAGTAAGCTGAGACCATGGTGACTGATATCACCGAGGAGGAAAAAAGAGATAAGTGCTTTCTTCTTAAGCCAAAGAATGCTCCAGGCCAGATGTTTTCAATGCATATTTCTTCCAAAGATCCTGGAGTATCTGTAACGACCTGGAAATTTAATTAGTGAATTTTTATAAATTAATTTGCAAAAGGACAAAATTACCCTTGGTTTTATAAGGGGTTCGGAAATCACCTTCTGTGTGGAGACACATTTAGCAGTTTTTTCGGGGACCGTTACGTTGGTCTCAAACTCACGAGTTCATAGACAGGCGGCGCGCGGAAAACGAAGTTCATGTGAGAGAGTTGTGGGTCTAGAATATTTAGGGGCATTTTGGTAATTTACCCTGGGTAGATATTTTAAATCAGACATACTCCAGATTTTTGTACATTTGTTATCCTCTCTCTCCCTGTGCTCTCTCTCATCCAAGCCGTGAAACAAACCCAAACCCTCAAATTTTGATTTTCAGTTTAGGCCAAACCACCACAAACCAAGGACATCAACAACTTCCTTGCCCCCCCCACGAGCACAACCATACCCTCCGGGAGCCGAGGGGATCGCCGTGGACGACGGAGCAAAGCTCTAAACTTTGATCGAAATTTCTCGGCCAGTTTCCGACCATCACAGGTATGGGTTCTCAATTTGGACATGAGATTTGGATTCTTTGGCTCGAGTAGATAGATTTCCATTATTAGAACGTCGAATTTGGTTGAGAATTGAGAGAGATACGAAGGTTCGAAGTTGGGGTGTTCATGGAGGTACGATGACTGAATATTCTGTTACTCTGGTTAGGACTGAGGCCCTTAAGTTTAACAGAATATGCTAACGGCGTTAGCATATTCTGCTAAATCTAACGGTATAGTAACATATGGAATATTCCTTCGTTGTTAGAATATTCCGTTAGGATTCACGGAATATTCTATGAAAAGTGTCAGGTGAGTATGTGATGCAGTCGCGCATGGGAAGAAGTCACGGTCGTCCATCGTCACGTGGTGGCGCGTGGAGCTCCTCCTTGAGCTCCGGTGAACATGAGTTTCGAAGCTCTCGACGGTCCGGACTTGTTGGTGCAGGTTTCGGGTGGAGACACATTTGGCAGTTTTTTCAGGGACCGTTGTGTAGGTCTCAAACTCACGAGTTCGTAGACAGGTGGCACGCGGAAAACGGAGTTCGTATACAGGTGGCATGTGGAAAATGGAGTTCGTGTGAGAGAGTTGAGGGTCTAGAATGTTCAGAGGCATTTTGATAATTTGCCCTAGGTAGATATTTTAAATCAGACCTACTCCAGATTTTTCTACATTTGTTATGCTCTCTCTCCCCTTGCTCTCTCTCACCCAAGCAGTGAAACAAACCCAAACCCTCAAATTATGATTTTCTATTTAGGCCAAACCACCAAAAACCAAGGACATCAACATCTTCCTCTTCTCCCCACGAGCACAACCATAACCTCTGAGAGACGAGGGGTTCGCCGTAGATGACGGAGCAAAGCTCTAAACATTGCCCAAAACATCTCCGCCAGTTTCCGACCATCACATGTATGGGTTCTCAATTTGGACTTGACATTTGGATTCCTTGGCTAGAGTAGATAGATTTCCATTATTAGAACGTCAAATTTGGTTGAGAATTGAGAGAGATATGAAGGTTTGAAGTTCGGGTGTTCAGGGAGGTCCGGTGATGGAATATTTCGTTACTCTGGTTAGGACTGACGCCCTTAAGTTTAACGGAATATGCTAATGGAGTTAGCCTATTCTGTTAAATCTAACGGTATGTGATGCAGTTGCGCGAGGTGAAGAAGTCACGGTCGTCCACCGGGACATGGCGGTGCGTTGAGGTCCTCATCGAGCTCCGACGAACATGAGTTTCGAAGCTCTCGACGTTCCGGACCTGTTGGCGCAGGTTTCGGGTGGAGGCAAATTTGACAGTTTTTTCGAGGATCGTTGCGTAGGACTCGAACTCACGAGTTCGTAGGCAAGCGGCTCGCAAAAGACGGAGTTCGTGTGAAAGAGTTGTGGGTCTAGAGTGTTTAGGGGCATTTTGGTAATTTGCCCTAAGTTGATATTTTAAATCAGACCTACTCCAGATTTTTCTACATTTGTTATGCTCTCTCTCCCCGTGCTCTCTTTCACACAAGCAGTGAAACAAACCCAAACCCTCAAATTTTTATTTTCTATTTTGGCCAAACCACCACAAACCAAGGACATCAACATCTTCCACTTCTCCCCACGAGCACAACCATACCCTCCGGGTGTAAGGACCCTTCCCGAATTTTCCCTCGAAACCCGGAAAGAACCCTTATCCCATCTGACAGCTCTTTACTTCAAAATTTAAACACCAGAAATACCCTTTGTTCTGGAATAATTTTTTTATTAAACCTTACAGAGTTCCCGACAGAACCTCTGTACTTACTGACCACTCATACCTGTCAGACGCAGGATAGTATACTGGTCAAAACCAAAACCTCGGAATAGTGGTGGTCCAAATAGGAATACCCTATGTCACCAAACGTCAGTAGGTTCTCTGCTGACATCTCTACTGGAATACCACAAGACAACAGACTAGTCAAATACTTGTGAACCAACCATAATTCGTCCCTCTGGGTCACCGCCCACACCTACCCACTGACCCGGCTGACGAAGTATTTTCATAGGTTGATTAAGCCCATGACCATTGTCGTCTGTTTCATATTAAAGCCGGATATATCCTCGGCTATCATATCGTATCATCAGCCGGTATAACCTTCGGCTACCATAACATATCAGTCGGCATATCTCTCGACTATCATATCATATCAGTCGGCATATCTCGACTATCATATCATATCAGTCGGCATATCTCGACTATCATATCATATCAGTCGGCATGTCTCGACTATCATATCATATCAGTCGGCATATCTCGACTATCATATCATATCAGTCGGCATGTCTCGACTATCATATCATATCAGTCGGCATATCTCGACTATCATATCATATCAGTCGGCATATCTCGACTATCATATCATATCAGTCGGCATATCTCGACTATCATATCATATCAGTCGGCATATCTCGACTATCATATCATATCAGTCGGCATATCTCGACTATCATATCATATCAGTCGGCATATCTCGACTATCATATCATATCAGTCGGCATATCTCGACTATCATATCATATCAGTCGGCATGTCTCGACTATCATATCATATCAGTCGGCATGTCTCGACTATCATATCATATCAGTCGGCATATCTCGACTATCATATCATATCAGTCGGCATATCTCGACTATCATATCATATCAGTCGGCATATCTCGACTATCATATCATATCAGTCGGCATATCTCGACTATCATATCATATCAGTCGGCATATCTCGACTATCATATCATATCAGTCGGCATATCTCGACTATCATATCATATCAGTCGGCATATCTCGACTATCATATCATATCAGTCGGCATATCTCGACTATCATATCATATCAGTCGGCATATCTCGACTATCATATCATATCAGTCGGCATGTCTCGACTATCATATCATATCAGTCGGCATGTCTCGACTATCATATCATATCAGTCGGCATGTCTCGACTATCATATCATATCAGTCGGCATATCTCGACTATCATATCATATCAGTCGGCATATCTCGACTATCATATCATATCAGTCGGCATATCTCGACTATCATATCATATCAGTCGGCATATCTCGACTATCATATCATATCAGTCGGCATATCTCGACTATCATATCATATCAGTCGGCATATCTCGACTATCATATCATATCAGTCGGCATATCTCGACTATCATATCATATCAGTCGGCATATCTCGACTATCATATCATATCAGTCGGCATATCTCGACTATCATATCATATCAGTCGGCATCTCTCGACTATCATATCATATCAGTCGGCATCTCTCGACTATCATATCATATCAGTCGGCATGTCTCGACTATCATATCATATCAGTCGGCATATCTCGACTATAATATCATATCAGTCGGCATATCTCAACTATCATATCATATCAGTTGGCATATCTCGACTATCATATCATATCAGTCGGCATATCTCGACTATCATATCATATCAGTCGGCATGTCTCGACTATCATATCATATCAGTCGGCATATCTCGACTATCATATCATATCAGTCGGCATGTCTCGACTATCATATCATATCAGTCGGCATGTCCCGACTATCATATCATATCAGTGTTTATCCTGGAGGTTCATCGGGTTCACCGCTAATAACGGATCCCCGTCCCGAGTCCTGGCCTCCCTCAATATGACCAAATCACACTTTAACCGAAATAGTGGAAAACATATATCCAGTAATCATTTCTAAATTCCAGGAATCATTGCAACAATACATAACAATATGTAAACAAAGATACATTGATGCATGCATTACAGTTTATAAACAATAGTCCACTAATATACATCAACCAACCCTTAATTCATAGACGCTCTAGCCCAAGCAACACATGTACAATAATGTCCCAACTACCTGGACTTCCCGAGCTCAAAACCCGCTAATACGGTCAACTATTACCGCTGGGATTGCCCAAAACAATCTCTAAACGACGTCTGATCAACCTCAAACCTGTACCAACAGATTCGGAACGTCGAAAACTAGTTCCCACGAGCCGCCGTGACCTCAGTCTCGGCCCCACGCACCGCCACGCGCCGCCGGAAGGTCGGCTCACGCACCCACGCGCGCTCACGCGCCGGTCACGCGCTACTACAATGTTCACGCGCCTGGACCGGTCCAACCCGGTCCGGCTCAACTTGACCCGGTCCAACCCGGTCCGGCTCAACCTGACCCGGTCCAACTCGACCCCGACCGGTTCAACTCGACCCGACCGGTTCACTCAACCCGACCGGTTCAACTCGACCCGACCGGTCACCGGTGACTCGCCGGAGAAGACGACCGGACGCCGTCACCGTCGCCGGAGGCTGGCCGGAGAAGATGACCGGACCGCCACCTCCGCCGCCGTCTGGTTCGCCGGAATCCCCCATTTCCGGCCGAAACTACCAGTTTTCTAACTTCTTCATTTCTTAACCGTTTTTCACGATCTATACATGAAAATTTATCTACTTTTCACCAGGAATCCAAATATGAGGTCAAAGTTCCGAGATCGTACCTGGTTTGGCCGAAAAACGGCCGAGAAGTTTCGGTTCACCTCCCTCCTCCGTCCGTCGCCTACGGCGGTGCTCCCGCTCCAATATCTACCCCAAAATGCTCGTGGGGTCCCGGGGATGATCCTCCCGACCTTGGTTTCACTCAACTCGGATCAAAATCCGTCCGATGAAAATCAAGGTATGTGTTCACACGGGGGGGGGGGGGGGGGGGGGGGGTTTTCGGGTAGGAGAGAGAGGGACCATACTGACCAATCTGCCGAGGAGAGAGAAAATATCTATTATATAGTTCCAACTTCTCCAAAATTACCAAACTGCCCCTGAAGCTTCTAGACCCGTAACGAACTCACCGGGTCTCCGTTTTCCGCGTGCCGCCTGTCTACGAACTCGTGAGTTCGAGACCTACGCAACGACTTTAGAAAATTTCCCAAAAGTCTTGCCAGTCAAAAAGTGACTCCCGAACCCGTCCAAAACTGAGGGTAACATTGTCCAATCCTCAAAATAGTTTAATTTCTGGTCCGGGTCGTTACACCGGGAGCCGAGGAGATCGCCATGGACGACGAAGGAAAGCTCTAAACACTGATGGAAACTTCTCGGCCAGTTTCCGACCATCACATGTATGGGTTCTCAATTTGGACATGAGATTTGGATTCCTTGGCTCGAGTAGATAGATTTCCATTATTAGAACGTCGAATTTGGTTGAGAATTGAGATGGATACGAAGGTTCGAAGTTCGGGTGTTCATGGAGATCAGGTGACGGAATATTCCATTGCTCTGGTTAAGACTGGCGCTGGTAAGTTTAACGGAATAGTAATAGACGGAATATTCCTTCGTCGTTAGAATATTCCGTCAGGATTCACTGAATATTATGAATAGTGCCAGGCGAGTATGTGATGCAGTTGCGCGAGGGGAAGAAGTCACGGCCGTGCACAGGCATGTGGCGGTGCGTGGAGCTCCTCATTGAGCTCCAGCATACATGGGTTTTGTAAGCTCTCGACGTTCCGGACCTATTGTCGCAGGTTTCGGGTGGAGACACATTTGACAGTTTTTTCGATGACCGTTGCGCAGGTCTCGAACGCACGAGTTCGTAAATAGGCAGCACGCGAAAAATGGAGTTCGTGTGAGAGAGTTGTGGGTCTAGAATATTCAAGGGCATTTTGGTAATTTTCCCTAGGTAGATATTTTAAATCAGACCTACTACAGATTTTTCTACATTTGTTATGCTTTCTCTCCCCGTGCTCTCTCTCATCCAAGGAGTGAAACAAACACAAACCCTCAAATTTTGATTTTCTATTTAGGCCAAACCACCACAAACCAAGGCCATCAGCAACTTCCTCTTCTCCCCACGAGCACAACCATACCCTCCGGGAGCCGAGGGGATCGCCGTGGATGACGGAGCAAAGCTCTAAACATCAACCGAATATGGATTTCTATTATTAGAACGTCGAATATGGTTGAGATTTGAGAAAGATACGAAGGTTCGAAGTTCGTGTGTTCATGGGGGTCCGGTGACGGAATATTCGTTACTCTGGTTAGGACTGACGCCGTTAAGTTTAACGGAATATGCTAATGGCGTTAGAATATTCAGTTAAATCTAATGGTATAGTAACAGATGGAATATTCCTTCGTCGTTAGATTATTCCGTCAGGATTGACGAAATATTTTGTGAATAGTGCCAGTCGAGTATGTGATGCAGTTGCGCGAGGGGAAGAAGTCATGGCCATCCACCAGCACGTGGCAGTGGGTGGAGCTCCTCATTGAGCTCCGGCAAACATGAGTTTCAAAGGTCTTGAAGTTCCGGACCTTTTGGCGCAGGTTTTGGGTAGAGACACATTTGGCAGTTTTTTCATGAACCGTTGCATAGGTCTCGAACTCACGAGTTCGTAGACAGGCAGCATGCGAAAAACTGAGTTTGTATGCGAGAGTTGTTTGTCTAGAATGTTCAGGGGTATTTTGGTAATTTTCCCTAGGTAGATATGTTAAAGCAGACTTACTCCTGATTTTTCTACATTTGTTATTCTCTCTCTCCCCGTGCTCTCTCTCATCCAAGCAGTGAAACAAACCCAAACCCTCAAATTTTGATTTTCTATTTAGGCCAAACCACCACAAACTAAGGACATTAGCAACTTCCACTTCTCCCCATGAGCACAACCATACCCTCCGGGAGCCGAGGAGATCGCCATGGACGACGGAGCAAAGATCTAAACACTGATCGAAACTTCTCGGCCAGTTTTTGACCATCATATGTATGGTTCTCAATTTGGACATGAGATTTGGATTCCTTGGCTCGAGTAGATAGATTTCCATTATTAGAATGTCGAATTTGGTTGAGAATTGAGACGGATACGAAGGTTCGAAGTTCGGGTGTTCATGAGATCAGGTGACGGAATATTCCGTTACTCTGGTTAAGACTGGCGCCGTTAAGTTTAACGGAATATGCTAACGGTGTTAGCATATTCTATTAAATCTAACGCTATAGTAATAGACGGAATATTCCTTCGTCGTTAGAATATTCCGTCAGGATTCACGGAATATTCTATGAATAGTGCCAGCCGAGTGTGTGATGCAGTTGCACGAGGGGAAGAAGTCACGGGCGTGCACCGGCATGTGGCGGCACGTGGAGGTCCTCATTCAGCTCCAACATACATGGGTTTTGTAAGCTCTCGACGTTCCGGACCTATTGGCGCAGGTTTCGGGTGGAGACACATTTGATAGTTTTTTCGGTGACCGTTGCGTAGGTCTCGAACGCACGAGTTCGTAAACCGGCAGCACGCGAAAAATGGAGTTCGTGTGAGAGAGTTGTGGGTCTAGAATATTCAAGGGCATTTTGGTAATTTTCCCTAGGTAGATATTCTAAATCAGACCTACTACAGATTTTTCTACATTTGTTATGCTTTCTCTCCCTGTGCTCTCTCTCATCCAAGCAGTGAAACAAACACAAACCCTCAAATTTTGATTTTCTATTTAGGCCAAACCACCAAAAACCAAGGACATCAGCAGCTTCCTCTTCTCCCCATGAGCACAACCATACCCTCCGGGAGCCGAGGGGATCGCCGTGGACGACGGAGCAAAGCTCTAAACATCGACCGAAACTTCACAGCCAGTTTCCGACCATCACAGATATGGGTTCTCAATTTGGACATTAGATTTGGATTCCTTGGGTCGAGTAGATGGATTTCCATTATTAGAACGTCGAATATGGTTGAGATTTGAGAGAGATACGAAGGTTCGAAGTTCGTGTGTTCATGGGGGTCCGATGACGGAATATTCGTTACTCTGGTTAGGACTGACGCCGTTAAGTTTAACGGAATATGCTAATGGCCTTAGAATATTCAGTTAAATCTAATGGTATAGTAACAGACGGAATATTCCTTCATCGTTAGAATATTCCGTCAGGATTGACGAAATATTTTGTGAATAGTGCTAGTCGAGTATGTGATATAGTTGCGCGAGGGGAAGAAGTCACGACCGTCCACCAGCACGTGGCAGTGGGTGGAGCTCCTTATTGAGCTCTGACGAACATGAGTGTCAAAGGTCTTGTAGTTCCGGTCCTTTTGGCGCAGGTTTTGGGTAGAGACACATTTGGCAGTTTTTTCAGGGACCGTTGCGTAGGTCTCGAACTCACGAGTTCGTAGACAGGCGGCACGCGAAAAACTGAGTTCGTGTGCGAGAGTTGTTTGTCTAGAATGTTCAGGGGCATTTTGGTAATTTTCCCTTGGTAGATATTTTAAAGCAGACTTAGTCCTGATTTTTCTACATTTGTTATTCTCTCTCTCCCTGTTCTCTCTCTCATCCAAGCAGTGAAACAAACCCAAACCCTCAAATTTTGATTTTCTATTTGGGCCAAACCACCACAAACCAAGGACATAAGCAGCTTCCTCTTCTCCCCACGAGCACAACCAAACCCTCCGGGAGCCGAGGGGATCGCCGTGGACGACGGAGCAAAGCTCTAAACATCGACTGAAACTTGACAACCAGTTTCTGACCATCACATGTATGGGTTCTCAATTTGGATATTATATTTGGATTCCTTAGCTCGAGTAGATAGATTTCCATTATTCGAACGTCGAATTTGTTGATAATTGAGAGAGATACGATGGTTCGAAGTTCGTGTGTTCATGGAGGTCCGGTGATGGAATATTCCGTCGACGATTGAATATTTTGTTACTCTGGTTAGGATTGATGCCGTTAAGTTTAACGGAATATGCTAACGGCGTTAACATATTTTTTAAAATCTAATGGTATAGTAACATACAGAATATTCCTTCGTCGTTAGAATATTCCGTTAGGATTGACATAATATTTTGTGACTAGTGCCAGGCGAATATGTGATGCAGTCGCGCATGGGGAAGAAGTCATGGCCGTCCACCGGCACGTGGACGGCTGTGGCGGTGCGTGGAGATCCTCCTCGAGCTTCGACAAACATGAGTTTCTAAGCTATCGACGTTCCGGACTTGTTGGCGCAGGTTTCGGGTGGAGACACATTTGGCAGTTTTTTCGGGGACCGTTGCGTAGGTCTCGAACTCACGAGTTCGTAGATAGGTGGCACCTGGAAAACGGAGTTCGTAGACAGGTGGCACATGGAAAACGGAGTTCGTAGACAGGTGGCACATGGAAAACGGAGTTTGTGTGAGAGTTGTGGTTCTAGAATGTTTGGGGGCATTTTGGTAAATTCCCTAGGTAGATATTTTAAATCAGACCTACTCCAGATTTTTCTACATTTGTTAAGCTCTCTCTCCCCGTGTTCTCTCTCATCCAAGTAGTGAAACAAACGCAAACCATCAAATTTTGATTTTCTATTTAGGCCAAACCACCACAAACCAAGGACATCAACAACTTCCTCTTCTCCCCACTAGCACAACCATACCCTCCAGGAGCCAAGGGGATAGCCGTGGACGACGGAGCAAAGCTCTAAACATTGACCGAAACTTCTTGGCCAGTTTCTGACCATCACATGTATAGTTCTCAATTTGGACATGAGATTTGGATTCCTTGGCTCGAGTAGATAGATTTCCATTATTAGAACGTCGATTTTGGTTTAGAATTGAGAGAGATACGAAGGTTCGAAGTTCGTGTGTTCATGGAGGTCCGGTGACGGAATATTCCATCGACGACTACATATTCCGTTACTCTGGTTAATACTGATGCCGTTAAGTTTAACGGAATATGCTAACGGTGTTAGCATATTATGTTAAATCTAACGATATAGTAACAGACAGAATATTCCTTCGTCGTTAGAATGTTTCGTCAGGATTGACGAAATATTCTGTGAATAGTGCCAGGTGAGGCGTTAGCATATTATGTTAAATCTAACAGTATAGTAACAGACATAATATTCCTTCGTCGTTAGAATATTTCGTCAGGATTGATGGAATATTCTGTGAATAGTGCCAAGCGAGTATGTGGTGCAGTCGAGCGTGGGGAAGGAGCCACGGCCGTCCACCGACGCGTGGCGGCCTGTGGAGCTCCTCCTTGAGCTCTGGTGCACACGGATTTCGTAGCTCTCAAAGTTCTGGACCTGTTGGCGCAGGTTTCGGGTCAATCAGACATCGTTTAGGGGTAGTTTTGGGCGTCAGAAGTGGCTGAATTTTTAGTGGGACGCGTGCGGACCTTCCGGTGTTTAGGGAGTCTGAATGTAGAGTTTTAATTATCGTTAGTAAGCTCGATTGTTACTTTTGATAGGCAATACTGCTCCTGGAACTTCAGAGGAGCATACAGCTCGGGATTGAGCATAATTGGACGGTCGGTGAGTGGACTTTGGTTTTGTAAATTATAATGCATGCATAAAGTTATATTTGATATAATTGTTTGTTACATATTGTATTTGGAAAATTTCTGGAATTTTGAAAATTATTAAATTATTACTGGACACGGGCTTCAATAATTATTTGGAAATGATGTTTTGGGCTATGGCCTGACTTTATGGTTTCGGGGTTTATAAGGTTTGACTTGATTGATTTCGGATTTCGATCGAGCCCACGATTTTGATTTTAAGCCCAAATTTTAAATGAATTTGGCCTAAGCCAAGAAACAATGATTTCAAAACATGGATTTTGGTTTTCACTGAATTATTGTCCCCGAGGGTCAAGGTATCTCCGACTGGCATCAAAGGGTATTTCTCCACCAGATCGTCGAGGTTTATCTGACGCTGGTGTCGAAGGCTATTTCTCCACCAGGTCGTTGAGGCTGTCTACGCGTAGTACGTGGTTCTGCACAACTCAAGGTATATCGGGTGTGTGGAGGGTTGGACCTGGGTCAGTCAGTTCGGATATCGAGCTACGGCACGAGATTTCATTTGGGGAGTAGTGGGATATGTTTTGATGTATTTTGTGTCCATGTATGTTTACATTATTTTAAACTCCTTTGAGGAGTGTTTTTCAAAGCAGGGTTGTGGACCACGGGATGTTTTCATTATTCAAATTTTCGTGCGTCCCACAAAGTGTTTTAACAAAAGATGGATTTTTCCGGTGAGTTTTCGAATTATCTTTATATATTAATTATGGATTTGTTGAAAAGTGATTTTTACATTATGCATGCATTGTTTTACTCATGGAGGGGGAAAATGTATGTTTTCCTTGGAAATTGTTTTAAAAGATTATTTTTGTCCACTCACACTTTTCGTGTTTTAAATCCCCTCCAGGCCGTAGGTTGACGAGGGCACATTCGGAGGCGGAGGTATTACATTTAAGCTGCGAGTATACCTAGACCATCGAGTAGGATTTATATTGCGGTATTTACCCTTTCATGCCTAGATACTCCGATAAGTCACTTGGATTTAATGTAAATTATGACTACATCGATGGTTGTTTGGTGATGTTGGGATTTGGAGTGTTATCTGATCCTTCGCCTAAAAGGTGGAAGACAATTAACCAGTCCTTAAGGGGAGGTTCTGCCGGATTTTTGACAGAATTCTCATAATTAATTGCAAGGACTTAAGGGTATTCTGGGAATTTATTTAAGTTGTCAGACGGGAGCAGGGCTTTTTCCAGGTTCCGAGGGGTAATTCGGGAGGAGTCCTGTCAGTATCACTAGGCCTCACGTGATAGCTGCTATCATGGAAGTGTTTCGCTCTTCTAAATTTCTAGGGGAGACCAACTCTACCATGGGGGATTTCCGCCCTATATCGTGTTGTAATTCAATCTATAAAATTGTTTCCAAGATCATATTCAACAAAATCAAACCTATCTTGGTCTCCATTATTTCTCCTAATCAGTCTTCTTTCATTGGGAGCGGAAGAATTGGGGATTATATTATGTTAGTGTAAGAGTTGTGCAAGGGCTATCATCTGAAATCAGGAGCCCCAAGTTGTGCTTTCAAAGTAGACATTTTAAAGGCTTATGATTCAGTTTCCTGGGACTTTATATTTGGTGCTTTGGAAGCTTTCCATTTCCAGACCCAAGTTATTGTCTGGATTAGAATGCGCATATCTTGTGCTTGGTTTTCGATTGTGGTGAACGGAGATTTTGTTGGGTTCTTTTCTGGGAGACGTGGCCTGAGACAAGGTGATCCTTTATCCCCTTATATTTTTGTTGTTGCCATGTGGTTTTTTCCCTCATTATGAAAAAGTGCATTTCTAGTAACCCTACATTAAGTTTCATTGGAGGTGTGACAAAATCTTGCTCACTCACCTCTCCTTTGCGGATGACCTAATCGTTTTCTCTCATGGTGACGTGAATTCCCTCTCGATCATCAAGGAAGTGATTGATCAGTTCTCGAATATTTCTGGGCTAAACCCAAATTTGGGGAAAAGCCATCTATTTTCGGCTGGTATTGATAATATGGCTAAGTTGCAGTTGTTGAATTGCTTTGGGGGGTGCAAGAAGGATCCTTTCATGTGAGATATCTTGGCGTCCCAATTATTACCACGAAGTTAAGCTGCAATGACTGTGCCCTGCTGCTTGAGCGTGTTCTGAATCGCATTAGGGCATGGGAGCACCGAGCATTGTCATTTGCTGGCAGGCTTCTACTCATCCAATTTGTTCTCAGTAGTATTATGGTTTTTTGGGCCTCGCACTTATTTATTCCTATGAAGATTACTAGAGATATCGAGCGTATCTTCAGAAACTTCTTATGGTCCGGGCAAAGCTCGGGTTCCTCTACCATGCAAAGATTTCTTGGAATATTGTTTGTAAACCTAAGGTGGAGGGTGGGTTAAGTATAAGGAACTTGAATATGTGGAATAAGGCTATGATGGTGAGATATATTTGGTTCTTGGTTGGTGAAAATAATGGGAATCTGTGGGCTTGGTGGGCGAAGAAGTATTTCAATCGACATCGCTGCTTTTGGGTGATAAATCCTCTGGGTACATTTTCTTAGCACTAGAGGAAACTGCTTAAAATTTGTGTGGTGGTACGGCCCTTAATTCAAAGTAGGATTGGTAATGGTGTGAAGACATTATTTTGGAATGACAATTGGTGTCCTCTTGGGTCCCTAAGATAGAGAGTTGGCCCTGATAGTGATGAGTTGTTGGTCTTACCGTTGAATGAACAAGTAAGCTCTGTGATTTGACAAGGTAGGTGGAATTGGCCTCTTTCCTGTAGTCCTATGTTGAAGACCATATGGCAAGCTCTCCCATCAACCTTTCTCAAGAGGGGCTTTCACTTCCTAGTATATGTGGAAGTCGTTAAATGGAGAAGGGTCAAAAGCCGCTTGGACGCACTTGGTGTGGACGAGGGCTTCCATACCTAGGCCTAGTTTCATTCTCTAGATTGCTATTCATGGCTGCCTTACTTCCCTTGACCGCCTCTTCCGGTTCACTTCACGGCCTAACTCCCTTTGTGTTCTTTGAAATGGAGCGGTAGAGTCCCATGATCACCTGTTTTTTGTGCTACAACCTGTTTCAGAAAATTATATACAGAAATAAAGACCTACCTAAATACCCGGTAAGACTCGGGTTGGACTAAGGTGTGACATTGGGCTACATTGGTATTAGACTTTAAGTGAAGGCCCAAAGTGTAGTGGGCCGTATTTAAAGGTAAATTTGTAAGTTTAGTTGGAAAATGACCATTATTCCCTTGAGTTTCTAGAGGGCTCGGAAGTCATCTTTTAGTTAAAAATACCTTTGGAAGTTTTTTCTCGTACCGTTGCATAGATCTTGAACACACGAGTGCATGGATAGGCGACACACAGAAATTGGAGTTCATACAAGGAAGTTACAGGTTTGAAACGAAAAGGACGTGTTGGTAATTTTTGGAAAAGTCCAAAAATATAGATTTAGCCTTTTCTCTCTCCTCTCCTCATTGGTCTGTTTCATTTCTCTCTCTTCTCGGCAATCACTTTCTTTCCTCTCTTCCCGCAAAAACGCCTCACCACAATCGCTGCCATGCAATGGCGTTTCCGACCACTAAACCACCACCATCCTCTTAATCTCCTCCTCAGCATCACAACTGTGCCAACTATCACCCCCGTTGACAACTGTACGTGGCGAATCGAGCGTGAAAAGGAAATGGGTTTTCACACTTTCAAGGCATTTTTCAACCACCACATATACGATCTCGACTTAAGGACCTCATTTTTGAATTCCTCTCATCGAGTAGATAGATTTAGACTATTAGACCGTAAGTTTTAGTTGAGATTTGAAGAAAACAAAAAAGCTTAAACTTTCAGCCAACAATAATGCCCAGTTTTCGACCGACGACCTCTGTGCTGCGACAGAATATATCATCAGCAATGGAATATTTCGTCGGTCAATGGCGTCGCTGAGGAAGTCAACTGACACCAACAATTTTGATAGAATATGCTAACGCCGTTAGCATATTCCATTAAAACTGACGGAAATAGTAACTAAAACTAATGTTGTGAAGTTGACTGAATATTCCTTCACCGTTAGCATATTTTTCCAAGGTTAACGAAATATTCCGTCAAGGCGACGAAATACATCGCCAAGCGCGTGAGGACCATCTCCGGGACGTAGCCGGCATGTGGCGACGTGTGGGGATTCTCGTCCCCTGACGACGCGTATCTAGGGTTTTGGGACGTCCCAGATATGTTTTTGGCAATTTCGGGCCCGTTTGAGGTTGTTTTGGGGTCCGTTTGAGCCTTCTAAGTTAGTTAGGATTTCGGGTTTAGGGTTTGAAATGTAGATTATTGATTCTAATTGCCACTTTTGTTAGGTGTTGCGGCGGCTGAGATTATGGAGGACCGTACCAAGCGAGTTTTGAGATTACAGAGGGGTTTCCTAGGATGAGCAACTCGAAGTACGAGCTGTGATTAACCATGTCGGGTGAGTACTCCGGGACGCACTGTGAGTGGACTTCCTTCCCTAAATTTATAAATATATATTTTATATATGTATATTTGTGTATGTGATGTGTTAGGGTAAAGTTTATTTTGTGACAAGAACCCTCCCGAAATTCACCTCGAACCCCGGGAAAGGTCCTGCTCCTATCTGACAACCTCTGACACCTCAGTTAAATACCAGTACTATCCTTTCAGCCTCATAAACATTGTACCGAAAACCCAGCAGAACCTCCCCCGTACCTGGTTGACCAATATTCACCTGTCAGACGAAGGATACGATAGTAGTTCACAGACCACTCCCGAGGACTTCCCTAGCAAAAAAAACAAAGTAACCGAAATGTTGCCCTCATGTGGACTAGCCACAAGTTGTCAATCCGAGTACACCACCCACTGACCCCGATGACGAAATTATTCTCGCCAAATGTCTCCGGCACTGGTCACGATTCGTGACAGTAATCATCGAATCATATAAGCCGGTAAGTTCTTCAGCTATCATCATATCATAAGCCAACATAATCCTCGACTATCATCATATCGTATCAACATGCATATCCCTTGGCTATCCTACCTACAACGTCCTACCATCCACTGAGTAGAATCCCGAGTTACGGCTCGGTATCTGGGCCATCCAACATGGGGACAAGGCCTCCAAATCACCGACGATATTACCTCTAAAGTAGTAGCTAGAGCCCGAGAGGTCCAACCCGGGGACCTACTCCCCACCCATCCGATATACCTCAAGACGTGTGGATCCCTGTACTACACGTAGACAGCCTCAGCAATCTGCCAATGTACACCTCGACGTCAGCATCGGAGAAACGCCTCCACATATATGAATATACCTCAGATATGCGGATCCCGATACTACCCGTAGACAGCCTTAACGATCTGGCGGAGAACACCTCAACGTCATATGTCGGAGAAATATTATGACACCCGGGGATGGTATATCTACTGGAAACCGCAGTGAAGTCCAAAACCCATTCACAGTACGTCCAAATATCAATCAAAGAAGCATGAGCGCTAAGAAACCCTTAAATACACAACTAACCCGGCTTCCTTGACCCTTTAATCAATTTTCGCCCCGTATCAACGCAATAAAAATTGAACTTACTCAACCGGTGCTCTAAATAGATTCAAATAGCCTCAAAACAACCAAAAACATATCTGAAACGTCAAAAGCACGTCACCACGTGCCGCCGTGGGCCGAGGGTCTACTCTACGCGCTGCCACAATCTGGCAGAAGACCGGCTGCCACCCCATGCGCCGCCCACGTGCCCATACGCGCGTCTCACGCACCCTCACAATACAGGTGGAATATTCTGTTAGAATGACAGAATATTCTGTCAACTCTAACAGAATATTCCGCCACTCTAACAGAATATTATGACGGAATCAAAATATTCCATCCAGTTAACAGAGCCAAGGTTCTGTCATGACGCTGTTAACCTTTAACGAAATATGCTAATGCCGTTAGCATATTCTTCAACTATTGACGGCGTCAGTTGACTTAACGGTTGACTAACCGTTAACTGGGCTGCTGACTGTGCTGCCACATTTCTCCACGTGGCTGCCAAGTGGCACCACGTCTGCACACCAGTGGCTCCACGTGGATGCCAGGTGGCATGCCACGTCATAACCGAGTCGAACTAGTCCATCAAGACTCGCATGAGAAGACGACCGAAAACTCCATCTCCGGTGAGCTCCCATCTCCTTCAATTCTCAGCCGTTTTTCACGCTTTTACACCAAAACTCGTCTACACAATCCTTGGAGTTCGAATACGTACCTTTGAAGTCTTGAAAGCCACTGGAACACCTCCAAATCAACGAAGAACCTCCCAGCTTTCGGTTTTTCCAACCAAAACACCTCCCCAGTCGAACCTCCTCCAAAAAACTCGGAAATTAGCTCAATACGGTCCTAACCAATTCACTAAGACCCTATCCAACTCATTGACCTTCGATTTTACCTGGATCGAACCGAAATCGAGCGTGAAGCTTGAAATCCGCCAAACTTCCGCCCTTTGATTCTCCACGTACAGCGGTCGACGACACTGATGGTGCGTATGGTTTAGTTCAGCGAGATGAGAGGAAAAAGATGATGGTGGTCTTGTAGCCAGCCATACCGTTGAATGACGAAGAGGAAGTGGGTGGGGTTTCGGTGTTCTTCGCTAGGGAGAAAGAGAGGAATCGCAGAGAGGAGAGAGAGGAAGTGGTCCCAGAAAATTCTTGAGAAATAAGAGAGAGACTGCCCTTTAAAATATCTGACCCGCTAAATGACCAATTTACCCCTGTCTACGAACTCGTAAGTTTGAGACCTACGCATCGGTTCAAGAAAAACTTCCAAAAGTCTTCCCAAACAAAAAGTAACTTTCAAACCCCTCCTAAACTGGGGGTAAAATCGTCCTTCCTCCACTTTTTTTTTTGAATTTACAAGAATTTAAGGTCCGGGTCGTTACAACTCACCCCCTTAAAGAAATTTAGTCCTCAAAATTCACTTAACGTAGGCCAAGACTTAACTTCTTGTAACTTCTCGAGTCCCATCGCGCCCCACTTACGTGAACTAGACTTCTTTACGCAAGTCCAAGTGATTCTCGGTGTCCCTCAAGTTGATCGTCGATTCGCATTTTTAATCCGATGTTACGATTCCAGTTGAAACCCTACAAACTCATTGTATGTTGACCCGAAATGATACAACATATTAGAACCTTATATCCCGTGCACCTTGCACATTTCTTTGTTCATAGGAAGGCACCATAGGCAAGGATAATGTCCAGAACACTTCACGAAGGCACCAGAATGCCTGCAGAATACGGCCAATAGGAAGTTAACCTAGAGCTCTGATACCAAGTTGACAGGACCCCTCCCGAAATTCCCTTCGAACCCCGGTAAAGGACTTTCTCCCGTCTGATAACCTCTGACACCTCAATTAAATACCAGTACTACCTTTACTGCCTCATAAACATCATATCGAAAATCCGGCAGAACCTCCCCCGTACCAGGTTGACCACCATTCACCTGTCAGACGAAGGATACGATAATAGTTCACAAACCACTCCTGAGGATTTCCCCAGCAAACAAAAACAAATAACCGAAATGTCATGCTCATGTGGACTAGCCACAAGTCATCAATCCGAGTCATCACCCACACCACCCACTGACCCCGATGACGAAAGTATTCTCGCCAGATGTCTCAGGCACTGGTCACCATTCGTGCAGTAATCATCGCATCATATAAATCGGTAAGTTCTTCGGCTATCATCATATCATAAGCCGGCATAATCCTCGACCATCATCAAATCGTATCAGCCGGCATATCGCTAAGTTAGGCTACCTACAACGTCCCTCCATCCCCTGAGTATAATCCCGAGCCAAGGCTCGGTATCCGGGCCATCCAACACGGGGACAAGCCCTCCTAACCACTGTCGATATTACCTCTAAAGTGGTGGCTAGAGCCCGAGAGGTCCAACCCAGGGACCTACTCCCCGCCCATCCAATATTACCTTAACACATGCGGATCCATGTACTACGCATATACATCCTCAGTGATTTGGCGGAGAAGACCTCGACGTCAGCATCGGAGAAACCCCTCCACATATCCAAATATACCACAAGATATGCGGATCCCTGTACTACGTGTTGACAACCTCAACGATCTGGCGGAGAACACCTCGATGCCAGTATCGGAGAAAGTTCAATGATCCCATGGCGGAGAACACCTCAACGTCATGGGTCGGAGAAATATTATGACACCTGGGGATGGTATATCTAATGGAAATCGCATATTCCTTAACGGTTGACTTCGTCCGTTTACTTAACGGTTGACTGTGCTGCCATGTGTCTCCATGTGGCTCCATATGGCTGCCTGGTGACACCACTCCAGCACACCAGTGGCTGCCAAATGGCTCCACGTGGCTGCAAGGTGGCAAACCACGTCCGAACCCAGTCGAACCAGTCCATCAGGACTCGCCGGAGAAGACGACCGAAAACTCCATCTTCAGCGAGCTCCCATCTCCTTCAATTCTTAGCGGTTTTCACTCTTTTTACACCAAAAGTCATCTACACAATCCTAGGAGTTCGAATACGTACCTTTGAAGGCTTGAAAGCCATAAGAACACTTCAAAATCAACGAAGAAGCTCCTAGCTTTCAGATTTTCCATCCAAAACACCTCCCCAGTCTATCCTCCACCAAAACACTCAGAAATGAGCTCAATATGGTCCTAACCAACTAACTAAGGCCCTATCCAACTCATTGATCTTCAATTTTACCTGGATCGAACTGAAATTGAGCGTGAAGCTCCGAATCTGCCGAACTTCCACCCTTCGATTCTCCATGTACAGCGGTCGACGACACTGATGGTGGGCATGGTTTATTTCAGCTAGACGAGAGGAAGAAGATGATGGTGGTCTTGTAGCCAGCCACGCCATCGAACGACGAAGAGGAAGAGGGTGGGATTTCGGTGTTCTTCGCGAGGGAGAGAGAGAGGAATCAACGAGAAGAGAGAGAGGAAGTGGTCCCAAAAAATTCTAGAGAAATAAGAGAGAGACTGACGTTTAAAATATCTAACCCGCTAAATGTCCAATTTACCCTTGAACATTCTAGACCCGTAACTTCCTCACAAGAACTCCGATTTCCGTGTGCCGCCTGTGTACGAACTCATAAGTTCTAGACCTACTAATTGATTCAAGAAAAATTCCAAAAGACTTCCCAAACAAAAAGTAACTTTCGAACCCCTCCTAAACCAAGGGTAAAATCATCCTTCCTCCACTAATTTTTTTGAATTTACAAGAATTTAAGGTCCAGGTCGTTAAATTTGGTGATGATGTATGCTTGATGATGATGATGCTAGGAATCATAGATGATCCCACGAGCTAGGGTTAGGGCTTGACATGTGTTTGATGTTCTAGTTTGATGGTTGTAATCCGTACGTAATTATAGTATTCGTTTGTATGCATGAAATGGTAATGTTAGTAGTAAATCTCGAGGGTAGATTCCGACATACGTATTACTATATCGAGTTGCGAGCACGATATGTTCGGCGATAGTTGCGAGTTATTCATGCTTAGATATCAATGTGAAATGATTTATACGATGATTATGATAAACAAAGTAAATAAACAAAGGTTGTAATCAAAGGTTGTAATCAAATTAAAAGGCAAGTTAAGGCAGTCCCTATCCACACCTGACCACAACGTTTTCTAACTTGGTTTGCAAGGTTTAATTATCGTGTTCATTACTTGGTCTAGTGCCCATGCAAGGGGTCTCTTAAGCTCACCCTTACACCTTCATTCCTTCTTACTTGGTACGTCTAGTTCTCTTAATCTACTAAACTTCTAATCAATCATGTAATAGTTCTCTTAGGCTACCAAAGCACAAAAGAAAGCATTAAGTACAAAAGGAATTTAATGACACTACACTAACCCTAGGGATTACACGGTAACCCTAGGAATGTCATGGATTTCTTTACAAATTACGTTTCTTATAATCCTTAATGCAAAATAATCTTTAAGTTGTGCAAGTAGAGTGGCCAGTTTTAAGAACACAAAATAATTCAATAAAAGTTGTAAATCAACCGACCAAGACAAACAAAATAACCAAACCAAGTGCCAAAACCAAATTAAGAAGTTTCTAGTGTTAGGGCTTCAAGATCAGCCCTAACTTAAGGAGAACTACTCACTACGCATAATGAAAGACAAAATCATGAATTGAATTGAATAAAGATTTGAAAGGTCAAACCCAAATTATACTCTTAATTACCAACTTTAATCCCGGCTTCAAGCAATCCTCCAAGAACACAACTTGGTCTTCGTCAACAAGCCTCATGAATAATAGCTCAAAATAGAAAGTAGAAATTTCTAAGATGGAGTCTCTAGAACACTGAACAAAGGCTCCCTTTTATAGACAAGGGGAAACCTTTCCTACAAGGAGTAGATTTAGAAACCCTAGCCTAGAGTATTCTAGAATGTCATTACACTCCTAAATGAATAATAAGTCCCTAGAATCTTGATAAACCAATCAGAGCACGACTGGAAATGTTAATGAAAGCGGCAAGTGTGAACGCAAGCTGGTCGCTAGGTAGCCAGGCTGGAATCTGGGTAGGTTCCCCAGTCAGACGCTGGAAGCTTGGAACTTGGCCCTTGGGATGTCTTTGTCGCGCCAAGGCGTGCCTTAGCACATAAATGGCTTCTACACATGCCAAAGAGTCTGAAAATACCCCGTGTCTTGATCAATTACCTGTAGGATGCCAAATGGCCTCCTTGGGATGTGCCAAGGACACGATTTAGGGCTCGGATGAGATGTCTTGGAGACATGTCAGGGACATGACTGGGCATGAACTTTGGCTTACCAAGGACATGATCTCCTAGACCTGAGACACAGTTTTGGGACTCGGATGGCGTGATTTGCGGCACTTGATCTGCACCCTAAATAGGGCGCACTGACTTGTCCTGGGGCTTGTCAGGACCCGATTTTGTACTAAGGATAACTCCTTCATTTTAACTCCGATTTGAGCCTCTCTTTTTTTTCCAGTATTCTTATAATTTGGCTATCTTTCTAAATCCTACACATGTCGCAAAAGCATCACTTTCTACTATGGATGATATGAAACTAAACAAAAGACAGGTAAATGGGCCAAATATGACAGGAAATATGTGTAGAATTTATGGCTTAACAAATACCCTCAAACCTAACTTTTGCAAGTCCTCGAGCAAAACAAAGAATAAAAGCTGAACAAAAACTGAAAGACTCAATCTTAATTAAGGATAGAACTTTTAAACCCCTAGGTTCACCTAGTAGGAGGAGTTTTTGTTTCCTTTTGCTTGACAACTAAAAGACAAGAACTAAGCAAAATACTTAACAAATTAATAAGGAAGAAAGCAAATAGATCGTGCAATTCCAAATTAAAGATATGCCAATTTCAAGTAAGTGCCATGTGTAAGTGTGAATGCCCTTTGCTTCAAGATTTCAAGTTAAAAACAACAAAGTTCAAATGCCTTAGAAAGATTACGCCTCGACTCTAACCACACTAGGAAACTCTCAAATGCTCTCATGAACCCTAGGGTTACACTCTTTGCATGCATATGTGATGAGTGTATGTTAGGTCATAATTGTTACACATATTTCATGTCTTATTATGCCCCTTTACTTGCCTTTTGTGTAATTTCATGTCATCCATAGTACAAAGTGATGCTTTTGTGAGACACGTGTAGGCTTTAGAAAGATAACCTAATTCTGAGAATACAGGAAAAAGAATGGCTCAAATCAGAGTTTAAATGAAGGCGATGTCCTTGACTCAATATCGGGTCCTAAACTAGGCCTTGAACGTGTCACTGCACCCTATCTAGGGCGCAGGTCAAGAATCTCACATCAAGCCATTCGGGTCTCAAAACCATGTCTCAGTACCATGAGGGCATGTCCTAGAAGATCCAAGGTCAGAGCCAAGACATGTCAAGGACATGTCTCAAAAACTTTCCATCCGAGCCCCTGGACGTGTCCCAGAAACGTCCTAGAGTTAGTCAAAACCCAGCCCCAGAGGAGCCTGAGTCATGTCTCAGTGAAGCCAAGTTCTTAGTTGAGGTTCCAGTCTAGGCGTGCCTTCGCCACGCCTCAATGAGGTCCAAGATCGTGTCCCTGACATGTTTTCAAGACAAGTTCCAGACACAGAGGTAAGGCACGATTGCACCCTAATTCAGGCTCCGGAGGGCTGCGATAGTGTCAATATATCAACAGGGGTAGATCAGGTCCTGGTAATGGCCCTGGTAAATTCCAATGGGGCCATTTGGCATCTTAAAGCTAATTGATCGGGACACGGGGTATTTTCAGACTCTTTGGCATGTGTAGAAGCCATTTAAGTGCTAAGGCGTGCCTTGGCGTAACTAAGACATCCTAAGGGCCAAGTTCAAAGATTTTGGTATCTAACCAGGGAACCTGCCCAAATTCCTGCTTGGCTGCCCAACGACCAGCTTGTGTTCAAACTTGCCAGCTTTCATTCACATTCCCCGCCGTGTTTTTATTGGTTCTCCTAGATTCTAGGGACTTTGTGTTTACTTAAAAGTGTACTAAACATTCTAGAATACTCTAGGCTAGGGTTTCTAATTCTATTCCTTGTAGGACAAGGTTTTCGCTTGTCTATAAAAGGGAGTCTTTGTTCAATGTTCTGGGGACGTCAGTTGTAGAAACTTTTTACTATTTTTAAGCTATTAGCGTGAGGCTTGTTCACGAAGACCAAGTTGTGTTCTTGGAGGATTGCTTTAAGCCATGCTTGAAGTTGCTCCTTAAGAGTATAATTTGGGTTTGATCTTTCGAATCTTTAGTCAATTTTATTCATGTTTTTGTCTTTCATTATGTGTAGTGAGTAGTTCCCCTTAAACTAGGAATGATCTTGAAGCCCTAACCATGGCACATTCTTGAATTGGTTTTGGCGCTTGGTTTGATTAATATGTTTGCCTTGGTGAGTTACTTTATTGTGTAAACTGTTATTCTTTTGTGTGATTGAAATTAGCTACTTTGATTACATGATTTATAGATGGCTTGCATCAAGAGGTTACGTTAAGCAATAACCTTGTAATTTAACTCATGATACTCCTAGGGTTGTACATCACTTCCTAGGGTTAGTATGGTGTCATTGATTCCCTTTTGTACTTAATGCTTTCTTTTGTTCTTTAGTGGCTTAAGAGAACTATTGCATAATTGACTAGAAGTGTGGTGGCTTAAGAGAACTAAACATACAAAGTAAGAAGAGATAACATGTGTGAGAGTTGGCTTAAGAGACTTCTTGCATGGGCACTAGACCAAGAAGTAAACATGGTAATTGAACCTTGCAAACCAAGTTGGAAAACGTTGTGGTTAGGTGTGGATAGGGACAGCCTTAACTTGTCCTTTAAATTGTTGTAACCATTGTTTATCTGCACTTTTCTTCCAACATGTTTTAGGCGCCGTTGCCGAGGACTTTTCCCTCAACGGTGTCCATTGCTTAGATTGTGTTAACTTAGTCTTTTGTTTATTTTAGGTGCTTAGTTTTATGTCATCACAAGGTTTTGCTAAGGTATCTTTCCACAGCTCTTCAAATCCACCATCTGCCTCATCTTATGTCCAAGGTTCTCCTCATCCAAATCCAGCACGAAGCCCTACAAGAATGGCAGAAAGACGTGAGGAACATGTCTTAGCCAATCCACCACCACGGCTGCTCAAGGAGTACGCCACACCTCATGTTAGTGAGGACCAAATCCCCTTTATTTTTCCACCTTCCACGGTGGAAAACTTTGAACTCAAGTCAGGCACAATCCGTATGCTCCCCAAGCACCATGGCCTCTTGGATGAGGACCCCATTTCCACATCAAAGAGTTTTCGGAATTGTGTTCCACTCTAAGGATCAATGGCATGACTGAAGCTGAGATTAGATTAAGATTGTTCCATTTTAGTCTTAAGGACAAGGCTAAGGCATGGTTCCATTCACTAGCACTGTTCAGTAATTAATTATGCATCATTTTGATGCCACTTAGTACTGTTACGTCATAATTGTTACACATATTTCATGTCATATTATGCCCATTTACTTGTCTTTTATTGAAATCATGTCATCCATAGTAGAAAGTCATGCTTTTGTGAGACATGTACAGGTTTTAGAAAGATAACGTAATTCTTAGAATACAAGAAAAAGAATGGCTCAAATCGGAGTTCAAATGAAGGAGTTGTCCTACATTCAATATCGGGTCCTGAATCGGGCCCTAGACGTGTCAGTGCGCCCTATTTAAGGTGTAGATCAAGTAACGCAGATCATGGCATCCGGGTCCTAGAACTGTGTCTGAAGACCTTCAGAATAAGGCCATGAGATGCCTTTTTCATGCCACTATCGGAGTCAGAACATGTCCCTGACATGTCCCCAAAGGCACCTAAGATCGAGCCCCAGATCATGTCCTTGACATTTCTAGAAGTACGCCAAGGCGTGTCCTCTGCAATGCCAAGTTCCAGATCGAGATTCCAGTCAAGGCGTGCCTTCACCACGCCTCAATGAGGTCCAAGACGTGTCCCTGACACGTTGTCAAGACAAGTCCCAGCTGCAGAGACAAGGTGCGAGTCCGCCCTAATTCGAGTTCAAAACCGCGCTCTATTTTAGGCACAAGTCATGTCCCTGAACTGACCCGGTAAGTTCCAATGAGATTTTCGTGCCTATGGCCATTTGATCGAGGGTTACCGTGCAATCCCTAGTTTTAGTGTAGTGTCATCAAATTTGTTTAGAACTTAATGCTTCGCTTTGTGTTTAATTCGGAAACCGTGTGACTCAATTAAGCATAATTGGTTAGACGTCTTAGGATCTCCGTGAGGCCTATGACATACAAAGTAAGTGGAGATGAAATATGTAAGAGTGGGCTTAAGAGACCTCTTGCATGGGCGCTAGACCAAGTAATGAACATAATAACTTAAGCTTGCAAACCAAGTTAGAAAATGTTGTGGTTAGGGACTGCCTTAACTTGTTCTTTTACATTGTTTACAACCTTAGCTTATTTACTTGTTTCTTGCATTCCAAGTTATTTCCTTTAAACTTCAATTTCAACCCCCACCCCCCCCCCCCCCCCCCCCCCATTGTCCGTGTCTTATATAGTGTCCTTGTGTTGTTTCTTTTGTCAAAGCATATCTACTTAGTGTCTTTATTTTCTGTTTTCAGTACCTATTTGTGAGCTAAGAAATTTATTCTTTGGTTACATTGTTCAGTCAAGTCCTTGTGCCATTCAACCCTTGCTTGTACCACTATCTTGTCCATTGATTAGTGCACTTGCTAGGATTTAATTGTTAGGTATTACTTTCATTGTTGTACTTTTCTTCCAAAAAGTTTTTGGCGCCGTTGCGGGGGATTTGTCCCTCAATGGTGTACATTGCTTAGATTGTTTAACTTAATTATTTTCCTTTTGTTTTACGTACTTTTATGTCATCTAAAGGCTCTTCCAAAGGGTCTGTACACGGCTCATCAACCCCACCATCTGCCTCATCTTCTATACAAGGTTCCCTCCATCCATGTCCACCACCTAGTCCTAGTAAAATGGTAGACAGATGTGAGGAACATGTCCTTACCAATCCAGCTCCACGGCTACTCAAGGAGTATGCCACCCCACATATTAGTGAGGACCAATTCCCCATTATTTTCCCACCTTCCACCGTGGAGAACTTTGAGCTCAAGTCAGGATAATTCACATGCTCCCTAAGTACCATGGCCTCTTTGGTGAGGACCCCCATTTGCACATCAAGGAGTTTGTTGAAGTCTGTTCCACTTTAAGGATCAATGTCATGACTGAAGCTGCGATCAGATTAAGATTGTTCCATTTTAACCTTAAGGACAAGGCTGAGGCATGGTTTCATTCACTAGCACCAGCATCCATTACATCATGGAGGGACTTGTCCTCTAAGTTCCTCACTTAATACTACCCTGTGGGCAAGACAAATAAGCTCAAGGCACATATCATGGCACCCCAGCAAGCTGAGGATGAATCTTTCTATAATTTTTGGGAAAGGTTCAACCAAATGATTCAAGAATGCCCTCATCACAACATTGATGAGTGCCACTTAATGCTGTACTTTTATGGAGGCTTGAAGAATAGTGATAGGGTGATGGTCAACTCTCAATCCAAGGGAGTCTTGGATAGCACAACTGAGGAGGTTAAGGGCAGCATTTGAGAGCATTGCTGAGAGGGTTGAGTAGTTTAGCTATAGTGGACAACAATCTAGGGCCCTTAATAGTGTGAGTAGAGATAAGGATGACACCATAACCCAACTCACGACTATGGTGAAATAGCTATGTGATGCCAAGGCCAAGCCCACTATGACATGTGATGTGTGCTCAATTCAAGGCCATGACTCTCAGACATGTCATATGGTAGAGGATGCAAACTATATTGGAAGGTACAATGATGGCATGAGGCCACGGAATGACCCCTATTCAAACACCTATAATCCTGGATGGAGGAACCATCCAAACTTCAAGTGGAACAACAATAAGAATGTCTAAAACCCCACGGCACCCCGTGGTTTCCAAGGGCATGCCGTGGCCCCTCAGGTTCCCAATCAAGTCCTTCAACATCCTCAAGCCAATCCTGCCATGGGAAAAGATCTTTCGAAGCCATGATGGTTGATCTGATTCAGCACCCCACAGCAAACCAACAGAGGACAGATCGTGCCATTACAGCCATAGAAACCCAAATAGGGTAAATGGCAAGCCAGCTCAATAGATTAGTTACTAGACCTCAACTCCCTAGCCAAGTCCAGATTAATCCCAAAAAGACTATCCATAAGGCCACTGCCAATGCTCTTTAGCTTAGGAGTGGAAAAGAACTTCAAGGTTGAACTGAAGCCCAACCAGCCTTGGAAGAAGCTGAAAATCATGTCAAGGCCCTTGCAGCAAAACTTTTCCTTGTGCCAGATTTAGGGCCCAATTTAGGGCGTACCGGGCCAGATTTAGGGTACAGTTTAGGGCGCAGTTCTGCCCCAGTTCCAGAACCTGGCCAATCCGAGACACCTCAGTACAGTAGTGCCCAGGACATGGTAACAGCCTATAATGAGCCTTCTAATCCATCTTTGCCTTTAAATTCAAAGTCTAAAGTTAGTTTTAGTAATCCTCTTGTTACTAATAATGTTGACTTACCTTTTCCTCGCAGTTTCCAAAAGAAGAACAAGAATGCTCAATTTGAACAAGAGCTCACAAGCATGCTTCACAAGCTTCAAATCACATTGCCATTTTCAAAGCTTGTGAGAACCATGCCCATCTTTGCCAAGCTTCTTAAGGACCTAGTGGCTGGAAAATGTGACTTTGACCCCAAAAATGTCTTAGACATTAGTGCAGCCACTTTGAATGAATTCCAAGGCTTGCCACGCAAGGCAAGTGACCCAGGCCCTCCAGCCTTTCCGTGTGTCATCCAATCCAAAAGGTTTGAGCACTGTCTTTGTGACATAGGAGCCTCTGTATGTATCATTCAGTTTCATGTCTATAATTCACTTGCTTTAGAAGACTTAAAACCTACTCCATTGTGTGTTAGGCTTGCTAATTCCTCTGTAACACAACTTATGGGTATGATAGAGGATGTTATAGTTCAAATGGGAGATACATGCATACTTGCTGATTTTTATATCTTAAAAATGGAAAAGACAATTGAAAGTGAGGATTCTCCCTTGATCTTTGGGAGACCTCTCTTGGCCACCATAAACTGTGAAATCAACTTGAACCATGGCCAAATATCTATGAAAGTGTTAGATAAGACTTGAAACTTTTCCATACATGATACTAAGCAATATCCCCAAGAACCTATCATTGATTTTCCCTTGAATACTATGGAATCCTTGTTGCATCAAACTATTATGCATGCTTGTATAGATGACCCTCTTGGAAAGGCCATCACCTTGCCTTCTCAAAATGACAATAGCCTAGCACTACTAGAATTTTGGTCATACGCAACACCCTTTTAGACATCAGTTTATAAGGAAACGATGCGAAAACCACATAACACATCACTGCTTGAATAAATTATGCCAAAAGAGTGGAATGCCATTAGTTCAAAATTAAGTGAGGCCTTTAGTATAATATTTAGTATCGTCTAGGGCTAAAGCTGATGCCTAAGTGGATTATATTTATATTTAGTTAGCATCATTTTTTAAAGAACCATTAAGCGATGCGTTACCTAAATTTTTACAGAAAAATTCGTAATTTAAACCCTAAAATTTCAGTTCTTCTTTTCCCTGTCTATTTTCCCTCTTTATTTTCCACAGTTCGTGAAAATTTGACACAGCCAATTGAGGTGAAAACAAATCAAAATTCCAAAAACAAAATTGGCCTCGCGGGCGTTCGACTACAGGTCGTCTCTCACGCACTGCGCTCATATTCGAACAGCCTCTGACGCCTACATTCGCTCCGAAGCTCTCTCTCGATCTCATATTCCTTGTTGACGATCTCGTTCTCTAGAACAGGGGCCAATGACAATGGACTCTCTAAGGAGCTTGTGCTCGAGAAGCTCCGTCTTTAACCTCGATTGTCGCTCGGGAGATCTTTGACGAGGCAAAGAAGATCGGTCACCTCCAGCGGTTGAGGCTTGATTACACACTGAAGGAGCGTGAACTGCCTTTTCCGATGTCTTACCCGAGCTCATCGCCGACGACGACGACTCATACTGAACTTAGGTAAATAGTCACATGAGACTCATAATATTAGTTATTTGGGATTCAGAGTATAATTATACTCTGAGAGCAGATTATGGCTGGTTCTGGACATTTACAAACCTTTAAGCTCTTGAGATTTCTCCGCAATAGAAATTCTACTGACGGACATGTTAATTATGGTGTTCAGATGGCTGTAAGTCTTCCACTGCTTATTGTCCAATCTTATGTTTCTTCTAAATACTTTTGCTTTAAAATTTTCATGCCTGACCCATCATTGGACCTGTTGTTTCGATTGTAGGTGATTATGAATAGACTAGACAAGTTTCTTTGGTTGTGTTTTGAGCATATCACACTATGCAAATATATATGGCTTATTGCATTGTGCTTCAACCATGCTTTCAATCATGTTCACATAGTTGTAATGCCTTACCAATTCATTGAGTCAAACTGCAGCTGAGGAACTTTTTGGTAAATTTGAGATGAAGTGAACATGCACTATATGTTTTTTTTTGGTAGAACTGTCACAAAGGATACACTTTAAATTTAAAAGTCAACTATGTTTATAGGACTGTATTATATTATGAATTAAGTTTTGCTGCATTTTTATCTGGTGATTCTAGGTAAGCCTAGCCATTGGTTTCTTGTTCCTTGGACAAGCATCAAATGCATCTATAATTGGTTCTGAAAATACAATCCATTGGTTTATTTCATAAAAATAATGGGCCAATAAGCAATATTACTTATATTGCTACATTTTGATTTGGTGTTGGTTATAGGTTTTTCATTTGGTTTTCTCAAGGAGCTCTACTGTTTCACCAAGCCTACCATGAGCAGACTAGGAATCAAGAATGGCAACACAGTCAAATACTTTCAACCTTACTAAAATGCCCGTTCTACCTCGACGGTTTCGCTTCAATTCTTATATATTTTTTTTGTTAAATGAATATGCATTTCTGAAACAGGATAATGGAAATGAGAGTTATGCTTAACTCTTTTGACTAAGTTCTATACAATTTATTTTGATAAATTTGTGTGGTGTAGATGTACACTTGATTTTGTGGAGTATCTAGATCTATTGAACTAATCGTATTTGTAACATTTAATAGTATGAATAACATTTGGAGTATTTTTCTTACTTTATTAATAACTTCTATATATCATCTCTCTCATATTATAAATCGATTATGAATCAATAAAAAAACATATACGGATAGCAGGAAAAGAGCATCAGTTGCCCAGGAAAAGCAATTCCGACCATGCATATATAGCATCAAAAGTGAAAATAAAGCGAATGCTAATACCATATATAGCATCGCTTTTACGAAATAAGCGATGTCTTCATCAATATATATTATCAGATATTATACAAAGCGATGCGTAAAAGTTAAAAAGGCATCGCTTTTATTGCATAAGCGATGTTTTCGTCATAAAACGATGCGTAAAAGGCCCAAATAGCAACGCTTTGAAGAAAGCAGCGATGTCTTTAGCGTCATATAGCATCAGGTTTTATAAAAAACGATGCTCAAAATACATAACGACATCGGACTTTTATCCAGAACTGATGCCAAAAACAGTTAACTGCATCGTTTTTACAGGAGAAACGATGCTAATACCTCTCTACAACATCGGTGTCAATGCTTATTGGAGTTACATGGTAATGATATGCATCGCTACTTAGATCAAAACCGATGTCTTTAGTGGAAAAGACATCGGCGCCTTTAATAGTGGTTAAGGCATCAGGGGCAGTCGCATCCATTTTTTGCTGTCCTAGGCATCAGCGATTCACTGATACCTAAAACAAAAATCCTAGAAGTGTAGATTGCCGTGTCATTGAGGAACTTCATATGGTTGAGGCTATGCCTCAGTTCTCCCAACACCCACGGATGTTTGAATCCTTGCCTAAAAAGGAAGACAAAACTCTTCCTTCTATCATTTAGGCTCCCAAGCTTGAGCTCAAGCCTATGCATGAGCACTAGAAATATGTTTTCCTAGGTAAGGATCACACACTCCCTGTCATTATTGCATCTAACATCTGTGCAAGAGAGTAAATTAGTGCAGGTTCTAAGGGACAACATGCAAGCCATTGGATGGAGCATTGCAAACATCAAGGGGATAAGCCCTTCAAAGTGTATGCACATAATCATCCTTGAAGAAGATGCCAAGCCAACAAGGGAGGCACAAAGACGTCTCAATCCTCCCATAAAGGAAGTGGTCAAGAAGGAAGTTCTGAAGCTTTTGGACGAGGGAATAATCTACCCTATCTCAGACTCCATGTGGGTAAGTCTAGTCCAAGTTGTGCCAAAGAACCGTGGCATCACAGTCATCAAGAATCAACAAGATGAGCTCATTGCTCAAAGGGTCCAAAATGGATGGAGAGTATGCATAGATTATAGGAAACTTAATTCTACTACTTGCAAAGATCACTTTCCATTACCTTTTATTGACTAAATGCTTGAAAGACTTGTAGGACATTCTCACTTTTGTTTCTTAGATGGCTATTCAGGGTACAATCAAATTGCCATTGCACCTGAAGATCAAGAGAAGACAACATTCACATGTCCCTATGGCCTTTTTGCCTATAGGAGGATGCCATTTGGCCTTTGCAATGCCCCTGCCACCTTTGAAAGATGCATGATGAGTATATTTTCAGACATGGTGGAAGACATCATTGAGGTATTCATGGAAGATTTTTCTGTTTTTGGTAATTCCTTTGATTTATGCCTAACCAACTTGTCTAGAATACTAGAAAGATGCAGGGAGTCCAATTTGATTCTTAATTGGGCAAATTGTCACTTTATGGAACAACAAGGCATTGTACTAGGCCATGTCATCTCAAGCCGTAGCATAGAGGTGGACAAGGCCAAGATTGATGTCATTAGTGGTCTGGCCTATCGCACTTCAATCAAGGAGGTCAGATCCTTCTTTGGACATGGTGGATTCTATAGGAGGTTTATCAAGGTCTTCTCTAAAATCACATGGCCCTTGTGCAACCTGGTTGCCAAGGATGCACCATTTGACTTCACCAAAGAGTGTCGTGAGTCCTTTGAGGCTCTCAAGGACAAGCTCATGGCTGCCCCTATCATCAAGCCACCAAGATGGGACCTTCCCTTTGAGCTTATGCGTAATGCCTCAGTCTATGCAATTGGGGCAGTTTTGGGCCAAAGAATAGAGAAGTTGCCACATGTTAATTATTATACAAGTAGAACTTTAAATGATGCTACCTAGCCCTGGTTTGTGATTCATCCTTTTTCTTTATGTTTTCTGTCTTGCATGCCTCCTGTAAGTCTTTACTTATTTGAACTTAGTGTTTTAACTTGTTAACATTGAGGACAATGTTGAGTTTAGGTTTGGGGGTGTGGATCAAAATCTTGCAATATTTAGGTTTGGGGGTACACGGCTAGGAACTTAGTATTGTACTTGTTAATAAGTTACATTGTTGAATTAATCATTAGTGCCTGACTATATCCTGCCATGCTTAAGTTTGTGCCATATCATTACACTTAATGCCCGACTTCAAGAAATTGAGCTAAAAGATGACTTTGTTTAAGTGAACTTTTGAAAATTAGTGGAGACTACCCTATGTGAGATTTTGAGCCTAATACCTTTCTTGCTGAGAGATTTACTTTGTTCTACTCTTAAATACTATTCAATTCTTTCTACATTGTTTGATCTCATAATTATCACTTTGCATCGAATTTTAAAGAACTAACATCATATGTAGAGGATATTGGTTCTAAGCTTGATGCACCATAAGAAGTGATGTAGGCTGTGCATGTTTGAACCCTCTGAAAGCCATATTTGTCCCTTTGCATGCTCCCTAAACCCACTTTGAAGCCAAACACTTTGAGCCTTTCTTTCATCACCCAAGGCAATACCTAAACCTAAATAGTGAGCCCTATAACTTGGCCATACCCTATATTCTAGGTTGTGACAAGGTTGTGCCAATTTAAGTTCATGTCTGGGAAGGAAAGAAGATGCATCAAAGTGTTGAAATTCAGAACAAGCTGTAAAGATCCTAAGGACATGTACAAGACATGTCATGGCCAGGAGGTGCCCAAGCATATATGTGATGTCAAGGGGAATGACTTAGACATCCCAAGTGACCAAAGTCCTACCTTGGACAGAAAACACAATGTTGTAAGTCATTGCATGATCTTGGCTTAGTTTGAAAGAAGAAAAAGAAGAAAAAAAAAACAATGAGCTAACCCAAGTGAGCCAATGAGAATAAAAAGTCACAAATCAGCATCATTCAAAGAAGAAAGTAAAGTTCCAAGTCATGCTACTTCATGCCTTGCCATAGTCTAGGCATTGGAATTCCAATCCCTTTCTTCTAAACCCTTTGAGCCTAGCCCCATTACAACCCTTGAATGAAGACCTAACTGATCTTATGGGAAGTCTTGCTTGGAGTTAAGGTATGTCTCTACGTTCTTAAAGTTCAATTCCTTTATGAGTTCTATTTTCAGAAAGTGTCTTTCTTTCATACTATTTCATATGTGATTATATTTGATTCCATGATATAAACTCATCACGTATGCTTGCAAGAGTGAAAACATTGGGGTTCATGAGAGAAATTGAGAGATGCCTAGTGAGGATAGATTCGAGGCGAAATCTTTCTATGGCATTTGAACTCTGTTGTTTTTAAACTTGAAATCTTGAAGTAAAAGGCATTCACATCTAACACATGGCACTTACTTGTAATTGGCATATCTTTAGTTTGGCATAGCATGATCTATTTGCATTGTCCCTTATTAACTTGTTAAGTAATTTGTTTAGTATGGGGTTTTAGTTGTTAAGTAAAAGGAGACAAAACTACTCCTACTAGGGGAGCCTAGGGGTTTAAATGTTCTATCCTTAACTAAGATTGAGTCTTTGGTTTTTATTTAGGTTTTATTCTATGTTTTGCTCGAGGACAAGCAAAATCTAGGTTTGGGGTTATTTGTTAGGTCATAATTGTTACACATATTTCATGTCTTATTATTCCCCTTTACATCTTTTGTTTGAAATCATGTCATCCATAGTAGAAAGTGATGCTTTTGTGAGAAATGTGCATGATTTAGAAAGATAACCTAATTCTTAGAATACGGGAAAAAGAATGGCTCAAATCGGAGTTCAAATGATGGAGTTGTCCTAAATTCAATATCGGGTCCTGAATCGGGCCCTGGACGTGTCAGTGCGCCCTATATAAGGTGCAGATCAAGTACCGCAGATCATGCCATCCAGGTCCTAGAACTGTGTCTGAAGACCTTCAGAATAAGGCCATGACATGCCTTTTTCCTTCCACTATCGGAGTCAGAACATGTCCCTGACATGTCCCCAAAGGCACCTAAGACCGAGCCCCATATCATGTCCTTGACATGTCTGGAAGTGTACCAAGGCGTGTCCTCCGCAGTGCCAAGTTCCAGATTGAGGTTCCAGTCAAGGCGTGCCCTCGCCACGCCTCAATGAGGTCCAAGATGTGTCCCTGACAAGCTGTCAAGAAAAGTCTCAGCCGCAGAGATAAGGCGCGACTGCGCCCTAATTCGAGTTCCGGACTATGCCCTATTTTAGGCACAGGTCATGTTCCTGACCTGACCAGGTAAGTTCCCATGAGGCCATTTTCATGTCTATGGCCATTTGATCGAGACATGGGCTTTTTTCAGACTCTTTGGCATGTATTGAAGCCATTCAAGTACTAAGGCGTGCCTTGTCACGACGATGACATCCTTAGGGCCAAGTTCCAATCTTTTAGGTCCAACCCAAGAACCTGCTCAAATTCCAGCTTGGCTGCCTAGCAGCCAGCTTGTGTTCCCACTTGCCGTCTTGCATTCACACTTCAGGTGGGTTTTGATTGGTTCGCCTAGGTTCTAAGGACTATGTAATTACTTAAAAGTATAATCGACATTCTAGAATCCTCTAGGGTAGGGTTTCTAATTCTAATCCTTGTAGGACAAGGTTTTCCCTTGTTTATAAAAGGGAGACTTTATTCAGTGTTCTACACACGCCATTTTAGACACTTAAGACACTTTTTACCTATTGTTTTGAGGTATTATCGTTAGGCTTGTTCATGAAGACCAAGTTGCGTTCTTGGAGGATTGCTTGAAGCCGTGCTTGAAGTTGGTTCTTCAAAGTTTAATTTGGGTTTGATCTTTCGAATATGTATTCAATTTAATTCATGCTTTTGTTTTTCATTATGCGTAGTGAGTAGTTTCTTTTAAGTTAGGGATGATCTTGAAGCCCTAACCATGACAACTTCGTGATTTGGTTTTGGCGCTTGGTTTGGTTATTTTGCATGTCTTGGTAGATTGAGGTACTGTGTTAATTGAGACTATTTTGTGCTTTTAGAAACTGATCACTTTTAATTGCATGACTTAGTGATGAACTTGCATCAAGGGTTTTAAGAGAAACAATCTGCATTGAAATCCATGACTCACCTAGAGTTACCATGTAATCCCTAGGATTGGTGTTGTATCATTAAATCTCTTTAGAACTTAATGCTTCTATTTGTGTTTAATTCGGATACCGTGGGACTCAATTAAGCATAATTAGTTAAACGTCTTAAGATATCCGTCAGGCCTATGATATACAAAGTAAATGGAGATGAAATATGTAAGAGTGGGCTAAAGATACCTCTTGCATGGGCACTAAACCAAGTAACGAACATAATAACTGAACCTTGCAAAACATGTTAGAAAACATTGTGGTTTGGTGTGGATAGGGATTGCCTTAACTTGTTCTTTACATTGTTTACAACCTTTGCTTATTTACTTGTTTCTTGCATTCCAAGTTATTTCCTTTAAACTTAAATTTCAAGCCCGCCCCCCCCCCCCCCCCCCCCCCCCCCCCCCCATTTTCCGTGTCTTATATAGTGTCCTTGTGTTGTTTCTTTTGTCAAAGCATATCTACTTAGTGTCTTTATTTTCTATTTTGAGTACCTACTTGTGAGCTAAGCAATCTATTCTTTGGTTACATTGTTGAGTCAAGTCCTTGTGGGATTCGACCCTTGCTGATACCACTATATTGTCTATTGATTAGTGCACTTTCTAGGATTTAATTGTTAGGATTAGTATTACTTTCTTTGTTGTACTTCTCTTACATGTTTTTTGAATGATTTCATGCCATCCATAGTACAAAATGATCAATTTTGTGAGACTTGTGCATATTTGGAAAGATATGTGAATTATGATAACAAAGCAAAAAGAATGGCTCAATTCGGAGTTGTAACGAAGGAGATGTCTCAGAATGAATATCGGGCCCTAATTCAAGTACAAAACCGAGCTCTGGTCCTTGCCAAGATGTGCCAAGATCAAGCCGAGGTGAGCCCCAAAACGTGTTCCTGGGACATGTGCTGCGCCTAATTCGAGGCCCAGTTGTGCCCTAAATCTGTGCCCTATCGTGTTACGCAGGCATGTCCTGCGCCTTAAAGGAGCGCCCTAACCATGAGAGTCGTTTAATATGGTTTTGGCCCTTGATTTATATTGCTATGAATGCTAGATATAATTTGAATTACTGTGCTTAATTCATGTTTATTGCTTTTGAGTTTGACTTGCTTATTTGGATGAACTATTGATGAATAGTTGCTTGTTAGACTGGTCATCCTCTTATAATTATTTGGCATCGAGGGTAGTGGCTTACATCTTACTCGTAATTCAACTCATGACAACCTAAGAATGGACATCACTTTTCTAGGGATACTATGGTGTCATTAAATTCTCTTCGTACTTCATGCATCATCTTGATAAAATTTGATAGACGTTCTAAGGTACTCATCCGGCATAGAATATGCTAAGTAAGAGAGAATAATATATGTGGAGTGGGCCTTAGTCAGACCTTTACATGGGCATCATATTCAGAAGTTTCATAGTAATTAAATCTTGGAAATCATGTTAATCACTTAATTGGTTAGTGGTGGATAGTTTGCCTTAATTCGCCTTAGTTAATTAATGAATCAATTCATAATCTTTGCTGCAATTTACTTTCTTGCATTTTACTTTCGCCTTAAATAACTGCATTCTAAGTAACCGTTTTCATTTTTGAGTTTTGTTTTGTTTCATTGAGTCTTTGCCGTTTTTCTTCTTAGTGTCTTTGCTTGAGTCTTGTTTTGTGTTTCTTGCATGTCAAGTCATTGTTTGAGTTTAATTAGGACTCCTTGCCGTGTCTTTAATTGTTTGCATATCTAAAGTAGTGTGAGTCTTTGTTTCTTTGTTAATTTTGAGTCCTTTTGTTGATTTGATGAACCTAAACTTAAGTGAAATAAACTGTTGAACAAGTCCTCGAGGATCGACCTTTGCTTTGCTACTATATTGTCTTACTCGATTTTGTGCACTTGCAAAGATATAACTAAATAGAATAGGTCACATACTTGTGCTTGTTTTATTTCATATCAAGCACTAGCATCCATTACATCATGGAGGGACTTGTCCACTAAATTCCTCACTCAATACTACCCCATGGCCAAGACCAATAAGCTCAAGGCACAGATCATGGCACCCCAGCAAGCTGAGGATGACTCTTTCTATGAGTTTTGGGAAAGGTTCAATCAAATGATCTAAGAATGCCCTCATCCCAACATTGATGAGTGCCACCTAATGCTGTACTTTTATGGAGGCTTGAAGAGTAGTGATAGGGTGATGATCAGCTCTCAATCCAAGGGAGTCTTGGATAGCACAACTGAGGAGGCTAGAGAAGCCTTTGAGAACATTGCCCAAAGAGAGAAACGGTTTAGTTAAAGGGGCCAACAATCTAGGAGACTTAACACCGTGAGTAGGGACAAGGATGACTCCATAGCCCAACTTACGGCCATGGTCAAGCAACTCTGTGATTCCAAAGCCACTATGACTTGTGAAGTGTGCTCAGTTCAATGTCACGATTCTCAGACCTGTCCTTTGGTAGAAGATGTCCACTACATTGGCAAGTACAATGATGGTCTGAGGACACGTAATGACCCCTACTCCAACACTTACAATCCTGGATGGAGGAGCCATCCAAACTTTGAGTGGAGTAATAATTAGAATGTGCAAAGCCCTAGTGCACCCCCCGGATTCCAAGGACATCCTGTGGCTCCTCAACTTCAAAACCAGGCCCCTCAACCGGCATCACAAGCCAACAGTACCTTGGGAGGCAAGTCAATTGAGGAAGTACTACTGTGAACTCAGAATATGGTTCAATCCCTAGTCCAGAGTACAATTGCATTTCCACAATTGGGGCTCCAATGAGGCTCCAATGGGACAAATGGCAACTCAGCTCAATAGACTTGACCATGGACCTCAACTTCCGAGCCAAGTCCATATCAACCCCAAGAACACTTTCCATAAGGCCAATGCCAATGCCATTCAACTCAGAAGAGGAAAGGAACTGAATCAACATGTTGCAGGCCCTAGTTTAGGCGCAGGGCTAGAATTAGGGCGCAGCCAAGAACCTGCTGAAGTACTAGAATTAGGGCGCATTTTAGGGTGCACCGGTCCAGATTTAGGACATAGTTTAGCGTGCAGTTCTAACTTAGGACATGTCATAGGACCAGAACCTGGCCAACCCGAGACACCTCAGGACAAACCTGACTAGGACTTGGCAGCACCCCATATTGAGCTTTCTAAACCCTCCTTATCTTTAAATTCCAAATCTAAAGTTACATTTATTGATCCTTTAGTAACTAATGATCTTAATGTGCCTTTTCCTCACAGGCTCAAAAAGAAGGACAAAAATGCTCAATTTGAGCAGGAGCTCACAAGCAGGCTTCACAAGCTTCAAGTCACTTTGTCATTCTCTAAGCTTGTGAGGACCATGCCCATCTTTGCCAAGCTTCTCAAGGATCTAGTGGCTAGAAAACGTGGGTTTGACCCTAACATTGTCTTAGACGTTAGTGTAGCCACCTTGAACAAGTTTCCAGGCTTGCCACCCAAGGCCAATGACCCAGGCCCTCCTGCCTTGCCGTGTGTCATTCAGTCCAAAAGGTTTGAACATTGTCTTTGTAACACAGAAGCCTCTGTAAGGATCATGCACTTTCGTGTTTACAATTCACTTGCTTTAGGAGACTTAAAACCTACTCAATTGTGTGTTAGGCTTGCTAATTCTTCTGTGACACAACTTATGGGCATGATTGAAGATGTTATAGTGTAAATAGGAGATATATGCATACTTGCTGATTTTTACATTTTGAAAATGGAAAAGACACTTGAAAGTGATGATCCTCCCTTGATCTTTGGGAGACCTCTCTTGGCCACTATAAACTGTAAAATCAATATAAAACTAGGCCAAATATCTATAAAAGTGTTAGATAAAACTTGGACATTTTCCATTCATGACGCAATGCAATATCCTCAAGAGCCTATAATTGATTTTCCTTTGAACACTATGGAATCTTTGTTACATCAAACTATCATGAGTGCTTGTGTAAATGATCCCATAGAGAAGGCCCTAACATTGCCTTCTCCAAGTGCCAATGGCCCTGAGGGCCGCATCACTGAGGTACTTAATCTCTTTGAGGCTGTGTCAACCCATGGTTTCACTAGACAACCCCCTTTTGAGTCGTGGTCAATGAAGGAAGGAAGGACTCTTCCTTCTATCATTGAAGCTCCTAAGCTAGAGGTCAAGCCCTTGCCTGAGCACTAGAAGTATGCATACTTAGGTAAGGACAACACATTACATGTGATTATTACATCTAACCTAAACCATGCACAAGAATTTCAATAAGTGCAGGTTCTCGAAGACAACATGCGAGCCATCGGATGGAGCCTAGCTAACATCAATGGGATAAGCCCTTCCAAGTGCATGCATAGGAAGTGGTCAAGAAGGAAGCACAAAGACATCTCAATCCTCCCATGAAGGAATTGTTCAAGAAGGAAGTCCTTAAGCTTTTGGACGTGGGAATCATCTACCCATCTCAGATTCCAAATGGGTCAATCCAGTCCAAGTTGTGCCTAAGAAAAGTGGCATCACAGTTATTAAGAATGACCAAGATGAGCTTGTTCCACAAAGGTTTCAAACTAGATGGAGAGTATGCATAGATTATAGGAAACTTAATTCTACTACTAGCAAATATCACTTTTCGTTACCTTTTGTTGACCAAATACTTGAAAGACTTGCTTGTCACTCTCACTTTTGCTTCTTAGATGGCTATTCAGGTTACAATCAAATTGCCATAGCACCTGAGGACCAAGAGAAGACAACCTTCACATGTCCCTATCGCACTTTGCCCTTTGCAATGCACCTGCCACCTTTCAAAGATGCATGATGAGCATATTCTCAGACGTTGTGGAGGACATCATTGAGGTATTTACGGATGATTTCTCTGTCTTTGGAAATTCATTTTATTTATGTCTAACAAACTTGGCTAGAGTAATTGAGAGATGTAGGGAGTCTAATTTGATACTAAATTGGGAAACGTGTCACTTTATGGTTCAACAAGGGATTGTACTAGGTCATGTTATATAAAGCCGTGGCATAGAGGTGGACAAGGCGAAGAATGATGTCATTAGTGGTCTACACTATCCACTTCAGTTAAGGAGGTCACATCCTTCTTAGGACATACTGGATTCTATAGGAGGTTTATCAAGGACTTCTCCAAGACCACAAGACCCTTGTGCAATCTGCTTGCCAAGGATGCAGCCTTTGATTTCAATCAAGCATGTCGTGAGTCCTTTGAGGCCCTCAAGGACAAGCTCACGGTTGCCCCTATCATTATGCCACCAAGATGGGACATGCCTTTTGGGCTTATGTGTGATGCCTCAGATTGCCGCATGTTATTTACTATGCAAGCAAAACTTTAAATGAAGCTCAACTTAACTATTCTACTACTGAGAAGGAACTTTTAGCTGTGATATTTACTTTAGAGAAGTTTAGGTCATACTTGTTTCAACCCAAAGTTATTTTCTATACTGACCAAGCAGCTCTCAAGTACCTTCTTAACAAGAAGGATGCCAAGCCGAGGCTCATTAGGTGGATGCTATTGCTTCAAGAGTTTGATCTTGTGATCAAAGACAAGAAAGGAAGTGAGAATGTGGTAGATGATCACTTGAGCAGAATCATCCACGGGTCCAATGAAGAAGTGGACCAACTTCCTCTCCATGAAAGCTTCCCCGATGAGCAGCTCTTCCACCTCAAAGCTTTTGTCCCTTGGTATGCTGACATTATAAACTATCTTGCCACTAACTTGATTCCTTCTCATTTGTCTAGGTTTCAAAAAGACAAGATGGTCAAGGAAGCCAAATATTACATTTAGGATGAGCCCTATCTACGGAAACACTACCATGATCAACTTATAAGAAGATGCATCCCTAAAAATGATGTAAAGTCCATCTTGGACTTCTGCCACAACAAGGCATGTTGAGGCCATTTTGGTGCTAAGAAGATAGCTCTCAGGGTCCTTCAATGTGGGTTATATGTAAGAGTTTAAGCCAAATGCCCTTCTTTTTTAGAGATTTACTTTATTCTACTCTTAAACACTATTCAATTCTTTCTACATTGATTGATCTCACTATTATTGCTTTGCATTGGATTTTAAAGAACTAACATCTTATGTAGAGGCTCTTGGTTCTCAGCTTGATTATCCATAAGAAGTTATCTAGGCTATGCATGTTTGAGCCCTCTAAAAGCCATATTTGTCCCTTTGCATGCTCCCTTAACCAACTTTCAAGCCAAACAGGGAAGCCTTTTCTTTCATCACCCTAAGCATAACCTCAGCCCTAGATAAGAAGCCCTCATTATTTGCCATACCCTATAGTCTAGGTTGTGAGAAGGCAGCATCAAATGGAGTTCATGACATGGAAAGGAAAGACAAGGTTCAAGTGTTCAAAATAAAGTCAAACCGTGAAGCTCCTCAAGGCGAACTCACGGCCAAAAGATGCCGAAAATGTGAATTTGATGTAAAGGGGATTGTGACACAAACGTCCTAACTTGGACAAAGAACACAATGTTGTAAGTCATTGCATGATCTTGGGTTAGTTTGAAAAAAATATAAAAGGAAAAAAAAGTGAAAAGAAACAATAAGCTAAGCCAAGTGAGCCAATGGGAATAGAAGTCGCAATTCATCATTCAAGGAAATCAAACCTCAACGTGTGAAATCTTTGGAAGCTAAATGCCAAGTTTGGCTGCAGACTAAGGACAAGTAGGAAGAAAATCAAGTTTACAAGTCATGATACTTCATGCCTTGGCATAGCTTAGGCTTTGGAGTCCAATCCTTTTCTTCTCTGCCCCTTAAGCATGGCCCCATTACAACCCTTGAATGAAGACCTAATTGATCTTATGGGAAGTCTTGCTTGGAGTTAAGGTATGTCTATACGTTCTTAAAGTTCAATTCTTTCATGAGATCCATTTTCAGAAATTGCATTTCTTTCATGCTATTTCATATGTGATTATATTTAATTCCATGACATAAATTCATCACATATGCTGACAAGAGTGAAAACCTTAGGAGTCATCAGAGAAATTGAGAGTTGCCTAGTGAGGTTAGAGTCGAGGCGAAATCTTTCTAAGGCATTTGAGCTTTGTTGTTTTTAAACTTGAAATCTTGAAGAAAGGGCATTCACACTTACACATGGTACTTACTTGAGACTGGCATATATTTGGTTTAGCATAACATGAACAATTGGCTTTGTACCTTACTAATTTGTTAAGTATTTTGTTTAGTTCTTGTTTTTTTGAGCTGTTAAGTAAAAGGAGACAAAAATCCTCCTACTAGGTGAACCTAGGGGTTTAAATGTTTTATCCTTAATTAAAATTGACTATTTGTTAGGTCATAATTGTTACACATATTTCATGTCATATTATCCTTTACTTGTCTTTTGTGTAATTTCATGTCATCCATAGTAGAAAGTGATGCTTTTGTGAGATATGTGCAGGCTTTAGAAAGATAACCTAATTCTAAGAACACAGGAAAAAGAATGGCTCAAATCGGAGTTCAAATGAAGGAGATGCCCTCTATTCAATATCAGGTCATAAACTAGGCCCTGAACGTGTCACTGCGCCCTATTTAGGGCGCAGGTCAAGAACCTCACATCAAGCCATGCGGGTCCCAGAACCGTGTCTCAGGACCAGGAGGGCATTTCCTAGAAGAGCCAAGGTCAGAGCCAAGACATGTCAAGGACATGTCTCAAGAACTTTCCATCCAAGCCCCTGAATATGTCCCAAAAACGTCCCAGAGTTAGTCAAAACCCAGCCACAGAGGAGCCCAAGTCATGTCTCAGTGAAGCCAAGTTCTCAGTCGAGGTTCCAGTCTAGGCGTGCCTTCGCCACGCCTCAATGAAGTCCAAGACCGTTTCCTTGACATGTTTTCAAGACAAGTCCCAGACACAGAGGTAAGGTGCGATTGCACCCTAATTCAGGCTCCGAAGGGTTACAATAGTGTCGATATATCGACAGGCGCAGATCAGGTCCTAGACATGACCCGGTAAGTTCCAATGGGGCCATTTGCCATCCTACAGCTAATTGATCGAGACACGGGGTATTTTTAGACTTTTTAGCATGTGTAGAAACCATTTAAGTGCTGAGCCGTGCCTTGGCGCGACAAAGACATCCCAAGGGCCAAGTCCCAAGCTTTCAACGTCTGACCGGGGAGCCTGCCCAAATTCCAACTTGGCTACCTAGCTGCCATCTTGTGTTCACACTTGCCAACTCTCATTCACAGTCTCAGCCGTGTTTTGATTGGTTCTCCTAGATTCTAGGGACTTTGTATTTACTTAAAAGTGTACGAAACATTCTAGAATACTCTAGGCTAGGGTTTCTAATTCTACTCCTTGTAGGACAAGGTTTTCCCTTGTCTATAAAAGGGAGCCTTTGTTCAGTGTTCTGGAGACTCTATCTTTTAGACACTTTTTACTACTTTTAAGCTATTGTCGTGAGGCTTGTTTACAAAGACTAAGTTGTGTTCTTGGAGGATTGCTTCAAGCCGTGCTTGAAGTTGGTCCTTAAGAGTATAATTTGGGTTTGATCTTTCGAATCTTTTGTCAATTTTATTCATGATTTTGTTTTTCATTATGCGTAGTAATTAGTTCCCCTTAAGTTAGGGCTGATCTTGAAGCCCTAACCATGGCACATTCTTGACTTGGTTTTCGCGCTTGGTTTGATTAATATGTTTGCCTTGGTGTGTTATTTTACTGTGTAAATTGTTATTCTTTTGTGTGATTGAAATTAGCTACTTTGATTACATGATTTATCGATGACTTGCATCAACAGTTTACGTTAAGCAATAACCTTGTAATTTAACTCTTGATCCTCCTAGGATTGCACATCACGTCCTAGGGTTAGTGTGGTGTCATTAAATCCCTTTTGTACTTACTGCTTTCTTTTGTGCTTTAGTGGCTTAAGAGAACTATTGCATAATTGACTAGAAGTTTGGTGGCTTAAGAGAACTATCGTATAATTGACTAGAAGTTTGGTGGCTTAAGAGAACTAAACATACAAACTAAGAAGAGATAACATGTGTGAGAGTGGGCTTAAGAGACCTCTTGTATGGGCACTAGACCAAGAAGTAAACAAGGTAATTGAACCTTGCAAACCAAGTTGGAAAATGTTGTGGTTAGGTGTGGATAGGGACTGCCTTAACTTGTCCTTTAAATTGTTATACCCTTTGTTTATATGTTGTTTTCTTGCTTTACAAGTTACTTACATTTTCAGCATCTTTGTAAGGCTTCAAACGGTGGCCATTGACTTTCACTTTAAGGCCAGATTTGCAATGCTTGATATCCACGGAAGCAAGAGGTAGAACTTTGAGAACTAGATAAGGTCCTTTCCAACGAGATCTGAGTTTCCCAAGCAAGAGTCTCAATCGATAGTTGAAAAGGAGGACCTTCTGTCCTTCTTGGAAGGTTTTTTGGACCAAGTGCTTTTTATGGTAAACCTGGGACTTTTCCTTGTAGATCCTTGAGCTTTCATAAGCTTCATTCCTTAGCTCCTCAAGTTCTTGCAACTGAAGCTTCCTATTGTGCCCTTCCTCATCCCTATCCATGTTAACACGTTTGATGGTCCGAAAGGACTTGTGTTCCAACTCCACGGGTAAATGACCTCCTTTGCCATAGACAAGCCTGAATGGGGACATGCCAATTGGTGTCTTGTAGGCCGTAAGGGCATCTGTGAGCCTATTGGATCAATCTGTCCTTGATGGTCCCACGGTTGTCCTGTACGCCGTAAGGGCATCATTGAGCCTATTGGAACAATCCGTCCTTGATAGTCCCACGGTTTTCTCAAGGATGGCCTTCACTTCTCTATTAGAGATCTCGGCTTGTCCACTAGTTTGAGGGCAATATGGAGTTGAGAATCTATGTGTGACTCCATATTTCCTCATGAGTGCCTTCAAGGACCTATTGGAAAAGTGTGAGCCCCAATCACTAATGATAGCCCGTGGTGTGCCAATCCTTGACAAGATATGAGATTGAATGAAACTATAAACCACTTTTGAATCATTAGTCTTGGTTGGAATTGCTTCCACCCATTTAGACACATAATCAACAGCAAGTAGAATGTATAGAAAACCAAATGACCTAGGGAAGGGTCCCATGAAATCAATGCCCCAAACATCAAAGATCTCTACAACTAGAATAGGGTATAGGGGCATTTGATCTCTTGGGCCAATATTACCTTGCCTTTGGCACTTGTCACATGTGATGACATGCTCATGGGCATCCTTGAAGAGAGTGGGCCAATAGAAGCCGCATTGAAGAACCTTGAGAGCTATCTTTTTGGCACCAAAGAGGCCTCTACACGCCTTGTTGTGGCAAAAGTCCAAGATGGACTTTACCTCTGTTTATGGGATGCATCTCCTTATGAGCTTATCAGTGCAATCTTTCCATAGATAGGGCTCATTCCAAATGTAATACTTAGCTTGCTTGACATGCTTGTCCCATTGAAACCTACACAAATGAGTAGGAGTTGAGTTAGTGGCAAGATAGTTTATAATGTCAACATACCAAGGGTCAAAAGCTTTGAGGTGGAAGAGCTACTCATCAGGGAAGCTTTCTTGGAGAGAAAGTTGGTACACTTCTTCATTGGCCAGCTACCAGATTCTCACTTCCTTTCTTGTCTTTGATCACAAGATCAAACTCTTGAAGCAAGAGCATCCATCTAATGAGACTTGGCTTGGCATCCTTCTTTTTAAGAAGGTACTGAAGAGCTGTATGGTCAATATAGATAATAACTTTGGTTTGAAGCAAGTATAGCCTAAACTTCTCTAAAGCAAATATCACAGATAAAAGTTCCTTCACAGTAGTATAATAGTTAAGTTGAGCATCATTTGAAGTTCTACTTGCATAATAAATGACATGTGGCAACTTATCTATTCTTTGGCCCAAGACTGCCCCCAATGGAATAGTCTGAGGCATCACACATAAGCTCAAAGGGCAGGTCCCATATTGGTGGCATGATGATAGGGTCAGCCGTGAGCTTATCCTTGAGGGCCTTAAAGGACTCACGGCATGCTTGGTTGAAGTCAAAGGTTGCATCCTTGGCAAGCAGATCGCACAAGGGACTTGTGATCTTGGAGAAGTCCTTGGTAAACCTCCTATAGAATTCAGCATGTCCCAAGAAAGATGTGACCTCCTTGACTGAAGTGGGGGTGGGGCATACAGTAATGACATCAATTTGGGCCTTGTCCACTTCAATGCCACGGCTTGAGATGACATGGCCTAGTACAATGCCTTGTTGTACCATAAAGTGACATTTTGCCCAATTGAGAATCAAATTTGACTCCTTGCATCTTTCTAGTACTCTAGACAAGTTTGTTAGGCATAAATCAAAGGAATTTCCAAAGACAGAAAATCATCCATAAATACCTCATTGATGTCCTCTACCATGTCTGAAAGTATGCTCATCATGCATCTTTGAGAGGTGGCAGGGGAATTGCAAAGGCCAAAGGGCATCCTCCTACAGGAAAAAGTGCCATAAGAACATGTGAAGGTTGTCTTCTCTTGGTCCTCAGGTGCTATGGCAATCTGGTTGTAACCTGAATAACCATCTAAGAAGAAAAAGTGAGAATATCCTGCAAGTTTTTCAAGCATTTGGTGAATAAAAGGTAATGGAAAGTGAACTTTGCAAGTAGTAGAATTAAGTTTCCTATAGTCTATGTATATTGTCCAACCAGTTTGAACCCTTTGAGGAACAAGCTCATCCTACTCATTCTTGATGACTGTGATGCCAATTTTCTTAGGCACAACCTGGACTGGACTGACCCATTTTGAATTTGAGATGGGATAGACGATTCCCACGTCCAAGAGCTTGAGGACTTTCTTCTTGGCTACCTCTTTCATGGGAGGATTGAGACGTCTTTGTGCCTCCCTAGTTGGTTTAGCAGCCCCCTCAAGTATGATCCTATGCATGCACTTGGAAGGGCTTATTCCCTTGATGTCAGCTATGCTCCATCCAATGGCTTGCATATTGTCCCATAGAACCTGCACTAGTTGACTCTCTTGCATAGAAGTAAGATTAGAAGCGATAATGACAGGGAGTGTGTGATCCTTTCCTAAGAATGTGTATTTCAAGTGTTTAGGAAAAGGCTTCAGTTCAAGCATAGGAGCTTGAATGATAGAAGGAAGAGTCTTTTCTTCCTTAAAAGGCAATGACTCAAAAATGAGTGGTCTTTGGTATGTGTGTTGCGGCATGGCCTCAAACATATTTAGTTCCTCAATGACGTGGCCAACAAGGCCATTGTCACTATGAGAAGGCAAGGTGAGGGCCTTCTCAAGAGGGCCATCTATACAAGCATGCATAATAGTTTGATGCAATAAGGATTCCATAGTGTTCAAGGGGAAGTTAATGATAGGCTCTTGGGGATATTGCATAGTATCATGAATAGAAAAGGTCCTATTTTTATCTAACACTTTGATAGATATTTGCCCTTGGTTTAAGCTAATTTCACAATTTATAGTGACCAAGAGAGGTCTCCCAAAGATCAAGGGAGGATCCTCACTTTCAATGGTCTTTTCCATTTTCAAGATGTAAAAATCAGCAAGCACGCATGTATCTCCTATTTGTACTATCACATCCTCAATCATGCCCATAAGTTGTGTCACAGAAGAATTAGCAAGCCTAGCACACAAATGAGTAGGTTTTAAGTCTCCTAAAGCAAGTGAATTGTAAACATGCAAGGGCATGATACTTACAGAGGCTCCTGTGTCACAAAGACAATGCTCAAACCTTTTGGATTGGATGACACACGGCAAGGCAGGAGGGCCTGGGGAAGCCTTGGGTGGCTACACTAATGTCTAGAACATTGTTAGGGTCAAAACCACATTTTCCAGCCACTAGGTCCTTGAGAAGCTTGGCAAAGATAGACATGGTCCTCACACGCTTAGAGAATGGCAATGTGATATGAAGCTTGTGAAGCATGCTTGTGAGTTCTTGCTCCAATTGAGCGTTTTTGTCCTTCTTTTTGAATCTATGAGGAAAAGGCACATTAACGTCATTAGTTACTAAAGGATCACTAAATGTAACTTTAGATTTGGAATTTAAAGATGAGAAGGGTTTAGAAAGCTCATTATGAGGTACTGCCATGTCCTAGTCAGGTGTGTCCTTAGATGTCTCGGGTTGGCCAGGTTCTGGTCCTGGGGTGGGTCCTGTGTCGGAACTGTTCCCTAAAGTGCTCCCTAATTCTGGCCCGGTGCTTCCTAAACTGCACCCTAATTCTGGCACTTCAGCAGGTACTCAGTTGCGCCCTAATTCTAGCCCTGTGCCTAAAATGGGGCATGCAGCATGTAGATTCAGTTCTTTTCCACTTCTGAGCTAAATGGCATTGGCAGTGGCCTTAAGGAAGGTGTTCTTGGGGTTGATTTGGACTTGGCTAGGAAGTTGAGGTCCAGGGTCAGTCTATTGAGCTAAGTTTCTATTTGTCCCATTTGAGTCTCAATAGCAGTAATGGCACGATCATTTTGAACCAAATGGCTTCTAGTTTCTTGTTGAAATGCAATTGTACTCTAGACTAGGGATTGCACCATATTCTAAGTAGACATCAGTACTTCCTCAATTGACTTGCTTCACAAGGTACTGTTTACTTGTGATGCCAGTTGAGGGGCCTGGTTTTGAACTTTAGGAGCCACGGGATGTCCTTGGATTCCAGGGGGTGCACTAGGGTTTTGCAACTGATTTGATCAACATCTCTTTCCCCGCCACTGAAAGTAACTTAGCGTTCCACCTTGGTTATCAGCTTCTTCTAAAGATCAAGTAGTGTAATGTGAGGATCCTACCATCCACGTGCCCTCATTTCAAGGGATATTTGAGCCGTTCACAAATCACAAATAGAAAATAATTAGAGAAGAATACAAATTCTCAACTTCTTTTTTTTATTTTTTTAATTGAATTTTTCTCGTTTTATGTTTTGGATACTTTGAGCCAAACAAGTAAAAAATTCTTCAAATTTCAAACTTCTAATTTTGTATTTATTTTGGATTGGATTGAAAACACATATTTTGAACCAATTAATGAAAATGATTTAGATAGGTCATCTTCAATCATGCGCTAAATAGTCAAATTATAGGAAATTTGTGCAAAAATCCATCTTCAACCATAAGTTCAAGGGCAATGTACAAATTTTTTTTTGGTCCTAACGGCTAACGCCATCTCCAATCACGGGGAAACGAACCGAATTGTTGGAATTTTGTGCTGTATTTCATTTCTAACCAAAGACCAAGTTCAACATTTTTTCAGAGCTGATTCCCAGACTTCACATTTTACAACCTACACGGCACTTTAATTTTTAGTTGATTTTCTATATTATTGCTTATTGTATTACCAAATGCACTTTAATTCTTATTTATTTCTTAGGTAATATAGGTTGTCATGTGTCATTTAAGTCATTTAATTCAAATAAAATAGTTTAAAACATGCCATCTCCCTGTAGCTCTCATGGTTTGTTAGCAATTTTGTTCGTTTTCTAAGTAATCATGCTCTAATAACTTTTATAAATAATTAAAAAAAAAAAGATAAAACCTACTTCACAATTTGACACACCCCGACATGGAAATTCCACGTGGACATCGAAATGGAGGTATGTTGGCCGTCACCTGTATACTGGGTCCAAGTGAAAAAAGCCAAACATAAAACGGTGCATTTTAGGAAATCGTGTGAAAAGTAATTAGTACAAAATGAAAGTGTGAAAAACCACGAAAAACGGAAGCTCAGAGAATAATAATTTACACTTTGAGGAAAATTAAGAGACTAACAAAAACTACCTAACTACATAAACTTCTCGACCCTGTGCAAACAGTGCAGTGTTAGCGCAACCGCTGTAAAATTCCCTCGAAAGTCGTGTCACTTTTTCTAAGTGACGAGGGGCGCAATACAAAAGGGTGAGTAGACCATAGAAGTAGTTTAGTGTAAAACAGTTTATAAAATAATTAATTTCCCCTCATTTGTAACAACCCGGAATTTCAATTATTTGATTTACGTAAATTATTTATGTAAATGACGATTTTACCCTTGCTTGTTAAGGGGCGTGAGAGTCAAATTTTGTTTCAAAATATTTTTGGTGGTGTTTTGGATACCGTTGCGTAGGTCTCGAACTCACGAGTTCATAGACAGGCGGCACGCAGGAAACGGAGTTCGTGGACGAAAGTTACGGGTCTAGATTGTTAGGGGCATTTTGGTAATTTTTGACTTGGGGTAGATATTTTTAACCCCCCCTAAATCAGATATTATCTGATCCACCTCATTTCATCTTCATCTTATCATCATCTCACTCTCTCACTCTGTGACAAACACTCCCAACCAGCCGAAACCCGTGTGCGAAAACTCACCCAAAACCCATAAATTCCAACTTTTGATTCAAGGCTCCAACTTCCATTTTTGATCAACTAATCGTATTCTACTCCTTCCCACGATCACAACTGTACAAACCATCGAAGGAGAGGACCACGGGGGAAGCCGAACCGAGTGTAGGAAGGTTCGGATCTTCCGATCGATTTTCCGGCTAGCATAGGTACGTGTTTGTGGTTTTGAGGTCATATTTGCTTTCCTTGGTTCGAGTAGATAGATTTAGACATAAAATTTGAAAAATGGCTGAGTTTTGAGGAAGTTATGAAAGCTTGAAGTTTCGGCCGGAAATGGAGGATTCCGGCGGAAACCAAACGACGACGCCGGCAACCGGTCGTCTTCTCCGGCGAGTCGCCGGTGACCGGTCGGGTTGAGTAAACCGGTCGGGTCGAGTTGAACCGGTCGGGTCGACTGAACCGGTCGGGTCGACTGAACCGGTTGGGTCGAGTTGGACCGGGTCAGGCCTAGTTGGACCGGGTTGGACTGGTACATGCACGTGGGTACTGTAGCAGGCGCGTGACCGGCGCGTGAGGGCGCGTGGCGGCGCGTGAGGGCGCGTGGCGGCGCGTGGGCGAGTGTTCCGACCTTCCGTCAGCGCGTGGGGCCGAGTCTGAGGTCACGGTGGCGCGTGACAGGTAGTTTTTGACGTTTCGGACCTGTTGGCGCAGGTTTTGAGTCGATCGGACGTCGTTTAGGGGTTTTTTTGGGCGTTTCAAGGTTGCGCGTTTTCTAGGCCAACATAGTTAGGCTCCCGGGGTTTAGGGGGTTTATATTTAAGGTTCTTATTATTAGCTGGTAATCCCGATTATTAATTTGGACAGGCGATACTGCTCCAGGAACTTTAGGGGAGCGTACAGTTCGGGATTGAGCTTGCTTCAATAGGTTTGTGAGTGGACTTTTGGTTTATAAACTATAATGCATGCATAAATGTATCTTTGATTTAAATACTGTTAAGTATGGGTGCAATGATTTCCTGGAATTTATAATTGATTGCTGGACATTTGTTTTTCCAATATTTCGGTGAAAGTGTGTTGTAGGAAATGATATGGTTGTTGAATTCGGTTTTGATATTTTTTTGACGTGGTAATTATTTGGGTCCATGATTTTGAGTTGAAACCGTATTTGTGACTATAAAATACTTGATTTTGGATCCAATACCGTTTTGAGGGGGCTAGGATCCGCTGAGACGGTGAACCCGGTGAACCTCCAAAATAAACAATACCGATTTGAGGGGGGCCAGGATCCGGGCTAGGATCCGCTGAGACGGTGAACCCGGTGAACCTCCAATATAAAAGGTGATTTTGCAGAGATTGTGGTCGAGGCCAAGTAACACAGATTTTAACACATCTCAAGGGATACCCTGGTGTGTTGTGGATATGTCGGGAACAGTAAATTTGAGATATTATGTGTACAGATTGAATTAAATGATTTTAGACTCCTTTGGAAAGAGTTTTCAAACCAAATTGTGGATTACGAGGTATTTCATTATACAGATTTTATTTGATTACAACTAAGTGGTTTTAAAGAGAAATGGAAATTTTGGTGATTTACATATGATGTTTTTATATCATAAATTGTTTTATGTTATGCATGCATGATGTTATAAATGGAGGGGAAGAAAGGTATTTCCTCGAAAAAGAATTTTTAAATGATTATTTTTGTCCCCTCACAACTTTTGTGTTTAAACCCCCTTCAGGATGTTGAGTAGAGTTAACGCGAACAGTGATCTCGAGGCAGAGGCATTAGTACTTCGACTGCGCTGTGTAATTATATTTGAGTAGGATATCTAAATTTTACTCTTGATCCTACTTAAACGCTCTGATATTATATTGTATTTGATTGGTCATTAATTACGGGAATTATTGAGTGCTTGAATCCCTTGTCTGACAAGTGGAAGTATTCATGATTATTATATTTTGTGAGGATTGAAGGGTATTTTGGGAACCTTTTCTAGGTTGTCAGACGGGATCAGGGTTCTTCCCGGGTTTCAAGGGGAAATTCGGGACGGGTCCTGACATCATTACAAATTATCACACACCATAGAAAATAGTGTAAGAAATAATAATAATAATAATATAATAATCTCATCAGAAATCGTAAATTAACCACCAACATTGTAAAAAAATCTCCTTCAAGTTCACGCGATAGTTTCACATATCAGCATCATAGCCCTCAACTGTAAAATGACTAAAATTTCACAAAAATAAGATCAGTAAACAACGTATCCTCACTAGTAGCCCAAAAGTGACTAGAAACCTTATTACTTATCCCACTGGTATTCTAAGTTGTACGAATCATGCGCTCTGTACCTTGACCACGTGAAGGACTGGGTGCTAAGCACCGTCACCTCATGTCTCTTAGGAGCTATGGGACAAGACCGACATTATTTTAAGTAGTATAGACCGAAGTGCAGGTGAAAAATCACTTGGAGGACTGGTCTGCGGCCTAAAGATGGGTACTCATATACCAATGAATTACTAAGTGCGTACAGTACTCAAAAACTTGTGACAAGAAGTCAAAATCTCAAAATAACACCATAAAATCAACTGAGAGAACGCACCCAAGGAAATCGTAAGAAAATAGTGTAGAATCACTAGTTTATCTGTAACGAACTGTACGTTTAATTCTTAAATTTTCATAAATTAATTTAGAAAAGGATGATTTTACCCTCGGATTTAGGAGGGGTTCGAAAGTCACTTTTAGTTTAGGAATACTTTTGGAAGTTTTTCTTGGACCATTGCATAGGTCTTGAACTCATGAGTTTGTAGACATGGGGCACACACAAATCGGAGCTCGTTTGAGTGAGTTACGGGTCTAGGAAATGCAAGGTCAATTTGGTAATTTTAATCCGAGATTTTTTTAAGTACCTTATCCCTTCTCTCTCTATCCTCACCAGATATTTTATCTTCTTCTTCTCTCTTTATCTCTCTCGATTTTTCTCCGCCAAGCCGTGAGAACACAAAATACACACCACCATCACATATCACCAATATTTTAGGCCATTTCGATCCAAACCAAGGAGACCACGACCTTCCTCTCCTCCCCACGAACTCAACCATACCCTCTTTGAGAAAAAAGGATTGCTGGGGACGACGGGGTGAAGTTCAGAAGCTTGACCGAAACTTTCCGTCTAATTTTCGGCCAACCAAGGAATGGGATCTCAGTTTTGACTTCATTTTTTGATTTTTGGGCTGAAGTAGATAGACTTTGACTATTAGAACATTGATTTTGGTGAAAAAATGAAGGAGATATAGAGCTTTGAAATTCAGCCGAAAATGGCGTTTTCTGGTCGGCAGGGAGGAAGCGCCGGCGAGCCAAGGTTGAAGGCGACTGAAACCTATAGTCGTGTGTGGAAAGGGCCACCCGCTAGCCACCAGCATGTCGGGCACTCCCTTGGGCTCTGGCAACTTACGTTCAATGTTTTCGACGTTTCGGATCTGTTGGCGCAGGTTTCAAGTCCATTGGAGTTCGTTTAGGGGCTATTTTAGACGTCCAAAGTTACTTTAAACACATTTAGGGCGCATGTGTACTCCCGAGGTTTAGGGGGTTAGATTTTAGGTTTATAATTATCGTTTCATAATCACGATTGTTACTTTTGACATGCGATACTGTTCCGTGGACAGCAAAGGAGTGCACAGTTCAAAATTGAGCTTATTTTGAGCTTCCGGTGAGTGGACTTTGTTTTCCTAAATTATAATGCATGCATATGGTTATGTTTTTGATATTTTATGATCGATTACAAATTTAGGGAATTAAATTGAATAAACCTAAAATGATTGAGTATTTTGTTTCATGGTCTCGGAAATTTAGAATAATTATTGATAAGTCTTTATTATTTTTCTAAAACTGAGAAATTCTGAATAATGATTTTCTAGTTGTGAAATCAAGAACGTATAGGAAAAAGGAAGAACGTTTGGAGGCTTTGAATAATCTAGAATTAGTATATTAAAATAATAAACCAATAATAAGCTAGTTGGCGAAACATTTGTTCATCAACATAATTTCACCGCCATTACCTGAGTAATGGGGTTTTATTATTTATTTTAGGTTTGACCCATTCAAGACAAGTATGTCTCTTAATTATAACCCCTCGTTTAAAAGGAAAACCCTTTGATTCCAACTATACAGAAACCTAGTGAGGAGATGGATGTTTGTTTGTTTGTTTTTGCAGCTATACCTAAGTCGAACCTTAGGTTGCTTACGTATCCGTCATCGGAATCAAACCACTTGTAGTTCTAGAATTGTCAATGAGTGAATGACACATCGAAAAGAAGAAGTTTGAAGTGATTGTGTTTAGAAATGTGTTTGGGAGAATTTAGTTGAAATGAACCAAAGATTCTGTTTAGAACAAGTGTTTTGAGTGAATTTGGTTTGGAATGAACAAGTGATTCAATTTGGATTTTTGAATTGCTGTTGCATCTAGTGGGTATGCTAGATTGCCTACGTATCCCTTCACGGGAATCAAACTGACGTAGTTTGAAAGTTGGGCTGGCTGAATTTGATTGGTGGAAATCAGTGATTCAAAATTGGTTCCGGTTTCATCTAGTGGGATGCTAAATTGCCTACATATCTCTTTGCAAGAATCAAACCGACCTAGTTCAAAAGTTGGATTCAAGGTTTTCAGGGAGTGAATGACTCACTGAAAAAAGAAGTTTTGTATTTGATTTGGTGGATGACTGTTTGGGTGAATTTGGTTTAAAGAACCAGGGATTCGATTTGGTTTTGGAGTTGCGGTTGTATCAAGATTGAATATCTAGATTGCCTACATATCACTTTGAGAGAATCAAACCGACGTAGTTCGATGTTTTTCAATGAGGAAATGACTCATTGAAAAGAAGATTTATTTGAGAGTTTTAGCGAGTGAATGACCCACTAAAAATATGTGTTTGAGTATTTTTGGTGTGGATTTAACTTCGAAAGAAGCGAGAATTTTATTTGAGGTGACGGTTGCATCTAGATTTGATTCTAGATTACCTACGTACTCTTGGCGGGATCAAACCGACATAATTCCGAATTTGGGTGTGGATTTAACTTCGGAAGAACCGAGAATTTTATTTGAGGTGTCAGTTGCATCTAGATTTGATTCTAGATTGCCTATGTACCCTTGGCGGGATCAAACCGACGTAGTTCCGAATTTGGGTGATATGTAGATGACCCGTCGATTGGAGTTTAAGGAATTAATTGGTGATTTTAGAGTACACCAATTAATTCAAACTTTAATTTCATTTAAAGTGGACAAATCATGAGCCTTTGATTTTTAAAGTGGACAAACCACATATAAGCCCTTGATTTTCAAAGTGGACAAACCACGTATGAGTCCTTTATTTTCAAAGTGGACAAACCATGTAAGAGCCCTCAAAGTGGAAAACCCCACACCAGCCTTAACTTCAAAGTAGATACACCACAACTTGTACTTTGGATGAGTAAGAGTCTGCCGCAACCTTTCACTCTTGGCAGAAACCAAATTGTAGAAGGCCCGATTCTCTTTGTTTTTGCAGATCCACGATAACAATGAATTTTGGACTCGGCAGAAATTTGGGCCTCCGGAACTTACGACTGAAATGGCCCAATATTCAAATAAGGATTTTCACCAGTAGCCTTATATAAAAAGGACCGAAGCCCAGAGTGACGACTTCGAAACTGAACTTTGCTCCACAAAGGCTGAGACTTCCTCCTGTGGTCGTAAGCAAAGGTCACCCTTTCACTTAAGCTAACCGTGGAGTATTCTTTACCTTTTATCGTATCATAAACTGATACGCATATTTTCTTCTTCTTCTTGCAGGTCCTGTATAGAAACCAGAAAGATAAAAGCTTGCATTTTTTGATTGTCACAGATAGTACGCAAGTAGGCAAAAGTTCACCCTTTTCATTGCCCATTGAATCATGCGTTGCGTTTTGCTCTTAATGAAATTTTTCCTTCTTCTACCCTTGCAGGTGTGCGTAGAGACCAGAGGACAAAACCTTGAATTCTCTTTTTCCCTTTGATGGAGCAGAACACAAAGTGAGTAAAGGTCACCCTTTTGCCCAAGTAAATTTGGCTTTTTCCTCAATGATGTTGATGTTGACTTGTATTAGGATTCCTACAATTGTGGGATTCCTACCATATTTGGTTTCCTAGTTTAGGATGTAATTATTCTTTCCTTTATTCTGATAGGATTATGTAGGGTTGTATATATACCTTGTTTTTAAGACGAAAGAGTAATCAATATAGAAAAGCATTCTTTCTTCTTGGAATCAAAGCTAGGGTAGAAAAGGAAAACACCGAACCCTAATTGTTTTTTTTCTACCGTGTCCCTGATCAATTGCAGCGAGCAACTTCGAGTTGTTGCTGCCCGTATTCCTGATCGATTGCAGCGAGCAACTGTGAAGTTGTTGCTGCCCCTGTTTGGTCAGTATGTCCGTATTATTCCAGAATCCCATCAACGCTGCAGGTTTTAGGCTATACCGACAGCAAGAGAGATGGCTGAAGAAAAGGGGGCCGGTTCTCGGATTGTTCCAGCGGCTGCTTCAATTATGGTGCAGTCAGAGAATTCAAGCTTTAATATTGGTATGGTTTTGGATGAAAAGAACTATGATTTATGGGCTCCTCTCATTCAAATTCATATTGCTGGAAGGAAGAAGATGGGATATCTTCGTGGGTCTATCAAGGCACCTAACGAAGACGATCCTAAATATGATGATTGGTTCTCTGAAGATCAAAAAATTAAGAGTTGTCTTTTGTCTTCAATGAAGCCTGAGATTATGAAACGGTACATTCGGTTGTCTACATCAAAGGAGATTTGGGACTCCCTTAAGGCAGCATACTTTGATGAGAATGACGAGGCTAGAATTTATTCGTTGAATCAGAAGGAATCACGTCTTCATCAGAATGGCTGACCTTTGGTTACCTATTTTGGGGAGGTAACTGAGATTTTCCAAGAATTGGATCACTTTAATAAAGTATCCATGAAGTGTGAAAATGACATCAAAGTGTTTCAAAAATCCACTGAGAGACAACGAGTCTATGTGTTTCTTGGTGGTCTCGATGATGGGTTTGATCAGGTGCATGAAGAAGTGCTATGGAAGGATTCCCCCACTTGGCCTTTAGGCTGCTTATGCATATGTTCGTCGAGAAGCCGATCGGAAGGAAGCAATGAAGACGGAGGTTGACAAGAGTGTACCCGCTGCCATGGCAGCAAAGGCCTGTGGATCATCTTCTGGGTTGAACCGAGAAGGGTAACAAAACCGACCAGGACAAACTCGGCCTAGCCAGCCAAGCCGGGATCGTCCCCAAGGTAAGTGCCCACACTATGGCATGCCAGGACACTCCAAGAGTCGCTGTTTTGAGCTGATTGGATATCCCGAGAATTGGGATAGGACCCGTGATCCTCGGTGCAACAAATCTCGAGCCTCCGTTGTAGAAACCAAGCATGATTCGAACCAGATAGCGGACAAGGCATCTGCCATGATTGCTGCAGGAGGTAGTGATGGTAAGGCACTAAGTACTTCTACTTCTGTTATGAATAATACATGGATAATTGCTTCCGGAGCTACTGAACATATGACTTGTGATTCTAGACAGGTTCCCTCACTAAAACCATCAACACAAATTGAGGTCAATGTTGCTAATGGTAATGTCGTCCCTGTTATTGGGGAAGGCACTGTTTCCCTTTCTGATACCATGAAACTTGACGTTATTCTTGTGGTTCCCTCTTTAAATTATAATTTGTTGTCTGTTGCTCAAATAACCCTTGCCTTACATTGTTTGGTTATTTTTTGGCCCTATTTTGTGTTTTTAAGGACATCCGGACGCGGAAGACGATTGATTATGGTATTAGAAGAGGAAACCTTTATTACTTGGAATTGACCACCAGTAGTTATAGCTTGTTGACTCAATCTCTTTCTGTTGATGATTCTCTAGGGGATACAAATAATGTGTCAGACATCTGGATGTGGCAAAGGCGCCTTGGGGATGCTTCCTTTAGTTATCTACATAAGTCATTTCCTAGTTTGTTTGTCAAGACTGATGTTTCTCAATTTAAGTGTGAAGTTTGTGAAATGGCTAAGAGCCATCAAACCTCCTTTCCTCCTAGTTTCAATAAAAGTTCCATTCCTTTTATGATTGTGCAGTATGATGTATGGGAACCTTCGAAAATAGCTACTCTTGGTGGTGCTCACTGGTTTGTAACTTTTATTGACGATTGTACCAGAATGACTTGGATTATTTTGTTAAAATCAAAATGCGAAGTTAGTTCGGCCTTTCAAAGGTTCCATAAAATGGTTGATGTGCAATACAACATGAATATCCAGGTCCATAGAAGTGACAATGGTGGTGAATATGTTAATATGGAACTTCGTTCCTTCCTGGAACTGCATGGTATTGTTCATCAGACCACGTGCTCGTATACTCCTCAACAGAATGGGGTTGCTGAACGCAAAAATAGACACATGTTAGAAATGGTTTGTGCTTCGCTCATTGCGGCACATCTGCCTCTACATTATTGGGGAGAGGCACTTACGTCCGCAGCCTATCTTATTAATCGTCTTCCTTCTCGTACTATCAACTTCCATACACCATTTCAGGCTCTCACATCTCAGACTAGCAGTCCACCGACTCCCAATCTTCCCCCACGAGTCTTGGGGTGTGTTGCTTTTGTTCACCTCCATCCCCCTCAACGGCATAATAAACTTGAGCCTCGAGCCATTCGTTGTGTTTTTTTGGGTTATGCTACTACCCAGAAAGGATATCGTTGTTATCATCCTTCGAGTAAAAAAATGTTTATTACTCAGGATGTGATTTTCCATGAGAATGAAATGTTTTTTGAATCTTCCACGTCCTCACTTCAGGGGGAGTACCGAAGTAGTGAAGTTCTGACCCAAGATAATACTGAAGTTTTGAGCTTTGATTACTCTCCCATGGCTAGAAATGAGCTGCATGAAGAGCAACCATTGCATTCATCACGCCTGGAGTACACAACACCTGGAGAAGGGCAGCAATCCACGTGTTGTGGTGATCAACCCACGACATCTGGCGACGGGCAGCAGCCCGTGTGCTTTGGTCATCAGCCAACTGAGCAACTCACTGAGGAGCATTAAACATTGCAGGAGGAAGAGTAGCCCACGGGTCCCACAGGGTTTGGGCTTGATGATGAGCTGCAGCCCACTATTTGCAATGGAACCGAGAAGCAAATACAGCAATTGTCACGGGATTTTCCTTCCGATGTTATATCATATCCAAGTATGAACTCGTCTTCTGTTAATTCTCATAACCAATCGTCTCCTACACCGGATGCAACTCCAATCCGTCGCCTTCCAGAGCGTATTAATCGAGGTATTCCCTAACCTGCTTACGAGGCAGATCCTAAGTGTAAACACAAGTATTCCGTGAGTGAGCCAAATTCCGATTCAAGAGTGAGATACCCATTAAACAATTATGTGTCTACATGTCACCTGTCAGAATCAAATAAGTCATTTGTATATCAATTATCTACTGTATTTATTCCTAACAGTGTGCAAGAGGCCTTAGCAAATTCCCCCTGGAAAGATGCAATGAACGAGGAATTGAGATCGTTGAAGAAGAATGCTACCTGGGAAATAACCGACTTGCCAGCCGGAAAGAAGTCTGTGGGATGCAAATGGGTTTATACAGTGAAATACAAAGCAGATGGAACAATAGATCGCTTTAAAGCAAGATTGGTGGCAAAGGGGTATACACAAAAATATGGCATCGACTACACTGATACGTTCGCACTAGTGGCAAAGATCAATACAGTTCGTGTTCTACTGTCCTTAGCAGCAAATCTAGATTGGCCTTTGCAACAGTTCGATGTAAAAAATGCATTCCTCCATGGATACCTAACTGAGGATATTTACATGGACATTCCACCAGGGTGGAGTGGTCCGGACATACGGAAACAAAAGGTATGTAGGCTCAAGAAATCATTGTATGGGTTGAAGCCGTCTCCAAGAGCCTGGTTTGGTAGATTTACCAAATCCATGAGAGCATTCGGGTATAGGCAAAGTAATTGGGATCACACGTTATTCCTGAAACGCCGGAATGGAAAGGTTACAGCTCTCATCGTATATGTGGATGATATGGTGGTTACTGGTAACGATCCTGTTGAGCAAGCAGCCTTGAAAAATTACTTGTCCACAGAATTTGAAATGAAAGATCTTGGTTCCTTGAAATATTTTCTTGGGATTGAAGTGTTGAGTTGCAAGTCCCGGATATTTCTATCACAAAGGAAGTATGTTCTTGACCTGTTGAAAGAAACCGGTATGACGGCGTGCAATCCGATGTCTACTCCATTGGCCGAAGGAAAGAAGTTAGGTATTGATCAGAACCAAGGATCGATTGATAAAGGGAGGTATAAAAGGTTAGTAGGAAGATTCATGTACTTGGCTCATACTAGGCCGGATCTTGCTCATGCCTTAAGTGTAATTAGTCAATATATGCACAATCCGGGAGAACAACACATGAGTGCAGTTATGAGAATATTGAGTTACTTGAAAGGAAACACTGGTAAAGGAATTTTATTTCGAAAAAATTGGCATTTCAGAATTGAGTGCTATATGGATGCTGACTGGGCGGGATCAACGGATGATAGGCACTCGACATCCGGGTATTTTACCTTTGTTGGGGGAAATCTAGTAACGTGGAGAAGTAAGAAGCAGAATGTTGTATCAAGGTCAAGTGCAGAAGCCGAATTTAGAGGCATGGCACTTGGTATTTGTGAACTCTTGTGGCTTAAGTTTCTATTACAAGATGTGGAGGTCAAACGTGATCAGCCAATGAAGTTATTTTGTGACAATAAAGCTGCTCGTGATATTGCTCATAATCCAGTGCAACATGATAGGACCAAGCATGTAGAGGTTGACATGTTCTTTATTAAGGAGAAACTAGATAGCAAAGTAATTGAGGTTCCTCCCATAAGAACGGACGACCAAGTCGCAGATATTCTCACTAAGGCGGTTGCTAGTGACAAGTTATCCAAGTTTCTAGATAAGTTGGACATGTGCAACATCTACGCACCAACTTGAGGGGGAGTGTTGACTTGTATTAGGATTCCTACAATTGTGGGATTCCTACCATATTTGGTTTCCTAGTTTAGGATGTAATTATTCTTTCGTTTATTCTGATAAAATTATGTAGGGTTATATAGGGTTGTATATATACCTTGTTTTTGAGACGAAAGAGTAATCAATATAGAAAAGCATTCTTTCTTCTGTTGACGCACACATCTTCCCTTTATCTTTGTAGGTGCCGTGTAGGAATTGGAAAGGTACAAGCAACTTTCTGCTCTTAGTTGCAGATCACAAGGTGAGCCCTATATTTATATATATTTTTGCAAGGCCACATGGAGCTTGGATTCTTCTTCTGGCCAGAGAAGATGAGATTGGTGTTGACAGTTTACTAAAATTTCCTCCTTCCTTATTTAATTATCTCTCCCATTCTTCCAAACTAACTCATGGCCCTCTCTGTACTTGCAGCTGACACAGAAGTCAATTGGGACTTCTTTTGTTCTTTCTTTGCCGACAAAGAAGGTGATCTTTCCTCACATCTTCTTATTTTTTTTCTCTTTGACCATAAACAACCATTAATTGAATCCCCATGCCGTCCTTTTTTGATTTGGTGCGTGGAGATTGCTCCATGTAAGTGCCTAAGCACAAGTCGGTGATTGACTCATTTTCATTTGCTTGTGCGCAGCTTTCTTTTGGAAGGAACTTCGTAATTCGCGACAAATCGAACCGTTTCTATCAGGGTAACAAGTTCTATTGCTTTATGTTTGCTGATCTTCTTCACTTCATGTATTCTCCAGATGTATTGATACAGAACACAACTACGGCTCCTCTCTACTTGAAATGATGGCTTGGAAACCTCCTGCAACCGTGAGGTTTATATTCAGATGAAACAAAATTTGCAGAATTTTGGATCTTACCATCTCCTTGGCCAAAATTCTTCACGGACTCTATGACTAGCTCTTCCTTCTCACGTCCAAGCTGCTGCCTTCTTTTCTCTGCGTCTGCGCCGTTTCTTTTCCTTCCTCATTTCCTCTGACTCATCATGTCTTTATATAGGCTCACTTATGAGTGTTTGAGCATCAGCTACCTGAATTCTAGGCTTACCCAAGGACTTCATTTTTGCCTAATAAACGTCTCCATTCAAGCACTGCCGTGTGGTATTTGACTGGCTCACCTTGTTATCTCCTACTAATTAGGAGTTTCGATTTTGCTGACTCCCTTTTTTTTTAATTAAATTTTTTTATTTACTGTTATTAAAATTTAGGCTTCAACAAAGCCTTAGATATGCTAGGATTTTGAGGAATACACAAATGACCTATTTACCATTACATAGAAATAGCCACAAAGTTACAGTTATTTATAACACTCCTCCTTGGATATTTCATGTAATAGTGCTGCTTGGCTGTGCGCCTATATGTTGCCTTGTTAAAATCTTGCCAGGTAATAAAAACCCAATGGAACAAAAATAAACCTGATCGAAGGAAAAAAAGCGCAACGCGCGTGGATACGGAGTAGTCACATTGGAACTTTTGGAGGTAGATGAAGTCGTCTCTTTTGGATAATGAGTAGATAGTACATCTATTGGATAGGATGCATTACATTTGCTACACCAAAACCTTGCCCGGTAAACCCAATGGGAAAACCCCGTGGTCGAAGGAAAAAGATGAGCAAATGCATATGAGTCGAATCATGGCATCTTCTGGATGCAGTGTCAATGGGGTGACCATACCAAAAGTGTGCCTCGTTAAAACCTAGCCATGTAACAAAACCCAATGGGACAAAATTGTAACAGCCCGGACCAGAAATTGTCGTAATTTGAGAATTTACTTAGGGAAAAGATGATTTTACCCTCGGTTTCGGAGGGGTTCGAAAGTCACTTTTCATTCGGAGATACTTGTAGAAACTTTTCTTGAACGGTTGTGTAGGTCTCAAACTCACGAGTTCGTAGACAGGTGGCACGCGAAAAATGGAGCCCTGATGTGGGAGATACGAGTCTATAATCTTGAGAGGCATTTTCGTAATTTTGGAAGGTAGATATTTTGGGAAGATTTTATCTTCCTTTTCTCCTGATTTTTTCTGATCACTCTCTCTCCTCTCTCCGGAAAATTCTTTTCCCTTTCTCCAGTGAGAAACCAAGAACCCCCAAAATTTAGGATTTTGATTTTGGCCTTTTCGACCAAACCTAAACACACCATAACCTTCTTCTCGTCCTCACGAACTCATCCATATCCTCCTTGAGCCGTGAGGACCGCCGTGGACGACGAGGTGGAGCTTTGAACATGGGCCGCAACTTCCCATCCATTTGTCGTCCACCACAGGTGAGGTTTCTCAATTTGGACTTCATATTTGAATTCCTTGGAATGAGTAGATGAATTTCCATTATTAGACCGTTGAATTTCGTTGAGAATTGAGAGAGTTATGGAGCTTTAAATTTTGGGTGGTTATCGAGGATTTCTGCATAGTGAATAGTAACTTCGGCGTGAGGTTGAGGGCGAGTACCAGGTGCAGTCGCGCTTGCTGGTGCTTGGGGGGAGGGATCCCAGCCGGCCACCGGCGCGTAGAGCTCCTTTTCCAGCTCCGACGAACAAGATATTTGAAGTTCTCGATGTTCCGGGCTTGTTAGCGCAGGTTTCGAGTCAATCAGAGTTCGTTTATGGGTAGTTTTGGGCATCCGAAGTGGCTGCGTTTCTAGTTAGGACGCGTGTATACCTCCCGAAGTTTTGGGTGTTGGATTTTAGGTTTATAATTGTAATTTAATAATGCCATGTATCGTTTTGATAAGTGTGGTGGCTCCGAAGGTCATGAGGAGCCGATTAGCTAGAAATTAGGCTCGTTTGGGCCTCAAGGTGAAGGGACTTTACTTCCTATATGGAAATGCATGCATATTATTATGTTTTTAGTATTTTATATTTACTTACGAATTTTGGGAATTAAGTGGAAGGACTATTTAGTATTCTTTTGAGATCCGGGAATTTAAGAAAATCATTATTAGTGATTATTTTCGTTTTAAGCATTGGGAACAATTAATAGTGATTTTAACTTGATTATCCACTAATTTGGGAGTTAGTATTAATTATGGATTTTGATAATGTTTTGGGAAATTATTTGACAATGGACTTGGGCTTAGGCCCGGGAAGGTGATTTTATGAATTCCGGCGTATGGATTTTAGGTTGAGGCCCGGGGTGATGTATGTACGCTTAGCCCTAGGTATTTGATGGTTTGGGGGTTTGGCCCAGGAAGGTGGGTTAGGCTTTGGCCTGGTGGGTGGGCTAGTGGGACTTTGCTGGTAATTGATGGGGTATGTCAAGGAGGATTCCCTCATACGCCCGGGGAGATATGAGGTATGTTATGGTGGATTCCATCATACTCTTGGGATGCTATGAGGTATATTATGGAGGATTCCATCATAGGCTTGACGAGATATCGAGTTACGGCTCGGGATGAACCGGGATATTGAGCTACGGCCGGGGATGAGCCAGGATATCGAGTTACGGCTTGAGATGAGTCGAAATATCGAGTTACGAATAAGGATGAGCTGGGATATTGAGCTATGGGTGGGGATGAGCCGGTATATCGAATTACGACTCGGGATGAGCCGGGATATTGAGCTACGGCTCGGGATGAGCCAGAATAAAGAGTAACAGCTCGAGATGAGTTGGGATATTGAGCTACGACTCGGGATGAGCCGGGATATCAAGTTACGGCTCGGGATGAGCTGGGATATTGAGCTATGGCTACGGATGAGCCAATACATCAGGCTACGGCTCGAGAAGATGATTTCGACCGAGATATCGAGGTACGTCTTGGGATTACATTTACGGTCAGGATGTCAAGCTATGGCTCTGGATGATGGCTTCGACCGGGTTACTGATATTGCAGGCACAAGTAAAGATAGCGTGGGTTCCACCGAGGTATTGTATTAACTTATATATGCGGATATTGATGCATGTAAGGTTTAATAAAAAGGTGGAATACGATAGCCGAGAGTTAAGCCGGTTGATAGGACTTGACAACGACTTTCACGGGCTTCGATAGGTGATCGATGCACTTGTGAACGAATGCTCGTTACCGTGGTCAGTGGGTTGGTATGGGCAATGACCCGGATTGACGAGTTGTGATCGGTTCGCACGAGTATGACATTTCATTTATTTAATACCGTCTTGAAAGACGAGGTTACAGTTACGGATATACGAGGCTGAGTGTAACACCGTTTGATTTATTTTTATTTTATATCCTTCGTCTGACAGGTGGATGACGATTTAACCAAAGTATAAGGGTGATTCTATCGAATTTTCAGTAGAATGCTCGTAATGTGTTTCTAAGACAGTAAGTGTATTTTATGAATTATTTTGGGTTGTCAGACGGGAGCAGGGTTTTTCTCAGATTTCGAGGGGAATTCGGGAAAGGTCCTGTAAAAAATAGCCATGGTCGTAGGACAAAAGAGTACACGATGGTCAAGCGAGTATACTTTGGGATACTCAGTACACTTCAAGATATTTGGTATACTTCAGGATACTCCCCCCGATATCGACTCCCACTGAAAACTACAGACTAGGTAGATCAGCCAGTCTACATAAGCCAATACCTCGAACATGCTGCTGGAATGTTGCCTTCGGTAATGACTTGGTAAAAAGGTCTGCATGGTTGTCTTGAGATCTGATTGACTTGATTTCAATCTTCTTATGCTCTTGTTGCTGTTGGTTGAAGAAAAACTTCGGTGCAATATGCTTGGTGTTGTTTTCTTTAATGAAATCGGTCGTCATCAGCTCGATGCAGGCAACATTATCTTCGTAAATAATCGTCGGTTCATTATTGGTGGAATGCAATCCACACGTACTTCGAATATGCCCAGTAATGGATCTTAGCCATATACATTAACGAACTACTTCGTGACGAGCTAGAATCTCTACATGATTCGAAGAGGTGGCAACATGTGTCTGTTTCATAGACCTCCAAGATATTGTTATATTCCCAATGGTAAGGACTTAACCAGTTTGGGAATACGCCTTGTGTGGGTCTGATAGGTAACTTGGGTCAGCATTCCTAACAAGGCGTGCGTCATTCGGAGGATCCAGAGGGTTTGATCCATTCCTCGATGCATGGTGATAGAAAAACCCATATCCGTCGTACCTCTGAGGTATTGAAAAATGTCTTTTATGCCATTCTAGTGGCGGCGTGTTGGTGTAGAGCTAAATCCAGCTAGGAAGTTCACACCGAATGAAATGTCCAGGCTAGTGCATTGAGCCTAGTACAATAATGTATCTATTGCACTTAGATATGGAACTTATGGTGTCAATATCTCTTCGTTATCGTATGCGGGACGAAACATGTCCTTCTTAGGATCTAGACTACGGACGATCATGGACGTGCTTGATGGTTTAGCCTTATCCTCATTAAAGCGTCTCAACATCTTCTGGATGTAATTTGATTGATGGACTAAAATCCCATATGCACAGCACTCGAGCTCCAAGCCGAGACAGAAGTTCATTCTCCCAAGATCCTTCATTTCAAATTCTAACTTCAGGTGCTTAACAGTTTCTTTGATCTCTTCAAGACTAGCAATTAGATTCTTGTCATCGACTTAAACTGCCACTATAGCGAACCTGGAACTTGTTTTCTTAATAAACACGCATGGGCATAGTTCATTATTCACAAACATTCAGAGTAAATCTTCACACGTTGAAGATGATACATCCAACTTGTGGATAACTAGGTTAGTAGTACCTCGCTCTCGTCGACTCACTACGAACAATAGCGGTCAACTAGACGTTGTACTCCCGTCGTCTCTCTACGAACCGTATCGAATGTGCCAACGTCGCACTCGTGCGTACGAATTGAAATCACAGCAATTGGGGTCACCGCCCACACCATACCCACTGACCACGATAATAGACATCAGTCGACATGAACCTAGGCTAGTATATCGTATAAGCTGGCATGTCACCTCGGTTATCCCATCACATCATCAAAAGGTATAACCCTCGGTTGGCATCAGTCGGCATGTATCATTGACTGGCATAACACATCATCAGCCAGCATGCATCATCGGCAGGTATCATCGGCTGGCATAACACATCATCAGCCAACATGTATCATCGGCTGGCATCACACATCATCAACCGGCATGTATCATCGGTTGGCATCACACACACCGGTATCCTAATGGCACTGTAGTCGCACAAGTCACACGCTCATGAAAGGCTGGGTGTCTTCGCTCATACCACGACCACGTGAAGCACTGGTGCTATTTAACTAGTATAGATCGAGCGAAAGAGAAGGATCATGTGGAGGTTGGTCTGTGGCCTACAGACATGTACGACACCATCAACCACCATATGGGCATACCACAACTGATACACGTGCTATGCCGGCATGACTCCTCGGCAATCATCGCACCGTCATATGGCTCATGTGCTATGCCGACATGAATCCTCGACAATCATCGCACCATCATATGACTCATAACCACATGAATGACACATGTACTATGTCGGCATGAATCCTCGACAATCCTCACACCACAATACAAACTCATGTGCTATGCCGACATGACTCATCGACAATCCACGCATGGTCATATGACTCATGTGCTATGCCGGCATGAATCCTCGGAAATCATTGCACGATCATATGACTCATGACAACACAACTGATACATGTGCTATGCCGGCATGACTCCTCGGCAATAGCATCACAACATGACTCTAACAGTACACAAGACTCTGACCATGACACGTGACACATATACCAGGCCGGCATGACTCCTCAGCCATAGCATCTCGACACTGACTCATCGTCATGTTCGTCGTATCCGTCGTACTCGTCGTCGCGTAATGATATCTCTCCTTGACTCACGTCTTTCACCGAACGTATTGTACCTCATGACTCAACATCGTGATACGTATCTCGGAATCGACCCTCGAGATACCCTAATCTAGTGGTAGTTTATACTCATTCCGGAGTATTACCATCGATATTCTAGTTTATATCTCGGAATCTATCTCGAGATGTACCAAAAATTATTAGTTTATACTCGTTCCGGAGTATTACCTTCCAAAAGTTTCACAAACATCAAAATGTCATATATATCATATTCCAGGCTCTGAATCTAGCACTTGGCCAGTGGCCAATGTCACTATAATTAAGCCAAACATCCTCAAGTCTCAAGCTCCAGACATTCGTCATCAAACTCATTTCCATGATTATTCATATCCTATCACCATTAACAAACATTCAAGCATATAGTATTTAGCATAGCATTTAGCCGAATAATGATAATCGACTTCGACAAATTTCATCTATAACCTTGCACAAATGTCAATATTACCTAGCTAGACTTAAGAAGTTCCTAGTCCCTGTGACGTTCTGGATACATTCCCATTTGGGCATTGCTGCTGCTTTTCTTGGATCCCTAAGATCCACGAAGCTGAGACTTCCTGTCCTAGAAACCTCACTTCAAAATACTAACACTAGTGCTTGTCGAATTTCTCTATTGTTGCTCAAGTTCTAATCTCTTCCATGCTGGTCTCAAAAGCTTAACATGTTCCTCCTACTTCCTTGAATGGATCATTATGTCATTAAATAAAGCAATCGCAACTCGATCCAAGTAAGGTCGAAACACCCATTTTTCTTGAATTCAAGAGTGTTAATGGGGCCTCACTCAACGCAATGGCATTACCTGGAATTCTTACTAACCGAGATAAAAGAAATAGGTATAACTACTCACTATCTGAAATCAGGCTATTATTTCGAAGAATGGACAAATCAATCAATACCTAGTCTCAAAAAATCGACTAACATAATTAATCCAAACCATCAGTACTTATTAAATCATAACATTTATTATCCAAGAGTATCATCATAGGACTCTATGTCAAACTCAATGAACTTGATTCCCTTGCATGGTACTTAACCATTCTCATTGTCACCTGTAACGTAATCTCATAATCAAAATACTATCAGCATTGTATCACAAAATCATCCAACAATCGAATCCAAGCTAATGACAATTTAACTTGCTCATAATGTTCTCATGTTTCATCTTATAATTTACTGCGACATCTTTGTACCTACAACAGTACAAATTCAAATACTTTCACCATATCGTCTTTACTTCAATAATTGGTTCAATAGTATTTCCAATAGTTTTATGACTCAACTAGCTTATATAGGATGAACTTTTATTAATTCTAGAATTTTCGTTTCATCCAGAATTCAAAGTCTTACCAACATTGATAACCCTCATCCCATCATCACTCTCATTTTTATTAGTTTTGTTCCTACACCTTTTTCCACCAATTTTCACGACATCCATCTCTCAAATTTGGGCTTAAACATCTTATGTTCCCCTCACTTAATCTGGAGATATGGACTTATCCTAAAACCCCTATTTAAGAGTTTCCAAGCTAATACAATTTTTAGGAAATAGAAAGTGGTTTTCAGTTCTCCCTCAAAACTTTAGTAGCAATACGAAAGGATGAACTACCATAACCCTCCACGTTTCACGTAAAGTGTCCCAATTCCTCACTATTTTCTTCTACTATAACAATCCCCTCTTTGGGACAAGTCGAGGAGGTGTAATATTAACGCAAAAAGGGGCAGCGACCAATAATCATCATGCAATAACTCAGACACAATGGTGTCAATACTTCCTAACCTGCTCTGATACCAAATTGACACACCCCGACCTAGATAATATGATAAATAATAAATAATATATGATATTCTAGGTATGCGGGCCGACAAATTGACCAATAAGCCCATGTGGTGAAGCCCTCAAAAAGTAATATAAGAAGTTTAACATAATCTGTTGCGAACTCATAATGTAAATATATATAGAGACATACATATACATCACGATTAACAACATGAGTAGTACTGAGCATTTCTATAGCAAAAACGTGCACGATGATCCTCATATAGTACAAAAAATGGTGAATATGTCATAGGGTCAAAAACCCATACTTTAATGCAAAAACGCCGCCACTAGCAATATCCTCCTCAAACTTTCGACTTAAAAGTTCCTTAATTCTTAGAGGAGCGAAAAAGATAAGTGAGTGAACCCAAAAATAAAGTCAGTGAAAAACAGTAGTAAAATATATACTAACCACTCAGTAGAAAACCGAGATTTTTCAGAAGCATATTTATTCATACATTTAAAATATACGTATAACTCAAGAAGACATCAACAAAAAAAGTTGGAGAAATCTTCATACTCCAAGATTTCACCATCAAAAAATCATCAAAATCTCCCCTGTAAAATCATACTCAATCCAGACATATACCATAACCTTATCAACAATTTATAATACCACAAAATCCATGATCAACAATGAAATCTTACCAAAGAATGATCAATCAAATCCATCACGTGAGGCTCCATAAAATGCTCACGAGGCACTTAGTACCCCTATGGTACTTTATCATTTAAAAGTCATCATGTATATACATACATATCACCAGAACATTAACAACCAAGTCACCACTTATGACTCTTCATCATACTCAAATATAATTGGTACCCCTTTAATGGCACTGAGTATTCAATTCAGCATAACAAGTACCAACATTATTTTATACTTGGCATCTAGATCACATGTCACACTCTACCACGAACACCGGCGTAACCACCTCCGTGGACGGCGGCGCACCGGCCGAAGGCTAGCCGGAAACCTAGGTTTCGTTCAACCTAACTGAAAAATCACAAACCAAACATCAAAACTATTCTACAAGGCCCCATGAGTCCATTTCTGGGCTTGGTTCTTCGAAAAACTACCCGAGTTGAACAGAAATGGCCGCAACACTTCAAGTCGCGCCGGCCTTCGATTCCCAATCCATTCAATTTCGGCACCAGTGATTGCAAGGGACGGTGGGGGATCTCTTCGCCTTGTCCCTCCGTGTCTCTTGGGGTTGATCTCACGGCTTGAGTCCCTCGGAAAAGTCGACACCGACAGGGGAAGCTCTGAGTTTGCGTGTCCAATTTCGACTCCACAATGAGTCTCGGTGGAGAAGGAGACCAGCAACGAGGTCGTCGCGACCTGGGGAATGTTCTGCGTGGGGTGGTATCACTGAATTTGGCAGAAAACTTCGTCGGTGGCAGTGAGGGTTTTATGGGTTCATAACTTGATTCGCCCCTTTCTGTGAGTTTCAATGGTGATTAACGACAGAGAGAGGTTCATCAAGATGAGGGGGCTCATTTGAGTGAGGTGTCGAGGTCGATCGTGACCTGGGCTAGAAACGGTGAGATTGGGTGCTTGTGGCGTTCGTGGTCTCTGCTTGCAGAAAAGGAAGAGGAAGGCGATGAAGAAAGTCTTCGGGGGGAGAGAGAGAGTGTAAATAAAATAGGAGGGAAAATGAGAAGTGGAAGGTTTTGATTGGATCGTTTTAGATATTTTAGAAATAAATTATAATAAAATATAATTAATAATTAACAACTCCAATAAATCAAAACTAATATTTCTGATATCTCCCCAATTAGTTTATTCTCGAATTTTCTACGAATTCGGTCTTTTCGTTCCGAATCTCGTTTTTGGAAACTTTCTACCAACTTCTCGAATTACATGGAAAAATTCGGAGTCTAACACCCGAATTGGTTCCTTTTTGCTAGCTTGATGGATTTCAGGAGATTTCGATAAATAGAACATAAGGGTAATTCAGTAGTTTACTAATTCCTATTTGACATTCCGGGACGGGTCGTATCAGTAAATGTGATAGGGACTAAGTGGATATTCAAGAATAAGTCTGATGATAGTGGTGTTGTCATTAGAAACAAGGCTCGTCTTGTAGCTCAGGGATATTCTCAGATTGAAGGACTTGATGTGGATGAAACTTTTGCCCAGTTGCTAGGATGGAATTTGTTAGGTTGTTATGTGTTGTTGCTTGTCATCTCAAGTTTAAACTTTTTCAAATGGATGTCAAAACTGCTTTCTTAAATGGATATCTGAACGAAGAGGTCTATGTTGCTCAACCAAAAGGTTTTGAAGATCCTATTCATCCTGAACATGTATATAAACTTCACAAAGCTCTTTATGGCTTGAAACAAGCACCTCGTTCTTGGTATGACAGGTTGTCATCTCAACTTCTTAGCAATGGATACTCTAGGAGATTTGTTGATAAGACATTGTTTGTAAAACACACGAACACTGATGTCTTGGTAGCTCGGGTTTATGTCGATGACATAGTTGTTGGTTCCACTTCTGACTCTCTAGTTAAAAAATTCATCCATGTTATGACTAGTGAGTTTGAAATGAGTCTTGTTGGTGAACCGTCGTATTTTCTTGGTCTTCAAATCCGATATGCCAAAAATTTGGTCCACAAGTTTGGCATGGATTTTGTTAAACCTGCTCCTACTCCAATGTGTGAAAGCACAAAACTAACCCCTGATCCTTCTAGAAAGGCTGTTAATCCTACTTTTTACCGAAGTATGATTGGTAGCCTCCTTTACCTCACTGCGAGTCGTCTGGATATTTCGTATAGTGTTGGTGTATGTGCTCGTTTTCAAAGTGCCCCTAGGGAATCTCACTTGCTTGCTGTTAAACGTTTTATTAACTATGTTCAGGGTACTCTTTCTTTTGGATTGTGGTACACACACAACACTAGTAATGACTTAGTGGATTACTGTGATGCTGATTGGGCTACCTGTATCACTGACCGCAAAAGTACCTTTGGTGGTGCCTTCTATGTTGGCAACAATCTTGTTGCTTAGCATAGTAAGAAACAGAGTTGCCTTTATCTGTCCACCAATGGGGCAGAGTATGTTGCAATCGGTAGTTGTTGCACACAACTTCTTTGGCTGAAGCAAATGCTTCATGATTATCGTGTTCATCAAGTGTCCTTCACAGTTTATTGTGACAACACCAGTGCTATTTACATCTCTAATAATCATGTTCAACATTCCCTGACCAAACATATTGACATTTTTCATCATTTTATTCGTGAGTTAGTTGAAAACAAAAATTTGCTTATGTCCTTCATCTCTACTGATAAACAGCTAGCTGAGCTTTTTACAAAAGTCTTAGACCCTCTGCAATTTGATTATCTTCGATGGTCTATTGGTGTTTGTGTTATGTGACTTTTGAAAAATGCTCTATACTACTCTTGTGACTAGTTATGATGTCAATGCAGTTATTTAATATATATATACATATATATAAAAAAAAAATGCCCTTTTTCTCCCTGCTCAGTTGTATGTTTTATCTTGAAGACATTTTGTACCTTTCTTCAACAATGCCCTGTTTTCATCCCATCAAATCACAAACCTACACAAACTTTTCTCTTGGTCGTGTTCATGCTTCTTTTCTCTTGAGCATCTGGTTCTTTGGTTGTTCTGTCAATTGCGGATTCGTTTTCATTCACCACATTGTTTGTTAAGTCTTGAAGTGTGACCAAAGAAGTCATGGCCCTAGGGTGATATAAGGATGGTTTGGCTATTCTAGGATAAAAAAGGGTGCTATTGAAGTGTGACCAAAGAAGTCACGGTCCTAAGGTGGTACAAGGGTGGATCAGGTGATTTAGGACAAACAACCATGTTATTTCATCCAAAACAAAAACAAAAACCACATTTAAAAATAAATAAATAAAAAATGGAGATGCAGTCTTGATGTTTGTTATGCTTGATTATCTAACCAAAAATAAAACTTCAATGTATTCATGTAGTTGTGGTGCATGTCTTTTTATCCTTTTTGCCAGCATCTCCATTGACCTTATCATGACTCAAACTGTGTTGAGAGCATGACCTGACTTAGGGTTCTATTCATCATCGTTTTCCTTTTCACTGGTTACATGTTGTCTTCTTGCTAAATTATGCATCTGTGTAGGGAGGGATTCATTCTTTTTCTTTAGCTGATTATTTTTGTTTCATTTTTCCTCCTTTTATGACTTGTCACAAGAGTTTTTCCAGTGTTTTTCTCTTATTTTGTGAGTGTCAGCTTGCATCTTGTCTAGTCTGTCTGGAGTAGGTTTTGCTTTCTACTGTTTTCTCTGTCTTACTCACAGGTCCCTAGTCAAATTGGTGCAGATTTTAGAGTGGTTCTTTGGTACTTGGTGTTGGTTGAGTTTGCTTTGACTGGTCATTAATGTCTAGCATTTACTCTTTTCCTTTGACTGGTCTCTCATCTAACGGCTAATTCCCTCATGTTGTTAATCGTGATGTATATGTATGTCTCTATATATATTTACATTATGAGTTAGCAACAGATTGTGTTAAACTTCCTATATTACTTTTTGAGGGCTTCACCACATGGGCTTATTGGTCCATGTGTCGGCCCGCATACCTAGAATATCATATATTATTTATTATTTATCATATTATCTAGGTCGGGGTGTGTCAATTTGGTATCAGAGCAGGTTAGGAAGTATTGACACCATTGTGTCTGAGTGATTGCATGATGATTATTGGTCGCTGCCCCTTTTTGCGTTAATATTACACCTCCTCGACTTGGCCCAAAGAGGGGATTGTTATAGTAGGAGAAAATAATGAGGAATTGGGACACTTCACGTGAAACGTGGATGGTTATAGTAGTTCATCCTTTCGTATTGCTACTAAGGTTTTGAGGGAGAACTGAAAAACACTTTCTATCTCCTAAAAATTGTATTAGCTTGGAAGCTCTTAAATATGGGTCTTAGGATAAGTCCATATCTCCAGATTAAGTGAGTGGAACATAAGATGTTTAAGCCCAAATTTGAGAGATGGAATCCTTTGCATAACCCAATGCTTCCAGACCCAGTCCTTTGTGAGTTTGACTTGGAGTCATAAGTGGTTGTTAAACTATGATTTATGTTTAAGTAAATATAAAATTGACTACTGAAGGTGATGTCGTGAAAATTGGTGAAAAAAGGTGTAGGAACAAAACTAATAAAAATGAGAGTGATGATGGGATGAGGGTTATCAATGTTGGTAAGACTTTGAATTCTGGATGAAACGAAAATTCTAGAACTAATAAAAGTTCATCCTATATAAGCTAGTTGAGTCATAAAACTATTGGAAATACTATTGAACCAATTATTGAAGTAAAGACGATATGGTGAAAGTATTTGAATTTGTACTGTTGTAGGTACAAAGATGTCGCAGTAAATTATAAGATGAAACATGAGAACATTATAAGCAAGTTAAATTGTCATTAGCTTGGACTCGATTGTTGGATGATTTAGTGATACAGTGCTGATAGTATTTTGATTATGAGATTACGTTACAGGTGACAATGAGAATGGTTAAGTACCATGCAAGGGAATCAAGTTCATTGAGTTCTACATAGAGTCCTATGATGATACTCTTGGATAATAAATGTTATGATTTAATAAGTACTGATGGTTTGGATTAATTATGTTAGTCGATGTTTTGAGACTAGGTATTGATTGATTTGTCCATTCTTCGAAATAATAGCCTGATTTCAGATAGTGAGTAGTTATACCTATTTCTTTTAGCTCGGTTAGTAAGAATTCCAGGTAATGCCATTGCGTTGAGTGAGGCCCCATTAACACTCATGAATTCAAGAAAAATGGGTGTTTCGACCTTACTTGGATCGAGTTGCGATTGCTTTTATTAATGACATAATGATCCATTCAAGGAAGTAGGAGGAACATGTTAAGCTTTTGAGACCAGTATGGAAGAGATTAGAACTTGAGCAACAATAGAGAAATTCGACAAGCACTAGTGTTAGTATTTTGAAGTGAGGTTTCTAGGACAGGAAGTCTCAACTTCGTGGATCTTAGGGATCCAAGAAAAGCAGCAGCAATGCCCAAATGGGAATGTATCCAGAACGTCACAGGGACTAGGAACTTCTTAAGTCTAGCTAGGTACTATTGACGTTTGTGCAAGGTTATAGATGAAATTTATCGAAGTCGATTATCTTTATTCGGCTAAATGCTATGCTAAATACTATATGCTTGAATGTTTGTTAATGGTGATAGGATATGAATAATCATGGAAATGAGTTTGATGACGAATGTCTGGAGCTTGAGACTTGAGGATGTTTGGCTTAATTATTGTGACATTGGCCATGGGCCAAGTGCTAGATTCAGAGCCTGGAATATGATCAATATGACATTTTGATGTTTGTGAAACTTTTGGAAGGTAATACTACGAAACGAGTATAAACTAATAATTTTTGGTACATCTCGAGATAGATTCCGAGATATAAACTAGAATATCGATGGTAATACTCCGGAATGAGTATAAACTACCACTAGATTAGGGTATCTCGAGGGTCGATTCCGAGATACGTATCACGATGTTGAGTCATGAGGTACGATACGTTCGGTGAAAGACGTGAGTCAAGGAGAGATATCATTACGCGCCGACGAGTACGATGGACACGACGAACATGACGATGAGTCAGTGTCGAGATGCTATGGCTGAGGAGTCATACCGGCCTAGTATATGTGTCGTGTGTCATGGTCAGAGTCTTGTGTACTGTTAGAGTCATGTTGTGATGCTATTGCCGAGGAGTCATGCCGGCATAGCACATGTATCAGTTGTGTTGTCATGAGTCATATGACCGTGCAATGATTGCCGAGGATTCATGCCGGCACAGCACATGAGTCATATGACCGTCCGTGGATTGTCGATGAGTCATGTCGGCATAGCACATGAGTTTGTATTGTGGTGTGAGGATTGCCGAGGATTCATGCCGACATAGTACATGTGTCAGTCATGTGGTTATGAGTCATATGATGGTGCGATGATTGTCGAGGATTCATGTCGGCATAGCACATGAGCCATATGACGGTGCGATGATTGCCGAGGAGTCATGTCGGCATAGCACGTGTATCAGTTGTGGTATGCCCATATGGTGGTTGATGGTGTCGTACATGTCTGTAGGCCACAGACCAACCTCCACATGATCCTTCTCTTTCGCTCGATCTATACTAGTTAAATAGCACCAGTGCTTCACGTGGTCGTGGTATGAGCGAAGACACCCAGCCTTTCATGAGCGTGTGACTTGTGCGGCTACAGTGCCATTGGGATACCGGTGTGTGTGATGCCAACCGATGATACATGCCGGTTGATGATGTGTGATGCCAGCCGATGATACATGCTGGCTGATGATGTGTTGATGCATGCTGGCTGATGATGTGTTATGCCAGTCAATGATACATGCCGACTGATGCCAACCGAGGGCTATACCTGCTGATGATGTGATGGGATAACTGAGGTGACATGCCAGCTTATACGATATACTAGCCTAGGTTCATGTCGGCTGATGTTTATTATCGTGGTCAGTGGGTATGGTGTGGGTGGTGACCCCAATTGCTGTGATTTAAATTCGTACGCACGAGTGCGACGTTGGCACATTCGATACGGTTCGTAGAGAGACGACGGGAGTACAACGTCTAGTTGACCGCTATTGTTCGTAGTGAGTCGACGAGAGCGAGGTACTACTAACCTAGTTATCCACAAGTTGGATGTATCATCTTCAACGTGTGAAGATTTACTCTGAATGTTTGTGAATAATGAACTATGCCCATGCGTGTTTATTAAGAAAACAAGTTCCGGGTTCGCTATAGTGGTAGTTTAAGTCGATGACATGAATCTAATTGCTAGTCTTGAAGAGATCAAAGAAACTGTTAAGCACCTGAAGTTAGAATTTGAAACGAAGGATCTTGGGAGAATGAACTTCTGTCTCGGCTTGGAGCTCGAGTGCTGTTGTCAGGACCCGTCCCGAATTTTCCCTTGAAACCCGGGAAGAACCCTGATCCCGTCTGACAACCTAAGGAAAAGTTCCCAAATACCCTTCAATCCTTACAAATTATAATAATAATAAATACTTTCTCTTGTCAGACAAGGGATTTAAGCACTTAAAATTCCCGTAAGTAATTACCAACCATATAAAATATAATATCAGAGCGTCTAAGTAGGATCAAGATACAAATTAGATATCCTACTCAAGTACAACTACACAGCGCAGCCGAGAGTGCTAATGCCTCTGCCTCGAGATAATGTCCCTGTCAACTCTACTGCCTGAAGGGGGTTTAAACACAAAAGTTGTGAGTGGACAAAAATAATCGTTTATAAATCATTTTCCAAGGAATATTACCTTTTTCCCCCTCCATTTATAAAACCATGCATGCATCACATAAACAGTTCATGCTATAAAAACATCATCTTTAAATCACCGGCATTTGCATTTCTCTTTAAAACCACTTAGTAGGACTCACACAAAATCCATATAAGGAAAACACATTGTGATCCACAATCTGGTTTGAAAATCATCCTCAAAGGAATTCAAAATCATTTAATTCAACCTAGACACATAATATCTCAAATCCACTGTTCCCGACACATCCACTAGCCACCAGGGTATCCCTTGGGGTGTGCTAGTCCTGTATCACAACTCCCTGTACTATGCATAGACAGTCTCGCGACCCGACGGAGTCAAAACTCTACAATGCCAGAGTCGGAGCACTCAACAAACTAACGGAGCAAAACTCTCGACGCTAGTCGGAGAATCAATCACCAATTATATTGGAGGTTCACCGGGTTCACCACTAATAACGGATCCTCATCCCGAGTCCTGGCCTCCCTCAAATCAGAGTTTATCTTGGAGGTTCACCGCTAATAACGGATCCTCGTCCCGAGTCCTGGCCTCCCTCAAATCAATGTTTATCTTGGAGGTTCACCGGGTTCACCGCTAATAACGGATCCTCGTCCCGGGTCCTAGCCTCCCTCAAAATGACCAAATCCGATAAACTCATACAACTGGGTCAAAACCCAAATCATTGACTCAATAATTTCCACGTCAAAACGATATCAAAACTGAGTCCAAAAACCATGATATTTCTCAAATCACACTTTAACCGAAGTAGTGGAAAACATGTGTCTAGTAATCATTTCTAAAATTCAGAAATTCAATGCCACAATACATAACAGTATTTACACAAAGATATTTTGATGCATGCATTTCAGTTTATAAAACCAAAGTCCATTCACAAACCTGTTCAAGCTAGCTCAATCCCGTCTTGCTCGTTCCTCTGAGGTTCCCGGAACAATATCGCCTGTCAAAAACAACAATCGGGATTACCGGCTAGTAATAAGACTCTTATATAACAACTTCCTAAACCTCGGGAAGTCTACCCATGCTGTTTCTAGAAAACACAGCAACTTCGGACGCCCAAAACGACCTCTAAACGTCGTCCGATCAACCTGAAACCTGTACCAACAGATTCAGAACGTTGAAAACTAGATACCACGCGCTGCCGTGACCTCAGACTCGGCCCCACGCGCAGTCGGAAGTTCGGCACACGCGCCCATGCGCCCTTACGCGTCGATCACGCGCCTGCTACAGTGTTCACGCACCTGGACCGGTCCAACCCGGTTCGGCTCAACCTGACCCGGTCTAACTCGACCTGACCGGTCACCGGTGACTCGCCGAAGAAGACGACCGGACTACCGTCGCCGTCACCGAAAGCTGGCCGGAGAAGATGACCGGACCACCCCCTACGCCGCCGTCTGGTTCGTCGGAATCCTCCATTTCCGACCGAAACTCCAAGCTTTACAACTTCCTCAAAACTCAAGCATTTTACACAAATTTTACGTCTAAATCTATCTACTCGATCCCAGGAATCCAAATATGACCTTAAAACATCAAACACGTACCTGTGCTAGCCGGCAAATCGATCGGAAGATCCAAAACTTCCTATACTCGGTTCGGCTTCCACCGTGGTCCTCTCCTTCGATGGTTTGTACGGTTGTGATCCTGGGAAGGAGTAGAATACGATTAGTTGTTCAAAACTAGAAGTTGAAGCCTTGAATCCAACGTTGACTTTATGGTTTTTCGGGTGAGTTTTTCGCACGGTTTCAATGGTTTTGTGTTTATGTTTGTCACAGAGAGAGAGAATGAGATGAAGATGAAATGAAGATGAAAATGAAATGAAGATGATAAATGATTGGGTTAAAATATCTTCTCCCAAATCAAAATTACCAAAATGCCCTTGCACATCTAGACCCATAACTTCCGTCCACGAACTCCGTTTCCTGCGTGCCGCCTGTCTACGAACTTGTGAGTTCGAGACCTATGAAACGATATCCAAAACACCACAAAAAGTGTCTCGAAACAAAACTTGATTTCCAAGCCCTTTACCAACCAAGGGTAAAATCGTCATTTTACAAAAATAATTGCGTAAACCCAATAATTAAAATTTCGGGTTGTTACAGCTGTGCATATGGGATTTTAGTCCATCAATCAAATTACATCCAGAAGATGTTGAGACGCTTTAATGAGGATAAGGCGAAACCATCAAGCACGCCCATGATCGTCCGTAGTCTAGATCCTAAGAAGGACCCGTTTCGTCCCGCATACGATAACGAAGAGATATTGACACCATAAGTTCCATATCTAAGTGCAATAGATACATTATTGTACTTGGCTCAATGCACTAGACTGGACATTTCATTCGGTGTGAACTTCCTAGCTAGATTTAGCTCTACACCAACACGCCGCCACTAGAATGGCATAAAAGACATTTTTCAATACCTCAGAGGTACGACGGATATGGGTTTTTCTATCACCATGCATCGAGGAATGGATCAAACCCTCTGGATCCTCAGAATGACGCACGCCTTGTTAGGAATGCTGACCCAAGTTACCTATCAGACCCACACAAGGCGTATTCCCAAACTGGTTAACTCTTTACCATTGGGAATATAACAATATCTTGGAGGTCTATGAAACAGACACATGTTGCCACCTCTTCGAATCATGTAGAGATTCTAGCTCTTCACGAAGTAGTTCGTTAATGTATATGGCTAAGATCCATTACTGGGCATATTCGAAGTACGTGTGGATTGCATTCCACCAATAATGAACCGATGATTATTTACGAAGATAATGTTGCCTGCATCGAGCTGATGACGACCGATTTCATTAAAGAAAACAACACCAAGCATATTGCACCGAAGTTTTTCTTCAACCAACAGCAACAAGAGCATAAGAAGATTGAAATCAAGTCAATCAGATCTCAAGACAACCATGCAGACCTTTTTACCAAGTCATTACCGAAGGCAACATTCCAGCAGCATGTTCGAGGTATTGGCTTATGTAGACTGGCTGATCTACCTAGTCTGTAGTTTTCAGGGGGAGTATCCTGAAGTATACCAAATATCTTGAAGTGTACTGAGTATCCCAAAGTATACTCGCTTGACCATCGTGTACTCTTTTTTCCTACGACCATGGTTATTTTTTACAGGACCTTTCCCGAATTCCCCTCGAAATCCGAGAAAAACCCTGCTCCCGTCTGACAACCCAAAATAATTCATAAAATACACTTACTGTCTTAGAAACACATTACGAGCATTCTACTGAAAATTCGATAGAATCTCCCTTATACTTTGGTTAAATCGTCATCCACCTGTCAGATGAAGGATATAAAATAAAAATAAATCAAACAGTGTTACACTCAGCCTCGTATATCCGTAACTGTAACCTCGTCTCTCAAGACGGTATTAAATAAATGAAATGTCATACTCGTGCGAACCGATCACAACTCGTCAATCCGGGTCATCGCCCATACCAACCCACTGACCACGGTAACGAGCATTCGTTCACAAGTGCATCGATCACCTATCAAAGCCTGTGAAAATCGTTGTCAAGTCCTATCAGCCGGCTTAACTCTCGGCTATCGTATTCCACCTCTTTATCAAACCTTACATGCATTAATATCCGCATATATAAGTTAATACAATACCTCGGTGGAACCCACGCTATCTTTACTTGTGCCCGTAATATCAGTAACCCGGTCGAAGCCATCATCCAGAGCCATAGCTTGACATCTTGACCGTAAATGTAATCCCAAGCCGTACCTCGATATCTCGGTCGTAATCGTCATCCCGAGCCGTAGCCTGATGTATTGGCTCATCCCCAGCCAGTGGGTATGGTGTGGGCGGTGACCCCAATGGCTGTGATTTCAATTCGTACGCACGAGTGCGACGTTGGCACATTCGATACGGTTCGTAGAGAGACGACGGGAGTACAACGTCTAGTTGACCGCTATTGTTCAAAGTGAGTTGACGAGAGCGAGGTACTACTAACCTAGTTATCCACAAGTTGGATGTATCATCTTCAACGTGTGAAGATTTACTCTGAATGTTTGTGAATAATGAACTACGCCCATGCGTGTTTATTATCGTTTTCAAAGTGCCCCTAGGGAATCTCACTTGCTTGCTGTTAAACGTTTTATTAAATATGTTCAGGGTACTCTTTCTTTTGGATTGTGGTACACACACAACACTAGTAATGACTTAGTGGATTACTGTGATGCTGATTGGGCTACCTGTATCACTGACCGCAAAAGTACCTTTGGTGGTGCCTTCTATGTTGGCAACAATCTTGTTGCTTGGCATAGTAAGAAACAGAGTTGCCTTTATCTATCCACCAATGGGGCAGAGTATGTTGCAGTCGGTAGTTGTTGCACACAACTTCTTTGGCTGAAGCAAATGCTTCATGATTATCGTGTTCATCAAGTGTCCTTCACAATTTATTGTGACAACACCAGTGCTATTGACATCTCTAATAATCATGTTCAACATTCCCTGACCAAACATATTGACATTTTTCATCATTTTATTCGTGAGTTAGTTGAAAACAAAAATTTGCTTATGTCCTTCATCTCTACTGATAAATAGCTAGCTGAGCTTTTTACAAAAGTCTTAGATTTGCAATTTGATTATCTTCGACGGTCTATTGGTGTTTGTGTTATGTGGCTTTTGAAAAATGCTCTATATTACTCTTGTGACTAGTTATGGTGTCAATGCAGTTATTTAATATATATATATATATATACATATATATAAAAAAAATTAAAAAATGCCCTTTTTCTCGCTGCTCAGTTGTATGTTTTATCTTGAAGACATTTTGTACCTTTCTTCAACAATGCCCTGTTTTCATCCCATCAAATCACAAACCTACACAAACTTTTCTCTTGGTCGTGTTCATGCTTCTTTTCTCTTGAGCATCTGGTTCTTTGGTTGTTCTGTCAATTGCGGATTCGTTTTCATTCACCACATTGTTTGTTAAGTCTTGAAGTGTGACCAAAGAAGTCATGGCCCTAGGGTGATATAAGGATGGTTTGGCTATTCTAGGATAAAAAAGGGTGCTATTGAAGTGTGACCAAAGAAGTCACGGTCCTAAGGTGGTACAAGGGTGGATCAGGTGATTTAGGACAAACAACCATGTTATTTCGGCCCAAACAAAAACAAAAACCACATTTAAAAATAAATAAATAAAAAATGGAGATGCAGTCTTGATGTTTGTTCTGCTTGATTATCTAACCAAAAAAAAAATCTTTTATGTATTCATGTAGTTGTGGTGCATGTCTTTTTATCCTTTTTGCCAGCATCTCCATTGACCTTATCATGACTCAATCTGTGTTGAGAGCATGACTTGACTTAGGGTTCTATTCATCATCGTTTGCCTTTTGACTGGTTACCTCTTGTCTTCTTGCTAAATTATGCATCTGTGTAGGGAGGGATTCATTCTTTTTCTTTAGCTGATTATTTTTGTTTCATTTTTCCTCCTTTTATGACTTGTCACAAGAGTTTTTCCAGTGTTTTTCTCTTGTTTTGTGAGTGTCAGCTTGGCATCTTGTCTAGTCTGTCTGGAGTAGGTTTTGCTTTCTACTGTTTTCTCTGTCTTACTCACAGGTCCCTAGTCAAAATGGTGCAGATTTTAGAGTGGTTCTTTGGTACTTGGTGTTGGTTGAGTTTGCTATGACTAGTCATTAATGTCTTGCATTTACTCTTTTCCTTTAACTGGTCTCTCATCTAACGGCTAATTCCCTCATTTATTGCCCTAGCCATTGATAATGCCCAATCTTTGTCTTTCTACTTGCCTATTTATTTTGTTCTCGGTTTTTACTTTGTATTCATTTTTGTTTCTCCAATTTTCCTTGCTTTCTTTATTTCTTTCTTTTTCTCTGTTTCACTTCTCATCATATCATCTTTTCAATCTATTTCACAACGACCGGTTGTTTCTGAACGTAATTTTGTGTTCGAAGACTGTCCACTTCGTGATGGTCTACAGTTGTTGGACATTGTCGATCAGTATGTTCTTCATGCTCTTGTCTCAACTCAGGAGTGTTACAACCTTTCTCTGGTTCGTGAGTTTTACCAGAGTATTCCTTCTGAAACTCTTTCCTGGGGTACTAGAGTGGTTGTTCGTGGTGTGGCCGTCCCTTTCAATGTTGAGTCCATCAATGTTGTTCTTGACCTTTACCCTTCTTCTTTTGCGGCTGAAGTGATTGACTTTTTCACTAAGAAATTGACTTATGTGACATTTGATGTCTATAAGTCTCTGGCATATTCTGATCCTGCTATGCCTCTTAGGTCTGGTCAAAAGTCTAGCCAAGCTTTTCAGTCTCTCCTTCATCATGCCTTTTGGAATTTTCTTCGCCACAACGTTCTCCCAACTGCCAACAATGCAAATCCAACTCTTTTTTCCTGCAAAGTAGTTGTTGCCATGTCCCATGGGCTTCCTGTTCCTTTTGCTAGGCTCATTATGACTCATGTGCTGTCAAAATCTAGTGGTGGTTCCCTTGGCTTGCCGTGCCTCATTACTCGTCTTCGTTCTCACTTCAGTGTTCCTTCTCACCCTCATGATGAGATAGTCTCTACCACTGAGCCGTTTACCATTTGATCCATGTCTTTGAGTTCTAAGCTAAGTGCCTCATCCTCTGCTTCTATATCGGACGCAGCTACCTTTGAGCAGCATTTGTAGGAGCGGTATCGAATTGCTAATGTTGTTGTTGAGGCCAGAGAGACTGCTGAAAGTGTTGCTACTGATGCTGATTCTTGTTTTACCTTTGCGGTGTCTCACGGTAGTGGGTGTGGACAGGTCGTGGAATAAGGGAGAGATATTCTTAGGCTGTTGTTGTTCCTTTGGCTTTCCTTGTCAAAGGGGGAGACATATATCTTAATTCACTTTGAACTTTGATATTGTGTTTTTATGGTTTTCCTTTGAACTTCGATATTGTTATGTTTCTATGGTTATGTTTTTATTGTTCTATTGACTGTTATGCTCTCTTGTTATTATATTATGTTGTTCGATCTTCTTACTGGAGGTTTATTCTCAAGAGTTGCTGAGTTATCTGGTTTGGAAGAGTGAGCTTAGTTCTAGGTTTGAGTGAATGGTTTTTGACGAGGCAAAGCCAAAGGGGGACATTGTTAGTTCTTGTTTCTAGGATTGACGTAATTGGCTTTGCCTCTCCCACTGTAATTTGAATCATGCTCGAACTCTAGGACTTAGCATTGATTACACTAAGTCTCCCTTATCGATAAGGACTATATATTGAAGAGGAATTTCTCAAGTGATTTGAAAGTTGGATACCAATTCTAAGCCTGGACACAGACGACTAGTCACGTATTTTAATTCTAGATTCTTGAATCAAACATTCAATATCAATCACATTCACACACACACATTGAACAAGCTCCCTGCAATGAACACAATCATATCAGTGACATCCTAAAGCACTCAGAGGCCTCGTCAATGTAGGAAGCCTTGAGCTAGTTCTAAGTGCTTGTGTGTGTGTTCACAGAAACATTTAACAAGTAATTAAGCCATTAAGTAACATTCAACAATATGAATCAAGACATCTAGAACTTTGATACCCAGAAACCTTCCTCAAGGAAAAACTGGGGATCTCTCAACTGACCAGGCAATTCACTAAATTCAGAGTTCAAATACAAGGTATTCTCATTCTCAATCTCCTAGACTAATCCAAAGAGGTAGCCATACCTTGTGCAACCCAGAAACTACGCTCATATGTTAATCTCATTTACGTATGCTCCTCGCAGCAACTCAACCATACTCAGATTCGTTCCAAGAACAACCCAAATGAAATTGGTTTAAAGGAAATCTTGATCAAATTATCAATTCGAGTTCATCAAGTAACAATACTTGAAGAACCCAGATATAAGATCAAATATAAATTGAACTTGAAGAAAAACGATGATAAAAAAAAATTCAGAAACTCATTGAAAGGATTTGGTTTTGAAATTCAATTTTTTTTCAAAAATAGATTCAAAACAATTTTGATAGAAAATGTTATTAATCAAATCAAAAACCTGAAATCAGTTTATCAAAAATGTTTTTCAACAATCACTAGGATAAACCCATTCAATGGTTCAGACCCATCTCTGAAAAATCCATTCAAATTAAATTCATCCAGGTCGATTCTCGATGAAAAACCCACACTCGTCGTGAGCTAAGCAGCTCACTTTCATATCAGGAAATCCGTTAGTCCCCAAACTCTAAACGCACAGTTTCAGTAGTTGTGTATAATAGATTTCCAAAAATGCCCCTTAAGAGAAAAGAACTCAGTAAATCCAAGGCAATAAAAAAACAACAAACTTAAGATGACTGGTCATCCAAAACACTGCAGTCTCTAAGAAATTCCTCTTTGATATATGCTTGAACGAAAGACAACACTTAATGATCCTAAGTTTGAGCATGAGTCAAATTATAAATTACATGTGGAAAGGCAAAACCAATTTACATCAGTCATTCCTAAAATAAGAACTAACATGATTGCAGTGTACCTGATGACTAGTTGCCGTTTAACTTTTACTATTTACTGCTATGGGTTTTACTCAGATTTCAAGCAAGGGTATTTTTGTCACTTTCCTTATATGCAGCTGTAATGCTGTGCATTTTCAATTGACTGTAACGGTTTTGATATATCTTTTTGGGCTTTCGTTTTTTCCGGCGTGTGTGTGTGATTGGAAAAATTATCATCATTCTCAGTGAGCTTTAGCGATGGTAACTTAACCATGGAAATGATGCTTTCTGAGTTTTGAAAAAAAGTTTTCAAAATTGATTTTGTAGAATCAATAGCTGAGTAAAGATGGTGTTTATCAAGCTGAATTGATTCATTAAAAGTTTTATCAAAAAGGCTTCTTTGATTTTCTGAAATTAGTTTTTGAAATCTGCTTTCGTTGAAATCTTTCAAAGCATTGTTTATTCATCTGGGTTTGTCAACGATTATGGCTTGATGAACTCAGATTGTTTGGTTATTGAGATTGGCATTCAATCATGGATGCATCTGAGCTATTGATCAATGGAATCAAGATGGTTAAGCTGCTGTGAACAGAGATTCGCAAAGGAGCATAGCTGATTTGGATAAATTCAAGGTTGAACAAGGTATGGCTGCATCTTTAGTATAGACTAGGAGATTTAAGCATTGATATACCTTATATTGAACTCTGAATTTATTGGTTTGCTTGGTCAGTAGAGCGACCCCCAGTTTTCACCTTGAGGAAGGTTTATGGGTATGTGTATTTACTGATTGATTTATATTGCTCATTGTGATGATAATAGTTGTGCACATTCACTTAGAATTCGCACAAGGCTGCCTACATTGACGGAGCCTCTGAGTGCTTAGGATGTCACCTGTGTGATTGTTCCTTCTACAGGGTGAATGTGAGCTTGGTGTGCATGTGATTGTTATATGTGATTGATTGATTGAATGTTTCTTTAAATCTAGTCACATTGTGTGATTAGTGAGCTGAATCATCTCCTAGTTAGTGTCTTAGAATTGATATCCAATTCTCAATACTACATATGAACTGTGCACTTGCGGGATAAACGAAAGATAGAATAATCTAGATTTAGGCTAATCAACATCTTATATCAAGTTTTTGGGGCTAAGATATTAATGGGCGAGACTTGCCTGGCGGATGATGATAGTTGGATTACTCGGGTAGAGACGGTGTATTATGAGTTACCCTCTGGATGACCGAGTTTGTTTAACCACCTTTCTTCTGGATGGGCATGCTTATCGATGGTGGTACGCCCTGGAGATGTCGGGTTAGCATGTTCGCACCACTCTTTGGGAGGTTTTTCGGGAGAGATTCTTCAAACAGTTCTACCCTCAGTCCTACAGGCATGCTATGCAGATGGAATTTCTACAGTTGAGACAAGGTACGATGACGGTTCATGAGTATGAGCAGAAGTTGGTGGAGTTATCCCGATTTGTTCCATATTTGGTCGCTAATGAGATGGACAGGTGCAGGCGGTTTGAATATGGTTTACGAGAAGAAATTAGAGAGGTGGTTACAGCTGCCGAGTATTCTTTCATGAGAGCCTTAGCTGATGCTACCACGCTAGTAGAAAGGAACCTTGCAGCTAGGACTCAACCTAGCGGGTCTAGACGACGCCGAGATCGTTTGTTCTTTGGGGATTCGAGTCAGGGACCATCCAACTTAGTCACAGTTCTGGCACTTTTGGGAGTCATAAGTCGGAAGACTTTGGATTTGGTTCTAGTAGCTAAGGTGTATCCCGGGGGAGGGGGGGGGGGGGGGGGGGGGGGGGGGGGGGGGGGGGGGGGGGGGTAGGGAAGGTGGTTCAGAGACATTGGGTGTTTCTATCGTAATGAGTTTGGTCACCTGAATAAGGATTGCCCTAGCCTTTTGGGTCGCCTTGTTTTAGTTCAGGAGAGGGCGGAGCATGTTCAGGGGACTACACCACCTTCCATTATTACTGCTGCGGATTGTCAAGCCCAATCCAGTAGGGAAGGTAGAGCGGGAGGCAGGCAGAGAGCCCGGGGTGGATCTTCGGGAACTTAAGCACGAGATTCTAGTACTGACGCAAGAGAAGGCTAATTGGGAGTCGAGGAACAAATTCAAGCCTAGTATCCACTATTTCTTTCTTTGACTTGTATGAATTTCGAGGGCGAAATTTTATTAAAGGGAGTGAGTTGTAACGACCCGTATTTATCTTTAATTTAAATTCGTAACATATTGAAGGAAAAGACGATTCTACCCTTAAGGTTAGGGGGGGCTCAGAAGTTACTTTTTGTTTGAAAATACTTTTGGAAATTTTTTTTGAACCATTGCGTAGGTCTCGTACTCACGAGTTCATGGACAAGTGGCATACAAAAATCGAAGTTATTTTGAGGGAGTTACGAGTCTAGAACTTTCAGGGGTAATTTGGTAAATTTGGTTTCAGATATTTTAAAAAAAAGTTCCTTTCCTTTTTTTCCTTCTCTCTCCTCTCACAGCTCACCTCTTCCACCCCCGAGCTCAAGCCAAGGCCAAGAACAACAATTCCATTTTCAGTCTTTTTGATCTTAACCTTCGACACTAGAGCTTCCTCTCCTTCCCACGAACCCGTGCATGCCTTCCTTGAATCGTGAGGACGGCTGTGGACAGTTGATCAAAGGCCCAAAGTTGATCGAAACCTTCCCAGCCATTTTCCGGCCACCACATGTATGGGTTCTCAATTTGTACCTTGGATTTGGGTTCCTAGGCTCGAGTATATAGATTTTGACTACTAGAACGTTAAATTTGGTGGAGAAATGAGTATTTCATTGTTTGTCAGACGGGAGCAAGGCTTCTTGCGAGTTTCGAGGGGAAATTCGGGAGGGGTCATGTCAAAAAGAGTTCTTGCTGAGTTTCCATTTAGCTTCAACAAGGCTTTGATGTATCCTACATCATCAAGAAGACCAATGCATACTAGATTGAGACGCATGTCAGGAACATGCATTTCTCACATCCTTGAGAGCCAAGTAACATGTGTTGGTTTCAAGGGAAATATATCAACTTTCTACAATTTTGGACAATTTATCGTTTTCCATCCTTACATTACAAAAAATTTCTATTGGTGTAGGATGTAAAGTAGTCCCTTCGTGAGGTGACATGAAATGATGCCCCATAATCTACTATCCAACATGTATCTTGCGAGGAAAAATTAATAAAGCCATCACCACATATGATAATTACCTCATTATCGTTGGGGCCATATCTCCAGCTTCGCCCCTCTCATTACCTCTTTCTTGATCTCGTTTATAGACCTTGCATTCTCTCTTCATTTGGCCTAGTTTGCCACTATAGTAACATTTTAGGTCCTTGGACCTACCCCTAAAGTTATCTTTTGGTCTCCCCCTTGACTTGTCCCACTTGTGGAGTTTTCTATTTCTACTTCTTCCACAATACTCTGAGATAAGGTCTTCTGACTCAACTGCAACACCTTGTTCATTCCTCCTTGCTTCTTCGTTGAACATATTATATTTAACTATGTCCAACGTAAGAACGCCTTGAGGAGCAGAATTTCTCAAAAGCACACTACTACTGTATCCTAGTATCTTGCAATCAGCTGAGTAATTTCAGTGCTTGTAACTCATTGTCGAGCACCATCTGCATTTTGTCAACTGATTGATCAAACCTTGGAAGTCATTATTGAGATGTTCGGTAACACTTCAACCATCTATGTACTTGAGGTTTACCAACCGTTGGATCACCTAGGTTTTATTTTGAGCGGTTAGCCACTCATACATTGACGCCAAGTTTGTCCATAACTTGTATGCCCCTATCTTGTGCCACATAGTGGAAGACACTTTGGTCAACCCATTGCCGAATTTGTCTAATAGCTTTCCTATTTAAAATACTTTATGCCGCCTCTAACTTCTCTTCACGCTTTTGTCCTGGCAACGCAAGAGGCTCACATAGATCTTTGTAGCAAAGGCTGTCCTCCATTCTTTGCCTCAAAATGGAGTAATTGGATGCAGTCAATTTCAAAATGGTAGCAAATGACGAGTACTCCATATTAATTTACACAAGACAAACCTTTTAAGCAAAGCTCTTATACCACATTTGGAGAAAGATGACTAATATTGAAGGTCAGAAATAAATATTTCTTATCAGTCCTAGTATCTGACTTTTCCCCCTCTAGTGTAATTAAAATGGGAACACAATAATCAGTAAATTTCTTCCACCGTAAAAATAATTGGAATACAAATAGTCTCATCTAAAATTAGCGATCAACTCTCTCCTGGATTTTTTGTCAACAAGATTCCTCTCACACATACAAATGAGGTTTCCTAATCTTAAAAACTTTCTGAAATTTGGCCTTTTCTCCGATGTTACGAGGACAAATGAGAATGCAGCTTTTATAAGCTATAAGAAACTAGAAAATGAAGGTATTCCGACCTTTTAGTTTCATCACCCTTTTTATTTTTTATTTTTTATTTCTATTTCTATTCCTCCACATAAGGAGGGACACTAATCACGCTGCAGACTTGCAGGCACATTAGCTCTCTAACCTTCTTTCCATGGAATAAGTCTCATTCCTCAATCCTCATTCACTTGCAGGGAATATGATCTAATGGAAACCATAATCACCAATTGAGAAATAAACATAAAATATTCGAAGTATTATTCATTGTGTATGAAACTGAATACCTCAACCATCAGGTGCGGTGCAATTAGCAAACTGTCAACTCCAAGGGGCAAATTTCCTGATGACTAACTAGCAGGAGTTCGGAATTGTTGAGAGCACTTTGTGGCCAGGGGCAAACCACACCCCGAGTGAGGATTAGTCCCACCTTTCGGGTGTGGGGACACGTAGTGGTATTCAATAAAAAAAATAAGATTACCTTCACCAGGTCCAAGGATTGGCATCAGTAGAAGCTGTGAAACCAGCACGAAAATAATCTCACAAACTGAGTACTGCACAGATGGAAGCAGTAACAGCCTGAATAAAGGTGGCCCTCGACGCTGATGAGTTTAACCTTCAAAGCTGACAGCTTTAACCTATAAATCTTTTTCGGATGGAACTAATCCATTGAAACATATAGTCCAGGGGAACTTCTGGACATAATTTTCCTGCAACAGCCTTGGAATTTGAAATGAAAATCTGTGAGAGTTACCCCATCTGTCATATGCTCATGATGCTAAAGCAAATACCTGAAAAATCAAAAGCAGAATAATTGTGGTATCAAAGAGACTGACTAGGTCTGATAGCAAAGGTTAACAAGCTAAGAAATGGAAAATATTGAAATGAGCATGCTACAAACTTGGTGTTTCCTTCACCTCTAATCGGTTTGTTTTAGTAGACAAACATTGCGCCCAGGAGGCGGCTGACATTTTTGGGTTTACAGATTCCCAGAGCCTGCACCCATCTTCATACATGTCTGCAGGAGTGCAGGATTATGACATATGAGGGCTCCCTTGGCGCACGGTTAGGAAGTAAAAGGGCTGCTCCAGAATACTTTCACAAACCTGAATATGGGAGGGGAATTCTTTGGAAAACAAAGAAGAAATTAGCTTGAATGCTTAAGTCCAAAGCAAGGCTTTCTAATTTTTCTCAGCAGTGGGTTAGTTTTCTAATGACCCTATTTTTGGGGTCATTCTTTTTCTGATGTAACCCTAGCATCTTTCAAAAGAAAGATAAAGTAAATGGGACTGCATGCATATGTAGAACCAGACCTAACTGGACAACAGCTAAAAAAAGAAATGATGCACAGTATTGAGGAACATGCACCTAACTTACTTGAACAATATACATGTTATACTTTCCAAGTTTAACAGATTTAAACAATACAGAGGAAAACCGAAAGGGGGAAAGGAGGATAAACTTAGCGCTTTTGTGCTTTCCTTCGTCGAGATTGTGTCTTCTGCCATTTCTTTCTAGGAACTAGCTTGCTCTTTGGTTTCAACTTTAACTCAGATGAGAACTTATAATTTGGGTCTCTCATACGTGCTTGTATGTCCTTGAAAAACTGCTTGTTTAATTTCTTAGGCCCTCCCTGCCTAAGCTCTGTATATTCTGGTCCTGAAACAATATTTTCGAATGCTCCTATTAGAATATCTAAGTCACTCATGATCTCCCACACATTAATGTACCGGCCATCTGGCCCTTTCTTCAACTTTTTCAAGGCATTCGCCACTGCAATTTTCCTAGCTTGCTTTCCGGGGGACAACTCTTCTGGTTCCTGCTCAGCTTTCAATAGTTTTGAGATTGTTCGATACTTTGATGTTTCCTCAAACTCAAAGAGTTTGTCTATATATTTATCACTACTTTCGTTTGGGTAGGGTTCAGTAGGGATATCATCATCATCATCATCACCTTCACTACCAGTCCACAGAGTCTTCTCCTCGTCACTTTCTGACCAAACACTTCTCAACTCATCACTGTCATCAGCATCAATCAGGTCAGAGTGCTCCCTTGCCTGCTGCCTTACTTTTTGAATCTCTTCTTCAAGATGACTCTTTTCATCCTTTTCATTGTCACTTTCATCTTCACTCCCTGTCCATAAAGAGGCATCTTCGTCAATCTCTTTTGTCCAGGCTTTCCTGAATTCCTTGTCCCCAGGTTTTCCATTTCCAAAGAGATCATAAGGTTTATGTCCACCGCAAGTATATGATCGTGAAGCTGCAACAATTCCACAGAGTCATACAGGTAGCAAAAGCATAAAACTCACAGGGAAATCATATTTGTTCCAACAATCTACCTCTTTTTCCTTTTTTTTATATCAAAGCAAAGCAAGCAATATTTTCTGCAATGACTTGACAAGATTTATTCATATAATTTGATAACATATACAGATATTACATCATTAATTATCCAAGTTTACAGAGGCAACAGTGACCTTAAGTTGTTTTATCTTACAATAGCTTAAAATTCAAATCCAACAAGCCACAAAATCTAAAGTTTATTAGTTTATTATCTATTTAAAATAATTTTAAACCAAGCCACTCAAATTTAAAAAATAAAGTCAATAAAAAAAATTAAAAATTAAATAAATAAAAACCACTAGAGATCATGCTTTTTCCATGTAATTTCGACCACGGAATGAATCCTCAGGGTAAACGCTTTCCATAATGACAGGCCTGCCAATGACACCGGTTCAAAGTGCATAGACAAGAAGCCAGTAATGATCCATCATAAATCTAGTAACCCGTTTTTTCTCTTTTGATAACTTTTTTTTTTTTGGCCAATGTTTTGATAACTTCATTCTAAGAACTTGAACAGGGAATTGCAGGTCAGTGAACTAATATCTTCTATGACGAGTTTCATCAAACACTTAAACTGCATATCGTACTATCAATAAATTATATACACAGAAAAATACACGCAAACCATTAGTTGTGAAATCCAAGAAATGGAAGCAAACCTTGAAAATTGGGGCAAAACCCACAGTTAATTTGACTTTTTGAAGTGCTTCTAGCAGAATCTGCCAGGTTTTCTAATCTGAAAGTGAAAAGAGGCAAATGGGTATTTCAGAATTTGACAGGAGAGCTTTTGGCAAGATTTTTGGCACCAACAGGTGATAATAATGAGAAAAGGACTCACTGACCTTGAAAGAAGTGGAAGCTCCGCTCGGGGTTTTGGGACTTTGCAAATAGAAGAAAGGAGGGAAAGGCGGGAACAGATTCTCCAAGCCATTACCTTCTGCACTTGTTGGGGTTTTACGGTTTACTGAGGGGCAGTGAAGAGAGAAGTTACTAGCAGCTGATCAGCTATATAATCCGAGACATTATCTTCTGCAGTTGGGGTTTTAGGGTTTACTGCCAGTCACTGAAGAGAAAAGTTACAGGCAGCTGATCAGCTGTGAAGCACATGCAGTTTTTGAGTCATAAACTCAACTAAATCATCATGCTAATAACACAACAAGTCTAATCATATTTCGCTTCACTTGTAAATAAAATATCAAAACTAAATCAGCTACCCTGATTTTTATTGGTGTTTTTTGGGGCACTACGGTGTTAGTCTGGTGTTTATAGGGACACCATTGGGTTGTTATGAAATAGTACAAAAAACTCGCATTTAGGGCATGTCTTTTTGTTAGTACTTGGTTCAGCTTGGTTTGGTCAGGTATTTTGTTGTAGCTATAGGCCGTTCACTAATAAGAAGTGTCACAAGTTGAAACTTTAAAATACCAGGTCACTATATATAGACATTACAATGGGTCTATTCTGAATAAGATTTTCCAAAAGGGTCAAAATCAACCTATTTATTCCCATCCTTTTATTGGGGTGGTTGTTAACTAAATCATGGATCTATCCTTTCATCACACTAACAAATACTCATTCAGGCATTACAAGCCTAGTGCAGAAGGCCTGAACTCAGAAAAAAATTAGCAATATGAATACAGTAAAAAAGCAAAACAGTATCACAAACTGACAATGCATAGGCACTAAACAGAGCATTACAGTACCAACAGTTAGGCTTTGGTGGATCACTTTAAAATTTTCATTACAGCCTATTGCAAAAGACATGGAAAAAAAATTTCCAGTACTTAACTAAGCAGTACAATAACAGCTTTATTCTTTGCCTGGACACTCTGCATTTTCACTTGTTTTAGTTGCCTCTCTAACCATGTGTTTGCACCTCCACTACGTGTAATGCATTTGAGTTTTTGCTCAAAGATGAGCTTTCACAGATGTTATTTAACTGCTTATAAATTAATCTTATGTCTCTTTTTCTTTAAATTTAGCCTATATATCAAAGCACTTACAAGTCGTTTGCCCCTGCAAATGTTAACAATGTCCAAGAACAATTTCTCAGCATAGAGAGCTTTGAATGCACTCACTCAGCCATAATAGAAATGGAATCAAAGCCCCATTACTAAGTACCGGATCACAACATCCACGGGAATCAATGTTTTTCCAATATTTCAAAAAAAAAAAACATACAATTGTGCTTCTTCTTCCTAACACTAGACCAATTTAAAAAATCTAAGTCCATGGGTGGCCATGATAATAAAGAAAATGCTTTGGCCTTTGACAACACAGGAAATGGAAATAAGGTTTATGGGAGTGATGATAAAAAAAATCAATACAGCCTCTGATTATAACAGGTGTGTAGAATTGAGCATCTTTACTTTTTCGTTTTCTATATATTTTTTTTTGTTAGTGTAATGAAACCTTGTCAAATTTGTACAAAGACCTGAATATGAATGGACACTCCAAGAGGGTAAATGTGGGGAAACATAATGCTTGTAAAAACTCACAAAATCACACGATATCATATGTTTTAGTGTCCTATCAGTTTCTATTAATCAATTGTCACTTTCGATTTTCATTAACTGCAGGGAACCCTATGATGATCTCCGACCCTGTCACCCACTCCAAATCTAAATGATTGCATATGGGTGAAGAAGGCCATCTGCATAATCTATTGGAGGTTTCTGTTGTACCGGGAATTTAGCGGTGTTGCAAAAACATTGTTTCCTTTTAATGCTTTCCTCAAGAATGTCTGTTTAACTATGGTGTTGTGGAACAAGTTTTTCCATTTTGTGAATGAAATCTACCCGTTTTCTATTGCTAGTACAACCTAGGAATATGTAATTGCATTTGGTTTGGTCGAACGCAGAAAATTCGAAATATAAGTTCAAATTAGGAGAAAAAACAAAAAAGGAACCAACCATTGAGTCAAATTATATCAGGTTATAAGAAAATGTCCTAGACAAACACCATATTCTAATTCATGCCTCCAATCAATCTCCCCAACTTATTGGAAATTTGCACACCTACATAATCTTTACAATCTGACCATTTCTTCCTGAATACAAAACCCATTATGCTGGATAAAAATCAAGAATTTATCTGCTGAAGTTTTAATTTCAGGACAACTTTTGTCTTTAATAGAAAACCCAAGAGTTAGATCCTAAATTAAACCTACCCGCAGGTTTAGTTGAAGACCTGAATCAAAACCAAACCAAACCAAACCTGCCCAGTTTCTTCCATGAAAAATCAAACAAAATCACTTAACAAAAAACAAAATCAATCAAAACCAACATGGAGAGAAAAAGGCACAATCAGCAGTGAAAGAAAATAGCTTCTCACCTGGTTTTGAATTATCGCCGTCGAATTAGAGAGAACGAGATCCGTGATATATAATTTGCATGTGAGACAGAGTGATTAGTGAATAAAACTGAAGCTACGGCTTTGTCAATGGAAGGAGAAACTGAATTAGACGGGTATTGGACTAGTGGTGTCGGAGACTTAGGCCACAGAATTGGGCTGGGCCGGGAGTCCCGCCCAAAATATATCGGCTTGGCATCTTTCATATTACAAAAATTGCCGCTATATGTAAGATTACTGGGCCGAATCGGGTGGGTTTAATGAATTATACAAAAAGCCTAAGGTCATTGATGGCTCCGATGTTATGGGCTTAATGGGGCGGGCCCGGTAAGCAGCGGGCTCAAATGGCCTTTTTTAAATTATTAAATTCAAGCATTTCATTTTTTTTTTTTCCAATATAAATTTGGGTCTCGGGACAGTTTAGGATTGGGCCGGGCAAAACTTAAATTCTTTTTGTTTTTAAGCCTTGAGGGATCACTTCCTTTAATCAGCAAGATAGTGCTCTTTTCCCTCAAATTTTATTCTCCTTCAGTTACTGTGATTTATTCTGATTTATCTTCTGGCATTATTTTATCTCTACAATGCAGTTTGCAAATTGTTGATTTAATTACAATCTTCTCTTGTAAATACTTGTTGGTTTACTGTCATACATTTGGTTTGAAGTTCCTGCAACGCAAAGTTGGAATAGTTGCAATTTGTAATCTTTTCTCTTGTTGATGTTGTTCTGCATCTCGTGTTTTAATCTCAAAGATAGCTTTTCTCTTTTGCTGTATGTCCACGGGCTGGTGTTGCTTGTCGTCTAGCTTGACTCCATTAATTTGGACAGAGCCTACCTCTGACGTTCTATTTAGGATAATCCTCACCAAATTTCTGACGCTCTATTCCCTATAAAACTTTTTCTTTTCGGGTTTGATTTAGACTTCACAGCTTTCTCACATACCTCCCACTTTCCCCAAGTCTCAACGCTAGCTTGTCCTCATAGTTGTACAAAAGTAGCTTTATTTTGTTATAATACTATTTCTGACTTTAGTACCTTTTTGTAGTATTGATAATGTTTCTTCCTTGTTATTTCTTTTCCTGATTGGTTTCCCCACATAGTACTGATTTAAATTTCCTGATCTTTGATTTCTTAACACTAACTCTTTCTTTTAAATTATTTGCTTTAAGGCCTGCTCTATCCAGATTATGCAATTCAGAAGTTCTTTCTGCTCTACGTTCGTAATGTTGGTTTTGACATTCCTGCAACGTAGTGCTGGGCTTGCTGTAATGTGTAACCTCTTCTCTTGTTGATCTTGATTTGCACTCTATGTTTTAATCCCAAAGATAGTATTCTTCTCACTTACTTTATGTCTACGGGCTTTACAGGATCCTTCCCGAATTCCCCTTTGAAACCTGTGAAAGGTCGTGTTCCAGTCTGACAGCCTCTAACGTCCCAATTTAATACCTGAAATACCCTTACCGCCGTATAGACACTGTACAAAAATTTTACTGAAAATCCGGTAGATCCTCCCCCATACTTGGTTAACCGTCATCTACCTGTTAGACGAATGATGTAATAACATATACAAACCATATAGTGTCACATCCAGCCCCGAGTACCCACCTGGGTACAAACGGTACTGGGTGCTGACCGGCACCTGGGACTAAGTCCGGACGACGAAGGTCAAATACTAGATTCTATAACAGCGGAGATTCTATCAATATCATTGTCTCCCAAGACGATATCAAATAATTGAAAAGTCGCACTCATTTGAACTAACCTTAACTCGTCAATCCGGGTCACCGCCCACCCACCCACTGACAACGGCAACGAGTACCCGCTCACAAGTGCTTCGATCTCGACCAAGCCCATGGCAATGGTTGTCAACTTATCTCAGTCGAAATAACCCTCGGCTATCCTATCCTAAAACATCCTACCATCCCCTGAATGTAATCTCGAGCCGTGGCTCGATATCCGGGGCCGTCCAACACGGGGACAAGCCCTCATAACCATTGCCGATAATACCTTAAGCAATGGTTAGAACCCGATAGGTCCAACCCGAGGACCTACTCTCCACATATCCGATAGTACCTCAAGATATGCGGACCCTATACTAGCATAGACAGCCTCAACGAGCACACGACTGATAATACCTCAAGTCATGTGTCGGAGAAAAATCATGACAACGCATAGACAACCTCAACGAGCACACGACCGATAATACCTCAAGTCATATGTCAGAGAAAAATCATAATACCTAGGGATGAGATACCTAGTGAAACCGTAATGTAAATCCAAAGTCCACTCATTGTATGTCACTGAGGAGAACATTTGACAAGATCCATTGCTACTCTCCTTATCAATCCGTATGTTCCCGAACACTCGCTCAGTTTCCATCTAGCGTGAGGTCACCATGTCCACAATACCAAACCAAAGGGAGCATTAGTATCAGTAAATCCCCAAGTAAATCATTAAACGGGCCCTCCTAGACCTTGGGCTTATGCACTCCCCTTAAATAGCTTAATTTCCAATTAAAACACTCAAGCGGAACTCTAAACGGATTCAAATGGCCTCAAAACTATCAAAAACATATTCGGGACGCTCCAAAACCCCATACATGTGTCGTCGTGGGTCGGCAAACTGCTCCACGCGCCGCCAAGCACTGACAGAAGGCTGGCAACCCCGTCACACGCCGGAGGAAAGTCGGGACACTCGCCATGCGCCGGCCACACGCCTGCACAGTCACAGCGGAATATTCCGTTGTTCAGACAGAATATTCCGTCAACTCTAATGGAATATCCTAACGGAATCGAAATATTCCGTCCACTTAACGGCGTCAAGCCTTCATTATGACACCGTTAGCCTTTTACGGAATATGCTAACGGCGTCAACATATTTTGTCATTTGTTGACGACGTCAGTTGACTTAACCACTAACTCGGCTACCACATGGCTACTAGGTGGCACCATGTCAGCACACCAGTGATTGCGAGTGCCTCCACATGTATCCACGTGGCTGCCAGGTGGCACCATGTGGCTCCACGTGTCTGTTAGGTGGCACCACGTCAGTTCACCAGTCAAACTAGCTCGCCGGGAAAGACAACCGGCCCACCGCGGTCGCTACCGCTACAGTGGCCGGATTCTGGAATTTTCTCGCCTCTAACTTCCCCCAATCTTCACCGATTTTTGCGATCCATACACCTAGAAGCATCTACTCAACCACATGAACTCGAAAATGAGGCCAAATGCTCGAGATCATACCTGGTTTGGCCAAAAATTGATCGAGAAGCTCAAAAACTTCTCCTCCTCAGCTCTCCGTCCACAGTTGTCCTCTCAGCTCCAAAAGGATATGGTTGTGCTAGCGGAGAAGAGAGGAAGGTGATGATATGTTTGCTTTGGGTCGATGCGGCCGAAATCAAAATCAAGGGGGTTGTGGATTCGATTTTGGTGTTTTCCCCAGGTAGAAATTTGCGAGATGGAGAGGGGAAGAATGAAGAAAAATCTGGAAGGAGAGAGAAAAAGGGTGTAAAAAATCTGCCACTCAAAATTACCAAATTACCCCTGAAGATTCTAGACCCACAACTCTCTCAAACAGACTCTGTTTTTCACGTGCGGCTTGTCTACAAACTCGTGAATTCGAGACCTACGCAATGGTACGAGAAAAATTTCCAAAAGTCTCTCTGAACAAAAAGTAACTTTTGAACACCTTCTAAACTCAAGCGTAAAATGATCCTTTTCCAAATAACTTTTACAAATTTACTTTAAATTTAAGTTCGGGTCGATACAAGGCTGGTGTAGATTGTTATTCTAATTTTGATTTCATTAAATTTAAACGAACTCTATCTCAGCCCTTCTAATTAGGACTTCCCTTCTTCAATCACTTATTTAGACAAAATTCATACTCACTTAATGTTCCAAATTAGAGTTCTAATGACTCTGCTTTGCAGTAGTGGAGTTGTAATTTTAGTTACCCTCTTCTTTATTGTTTTTTACTAGAATTTTATGTTTGAACTCTCAAGATTGCCTTTCCCCTTTTGAAACACATTTTGTATGAAGAATAACTAGCGATTCAGTGTGGACTGTTTACATTGTAATTGTCTTGAACTGCACTTCTTGTTTTAACTTATGCACAGGTTCCTCTTCTTTAGAATCATACCATTTTATTATACTAAAACAAACATTATCTCTAATTTATACTTACTGATTAATTTGCTTTAACCTTACAGGTCTTCCCAATCCTCCTTATCATCAGCCTATTCCTCTTTTTCTCAAGCTTTTCACCAATAGCATTACTCTACTATGCTTAGTTTTTTAGAACTTATGGATTGTAGTTTTAGTTCTATTTTATTGTATTTTCCATTTTGGTTCTTTCGATTTATTGTTACTTGACATTGTTTAATTCTCCTTTCATTCCTTGATTTCCTCAGTGTTAACTGAAATTTCTTTGCGGTAACCCACTTTTTTCACAATTGAAGGATGGAAAGTCAAGGGACGAGTTCAGATTACAGCCAGCCTCAAAATGCTGCTTCGGGCCAAAGCAAATGGCCATAAGAATTAAATGCCCAAATCGCAAGACCCGGCCCAATAGCTCCCACTTGGAACGTGCAGACGTGAAAACTTGGAGAAGGGGAAGTCGGTTCTGACGCGCGCAAAGGATAAAGTAGGAACTTGTGGAGATAATCTAACAATCGAAGGATCGGGATCCGTACCCGGGCAAGATTGGAAGGAAATGGTAAAATCAGACATATTCCCAGACGGAGACAACCCGAACAAAATAGACATATCTAGGAGAGTCGGAGTCATGGGCCCAACACGGAAATCAAAGGAATTTGTGATACTATTCCAGAAGCACAATGCGGTACTAAGAAGATTAAAGTCATGAGAAACAGAGAAGGTGGAAAGGCTTACCAATTGGTAAATTCCATTGCTCCAGAGTTCACTAGAATATCGCCGCTGCATCCGTTGGACCCATAAAACCCAGAGATTGGCAAAGCTTAACCCAACCATTGAAGAGTAAAGATATTCCCAATCCGAACAAAGCTTCTCCCACGGAAACGATCGCCACTAATATATTGGGGGAGCTCGAAATTTCTTAAGATGGGCACTGAGAAATTTCGTGTGGTCGAAAGAGGACCTTTCCAACAAGGACCCAAAGAAAAATGGCGTTCAGAGTCAATTATAAAACAAGGGTCGCGGATGATCTCGCCATCATTCTCAATAGACGACAGGACATCTCGAGAAACAGCTGCATGTTCTTCAAAATCCATACCACATACCCATGAGGTAGTAGCAGTGGGTTCTGGGACAAGGAGATCAAAAGGATCCTCCCGATTCCTTCGCCTTGGGACAAGTTTAGGAGCCATGTTTCTAAATGGAACAGTGTGTGAGAGCGAGAAAACAAAGTAATATTTACAGTTGAAATGGCAGGAAGAAAGAAGAACTATAGCTTAACCACCAAAAACACAAGAAGTGGTACCGACGAAGTCGCAAAGGTGGGATTGTGTGAATTTAAATTGTTTTTAAATTAAAACATTTCAAATTCATGGGGCAATGTTTACACCCGAAAAAAATCCTGCTTCGGGCCAAAGCAAATGGCCATCTGAATTAAATGCCCAAATCGCAAGGCCTGGCCCAATAGCTCCCACTTGGAACGTGCAGACGTGGAAACTTGGAGAAGGGGAAGTCGGTTCTAAAACGCGCAAAGGATAAGAAGGCAAAGCGGATGTTTTCAATAAACCAAATTGCAACATAGGTCCCGCATAGGTCTACATGGCAATCCAGATCAGCTCCTCACTGCCTATAAATGGAGAAGAAACCCTCATCTCCAGACAACCAATCAATCAATCAAACAAACAAATTGATCAAACTCAATCAATTTCAAAACAACTGCAAACCCTAAAAAGTTTCTTTGTTCAAAGACTCGCCTCTATGATCAATATTCAGTTCTCTTCTCAACCCCTTAGTTCTTAAACCAAGAACACAAAGCTCTCCTTAATCCCGACTTGCTTCCCAAGCTAGTTTCGAAGATCACCAGATTCCCTACCTCATCCCGACTGCCACTCTAATCAGTCTTTGAGGCACCCAAACACTCACCTCATCCCGACTCTCACTCACATCAGTCTTTGAGACATCCAACCACTCAACCTTCGACGTCTCAACGACACTCCAATGCTCTGCCAACCTATGGCATGATTCCGACTGATGTTCATTCAGTTGATGATTTCTAGAAGATCGTGCATTCCTAAGGCTTGATTGCGAAAGAAATAATTTACTTTCAGCACTTGTAATTTTCCTTCCGTATTTCAATACTAACGCATTTACTCTTTCAGTATTTGTACTTTACTCTCTCTACAATATAACGCATTTTCTTAAGGAGAGACAAGTATTCGGGATATACCAACCAGTGTGTTTCATGGTTGTTTAAGTCGTGAAACCATCTATGTGTTTTGGTCCAATACTATCATCCCGACTTAAGGAAACCCACGTGTCTAACTGCTAACTAACTAAAAAACAAGCTGCTAATATGAACATCATGGAAATCACATGAACTTGGACTCGACTGGAAAGAAAATTTATTAAAGTCGTTGGATACATTAAGAAGAAAGCATAGAAAAGAACAGCGCAAGCTATTTGCCCGCTTGCCTCACAATCACTTGATTAAAAGAAAGGTTCTTGGGCCGCAAACGGAACCCATCTTCAAACTGTCTTGTAGCAGTCTCTTCTAGTGGCACGCCTACTTTGAAGGCAGCCAAGGTCTATTTGCTTCATGGTCAACCCATTTAGGGAAGGACCGTGGCTCGAAGGCCTCTTAGCCCACATCTTTCAACCCATCCAAACAGTCCACACAACTCTTCCACTAAGAGAAACCCACACAAAGCCCGCTACTTCGCTTCGCAACTCGGTTCCCGGCGGAGACCCACCGAAGGAGGCCCCGGGCCCGCTGTCTCAACTTTTTGGGCAGAACAACACTCTTTTTCCTCTGCCAAGGTTTTTTTCCCAATGGGTTTTTCCGGGTAAGGTTTTTTAACGAGGTAGCATGAAGGGCATCCCAACAACCCCAAGTGATGCTGGAATGAATTACTTCTTTGTTAAAGTCAACAATTTGGAGTCATCACTACAGTTGTGGATTTAATTTTATTTTGTGGCTTTTATTTTGTTCCTTGTGAATAAGTTCAGATCGCAAATCTCTCTGAGATTTTGCTATTGTTCCGACTATTCACAAGGGGTATGCAAGAGACTATGTCTCTGTACTTGTACTCTCTTCACGATGTTTTAAATAAATAAAACATCTCTTTAAACAAAAACAAAAAAGTATTTTATGTTGGACTTGGGCCAATTTCACTTTTCCTTTCTTTTTTGTTTTCGTTAACAATTTTCTATCATTTTTGTAAAACTAATGATAGACTAGTGTAACAATTCACTGTCACGATCTACAACTTCAAATGATCTTAGGGAAAATCGAACTCATAGCCTAAGAAGCAAAACACATAGTTTGATCTCAGGTTAATCGAACCTACCCCACAAACACAAACTTGCTCTAATCACTAGGGTACGTAAAGGTGGGTAATTTCCATTTTTCGGCCCCACGTTAAAGCTTTGCATAATTATTTTTGGTTATCTTTGCTCCGTTAGCATGTTTTTCCTTTGAAAAATGTTGTGGCCTCTTCAATCTGGTATAAATGACTAGGCCTTTTCACCGACCATTTCCCTGAGTTTTGAGTTAGGATCTTCAAAGTAAATCGTTTTGAAATAAAAATTTGAAGAACGAATTTAAGTTTTGATTTTATTGCAATTTTAGAATGAGATTAGATTTTGGAGAACGAATTTGGATTTGCAGCTTTCTCTAGACCTCCGGAAAAACATGAAAAAAAAGGCTCGAATGTTATAATTTTTCTATCACCACATAATGAAAGAGGCAATCTTGTAGTTCTTGTTCTGTGAAGATGCATTGTTAGGTGCTCCGTTTTATTTTCCCATTAAGACCGAACCTAAATTGGTGCTGAAGAGATAATTGTCCATATACTGATAAGGGATGTATTTTAAGAGTTTCAAGAATTATGCGGTTGATATAAACTTCAGCATTTCATATGTAAAATTGGTGACGGCCATATGGAGAAGAATTTACAGCAGTATCGTATAGCATCCCATCCCATCCTATCATCTGTATACATGGCAATATCAAGCAACAATATAAAAGATTACAGACTAAGAAAAAGGAGCATGCATGTGGAATGAGTATTGAATTCAGACTAAACACTCTAATCGCTATGGCATAAAGAATTGTTACTTTTAACAGGATTTAGATCAGAGTCTAAACCGCCGGTGCTTCACTGCTACTTGGGTCATCGAACATGTCGACCCAAGACTAAATTGTAGCTGATGGTGATGACTGTTTGGGGGCTTGGAGGCTCGTTTGGAGACTGGGATTGGATTGACTTGGATAACTCATCAAATTTAATGTATTTTGAATGTAAAAATGGATGTGTTTTAATTGCAAGGGGATTAGAGAGAGTAGATATAAAAGAAAGCTTATTCAATCCAATCCTTTTAAAATAGTAGGATTAGAAAAATATAAGTTTCCTTATATGTCTAATCTTATCCAATCCTCGTATAATAAAATCGCATCTATTTTCACATTCAAAATACATTGAATTTGAAGAGTTATCCAATCCAATCCCGCTCATCAAGCGTGGCGAATAAGTTTTAAACTGCAGGCGCCTCACTAGAAATTGGGCCATTCAACATCTCAACCACAGGTGCAAACTGCAAATGTTGATGAGGGTTAGGAGTTGTGAGAAACAAGTGTAGAAAGTAATTACAGTTTCATATTTCAAAACAAACAAACACTGACCTCGCCATCATCTTCGAAGCACATCCCGTCAACTGCACTGTCACTCTGGAATTCCCATCCAAGACGGTTCTCAAGCAACTCCTTGAGTTTCCTCGTCTTTAAGAATAACAAATATATGACATGATTAGCCGAAAATAGACAAGCACTTGCCATGATCCGAATTTGAAGACTAGTTATTGAATGAATCTAGTCACAGATATCTTGTGTTGTTAGGACACAGCGTATGTTTACCGACCAAGTTTTGATACAGAATGCAGCATGCAGAGTGACTAGGAGGAAGCACAAAGATAAGCTACCATCTCTAATAAAAAGAAAACTTTTGAGAACAAATATGACTCAAATAGAAACACTTCTTATGGGTAGCAATGGGCATTGCCATAGAACCAAAGTGGTGGAGAAGAAAATCAAGTCGGGACTCGATTTGTATAAAAACTCATCTAAGGAATGAATGCAACGGTACTTAGCATTAGTTTGAAGGACCAGACATTCCCATGATCCAGGATACAGAAGGAAAGAAGAACATAAAACGGAAGAAGGGCACAAAACCAAAGTGGTGGAGCAGAAAATCAAGTCGGGACTCGATTTGTATAAAAACTCATCTAAGGAATGAATGCAACGGTACTTAGCATTAGTTTGAAGGACCAGACATTCCCATGATCCAGGAAAGAGAAGGAAAGCAGAACATAAAAAGGAAGAAGGGCACAACAAGAGACGAAGGATTAATAGAGAAATGGGGATGAGTGAAAAACAGATTTACAAGACGGGTTCTAAAATGGTCCATGGGCAAAGATCAAATCATTAAAAGATTTTTATTACAGGAACCCTCAGGGTTAAAACACAGAAGGAAAAAGAACAAAAAATCCAACCCATATCAAATTCTGCCATTTTCCATCACGGTTATAGTATTTAGCTTATGCACAAAGTGAACTATATCATTATATTATAACATTATGTTTGAAGCATAAATAAGGATTCCGTGAGTTTGCAAATGCATATCCTGATGGAAATAAATCCCATGGCAACTGTTAGGAAATTTTTCAGAAATTTGAATCATCTATAAGGTAAAACATAAACTGTTAATAATTTCAAGGAAGAAGGCATATCAATAGAATCAAGACATCTATTTTGGGCAGAATAAAATTTCATGAAAAGCCGGGCTTAGAGTACATACCCAGGACAGAAGATCTCCATCCACAACTGAGGCTTCTTGCACCAGGAAAAGAAATTCCTGGAATCAACATCCTTAGGTTGGTCATTAAGTTGGGACGAACACAACATTCCATGGATGTGACAGGAAGTGACTACATGATCCTTTTTGTTGATTTTCTTTAGATATTTAGGAAAGCCAATTGACGGGCATCAAAGTTGACAAGTATAAAAAAATCAATTTAATCAATTGGAGGCCAATTTTTTTTTTTTTAGATTTACTAAGTGCCGGTGTACTATGCATAGCAGTTACCAATTGTTCAATAATGGTACCTTGAAAAGACGGTACAAAAAGCTATCAGCAGTAAACCATGAATCATCTAACAAGGATGATGCACCACTCGTTTCTGTGCTATCTTTCTGAAGTCCATGTTTCAATTGATAGTAGATGACTCTCATAAACTGTCAGATTCACATCACATTTCATCTATGAGTGTAAATGAATGATAAAAAAAAATGGGCAAGTACAGTTCACTGCTAGTTTACAGGAAAAGAAAATCAGTTAAGATTAAAAATTGGTAAATGTGTTACTTTCTCTGAAAAAAAAAAAAGCCAACAAACTCGACATAGACAATCAGTATTGGATCTAGACTTTCCTAGAATTTTATAAAGTCATTAAAAATTTGGGCGTATTCAATCATGTCATTTCATAACTCCACAAAAGTTTAGATGTATTGGAAAAGTCATCGACTATTGTAAACTTCATTATATGCGGCAGATTTTCAGTGCAAATTATGCTATACCAAATTTATGATTATCCATCCTCCCCCCTCGGATTTTTACAGATTTCGTACCAAGGCTTAAAATATATTATTTGTAGTTTTTATATTTTTCCAATAAACTCAATTAAATTCAATTCTCTTACTGTTGTCCAATTATCAGGTTTTTTATCTACAAAAAAATGAATAATTAAATAATACAAACTTTACATGAATATATTAATTATTTGACTAAATGTAAATTACAAACTAATAAAGTGAAAAAGAAAGAAAAACTCGAAGCCATGCTTAATGGGTAGCCTCTCGATCTCATTGATTGTTAAGGGTTTTAAGTTTTCTACGATTTTTTATGTAACACTCTTTTATTAGAATTTAGCGATACAATTTTAAGTAAAAAAAATTATGATTTGATTACCAAAACTCTATCAAAAAATGTGAATCAAATTCTACATATAACTAACTATGATTTTCTGTAAAAGTCTATCACATTATAGAAAACTCAAAATAGAATTCTACAAAAGACTGTCATTTAATTTCATCATTAACACTGCAAAATTTTATGAAAATCAATAAAAATCTTTGAAATCTGTAAAAGTCGATCACTTACAAAATATCTGCAAAAACCTGGATAAATTTGAATTCACTGCACCCCTCTCAGACAGTAACACAAAAATAACAATAAAATATAATTTCAACCCCTTTTCTTAACCCCCTTGATGCTCTAATTTATTTTTCTGCCTAGTATTTATTATTATTATAATATTAATAATTATTATTATTATTCTAAAATTGACGAATTTTAAACTCCCTTTTTAAACCTCCACTTTTTCTCCAAAATCTCTTCTTTTTTTTCTGTCGCAATTCTCCAAAACATTTACCTTCTAAAATAATTCCACAAAGTCCCACTACACCCTAACAGTTTCTATTCCGTACTTTATCATGCAAACAACCCCTCTTTTTATTCCTCCTCACTTCCAACCTCATTAGCTACGTGTCTGCAGCTAAAATTTTCTGCTCTGACGCAAGAGCATCTACTAGGCTCTCATACACTAAGCCAGCCCCTTAGCCAACCTGGCTTGGTCTTAGTATCTTAGCTAGTTCAGATTTTAGTTGTTTTCCCATCTTTCAGTTTTTCTAAAAGATCATGTTTTATGTTAATTGGTAGATGATAGTTATGCTTCTGCTCCTAGTCTTTCCAGTCATCTGAGTTTAGTATTCTGGAGGCTAGAATCATATATTGATTTAAGCAATCAGGGGCTAGGCCTCAATTATCGGTGTTCCAGCTTATATCTTATTGTATTCTAATAAACTCCTGTCACAGAAGACGACACCATTGACAACACTTGCATAAGAAGGAAACCAAACTTATTCTCCTATAAACTCCAACTCTCACTTAATGTTTTCATTTTGGAATGAGGCAGGGCTTCAAAATTACCTCTTTCAAACTTATAAACCAGGATACATAGTTTGAGCATTATTGCTGTTATGTACTGGAATGATAAAGCACCTTGCTGGAAAAATACATGAAGGTTAATAAGCCTAGAAAAAGGGCAACATAGTTTGAGCATAATGATGCAAAAAAAAAATGTACAGCTATCTAAAACGACAGTACATATACTACATAAGGTATGATATATGATTGCGAGGTAAAAAGCCTACTATAATCTACACTCTCAATTTGAAAATTGTACGCCAAATCACCATGATTGCGAAGTTATACAGCAAGAACTTTTTGTTATAGATGGGACAATTCTGGATATTACCTTTGCAAATAGCGGACTTCTTGTATGAAAAGGCTGCAGTATGGTAGAATAAGCTTTAGAAACTATCTCAGATTTCCTGGTCAGTATCAATTACCTCTAATGCAAGTATCAATAGGAAAAATCTTTATTCTATTATCAACACAATTAACTCAAAGCAATTGCAGTGAGGGGCTCAAGAAATCGCTTTTCAAAATAACAAGAGCAGTTAGTATTTCAATATTGTAACAGACAAAAAAAAAATCGGCTCTAGGTCAAAAGCTTCTACAAGATCCCTACTAGGCTACTCCCAACTGTCTCCACCTGAAATCACGTCCCTTTAATTTATCAGACTTTAGTAAATAGAAACTTATTTAGATAGTCTGGTACAAATTTGGGAATGGAGCATTCCTAAGAAATGTTAATGCTAGTATCAGTAGAAAACTATTCAACCGAAAGATACATGGTGTGAAACTTGCGGCAGGATCAGATTTAATAAACTGAAAATCTAGCACTATATCTCTAGTTCCAAAGCTTTAAGCTGATGCATTTATAATATTTGACAACGCTGTTAGTAAGACTAGAAATTAGCAAATAATTTAATTAGACTGATTGGTAACTATATAATTTTAAAGATTTAAAACTTTCTAGATTGCTTTTATTTATGTACATACCTTTTGAGAAAAATTATATCACATAAACATGCAAATGTTATAGCTGCCATCAAAAAGGCCAAAGTAAAAGATTCTTGTATTTGAAAAATAAAAATATAAAGATGACTATATACTGAAAGGATTACATATTGTTAGAAAGTTGATTAGAACCATAAGGTCCATAAACTCACTCTCATTAGGTGCAAAGTTTAAGCAAACATCTGATGTAGAATGTGGAAAAGAAAATCCAAGTACACAATTTAGTAGAGTGAATAAATCCCAATAACATGAAAAGTGAAACCAGGCAATCAAAGCAATACTTACAGCTTCAGCGCATCCAAATAACAGACTGACCAAGGACTTCCACTGTAGAAATGCTTCAAGTGATTGCCCCATCTGCACAAGTTCACTATATTATAAGGATTTTAACATAAATTCTGCAGAAGTCTGCATTCTCAACCCACCAAAAATGCAATAAACGCGAATTGCAGCTCTGCGAGAAGCAAGTCCTCAGAACCTCCATAGTCTTCTAGTAGTAAACTTTCTAACAGTTGTGTCTAAACAGATCAGCGAAAGTCCAACCACAAAACGGAAGAAAAAAAAAGTTATTAGTGAAATATGCATCGAAAATAAAATAAAATAAAATAATCAAGCATACTAGGGAGAGGGGTTCTTACCTTGTCAAGATTTAAAGAAGTAAGCTGTGGGCCATGGATTCCTTTTCGTTTGATAACACGGGGAACTGATGTGTAGTAACATCCTCTTGTCTGAGACTTGTCACTGGGTGTTGAAAACCTACTAGCATTCAACTGCTCATCTAGAGCTCTCTCTATCATTGTATTAGGAGTTTTTATACGCATTGCAGATTCAGCTGCAACAGTAATTTCTCCTCCAATGGGTTCTGTACAGTACATTAGTGATTCAAAACTCAAAGGTTTTGTTTAGACTAAAAATAGTAGTGTTTATACGTAACATTTGGATAAAGTTCTTACATGCAGATAAAAGCAGCAATTCCAAGTAGCCAGTACAATATAATTTCTCATGCTTAAATACCCTAATTAGTTTTTTATGCATCCAATTCTTGGTAGTATTTATAAAAACAGTAAAATAAAAGAGAATTCCATGCTATATTATGTTGATACCACATTAGAAGTATCAACACCAATAATAACATCCCGTTGTTATGGAGAAATTTAAAGGAAAAACTAACTAGGAAAATTATTAAACAAGAGCTAATCAAACATTATACTGAACTCCTTGTTACTTGCTGACACCTTCAGATTACATTTTGATCATTAACTATTTCGTCACGTCTACACACTCACAGCTAATACCAGTGTACTTAAATATGAATTTTTGCAAGGACCAGATGCACCACCATCAAGTTTACAAAACATGAAGTCATAACAAACACTTTCTGGACAGTTTAGGTTCCCACCAAATCTGCACATTGAGAACTTTCGTTACGTAAAAAAAACTTATTATCATAATACGTCCATTATGTAATTATATAGCATTCTCCACAAGCAATAGGAGCCCATTGTACCTTGTAACAAGATATAATACACAGAGAAGCAATGCAGGTTCCTATCTTCCACAAAAACAAAAAAGGAAAAACATTGTGGGCTTGAAGATGCACAAAATAAAATTTAAAGAACCTAGGCCATTGAGAGGGAGAGAGAGAGAGAGGAATGGAAGCAATTGAAGAATAAAATCGACAATAACTATTATTATAGGCCATTGAAGTTATCAATAATGCTTACCAATCCGTTGAATAATGCTCTTTGTAATGTAATTAGATAACTGCTTCCAATCTCCATACTGACTTAGATTATACGGACCAAGATGTCTGTCAAACTCCAAATTTCTAACTGCTTGGGAATATCTCTCTTCCTGATGGTACAAAAATGATAGAGACGTGAGATAAAAATATTAACTGAAACAAAGAAAATCACTACTGCGCTCGTTCTAGCATAGAAAAATCTCAAATTCCCCCTAGCTCCTATTAAAACTTAATTTCTTCACTAATATAATGAAAATGGACAAACAAACGACAGAACTATAACCTTCCAAAGCAATATCGGCCACATTATCTTGTTTCAGTTCAGAAACCAGAGTTAAAAGAGTGATTCATAACCATTGTAGTTCAGAGACTTACCTCAACCTTTTCTAGGTGATTGGGGTTACAATTTCAATCCAGAGTGTTAACCATTACTTGGGATCACTACGATTCCATATTATGACAGATGGGGATACAATAAAGTAACAAAGTAATGTAACCTATAAGAATACAAACCTCTTCTTCTGGTAGTTTCACTAATCGTTCCTCTTGTTGATCCCACTTACGAACAATTACCTGTTACATGATAAAGAACAGTCCTGCTCACACACTTTGATATCACGGTACAAAAAACTTTCTGTTCAATGTTAACCCAATTGACCAGTGGCCACAAAATTAACAATTAAAGAGATGGTGATGGTTATTAAATTGCTAGGCTAAATAGTGGTCATCGTTCCTGAATTTTACCCAAATTTTACCAACCGTCCCTAAACTTCAATATTAGAATTTGCTGTCCCTGAACTTTACCCAAATGTGCAATGATAGTCCTTTAGTCAATTTTTTGAACGTTTTCTGTTAAAGGTAAGAGCAGATATGTCAATCCATGTGACCTTTTTTAACATAAAACATTCAAAAAATTGAAGGAATGACCATCATTCTACATTTGATTAAAGTTCAGTAACGAAAACCTTTTAGCCAAATTACCAACCTCAGATGGCCCAGCATCAACGAAAAACCCAACAATCGGTGAGAACTCCTTGCCATCTCTGTGCAGGCCAACAAAACAAAGCATACAAAAGACATATAAAACTAAAATACAGCATAAAATTGCTAAAAATAAAATAGTGAAATACATCATTTTCATTCAATCAACTAATATTTAACATTCAAAATATCACATAATCAGCGAGAAAAGCAAACCTGGTGGATGAACTGTAGAACACAAAATGAGGACCAGGAGGAATCATTTTTATGCCTTTAAAAACCGGCCCAACTGAAAACATCTGTAGATACATACACATCACAAAGTGCCCAAGAGTTAATTACCTATTTTCCAAAGTGTTGGTTATTTTCTCTGTCATTTTCTCGGCAACCAAACAAAGCATAGTAAGTAGTTTACCTGAGTATCGATGCCGAAGAGGGTGTTCTGAGGAACATCGAGGAAGAGAAGCGTCAGCCCTTGCTTCACAAGCTCGGTGGCCGTTTCAGCATCCATTGAAGAAAACTTCGAAAATCAAGTATGTCAATTTTTATTTAAAAATTCTGGCTCTCGGTTATGCTAGAACTTTAGAAGTCACGAGTTAGAAGTGGTTCACGAAGTGGGTGCTCGTGCTCCTGCTAAAGAAAGTCCATAAGCCCCAATATGATGTGGGGGATGGGCAAAAAAATCGTAGTTAATCATAACAACCGTTATAATAACTAATTATATTAAATAGTGTGGTTATAATTTAATTATTTATCTAAATGATATGATTATAATTATAATCATTTTGATCATCTTCTAAATGGTATGGTTATGATTTTTAACTATTTAACAAATAGATAAACAATTTAATCATTTAACTGTTAAACCATTTATTACATAATAATATATATTTTTTTGTCATATTTATTTAACCATTGTATAATGTTGTTTAATTAAAGTCATTTGAAAAAAAAAATTGACAAAACTTAAAAAAAAAATAAAAAATTCATCATTGTAACCTGTGGGCGACCCGTGACGTCGGCTGGTCGATCCGACATTTCCGGCCATTTCTGACCACCTCATGCGGCGATCTTGGTACAGATTTGTTCCTCTCTTCAAATCTAACAAGTCTATATTCTTATATTAATCATTTATTAGTTCATTTTTATAGATCTAACTAGAAAAGTTTTGTAATTCGAAGTGTATTTCACATTTTCCGACAACCTTTGGCCACTTTTGGCCATTGACCCAAGTATTAAAGTTGTTTTAATCATCGAGCTATACTCGGTAGTATAAAATTTGTTGATATCCGAGATGGTTGATTATCCCTTGCAATTTTACCTATTTTTATTATTTTTTATTTTTAAAAAATATTAATTTCAGTTATTTTAATCTTTTAAAAAATAGAAATAATAAAAATTAAAAATTAAATTATTTTCGCGATGCACCGCAGTTAACTGAAGTTAACCATATATTAATGGTTATGATATTAATAACCATTTAACTAAATAATCAATAGTTATAATGCTAAATGGTTATAGCAAAAAATTAGCAATTAATAACCATTTAACCATTTGCCCATCCTTAAGCATACTCAATTGCAAATTTTAAGTAATTTCTGAGAGTTTTTTCAATTCACGGGTATTCAAATTTAGGATTTTAATAGTTTCTACAAAAATTTGGTGTATTCATTCTGACTTTCATAGATTGTTTTAAAATTCTTAAAAATTTAGGTATATTCAAATAGATTTTATAATACTATGTTTCCATAATTTTTATGATTTTTTTAATACACCTATATTCAAACGTTTCATTATTTTCATGATGATTTAAAAAGAAAGGGTAGCTTTTGGATGGGATGGGTCTCGAGCGACCGATAGCTCTGCGAGGGTTTCAGAGGTCCGTCTTCATCATCGTGTGGCGTAAGGGTTGGCATCCACCGGTTTCGAGTGTTAGAGTGGAGACAGAAGCACGTGCAGGCCGCTTAGGAATTCTCAATTTATCAGATCGAGGATAGGGTTCACGATTTTCTCGCTCAAAATAGGATTTGGGCTAGATTTGGGGATAATTTCGGCTGCTCTAGACTCTAGGTTTTTGGGTGGATCGCCTGAACCTTATATAGCTAATGATTATAGGGATATTTCTTCTCAAAGCTGGATTCTGGGTAATCTCTGGGAAGATTTAGGGTGGGATTTCTATAAGCTGGAAATCGGATTGCCCCTTAACCTTTTCGAGGCCTTGGATACTAGTAGAGAAGTTAGGATAAGTATAACTCCTAGATTAGCTTTGAGGATTGATAGACGGGGGTCTGATTTGGAATTGTTCTTATCTCAACTTAGAGATAGCAGCCTTTGGATTGTTATCTCGCCCTTTGTCCTTGAGCTGGTAGAGAAGTTTGAGAGAGATTTGCTTGTGGGTCAGAGCTGGATTTGGGATTTTTGAGTGTTTGTCGCTTCATTTTCAGAGTCATATATAGGACTGCGTGGACTTTGATTGGAATTCGATTTTCGTGGGGATCTTTGGCCGCTCATTGCGGGTTACTCTTCTGTGAGTGTGTGCTTGACCCCTATTGGTTAGAGAATCCATGTGATGATCATTTTTTAGCACGAGCGTGCCCTATTGGCCAATACCTGGCTTCCCTCTCTGTGCTAACTCTCCAGCTTCGCCTTGGTAAATGGAAGGTTTCTTTGATTCTGGAGGTTTTCTTAATTGGTGGTGCCGCGCTCCCAAATCCAGCTTATATATTATAAGGAAATATGATACTTGTATAAATACATAAAACTTTTACAGGATCATAGAAAGACAAAAAATAAGAATACTGAAATATCGAAATAGAGTTTTTAAAATAAAAATTAACTTATTAAATATTATTTTGTTTACATTATAGTAAAAGATCGTCCGGTCCTTGTTTTTCTACTCAATACTTAAAAAGGCAAAGGTATCATGAGTTACACAAACCCAATAAGAACAAATGAAATCAATTTATGATACATAGGTTTGATAAGTTAATTACGTATTTTAACCACAAATTATTAAGAATTTGTCTATATAATTTCACACACCATAATATGTAACATAACATATACTTGGAATGCATAATTAGGGAAACTCATAAATAGAGAACCGATAACATAACATAAGTCACGTATTATATAGGATAAGTTACAATATATTGGGCTTACTCCTACCCAGACATGTATACTTAAAGATTCGACTTCTTGAACCTAATAAGTATAATAGTGCACTATCTGAAGGGACTATGCGCACAGCTAAACTTCTCAACCTCCCAAAAAAACCAATGTATCACAATAAGCTTAAGCATCACAAGCCAACAATATGACATTCCAAAATATAGATTATATCATAAGTTATATATGAATGAATGGCAATTAATAGGATACTTCCCTCCAAATCAAGTAAGTAATCACAGTTTAAACTCATAAAACAAATCTTCGAATTAACAAGAAATATTGAAAAAAATTTGAAACATTGAGAGTACAGAACAATGAAGGTGAACTATTCTACAAGTGTTGTGTTATATCATAAATTCTACACATATTTCATGCAATATTTGACCCCTTTACTTGTGTTTTGTTTAAATACATGTCATCCATAGTAGAAAATGATACTTTTGTGAGACATGAGCATAAATTGAAAAGATAACTTAATTCTAAGAATAATGGAAAAAGAATGGCTCAAATTGGAGTTAAAGATGTTAACGGCATACAAACATTAGCACATTAATTAATATGTTTATCAGCAGGGGAGAGGGAAGGGGGTTCCAGTGGGGTCCTAGGCCCCTTCTCGCATATATTTATCTTTGTGTAATTTAATATTATAAGATATTTTATTTAAATAAATTCTATTTTAAGCAAGTTTTTCTATTTTCTTTGCAATTTTATTTTATATAAATCAATTTATTAATTATTGCACATTTGAACTCTTTGTTTATAATTTCTTATTTTTATTACATTTCCTATTTAGATTTCTATTAGTCAATATAGCTTTATATAATGAATCATTAAAAATATGATATGATTTTTTCGATCTTTATTTAGTTTGCTATTATTATGTTAATTCGAACCATTTAAATACTATTTTGGCAAAATTATATTATTTATATTTATTTATATACTAAAGTTAAGTTCAAAATTACTATTCATTAATAGTGTTTTGACTATTTTGCCCTTTTTTTTTTCTTTTCCTTTGTTGTGAATAGTAAAATTACAATTTTAACCTTAAATATTCATTTATCATTCTTCTTCTTATTATTATATTATTGTTATTGTTATTATAAATAATTATTATTAATTTATTACTCAATTTGAATCTAATGAAATATTACTACTATTATTATTATTACTACTACTATTATTACTACTACTACTATTATTATTATTATATTATTATTTTGTTTGTTAATTAAAAAATATATTAACAGACAGCAAATTATTTTTTTTGTTATAAAATTTATATTAGACTATTAGAGTTTATATTTTATTTCTTGAAAAATAGAGCAACATTCTTGCGTTTTACATTTTATAGTCATTGTTTAATATTTTTTATAATTGTTATTGTAAAGACCCGTTTATTTAAATAGGCAAATTTCATAAATTAATTTGGGAAATGACGAGTTTACCCTTGGTTTTCTAAGAGGCTTGGAAGTCAATTTTTGATTGGAGAACCTTTGGAAGTTTTTTCTTGGATTGTTGTGTAGGTCTCGAGCACACGAGTTCGTAGACAGACGGCACGCAAAAAACGGAGTTCGTATGAGAGAGTTATGGGTCTATAATATTCAGGGGCAATTTGGTAATTTGCACTTGGCAGATATTTTTAACTCATACCCTCTCCAAATTCTTCTCATTTTCCTCTCTCTCTTCGCGGTCCTCATCCAAACCGTGCAACCGAATCCAAAAACCCCATACCTTGAACTTTGGATTTGAAGCAACTTCGTCCATTTTGGTTCAACCCATCGGAATCTTCTCCTCCCCGCGATCAAGGACGTACCGGCCGTCGAGGGAAACAGCCACGGGAAACACTGAACCGTAGAAGGAGAAAACTGAACCTTTCGATCAATTTTCTGGCCAACTCAGGTATGGGTTTCGTGTTTAGACTTCAGTTTCGAGTTCCTGAGCTCGAGTAGATAGTTTTAGACTATTAATTGGTGAAAAACGGTTGAGTTTTGAAGAAGATAGGAATTTTCAAGGTCGGCCGGCATTGGCGATTTTCAGCGACGGCGAACCGTGGCGCACGGCGGAGCGGTTGTCTTCTCAGACAACTAGTTCGGTTAGAGAGCTGACGTGGCATGCCACCTAGTAGCCACGTGGAGCCACCTAGCACCCACGTGGAGCCTACCAGGCAACCATGTGGAGCCACGTGGAGCCACCTGGCAGTCCAGTCAGCACCGAGTCAGCGCGCGTGCAGGCGCGTGGGTACTGCAGTTGGCACGTGGACGAGTTGCTGGCCTTCTGCTGGGGCGTGGCGGCACGTGGGGCCGATCCTTGGGCCACGATGATGCGTGTTGACTCATTTTCGACTTTTCAGACCTTTTGGCACAGGTTTCAAGTTAATCGGACATCCTTTAGGGGTAGTTTTGGGCATCCGAAGTGGCTGCATTTTTAGTGGGATACATGTGGACCTCCCGGGTTTAGGGAGTCTGAATGTAGGGTGTTTAATTATTGTTGGTAACCCAGATTGTTACTTTTGACAGGCGATACTGCTCCTGGAACTTAAGAGGAGCATACAACTCGAGATTGAGCTTAATTGAATGTTCGGTTAGTGGACTTTGGTTTCGTAAATTATAATGGATGCATAAACGCATATTTTAAATAATTTCTTATGACATATTAACTTTGATAATGTAGGATAATTATTGTAATTGATTTTTGACAAATTTTTGGAATTTAGAATAATTATTCTAGTAATTTATTCTTGGACACTGGTTTTTAGTAAATAAGTGGAAACGACGTTTTGGGCCATGGCTTGACTTTTGGACTCTGGTTTTATGTAGTTTTGACTTTATAGATTTTGGGTTTCAGTCAAGTCCATGATTTTTGGGTTTAGATAAGGATTTGTGACTTTATTGTATTTGGGCATAGACCCAGTTTTTCAATGAATTTGGCTTAGGCCAAGAAATAAGGTTTTCAAAAATGGATTTTGGATTTTACTTTATGGTTTTGTTTCCACTATGTATATTATCCCCGAGGGTTATGGTTTTTCTCTGGCACGTGATGTGGGGTATTTCTCATCACGTGTTCATCGAGGTTTCTCCAATGCTGGCGTTGAAGGGTATTTCTCCGCTAGATCGTTGAGGTTTCTCCGACGCTGATGTCGAAGGGTATTTCTCCACCAGGTCGTTGAGGCTGTCTACGGGTAGTACATGGTTAAATCTGCACAACTCGAGGTATATCGGTTGTGTGGAGGGTCGGACCCGGGTCAGTTAGCTCGGATATCGAGCTACGACTCGGGATTACATTTGGGGAGCGGTGAGATATGTTATGATATTTTTGTGTCCAGGTCTGTTTACATGATTTTTTAAACTCCTTTGAGGAGGGTTTTCAAGCAAGGTTGTGGACCACGTGATGTTTCCATTGTTCGAGTTTTTGTGGGTCCCATCGAGTGTTTTAACAGAAGATGGATTTTCCAGTAAGTTTTCGAATTATCTTTATAGATTATTTATTTAAGAAGGGATTTTATATTATGCATGCATTGTTTTACTCATGGAGGGGGAAATGTATGTTTTCCTCGGAAATTATTTTTAAACGATTATTTTGTCCACTCACACTTTTCTTGTTTTAAATCCCCTTTAGGCCGATGAGTTGACGAGTGCACATCCAGAGGCAGAGGCACTAACTTCTAGCTGCGCCTTTACCTAAGACTTTTCTGTATTTACCTTTCCTACCTAGTTGTTTTGATAAGCCTTTTGGACTTATTGTAAATTATGCCTATGTCGATGGTTATTTGGTGACTTTGGAATTCGAGAGTGGTATTTGATCCTTCGTCTGATAGGTGGAAGACGCTTAACCATTTTATAGGGGAGGTTCTGCCGGATTTTTGGCAGAATTCTTGTAACTAATTGCAAGGACTTAAGGGTATTCTAGGAAATTTATTCAGTTGTCCGGCGGGAGCAGGGCTTTTCACGGGTTTCGAGGGGAAATTCAGGAAATGTCATGTCAGTTTATATATATATATATATATGTATAAAGTCATGTTTATGGTTAGCTATCCAATATTGCCATAATACATGTAAAATTATGTAAATAAACAAATGATGATGTATGTAAATAGTTAATGATCTTTTGAATATTTTCTCATATCCTAAATCTATTTATAAATATCATTTTGTATTGAATTCATGTTTATAATCAATTGAACAGACCCACAACAACGTGCGGGCTATATCTTGCTAGTAGAAACTATTTGAATGCTATTCTGAGTGAAATTACATCAATTTTTTAATTTTTTTTCAAGTATTTTGTGAAAGGCCCCCAAAATTCGAATCCTGGCAATGCCTCTGTTTACCAGCTAAATATATTAATTAATAGGATTATTATTGCCCAATACTAAATAATAATCTCCTTGAACCAATCAGACGCCCTGATGACTCACAGGCCTCCACTATAAATACAAGGCATCTCCTCACCTCGCAGGTTGACACAAAAATACTTATACTTTTACTCTATTGTTGGTCTCAAACTCACTACTTCGTAGATAGGAGGCATGCGGAAATCAGAGTTCATTTGAGAGAGTTACGAGTCTAGGACCTTTAGGGGCAGTTCGGTAATTTTGGAGCTTAGCTATTTGGACCTTCATTTTCTCTCTCTCCCTTTCCAGAATTTTCTGATTTTTTTTCTCTAACCAAAGCTCGGAAGGCTGACCGAAGCTAGTCGTCCAACTTCCGGCCAACCAAGGCGTGGTGGCTCCAGAGGTTGCGAAGGATCCAATAGCCAGAGTTGAGCTTCCGGTGAGTGGGTTTTGTTTTATAAAGTGTATGCATGCATATTTATTGTTTTTAAATGATTTATTATCACTTGAAATGGTTTTGATAACTGGAGTCAAGGAGTTGGAAATGTTTTGGGCTTAGGCCTCCTTATGATTTTGGGCTTGATTGTGGTTTGGGCTTCGGCCGGGGTTAAGTATTTGGGCTTCGGCCCTAGTGTGATGGTTTGGTGGGACTCAGTGAGGTTGTTGAAGGGGTTTGGAATTATACTACATGTACTATTCGGGAGACGGTTAGTAACTTCAGCCACTTAAGTTCGGGGATCCACTCACGTGAGCCGAAGGGATTTTCTGATGTATGGCATGGAGGAATCCATCATACACTTGGTAGAATATGAGCTATGGCATGGAGGATTCCATCATACGCTTGGTAGGATATGAGGTATGCCATGGAGGATTCCATCATACGCTCGGTAGGATATGATGTATGGCATAGAGGATTCCATCATATGCTCGGTAGTATATGAGGTATGGCATGGAGGATTCCATGATATGCTCGGTAGGATATGAGGTATGGCATGGAGGATTCCAACATATGCTTGGCAAGTTATGAGCTACGGCTCGGGATATCAGGCTATGGCTCGAGATATCGACTTCAACCAGGATATTAGGCTACGGTCCGGGATATCAGATTTAGCTAGGGATTACGACTTCGGCTGGGATATTGGGCTAAGGCCCGGGATATTGGGCTAAGGCCCGGGATATTGAGCTATGGCTCAGAATTATGGCTACAGTCGGGATATCGGCTTTGGCTAGAATATTGAGACGGCGGGTGCAGTTGAAGATACGGTGGGTTACACCGAGGTAAATCAAATGGTTTCCGATAAGTTGTATATAATTGCTTATGTGGGTTTTGCTTGCTTGCTTGTATAGTTTTATAACAAGGTGGGCTTATTATGACTTTGTTCTAGTGGCTACACTTTACTTTGCTCTATTGACCACTCACATTTTCCTTTGGTTTGCAACCTTCAGGCTATGGCGAGACGAGATTCGAGACTAGGAGGAGTGTTAAGCCATAAATTTTACATGTATTTCATGTCATATTTGGCGCCTTTACTTGTCTTTTGTTTAATTTCATGTCATCCATAGTAGAAAGTGATTGCTTTTGTGAAACAAGTGCAGGAATTGGAAAGATAACCTAATTCCAAGAATACTGAAAAAAGACTGAATCGAATTGGAGCTAAGATGAAGGAGATGTCCTCAAATCCATATCGGGTCCTAGCATGTCCAAGGACCTCCATGCACCCTATTTAGGGCCAAAGGCAATGTACCGCAAGATCATATAATTTCGGTCCCATGACCGTGCCAAAGGACCAGTAGAACCAGGCCATGACATGCCTTTGTCGTGCCCATAATCGAGCATGAGACATGTCCCTGACAAGTCTAGAAGTTGGCTAGGACATGTCCATGACACATCCCTAAGACACCCAGAATCGTATCCCAGGGCTACGCCAGGCGTACCCGCAAGTGCCCTAGAAGAGTCTAAGACATGGCTCTATGGTGCCAAGTCCCAAGTCAAGGTTCCAGCCCAGGGGTGCCTGTGTCATGCCTCGATGAGGTCCAAGACGTGTCCCTGACACGTTTCTAAGACAAGTCCTGCTACGCCCTAATCAGAGCCGAGGATGCGCCCTAAATTAGGTCCCAGGTGCCACAACAGTGTCAATATATCGACAGGTCTAGGGAATGTCTCTAACATGACCTGATTGAGTACAATGAGGCCATCCGCCATCCTACAACCATATGATCAAGACATGGAGTATTTTGAGACCCCTTGTGCCATATTGAAGCCAAAAAAACAACCAAGGCGTGTAACAACCCGGAATTTCAATTATTGGATTTACGTAAATTATTTATGTAAAATGACGATTTTACCCTTGCTTGTTAAGGGGCGTGAAAGTCAAATTTTGTTTTGAGACATTTTTGGTGGTGTTTTGGATACCGTTGCGTAGGTCTCGAACTCACGAGTTCGTAGACAGGCGGCACGCAGAAAACGGAGTTCGTGGACGAAAGTTACGGGTCTAGATTGATAGGGGTATTTTGGTAATTTTTGACTTGGGGTAGATATTTTCAACCCCCAAATCAGACTAATCTGATCCACTTCATTTCATCTTCATCTTCATTCTCTCTGTGTGACAAACATAAACACAAACCACCCGAAACCCGTGTGCGAAAACTCACCCAAAACCCACAAAGTCAACTTTTGATTCAAGGCTCCAACTTCCATTTTTGATCAACTAATCATATTCTACTCCTTCCCACGATCACAACCGTACCAACCATCGAAGGAGAGGACCACGGAGGAAGCCGAACCGAGTGTAGGAAGTTTCGGATCTTTCGATCGATTTTCCGGCTTACACAGGCACGTGTTTGATGTTTTAAGGTCATATTTGGATTCCTGGGTTCGAGTAGATAGATTTAGACGTAAAATTTGTGAAAAATGGTTGAGTTTTGAGGAAGTTGGAAAGCTTGGAGTTTCGGCCGGAAATGGGGGATTCCGGCGAACCAGACGGCGGTGGAGGTGGCGGTCCGGTCATCTTCTCTGGCCAGCCTCCGGCGACGGTGATGGCAGTCCGGTCGTCTTCTCCGGCGAGTCACCGATAACTGGTCGGGTCGAGTTGAACCGACCGGGTTGAGTGAACCGATCGAGTTGAGTGAACCGGTCGGGTCGAGTTGGACCGGGTCAGGTTGAGCCGGACCTGGTTGGACCGGTCCAAGCGCGTGGGTACTGTAGCAGGCCGTTGACCGGCGCGTGAGGGCGCATGGCGGCGTGTGGGCGCGTGTTCCGACCTTCCGTCGGCGCGTGGGGCCGAGTCTGAGGTCACGGTGGCGCGTGACAGGTAGTTTTTGACGTTCCGGATCTGTTGGTACGTGTTTTGGGTCGATCGGACGTCGTTTAGGGGTTGTTTTGGACGTTTTAAAGTTGCTGCGTTTTCTAGGCCATCATAGTTAGACTCCCGGGGTTTAGGGGGTTTATATTTATGGTTCTTATTATTAGCTGGTAATCCCTATTATTAATTTGGACAGGCGATACTGCTCTAGGAACTTCAGGGGAGCGTATAGTTCGGGATTGAGCTTGCTTCAACAGGTTTGTGAGTGGACTTTTGGTTTATAAACTATAATGCATGCATAAATGTATCTTTGATTTAAATACTGTTATGTATGGGTGAAATGAATTTCTGGATTTTAGAAATGATGCTGGACACATGTTTTCCAATATTTCAATGAAAGTGTGTTTTGAGAAATGGCCTGGTTTTTGTACTCGATTTTGATATCGTTTTGACGTGGTAACTATTTGAGTATGTGATTTGGGGTTGAGACCCGTAATTATGATTTTACTGATTTTGGGCATAAAATGATATTGCAAAGAATTTGGCTTAGGCCGAGAAACAAAGATTTCGAAGTATGGATTTGGTTCACTGGTTTCCGTCCCGATGGTTACTGTTGCTCTGACTGGTGTTGAGGGGCCTTGCTCCGCTGGTTGTTGAGGGTTCGGACTTTGGTGTTGAGGGGTCTTGCTCCGCCGGGTCGCGAGACTGTCTATGCATAGTACATATAGTACAGAGAATTGTTGTACAGATTTTAACACATCTCAAGGGATACCCTGGTGTGTTGTTGTGGATATGTCGGGAACAGTGAATTTGAGATATTATGTGTCCAGATTGATTTAAATGATTTTAAACTCTTTTGAAGAGAGTTTTCAAACCAAACTTTGGATCACGAGGTATTTTCATTATACAGATTCTATGTGAGTCCAACTAAGTGGTTTTAAAGAGAAATGGGAATTTTGGTGATTTACATATAATGTTTTAGTATCATAAATTGTTTTATGTTATGCATGCATGATTTTATAAATGGAGGGGAAGAAAGGTATTTCTTGGAAAACAATTTATAAATGATTATTTTTGTCCACTCACAACTTTTGTGTTTAAACCCCCTTCAGGCAGTTGAGTAGAGTTGACGCGAACATTGATCTCGAGGCAGAGGCATTAGTACTTCGACTGCGCTGTGTAATTATATTTGAGTAGGATATCTAAATTTACTCTTGATCCTACTTAGACGCTCTGATATTATATTGTATTTGATTGGTCATTAATTACAGGAATTATTGAGTGCTTGAATCCCTTGTCTGACAAGTGGAAGTATTTATTAGTATTATATTTTGTAAGGATTGAAGGGTATTTTGGGAACCTTTTCTTAGGTTGTCAGACGGGATCAGGGTTCTTTCCGGGTTTCGAGGAGAAATTCGGGACGGGTCCTGACAAGGCGCGACAATGACATTCCCAGGGCCAAGTCACCGACATTCAGGGCCTGCCCTAGGCTCCTGACCAAGACAGCTGTCTGCTCAAAGTGCCAGCTTGTGTTCACACTTCCCAGCCATGTGCCTATTGGTTTTCCAAGTTTCAAGGGATTAATTATTCACTTAGAAGTGTAATAGACATTCTAGAATATACTACACTAGGTTTCTAATTCTAATCCTTGTAGGAAAAGGCTTGGCTTTGCACTATAAAAAGGGAGCCTTGTCCATTGTTTTCAGTGCGCCATCTTAGACACATTTAGATATATTTACTTACTGTTGAGAGCTATTGTTCGTGAGGCTTGTTCACAATTTCTTGAAGTCCAAGAAGAGTTCTTGAAGGAGGATCTTGAACCCGTGCTTGAGTCTTCCATTAAGGGTTCTTATTTGGGTTTAAACTTTCAACTCTTTTGATTCAATATAATTCATGCTTATGCTTTCCATTATGCGTAGTGAGTAGTTTCTTTTAAGTTAGGGCTGATCTTGAAGCCCTAGCCATGACAACTTCTTAACTTGGTTTGGTTATTGTGTTTTCCTTGGTAGATTGATTTACTGTTTTTATTGAGACTATTTTGTGTTCTTGAGACTGGCCATTTTACTTGCGCAACTTAAAGGTGTAATTGCATCAAGGATTATAACAAAATATGTAAAGAAATCCATGACTTTCCTAGGATTACTGAGTAATCCCTACGGTTAGTATAGTTTCAATAAATTCCTTATGTTTTTTTTTTGGCTCAGTGGAAACCAAAAAACAGCAGCAACTACATTAAATTCTTTTTGTACTTAATGCTTTCTTTTGTGTTATGTTAGCTTAAGAGAACTATTGCATGATTGATTAGAAGTTTTGTAGCTCAAGAGAACTAAACATACCAAGTAAGAAGGAATAAATGTGTGAGGGTGAGCTTACAAGACCCCTTGTATGGGCATTGGACCAAGAAGCAAACATGATAATTGAACCTTGCAAACCAAGTTGGAAAATGTTGTGGTTAGGTGTGGATAGTGACTGCCTTAACTTTGCCCTTTAATTTGTTACAACCCTTGTTTATTTACTTTGTTCTTGCATTACAAGTTACTTTATAATTTTAGTATCTTTTAAACTAAAAAATCCTTGTCCATGTCTTTACTTAGTGTCTCTATTTTTTGTTTTAAGTGCCTAACTTGTGAACTAAGCAATCTATTACTTTGGTTACATTGTTGAGTCAAGTCCTTGTGGGATTCGACCCTTGCTTGTACCACTATATTGTCCATTGATTAGTGCACTTTCTAGGATATAATTGTTAAGGATTGTGTGCATTTGCTTGTCATACTTTTCTTCCAACAAGTTGTTGGCACCGTATGTTGCAGGGGACTTGTCCCTCAACGGTGTCCATTGCTTAGATTGTTTTAACTTAGTTTCTTTTGTTTTTAGATACTTAGGTTTACGTCATTACAAGGCTCTTCCAAAGGCTCTGTACACGGCTCTTCAGCTCCATCATTTACCTCATCATCTGTCCAAGGTTCCCCTCATCCAAGTCCACCACTAAGTCCACCACCATCTCCTCCAAGGATGGCTGAACGTGTCCTTGCCAATCCACCACCACGGCTGCCCAAGGAGTATGCCACCCCTCATGTCAGTGAAGACCAGTTTCCCATAGTCTTTCCATCTTCTACAGTGGAAAATTTTGAACTCAAATCAGACACAATTCACATGCTCCCTAAGTTCCATGGCCTCTCGGGTGAGGACCCCCATTTGCACATCAAGGAGTTTCTGGAAATGTGTTCCAGTTTAAGAATCAATGGGATGACTGAGGTTGGAATAAGACTAAGGCTGTTTCACTTTAGTCTTAAGGACAAGGCTAAGGCATGGTTTCACTCACTTGCACCTGGCTCCATTACATCTTGGAAAGACTTGTCATCCAAGTTTCTTACTCAATACTATCCTGTGTCCAAGACCAACAAATTGAAGAGTGAAATCATGGATCCACGTCAAGCTGAGGATGAGCCTTTCTATGAGTTTTGGGAAAGGTTTAATCAGATGATTCAACAATGTCTTCACCACAACATTGATGATTGCCACTTAATGTTAGACTTCTATGGTGGCTTGAAGAATAGTGATAGGGTGATGGTAAACTCTCAATCCAAGGGAGTCTTGGATAGTACTGATGAGGAAGCTAGGGAAGCCTTTAAGAACATTGCTCAAAGGGATAAGCAATTTAGCTAAAGGATGCAACAATCTAGAACCCGTAGTAGTGTGAGTAAGGATAAGGATGACACCAAAGCCCAACTCACAGCCATGGTGAAAAAGCAATGTGATTCCAAGGCCAAGCCCACAATGATTTGTGATGTGTGCTCAGTTCAAGGACATGATTCTCAAACTTGTCCTATGGTAGAAAATGCCAATTACATTGGTAAGTACAATTATGGAATGAGGCCATGTAATGACCCTTACTCCAACACTTACAATCCTGGATGGAGGAACCATCCAAACTTCAAGTGGAGCAACAATCAGAATGTGCAAAACCCTAATGCACCCCCCTGGATTCCAAGGGCATGCCATGGCCCCTCAAGTTCCCAATCAAGTCCTTCAACATCCACCTCAAGCAAATCCTACCATGGGAAAGAGATCCATGGAAGACATGATGGTTGATCTCATTCAGAACACCACCACTTTCCAACAAAATCTGCTTCAACGCACCACAACTTTCAGTAGAAGACAGACCATGCCATTACAGCTTTGGAAACTCAAGTAGGCTAGATGGCAAGCCAGCTCAACAGATTGGACCCTAGACCCCAACTCCCCAGCCAAGTCCAAATCAACCCCAAAAATACCTTCCATAAAGCCACTGCCAATGTTATTCAACTAAGACGTGGAAGAGAGCTGGAACGGCCCCTACAAGGCCAAGAGCACATCAAAAACACGGCAGAACCTGCTACAGGCCCTATCTTAAGTGCAAGGCCAGAATTAGGGTGCACCACCGCGCTAGAAATAGGGCGCAGTTCAGGCACATGACCTATCCAAGAGCCTGCTCAGGAGCTACTTTCCAGGACAACCCTAAATGGCCAAGACACAACACACAATAAGCCTTCTAACCCTTCTTTGCCTTTAAATTCAAAGTCTAAGGTTACTTTTAATAATCCACTTGTAAATAATGATGTTGACTTACCTTTTCCAAGCAGGTTCCAAAAGAAGGACAAGAATGCTCAAAGGGTTGTAATGAGGCTAGGCTTAGGGTTAAAGAACAAAGGATATGGATTTCAAAGAACTTAGGTTGTACCAAGGCGTGAAGTGTCATGACTTGAACTTGAATCTTGAACTTTTCTAAGCACTTTCACATGTTTTGCACATTTGTGGCTATACTTATAATTTTGAATTTGATTCAATCACACTTAGCTCAATTCCATATATTTTTTTTTTTCCTTGAACGCAAAACTATTTTTCCCTTCAACGTTCAAAGTTTTTTCTCCCTTTTGTTTTTCTTGAACGCAAAAATTTTCTTCTCTTCAACGTTCAAAATTTTTTTTTCCCTTTTTTTTTTTTTGGAATTGAACTAAATTTCCTTAAGTAAATTGAGATGTCACCATTATCCAACTTGGATATAATTTTTCAATTTCCACACAGCACACTTAGCATATTTTGCATAAACTTCTTTCTTTCATGAACTTCAATTAGAGCAACCTTAGCACAAAGCTAAGTTATAGGGTATGGCAAAACATGGGGGTAAGTGTTTAGGGCAGGTTAGAATTTAGGGGATGAAAGAAACGGCTCAAGTGTTTGGCTTCAAATTGGCTAATGGAGCACACAAAAGGGTAGGGAAAAGGCTTAATAAGGGTAAAACATGCATAGCCTACATCATCTCTTATGGTAAATCAAACTTAGAATCAAGAGCACCTACATAAGATGGTAGTTCTTTAATAATCAATGCAAATAATGATAATGAGATCAACAATTTATGAACAAAAATCAAAGAGTGTTTAAGAGTAGAAACAAAGAAAATCCCTCACAAAGAATGACATTAGGCTCAAAAACTCACAAGGGTAGTGTCCACTAATTTTCTAAAATTCACTTAAACATAATCATCTTATCCACTTAATCACATAAAGCATGACATTGTGAAGTGCAAGTTATGATACAAAACTAAAATGGCATAATATTAGTAAAGCATTACCGATTAACTTAACATATACATCCCTATTAACAAGCAAAAAGTCATGAATTTAAGAAAAACAAATTTTTTTAACTAAATATTTTTTTTCGAAATTAAATAAAAAAACGAATTTAAAAAAAATATATATATTTTTTTCTTTTCAAAAATTCCCTATCTCAAGATGTTTTCCGATTTTTACAAGAAAGTCCACACCCCCTAACCTAAACTGAACATTGTCCTCAATGTGATAAAGCAAAGGTTAAATGAAGATAGTAAAGTTGAGGCATGGCATCAAACAAAAATACGAAAAACAAAAATGAAAGGAAAGATCTAACCGGGTTGGGTTGCCTCCCAATAAGCACGTACCTAAAAAAATAGCAAACTGAGTTAATCAAACAATCTACGATATATGGACACTGTTAAGGGAGGCAACGGTGCCAAAAACTTGTTGGATAAAATAGAGAATATAAATATGAAATATATTCTATTTAGTTTTAACATTGTAAGTGCACAAATCGAGTAGATAGTATAGCAAATAATCAAGGGTCGAATCCCACAAGAACTTGTCTTAACGTTTAAATCCACTTTATTAGTTAGATTGATTAATTAACTCAAAAATTTGATAAAATAAAAATAGAACATAAAATAAAAACACATAAACACGATGGGGTTTTTTAAACATAATTAAAATAAAACAAACTACGAACCTAAAACAAAACAATTAATAAAAATAATAGGTTAGGGCACTCTATCCACCACTAACCACAAATACTTCCCTAACATGATTTTCAGGATTTAATTAATAAGAAACATCTGAATATGATGCCCATGCAAGGGTCCGAGTTAGGGCACACCCCACATAATTGATCTCCTTCTTAGTTTGTATGTGGCAGGTATCTTAAACTCGCTACCACGTCTATTCAATTATTCAATGCATAAAGTATGAAAGGAAATTTAATGACATCACACTATCCCTAGAGAATGATTAATAATCTAGGTTGCTATGAGTTGGATTACAAGTAAGATGTAAAACCAATACCGTTGATGCTAATAACCATAAGAAGATGATCAGTCAAACAAACAATTATTCATCGATAGTTCATGCATAAAAGGTGACATCACACTCATCAACACAAACTAAGATCATTATGCATAGTAATCCAAACTACATTCAACATTCAAAATAATATAAATCAAGGGCCAAAACCATATTAAAGAATAACCATAACTAGGGTTTCAAGAAGCCCAAACCTAAAAAGAAATTTCAAAATAAAATAAAAGTGTTTTCGCTCTTTGTATTTTTGAATATTTTTTGGATCAATCTCTTCTGAATCTCTCTCCCTTTTTACATAAATCCTATGACCTCTATTTATAGAGAATTATTAATTCACAAACAAATAGAAGTTTACATTGAATTCCATAAGGAAAATGTTTCCTAAACATTTAAGAAATCTAATTAAAAATCTTTTCTAAACATTTAAGAAATCTAATTAAAAAATTTTCCTAAACGTAAAACGGGTAAAAATTATAGTTTCTAATATAATAGGATTGAAATCCCTATGCAATTTGGAGAATAAGTGTGAATGCTAGTTGGAAAAACCCCATAATAAAGCTTAAATCACGCCAAGGCAGCTGAGAAAGCTTTCTGGAACAGTTTCGGTGGTCAGCCACTGAAAATGGGTGGTCAAAGGCGCAGTCAACGGTTGGTCAAAGGCGCAAATTAAAGGGGGCAGGGGTCTTCGGTGGATACTACCCGAACTGTGAAAGAACATCGGCGTCAATTCACCGAACATATCATAAGGTTTCGGTAGACAAGCTCCGAAAGAGGCGTTGACAGCTGCTGCAATGCCTTTTCTGCGGGGCTGTTGTATTCCATGGGTCCCACCGATTCCTTTTTTAATAATTGGTGAGCATTGTTCTTTCTTTCTTAACTTCTTCGTTATAACTCCTATCAAGGTGATTCTTTCGCTCAAATTCTCATAATTTCAAGCCCTATCTAATTCTTCACATTTCTCACAAATATATTATTTTCTCCAATTGCATAGAACGAAATATTAACAAAATATAAGTAAAAGGGTATTAAATCAGGGATAAATAGTGCATTAATTATGACCTAACAACAGGTTCTTAAGGACAACATGCAAGCTATTGGATGGAGCATTACTGAAATCAAGGAATAAGCCCTTCCAAGTGCATGCATAGAATCATACTTGAGGAAGAGGCCAAACCAACTAGAGAGGCGCAAAGACGTCTTAATCCTCCTATGATGGAGGTATTCAAGAAGGAAGTCCTCAAGCTTTTGGACGTGGGAATCATATATCCCATCTCAGATTCCAAGTGGGCCAGTCCAGTTCAATTAGTGCCAAAGAAGAGTGGCATCACATTCATCAAGAATGAGCAAGATGGGCTTGTTCCTCAAAGAGTCCAAACGGCCTGGAGAGTATGCATACATTATAGGAAGTTAAATTCTACTACTTGCAAAGATCACTTTCCATTACCCTTTATTGACTAAATGCTTGAAAGACCTGCAGGATATTCTCACTTTTGTTTCTTAGTTGGCTATTTTGAGTACAATCAAATTGCCATAGCACATGAGGATCAAGAGAAGACCACCTTCACATGCCCCTATGATACTTTTGCCTATAGGAGAATGCCCTTTGGCCTTTGCAATGCCCCTGCCACCTTTGGATGATGCATGATGAGCATATTCTCAGACGTGGTGGAGGACATCATTGAGGTATTTATGGATGATTTTTCTGTCTTTGGCAACTCATTTGATTTGTGTCTAACAAACATGTCTAGAGTACTTGAAAGATACAGGGAATCCAATTTGATTTTGAATTGGGAAAAGCATCACTTCAAGGTCCAACAAGGCATTGTGTTTGGCCATGTCATATAAAGCCGTGGCATAGAGGTGGACATGGCCAAGATTGATGTTATTAGTGGTCTACCCTATCCCACCTCAGTCAAGAAAGTCAGATCCTTCTTAGGACATGCTGGATTCTATAGGAGGTTTATCAAGGACTTCTCCAAGATCACAGGGCTCTTGTGCAATCTGCTTGCCAAGGATGCATCATTTGACTTCACTATAGAATGTTGTGAATCCTTTGAGGCCCTCAAGGACAAGCTCATGGCTGCACCCATCATCATGCCACCAAGATGGGACATGCCCTTTAAGCTTGTGTGTGATGCCTCAGACTATGCCATTGGGGCAGTCTTGTATCAAAGAATAGATAAGATGAACCATGTTATTTACTATGCAAGTAGTGTAACGACCCAGACCTTAAATTTAAGTAAATTCGAAAAATTAGTGGAGAAAGGACGATTTTACCCTTGGGTTTAGAAGGGATTCGAAAGTCACTTTTTGTTGGGAAGTACTTTTGGAAGTTTTTCCTGGACCGTTGTGTAGGTCTCGAACTTATAAGTTTGTAGACAGGTGGCGCACTGTTAAGCAATAAATGATACATGTATTTCATCTAATATTTGGTCCATTTCCTTATCTTTTGTGTGATTTCATGTCATCCATAGTAGAAAGTGATGCTTTTGTGAGACATGTGTACGATTTAGAAAGATAAGTCAATTCTAGGAATACTGGAAGAAGAATGGCTCAAATCGGAGTCCAAATGAGGGAGATGTCCTCAAATCCATATCAGGTCCTGACTTGTCTCAAGACATGTCAGTGCGTCCTATTTAGGGCGAAAGTAAAGTTCCACAAATTAAGCCATCTGGGTCCCAAAACTATGTTTGAGGACCAGCAAAAAAAGCCCATGACATGCCTTTGTCATGCCAAGAATCAAGTTAGGACGTATCCCTGACATGTCCCAAAAGACACTCAAAACCGAGCCCAGTGCCTTGCCAAGTTCACACCAAAGACATGTCCATGACATGTCTAAGGTCGTGCCAAACTCAAACCAAGATCATGTCCCGCCGAGTTCCTGCTGTGCCTCATTTAGGACTGTGCCTATGCCTTATTTAGGATTGTGCCTATGCCTAACTCTGGGCGTGTCCCTGACATAACTCGGTTGCTCCCAAACAAGCCATTTGCCATCCTACAACCATTCAATCAAGACATGGAGTATTTTCAGAACCCTTGGTCCATAGTGAAGCTAAAATTAAGCCAAGAAGCGCCATGGCACGACAATGACATCCTAAGGGCCAGGTACCAACTTGCCAGCGCCTGACTGAGGAACTGCCCAAGCGAATCCCGCTGGCTAACAGTCAACTTCAAGATAATTTCAGAACCATCCCAAAACCATCCCAAGTCATTCCAAGGTCATTCCAAGAACATTCCAGATTTCTTCAAGACCAAGCAAACCCGCGGGACAATGCGCGGGTCGCTAGGATACCCCGAGATAGTTGTGCTATCCATAGCGCCAACTGGCATTTCTCAATTCCAACCGTGCTCTGATTGGTTTTCCAGCATTTTATGGACTTCTTATTGGTTTACAAGTGTAATAGATATTCAAGAACAATCTAGTGTAGGTTTCTAATTCAAATCCTTGTTGGACAAGGTTTGGCCCTTATCTATAAATAAGGGAGCCTTTGTTTAGTATTTTAACTACGCCATCTTAGGCACTTAGACATTTTTATTGATTGATTTGAGCTATTGTTCGTGAAGCCTATTCACGAAGACCAAGTGTGTTCTTGGAGGATTACTTGAAGCCGTGCTTATATTACTCAATTCTACTCTTTATTCAATTCAATTCGTGCTTATATTATTCATTATGTGTAGTGAGTAGTTTTTTTTAAGTTAGGGCTGATCTTGAAGCCCTAACCATGACAACTTCTTAATTTGGTTTTGGTGCTTCGTTTGATTGTTGTGCTTGGTTTGATTGTTGTGCTTATCATGGTAGATTGATTCACTGCTTTTATTGAGACTATTTTGTGTTCTTAAAACTGGTCATTTTAATTGCATAACTTAATGATGATTTTGCATCAAGGATTATAATAAACGTAATTTGTGAAGAGATCCATGACATTCCTAGGGTTACCGTGTAATCCCTAGGGTTAGTGTAGTGCCATTAAATCCCTTTAGAACTTAATGCTTCTCTTTGTGTTTAACTCGAAAACCGTGGGACTCAGTTTAGCATAATTTGATAGACATCTTAGGTGCCCGTGAGGCCTAAGACATACTAAGTAAGAAGAAATAACATGTGTAACAGTGAGCTTAAGAGACCCCTTGCATGGGCACTAAACCAAGTAATGAACATGATAATTGAACCTTGCAAATCAAGTTGGAAAACACTGTGGTTAGGTATGGATAGGGACTGCCTTAACTTTGTTCTTTAATTAATTATAACCTTGTTACTTACCTAGTTTCTTTCATTACAAGTCATCAACTTTCATAGCATCTTCTGAACTTCAATCCTCCTTGTGCGTGTCCTATTTAATGTCTTTGTTTAGAGCCTTTTGTTTAACTGTCAAGCATATCTATTTAGTGTCTTTATTTTCTGTTTTGAGTACCTACTTGGGAATTGTCAATCTATTGCTCGGGTTACATTGTTGACTCAAGTCCTTGAGGGATTCGACATTTGCTTGTACCACTATATTGTCTATTGATTAGTGCACTTGCTAGGATTTAATTGTTAGGATTAGTATTACTTTTATTGTTGTACTTTTCTTCCAACACACGAGGAAATCAGAGCTCGTTTGAACGAGTTACGGGTCAAGAATCTTTAGGTGCATTTTGGTAATTTGAGTTAAAGATATTTTTGGAAAATATCTACCCTCCTTTTCCTTTTATTTTCCAGATTTCTCTGGACTCTCTCTCCTCCCTCTCTCGATTTTCTTCTTCCCCATGACAAAATAAACACACACAAATAAGCATAAAAAAAAATTTCGGCCATTTCGAGCCAAACCATGGACACTATGTTGGATAAAATAGACAACATAAATATGAGCCTATTTTATTCAGTTTAACATTGTAAGTGCACAAATCGTGTAGATAGTATAGCAAATAAGCAAGGGTCGAATCCCACAATGACTTTTCTTAACGTTTAAACCCACTTTATTACTTAGATTGATTAATTAACTTAAAAGCTTAATAAAATAAAAATAGAAAATAAAAACACAAACGCACACACATGGGGAGTTTAACTTAATTAAAAATAAAAAAATAAAAAAACTAAAATAAAACAATTAATAAAAATAATAGGCTATGACACTCAATCCATCACTTACCACAATTAATCCCTAACATGATTTCCAGGATTCAATTACTATGAATCATCTAAACATGATGCCCATGCAAGGGTCCACGCTAAGACCCACCTCACACAAATTATCTCCTTCTTAGTTTGTATGTCTCAGGTTTTTTCGACTCACTACAACAACTATTCAATTATGCAATAGTTCTCTTAAGATTATATCACAAGTCGCTTAAGCGATTATAACAAAAAAGAAAATATTAAGTACAAAAGGAAATTTAATGACATCACACTATCCCTATAGAATATTCCATCATCTAGGTTGTCATGAATTCCAATTACAAGATTGTTTCATACCCTCAACCTCTCTATGCAATCTCATCAATAATTTATGTAAACAAGGTGGTCAAGCTCATAAACATAAAAAAAAATAGCAATTCAAACAGTAATTAGAATTTATTCAGCATTCATAATAATATAAAGCAAGGGCCAAAATCATATTAAAGAATAATCATGGATAGGGCTTCAAGAAGCCCTAACCTACAAAGAAACTACAAAATAAAAGACAAATGTTTTTGCTCTGTTATGTTTCTGGTGATCTCTTCCTCTTCGAATCTCTCTCTTTTACATAAACCCTAACACCTCTATTTATAGGAGAATTATTAATCCTCAAATAAATACAAGTTTACATTTAATTTTACAAGGAAAATGTTTCCTAAACATTTAAGAAATCTAATTAAAAACCTTTCCTAAATATAAACGGAGTAGAAATAATATTTCATACTAAATAAACATGAAATCCCCTTGAAACATGGAGAACAAGTGTGAACACAAGCTGTCAACTGGCTTGCCCGCGGTCTTCATGCAGTTTCCCACGGGCTTCACGCGGTCTTCGCTTGGTCTTGAAGTAATCTTTAGAATATTCTTGAAATGATCTTGGAATGATCTTGGAATTATCTCAGAATGATCTCTACCCCGCGGGATAGACCGTAGGATGACCTTTGGATGATTTTGGGTTGATTTTGAGATGATTTTGAGTTTGATCGCTAGCCCGCGGGCTTCCCGTGAGACCCAATTTGATTATTTTATAACTTCTTCATTTCAACTCCAAATTGAGTGATTCTTTTTCTGTTATTTTCATAATTCAATCATCTTTCTAAATATTCACATGTCTCATAGAATAGATTATTTTCTCCAGTTTCATATCACGAAATATTGACAAAACATAAGTAAAAGGGTATTAAATCATGGATAAAATATTTATTAATTATGACCTAGTAAATACCCCAAACCTATATTTTGCTAGTCCTCGAGCAAAACACAGAATAAAACTAAAACTAAAAAGACTTAATCTTACTTAAGATAGAACATTTAAACTCCTAAGTGTCCCTAGTAAGAGGAGTTTTGCCTCCTGAGGATTTACCAGTTACGATACTCACAAATGTTTTACTTAACAACTAAAAACAATAAAAACATAACTCTTAAGCAAATTAAAAAGACTCAATATAAGTCTATCATGATTTGCTAAACTAAAGAGATACCATAAACAAGAATGTATCATGTGTTAAGTGTGAATGCCAAAACTTCAAGTAATCAAGCTTAAAGATAACTACATCCATATGCCTTAGAAAGATTTCGCCTCGACTCTAATCCTCACTAGGCAACTCTCAAATTTCACACAGGAATCCTAGGCTTACATTCATATCAAGCATATGTGATGGAAGTTATGTAAAGGAAATCAAATATAATCACATATGAATAATCAATGTAAGAATGATAATTGCTGAAAATAGATCTCATGAAAGAAATTGAAAATTAAAAACGTAGATACATACCTCAACCGCAAGCTTAATTTCCCATTAGATCTGTAACGACCCGGACAAGAAATTAACGTAATTTGAGAATTTAGTTTGGAAAATGACGATTTTACCCTTGGTTTTATAAGAGGCTTGAAAGTCAAATATTTTTTGGAGATACCGTTGGAAGTTTTTCTTGAACCATTGCATAGGTCTCGAACTCACGAGTTTGTAGACATGCAGCACGCGAAAAACGGAGTTCGGATGAGAGAGTTATGGGTCTAGAAGCTTCAGGGGATGTTTGGTAATTTTAGGTTGTGAGATATATTCTATTAAATAATTAAATTTTCCCCAGATTTTTGTTTTAACAGAGAGAGGATTATCATTCTCTCTCATCTCTCTCGATTTTTCTATCTAGGCCGAAAAGGGAAGTACACCCAAGCTCAAGATATGACTTTCGGATTTAGGCCAAGCCCCCATGAACTAATCACACCATCATCTTCCACTATTCCCCACGTGTACAACCATATCCTCCTTGAGCCGTGAGGACCGCCGTGGACGACAGGGTGCAGGTTTGAACATGGGCTGAAACGTTCCGTTCATTTTCCAACCAATCAAGGTGAGATTTCTTAGTTTTGGCTTCATATTTGAATTCTTTGGCTTGAGTAGATGGGTTTTCATTACTAGAACATTAAATTTGGTTGAGTATTGAGTGAGTTATGGAGCTTTGATATTTCGGTTGGTTATGGAGGTTTTCTGCAAAAATGAACAGCGCACGAATCAGAAGTTTAAGGCGAGTAAGGGGTGTAGTCGCGCCTACTGGCGTGTGGGGGAGGGAGTCCTGGACGTCCACCGGCTCGTGGCGGCGCGTGGAGCTTTTCCTCGAGGTCCGACGAACATGAGTTTTAAAGTTCTCGATGTTCTTGACCTGTTGGCGTAGGTTTTGGGTCAATCAGACATCGTTTAGGGGTAATTTTGGGCGTCCGAAGTGGCTGCATTTCTAGTTAAGACGCGTGTATACCCCCCGGGGTTTCGGGGGTTGGATTTTAGGTTTATAATTGCAATTTAATAATGCCATGTATCGTTTTGACAAGTGTGGTGGCTCTGAAGGACACGAGGGATCGATTAGCTGGCAATTAGGATTGTATGGACCTCGATTTCGGGAATTTCAGAAAATCATTATTAGTTTTTATTTTCGTTTAAGCACTGGGAACAACGAATAGTGAGTTTTACATGATTATCCATTAATTATGGATTTCGATAATGCTTTTGGGAAACTATTTGACAATGGAATTGGGCTTTGGCTCGGGAAGGTAATTTTATGGATTCCGGCGTATGGATTTTAGGCTGAGGCCCGGGATGATGTATGTGGGCTTAGGCCCAGGTATTTGTTGGTTTGGGGGTTTTGGTCCAAGAAGGTGGGTTAGGCCTTGACCCTGGTGGGAGGGTTGGAGGGAGTTTCTTGGTGAGCTATGGTAGGGAGAATTCCTTCATACACTCAGCGTGGTACGAGGTATGGTATGGAGGATTCCATCATACTCTCGGGGATGATATGATACGAGGTTTGTTATGGAGGATTCCATCATACTCTCGGAGATGATATGATACGAGGTATGTTATGGGGGATTCCATCATACTCTCGGGGATGATATGATACGAGGTATGTTATGGAGGATTCTATCATACTCTCGAGAGGTTATAATATGAGGGGTGGTAGGGAGGATTGGATTGAGGCTCGGGATGGCTCGATATGAGCTGGGATATTGAGCTACGACTCGGGATGAACCGGGATATTGAGTTACGACTTGGAATGAGCCGGGATATCGAGTTACGGCTCGGGATGCTCCGGGATATTGAGCTGCGACTGGGGATGAACCAGGATATCGAGTTACGGCTTGGGATGAGCTGGGATATTGAGCTACGGCTGTGGATGAGCCCGCATATCAAGTTACAGCTCGAGATGAGCTGGGATATCGAGTTATAGCGCGGGATGAGCTGGGATATTGAGCTACGACTGGGGATGCATCTAGATATCGAGTTGTGGTTAAGGATGAGCCGGGATATTGAAGTACGACTGGGAATGAGCCGAGACATTGAGCTACGGCTCAAGAAGACTACTACGACTGAGATATCGAGGTACAGCTTGGGATTACGTTTACGGTCGGGATATCAAGCTATGGCTCGGGATGATGGCTTTGGCTGGGTTACTGATATTACGGGCACATGTAAAGCTAACGTGGGTTCCACCGAGGTAAATCTAATGGATTCTAGTAAGTTGTATTTACTTATATATGCATATATTGCTGCATGTAAGGTTTGATAAAGAGGTGGAATATGATAGCGGAGAGTTAAGCTGACTGATAGGAGTTGACGACTACTTTCACGGGCTTTGATAGGTGATTGATGTACATGTGAGTGAACGCTCGTTATCATGGTCAGTGGGTTGGTGTGGGCGGTGACCTGGATTGACGAGTTGTGATTGGCTCGCACGAGTACGACATTTCAGTTATTTAATACCGTCTTGAGAGACGACGTTGCATTGCGGATATACGAGGTTGGGTGTAACACTGTTTGATTTATTATTTTTTTATTTTATATCCTTCGTCTGACAGGTGGAAGATAGTTCAACCAAAGTATTGGGGAGATTCTGCCGATTTTTTTGTAGAATTCTCATAAAGTGTTTATAGGACAGTAAGGGTATTTTAGGACTTATTTTGGGTTGTCAGACAAGAGCAGGGCATTTCTCGGATTTCGAGGGGAATTCGGGAAGGGTCCTATCAACTTGGTATCAGAGCTCTAGGTTTAACTTCCTGCAGACCGCACACTTGTGTGCAGATTATTTTAGTGGTTCTTGTCAGCGAGAGGCCTCCGAGACGTTTGTCTCGTCAGCGGCCTATTACTGAGGGAGGCGGAGAGTTATGGGCGAGATAGGCACCGCCATTGTAGGTGTGTAGACTTTGTTTTCTAAAACTATAATTCATGCATATTTTTATATGTTGTTTGTGGATTTATTGTTTTTGGGCCTCGACCCGGTTACATGGTTTTGTGGCTAAGGCTCGATCTTATAGATTTCAGTTTTATGGATTCCGGTTGTATGAATTTGAAAGTACATTCTAGGACTTTGGGTTAGACCGTGACTGTGATTTTATCAGGTTTGGGCTTTGGCCCCGGTTTCCCAATGGTTTTGGCTTAGGCCAGGAAATAAGGATTTCAAAGTCGATTCGGATTATATGTTATGAGTTTTCTTTTCACTATGTGTACCGTCCCCGGGTATCATGGGATTTCTCCGGCACGTGATGAGGGGTATTTCCCATCATGTGTTCGTTGAAGTTTTCTGATACTGGCGTTGCAGGGTATTTCTTCACCAGATCGCCAATACTGGCGTTGCAGGGTATTTCTCCGCCAGATTGTTGGGGCTGACTACACTTAGTATAGGGATCTACATGACTTCGCGATATATTTGGGTGCACGTGTACCTATCTGACACATGACTTCGAGGTATTTTCTGTCATGTGGGGAATAGGCCTGGAGTTGGACCTCTCGGGTTCTGATCATTGCTTTGAGGTATCTTCAACAGAGGTTAAAAGGGGTAGATTTCCAGGTTGAACTACCCTGGGTATTGAGCATTCTGGTGCCTTCAGGATGTCTCCTGGATGTTGTTCTTGCCTACGGTCTATTGTCGAGACGGGAACAAAGAGATGTGCAGGGTGCACAGGATTTAAGGTTTTGACATATTGTATCATTTCGAGTCAACTTACATTGAGTTTGTAGAGGTTCAAGTCGGTAGAGATGCGAGAGGACTCGAAGGGATGCAGGAGGTTGGTTCTTTGACTTGAGTTGAGGGAATTTCGAGAACGAAATTTCTTTAAGGAGGGAAAATTGAAATGACCCGGACTAGAAATTAATGTAATTTGAGAATTTAATTTGGAAAATGACGGTTTTACCCTTGGTTGTATAAGAGGCTTGAAAGTCAAATTTTGTTTAGAGATACCTTTGGATTGTTTTCTTGGACCATTGCGTAGGTCTCGAACTCAGGAGTTCGTAGATAGGTGGCACGCGAAAAATGGAGTTCGGATGAGAGAGTTATGGGTTTAGAAGCTTCAGAGGCAGTTTGGTAATTTTGGGTTGAGAGATATTTTCTATTAAATAATTAAATTATCCCCAGATGTTTTGTTTTAACAGAGAGAGGATCATCATTCTCTCTCATCTCTCTCGATTTTTCTCTATGGGCCGAAAAGGGAAACACACCCAAGCTCAAGATATGACTTTCGGATTTAGGCCAAACCCCACGAACTAATCACACCATCATGTTCCTCTCTTCCCCATGAGTACAACCATATCCTCCTTGAGCCATGAGGACCGCCGTGGACGACGGGGTGGAGCTTTGAACATGGGCCGAAACTTCCCGTCCATTTTTCGGCCAATCAAGGTGAGATTTCTTAGTTTGGCTTCATATTTAAATTTCGTTGGCTTGAGTAGATGGATTTCCATTACTAGAACATTAAATTTGGTTGAGTATTGAGTGAGTTATGGAGCTTTGAATTTTCGGTTGGTTATGGAGGTTTTTTGCAAAAATGAACAGTGCACGACTCAAAGGTTGAAGGCGAGTAAGGGGTGCAGTCGCACCTACTGGCACGTGGCGGCGTGTGAAGCTTCTCCTCAACCTCCGGCGAACACGAGTATGTAAGTTCTTGATGTTTCGGACCTGTTTGCGTAGGTTTCGGGTCATTCGGACATCGTTTCGGGGTAATTTTGGCGTCCGAAGTGGCTGCGTTTCTAGTTAGGACGCGTGTATACCCCCGGGGGTTTTAGGGGTTAGATTTTATGTTTATAATTGCAATTTAATAATGCCATATATCGTTTTGACAAGCATGGTGACTCCGAGGTCACGAGGGATCGATTAGTTGGCAATTAGGCTCGTTTGGGCCTCGAGGTGAGGGGATTTTACTTCCTATATTGAAATGCATGCATAGTATTATGTCTTTAGTATTTTATATTTACTTACGAATTTTGGGTATTAAGTGGAAGGACTATGAGTTCCGGGAATTTAAGAAAATCATTATTAGTGTTTATTTTCATTTAAGCACTGGGAACATGAATAGTGATTTTTACTTGATTATCCATTAATTATGGATTTCGATAATGTTTTTGGGAAACTATTTGACAATGGACTTCGGCTTAGACTCGGGAAGGTAATTTTATGGATTTCGGTGTATGGATTTTAGGCTGAGGCCCAAGATGATGTATGTGGGCTTAGGCCTAGGTATTTGATGGTTTGGGGGGTTTTGGCCCAGGAAGGTGGGTTAGGCTTTGACCCTGGTGGGAGGGTTGGAGGGAGTTTCTCGGTGAGGTATGGTAGGGAAGATTCCTTCATACACTCAGCATGGTATGAGGTATGGTATGGAGGATTCCATCGTACTCTCGGGATGATATGAGTATGTTATGGAGGATTCATCATACTCTCAGGGATGATATGATACTAGGTATGTTATGGAGGATTCCATCATATTCTCGGGGATGATATAATACGAGGTATGTTATGGAGGATTCCATCATACTCTCGGGGATGATATGATACGAGGTATGTTATGCAGGATTCCATCATACTCTCAGGAGGTTATAATGTGAGGGGTGGTAGGGAGGATTGGACTGAAGGTCGGGATGAGTCGAGATATTGAGCTATGGCTCAGAATGAACCGGGATATCAAGTTACTGCTCGGGATGAGCCGAGATATCGAGTTACGGCTCGAGATGCATCGGGATATTGAGCTACGACTCGGGATAAGCTGGGATATCGAGTTACGACTCGGGATGCGCCGAAATATTGAGCTACGACTAGGGATGAGCCTGGACACCGAGATATGGCTGGTGATGAGCCGGGATATTGAGCTACGATTGGGGATGAGTCGGGATATCGAGTTACCGCTCGGGATGAGCTGGGATATTGAGTTACGGTGTGGGATGAGCCGGATATTGAGTTACAGCTGAGGATGAGCCGCAATATCGAGTTATGGTTCGGGATGAGCCGAGATATTTCGCTATGGATGGGGTTGAGCCGAGACATCGAGCTATGGCTCGAGATGATGGCTACGTCTGAGATATCGAGGTATGAATTGGGAATACGTTTACGGTGGGGAAATCAAGCTATGGCTCAGGTCATGGCTTTGGTCGGGTTAATGATATTGCGGGCACAGGTAAAGATAGTGTGGGTTCCATCGAGGTAAATCTATTGGATTCCGGTAAGTTGTATTTATTTATATATGTAGATATTGATGCATGTAAGGTTTGATAAAGTGGTGGGATACGATAGCCGAGAGTTAAGCCGGCTGATAAGAGTTGACGACGACTTTCACGGGCTTTGATAGGTGATTGATGCACCTGTGAGTGAACGTTCATTATCGTGGTCAGTGGGTTGATGTGGGCGGTGACCTGGATTGACGAGTTGTGATTGGCTCGCACGAGGACGACATTTCAGTTATTTAATACCGTCTTGAGAGACGAGGTTACTGTTGCGGATATACGAGGCTGGGTGTAACACTGTTTGATTTATTTTTATTTTATTTTATATCCTTCGTCTGATAGGTGGAAGACGGTTCAACCAAAGTATAGGGGAGATTCTACTAGATTTTCGGTAGAATTCTCGTAAAGTGTTTATAAGACAGTAAGGGTATTTTAGGAATTATTTTGGGTTGTCAGACGGGGAGCATGACTTTTCTCGGATTTCGAGGGGAATTCGGGAAGGGTCCAGTGAAGATCTGTTAGGTGTTCAATTAATGTTGCAATGAGGCTAGGCTTAGGGTTAAAGAACAAAGGATAAGGTTTTCAAAGAACTTAAGTTGCACCAAGTCATGAAGAATCATGACTTGAACTTGATCTTCCACTTGAACTTTAATCCAAAAATACTGAGCTCAATTCCAAAATTATTTTTCCTTTTTTTTTTCTTTCTTTTTTTTTTCTCTTTTCTTCATCTTCTTTTCTTCTTTTCTTTCTTTCTCTTTTCTTTCTTCTCTTTAACGCCATCTCTCTCTTTTTTTTTTCTTTTCTTCCACGTTTTTTCCTTTTTTTGTTTGAATTGAACTAAATGGCCTTAACTAAATTGAGATGTCACCATTATCCAACTTGGATATAATTTTGCAATATCCACATGGCACACTTAGCATATTTGCATAAACTTCGTTCTTTCATGAACTTCAATTGGAGCAACCTTAGCACAAACCTAAGTTATAGGATATGGCCAAAACGTAGGGTAAATGTTTAGGGAAGGTTATGATTTAGGTGATGAAAGAAAAGGCTCAAGTGTTTGGCTTCAAATTCAGCTAATCGAGCACACAAAATGTAACGACTCGGAAATATAATGAGTGAAGTATAAGGGGCTTGAAAGTTAAATTTTGTTTCGAGACACTTTTGGCAGTGTTACAGGGGCCGTTGCATAGACAAGCGGCAAGCAAAAAATGGAGTCCGTGTGAGAGAGTTGTGGGTCTAGAATGTTCAGGGGCATTTTGGTAATTTTCCCTGGGTAGATATTTTTAACCCAGGTAGATCAGATTCTCCTCCTTTCTCTCTCTCTCTCTCTTCTTGATTCTCATCTGATCCGTGCTACCGAACCCAAAAAACCCAAGATTTTGAACTTCAATTCGAGGCAACCTTGTCCGATTTGGTTCCACCCATCAGAATCTCCTCCTCCCTGCGATCAAGGACGTACCAACCATCGAAGGAAGTAGCCGCGGGAGACACCGAACCGAGGAAAGGAAAAATTTTAACTTTCGATCAATTTTCTGGCCAACTCAGGAATGGGTTTCGTGTTTAAGCTTCATTTTTGAGTTGTTGGGTTTGAGCAGATGGATTTAGACTAAAAATTTGACAAAAACGGTTAAGATTTGAGGAAGTTAGAAAAATTTCTAGGTCGGTCGGCAATGGCATTTTCCGGTGACGGCAGCGCGTGGTACAAGTCCTTGGGTCACGGCAGCGTGTGTCGACAAGCTTTCGACGTTCCAGACCTTTTGGCGTAGGTTTCGGGTTAATCAGACGTCATTTAGGGGTAGTTTTTGGCGTCCGAAGTGACTACATTTTAGTGTGACGCGAGCGGACCTCCCGGGGTTTAGGGAGTCTAAATGTAGGGTTTTTAATTAACGTTGGTAATCCCGATTGTTACTTTTGACATGCGATACTGCTCTGAGAACTTCAGAGTAGCGTACGACTCGGGATTGAGCTAATTGGACGTTTGGGGAGTGGACTTTGGTTTTGTAAAATATAATGCATGCATAAAGGTATATTTGATATAATTGCTTGTTACGTATTGTTTTTGGAAAATTTCTGGAATTTAGAAAATTGTGCTAATAAATTATTACTGGACACGGGAATGATGTTTTGGGTTGTGGCCATGTTTTTGGACTCTGTTTTTATGTCGTTTTGACGTGATAGATTTTGGGTTTCGGTTGAGTCCATGATTTTTGGGTGTAGACCCGAATTTGTGATTTTATTGGATTTGGGCATAAACCCGGTTTTTCAATGAATTTGGCTTAGGCCAAGAAACAAGGGTGTCAAAACATGAATTTTGGTGTTTACTGAATTATTGTCCTCGAGGGTCAAGGTTTTCTCCGACTGGCGTCGAAGGGTATTTCTCCGACGCTGGTGTTGAAGGGTATTTCTCCACCAGGTCGTTGAGGTTGTCTACGCGTAGTACAGGGTTTTGCACAACTCAAGGTTATCGGGTGTGTGGAGGGTATCGAGCTACGGCTCGGGATTTCAATCGGGGAGCAGTGGGATATGTTTATGATATTTTGTGTCCATGTCTGTTTACATGACTTTAAACTTCTTTGAGGAGGGTTTTCAAAGCAGGGTTGTGGACCACGGGATGTTTTCATTATTCGAATTTTCATGGGTCCCACCAATTATTTTAACAAAAGATGGATTTTTCGGTGAGTTTCCGGCTTATCTTTATGGATTTGTTTGAAAAAGAATTTTAATGTTATGCATGCATTGTTTTACTCGTGGAGGGGGAAAAATGTATGTTTTCCTCGTAAATTGTTTTAAAAAGATTATTTTGTCCACTCACACTTATTTTATCCACTCACACTTTTCGTGTTTTAAATCCCCTCCAGGCCGTTGGGTTGACGAGGGCATATCTAGAGGCGGAGGCATTAAATTTTCAGCTGCGCATTTACCTACACTATCGAGTAGGATATTTAGTTCTGTAATTACTTGTCCTACCTAGATGCTCTGTTAAGCCTTTTTGGACTTACTGTACATTATGACTATGTCGATGGTTGTTTGGTGATGTTGGAATTTGTGAGTGTCATTTGATCCTTCGTCTGACTTGTGTTTGAGGGTATTCTGGGAATTGTTTTTATGTTGTCAGACGGGAGCAGGGCTTTTCCCGAGTTTCGAGGGGAAATTCCGGAAGGGTCTTGTCACAAAAGGGTAGGATAAAGGCTTAATGTGGTTAAAAAATGCATAGCCTACATCATCTCTTCTGGTAAATCAAACTTAGAATTAAGAGCACCCACAAAAGAGATTAATCTTTAATAATCAATGCAAATAATGGTAATGAGATCAACTATTTATGAACAAAAATCAAAGAGTGTTTAGGAGTAGAAACAAAATAAATCCCTCTCAAAGAATGACAAGGGTTGTCTCCACTAATTTTCTAAACTCACTTAAACATAATCATCTTGTCTACGTAATCACATAAAGTATGGCATTGTGAAGTGCAAGTTATGATACAAAACTAAACATGGTATAACATTAGTAAAACATTAACGATTAACTTAGCATATTCATCCTTATTAATAATAAAAAAATCATGAATTAAAAAAAAAACATTTAATTTTTTTTCGAAATTTTTTTTTATTTCAAATTTTTTCTTTCAAAATATTTTGAATTTTTTTTCCCTCCAAATTAAATAAAAAAACGAATTTTTTTAATTATTTTATTTTATTTTTATTTGTCAAAAATTCTCATTCCAAAGAAGTTCTCTAATTTTTAAATGAAAGTCCACACCCCTAAGCCTAAACTAAACATTTTACTCAATGTGATAAAGCAAAGATTAAATGAAGATAGTAAAGTTGAGGCATGGCATCAAACAAAAATACGGAAAAAGCAACAAGGGAAGGAAAGATCTAACCGGGTTGGGTTGCCTCCCAATAAGCATGTACCAAAAAAATATAGCAAACTGAGTTAATCAAACAATCTAAGATAAATGGACACCATCAAGGGACAAAGTCCCCGGCAACGGCGCCAAAAACTTGTTGGATAAAATAGACAACATAAATATGAGCCTATTCTATTCAGTTTAACCTTGCAAGTGCACAAATCGTGTAGATAGTATAGCAAATAAGTAAGGGTCGAATCCTACAAGGACTTGTCTTAACGTTTAAATACACTTTATTACTTAGATTGATTAATTAACTCAGAAGCTTAATAAAATAAAATTAGAAAATAAAAACACAAACGTAAACACACATGGGGGGGGGGGGGGGGGGGGAGGGGTTTAACTTAATTAAAAATAAACAAATAAAATAACTAAAATAAAACAATTAATAAAAATAAAAGGCTAGGGCACTCAATCCACCACTAACCACAATTACTCCCTAACATGATTTCCAAGATTCAATTACGATAAATTATCTGAATATGATGCCCATGCAAGGGTCCACTTTAGGGTTCACCTCACACAAATTTATCTCCTTCTTAGTTTGTATGTCGCAAGTTTTTTCGACTCACTACATCAACTATTCAATTATGCAATAGTTCTCTTAAGATTATCTCACAAGTCTCTTAAGCGATTATAACACATAAGAAAGCATTAAGTACAAAAAGAAATTTAATGACATCACACTATCCCTAGAGAATATTCCATCATCTAGGTTGTCATGAATTCGAATTACAAGATTGTTTCTTACCCTCAACCTCTCGATGCAATCTCATCAATAATTTATGTAAACAAGGTGATCAAGCTCATAAACATAAAAAAATAGCAATTCGAACAGTAATCAGAATTTATTCAGCATTCATAATAATATAAAGCAATGGCTAAAATCATATTAAAGAATAACCATGGCTAGGGCTTCCAAAAGACCCAACCTAAAAATAAACTAGAAAATAAAAGACAAGTTTTTTTGCTATGGTATATTTCTGGTGATCTCTTCCTCTTCGAATCTCTCTCTTTTACATAAACCATAGCACCTCTATTTATAGGAGAATTATTAATCCTCAAATAAATAGAAGTTTACATTTAATTCTACAAGGAAAAGGTTTCCTACACATTTAAGAAATCTAATTAAAAACCTTTCCTAAATATAAGAGGAGTAAAAATAATATTTCTAACTAAATAAGCATGAAATCCCCTTGAAACATGGAGAACAAGTGTGAACACAAGCTGTCAATTGGCTTGCCCGCGGTCTTCACGCGGTGTTCCCGGTCTTTGTGTGGTCTTGAAGTAATCTTTAGAATATTCTTGAAATGATCTTGAAATGATCTCTATCCCGCAGGATAGACAAAGGGATGACCTTGGGATGATTTTGGGCTGATTTTTAGTTTGACCACTAGCCCGCGGGGATAGCTCGCAGGCTTCCCGTGAGACCCGATTTGATTCTTTTATAACTTCTTCATTTCAACTCCAAATTGAGTGATTATTTTTCCGTTATTTTGATAATTCAATCATCTTTCTAAATCTGTACATGTCTCATAGAATAGATTATTTTCTCCAGTTTCATATCACGAAATATTAACAAAACATAAGTAAAAGGGTATTAAATCATGGATAAAATATGTATTAATTATGATCTAACACACTACAGACTTCCTCTCCTCCCCACGACCTCAACCATACTATCCTTGAAGCTTGAGGATAGTTGTGGATGATACGGCGAAGCCCGGAAGCTTGGCCGAAACTTCTTGCCCCATTTCCTGCCACCACATGTATTAGATTTCAGTTTTGACTTCATATTTGAATTCTTTGGCTTGAGTAGATAGATTTGGACTATTATCATGATAAATTTGGCTGAGAAATGTGGGAGTTACGAAGCTTTGAAATTTGGCCAACAATGGGAGAATTCGGCCAAATGCCGGCGAACCTGAAGAATACCGGCGCGTGGGGGAGGACCACCTGCCAATCCACCGGGACGTGCCGGCCCATAGGGCCCTCCTTGGGCTCTAGAAACTTGCATTCCGCATGTTTTCGACGATTTCGATCTTTTGGCGGAGGTTTCGGGTCCATCAGAGTTCGTTTGGGGGCTGTTTTACACGTTCAAAGTTACTTTGAACGCGTTTAGGGCGCGTGTGAACTCCTGGGGTTTAGGGCGTCAGATTTTAGATTGTTAATTGTCGTTTAGTAAAGCCAAGTAATGTTTTTGGCAGGCGTGGTGGCTTCGAATGTCATAGGGTACCGAATAGCTTGGAATTGGACTCGTTTGGACGTTACAGTGAGTGGACTTTGTTTTCTAAGTCGTAATGCATGCATATTGCTATGTTCTAAATATTTTATTATCGATTATGAGTTTCGTGAATTAAATGGAATGATTCTAAAATGATTTATGGTTTTCATGGTCGTGGAAATTGAGAATAATTTTTATAAAGTGTTTATTATTTTTCTAAACATCAGAAATTCATGATAGTGATTTTATTTCGATTTTTCACAGAATATAGATCTCAATAATCATTTTTGGAAAAATTTTTGGTATTGACTTGGGCTTAGGCCCGGGAGAGTGATTTTATGGATTTCGGTTTATGGATTTTATGCTTAGGACCGGGGTTATGTATTTGGGCTTAAGCCTAGGTATTGGATGGGTTTGGGGTTTAGACCCAGGATGGTGGGTTAGGCTTTGACCCTGGTGGGAGGGTTGGTTGGAGTTTCTCGGTGAGATATGGCAGGGAGGATTCCCTCATATACTCGGACGGAAAGGAAGTATGGCAGGAGGATTCCCTCATACACTCAGCTTGATATGAGGTATGGTATGGAAGATTCTATCATACTCTCAGCAGGATATGAGCTATGGTATGGATGATTCCATCATAGGCTCGGGAAGGGTACAAGGAGCTATGGTATGGATGATTCCATCATGAGCTATGTCGGATTGAACGAAATGATTTGAATTTGAGATATTTTGTGTCCAGATTAAATTAAATGATTTTAAACTCCTTTGAAGAGAGTTTTCAAACCAAATTCTGGATCACGAAGTATTTTTATTATACAGATTTTATGTGAGTCCAACTAAATGGTTTTAAAGAGAAATGAGAATTTTTGGTGATTTACATATGATGTTGTTATTGATAAATTGTTTTATGTTATGCATGCATGATTTTATAAATGGAGGGGAAGAAAGGTATTTCTTCGAAAATGAATTTATAAATGATTATTTTTGTCCACTCACAACTTTTGTGTTTAAACCCCCTTCAGGCAGTTGAGTAGAGTTGATGCGAACACTGATCTCGAGGCAGAGGCATTAGTACTTCGACTGCGCTGTGTAATTATATTTGAGTAGGATATCTAAATTTTACTCTTGATCCTACTTAGACGCTCTGATATTATATTGTATTTGATTGGTCATTAATTACGGGAATTATTGAGTGCTTGAATCCCTTGTCTGACAAGTGGAAGTATTTATTATTGTTATTATATTTTGTAAGGATTGAAGGGTATTTTGGGAACCTTTTCTTAGGTTGTCAGACGGGATCAGGGTTCTTCCCGGGTTTCGAGGGGAAATTCGGGACGGGTCCTGACATTCTTGGCCTAAGCCAAATTCATTGATTTCAAGGCTCCAACTTCCAGTTTTGATCAACTAATCATATTCTACTCCTTCCAATGATCACAACCGTACCAACCATCGAAGGAGAGGACCACGGTGGAAGCCGAACCGAGGATAAGATGTTTCGGACCTTCCGATCGATTTTCCGGCTAGCACAGGTACGTGTTTGTGGTTTTGAGGGCGCGTGTTCGTGTTTGTGGGCGCGTGTTCTGACCTTCCGTCGACACGTGGCGGCGCGTGGGGCCGAGTCTGAGGTCAAGGTGTCGCGTGACAAGTAGTTTTTGAAGTTTCGGACCTGTTGGCGCAGGTTTCGAGTCAATCGGATGTCGTTTAGGGGTTGTTTCGGACGTTTTAAAGTTGCTTCGTTTTCTAGGCCAGCATAGTTAGACTCCCGGGGTTTAGGGGGTTTATATTTAAGGTTCTTATTATTAACTGGTAATCCCGATTATTAATTTGGACAGGCGATACTGCTCCAGGAACTTCAGGGGAGCGTATAGTTCGGGATTGAGCTTGCTTGAACAGGTTTGTGAGTGGACTTTGATTTATAAACTGTAATGCATGCATAAATGTATCTTTGATTTTAAATACTGTTATGTATGGGTGCAATGAATTTCTGGATTTTAGAAATAATACTGGACACATGTTTTACAATATTTCAGTGAAAGTATGTTTTGAGAAATGGCCTGGTTTTTGTACTTGATTTTGATATCGTTTTGACGTGGTAACTATTTGAGTATGTGATATGGGTTGAGACCCATAATTATGATTTATTGATTTTGGCCATAAAATGATATTGCAAAGAATTTGGCTTAGGCCGAGAAACAAAGATTTCAAAGTATGGATTTGATTCACTGGTTCCCGTCCCGATGGTTATTGTTGCTCTGACTGGTGTTGAGGGGCCTTGCTCTACCAGTTGTTGAGGGTTCGGACCTTAGGTGTTGAGGGGCCTTGCTCCGCCGGGTCGCGAAGCTGTCTATGCATAGTACAGAGAGTACAGATAGTACAGCTGGTACACAGAGTTGTACAGATATGAACACATCTCAAGGGATACCCTGGTGTGTTATGGATATGTCGGGAACAGTAAAAATTTGAGATATTATGTGTCGGATTGAACGAAATGATTTGAATTTGAGATATTTTGTGTCCAGATTAAATTAAATGATTTTAAACTCCTTTGAAGAGAGTTTTCAAACCAAATTCTGGATCACGAAGTATTTTTATTATACAGATTTTATGTGAGTCCAACTAAATGGTTTTAAAGAGAAATGAGAATTTTTGGTGATTTACATATGATGTTGTTATTGATAAATTGTTTTATGTTATGCATGCATGATTTTATAAATGGAGGGGAAGAAAGGTATTTCTTCGAAAATGAATTTATAAATGATTATTTTTGTCCACTCACAACTTTTGTGTTTAAACCCCCTTCAGGCAGTTGAGTAGAGTTGATGCGAACACTGATCTCGAGGCAGAGGCATTAGTACTTCGACTGCGCTGTGTAATTATATTTGAGTAGGATATCTAAATTTTACTCTTGATCCTACTTAGACGCTCTGATATTATATTGTATTTGATTGGTCATTAATTACGGGAATTATTGAGTGCTTGAATCCCTTGTCTGACAAGTGGAAGTATTTATTATTGTTATTATATTTTGTAAGGATTGAAGGGTATTTTGGGAACCTTTTCTTAGGTTGTCAGACGGGATCAGGGTTCTTCCCGGGTTTCGAGGGGAAATTCGGGACGGGTCCTGACATTCTTGGCCTAAGCCAAATTCTTTGATTTCAAGGCTCCAACTTCCAGTTTTGATCAACTAATCATATTCTACTCCTTCCAATGATCACAACCGTACCAACCATCGAAGGAGAGGACCACGGTGGAAGCCGAACCGAGGATAGGAAGTTTCGGACCTTCCGATCGATTTTCCGGCTAGCACAGGTACGTGTTTGTGGTTTTGAGGGCGCTTGTTCGTGTTTGTGGGCGCGTGTTCCGACCTTCCGTCGGCGCTTGGCGGCGCGTGGGGCCGAGTCTGAGGTCACGGTGGCGCGTGACAAGTAGTTTTTGACGTTTCGGACCTGTTGGCGCAGGTTTCGAGTCGATCGGATGTCGTTTAGGGGTTGTTTCGGACGTTTTAAAGTTGCTGCGTTTTCTAGGCCAGCATAGTTAGACTCCCGGGGTTTAGGGGGTTTATATTTAAGGTTCTTATTATTAACTGGTAATCCCGATTATTAATTTGGACAGGCGATACTGCTCCAGGAACTTCAGGGGAGCGTACAGTTCGGGATTGAGCTTGCTTGAACAGGTTTGTGAGTGGACTTTGATTTATAAACTGTAATGCATGCATAAATGTATCTTTGATTTTAAATACTGTTATGTATGGGTGCAATGAATTTCTGGATTTTAGAAATGATGCTGGACACATGTTTTACAATATTTCAGTGAAAGTATGTTTTGAGAAATGGCCTGGTTTTTGTATGGATTTTGATATCGGTTTGACGTGGTAACTATTTGAGTATGTGATTTGGGTTGAGACCCATAATTATGATTTATTGATTTTGGCCATAAAATGATATTGCAAAGAATTTGGCTTAGGCCGAGAAACAAAGATTTCAAAGTATGGATTTGATTCACTGGTTCCCGTCCCGATGGTTATTGTTGCTCTGACTGGTGTTGAGGGGCCTTGCTCTACCAGTTGTTGAGGGTTCAGACCTTAGGTGTTGAGGGGCCTTGCTCCGCCGGGTCGCGAAGCTGTCTATGCTTAGTATAGAGAGTACAGATAGTACAGCTGGTACACAGAGTTGTACAGATATGAACACATCTCAAGGGATACCCTGGTGTGTTATGGATATGTCGGGAACAGTGAAAATTTGAGATATTATGTGTCGGATTGAACGAAATGATTTGAATTTGAGATATTTTGTGTCCAGATTAAATTAAATGATTTTAAACTCCTTTGAAGAGAGTTTTCAAACCAAATTGTGGATCACGAGGTATTTTTATTATACAGATTTTATGTGAGTCCAACTAAGTGGTTTTAAAGAGAAATGAGAACTTTTGGTGATTTACATATGATGTTTTAGTATGATAAATTGTTTTATGTTATGCATGCATATTTTTATAAATGGAGGGGAAGAAACGCATTTTCTCGAAAAGGAATTTATAAATGATTATTTTTGTCCACTCACAACTTTTGTGTTTAAACCCCCTTCAGGCAGTTGAGTAGAGTTGACGCGAACACTGATCTCGAGGCAGAGGCATTAGTACTTCGACAGCGCTGTGTAATTATATTTGAGTAGGATATCTAAATTTTACTCTTGATCCTACTTAGACGCTCTGATATTATATTGTATTTGATTGGTCATTAATTACGGGAATTATTGAGTGCTTGAATCCCTTGTCTGACAAGTGGAAGTATTTATTGTTATTATATTTTGTAAGGATTGAAGGGTATTTTGGGAACCTTTTCTTAGGTTGTCAGACGGGATCAGGGTTCTTCCCGGGTTTCAAGGGGAAATTCGGGACGGGTCCTGACATCCATCCTGATAATGCACAATGTAGGATCCTGGAGTTGAGCCTCAATAATCCGATCAATCAGAACAGGCCTCACATGGAAACTAGCCAATAAAGCCCCCTGGCTATCCATGTCCAGTTCTATCCCTGCTCTACATAACTCTACCAGTAACGGTAGGTAGACAGTATGCAAATGGGCCAAAGAACCCATGGATTTCCTGCTCAATGCATCCGCCACAACATTGGCTTTCCCTGGATGGTACTCTATAGTACAATCATAATCCTTTATTAGCTCAAGCCAGCTTCTCTGCCTCAGTTATAGTTCATTTTCAGCGTAATGCCTCCGAGATGCGAGTTCCGTCAACAGTTGGAAAATATTGGGGACACACCTGAACCTGCAGTGGAGCCTGATATGAGGCAAACACTAGAACAATTGGGTCAAACGTTGACTTCTGTACTTCAGAGTAGGACTGCTACTGAAGGTTCAGACATTGAGAGAGCCCAGAGATTAGGGGCTACAATATTTATGGGCGACTTTAGCCCAGATGATGCAATAGAGTGGATTACTCGTTTAGAGAGAGTGTTCTCGGTTATGAGATGTCCTTAGGGGGACAGGGTGCTGTTAGCCACTTTTCTGCTGGGTGGTTTCGCTTATCATTGGTGGAACGCATTAGAGGTATCAGGTTGGGAAGTCAGTACAATTACCTGGGCGACCTTTCGGGAGAAGTTCCTTGAGCAATTTTATCCTTGCTCGTACCGAGATGCCAGGGAGCAAGGATAAAATTGCTGCGATTACTATTCATCGGAGAAAAATCCTCCATAACCACCCGAAAATTCAAAGCTCCATAACTCTCTCAATTCCCAACGAAATTCAACATTATAATAATGGAAATTCATCTACTCGATCCAAGGAATTCAAATATGAAGTCCAAATTGAGAAACCTAACCTATGGTGGCCGAAAAATGGACGGGAAGTTTTGGCCCATGTTCAAAGCTCCACCCCGTCGTCCATGGCGTTCCTCACGGCTCAAGGAGGATATGGATGAGTTCATGAGGTCGTGAAGAAGGTTATGGTGCGTTTCGTTTTGCTCGAAAAGACCCGTATCTCCCACATCCGGGCTCCGTTTTTCGCGTGCCGCCTGTCTACGAACTCGTGAGTTCAAGACCTACACAATCGTTCAAGAAAAGTTTCCAAAACTATCTCCGAATGAAAAGTGACTATCGAGCCTCGAGGGTAAAATCGTCATTTTCCTTATTAAATTCCCAAATTACTTTAATTTCTTGTCCAGGACGTTACAACTTTCCCGCCTTAAAGAAATTTCGTCCTCGAAATTCTCTTAATTCAGGTCAAAGGACCAACCTTCTGCATCATTTCGAGTCCTTTCGCGTCTCTACCGACACGAACTGAAACTCTGCTGCGATTCCCAATTGAACCTCTACAACTCAATGGAAGTTGACCCGATAAAATCCTTGTTTCCTAGTCTAAGCCAAAACCATAGGAAAATCGGGGCCAAAGCCCAAACCTGATAAAATCACAGTCACGGTCTAACCCAAAGGGCCCAGAAGAAATATGTCAGGGTCTAATGGTCTGTAAAGATCCGGCATGTTTCCCCATACAAATAGTGTCTCCAAATCTTCAATGCATGCACAACTATAGCTAACTATAGCCAACTCATGGGGTTTAAGTTGCCTGCAAGCTTATGTTATCACCTTCCCATGATGCATCAGCACGCAACCTATACGTCGTAATGTTGCGTCACTGTACACCTAAAATCCATTACTATCATCAATTAACACAATTACAAATCAATCCAAGTACCGTGGGAACACCCTATTCATCAAATCAATCCAAATACCGTGGGAACACCCTATTCATCAAATCCATAAATACCGCCGGCGCATTGGTTAAACCAAAGGGCATCACCAGAAACTCATAATGCCGATAGCATGTCCTGGAAGCCGTTTTGGAAATGTCCTCTTCCCTTATCCTTTCCTGATGGTACTCGGATCTAAGGTCAATTTTTTAGGAATACCTTGCCCCCTTTTTAATTGGTCAAACAAATCGTCAATTCATGACTAAGGATATTTATTCCACACCTTAACCCTGTTCAACTGCCTATAGTCGATACATAGCCTCAAACCACCGTCTTTCTTCCTTACAAATAACACCGGCGTACCCCAAGGTGATACACTCGGTCGAATAAATCCCATATCCACTAGGTCCTGCAATTGAGTCTTCAATTCCCTCATCTTAGGTTAGGTACCCAGAATAAGCTCTATGGTGAACTCAATCTGCCAGAAAGGTGGCAACCCGAAAACTCATTCACCATAGGAATATCCTCTAACCTCAACAGAGTATCTCGAGAATCGATCACATGAGCTAAATATCCCTCACCACCTTTCCTCAGTAACTCCTCAACCGTCAAATCCAATATCACTCCTGAGGGAAGCACCCCACAATCTCCCTGAAAAGTAAGTTTCGGCAAACCTGGACTCCGGAATACCACCCTCTTGTCGAAATAAGCAATGGAGGCATGACGGGTGGTTAACCAATCCACCCCCATAATCACATCAAAATCATAAATGTCCAAGGGGATTAATTTTGCCTCCAACTCATGACCTCCCATTACCACCGGACAACTGCGTATCACTCGGTTCGCCACTAACATTTCTCCGATAGGGGTGCTAATGCCCATGTCCCAACCAATTAGTGACAAATCAAGAAATTTCTGCTCATATTGTGCCACCGTCATGTACCCCTACGGCAACTCCAAAACCTTAGCCTCTCTGCCATCTCGGTATGAGCGAGGATAAAATTGCTCGAGGAAGCGCTCCCGGAAAGCTTCCCATGTAAGTGTACGGACATCCCATCCCGTCATCTACAAGGCATGCCATCAACGATACGCATAACCACTGAGAAGAAATGTGGGTAAATGCAACCTATGCACCGGAGGGCACCTCATAAGAGCAAATACTCATTCCATACCAGTAATCCAATCATCAGCATCATCTAGGCCTAACTCGCCCGTAAACACTGTATCCCCCAGCCTCTAGGCTCGCTCAATGTCAGAAGCGTCAGAAGTAGTCCTACCCTGAAGAACAGTCGTCAATACCTGACCTAACTGAGCTAGAGTCTATCTCAAATTAGGCTCTAACACGGGATCATGTGTACCCCTAACTTTATCAGCTTCATCACCGTTTCCAGGCCCCAGACGGGGATCGCGTCTTAGAGGCATCACGCTGAAAAGAACCATAATTCATCAGTACCACAATCAGATGTACCCTAGGTGTACGGTCTAAAGGAATGTAAACCTAGAGCTCTGATACCAAATTGAGAGGACCCTTCCCGAATTTCCACTCGAAATCTGTGAAAAGCCCTACTCCCGTCTGACAACCCAAAATTTTCCTAAAATACCCTCTGTATTATAAACACTTACTGTTAGACGAAGGATATAAAATAAAAATAAAAATAAATCAAACTGTGTTACACCCCGCCTAGTATATCCAAAACTGTAACCTCTTCTCTAAAGATGGTATTAAATAACTTAAATGTCGTACTCGTACGAACCAATCACAACTCATCAATCCGGGTCATCGCTCATACCAACCCACTGACCACGGTAACGACCATTCACTCATAGGTTCATCAATCACCTATCAAAGCGCGTGAAAGTCATTGTCAACTCCTATCAGCCGGCATAACTCTCGGCTATCATATCCCACCTCTTTATCAAACCTTACATGCAACAAGATTAGCATATATGTAAATACAACCTATTAGAATCCATTTGATTTGCCCCATGAAACCCACACTATCTTTACTTGTGCCCGCCATATCAGTAACCCGGTTGACGCAATATTAGTAACCCAGTTGAAGCCATTATCCCGAGCCATAGCACGATGTCTTGGCTCATCCCCAGCTGTGGCTCAATATCCCGGCTCATCCCAAGCCATAACTCAAAATCTCGGCTCATCCCCAACCGTAGCACAATATCCCGGCTCATTCCGAACTATAATTCGATATCCATGTTGATCCCCAACCATAGCTCAATATCCCAGCTCATCTCGAGCCGTAACTCGATATCCTGGCTCATCCCCAGCCATAGCTCAATATCCCGACTCATTCCGACCGTCATCCCCAGTCGTAGCTCAGTATCCCGGCTCATCCCAAGCCGTAGCTCAATATCCCGGCGCATCCCGAGCCGTAACTCGATATCTCGTCAACCCTATGATGGAATCTTCCCTACCATACCTCACCGAGACTTTCCCACCAGCCCTCCCACCAGGGCCAAAGCCTAACCCAGTATCCTGGGTCGAAACCCCAAAATCATCAAATACCCAAGCCTAAGCCCAAATACATACCCCAGCCCTAAGCCTAAAATCCATACACCGGAATCCATAAAATTACCTTCCCAGGCCTAAGCCCAAGTCCATTGTCAAATAGTTTCCTAAAAATATTATCGAACACCGTAATTAATACTAATCCAAAATTAGTAGATAATCAAGTAAAAGTCACTATTCATTATTCCATTGCTTAAAACAAAAATAAACACTTATAATTCCCGGGACTCATAAGAATACTAAATATTCCTTCCACTTAGTTCCCAAAATTCGTAAGTAAATATAAAATACTGAAAATATAATAATATGAATGCATTTCCATTTAGGAAGTAAAGTCCCCTCACTTTGAGGCCCAAACGAACCTAATTTTCAGCTAATCGGTCTCTCGTGACCTTCGTAGCCACCGCGTTTGTCAAAACGATACGTGGCAATAGAAATTGCAATTATAATTCAAAAAACAACCCCCTAAACCTCGACAGGTATACATGCGTCCTAACTAGAAACGAAGCCACTTCGGACGCCCAAAACTACCCCTAAACGATGTCTGATTGACCCGAAACCTGCACCAACAGGTCCGAAACGTCGAAACCATGAAAATGGGTGTTCATCGGAACCCAAGGGTAAGCTCCACGCACCACCACATGCGGGTGGACAGCTGGGAACCCCCTCCCACGCGCGACTGCAGCTTGGGACTCGCCCTTTACCTCTAGCTACGGTTACTGTTCATCTTAGAAAAATCCTCCATAACCACCTGAAAATTAAAAGCTCCATAACGCTCTCAACTCTCAACAAAATTCAACGTTTTAATAGTGGAAATTCATCTACTCGGTCCAAGGAATTCAAATATGAAGTCCAAATTGAGAAACCTCACTTGTGGTGGCTAGAAAATAGACGGGAAGTTTCGGCCCATGTTCAAAGCTCCACCCGTCGTCCACGGCGGTCCTCATGGGTCAATGAGGATATGGATGAGTTCGTGAGGTCGAGAAGAAGGTTATGGTGGGTTTAGTTTTTGTCGAAAAGGCCAAAATCAAAATCCCAAAATTTGGGGGTTCTTGATTCCTCACGGGAGAAAGGGAAGAGAAGTTTCGGGAGAGAGGATGAGTGTGTTCCAAAAAATCTGGAGAAAAGGTAGATAAAGCCTTCCAAAAATATCTACACTCCAAAATTACGAAAATACCCGTCAAGGTTATAGACCTGTATCTCCCACATACAGGCTTCGTTTTTCGCGTGCCGCTTGTCTACGAACTTGTGAGTTTGAGACATACACAACCGTTCAAGAAAAGTTTCCAAATCTATCTCTGAACAAAAAGTGACTTTCAATCTCCGAGGGTAAAATCATCCTTTCCCATATTAAATTCCCAAATTACTTTAATATCTGGTCTGGATTGTTACACTACGCCATAAATCTAGCACATCAGCAGGTTCTCAGCTGTGACCTAAATCTGGCCCTGCGCCTAAAATGGGGCTTGTGGCTTGTTGATTCAATTCTTTTGCACTTCTGAGCTGAATCGCATTGGCAGTGGCCTTATTGAAAGTGTTCTTGGGGTTGATTTGGACTTGGCTAGGCAATTGGGGTCCAAGGTCCATTTTGTATAGTTGGCTGGCCATTTGGCCAATTTGAGTCTCAATGGCAGTAATGGCACGATCATTTTGAATCAAATGGTTCCTAGTCACTTGTTGAAATGCAATTGTGCTCTGGACTTAAGATTGCATCATATTCTGAGTAGACAATAGTACGTCCTCAGTTGACTTGCCTCCCAAGGTCAGGTTTGCTTGTTGTCCATGTTGAGTAACCTAATTTTGAACTTCAGCAGCCACGGGATGTCCTTGGAATCCAGGGGGTGCACTAGGGTTTTGCACATTCCGATTATTACTCCACTTGAAGTTTGGATGGTTCCTCCATCCAAGATTGTCGGTATTGGAGTAAGGGTCATTTCGTGGCTGTGTCACATCATTGTACTTGCCTATTTAGTTTGCATTTTCTACAAGTGACTGTGTCCCATCATTGTACTTGCCCGTCTGACAACCCAAAATATTCTTAAAATACCCTTACTGTCTTACAAACACTTACTCAGACGAAGGATATAAAATAAAAGTAAAAATAACTCAAACAGTCTTACACCTCACCTCGTATATCCATAACTATAACCTCGTCTCTCAAGACGATATTAAACAACTGAAAATAGTACTCGTGCGAGCCAATCAAAACTCGTCAATCCAGGTCACCACCCACACCAACCCACTGACCACAGTAATGAGCATTCGCTCACAAGTGCATCAATCACCTATCAAAGCCTGTGAAAGTCATCGTCAACTCCTATCAGTCGGCATAACTCTCAGCTATCGTATCCCACCTCTTCATCAAACCTTACCTGCAACAAGATTCGCATATAAGTAAATACAACTTATCATAATCCAATTGATTTACCTCGATGAAACCCATGCTATCTTTACCTGTGCCCGCCATATCAGTAACCTGGCTGAAGCCATCATCCTGAGCCATAGCTCGATGTCTCGGCTCATCCCCAGTTGTAGCTCAATATCCCGGCTCATCCCGAGCCGTAACTCAATATCCCGGCTCATCCCCAGCCGTAGCTCAATCTAACCAAGAAACATCAATTTAAGTAGTAAAGTAACACACCAAGATAAACAAAACAATCAAACCAACGCAAAACCAAACTAAGAAGTTGTCATGGTTAGGGCTTCAAGATTAGCCCTAACTTAAAAGAAACTACTCACCACACCTAACGAATAACATAAACTTGATTTAAATTGAATAAATATTGGCACTTAGGACAAATAGTTGGCTCCGTCAGGACCTAGGGCAGGTCCTGAATATCGGTGGCTTGGCCCTGGGAATGTATTCATCGCACCTAGGAGCGCCTTAGTGTTTGGATGGCGTCATTATGGTTCAGAGGGTTAGAAAACACTTCGCGTCCTGGTTGAATGGCATCTGGATGGAAAAAGGCATTATTTGGCCCAACTGGGTCATGGTAGGAACCTGTCCTGGACTTGACGATAAATATCGATACTCTTAGGGCGCATCCTGGAACTGGAATTAAGGCGCTGTCGTGTCCTGACTCGTCGGTTGAACTTTACTTGAAAACGTGTCAGGGACATGGGCTCGAATCTCATTGAGGCGTGGCGAAGCCACGTCTTGATTGGAACTTTGGCTTATAGTGGACACGACTTGGAGTAGCTAGGGAACTTGAACTTGGCGCATCTCCAAACATGTCAAGGAAAAGATCTGGGCTCGATCTTGGGCATGTGTTAGGGACACGGCTGGGGCTCCAACTTGCCACTCGAGGGCAAGCCTTGGCGCGGCCTGGGACTCGGTTTAGGTGTCATTGAGGACATGTCAAGGACATGTCCTTACTAGGTTCTTGGCATGACAAAGGTGCCACATACCTCCTACTAGGTGCCCTACCTCTTTCAACCACCACATACTACCTTGGGCGTAGGAGAGCCTTTAGGCCGACAGCACACCGGTGCTATCCCTAATCGACAACCCGTTGTTGAATACTCCAGCGAAGTTAGCTTCTTCCATCATTGGACATCCTGCGAAGTATGTTCTTCAATTGAGAATACCTGACAGATTTGAACACCATTGGTCTTCTCGTTGCAAAGCTTCTTCACCATTGTTGTAAGTTGACAAAGGACATCATCTTTGTCGCGATTGTACATGTCACCACTAGCCTTAGAGGAATTTCCTCTGTTGCAGAATTGCTTTTCCCTTTGAACGATGGTCACAAAGGCCATCTTCGCCTCCTCCCCGGTGTCGTCCATTATTCCTTTCGATTGAGAATTGATCTTGACTCGATGATTGGTCTTCAATCCGCCATAGAAGTACAACATTGACAAGCTATCGTCAATGTTGTGGTGGGGGCAAGCTTGAATCATCTTGCTAAATCGATCCCAGTATTCATAGAAGCGTAAGTCCATTGTTTACGTGGGCGCCATGATCTCCTTTCGCTACTTGTTTGTTTTTTCCTCAGGATTGTACTGCATGAGAAATTTGGACTCTTAGTACAATCTTTGAGGATGAAATGAAAGAGTCGTAGACGATTACCCGCTTTCGTCATTCCGTTGATGTGCAGCGTGGAGCAGACTTCAACAAATTCTTTGATGTGAAGGTGCGGATCCTCTCCAGAAAGTCCATGAAATTTCAGCAGCATGTGAATGGTTCTAGACTTCAACTCGAAATTTTCCACAGTTGATGCTGGAAAGACGAAGAGAAATTGGTCCTCCATGACGTGAGGGGTGGCAAAATCCTTCAATAGACGTGGGCCTTGGTTGTTGATTAGGGCACGCTCCCTTCCTCGCTCCTCTTCCATCCATGGACTTGGTGGTGGTGAGCCTTGGATAGAAGACACTCTTGATGACGGGGGAGTGCTTGATCCGTGCAAAGAGCCTTGGACGGATCCTCTTGATGACATAGAAGGGTACCAAAAAGAGTTAAAAAAAAAAATTGGTTCATAAATCCAAACTAAATGGAAACCGTTGAGGGACAAGTCCTCGGAAACTGCGACAAAAAATTGATAGTTAAAATAAAGAACACAATAAATATGAACTCTATTCTTAACACCTATATATTTGGAAGTGCACAAAATAGACTGAGATAGTGTAATCGCAAGCAAAGGTCGATCCCTCGAGGACTTGTTCAACGATTAATCCAATTACGTTCAGATTTTATTAAGTCAATTAAAAGACACTAAAACCACTAAAATAAAGCAAAACACACGCCTAGACCGAGACTCACTACTTAATTAGATATGCAAGAGACAATAACACAAGGCAACAATCCTAATTAGACTCTAGCTATACTTGTGACACAAGAAACACAAAAAGACTCTGACAAGGACTTAAAACAATGAGAAACGGCCAGATTAAGGAACACTCCACATATATATTACTCTCTCTTACTTAGCTTGTTATAGGACAGATGAGTACCTTAGAACGTCTATCACCTACCAGTTAAGATGATGAATGAAGTACAAAGAGAATTTAATGACACCACACAACCCCTAGAAAAGTGACGTGCAGTCCTAGGTTGTCATTTTAGTTTACGAATAGGTGTCCCTCCACCTACCCTTGATGCAATAAATCACAAGCTGATATGACGGTCAGTCAAGCAATTACATCAATAATTATCCGCAAATAAGGTGGACAATCTTATAAACCTAAATTAAGTTCATTAAGCTCAATAATCCAACTTATTCAGCATTCATAGCAATATAAATCAAGAGGCCAAAATCTGATTATCGAACTCACATGGCTAGGGCTTCAAGCAACCCTAATCCTATAAAGAACTACTCACGCATAATTATAAAGCAAAGCTTAATTGAATTCATAATCAAAATAAATAAAAGAAAGTAAACACACAATCAAGAACCCTGAAGAACACGCCAAGGATGTTCCAAGACGTCTACTCTAGGCTCCACTCTCTCTCAAAACTCAAAGTGTTTAAAACACAAAAACTGTAAATTTAAAGGTGTTTGCTGCTAGGTCTAAAAGTTAGGGTCCTGACCCGTGAGGCTTGTGCTCCTATTTATAGGAGACCAAGACCTTTACACATTAGGAGAATACTTAGGAAACCTAGTGAAATAATGACTAATATATTGCTATCCTAGTTTGGTATGGAAAAGGACTCAAAAAGGGAATCATTGTAGGACAAGGAGAGCTTCTATGCGGCAAGCATTCAGGGTTTGTCTTCAAGTATTTCTTTTGTGGCAAGGTTGCTTCTGAGATCCTTCTAGGGGTTCTTGGATGGACAGGAATGGGCTGGGCCAAGCCTAGACATTTTTGACACAGCTGGACCTCAATTTGACACCTTTTGGGCCTCCTTTTGGACTTGTGAAGGACATGGCATGTCATTGACCACTGCAGCTAGGACACGCCACTTATTTCACTTCCTTTTGATATATCTAGCCTGGTTCTGGGCCTTGCCCTACTGAAAAGCTTGTAGAAAACTCAATGGCCCAATTTGGCTCAAATTAGGGCTCCATGGACGTGTTTTAGGGCAAAACAAGACAAGGGCATCTCGTTGGCATTTATGAGCACGCCTTAAGGCTCCATTAGCTTTCTAACATCGATTGAATTCCAATTGGTTGATGACACACTTGGTTCCATTGAGTTCCAGGTCATGGCTGATTTTGGCCTAAATCGGAGTGTCACGGGACATGTCTGGGGACACGTATTAGGGCCCAAAATTAGGGCGCATATGAGGCTCTTCAGGGACTCCGATTAGAGTGCATCATATGTCTCTGATGCATTATTTAGGGCGCGCCTTCAGGGTAGGAACTTCGCCCGTCTGAGTTCTCGGATGGGATGTCTTGGCACATGTCAATGGCATGTCACGGACACAAACTTGGGCTCGGTAGAGTGTCTTTGGGACGCGTTATGGGACACTGATCAGTCGTTATTTATGCATCATTTTGAGGTCTTTATATGCCTCTCTTACATGTCTTTTGAATGATTTCGTGCCATCAATAGTAGAAAATGATCAATCTTGTGAGACTTGTGCAGAGTTAGAAAGATAGGTAAAATCTGGAAAGAACGCAAAAAGAATGACTCAAATCGGAGTCCAGATGAAGGAGATGTCCTCATTTCAATATCAGGTCCTCAACGGGGTCCTGAGTGCGCCAGTGCGCCAGTGCACCTATTTTGGGCCACTGGCCAAGTACCTCATATCAGGCCCACCGGGTCCCGAACTTGTGTTTCATGACATCAAGGTCAAGTCCTAGAAGTGCCAAGGTCGCGCCAAGGCAGGTCGAGGACATGTCCCAAGAACTCCCATCCTTGCCCAGATGTGCGCCTAAGCCGGGGTCCCTGTTCCGCCAGCAGTGGATCAGAGGTTCTCCCTCTGCGCCAAGCCTGCCAACATTTGTGCCAAGCCTGAACGACGATGCGCTTCTATTATACTCCTAACGTACTTCAAAAGCGCGGTCCCAGATCCTGATTACGAAGACACTCAAAAATCCAAGTTTGGCCAGCTTGCGTTCCCACTTGCCAGCCTGCATTCACACTTCCGGCCATGCTCTGATTGGTTCGAATAGATTTTAAAGACTTTATAATTAATTAAAAGTAAAATAACTTTCCCTATTCCTATAGGACATGGTTTTACCAATCTGTATAGAACAAGGTTATACCAAAAGAACAAGGTTATACCAATCCTTAAAGAACAAGGTTATACCAATCCTTAAAGAACAAGGTTATACCAATCCTTATAGAACAAGGTTTTCCCTTGTCTATAAAAAGGAGAATCAGATAGAGGATTGGGGGCGTTTTTGTTTTCTGGAAAAACAGAGACCTGAGCCACAGAGTTCCGTTCTGGTTTTCTAGAGAATTAGGGACCATATTTTCGGTGATAATCTTTCACATAGATTATTGGACGTGGAGCTTGGAGAAGAAGGCCCTGCCGTGTCTTCTGCTGCATCTGTTCTTAACAATCTCCTTTGTACCCTTATTTTCATTATTGTAATTTACTTATGGATTCAATTATACTTGTGTTTATTTCAGTTATGTCTGAGTTGTCATTAGGATTAGGGCTGCTTGAAGCCCTAGCCATGTTAGCTTATTGATTGGATTTCTGGCTCTTGATTATGATTGCTATGCATGCTGAATAAGTTGGATTACTATGCTTAATGAACTTAATTTATGCCTATAAGATTAGCTACCTTGTTTGCATATAATTATAGATGTAATTGCTTGAGTGACCGTCATATCATCTTGTGATTTGGAGCATCGAAAGTATTCGTACTTGTAATCTTAACTCATGACGACCTAGGATTGCATGCCACTTTGCTAGGCTAATGTGGTGTCATTAAATTCTCTTTAAACTTCATGCATCATCTTAAAAGGTAGGTGATAGACGTTCTAGGCATATGCCCTGTTTAGAACATGCTAAGTAAGAGGGAATAAGATGTGTCTAGTGAACCAACGCCAGGTCCTAGGCACGGGCACCTAATTCAGAAAATGCATAGTAATTAGGTCAAGGAAATTTGGTTAAGAGCTATAATTGGTTAGAGTGGATAGTAAGCCTTAATTCGCCTTAGTTAACAACTTTTCATTCTTGCATTGTTATTTTCTATACTTTGATTTACTTGTCTTTAAATTTCAGTTATCACATCATAAACCCCCCCCCCCCCCCCCCCCTGTGTGTGTTTTTGCCTAAGTTAACAAATCTGAACTAAATTGGTCATCACGTTGATACAAGTCCTCGAGGGATCGACTCTTGCTGTGCTACTATACTATACTTATCGATTTGTGCACTTGCAAGGATTTTATAACTGTTAGAATTGAATTGCATATTTCTTGCTCTTTAAATCTACCAACAAGTTTTTGGCGCCGTTGCCGGGGACTTGCCCCTCAACAGTGCCCATTCAAGTTTAGATTTGTAAATTAGTTTTGTTTCTTTTTTGTTAGGTACCCGTGTATGTCATTCCAAGGTTCAGTGCACGGGTCATCAAGTTGACCATCATCGCAAGCATCTTCAGTCCACGGCTCCCCGCCACCAAGCCCAAGGAGGATGGCGGACCACAGAGAAGAGCAGGGGCTGGAACGTGGCCTAGTACCGCAAGCCCCATGGCGCCTTAAGGATTTTGCCATGCCCCATGTCTCGGAGGATCAATTTCCAATTGTTTTTCTCGAGTCAACAGTGGCAAACTTCGAATTAAAGTCGGGGACAATTCACATGCTGCCTACATTCCACGGCCTTGCTGGCGAGGACCCGCACTTTCATATCAAGGAATTTGTTGAGGTTTGTTCAACACTGCGCATCAATGGTATGACAGAATCGGAAATCCGCCTGCGGCTCTTTCACTTCAGTCTCAAGGATCGCGCCAAGACATGGTTTCATTCATTGGCGCCGGCTTCCATTCACTCTTGGAGGGACTTGACGTCCAAATTCTTAACACAGTACTTTCCCGTGGAAAAGACAAATGAGTTAAAGTCCAAGATCATGAACCCACGGCAAGACATGGAGGAGTCTTTCTACGAGTTTTGGGAGCGGTTCAATCAGATGCTACGGGCGTGCCCCCACCACCATATTGATGCCCATCATCTTATGCTATACTTCTATGGAGGCTTGAAAACTAGCGATCGGACAATGGTGGATTCTCAATGGTGGATTCTCAATGGTGGATTCTGCGAGGTATGTTCAATTCAGGGCCACACATCCCAGGACTGCCCGGTTGTGGAAGAGGCCAACTTTCCGGGGTGGAGAAATCATCCTAATTTCCGTTGGAGCAACAATCAAGCACCCGCGAATCCCTTGCCACCCCCTGGATTTGAGCAGCAAGCCGCAGGCCCTCAGGGGAACTACCACGGTCCTTCCTCAGACCAGAATGGCGGAAGCAAGTCTGTTGAGGACTCCATCCATATCCTGACTCAACAGCAGGCTCAACTCATAAAATTCATGCACGATAGCCAGAGTCAGACGGGAGACTTCAAAAATGCAATTGCAAACTTGGAGCGTCAAATGGGACAGGTGGCGAACCAACTAAATCAGCGGGAGCAGGGCAAGCTACCGAGTCAAGTCCTGGTAAATCGGAAAGGATTTCACAATCCTACGGCTAATGCCATCACGCTGGAGAAGGAAACACCACTTCAAGACCCCACATATGCCACCCTCACAGGACCTGAAACTGAGCCTCAACCTACTCTGCCAAGGATCACCGACCAGGGCGCGCCGTAAAACATGCCACGGCCAACACCTCTGGCGCAGAACCAGTCCAATGAGTCACCAAGTGCCCTACCGCAAAGAGGACCTGACACTGCGCCTACTTCGGCCACGACTAGCATGCAACCTGCTCCTAAGCCCAAGTCGCAGCACTCGAATACTTCTAACTCTAAACCTCAGAATTCCAATTCTAAAAAAAGTCACTTTTGAGTTAGCTAATAATGTTGATTATCCATTTCCTCGCAGGTTCCAAAACAGGAATAAGCAAAAAGAGGACTTTGAGGAAGAAATCATCAGCATGTTGCAGAAGCTTCAGATCACACTGCCTTTCCATAAAATTGTCAAGCACATGCCTATCTTTGCAAAGCTGATCAAGGACTTAGTTGCAAGAAAGCGTGGTTTTAGCTCCACGGACACCATTGACATCCCTATGGCCTGCTCGGCTGCCCTTTTGCGCATGCCCCTTAAGGATGATCCTGGGCCGCCATCCCTTCCATGTGTCATTCAGTCAAAAAGATTCGAACATTGCCTTTGCGACACGGGAGCATCAGTGAACATTATGCCATTCCACATTTACAGGTCACTCAACCTAGGCGCACTCAAGCCCACGCACCTATGTGTCAGGTTGGCTAACGCTTCTGTAACCAACCTAATGGGGGTTCTTGAGGACGTACTGGTACAAATCGGAGATACATGCATCCCTGCCGACTTCTACGTACTAAGAATGGACAGAATTTACAAAAGTGAGGAACCTCCCCTCATCTTCGGAAGGCCCTTACTAGCCACAGCCGAGTGCCTCATCGACGTCAGAAAGGGCCAGGTCTCCATCAAGGTCCTGGACCAGCTTCGGACATTCTCCATCCATGACACCATCCAGTACCCTGCCGAGCCTATTGTAGATTTTCCGTTAAACACAATGGACTTACTGCTACGGGAGACAATTGCTCATTCTTGCATGACGGATGACCTTGAGAAGGCCGTTACTAGTAACCCACACACTGTGGATTCACTTACAGATAGCGTGATCGAAGAGGTACGATCCCTTGACATCATGCCAGCCCTCCCATTGCACAGGCCTCCCCTCGAAGCGTTACCATTCACAAGTCAGAAAACCTTGCCGTCCATCATAAAGGCTCCTGAACTCGAGCTGAAGCCCTTGCCCGAGCACTTAAAGTATGCATATTTGGGCGACAATCAAACCCTTCCAGTCATCATTGCATCTACCCTAAGTACGAAAGAGGAAAAGGCATTGGTTCACGTCCTTAAGGTCAATCAAACGGCAATTGGATGGACAATAGCTGACATCAAAGGCATAAGTCCCGCAAAATGCATGCATCGGATACTGCTGGAGGAAGACTCCAAACCATCACGGGAGGCACAGAGGCGATTGCATCCACCTATGAAGGAGGTCGTGAAGAAAGAAGTCCTAAAGCTCTTGGACGTTGGAATCATCTATCCAATTAGTGACTCCAAGTGGGTGAGCCCAGTCCAGGTCGTGCCAAAGAAAAGTGGGATCACAGTGGTTAAAAACGAGCAGGATGAGCTTGTACCTCAACGGATTCAAACAGGATGGAGAGTGTGCATCGACTATCGAAAGCTAAATATAACCACACACAAGGACCACTTTCCTTTGCCCTTCATTGATCAAATGCTCGAGCGCCTGGCTGGACACTCCCACTATTGCTTCTTGGACGGCTACTCAGGATACAATCAGATTGCTATTGCACCCGAAGATCAGGAAAAAACAACATTCACATGCCCATATGGCACCTTAGCATACAGAAGAATGCCGTTTGGATTGTGCAATGCCCCAGCTACCTTTCAGCGTTGCATGATGAGCAGCTTCTCCGATATGGTGGAAGATATAATTGAAGTATTCATGGACGACTTCTCAGTGTTTGGACATTCATTCGAACTGTGCTTAGTTAACCTAACCCGAGTACTGGAACGGTGCAGAGAAAGCAACTTAGTGCTGAACTGGGAAAAGTGCCATTTCATGGTACAACAGGGAATTGTCTTGGGTCATGTGATCTCTAGCCGAGGCATTGAAGTGGACAAAGCAAAGTTAGACATAGTAGAGAGGCTGCCGTACCCCACTACAGTCAAAGAGGTTCGATCGTTCTTAGGGCATGCTGGCTTTAACCGCAGATTCATCAAAGATTTCTCGAAAATCACAAGACCTTTGTGTGATCTTCTAGCCAAGGACGCCACATTTGAGTTCACTAAGGGTTATCGTGAGGCATTCAACACACTCAAGGCAAAGCTCACGGCATCACCCATCATCATGCCACCGAATTGGGACTTACCATTCGAACTAATGTGTGATGCCTCAGACTTCGCCATAGGAGCGGTTTTGGGACAGCGTGTTGACAAGCTCCCTCATGTCATTTACTACGCAAGCCGAACCCTGAATGATGCCCAGCTGAACTACTCCACCACCAAGAAGGAGCTCCTTGCTGTTATCTTTGCCCTGGAGAAGTTCCGTTCATATCTAATTCAAACCAAGGTCATAGTATACACGGATCATGCTGCCTTGAAGTATCTGCTCACTAAAAAGGACGCCAAGCCAAGGTTGCTACGTTGGATGCTACTGCTCCAGGAATTCGACCTTGAAATCAGAGACAAGAAGGGCAGCGAAAACGTGGTCGCTGACCATATGAGCCGATTGCTTCACAGTTCCAATGAAGAGGCCGATCAGTTGCCCCTCCTCGAGACCTTTCCTGACGAACAGCTCTTCGCAATCCAAGCTATTGATCCATGGTATGCCGATCTCATTAATTACCTTGTCACTAAGCAAATTCCTTCATCTTTAAACAGGTACCAAAAGGACAAGCTGGCTAAACAAGCTAAGTACTACATATGGGATGAGCCGTACCTATGGAAGCATTGTCCAGACCAAATCATTCAGCGCTGCATCCCAGAAGACGAGATGAAATCCGTCTTGACTTTTTGCCATAGTTTGGCATGTGGGGGCCATTTTGGAGCTAAGAAAACAGCCCTCAAGGTACTCCACAGTGGACTCTACTGGCCCACACTTTTCAAGGATGCACACGAATTTGTACTCACCTGTGACCGCTGCCAACGCCTAGGTAACATCGGCCCTCGAAATCAAATGCCATTACACCCTATTCTTGTGGTCGAAATCTTCGACGTATGGGGCATTGATTTTATGGGGCCTTTTCCGAATTCCTTTGGCAATCTTTATATTCTGCTTGCAGTTGATTATGTCTCCAAATGGGTGGAAGCAATTCCCACCAAAACTAACGACGCCAAAGTAGTGGTGCGTTTTTTACAGAGTCACATCTTAGCCAGATTCGGTGCACGTAGGGCAATCATCAGCGATGGGGGGGCACACTTCTAAAATCATTCGTTTGCAGCCCTAATGAAGAAGTATGGCGTCACCCACAAGGTCTCAACACCGTATCACCCTCAAACGAGTGTGGCCAAGCGGAAGTGTCCAATCGGGAAGTAAAGGCCATATTGGAAAAAACGGTAAATCCTAACCGCAAAGATTGGTCCAGCAAATTGAATGATGCGCTGCGGGCCTATCGGACCGCATACAAGACCCCGATTGGCATGTCTCCCTTCCGGCTGGTTTTTGGAAAAGGCTGCCACCTACCAGTGGAATTGGAGCATAAAGCATTCTGGGCTATTAAGCAGATGAACCTGAACTTCGATGACGCTGGAATACATAGGAAGTTTCAGCTAAGTGAATTAGAGGAGTTGCGAAACGAGGCCTTTGACAGTGCTCGTATCTACAAGGAAAAGACCAAAGCTTTCCACGACAAGCGCATTCAGCCCAAGGACTTTCACATCGGACAGGAAGTCCTCCTCTTTGACTCCCGGCTCAGACTAATGCCAGGTAAGTTGCGTTCAAGATGGACTGGACCATTTATTATTACTAACATTTTTCCTCATGGTGCAGTTGAAATCCAGCACCCGGAACGGCAGGATCCGTTCAAGGTAAATGGCCACCGCCTCAAACACTACTTGAAGGACCTTTCTAATCCAAGCGCAGTCAACCCTGCAACTCCGCATGCGCCCAGCTCCTAGCATGCCAGCCCCGTCTTGCCTAGACGTTAAATAAAGCGCTCCTAGGAGGCAGCCTAGCCCTGGTTTGTATTTCTCACTTCCTTTTCTGTTGCTGCCCGTTATATCTCTCAAACCTTTCTACTGTTTTCAAGCTTACTGCTTATCACATTGAGGACAATGTTCAGTTTAGGTTTGGGGGTGTGGATTTAAAATTTTGCATATAGAAACAAGTAGGTTTGGGGGTGATACACGGCCAGGACATTTAAATTTCTGCTTGTGATTAGTATGATAACTTGTTAATAGGAATGTATATGCTAAGTTAACTCTTTGCTTTACTAAGAGTCATGCCATGGTCGAGTAGTTCATAATTTGCACTTCACAATGCCATGTTTTAAGTGATTAAGTGAACGAAATAACTGAAATTGAGTGAACCTTAGAAAATTAGTGGAGACTACCCAGTGAGATCTTTGAGCCTAATTGCCATTTTTTCTGAGGGATATACTTGTTTCTACTCTTAAACACTCATCACTTTTGTTCTTAATTGTTGATCTCATTACATCATATTTGCATTGAATTTTAAAGAACTAACATCATTTAGATACTCTTGATTTAATGTATGTTTTGCCATAAGAAGTGATGTAGGCTATGTGTGCTTTAACCTCTAAAGGCCTTATCCTACCCTATTGCATGCTCCCTAAGCCAATTTTGAAGCCAAACACTCAACCTTTTCTTTCATCACCCAAAGTATAACCTAACCCAAAATACTTAGCGATTCATCACAGCCATACCCTATAACCTCAGTTTGTGCTAAGGTTGCCACAAATGAGATTCATGGTGAGAATGAGAGGTGAAAGAAGATGATGCCCAATTCAAACGACATTGGCGTCAATTGAAAGTTCAAAAGTAAAGAAAAGATTTATAAGTTGCAAGCTGCATGAAAATTTGAGGAAATCATTGCATGATCTTGGTTCAATTCAATTCAAAGACGAACAGAAACAAAAAAACGTTCAAATCAAAAGAAAGAAAGAAACGTTGAGAAAAAGAAGGAAAAAAATAAGTGAAAAATAAAGTGAATTGAGCCAAGTGAGCCAAGAGCCTCAAAATAAGCCACAAGAGCCTCAAAATAAGTCATCAGGAAAGCACAATGTCGTGGGCCTTAAGAAAGGATTCAGTTCAGAAATTCCAAGTTCAATTCATGACTTCTCATGCCTTGGCACAACTCAGGTTCTTTGAATCCCATCCTTCCTTGCTAAACCCCAAAGCTTAGCCCCAATACAACCTAAAAAGGAAGACCTAACGGATCTTATGGACAATCATGCTGAGGATTAAGGTACGTATCTATGTTCTTAAAGTTCAATTCCTTTCATGAGATCTTTATTTCCATAAAGTGCTATTCTTCATTGTTACTCATATGTGATTAAATTTGAATTTCATAACATAAACTCATCACATATGCTTGAAAAGAGTGTAAGCCTAGGATTCTTGTGTGAATTGAGCGTTGCCTAGTGAGGATTAGAGTCGAGGCGAAATTTTTCTAGGGCACTTAGATGAAGTTGTTTTCAAACTTGATCACCTGAAAATATTGGCATTTATACACGTACACCTTCACATGACACTCACGGCTATGGCATTCCCTTTAGTTCTGCAAAGCATGTCTACTTACTTTGATTCTTATTAGCTTGTTAAGAGTACTATATCTAGCATCTTTTTGTTTAAGTAAAACGTTTGAGGGTATCGTACTGTTATAAACCTCAGGAGACAAAACTCCTCCTACTAGGTGAACCTAGGGGTTTAAATGTTCTATCTGAACTAAAATCGAGTCTTTTCATTTTGTTAGCATTTTTTTTGCTCAGGGACTAGCAAAAGATAGGTTTGGGGGCATTTGATCAGTCGTTATTTATGCATCATTTTGAGGTCCTTATATGCCTCTCTTACATGTCTTTTGAATGATTTCGTGCCATCAATAGTAGAAAATGATCAATCTTGTGAGACTTGTGCAGAGTTAGAAAGATAGGTAAAATCTGGAAAGAACGCAAAAAGAATGACTCAAATCGGAGTCCAGATGAAGGTGATGTCCTCATTTCAATATCAGGTCCTCAACGGGGTCCTGAGTGCGCCAGTGCGCCAGTGCGCCAGTGCGCCTATTTTGGGCCACTGGCCAAGTACCTCATATCAGGCCCTCCGGGTCCCGAACTTGTGTTTCATGACATCAAGGTCAAGTCCTAGAAGTGCCAAGGTCGCGCCAAGGCAGGTCGAGGACATGTCCCAAGAACTCCCATCCGAGCTCAGATGTGCGCCTAAGCCGGGGTCCCTGTTCCGCCAGCAGTGGATCAGAAGTTCTCCCTCTGCGCCAAGCCTGCCAACATTTGCGCCAAGCCTGAACGACGATGCGCTTCTATTATACTCCTAACGTACTTCAAAAGCGCGATCCCAGATCCTGATTACGAAGACACTCAAAAATCCAAGTTTGGCCAGCTTGCGTTCCCACTTGCCAGCCTGCATTCACACTTCCGGCCATGCTCTGATTGGTTCGAATAGATTTTAAAGACTTTATAATTAATTAAAAGTAAAATAACTTTCCCTATTCCTATAGGACATGGTTTTACCAATCTGTATAGAACAAGGTTATACCAATCCTTAAAGAACAAGGTTATACCAATCCTTAAAGAACAAGGTTATACCAATCCTTATAGAACAAGGTTTTCCCTTGTCTATAAAAAGGAGAATCAGATAGAGGATTGGGGGCGTTTTTGTTTTCTGGAAAAACAGAGACCTGAGCCACAGAGTTCCGTTCTGGTTTTCTAGAGAATTAGGGACCATATTTTCGGTGATAATCTTTCACATAGATTATTGGACATGGAGCTTGGAGAAGAAGGCCCTGCCGTGTCTTCTGCTGCATCTGTTCTTAACAATCTCCTTTGTACCCTTATTTTCATTATTGCAATTTACTTATGGATTCAATTATACTTGTGTTTATTTCAGTTATGTGTGAGTAGTCATTAGGATTAGGGTTGCTTGAAGCCCTAGCCATGTTAGCTTATTGATTGGATTTCTGGCTCTTGATTATGATTGCTATGCATGCTGAATAAGTTGGATTACTATGCTTAATGAACTTAATTTATGCCTATAAGATTAGCTACCTTGTTTGCATATAATTATAGATGTAATTGCTTGAGTGACCGTCATATCATCTTGTGATTTGGAGCATCGAAAGTATTCGTACTAGTAATCTTAACTCATGACGACCTAGGATTGCATGCCACTTTGCTAGGCTAATGTGGTGTCATTAAATTATCTTTAAACTTCATGCATCATCTTAAAAGGTAGGTGATAGACGTTCTAGGCATATGCCCTGTTTAGAACATGCTAAGTAAGAGGGAATAAGATGTGTCTAGTGAACCAACGCCAGGTCCTAGGCACGGGCACCTAATTCAGAAAATGCATAGTAATTAGGTCAAGGAAATTTGGTTAAGAGCTATAATTGGTTAGAGTGGATAGTAAGCCTTAATTCGCCTTAGTTAACAACTTTTCATTCTTGCATTGTTATTTTCTGTACTTTGATTTACTTGTCTTTAAATTTCAGTTATCACATCATAAACCCCCCCTGTGTGTGTGTGTGTGTTTTTGCCTAAGTTAACAAATCTGAACTAAATTGGTCATCACGTTGATACAAGTCCTCGAGGGATCGACTCTTGCTGTGCTACTATACTATACTTATCGATTTGTGCACTTGCAAGGATTTTATAACTGTTAGAATTGAATTGCATATTTCTTGCTCTTTAAATCTACCAACAGACACATCCTGGGCTAGTTTCTGGCGTGTCTTGACCTTTAGCCAAGGCCCGGTTTTGGACCTTTCCAGGGCCTGAATTTCAACTTGAGACATCTCCTTCGTTATAACTCCGATTTGAGGCCTTCTTTTTGTGTTCTTCGCTGAATTCACCTATCTTTCCAAAACTGCCCAAGTCTCACCAGATTGGTCATTTTCTACTATGGTTGTCACGAAATCATTCAAAAGACATGTAAGAGAGGTACTAAGTGACATCTAAATGATGCATAAATAATGACTGAACAAATACCCCCAAACCTATCTTTTGCTAGTCCCTGAGTAAAACAAAAAAAAACAAACGTAAACTATATACAAAGACTCAATTTTAGTTAAGATAGGACATTTAAACCTCTAGGTCTTCCTAGTAGGAGGAGTTTTGTCTCCTGAAGGTTTTAGCAACACGATACCCACAAACGTTTTACTTAGACACTCAGGATGCTAGAAACATGACTTGGAACATGTTAATATGAATCAAAGTAAGTAAACATGTTTGCAGAACTAAAAGAGATGCCATAGTCGTGAGTGTCATGCGTAGTGTGTGAATACCACATTTTCAAGTAATCATGCTTAAAAACAACTTCATCCTAGTGCCTTAGAAAGATTTCGCCTCGACTCTAATCCTCACTAGGAAACTCTCAATTCACACAAGAATCCTAGGCTTATAACTCTTATCAAGCATATGTGATGGAGTTTATGTTATAGAATTCAAATTTTAATCACATATGAGTTGCAATGAAAGAACAACACTTTACGGAAATAATGAGCTCATGAAAGGAATTGAACTTTAAGAACTTAGATACGTACCTTAATCCTCAGCATGATTGTCCATAAGATCAGTTAGGACTTCCATTTAGGTTGTAATGCAACTAAGCTTAGGGGCTTAGAAAGGAAGGATTGGGATTCAACGAACCTGAGTTGTGCCAAGGCATGAGAAGACATGACTTGAACTTGGAAATGCTGATTTGAATCCTTGCGTATGCCCATGTCACTGGTGCCTTCTTTGATAGCTCATCTTGAGGTCTTATTGCTCACTTGGCTGAATTCACTTTGTTTATTTATTTATTTATTTTTCAATTTTTCCACGTTTTTTCTTGTTTTTTTTTTTTTTTCGTTCTCTTCGTTTGAATTGAATTGAACCAAGATCATGAAATGATTTCATCATAGTTTCATGCTGCTTGTCACTTGTATAGTTTTTCAGTCCTTGAAAATTTTGAACTTTTATCTTAAATCTTAAATGACGCCAATGTCTTGGAATTGGGCAGCACTTTCTTTCACTCCTCATTCTCACCATGAATCTCATTTAAGGCAACCTTAGCACAAACTAAGATTATAGGGAATGGCTTTGATGAATGGTTGAGTATTTTGGTTAGGTTATACTTTAGTTGATGAAAGAAAAGGCTGAGGGTTTGGCTTCAAAGTTGGCTTAGGACACATGCAATAGGGTAGGGTAAGGCCTTTAGAGGTTAAGCACACATAGCCTACATCACTTCTTATGGCCAACCACACATCAAATCAAGAGTGTCTATATGATGTTAGTTCTTTTAAATCCAATGCAAATAAGATGTAATGAGATCAGCAATTATGAACAAAAGTGATGAGTGTCTAAGAGTAGAAACAAGTATATCCCTCAGAAAGAGTGTCTAGAGTTCACTCAAATTCAGTTGTTTCGTTCACTTAATCGCTTAAACATGGCTTTTGTGAAGTGCAAGTTATGAACTACTTGACTATGGCATGAGTGTTTAGTTAAAAAGAAGATAGTTAACTTAGCATGTACACTCCTATTATCAAGTTAAAGCACTATTACTAGCACTACTAAACTAATTTTACTAAGTTTAATTTTTTGGCCGTGTATGCCCCCATACCAAATTGTTTCTATATGCAAAATTTTAAGTCCACACCCCCAAACCTAAACTGAACATTGCCCCCATACCAAATTGTTCCTTAGCTCCTCCACCGATTTGCCTCCGGCACTCTTATTTGATGACGGACCATGAAGATTCACTTGTGGAGCCATGTATTGTTGTTGGAATCCAGGTGGCGGAAAGGGGTTTTGTACACTTTGATTATTGCTCCAACGGAAGTTTGGATGATTTTTCCATCCTGGATTTTATGTGTTGGAGTATGGATCATTCCGGGGCTGTGCACCATTGTTGACTCCTCCCGCGAAGTTAGCTTCTTCCACCATTAGACCTCGTGGCCCGATTGAATGGTATTAGGATGGAAAATGGCCTCATTTGGCCCTACCCGGTCACGGTAGGAACCTGTCCTTGACTTGTCGATAAATATCGATACTCTTAAGGCGCATCCTGGAACTGGCATTAGGACGCAGTCGCGTCCTGACTCATCGATTGGACTTTTTCTTGAAAACGTGTCAGGGACATGGGCTCGGATCTCATTGCGGCATGGCGAAGGCACGCCGTGACTAGAACTTTGGCTTATGGTGGACACGCCTTGGCGCATCCCTAGAACTTGAACTTGGCGCATCTCCAAATATGTCAAGGAAAAGATCTGGGCTCGGTCTTGGGCATGTGTCAGGGACACGGCTGGAGCTCCAACTTGGCACTCGAGGGCACGGCTGGAGCTCCAACTTGGCACTCGAGGACACGGCTGGAGCTCGAACTTGGCACTCGAGGGCACTCTTGGCATGACAAAGGCATGTCATGGCATTCATTTACTGGTCCTCATACATACTTTTGGGACCTGGATGGCTCGATTTGAGGAACTGGATCTGCGCCCCAAATAGGGAGCACTGACATGTCCTTAGACATGTCAGGACCCGATATGGATTTGAGGACATCTCCCTCATTTGACCTCCAATTTGAGCCATTCTTTTTCCAGTATTCTTAGAATTAGGTTATATTTCTAAATCCTGCACATGTCTCACAAAAGCATCACTTTCTACTATGGATAGCAAGCTTTCAAACAAAAGACAAGTAAAGGCGGATAATATGACAAGAAATACATGTAGGAATTATGACATAACACACAGCAGCAGTGCATTTATCTCACATCGGAACTGTTCATCAACCTCCCTTCAAACATCAATACACAAGAGAGGCACATTTCTCAAAAAGGTAACTAAGATGGACAATCAACCCATACTTTGTTAAAATTACCATTGACCACCTCCCTCTTACAGCCACCACATCCTACCTTGGGTGTCGGAGACCCTTTAGGCCGACACCACACCGGTGTCTATCCTTAACAGACAACCAGTTGTTGAATCCTCCCGCGAAGGTAGCTTCTTCCACCATTGGGCATCCTGCGAAGTATGTCCTTCAATTGAGCATACTTCACAGATTTGAACACCTTTGCCCTTCTCATTGCAAAGCTTGTTTACCATTTCCATAAGTTGAGCAATGACATCATCTTTGTCGCGATTGTACATGTCGCCACTAGCCTTAGAGGAATTTCCTTTGTAGCTAAATTATTTTTCCCTTTGAGCGATGCTCTCAAAGGCCGTCTTCGCCTCCTCCGTAGTGCCATCCATGATTCCTTTCGATTGAGAATTGACCTTGACTCGATCATTGGTCTTCAATCCGCCATAGAAGTACATCATTAACAAGCTATCATCAATGTTGTGGTGGGGGAAAGCTTGAATTACCTTGCTAAATCGATCCCAGTATTCATAGAAGTGTTCATCTATTGTTTGTGTGGGGGCCATGATCTCCTTTCGCAACTTTTTTGTTTTCTCCGTAGCATAGTACTGCGTGAGAAATTTGGACACTAAGTCCCTCCACGAGTTGATGGATGCTGGAGCCAAAGAGTGGAACCAGGCCTTAGCACGATCTTAGAGGCTGAAGTGAAAGAGTCGTAGATGAATCTCCGCTTCCGTCATTCCATTGATGCGCAACATGGAGCAGACTTCAACAAATTCTTTGATGTGAAGGTGCGGATCCTCTCCAGAAAGTCCACGAAATTTTGGCAGCATGTGAATGGTTCTAGAGTTCAACTCAATAGAAGGGTACTTTAAAGATTTAAAAAAAAAATTGGTTCATGAATCCAAACTAAATGGACACCGTTGAGGGACAAGTCCCCAGAAACGGAGCCAAAAAATTAATAGTTAAAATAAAGAACACAATAAATATGAACTCTATTCTTAACACTTATATATTTGCAAGTGCACAAGAATATGCTTTTGGAATTCTGAAATTTAAAACACAATTAAAAGTCAAGAATTTAAAATGCAACAATAATAGATTGATTAAAGTTATGAACTAAAGCGAATTAAGGCTTACTATCCACCCTAACCAATGAGCTGGGCAAAGCCTAGATATCTTTGACACAGCTGGACACGCCACGTATTTCACTTCCTTATGATATATCTAGCATGGTTCTGGGCCTCGTCCTACTCAAAAGCTCGTAGAAAACTCAATGGCCCAATTGTTTTCAAATCAGGGCTCCCGGGATGTCTTTGAGGGAAAAACAGGTCAAGGCCATGTCATTGGCATTTCTGAGCGCGCCTTAAGGTTCCATTAGCTTTCTAACATTGTTTGAAGTCCAATTCTGGTTGGTCTCTTACTTGGTTCGATCGAGTTCCAGGCCATGGCCAATTTTGGCCTAAATCGACATGTCACTGGACATGTCTGGGGACACGAAATAGGGTTCAAAACTAGGTCGCATCTAAGGCTCTTCAGGGACTCCGATTAGGGCACATGACATGTCTCTGATGCATGTTTTAGGGTGTGCCTTCCGGGCAAGAACTTTGCCTGTCTCAAATCTCGGTTGGGATGTCTTTGTCACAGACAAGAACTTGGGCTCGGTAGAGTGTCTTTGGGACGTGTCACAGGGAATGTCCTGGGCAGGTTTCTAGGTTGTCCTGACCTTGTGCCAGGGGTCGGTTTTGTACCTTTCTAGGGCCTGAATGTAAACATGAGACATCTCCTTCGTTATAACTCTGATTTGAGCCCTTCTTTTTGCGTTCTTCGTAGATTTCACCTATCTTTCTAAAACTGGCAAAGTCTCACCAAATTAGTCAATTTCTACTATGGCTGGCACGAAGTTATTCAAGAGACATGTAAGAGAGGTCATGACTAAACAATAACTAACTAATAAGGTAAACGATAATACTAACTTCAAAACATCGTACTAAAAGCTCGGAAAATAGAATCACAACCATCAAATGAGATCTTTCTAAAAGGCTTACACCACCATAAGCTACAAGAAAACAGTACCCTCATTGGTACCTCAAAAGTAAACCAAAATGTAATATGTACCCTACTCGCATATTGTCGTACGAGTCATGCGCACATGATAGGTCTAGGTATATGCACACATGACAGGTCTGGGACAAGACTGGCACTATTTAACTAGTATAGGGGAAAGTGCGGGTGAACGATCACGTGGAGGACTGGTCTGTGGCCAACACACTAGTAATAATATACAACGACTTACCAAGTGGGTACCGTAATAAAAAACTCGTGACAAGATGTCAAATCTCAAAAATATTCCATAAACGACGTCGTCTGAGTCCCCAAAACTCAAAACCATGAAATCAACATAGAAAAACGAAATCAAACCAAAGAAAAAATCAAGATAAAACAAATCTGATACTAACCATAATAACAAAAATCACAAGGGTAAAAGATGTAGTAGTGTAATTCCAGTTCACGACTTTAGTTCAATTCATAAATTAAAACAAAGTTGTAAACCAACACATACCGCACATATATATAATATTATTAATCCTGAGTTTCAAGAAAGAGCTTAACCCACAAATGGTCGGGGAAAAGTTATCGAATTGTGTTACACCACTAGGACAGTCTCTATACTACTAGTTTCGCTTAACAAAAACAAAGGGCGAAGTTTAAAACTAACAAACACTCCTTTAAACTTGCAATTCACACCCTTTGTCGTTCGAAAAAGGTGTAAAAAGTAAAAGGAGTGTCCGAAACGCCACTCGTCGATAGGATGTCGGCCACCACCATGGGTTGGCACGTGCTGACACATGGCATTCGTCGACCAGCTGTCGTGAGCTGTGGTTGGACTGTCGTGAGTGCCGTCATGGATGTCGGTTTGATTGGGCGAAAAATTTGGTCAGAACAATCGTGGATAGCGGTGCCTGCCACCAAACACTAGTAACCTCGCCGTCCACATCTACTGCTGAGTTGATAGAATTTGCAAACGGCATTAACATATTCCATCAAATTAATTGTTGGTCTGCAACTTAACGTACGTTAACGGCGATGCCATGGACGCAACAGAATATGCTAACGCAGTTGTCGGCCTGATTCTAGGTAATTCTGCTAGAATTTTTATCCGGATCTCCTGTAATGACCCGGACTAGAAATTAAAGTAATTTGAGACTTTAATTAAGAAAATGATGATTTTACCCTTGGGTTCGGAAGGATTTGAGAGTCACTTTTTGACAGGCAGTGCTTTTAGAAGTTTTTCTTGGGTCGTTGCGTAGATCTCGACCTCACGAGTTCGTAGATAGACGACGCGTGGAAAACGGAGACCCGGTGAGATCATTGCGGGTCCAGAAGCTTCAGGGGCTGTTTGGTCATTTTGGAAAAGTCCATATTTTGGGGGATATTTTCTCTCTTTTCGCACTCAGCCCGGATGGACTGGACACTCTCTCTCTCTCCTACCCGAAATATCACCCTCCCCGTTCGATCACCGCCCAACCTCGTCCTTCATCTGCCCATTTTCAGACCGATTCAACCAAATCCAAGGTCGTGGACGTCTTCTCCTCGACTCCACGAGTGGTTTGATGTCACTATTGAGGTGGGAGCCTCGCTATAGACGGCGGACAAAAGAGGAAAGGTGGACCAAAACTTCATGGGGGGATTCTGTCCGAACCAGGTAAGATCTCGAACTCTAGACTTGATTTTTGAGTTCCTGAGTTTGAGTAGATGGATTTAGACTAAAAATTTATGAAAAACGCTTAAGATTTAAGGAAGTTAGGAAAAATTCAAGGTCGGTCGTTAATGGCGGATTACGGCCACCAGCAACGGCGGCGACGGCGGTGGTTCAGTTATCATCTCTGGTTAACTCCAGTGACTGGTTAGGCCGGTGGTGGCTGACGTGTCATGCCACTTGGCAGCCACGTGGTGCCATGTGGTAACCAGTCATCGGTTGACTCAGCTGCCACGTGGAGCCACGTGGCAACACAGTCAACATCCAGTCAACTGTCAGTTCACCATTGAGTCAACTAATGCCGTTAGGGTTTGACGGAATATGCTGACGACGTTAGCATATTCCGTCAAAAGGTAACGGTGTTATGACAAAACCCTAACGACGTCAGGGTTGACCGAATATTCCGATTCCGTCAGGATATTCCGCCATAGCGACGGAATATTCCACCGTGATAAGTACAGGTGCGTGGCGGCGCGTGGAGCGTCATCCGACCTTCTACCGTTGCGTGGCGGCGCATGGGGCTATTTTCCTGCCCACGACGACGCGTGGCTAGGGTTTTGGGACATTCCGGAATGGATTTTGGCAGTTTTGAGGTCATTGTAGTTCATTTTTATCTCCGTTTGAGTAATCCCAGCCTTAATGGTTGACCATGGAGCGGGTTTTGGCTCAGAAGGTCAAGGGAGTTGGGTTATTAATGTGTCAAGGAATTCTTTGGGGCTATGGCTTCCATGATTTGGTATTTTGGATTTACTGAGAATGGACTGGGTTTCCAGGATTACGTGTCATGTGTGCTTTTATGTATTATGTTATACCACAAGGTTCTCTGACTGGCGTTGAGGATACGTCTCCGCCAGATCGTTGAGGGGTTCTCCGATATTGGCATTCGAGGGGACTTTCTCCGCCACATTGAGGGTACATCTCTGCCAGATCGCTGAGGGGTTCTCCAATGTTGGAGTTCGAGGGGTCTTTCTCCTCCACATTGTTGAGGGTTCTCCGGCTAGCGTTGAGGGTACCTCTCCGCCAGATTGTTGAGGGGTTCTCTGATATAGATGTTCGAGGGATCTTTCTCCGCCATATCATTGAGGTATGAAGTATGTCATGGAGGATTCCATCATACTCTCAGGATGATTTGAGGTATGTCATTGAGGATTCCATCATACTCTCAGGATGAGCCGGGATAACGAGTTACCACTCGGGGTGCTCAGGATGAACTAGGATATTGAGTTACCACTCGGGGTGCTCAGGATGAGCAGGGATATTGAGTTACGACTAGGGGTGCTCAAGATGAGCCGGATATTGAGTTACCACTCAGGGTGCTCAGGATGAACAGGGATATCAAATTACCACTCATGGTGCTCAGGATGAGCCGAATATCGAGTTACCACTCAGGGTGCTCACGATGAGTCGGGATATTGAGTTACCACTCGTGGATATTAAGGGGAGACTCTGCCGAATTTTTGGCAGAAGTCTCATAATTAATGGCAAGGACTCACGAGTATTCTGAGAATTTCGTTAGGTTGTAAGACGAGAGCAGGGTCCTTTCCGGGTTTCGAGGGGAAATTCGGGAAGGGTCCTATCAATTTGGTATAAATTTCACTTCCTACAGACCATACACTTGTGTGCAAATTATGTAATAGTTTTTGTCAACGAATTGCCTCTGAGACGTTTGTCTCTTCAGCGACCTAGAACTGAGGGAGGCGGAGAGCTGGGAGTCGTGTTGCTGGTGAGTGGACTTTGGTTTTGTAAAGTATAATTCAGGCATAAAGGTATTTTGATATAATTGTTTATTACGTATTGTTTGTGAAATTTCTGGAATTTAGAAATTGTGGTAATAAACTATTACTAGACACGGATTTTCAATATTTCAGTGAAAGTGAAGTTTTGGGATGTGGCCGGTTTTTGGACTCCATTTTTATGTCGTTTTGACATGATAGATATTAAGTCCATGATTTTGGGTTTAGACCCGTACTTGTAATTTTAAATGGATTTGGCCATAAACCGGTTTTTTAATGAATTTGTCTTATGCCAAGAAACAAGGATTTCAAAACATGGATGTTGGTTTTCACTGATTTACTGACCCCGAGGATCAAGGTTTTCTCCGACTGGCATCGAGGGGATTTTCTTCGTCAGATCGTTGAGGGTTCTCCGACGCTGCTGTCGAGGGTATTTTCTCTACCGGGTCGTTAAGGCTGTCTATGCTTAGTACAAGGTTCTGCACAACTCAAGGTCTATCTGGTGTGTGGAGGGTTTTGAGCTACGGCTTGGGATTTTATTCGAGTGCAGTAGGATATGTTTTGACATATTTTGTGTTTGGGTCGGTTTACATGATTTTAAACTCCTTTGAGGAGGGGTTCCAAGCAGAATTTTGGACCACGGTCTGTTTTTCATTATTACGGATTTTTGTGGGTCCCACCAAGTGTTTTAAACAAAAGATGGATTTTTCGGTGGGTTTTCGGATTATCTATATATTATATATATATATATATATATATATATATATATATATAAATGAATTTTATGTTATGTATGCATGGTTTTACTCGTGGAGGGGGAAAAATGTATGTTTTCACCGGCACTTGATGAGGGGTATTTTTTCCATCACTTATTCTTCAAGGTTTTCTCCGAATAGCGTTGGAGGGTATTTCTCTGCTAGATCGTTGAGGCTGTTGCTGCGTCGTACAGGGACTCGCATATGTTGAGATACTCATATATGTGGAGGGATTTTTCCTAGACTAACGTGGTAGGATTTTTCCTACGCCAGATCGTCGATAAGCTTTGATTCTGGCGTGGCAGGTAGTTCTCCGCCAGATCGTTAAGGCTGACTACACTTGGTACACGTGACCCTATCTAAAACCTGACTTCGAGATCTATTCATTCATGTGACGTCATGACTTGAGGTAATTGTAGTCATGTTGGGAGTAGGCCCCTTGACGGACCTCTTAGGCTCAGGGCCTTGTTTTGAGGTAGTTTCCAGTTTGAATGGATTTTGGTTCCTTCTGGGTTTTTCCTGGATGTTGTTCTCGCCTACGGTTTGTTGTCGAGATGGGAACAAAGAAATGTGCAGAATGCACAGGTTCAATTGGGAATCGCAGTTGAGGCCCAGTTCGTTTCGGTGGTGCAGCAACAGGGCTCTAAAGCAGGAGATTGTTTTCTGTGATCTAAGTTAAGGGAATTTCGAGGATGAAATTTCTTTAAGGGGGGGAAATTGTAACGACCCGGAACAAAAATTAAATTAATTTGAGAATTTAATTAAGAAAAGGACGATTTTAACCTCAAGTTCGGAAGAGTTCGGGAGTCACTTTTTGACTGGCAATGCTTTTGGAAGTTTTTCTGGGTCGTTGTCAGGCGGTACGCAGAAAACGAAGAACTGGTGAGATCGATGTGGGTCTAGAAACTTCAGGGGTAGTTTGGTCATTTTGGAAAAGTCTAGATTTTGGGGGATATTTTGTCTCTTATCAGACTCTGCCCGGACGGACCGGATACTCTCTCACCCCAAGTTGAAACTTTCTCCCTCCCCATGCGATCACTGCCCAACCCTCTCCTTCATCGGCCCATTTCTAGACTGATTCGACCAAATCCAAGGCCGTGGACGTCTTCTCCTCGACTCCACAAGTGGTTTCATGTCATTATCAAGGTGGGAGCATCACCGTAGCTGGCGGACAAAAGAGGAAAGGTGGACCAAAACTTCTCGGCCGAATTTCGTCTTAACCAGGTAAGATCTCGAACTCTAGACTTTATTTTTGGGTTCCTGGGTTCGAGTAGATGGATTTAGACTAAAATTTGTTAAAACGGCTAAGATTTTAGGAAGTTAGGGAAAATTCAAGGTCGGCTGTTAATGGCAGATTCCGGCGAGGGAATCCCGATTCCGGCCACTGGCGACGGCGGTGGTCCGATCATTGTCTCCGGTGAACTCTAGCGATTGGTTCGCCCAATGGTGGCTGATGTGGTGCCACCTGGCACTCACGTGGTGGCATGTGGCGACCAGTCAGCAGCTGACTCAACTGCCACATGGAGCCATGTGGCAACACCGTCAATGTCCAGTCAGCAGTTAGTTGACCGTTGAGCCTACTGACGCTGTTAGGGTTTGACGAAATTTGCTGACGATGTTAGCATATTCCGTCAAAAGTTAACAGTGTTATGGTGGAACCCTAACAGCGTCAAGGTTGACGAAATATTCCGATTTTGTCAGGATATTCCGTCAGAGTGACGAACTATTCCACTGTGAACTGTACAGGCGTGAGGGGTGCATGATGGCGTGTGGCGGTCCGTAAGGGCTAGTGGCCGGTGCGTGGCGAGTGATCCGGCCTTTTACCATCGCGTGGCGAGTGATCCGGCCTTTTACCATCGCGTGGCGGCGTGTGGGGCTATTTTTTGACTCCAGACGGTGCATGGTTAGGGTTTTGGGACATTCCGAATAAGATTTTGGCAGTTTTGAGGCCATTAGAGTTCATTTTGAGCCCCATTTGAGTAATCCCAGCGGTAATGGTTGACCATGGAGCGGGCTTTTGCTCGGAAGGTCAAGGGAGTGGGGTTGTTAATCTGTAAAAGTATTCATTGGGGTTAGGGCTTCCTTAATTTGGTATTTTGGATGTACTGTGAACGGAATGCATTTCCGGGATTACGTGGCATGTGTACTTCTATGTATTATGTTATGCCAAAAGGTTCTCCGACTAGCGTTGAGGGTACGTCTCCGCCAGGTCGTTGAGGGGTTCTCCGATGTTGACGTTCGAGGGGTCTTTCACCGCCACATTGTTAAGGGTTCTCCGACTGGTGTTGAGGGTACGTCTCCGCCAGATCATTGAGGGGTTCTCCGATGTTGGCGCTCGAGGGGTCTTTCTCCGCCACATTGTTGAAGGTCCTCCACTGGCATTGAGGGTACGTCTCAGCCAGATCGTTGAGGGGTTCTCCGATATTGTCGTTTGAGGGATCTTTCTCTGCCATATCGTTGAGGTGTGAGGTATGTCATGGAGGATTCCATCATACTCTCAGGATGATTTAAGGTATGTCACGGAGGATTCCATCATACTCTCAGGATGAGTTGAGGTATTATTTCATGGAGGATTCCATCATACTCTCAGGATGAGCCGGGATATCGAGTTACCACTCGGGGTGCTCAGGATGAGCCGGGATATCGAGTTACCACTCGGGATGCTCAGGATTAGCAGGAATATGGAGTTACCACTCAGGGTGCTCAGGATGAGCAGGGATATCGAGTTACCAGTCAGGGTGCTCAGGATGAGCCGAATATGGAGTTACCACTCGGGGTGCTCAGGATGAGCTGGGATATCGAGTTACCACTCGGGGTGCTCAAGATGAGACGAAATATCGAGTTACCACTCGGGGTGCTCAGGATGAGTCGAGATATCGAGTTACCACTCGGGGTGCTCAGGATGAGACGGGATATCGAGTTACCACTCGGGGTGCTCAGGATGAGTCGAGATATCAAGTTTCCACTCGGGGTGGTTAGGATGAGCCGGGATATTGAGTTACCACTCGGGGTGCTTAGGATGAGCCGGGATATCAAGTTACGACTCGGGGTAAGTCAGTGGGTTGGTGTGGGCTATGACCCAGATTGACAGATGGTTGATGGTTCACACGAGGGTGACACGTCTGTTGTCTCATTTTATTGCGGAGGAGGTCCTCCGAGGTTGGTTGTGAACTACTAGGCTATCCTGCGTCTGACAGGTAGGTGGGGTCAGTCAAATACAGAGGAGGTTCTGTTGGAACCCCTGTAAATTTATTTAATGTTTCTGAAGGTTAAGGGTATTTCAGGTATTAAACTTTTTTGTTAAAAGCTATCGGTCGAGAGGCTGGGGCGTAAAACAAGTTTGTGAGGTTACTTTGTAAGGCCACCACTGGTCTGAGGTTTCAGCAGTGTCGGACCTACTGTCAACTTGGTATCAGAGTTTGTTAGCAGAGGGCTATAAACTTCGAATCATTATCAGGGGTTCTCACAATGTGATATGTGGCGAAGCTTTGGCTCTTACCCTAACATGACCAGGCCGGTTAGCCACCAGTGCGATTGCTCAGTCGAGAGGCTAAGACGGTTAACCTGTTCTTAAGGGGAGATTCTGCCGGATTTTTGGCAGAAGTTTCATAATTAATGGCAAGGACTCAAGGGTATTCTGGGAATTTCTTTAGGTTGTCAGACGGGAGTAGGGTCCTTTCCGGGTTACGAGGGGAAATTCAGGAAGGGTTCTGTCATCTCCAATTTCGACCAAATTAACACCAAAGTTTTCGGAAATCAACCTGGAGTCTAGATTCATACTTCTCGATAATCAATTCACCGTGGACATCCGAGAAAAGGCCCGAAAAAGCCACAGGTTTTCCGAAATTTGTCTCTTTTCAGCAAGCTTCGTTCTCCTTCTTTCCTTAACCAAATCATGCATGCAATTAGTGAATCTTCATCTACACTTCACTAGCAATTCAATGGCACAAAAATCGAGTTCAAAGGTTACTTGAGTCGGCTGGAAAATGGCCTAAAAGCCACGAGACAACCATTGATTTTTGTCTGTTTTCTCACTCCACGGTGGTTGTCAACGAGCAAAGCTGGTGAAGTTGGGTTTGTAGCGTCACAACGAGTAAAATGATTGTGGTCGAAGGGCTTGGGTTGCCGGAATTGATTATGAGAGAAGGGTGGCCGGTTCACCTCTTCTTTTTGACCAAAATTGAGAGGGAGGGAGGGAGGGAGGGAGGGAGAGTGAGAGAGAGAGAGAGAGAAAGAGAGAGAGAGTGAGAGTGAGAGTGAGAGAGAGAGAGGGAGAATGAGAGAGAGTAAGGTTCCACCTCAGTCAAAGGAATGTGACAAACACTAACATTTTACTTCTAAGAAAAGGTAATTAACAAGGTGAGTCGGGGACATTTTGGTAATTTATTGTTTCTGAATTAAAATTTTCGGAACGGGCTGTATCAATCTACCCCCTTTAAGAAAAATTCGTCCTCGAAATTACTCAATGAAAGCCAATGGATTTTACTCTCTCTCAATTGTTTCTCGGATTCCCTCGTGGCTTCTTCAATAGTGCACTCGTCCTTAACACCTCCACTAATGGTACTACCTTAAATCTTCACATATTTTACTTTCGTCTCACCAAGTCTCCTAAGTAAAGTCATTGTTTACTACCAAAAGGTTGCGGTGGTTGAAACGATAAGCAACTTCTTCAACCCTTTTGATATACTTGTACAATCCACTATAACGAGATCTTAACTTCCTTCATTAACCAAACTAAACTACACTCTCACAGTGGCAGGTTCGAGATCACATGATCAACCATTTGTAGATCTGATCCTCTGAGTGTACGCCAACTCCTTATGATATTTCGGAACGACTCTCAAATTTCTGGTGATTTTCCTTTAGTAGAAAAGAGGTCACCGTCATCTATAGTTTCAGAAAACCGTAGTATAAGTGAGTGTCGTCTATTGTACCACTAGACTACGGTTTTTGATAAAAACTGTCGTCTAAATACATTGAATTATGATTGGGCGTCCTCTTAGGTATAATTAGACGACGGTTTTGGAAATGGTACAATAGATGAAAAACCGTAGTCTAATGGTCGTCTAAAGGATAAATAGACCACGGTTTTTTTGCCGTAAGTGTCGTTTATCGGTTAAGCAGAGGACCATTTTTTTGCCTATAATATAGTCAATTGCCTATAATCCAAAAGCTTGAACATGTTCCAACATCCATTACTTTATAAGAAGAAAATATTTTACATAAAAGGGAACTCATCAAGCAAAACTAATTTATAAATATTCCTCCATTTTCCAATATAGTCAAATATACAACTAGAAAATGGGGAGTCTCATAGTTGAAACCATATATATGCAAAAAACACGAATTCCACATACATACATGCTTGCACATCATCCAACATGCGTTAGATTCATTCAAAAGAAGCTCAACCAGTTCAACATCATCAGAGTCTAATGCCATGTGGATCCTCCTTATTCTGCTATCCTTCATTGGATCTACTTCCATTGTACTCGATTCATCCTTTTCCATTGATTTGGGACGGAGTGATTTGATATCATCTGAAACTTCATGAGGAAGCTCTTCCCCTATCCCCACATTGTCAAGATCTGACCTTGCTACCATCTGGATGAATATTGAGAGCATAATAGACCGTTTTCATCGCATTGTCGCTTTATTTCATGCATTTGATAACAACAAAAGGAATTAAGAGATTCGCAACCAAAGGAATATATGACAATATATAAGCACAATACATAGCTACATATGATTAAAATTTATTGAACATTACATCTGCTAATAGAAAAACTAAGAATCCAGAAGAGCAAACCTCAACCTTTCGAAGTTCATTGAGAAGAGATTCTGATGGGTTTGTAATTGTCGAAAACATATGAGAGCGCTGAAGTCAAGAAGGAAATCATTCACTCTATTTTTTACTAAAAAATAACACGAGGATAAGGTGGAGGTAATGCAATTAAAGAACAAGACTTAAAAGAGGGCATGCACTGTACAAGAAGAAAAAGAGAACTCACATAGCTATTAACAAGTTTTTGAAGTTCAAATTGCACCTTCCCCAGCATCAAAAGCACTTTACCTGGATTTCAATCGAAGTACAAGGCTTAGGTAATTAAAAATCCTGAATATTCATTAAAATAAAAACTCAAATTCAAATTCATGAATGAAATACAAGTACTATCTTTAACTGTGGAAAATTCTTTTGCTTATGATAACCTTCATCTATCTATGAGGTGAGAAAAGTAAGCTTGAAGGTTCACTCACGCCCTTCCTACAAAAACAAAAGCGTCATATACTCTGATTCACTTACCACTCTCTTCATTATCATGCAATGCAGTTTTCTCCAGTAGACAAGTGTTGAAGCAGAAATAGAATACGCTTGGAAAAGTCTTCACGATCCCTACAAACAAGAAACAAGAAACAATCGAAGTTAAGATTGAAGCCCCGAGGGGGTTCTTCAACCAAGAATGCTCCGTTGTTTAAGTAAGCTTTGAGAGAGAAATCAGAAAGAATTTTAGAAGCGACGAACGAATTACCTTTGAAGGTGAAATGATCTCCACTATTTATAGTGAATCCTTGAGAGTCGCGGAGCATTCTGATTGGTCGATGGATTTTGTAATTAATAAATAATTATTTTTCATTAAAAGATATTATTTATTAATTAAATAATAATAACAATTAATTCTCAAGAAGAATATTATTATTATTGAGGCCTTAACTCGATTAAATAATATATTTAGCTAGTAAATACATTATTTAATGTGTGGGTCTCTGTGAGCCGTTAATGTCATTACCAGGGGTAGTTTAGACATTTTATGAATTATGGGCCGCGTGGCAACTCTACAATTTTTGGGTGATTTTCGGTTCCACAAATGGCGCCCTCACATCGCTTAGGAATTCAGAGAATCCTAAGGGATGTAGGTTTTTTGGTAGTCCCAATAAATCATTTTGGAGTAGGACTCCGTCTTGTCTTGTATTGTTCTTGTGTCGAAAAAATTTCATTGGGTTCAGATGGTTACATGAAGTTGATCCAAATAAGCTTTAAGCTTTGAGCTTGGCTCCTTCAGTTGGATTTGACTTGTGGCCCAATAGAAATTAATTAGAAGATTTTCATTTTTTTTGGTTTAATGGAAGTTTGTAACTTCCATTTCACAAAACCAAAACCGCTTGACTTGTCCCGCCGTTGTTGAGAAAGAAGAAACGAAGGCGGAGGAGGGTCCAATAAAAATTAATTCACCCATTAATGTTTTGGGTAAAAAAATAATTATTTAATGAGAAGAATGACCTCCTCCATTTCCAAGCAAAGCTGAAACTTGCACTTTGCTGGTGGAAAATAAGAGATGGTGTCATCTGTAGTTGAAAGAAGCGGTGGACCGTCTGATGTGGCTGGCTCAGCGGATGAAGGAGTCTTGGGAACGTAGAGGGTGGAGCAAAGAGCTAGGTGAGGCGTTTGGCACGTGGCGATGCAGCAGGGCTGCGACATGCGAGCCGTCAAAGGCGGAGTTGCGATGCAAGCGAGTGAAGATGGATTGATTGCTTGGGTGCGTCTGCAGGTGAGGAAGGCTGCCGTGTGGCTGGAAACCATGGCTTCAGTGGCCAAGGCAAGCGAGTGAAGATGGATTGATTGCTTGGGTGTGTCTGCAGGTGAGGAAGGCTGCCGCGTGGCTGGAAACCATGGCTTCAGTGGCCAAGGCAAGCGCTTGTCCCTAGGGGCTGATCACTTATGCCCTTGATTTTTCTTTTTCTGCACTGGAAGGGGCTGATTTTCCTTGTCAAAAGAATGGCTTTCGGCTGACGTCAGCCCTACAATGGGTGGCGTCATTGTGGCCTTTTTGTCCAACATGTGTGAAGATGGATGGTTGGGATATGGTGCGTGCATTGCACGCTCTCATCCTGTCACCCATGCGAGTGGCTGCTGTGGCGGGTCACATATGGCAGAGGTGCTGTCAGTCGATGTCTGAAGAGTGGCTTTCGGCTGACTTCAGCAACACAGGGCTGATGTCAGTGTCATGTGACCTCCTGACACGCATGAGACTTGCCACAGTGCGAGGTTTGACTTCCCCCAATGCTGGGTTAGACCTCCTCCAGCATGGGGTAAGACTTGGCCTTGAAGGTCCCCTTGAGCTTCAGACGAGGTGGTACCAAGGTGGGACTCGATACTGGAGGATTGGGCATACCCCGTGTGAAGCCAGTGACGTAGCACTTCATTTTCCTAACCCAGTGAGGAAGGATAGCAAGTGCAAGTCTTCAATTTGTTTAGTGGGAGGCGCCAAAAAAGACCTCCACAAAGTTGGAGGTTATTGCAAAACTTTCAGGAGTCGCTGCCCAGTTGAAGGAAGAGAACTTGAAAGTTCCGTCTACTGAAGCAAAGTTGACACACTCAGTGAAAATTTCGATGCCATCTCCATCGCGAGAAACAAGGGAAGTGGTCCTTGATCTCAAGGCGAATGGCGTGATGACACGAAGTGCCAAAGTTGCAGTCGCCGTTCAGTATGATGTCGAAACTATTCGTGAAGCCTAACGATGCCAAAGCGAGTAGAGCTAAAGCCGTTGCCCCCATTGTTCTGAGAAGGAAGATCAATTTAATGGAGCTTTGAAATAATTGGTATCAATGTTGAACTCGCATCAAAACGAAGACTATGCTCCTTCAACAAGTGTTGAAACTCGAAGACTATGTGGGAGATTTGAGGGGGAAGTTTCTTGTGGCAAACTGCAATGAATAGAGAACCCGTGGTGAGCCTCTAAAGTGATGTCTCTTGCATCCGAATCTTGTGGCCAACTTGTTCCTTCCAACTTAGTAATCCTTGGGTTTTTTTCCAAGTATTGGAACTTTGTTTTTGCCCTTTTCTTCAATTGAAAAAAAAAACTTCTTGGTTATTCAAATGCCCCCGGTGTAGTGCCATGAGCATCCACCGATAGAATTTTGACTCCATTTTCCCCTCGGAGGAGGGCTTCGCTTTGCCTTCCAGAGAAGTGCTTTGCATTGCCTTCAAGGAAGGGCTTTTGGCCTTTTCAAATGCCCCCATTGCAGCCTTGGGCGTTCGATGTTGGGGCTTTGATTCAACTTGCCTCTCAGATGACGGCTTTACTTTGCCCTCAAGGAAGGGATTTTGCTTCTCGGCTGAAGACTTGGAGCGCTTCCCAGGAGAAGGCTTGGAATGCTTCCTAGAAGAAGGCTTTGAGTGCTTCCCGGAGGAAGACTCCAAGCGATTTGCGGGGCGAAGGCTTGGACGATTCGCGGGGCAAAGCTTGGACGCTTCGCTGAGCCAAGGCTTTAGACACTTCGCAGAGCCAAGGCATTGGATGCTTCGTAGGGCGAAGGTAATGAACGCTTCGTGGGGCGAAGGCAAGGACGCTTCGCGGGACGAAGGCTTGGAAGCTTTAAGGGGTGAAGGCTTGGACGGTTCGCGGGGCGAAGGCTTGGAAGCTTCGCGGGGCTAAGGCTTGGACGCTTTGCAGGGCGAAGGCTTGGACGCTTTGTAGGGCGAAGGCTTGGACGCTTTGCGGGGTGAAAGCTTGGGGGCGAAGTCTTGGACGCTTCGCAGGGTGAAGGCTTCATTGTTACTGCTCCAGATGATTCGTAGGGCGAAGGTTTGGATGCTTCGTCGGGTGAAGGCTTCGTTGTTACCCCTCTAGATGCAGGTGGTGGGGGTGCATGATTTGATGGGATAAGAAAGGTCCCGAAGCCAATAGCGGGAGTCAGTCCCTGTGTCCCGATGGGTGCCAATATCATCACTTGGCATGTCCCGAAGGGGGAATAGCTAGCTGTTTATACTGCTTCTCAGTTTGCGTTCCGCTCCCAGCGATGATATGAGCGATGAACGACATTCAAGAACTATGAACAAAGTTCAAGAACAATGAACGAAGTTCAAGAACGACAAACGAATTTTGAAGTTTTTGAGAAAGATTTACAGAGCACTCCTTGAGTACTTCTCAATTCGGCTTTTTTTTTTTTCCTGAATAGTAACTTTATTGCAAAATTATAACCGCACAGAAACGCCAACATCCTCAGCGATAAGGTTAAACAACCAATCTGGTTCAAAAGTTGACCAGATATGGCACCCTCCCAAGAATTTCACATGAGCAACCACAGCATGAGCTGCCTTGTTACGACCTCGGGCGGCAAAACAAAAAGACAAGGAAAGAAATGACCCATGGAGAACCCGAATATCATGTCGAATGTTCTCAACCGACACATCACAAGCAGTAGCATCAAGCAACCTCACCAATTGCAAGGAACCCGTCTCAACCTCAACTATCTGATGGCCAGCCTCTAAACAAGCCACCAAACCTGCCCGAATTGCCAAAGCCTCAGCTTGAAGGGCAGAGCCACAGGGGAAACCCCCACGGCTACCTGCACCCTCAAAGCCACCAGACCACGATCTAAGAACCCAGCCATAGGAGCCCCTCACCTTCGGCAACTCCCATGCGCCATCACAATTCAGCTTGAGCAGACCCAGCCTTGGTCGCTACCACTACTGAAACCCCCGACCAGCCCCTGCCCTATCCACCGTAGGAACCAGATTGATTGGAGGCACCGCAGAAGCCTTGGCTTCTCTTAACTCAGCAATCTGCTTCTGCATTTGCCCAATGGTCACCTCTAGGGGCTGAACATCATCCTGGAAACACATCAAATTCCTAGCCTTCCAAATCCTCCAACACCCAAATGCTAAGGTCTAAAAGACGGCATCCACTTCAACCACTGTTTGAAACATAGTACGCAATTGACCCCAGCAATCCCGAAAGGACAGACCCCTCAGACCTTCAATGTCCAACTATAGGGGGCCACCAAACCAGAAGATTTTGGCAAACATACAAGTGAAGAACATGTGAGCTTCAGATTCGTCTGCTTCACCACACAGAGGGCATATATTTTCAACTTGGACTCTATGCCTTTTCAGATTATGAGGCACCGCCAAAAAATTTTGACAACACCGCCAAATAAATTGCCTAATTTTATTCGGCACATCAAGCTTCCATATACCCTTCTGAAAGGAATCATGAGCACCAGCCGTGCTGGATTCACCGCCACCCTTCCTTGAGAACTCACCATTCTTACTCAATTCAGAAGCCAAGATATATCCCGAATGAACATTATAAGAACCAGATTTTGAGTAGTGCCAAACCAGTCGATCTTTGCAACCATACTTGCTCAAAGGAATGGCCAATATTGCTCGTGCTTCCTCCGGCCGAAACAAGCCTTCCACTAGGCCAGCCTCCAAAGTGCACCGGGAGGAATTCACCAAATCATGAACACCGGCGAGAAAATTGGGACCGCCATACCTGATCTGAAACAGCCTGCAAGTAGGCAGACATGGGTCCAACAAGGGCTGAATAGACTTTCCATCCCCCACCTTCCAACGAACACCAGCCTGCAATAAACATTGGCCTTGTAAAGTTCCTTTCCACCCCCTGGAAGAATCGGCCTTATCCTTAGCTTGCAAGAAGGAGCCATCGGGATAATATTTGGCTCGTAAAAGCCTAGCCAACGGAGAAGAGGGATCCGTAATTAGACGCCAACCAATCTTTGCTGGCATAGCAATGTTAAAGCTTCTCAAATCATGAAAGCCAAGCCCACCCTTACATTTCGGCAACGTGACTTTGTCCCAAGCCGCCCAATGAATGCCACGTTACATACGCTGCTTACCCCACCAGTATCGAGCTAGGATTCTGTCCACATCCTTGCAAACCCCCACCGGTATTTGGAAGTGGGACATGGCATAGTTAGGCAGCGCAAGGGCTATAGCCTTAACCATGAATTCCTTTCCCGCCATGGACAAAAAATGTTCGGACCATCCTTGCACTTTAGCCTCCACTTGATTCCGAATATCCTAAAAAATAGCCATCTTTGATGTGCCAAAATCAACTTTTAGACCCAAATACTGCCCAAATTCCTCTTTTCTCCTAACCCCGAGTGCAGCCACAATCTGATTCTGAAGCTGTATGGGACAATCTGCACTAAGAAGTACATAACTCTTCTCAAGATTTAGCATCTGCCCAGAACGAACCTCATAAAGACGTAAGGCCTCCTTGATAATAGTAGCATCCGACATAGAAGCCTTTGCAAATAACACAGAATCATCTGCGAAAAATAGATGGGTCAGACTGAACGCTCCTTGCGCCACCGGGATACCATGCAAAGCCCCCACTTCCACCCACCTTTTTAAGATCACAGAGAGACCTTCTGCACAAAGAACAAATAGAAATGGGGAAAGTGGGTCTCCTTGCCGAAGCCCCCTGAATGAATAGAAGACCTCGATCGGTGCCCTATTCATTAGAACACTAAAAGACGTCGAAGAAATGCACTCCATAATCCATTGACAGAAAACAGAATTGAACCCCAGCTTCCGCATGACTGCCAACAGAAAACCCCATTCCACTCGGTCATAAGCTTTGGCCATATCCAGCTTAAGCATCATTTCCACCCCTTCCGGGCCCCTCTTCTTACGAATGGTATTCAACACCTCATGCACGACCAACACATTATCTGTAATATGTCTGCCTGCAACGAAGGATGTTTGAGAATCGCTAATCACATTCAACATCAGACAGTTCAACCGATTAGTAAGCACTTTTGAAATCACCTTGTAAAGAACATTACATAACGAAATAGGCCGAATCTGCGTCATGTAAAGGGGGCTTGGTACTTTAGTGATTAGAGCCAAGTACGTAAAATTCACCTTTTTTAGAAGGGGCCCCGTCTCAAAGAAAGAAGTCGCTGCACGGATCACTTCATGCCCAATCACCCCCCAATGCCGTTGATAGAAGCTTGCAGTGAAACCATCCGGACCTGGAGATTTCATCGGGTTTATCTGCATCACTGCTTGTCTAACTTCCTCTGGATGTACAAGACGGACCAAGGATGCATTTTCCTCGGCCATGACTCATGCAGAAATCTAGTCCGTAACCTCACCCACAAGTGTCGGCTGAGAAGATTCAAAGAGATGCTAAAAGAACTCCATGGCAATGCCTCCAAGACCCTCCTCCGTGTCCCTCCATACTCCCCTCGCATCAAACAAGCCCTTGATCTTATTGTGCCGCCTTCTCTTGACAGTCTTAGAGTGAAAAAACTTAGAGTTCTTATCCCTCTCATTTAACCATTTAAACCCTAGACTGCAACTTCCAATAAACTTCATTATCAAGCACTGCTTGTTTCAAGTCTGCTTTAAGAGAACTCACCTACTGCCCATCATAAGCAGCAGCCTGATAACAGTCCCATATTTGCTCCTTCAGCTGATCAATTGCCACCTGAGCATTCCCATTCCCCTTCTTCCTCCAAACAAGAAGGCCCTTATGGATCGCTTTCAATTTTTCCGTCCCTCAGTAACAAGGACATCCCACATGAGTTTGCTCCATTCCCTCTTAACCACCTCCTCACAATGGGCGTCTTTATTCCACTGGGGATCATAAATAAACCTATGGCGACGTTTCCCGACACCAGGACAAGTATCCACTGCCAACATTGAGTGATCAGACCCTAATAATAAAATGTGGGTGACCGTTGCATATGGATACGATCTAACCCAAGAGTCCGTAGCTAAACCCCTGTCCAACCGAGCTTGAACAAACCCATTCTCCCTCTTGTTGTGCCAAGTTAAGGGGTGACCCGTGTATCCCAAGTCTAGCAGCTGCCCATCAGCCACAAAGGACCGGAACGTTTTCATACTAGTGGCAGACCTTGTAATCCGACCCTCTTTCTCACTAGCACATAGGACATCGTTAAAGTCCCCCAGTAGTAAACAAGAGTCAAAATCCCGTCTCAATCTAGTACGTAAAAGGTCCCACTGCCTTGCCCTTTTCCCATCAACAGTATTGGCATAAATACAGAACAATCTCCATTTGCACCTACGATCCTCATCAGTAACCAACAACTCAATAACAAATTCTGTAGTTTTTACAAGCTCCACAAGCCCTGCAGACTTCCAGAATACACAAAGGCCCCCACTAAGCCCTCTCTGCTCCACGGCCTGCATAAAATCCATACCTAGTAGTCCTTGTAAATACCGAAACCGCTAACTTTTGTTTTTCGTCTCCAGTAACACCACCACACAAGGTTGAAGAAGCCTATTTTGCTCCTCCAAATCATGAACTGTCAAGGCACCACCGATGCCCTGACAATTCCAGCACAGAATACGCATGTGTCTACAGCTCCTGGGGAGAGGTGGAAACATCACCCCTTCGCTCAAGAGACCCATCAATGGAGGTCCCGAAGACCTGAGAAGACAAACCAACAAACTCCATATGTCTACGTTTGGCCACTCTACTGCCAATAGTGTCACCCCCACCGAAAGCTTCCCTAGCCTCACTATCCCCTCCATGACTGTTGCTGTAAGGACCCTTCCCGAATTTTCCCTCGAAACCCGGAAAGAACCCTTATCCCGTCTGACAGCTCTTTTATCTCAAATTTTAAATATCAGAAATACCCTTTATCCTTAAATAAATTTTTTCTTTTTTGTAAACCTTACAGGGTTCCGACCGAACCTCTGTACTTACTGGCCATTCCTACCTGTCAGACGCAGGATAGTATACAGGTCAAAGCCAAGACCTCGGAAATAGTGGTGGTCCAAATAGGAACACTGCTGACATCTCTACTGGAATACCACAAGACAACCGACAAGTCAGATACTTGTGAACCAACAATAATTCGTCACTCTGGGTCACTGCCCACACCAACCCACTGACCCGGATAGCGAAGTATTGTCGTAGGCTGATTAAGCCCATGACAAGCGTCGTCAAATCATATTAGAGCCGGAAATATCCTCGGCTATCATATCACATCAGTCGGCATATCCCTCGACTGGCATATCCCTAGCCACCAGGGTATCCCTTGGGGTGTGCTAGTCCTGTATCACAACTCTCTGTACTATGATATCACATCAGTCGGCAAGTATCCTCGACTATCATATCATATCATCAGCCGGTATAACCTTCGGCTATCATATCACATCAGTCGGCATATCCCTCGACTGACATATCCCTAGCCACCAGGGTATCCCTAGGGGTGTGCTAGTCCTGTATCACAACTCTCTGTACTATGATATCACATCAGTCGGCAAGTATCCTCGACTATCATATCATATCATCAGCCGATATAACCTTCGGCTATCATATCATATCAGTCAGCATATCTCTCAATTATCATATCATATCATCAGCCGGTATAACTTTCGGCTATCATATCATATCAGTCGGCATATCTCTCGACTATCATATCATATCATCAGCCGGTATAACCTTCGGCTATCAAATCATATCAGTCGGCATATCTCTCGACTATCATATCATATCATCAGCCGGTATAACCTTCGGCTATCATATCATATCATCAGCCGGTATAACCTTCAGCTATCATATCATATCAGTCGGCATATCTCTCGACTATCATATCATATCATCAACCGGTATAACCTTCGGCTATCATATCATATCAGTCGGCATATCTCTCGACTATCATATCATATCATCAGCCGGTATAACCTTCGGCTATCATATCATATCAGTCGGCATATCTCTCGACTATCATATCACATCATCAGCCGGTATAACCTTCGGCTATCATATCATATCAGTTGGCATATCTCTCGACTATTATATCACATCATCAGCCGGTATAACCTTCGGCTATCATATCATATCAGTCGGCATATCTCTCGACTATCATATCACATCATCAGCCGGTATAACCTTCGGCTATCATATCATATCAGTCGGCATATCTCTCGACTATCATATCACATCATCAGCCGGTATAACCTTCGGCTATCATATCATATTAGTCGGTAAGTATCCTCGACCATCATATCATATCATATCATCAGCCGGTATAACCTTCGGCTATCATATCATATCAGTCGGTAAGTATCCTCGACCATCATATCATCTTATATTGGAGGTTCACCGGGTTTACCGCTAATAACGGATCCTTGTCCCGGGTTCTAGTCTCCCTCAAATATATGGCCAATTCCGATAACTCATACATCCTGGTCAAAACCCAAATCGTGGACTCAATAATTTCCACGTGAAAATGATATCAAAACCGAGTCCAAAACCCATGATATTTCTCAATTCACACGTTAACTGATATAGTGGAAAACATATGTCTAGTAATCATTTCTAAAATACAGAAATTCAATGCCACAATACATAACAGTATTTAAACAAAGATATTTCGATGCCTGCATTTCAGTTTATAAAACAAAAGTCCACTCACATACATCATCCAACCCTTAATTCGTGGACGCTCTAGCCCAAGGAACACATGCACAATAATGACCCAACTACCTTGACTTTCCGAGCTCAAAACCCGCTAATACGGTCAATTATTACTGCTAGAATTGCCCAAAATGACCTCTAAACGACGTCCGATCAACCTGAAACTTGTACCAACAGATTCGAAACGTCGAAAACTAGTCACTACGTGTCGCCGTGACCTCAGACTCGGCCCCATGCGCCGCCACGCGCCGCCGGAAGTTCTGCACACCCACCCACGCTCCCTCACGCGCCGGTCACGCGCCTGCTACAGTGTTCACGAGCCTGGACTGGTCCAACCCGGTCGACCCGACCAGTTCACTCAACCCGACCGGTTCACTCCACCCGACCGATTCCTCAACCCGACCTATTCACTCAACCCGACCGGTTCACTCAACCCGACCGGTCTCCGGTGACTCGCCGGAGAAGATGATCGGACGGCCGTCGCCATCGTCAGAGGCTGGCCGGATAAGATGACCGGACCGCCACCTCCGCCACCGTCTGGTTCGCCGGAAATCGCCATTTCCGGTAGATTTTCAAGGTTTTCTAACTTCTTCATTTCTTGACCGTTTTTCACTATCTACACATGTAAATTCATCTACGTTTCACCAGGAATCCAAATATACGGTCAAAGTTCCGAGATAGTACCTGGTTTGGCCGAAAAACGGCCGAGAAGGTTCGGTTCACCTCCCTCCTCCGTCCGTCGCCTACGGCGGTGCTCCCGCTCCAATAACTACCCCAACATGCTCGTGGGGTCCCGGGGAAGATCCTCCCGACCTTGGTTTCGTTCGAATCGGATCGAAATCCATCCGATGAAAATGAGTTCTTCGGAGTCGCACGGGGAGGACTTCGGGTAGGGGCGAGACTGAATGGACGAATCTCCCAAGGAGAGAGAAAAATATCTGCTATATAGTTTCAACTTTTCCAAAATTAACAAACTGCCCCTGAAGCGTCTAGACCCGTAACGAACTCATCGGGTCTCCGTTTTCCACGTGCCGCCTGTCTATGAACTCGTGAGTTCGAGACCTACGCAACGACCAAAGAAAAATTCCCAAAAGTACTGCCAGTCAAAAAGTGACTCCCGAACCCGTCCAAAACTGAGGGTAAAATTGTCCAATTCACTAAATAATTTAATTTCTGGTCCGGGTCGTTACAATCTACCCCCCTTAAGAAATTTCGTCCTCGAAATTCATTCCTAACCATGGAACAAATGAGGATATTGTGCCCGTATTAGTTCCTTGGTTTCCCACGTGGCCTCCTCCACGTTATGATTCCTCCACAACACTTTAACTAGAGGAATAGTCTTTTCCTCAGTCAAATCCACCAACTCGGGTGTTAACAGTCTTCTTTCACCTATTTCACTCCAGCACAAAGGTGTCCTGCAACTGAGTCTTTAACTCTCGCAATTCTGCCGGTGCCATCCTATACGGTGCCTGTGAGATAGGTTGAGTACCTGGCAAAAGCTCGATGGTAAACTCAATCTCACGATCAGGTGGCAATCCTGGAAGATCATCTGGAAACACATCAGAGAACTCACTCACCACTGGAATATCCTCCACTCTCATCGGAGTGTCCCGTGAATCAAACACATGAGCCGAATACCCCTCACAACCTTTCCTCAACAATCTCTCAGCGGTCAACGCTGATATCACTCCAAAGGGTGTACCCTACGATCTCCCCGAAATGTAAGTTCCGGTAATCTTGGACTCCGGAAAACCACTGTCTTATCATGATAGTCTATGGAAGCATGTTGCATGGACAACCAATCCATCCCCAGAATCCCATCAACTCAAAATATCTAAGGGGAATAAATCTGCCTCCAAACCATGGCTTTCAACCATCACCAGACAACTGCGAATCACGAGGTTCGCCACCAAAGTCGGTGCAAAGCGACTCAGCGCTATGAATCTCTGTTCATATTGGGCCACAGTCATGTCTACTTGCTGTAAATGCAAGAACTCGGCCTCCTTAACATTCCGGTGTGAGCGAGTGTAAAATTGCTCCAAGCAGCGTTCCCGGAAAGTTTGCCAAGTAAGTGTATGGACATTCCAGCCTGACACCTCCAATCAGTGCCACCAGTGGTAAGCATAACCACCTAGCAAAATGTGGCCAACAGAACTCTGTCCCCTAGAGGACATCTCATAATAAAAAACACCCGCTCCATGTGAGTAATCCAATCCTCAAACTCATCTGGCTAGACTCGCCCATAAATATCGTCGCCCCCAGTTTCTGGGCCGTCTCAATATCAAGACTTCATGAGAAGCCCTATCCTGGAGTACAGGAGCTAAAGTCTGACCCAGCTGTTCCAGTGTCTGCCTCAAATCAGGCTCCACTGCTGGTTCATGGACATCTCCACCATTTCTCGACCTTTTCCAAAATTACCAAACTGCCCCTGAAGCTTCTAGACCCGTAACGAACTCATCGGGTCTCCATTTTCCGTGTGCCGCCTGCCTACGAACTCGGGAGTTCGAGACCTACGCAACGACCCAAGAAAAATTCCCAAAAGTACTGCCAGTCAAAAAGTGACTCCCGAACCCGTCCAAAACTTAGGGTAAAATTGTCCAATTCACAAAATAATTTAATTTCTGGTCCGTTTCGTTACAGTTGCCCTCCTGCTCAATCAAAGTAGTAGTCCTAGGCTTTCTTCCACGTTTACGGGGACGTTGAACAGGATTCAAATTATCAATAATTGTTGCCAAAAGAAACGAGTCTGAACCCTGAATATCACAATCCTTCCCCGCCACTATTTCCACTGCAGCCGCATCACCCAACCCAACCCCCACTCCTATCCCGGCCAAACCACGCCCAGCCTCGCTTCTGCCAACACTGCTAAGCACAACCGCATCACCCTAACCAGATGTCCCCCTCTCTCTACTACACGTCCCCTGGTATTTCCACTGACCACCCCCCTCTTCCAATCCTCCCTTCGTCAAACGCTTCTGCCAGATGCTGCCGATGGCCCTAAGCCTCGGTTGATAAGGTGGATACTCTTGCTTCAAGAGTTTGACCTGGAAATTCGTGATAAGAGTGGAAGAGATAACCTAGTTGCTGATCACTTGTCTCGACTAGTTGATGACGGTGCTACAGAAAACAATGTTGTCCCCATTAATGAATCATTCCCTGATGAGCAGCTCTTAGCTATTCAAGAAAAAGAACCTTGGTATGCTGATTTTGTTAATTATGTTGCTTGTGGAGTGATTAGAGATGATCTTTCTTCTCAGGAACGAAAGAAGATTCTCTCCGGGGTGAAGCACTATTTGTGGGATGACCCCTACCTATTCAAGTACTGTCCCGATCAGATTATAAGGAGATGTGTACCAGAAGCTGAACAACAAACCATACTCAAGTTCAGCCATGAATTTGCTTGTGAAGGACACTTTGGTGCAAAGAAAACAGCACTTAAGGTTCTTCAATCTGGTTTCTTTTGACCTTGTTTATTTAAAGATGCTTTTAACTTTTGTTCTAAGTGTGACAGATGCCAAAGGATGGGAAACATAAGTAGCAGGAATCAGATGCCATTGACTAACATCTTGGTGGTCGAACTCTTTGATGTATGTGGAATCGATTTTATGAGTCCTTTTCCATCTTCATATGGTTATACATATATTCTAGTGGCGGTAGATTATGTATCCAAATGGGTGGAAGCGATTGCTACAAGAAGTAATGATAATAGAGTGGTTCTCAGCTTTCTCCGAGACATGATCTTTACAAGATTTGGAACTCCAAGGGCGATTATAAGTGATGGTGGCAGTCACTTTTGTAAACGTATGTTTGATGCTCTAATGAAAAAATACAACATCAGTGATAGAGTTGCAACTCCGTACCATCCCCAGAGTTCTGGACAAGTTGAGATAAGCAATAGGGAGATTAAGAACATACTGATGAAGACTCTGTCCCCTACTCGGAAGGATTGGTCCTTACACCTCAACAATGCTCTTTGGGCTTACCGGACAGCTTATAAAACTCCAATTGGAATGAGTCCCTATAGGCTGGTTTTCAGAAAAGCTTGTCATTTACCTATGGAGCTTGAGCACCGTGCGTTTTGGGCAATCAAGAAGTTCAATTTTGATTTAAAAGACGCTGGGACAACAAGAAAACTTCAACTGAATAAGCTTGAGGAGTTGAGAAATGAAGCTTATGAAAATGCCAAGATTTACAAAGAGAGAACCAAGCTCTATCATGACAAAGCAATCTTGAGAAAGGTATTCACTCCTAACCAGAAAGTACTTTTGTTTAACTCACGGTTGAAACTTTTTCCAGGAAAGTTGAAGTCTAGATGGCTTGGTCCTTTCAAAGTGATTCACATATTCCCTCATGGAGCCATTGAGATTGAGAACGAGAAGAATGGGGATCGATTCAAAGTTAATGGGCAGCGACTTAAACCCTATTTGGAGGATAATCCAGATCTATCCCACTATGATGTCGCGTTGGTCGAGATTTCAGTAACTTAGGAGGTAACCTAGCATTGGTTTGTGTTTTCTTTCATTCACTTGTTTCTGCTGTAATGCACTCTCTAAGCATCGAATCTGTTTTAGTCTTCTCATTGAATATTGCTTATCACATTGAGGACAATGATCAGTTTAGGTTTGGGGGTGTGGATTTGAAAATTGGTATATAGAAACAAGTAGGTTTGGGGGTTATACACGGCTTGATTTTGAAAATTTCACCTTTAGTTTTTGTTAGTATGTTTAGTTAGTTAGTTTAAGTTTTTACTAGTGATAGGTGTGTTAACTTGTTAATAAGAGTGTACAAGCTAAGTTAACTATCTTTGTTCTACTAAGAGTTCTGCCATAATCCGTTTGTATCATAACCTTGCACTTCACAATGCCATGTCTGGAGTGATTAAGTAAACAAAACTACTGCATTTGAGTGAACTTCAGAAAATTAGTGCAGATTACCTTGTGAGGATATTGAGCTATATTTCCATTCTTTTAGAGTGATATACATTGTTTCTACTCTTAAACACTCTGATTTTGTTCTTAAATGCTGATCTCATTCCATTACATTTGCATTGAATTTTAAAGAACTCACATCATATAGATGCTCTTGATTTGAGGTGTGGTTTTCCATAAGAAGTGATGTAGGCTATGTGTGATTAAACCTCTCAAGGACTTATCCTACCAAATTGTGTGCTCCCTAAGCCATTTTGAAGCCAAACACTCAGCCTTTTGTGTCATCACCCTAAGCACAATCTGCCAAACACTCAACCATTCAATCATGCCATGCCCTATAACCCAAGTTTGTGTTAAGGCTGCATTAAATGGGATTCATGGTGAGAATGAAGAATTAAAGATGTCGCTGCCCAATTCAAAAAGAGCTATTGCAGCAACGACAATAATGTGAAAGTTAAAGTCTGAATGTGATGGAAAATGCTATACAAGGAATAAGGAAACCATTGTATGATCTTGGTTCAATTCAGAAAAAAAAAAAAAACTCCAATTGGCAATGGAACCAAAAAAAACAAAAAGGAAATGTGAAAGAACCCCTGAATTGATCCAAGTGAGGCAATAAACTCAAGAAGACTTCAAAAGAGGAATCAAGTTCTTATCAATGCTACCGTAGGTTCTAAGCAAGAAATCAGAGCAGAACTTCAAAGTTCAAGTCATGACATCTCATGCCTTGACACAACTCAGGTTCTTTGAATCCGACCCTTTCTTTGTTTCACCATAAGCTTAGCCCCATTACACCCAAAACTGAAGACCTAACTGATCTTATGGACAACCATGCTGAGGATTGAGGTATGTATCTATGTTCTTAAAGTTCAATTTCATTCATGATCTTAGGAGACAAAACCCTCAGGAGACAAAACTCCTCCTACTAGGAACACCTAGAGGTTTAAATGATCTATCCTTAACTACGATTGAGTCTGTTCATTTTGTTTTAGTTTGGTTTTTCTTTGTTTTGCTCAGGGACTAGCAAAAGATAGGTTTGGGGGTATTTGGAATCCCCCATACCATAGCTCATTCCATACGAGTGTATGAGGAAATCCTCCGTAGCATACCTCGTATCCTACTGAGCGTATGCCTCGTATCCTACCGATCGTATGAGGAAATCCTATTTCCTGCTATACCTCGTATCCTACCGAGCGTATGAGGAAATCCTTCCTGCCATACCTCGGACCCTATCGAGCGTATAAGGAAATCCTTCCTGCCATACCTCGTATCCTATCGAGCATATGAGGAAATCTTTCATGCCATACGTCGTAAGATCCCGGTCTTATCCAAACAATCATTCAACCCCTTGTCTATGCTTATAACCCATAACCAACACCCACCAACTCTCACATCAAGGCAGACGCCCAAACACTGAACCCGAGCCGAAGCCCCAAAAATTCATAATCCAAAATTCCGGCCTAATCCCAAAACCGTAAACTCGGTCGAAGCTGAAAATCCATAAAACTGCGTCGTAGCCCAAAAAGCTTGTAACCAGGTCTAACCCAAAATCAGATAGATGAGCCTATGCCCAAAATTCATCTCAAAAATCGTTATTGCAATCCATAACCTCTGATACATCAATTAAGACAATTATACTAGCTCCCGAACCTCATAATGGATAATAAAACATTTTATAATAATTATCCTTACTTCCTGAAATTCATGATTGATAAGAAATTGTCTAAAAACTTCCAAAAGTCTTTTCAAACAAAAAAGTGGCCCTCGAACCCCTCCTAACTCGAGGGTAAAATCATAATTTCCTTAATAAATTTCCGAATTAAAGCTAATTTAAAGTACGGGTCGTTACAACTCAACCCCCGTAAAGTAAAATTCATCCGAGAAATTGCACCCCTGGAAAGACAAGAATAAGATTTAAACTCAAAAATTAAGGCTAAAACTGATACATACAAATGACAATCTTTGGACCAGCTCGTACCTCCTGCTGTGTCATGGAAAACACTCAGGCATGAGAACTAGAAAGTCGACTGCAGCCCTACTGGGGGTTTGACTACCAGCTGCGGTACTCGAAGACTGTGCTACCCTCTGCCCCTTACCAGAAGACTGTCAAGTCAATAAACTACCATCCGGACAGTGTGGCCAATCCCTATGAAGGTGTCCAAACTCGCCACAACGGAAACATCCAACATCTTTGATCCTCAGAGGGTTGGGGCAATCCTTCTTAATGTGCGCTGTCTCCCCACAATAAAAACACACAACCTCGCTATCTCGTCCTGACCCACCGCTCTGAGCACCTTGTCGCCTACTCAACTGAATGGAACTTCGGCTCGAGTGAGCTGATGACTACTGCCTCGTAGCAAAATCGCAGGACACACCGAGTCCTGACCCCTCGCTAGTATACTCGAATCTGAAATCGGTGAACCCGTCACCGCCCTATGAACCCGTACTATAACTACCCTTCTTGGACAGTCCTTGCCTCCCTGCTCAATAACTCAGGTGGTCATGACGTCGTCTAGAACCACAGGACTGACTCTGTTCCATTCGGGCCGCAACATCGGCTAATGCTCGTACTCCACTACCGTAACCACATCTCGAATCTCATCTCGCAAGCCCAGCTCAAACCGCTTGCATTTATCTACCTCGCTAGCCACCAAGGATGGGGACAACCAGGATAACCTCTGCAAATACTCTGGTACGATCATCGTACCCTGTCTATCCTGTAAAAACTTCGCCTGCAAGGAATCTCTGTAAGACCTAGGATAAAACTACTCAAACAATTGCTCTCGGAATGTCTCCAAGGTGCTAGTACTGATATCCCATCCCATAAGCTCCTGGGCATATTCCACCATCGATAAGCGTGGCCATCTATTAGGAAGGTAGCTAAACAAACCCTATCGCCAGGAAGACATCCCGAAACTACAAATAGTCGTTCTAATCGGGTGATCCAGCTATAAATATATGCGGGGTCTGTCTCACCCGTAAAATCCGCAGCCCCAAGTCTCCAGGCACTCTCAGTATGCGATAACTCTGAAGTACCCCTGCCCTGCAGGATACTCGTAAAAACCCTCCCCAACTGGTCTCGGGTCTGCCACAAGTCAGGTTCCAAAACCGACATGTGCACCCTGCATTCTCTACTTCTTCCTCCGTACTAGGCCGCTGACGAGGATAATGTCTGGGAGGCATCAATCTGATACGAAACAATAATTTTTCAGAAACAAAATTTATGAACACTAAAAGTGCGGTCTGCAGGAATTTAACATAGCGTTCTGATACGAAGTTGATAGGACCCCTCCCGAATTTCCCCTTGAAACTCGTGAGAAGCCTTGCTCCTGTCTTACAACCCTAGACAAATTTAAAAACCTTCCAGAAATATCCTCACACTACCAACTAAACCTTACGAGAATTCTACAAAAAATTCGGCAGAATCTCCCTGGTAAATGGGTCAACCCGTCTTCCACCTGTTAGACGAAGGATGAAACAACCAACACAAATCCAAACAATCAAGCTAAACCCACAATCATCCCAAAACGCACAATATAAATCAAGTCCGAGTCCAAACTACCAGCCATAGTAAAAATTTGCAAATAACCCTAAACAGGATCAGAGCAAACTATGCTAACTTTAACTCTACAGAAATTAATGAAAGTCCTACGTGATGGTAGCGTAGCAAAAGATGATGCCTCCTCGTAGTCTTGTCACCTCGTATCCTACCGAGCATATGAGGAAATCCTCCCTGCCATACCTCGGACCCTATCGAGCGTATGAGGAAATCCTTCCTGCCGTACCTAGTTTCCTATCGAGTGTATAAGGATATCCTTCCTCCCATACCTCGTAAGATCCTGGTCGAATCCAAATAATCATTCAACCCCGAGCCTATACTAACAACCCATAACCAACCCCCACCAACTCTCACACCAAGGCCAACGCCCACACACTTAAACCTTGGCCAAAGCCCCAAAAACCCATAATAAAAAATACCGACCTAAGCCCAAAACCATATACTCAGCCGAATCCAAAAATCAATAAAACAGAGTCATAGCCCCAAAACCTTGTAATCACCTCTAACCCAAATTCACGTAACCGAGCCTACGCCCAAAAATCATCTCAAAAATGTTTATTGCAATCCATTATCCCTAATATGTCAATTAAGACAATCATAACTAGCTCCTACACCTCAAAATGGATAATAAAATATTTTATAATAATTATCCTCTTACTTTCCGAAATTCATGATTGATAAGAAATTGTCTAAAACATATACATATGCATGTATTACACTTTAGAACAGAAAGTACACTCATCGGAAGCTCAAATAAGCTCAACATTGAGTTGTACGCTCCTCTGCTATCCCGGGAACAGTGTCGCCTTGCTTGGCTGGAATTTGGGCGAGAAGTTTCGGTCCACGTTTTGATCCTTTGTCTACTGATGTCCTCATAGCTCAAAGAAGGTATGTATGAGTTTGAGAGGTCGAGAGGAAGGTCGTGGTGATATTAGTTTGGTTCGCAAAAGGTCAAAACTTTGGTGATTGTTGTGTGTGTATGTGGTTGTATGGTCACGGGAAGGAGGAGGAATCATGAGGGTGGAGAGAGGGTATGAGATAAATCTGGAAAAAGTAGGAAAACATTAACTTTTAAAAAAAAAAATAGCTGAAACCAAAATTACTAAATTACCCCTGAATTTTCTAAACCTATATGTCCCCCAAAATAACTTAGATTCCCGCGTGCCACTGTTGGTAAAAATAAAGACCACAATATATATGAACCTGATTTCTAACAATTATAATCCTTGCAAGTGCACATATCCATAGAGATAGTATAGCATCATACCAAGAGTCGATCCCTCGAGGACTTGTTCAACGTTAACCATTTAAAATTCAGATTCAAACAACTCAGTTTATAACTCCAAGAAACAATGAAAGACAACAACTAAAACACCTAGACCTAGACTCAACACTAAGTAAATATGCAAGACACTAAGACACGAGTTAGACAACTAAAACATACCTAAATGCTTACTTAAGGCTCAAGAAAACACAAAAGACTCAACAAGGACTCTAACTAAGAACTTAAACGACTTGAATTCCAAGAAACACTAAAAAAAGAATTTAAGGATAATGAAAGTGATTGATGAATTAAAGCAAATTAAAGCCAACTATCCACCACTAACCAATTAAGTTCCTAACACAATTTCCAAAATCACATTATTATGAATTATCTGAATATGGTGCCCATGCAAATGTCCGGTTAAAGTTCACTCCACACAATTCATTCTCTCTTACTTAGCATGTCCTAACCGTTTCCTCTGCTTAGAACGTCTATCAATCCAAGAGAAGGGTTAATAATCTGAGATGATGCATGAAGTACGAAGAGAATTTAATAACACCACACTACCCCAAGAGGAGTAGTAATCTAGGTTGTCAGGAATGTAGATTACAAGTATAGTTAATGCCCTATACCGCTGCTGCTAATAATCAAAACAAGATGACCAGTCTAACAAGCAATTATTCATCAGTAGATCATCCAAATAAGCAGGTAAAACTCATAAACATAAAATAAGCTCATAACGTACTGTAATCTAAATTATATTCAAGATTCATAATAATGTAAATCAAGGGCCAAAATCATATTAAAGAACTACAAGGCTAGGGCTTCAAGCAGCCCTAATTCTAACAAAAACTACTTGAGCATTGTATTGAAATAAACAAAGAACTAATTCATGATTACACTGTAAAGATTAAAGAGAAGAAGAGAAAGCACTGAGATCAATGGTGAACCAAGGCCACACCAAGAAATCTCGAATCTCTCTCTGCGTTGAACTCCTCCTAAAAACCAAAAACAAAAAACTCAAAAAACTCGAAACATAAAATTCTATGCGGCAACAAAAGGTGGAACCCCCAACTTGTGTTAAAGGCATTGCTTAAATAGACCTAGGGCTTCCCCTAAAAACTTGGAATTAAAACTGACGACAACGGACCAAAAAGTTCGTAACTAAACGCTAAAACATGTTTCCTAGTTTGGCTGGGACACGGGCTACGCCGCGGGCTGGGCCGTGGGCTAGTGATGCAAGAAAATATCTTTGTTCTGTGGCAAGGCTGATTCTGGAAGGTTCTAAGACTTTCGTGGACAGCAAGGCCTGGCTGGCACCTTTCTTGGCTTTTCTTGACTTGGCTAGCACAACCTTGGCTCCTAGGACCTCTTTATTGGACCTATTGAGAACTCATTAGGTGATTGACCAATGCAGCTGGGACAAACCACTCATCACACTTCCATGTGATGTATCTACCATGGTTTTGGGCTTTGACCTGCTCAAAAGCGTGAAGAAAGCTCAAGGGCCCAATTTGGCTCAAATAAGGGATCCTTGAACGTCTTGTAGGACGCAGCATGTCATTGGCTATTCTGGGCAAGACACTTGATTGCATTAGCTTATATGGGCATCTAGAAGTGTACTTCTGGGTGGTGTCTCACTTGTTCCATCGAGTTCCAGGTCATGTCCCATTTTGGCCTTCCCAGCCATGTCTAAGGACTTATCTTCTAGCGGACCAGGTTCTACCACTGGGCCTGGTCTGGCACTTCTGAGGAACAGCTAGGAACCTGGAACTTGAGGCGTGCCCTAAATTGGGCGCAAGGATGCGCCAGGGCCCCTCTCAAGACCCGATATTGAATTAAGGACATCTTCTTCATTTGAACTCCGATTTGAGCCATTCTTTTTCCTGTACTCTCAAAATTAAGCTATCTTTCTGAATCCTGCACATGTCTCACAAAAGCATCACTTTCTACTATAGTTGAGACGAAATTAAGCAAAAGACATGAAAAAGGGCCTCTAGTGACATCTTAAAGATGTATTAAATATTGACTTAACAAATACCCCCAAACCTATCTTTTACTAGTCCCTGAGCAAAACAGAAAAGGATAAGACTAAACAAATTCAAAAAATCAATCTTAAGTAAGGATAGATCATTTGAAACCCTAGGTGTCCCTAGTAGGAGGAGTGTTGTCTTCTAAGGGTATACTAGTTATGATACCCACAAACATTTTACTTAGACATCTAAATTTGCTAGAGACAGTACTTTTAACAAGCTAATAAGAATCAATGTAAGTAAACATGCTTTTTAGAACTAAAAGAGATGCTAGAGTCGTGAGTGTCATGTGTTAAGTGTAGGTGCTAAAATTTCAAGTGATCATGTTTGAAAACAACTTCATCCAAGTTCCTTAGAAAGATTTCGCCTCGACTCTAATCTTCAATAGGCAACTCTCAATTCACACAAGAATCCTAGGCTTTCACTCTTATCAAGCCTATGTGATGATTTTATGTTATGGAATTCAATTTAATCACCTACGATTAGCAATGAAGAATAGCATTTATGGGAATGAATATCTCATGAAAGAAATTGAACTTTAAGAACATAGATACGTACCTTAATCCTTGGCATGATTGCCTATAAGATCAGTTAGGTCTTCGATTTTAGGTTGTAATGGGGCTAAGCATAGGGGTTTAAAAAGGAAGGATTGGGATTCAAAGAACTTGAGTTGTGCCAAAGCATGAGAAGTCATGACTCGAAGTTGGAATTTCTGACTGAATCCTTCCTGGCTCAGAATAGCATTTGTATAAAAATCAGAATTCAAATCCAGGTTCACTGCATTAGAATTAAATTTTAATGTTTCAAATTGTTGTTTAGAAGGCTCAATGGGGTCCAAAATCGTGTCCTTGTCTCTAGGGAAGTGCTGAGACACAGTTTTGGCAGGGACACAGGCATGGGCTTGTCCTTGTCCTTGGGTTGAGTCGCGGGTGGCAAGGTGGGCAGTGCCGCGGGCAGCAAGGTCTTAGGTAAGGCATGGTGCTCAGGTTGGGGCAAGGCCATGGGCAGATCATTGGGCATAGACATGGGGAGTGTCGCGGGCTGTGCAGCGGGCAGTAAGTGAGGCACATCTTGCTTGTCCTTTTCACCGTCATTCTTCTTCCATTTCGAGTTCCCACCTATGAGTGCAAGGCAAAGAAGTATGGTTAGGCATTGAATCAAAATTAGAGAGTAAAGAACATAAAGAATATAATTGAGGTTCATAATTGGGGTTGTGCCATTGCTCAATCTGAGCAGATTTGGGAGGCCAGGCCATGTCATGGAATTGGTTGGGGACTACGGCCTCTATGGTAGGCACTTGAAGTGCTGGCATGACGGTATCCTCATTATGCTCATCCTCCACTACCTCACTTGGTGGGGAGGGTGCCAAGTCCTTGGTTGGACTCATGTGGAACGCAAACTGCCCCATTTGATTGTCATGTCTCTCATCCATGTTATTGTTCAGCTCTCGTACTTCTTGCGTAACGGCTTCAATGCTTTGATTACAAGCCTCCATGCTTTCTACCATGGTCCACAATGAAGTTTGAAGTTCAGGAGATGGTTAATAGTTAGGAACTGTTTGAGTGGTGTTCCATGTGAAATTAGGCTGATTAGACCATCAGAGGTTGTATGGATCTGGGTATTCTTGATGGTTAGTATACAATCGGAATTAAATCTGAATAGTTAGTGTACAACATTGAGTTAACTAAATCTAAACTAATGGACACCGTTTAGAGACAAGTCCTCGCCAACGGCGCCAAAAACTTGTTGGTAAAAATAAAGACCACAATATATATTTATATATATATATATATATATGAACTCTATTTCTAACAGTTATAATCCTCGCAAGTGCACAAATCAATAGAGATAGTATAGCAGCACAGCAAGAGTCGATCCCTCGAGGACTTGTTCAACGTTAACCACCTAAAATTCAGATTCAAACAACTCAGTTTATAAATCCCAGAAACAATGAAAGATAACAAATAAAACATCTAGACCTAGACTCAGCACTAAGTAAATATCCAAGACACTAAGACACGAGTTAGACAACTAAAACATACCTAAATGCTGACTTAAGGCTCAAGAAAACACAAAAGACTCAACAAGGTCTGGGTAAAGCTCACTCCACATGATTCATTCACTCTTACTTAGCATGTCCTAGCCGTTTCCTCTGCTTAGAACGTCTATCAATCCTAAAGAAGGATTAATAATCTAAGATAATGCATTAGGTACGAAAAGAATTTAATGACACCACACTACCCCCAGAGAAGGATTAGTAATCTAGGTTGTCATGAATTTAGATTACAAGTATAGTTAAAGCCCTATACCGTTGATGCTAATAATCACAAGGAGATGACCAGTCTAACAAGCAATTATGCATCGATAGATCATGCAAATATGCAGGTCAAACTCATAAACATAAACTAAGCTCATGACGCACAGTAATATAAATTATATTCAAGATTCATAATAATGTAAATCAATGCCTAAAATCATATTAAGGAACTACATGGCTAGGGCTTCAAGAAGCCCTAATTCTAAAGAAACTACTCGCACATTGTTTTGAAATAAACAAAGAAATAATTCATGATTACAAAGTAAAGATTAAATAGAAGAAGAGAAAACACTGAGAACAATGGTGAATCAAGGCCACACCAAGCAATTTCCAATCTCTCTCTGTGTTGAACTCCTCTTGAAAACTACGAACAAAAGCTAAAGACCTCAGAACATAAAATTATATGCGGCAACAAAAGGTGGAACCCCTAAAGTTTCTTAAATAGACCTAAGGCTTCCCCTAAAAACTAGGAATTAAAATTGATGACAAAAGATCAAAAAGTCTTTGATTAAACGCTAAAATAGGTTTCCTAGTTTGGCAGGGACACGGGTTGGTGATGCAAGACTTTTGTGGATAGCAAGGCCTGGATGGCAGCTTTCTTGGCTCTTCTTGACATGGCTGGCACAACCTTCACTCCTATGACCTCTTTATTGGACCTGTTGAGAACTCATCAGGTCATTGACCAATGCAGGTGGGACAAACCACTCACACCACTTCCATGTGATGTATCTAGCATGGTTATGGGCTTTGTCCTGCTTAAAAGGGCGTAGAAAACTCAGTGTCCCAATTTGGCTCAAATCAGGGCTCCTGGGAGGTCTTGTAGGACTCATCATGTCATAGGAATTTTTGGGGAAGACACATGATTGCATTAGCTTATATGGGTGTCTAGAAGTGTACTTTTGGGTGGTGTCTCACTTAGATCCATCGATTTCCAAGTCATGTCCCATTTTCGCCTCCCGGACCATGTTCAAGGACCTGTCTTCTGGCGGACTCGGTTCTACCGCTGGGCCAGGTCTCTGGCCCTTCTGAGGAACATGCCAGGAACCTGGAACATGAGGCGTGTCAGGGGACACCATTGGGACTTGGTAGAGAGCTCTAAAGACGCGTCATGGCTCATCTGGGCAAGTCTTGGATTTGGGCGCAGATGGAGTGTCCTTGAGACATGTCAGGGACACGTCTTGGCATGCACCTTGGCTCATCAGGGCCTTTATCTGCTAGGCCTCAAACATGGATTCGGGATCCATATGGCTAGATCTAGGTTCTTGGTCTGGCGCCCTAAATAGGGCGCAAGGATGCGCTAGGGCACCTCTAATGACCCGATATTTAATTAAGGAGATCTCCTTCATTCGAACTTCGATTTGATCCATTCTTTTTCCTGTACTCTCATAATTAAGCTATCTTTCTAAATCCTACACATGTCTCACAAAAGCATCACTTTCTACTCTGGCTAACACGAAATTAAGCAAAAGACATGAAAAAGGGCCTCTACTGCATCTAAAATATGTATGAAATAATGACTGAACAGCGGCCTGTCTACGAACTTGTGAAGCGGCCTGTCTACGAACTTGTTAGCTCGAGACCTAGATAATGGTTCGAGAAAAACTTCCAAAAGTCTTTTCAAACAAAAAAGTGGCTCTCATACCCCTCCTAACCCGAGGGTAAAATCGACATTTCCTTAATAAATTTCCAAATTAAAGCTAATTTAAAGTACAGGTTGTTACATAAACCTCCATAATACCAATCACCCCTTCAAGGAACTACGTCAACCAAAACAATGTAATTCCAACCTTCCTACTCCATGTCAAGTGATAGTACGACAAATCAATCAGATCTAACTTTAAAGAACTCTCAGCAACTTCTTTGTCTCAATCTTAACTCATGCTAAATGAATAAGTCCTTCCAACTCAGTAACAACCCCGTATATCAACTTTTACCAACAAGAGGCTTCCACTCCCAAGTTTCATTTCTTAACATAAATTTTGTCTCAACAGTTGCAATAGAAGCAACTTCAATAGTCTCTAATTCTCCGTACAACAGTCTTTCTAGCCGAGGTATTAGACCACGATTAGACAACAAGATTCTTTTTTCGTAAATCTGCAATACGAACTTCTCCATAGATCAACACCAAATTAAACATGTACTTCTTGCATACTTGCTCAAGGCACCAACAACTTCATTCACTATACCAAGATGGTGAAAATAATCATTTAAAACCAATAACTTAGCGAACTAGCACCATCTTCCTTACCACAAATTCAAATCATGCTCATTGAATCAACACTTCTGACTTTAAGGGTCTGAGTGAACATTAAGCTTAAAACAATATGGATACATCTTCCAAAACTACAAGGTAAAGATAACTGCAACTATTACTAGGTCAAGTGTCGAGCAATTTCCTTTCAATAATCCCTTAGTTTCCTTCAAGTATGAATCACTAATCTTCGTATTGCATTGGGACAAAACCATAACAATTGCTGGTATACAGTGTATATCTCACTTAGGTCCTCACAATTTTGTGACACTAAGACGGAACCAGTCATCAAACTTTAATTCAAATTCCACGAAAGTTATCTAACACTTACTAACCCACAAGCCCCAGAGTCCTTTTCTAGTGAGTCAGGTCAACGAACTTATGGTCTTTAAGAAACTGAACAAATGTTCGATAATGACCAACTAATCAAGAAGACATATGTTGATGCTAAAATGATCCGGATTGAAATTGACCTTTTGATCCCTACACACAGAGGAAATAACTGAGGTTATGGTTGAATCCCGAGCTAGGGGGGTTCAACCAAGAACGCTCCGATGCTTAAGTCAGCTTAATCATAGAGAGAAAACTGAAAAGCTAATTTTGAGAATAATTATATGGTACCTGGGCTATGAGGAGATGTCCTCTATATATAGTGGAGACATGGGGGTCTTCAGAGCTTCTGATTGGTTGAAGGAGTTTCCAATTAATAAGTATTCCTGATTAGGTAATACTTAGAATTGACTTTTAATAATAAATAATTCACTAGAAAGTTATTTATTAGGAGTATTTATTAGGAGTAGGAAGAGTTCTAATTGAATAAGTAATCCTTTATGGAAAGGAAATTTACTTATTAATTGAATCCTCATTGAATAAGGATCTCAAGGAGATGTCTTATTAAGATGATATAATTTCCGATTAGTTAATATATTCAGCTGGTAAATATATTTAATTAATGTGCGGCAATTATATTCCAATAATGTCTTCACCATGGGCAAAGTTGTCATTATATAAATCATGGGCCACTTGACAGCTCCACAAGTTTTGACGAATTATGGTTCCACAAATGACCCCACATCCCTTGGGAATTCATGGAATCCTAAGGGAAGTAGGTTTTGGAGTTCCAATGTTTCATCTCTTTGTACGAATAGAATTCCTTTTTTTTTAATAGATAAAAACCTTCAACTTTTTAATCCTTTCCAAGTTAGAAAAGGATTAGGAAATCCTTTAGTTTTTTCTACAAAATGGGCATACCATCTATTAGTAGCTCACACAAACATTTCCAAGTTTTGGAGTTTCCAAATTCACTTAGAAAGATTTCAGTGAGTGCATTGTGAATTTTGAAGAGAAGAAAAAAATCACAAATTTTTGCTCGGCACCGTACAGAAGGTAAGAGTTAGAAACCCTTTTTTTTTTCTTTCTTTCTTTTCCCTTTTCTTTTTCTGATCATGCAGGTGGGAACCAGCTGGAGGGTGTGATTTGGTATGGCAGGAGCGCGGGAGGGTGCGGTGCACCCTCGACTTGGCTGGCCGTGGGCGGTTCGGTAGACCTGTGCCCCTCTTTCTCCTCCCTTGCCGTGCGTGTAGCTTGCGGCTCCAAGGGGAGCCGCGTCTTGGCTACCCCCCTTTCTTCCCCCTTTTTCTTTTTCTTACGCATTCTGACACATTCTGATGCAAATTTCTTTGTTTCAGTTCTACATTTTTGGATATTCTGGGGGCTACAAGAGTATGATTTCAGTGTTCCAAGTAGCGTCGAGCTCATTTTTTCAAGGCGGCTCAAACAAGGGGTGTGAAGATATGGTTTCAACAGACTTTGAGAAACTAGCTGTATGGCAACGAGGAGGTTCCCTGTCAGGACCCGTCCCGAATTTCCCCTCGAAATCCGGGAAGAACCCTGATCCCGTCTGACAACCTAAGAAAAGGTTCCCAAAATACCCTTCAATCCATACAAATTATAATAACCATAATAAATACTTCCTCTTGTCAGACAAGGGACTTAAGCACTCAATAATTCCCGTAATTAACGACAAATCAAATGCAACATAATATCAGAGCGTCTAAGTAGGATCAAGAATAAAATTTAGATTTCCTACTCAAATATACAACACAGCGCAGACAGAATCCTAATGCCTCAGCCTCGAGATCAATGTTCGCGTCAACTCTACTCAACTGCCTGAAGGGGGATTTAAACACAAAAGTTGTGAGTGGACAAAAATAATCATTTATAAATTCATTTTTGAAGAATTACCTTTCTTCCCCTCCATTTATAAAATCATGCATGCATAACATAAAACAATTTATCATATAAAAACATCATATGTAAATCATCCAAAATTCACATTTATCTTTAAAACCATTTAATTGGACTCACATAAAATCTGTATAATGAAAATACCACGTGATCCACAATTTGGTTTGAAAACTCTCTTCAAATGAGTTTAAAATCATTTAATTCAATCTGGACACAAATTATCTCAAAATCAAATCATTTGGTTCAATCGGCCACATAATATCTCAAATCAAATCATTTGGTTCAATCAGCCACATAATATCTCAAATTCAAATCATTTGGTTCAAACTCACGAATATCTCAATTTCAAATCATTTGGTTCCATTTGGCAAATATCTCAAAATCAAGAATTCATTGTTCCCGACATATTCATAACACATCAGGGTATCCCTTGAGATGTGTTCAAATCTGTATAACTCTGTGTACCATATGTACTGTCTGTAATATCTGTACTATGCATAGACAGTTTCGCGACCCGGCGGAGACATACTCCTCAACACCTAAGGTCCGAACCCTCAACAACTGGTAGAGTCATGCTCCTCAACACCAGTCAGAGCAACAACAATCATCGGGACGGGAATCAGTGAATCAAATCCATACTTCGAAATCTTTGTTTCGCGGCCTTAGCCAAATTCTTTGCAAATATCATTTTATGGCCAAAATCGGTAAAATCATAATTATGGGTCTCAACCCAAATCACATACTCAAATAGTTACCACGTCAAAACGATATCAAAATCAAGTACAAAAACCAGGCCATTTCTCAAAACATACTTTCACTGAAATATTGTAAAATATGTGTCCAGTATCATTTCTAAAATCCAGAAATTCATTTCACTCATACTCAACAATATTTAAATCAAAGATACATTTATGCATGCATTATAGTTTATAAATCAAAGTCCACTCACAAACCTGTTCAAGCACGCTCAATCCCAAACTGTACGCTCCCCTGAGGTTCCTGGAGCAGTATCGCCTGTCCAAATTAATAATCGGGATTACCAGCTAATAATAATAATCTTAATTATAAACCCCATAAATCCCGGGAGTCTAACGATGCTGTCCTAGAAAACGTAGCAACCTTAAAACGTCCGAAACAACCCCTAAACGACATCCGATCGACTCGAAACCTGCGCCAACAGGTCCGAAACGTCAAAAACTAACTGTCACGCGCCACCGTGACCTCAGACTCGGCCCCACGCGCCGCCACGCGCCGACGGAAGGTCGGAACACGCGCTCACGCGCCGCCACGCGCCCTCACGCGCCGGTCACGCGCCTGCTACAGTACCCACGCGCCTGGACCGGTCCAACCCGGTCCAACTCGGCCCGACCCGGTCCAACTCGGCCTGACCGGTTCACTCAACCCGACCGGTTCAACTGACCCGACCGGTTCACTCGACCGGACCGGTTCAACTCAACCTGACCGGTCACCGGCGACTCGCCGGAGAAGATGACCGGCTGCCGTCACCGTCGCCGGAGGTTGGCCGGAGAAGATGACCGGACCACCACCTCCACCGCCGTCTGGTTTCGCCGGAATCCTCCATTTCCGGCCGAAACTCCAAGCTTTCCAACTTCTTCAAAACTCAACCATTTTTCACGAATTTTACATCTAAATCTATCTACTCAAACCCAGGAATCCAAATATGAGCTTAAAACATCAAACACATACCTGTGCTAGCCGAAAAATCGATCGGAAAGTCCGAAACTTCCTATTCTCGGTTCGGCTTCCTCCGTGGTCCTCTCCTTCGATGGTTGGTACGGTTGTGATCACGGGAAGGAGTAGAACACGATTAGTGGATCAAAACTGGAAGATGAGGCCTTGAAATCAAAGTTGACTTTTGGTTCTCTTCGGGAGTTTTCGCACGGGGTGGGTGGTTTGTGTTTGTTTGTTTTCTTTCTCACAGAGAGAGAAGAAAGAGATGATAAAGATGAATTGAAGATGGATCAGATTACACTGTTTTGTGTAACAAAATATCTCTCCCAAAACCAAATTACCAAAATGCCCTTGCACAATTAGACCCATAACTCTCGTCTACGAACTCCGTTTTCCGCGTGCCGCCTATCGACGAACTCGTGAGTTCGAGACCTACGCAACGGTATACAAAACACCACCGAAAAGGTTTCGAAACAAAACTTGATTTCCATGCCCTTTAACAAGCAAGGGCAAAATCGTCATTTTACATAAATAATTTAATTAAATCCAATAATTGAAATTCCGGGTTGTTACAATCTACCCCCCTTAAGAAATTTCGTCCCCGAAATTCAACTCTACCCTTGGAACAAATAAGGATACTGCGTCCGCATTAGTTCCTCGGTTTCCCACATGGCTTCCTCCACGTTATGATTCCTCCACAACACTTTAACTAGAGGAATACTCTTTCTGCGCAGTACCTTCTCTTTCCAATCCAAAATTTGCACCGGTTGCTCCTCAAAGGTCAAATCATCCTTCAGCTCAAGTGGTTGCTCTTCCAACACATGAGACTCATCAAACAGATATTTCCGGAGCAAAGATACATGGAAAACATTATGAACTCTGGATAATTCCGATGGTAAAGCAAGACGATATGCCACTGGTCCTATCCTCTCCAAAATCTCATATGGACCAATGTAGCGAGGACTCAGTTTTCCTCGTCTACCAAAACGTACAACTCCCTTCCAAGGAGATAGTTTCAAGAACACCCAATCACCTACCTCAAACTCAAGGTCTCTGGTTCTACGGTCTGCATAGCTCTTCTGGCAATCCTGAGCTGTCTTCAACCTTTCTCTGATAATCCTTATCTTTTCCTCAGTCGTATCAACCAACTCTGGTGTTAACAGTTTCCTTTCACCCACTTCGTTCCAGCATAAAGGTGTCCTGCACTGCCTCCCATACAGTGCCTCGAAAGGAGACATCCCAATACTCGACTGATAACTATTATTATAAGCAAATTCCATCAGAGCCAGATGTGAATCCCAGTTTCCTTTAAACTGTAGTACACAAGCTCTCATCATATCCTCCAAAATCTGGATTGTCCTCTCAGACTGACCATCCGTCTGAGGATGAAAAGCTGTACTAAAATGCAAGGTAGTGCCAAAAGCCTTCTGCAAACTCCGCCAAAACCTGGAGGTAAATCTAGGATCCCTGTCCGAAACAATGGACTCTGAAGTCCCATGTAGCCGTATGATCTCATCAATGAACAATTTGGCATACTGACTCATCCGAAAATCTTCCCGCACTGGCAAGAAATGTGCAGACTTCGTGAGTCTATCAACAATTACCCATATCCCATCATGTCCTTTCTGTGTCCTTGGAAGTTTATACACAAAATCCATCGTAATGTGATCCCACTTCCATTTCGGAATAGGTAATGGTTGAAGTGCCCCATATGGTTTCTGCCTCTCTGCTTTCACTTGCTGGCACGTCAGGCATCTACTCACAAACTCAGCAATTTCCCTTTTCATCCCAGTCCACCAATAATGTTTCCTTAGGGTATGATACATCTTGGTACCTCCTGGATGCATAGCGTAAGCCGAACTATGAGCCTCATCAAGAATTTCCCTCTTTAGTTCCAGCTCATTCGGTACGCACAACCGACCATCCCTAACCAAGGCTCCATCATCCCTAAGCGCATAGTCCTGCCTGGTTCCAGCCTCCAACTCCATCCTGATAATGCACAATGTAGGGTCCTGGAGTTGAGCCTCAATAATCCGATCAATCAGAACAGGCCTCACATGAAAACTAGCCAACAAAGCCCCCTAGCTATCCATGTCCAGTACTATCCCTGCTCTACGGAACTCTACCAGTAACGGTAAGTAGACTGTATGCAAATGGGCTAAAGAACCCATGGATTTCCTGCTTAAAGCATCCGCCACAACATTGGCTTTCCCTGGATGGTACTCTATAGTACAATCATAATCCTTTATTAACTCAAGCCATCTTCTCTGCCTCAGATTCAGGTCTTTTTGGATGAACAAGTACTTCAAACTCTTATGGTCGGTGAAGATCCGACACGTCTCCCCGTACAAATAATGTCTCCATATTTTCAATGCATGCACCACTGCAGCTAATTCCAAATCATGTGTGGGGTAATTCAACTCATGGGGTTTAAGTTGTCTAGAAACATAAGCTATCACCTTTCCATGCTGCATCAACACGCAGCCTATACCCCGCAATGATGCATCACTATACACCTCGAATCCACCAGTATCATCAGGAATGGTCAATACTGGAGCAGAAGTCAACCTCCTCTTCAGCTCCTGAAATCCCTGTTCACAATCAGCTCCCCAGTCAAACTTGACTCCTTTCCTCGTCAACCGAGTTAACGGCCCTGCTATCGTAGAAAATCCTTCTACGAACCGTCGATAATATCCTGCCAAACCCAGAAAACTCCTCACCTCTGTCACTGTCCTCGGTTGCTCCTAGTTTGCCACTGCCTCAATCTTTTGGGGATCTACGCTGATACCCTCAGCCGAAATCACATGACCTAAGAATCCAACTTCGGTCAACCAAAACTGGCATTTACTGAATTTGGCAAACAAATGCTTTTTCCTAAGCATATTCAGCACCAACCTTAAGTGCTTCTCATGTGCCTTAGCACTCCTCGAATACACCAAGATGTCATCAATGAACACAATCACAAACCGATCCAAATACTTTTGGAACACCCTGTTCATCAAATCCATAAATGCTGCTGGAGCATTAGTCAACCCGAAAGGCATCACCAGGAACTCATAATGACCATAACGAGTCCTGAAAGCTGTTTTCTCAACATCCCCTTCTCTGATCCTCAACTGGTGGTATCCGGATCGAAGGTCAATTTTCGAAAAATATCTTGCCCCCTTAAGTTGATCAAACAAATCATCTATCCTTGGCAAAGGATACTTATTCCGCACCGTAGCCATGTTTAGCTTCCGGTAGTCGATACACAACCTCAACCCACCATCCTTTTTCCTCACAAATAACACTGGTGCACCCCAAGGTGAAACACTTGGGCGAATAAATCCCATATTCACCAAGTCCTGCAACTGAGTCTTTAACTCTCGCAATTCTGCCGGTGCCATCCTATACGGTGCCTGTGAGATAGGTTGAGTACCTGGCAAAAGCTCGATGGTGAACTCAATCTCCCGGTGAGGTGGCAATCCCGGAAGATCATCTGGAAACACATCAGAGAATTCACTCACCACGGGAATATCCTCCACTCTCATCGAAGTTTCCCGAGAATCAAACACATGAGCCAAGTAACCCTCACAACCTTTCCTCAGCAATTTCTCAGCAGTCAAAGCTGATATCACTCCACAGGGTAGTACCCTACGATCTCCTCTGAATGTAAGTTCCGGTAAACCTGGACTCCGGAAATCCACTCTTTTGTCATAACAATCAATAGAGGCATGGTGCATAGTCAACCAATCCATCCCCAGAATCACATCAAAATCAAAAATATCTAAGGGGATTAAATCTGCCTCTAATGCATGACCTTCCACTAACACTGGACAATTTCAAATCACGAGATTCGCCACTAACATATTCCCAGTAGGAGTACTAATACCCATGTCCCAACCAATCGGAGACAATTCTCTATCAGCAAATAATGTAAAACCCCGAGAAATGAAAGAATGAGTAGCCCCAGGATCTATTAAAACATAAGCATCACGGTTAAAAATAGATAACATACCCGTGACTACATCTGGTGCTGCTCGGGCCTCCTGTTGCGACATAGCAAACACTCGAGCTTGTGTATCCAACGATCGACCACGACCCCACTGTCTGCCTCTGGCCCTGTTGGACCCACGGGGCCTGTTTGTCCAATTGGCCCTGTTGGCCCTACTGGATTGACTCTGACTTCCAGCTGCAAAACCGGGCGTCTGAAATGTCCTCTGCCCCTGTTTAGCAGCACCCCGCCCCCAGGAACTACTAGCCGGATACAAATGTGGGCAAAATCTCTTGATGTGACCACTCTCCCCACAAAAGAAACATCCAGTGCTACCTGAGCTGCCACTCGGTCTTCTAGTTGATTGCACAGAAGCACCACTAGAACGGGCGGATGACTGGGGTGCCTGTCTGACTCCGCCACTGCCTGAACCAGATCCCTCACCCGCAGTAGATCCAGAGCTGTAACTGCCTCTCTTGGACGGTCCCTGGCTAGAGGTTCCAACATCCCAGCGATCCCTGTGTCGCCTGGAACCCCTAAACTGCTGCTGGACTGGCACACCCATGCTCAACTCTACACGAGCTGCAGCGTCAGACGCATCTCTCAATGAAGTATGGGCTGCAGCCGTTACCGCTGACCGAAGTTCGCCCCTCAGCCCATTTTCAAATCTGCGGCGTTTGTCCCTCTCGGTTACCACTAGAGCTGGTGCAAAACGAGCCAACTCTAAAAATCTCTGCTCATACTGAGCCACTGTCAAATCTCCCTGCTGTAGGTGTATGAACTCAGCCTCCCTGGCATCTCGGTACGAGCAAGGATAAAATTGCTCGAGGAACTTCTCCCGAAAGGTCGCCCAGGTAATGGTACTGACTTCCCAACCTGATACCTCTAATGCACTCCACCAATCATAAGCGGAACCACCCAGCAGAAAAGTGGCTAACAACACCCTGTCCCCCTGAGGACATCTCATAACCGAGAACACTCGCTCTAAACGAGTAATCCACTCTCTTGCATCATCTGGGCTAGAGTCGCCCATAAATACTGTAGCCCCTAATCTCTGGGCTCTCTCAATGTCTGAACCTTCAGTAGCAGTCCTACTCTGAAGTACAGAAGTCAACGCATGACCTAATTGTTCCAGTGTCTGCCTCATATCAGGTTCCACTGTAGGTTCAGGTGTGTCCCCCATATTTTCCGACGGTTGACGGAACTCGCGTCTCGGAGGCATTACGCTGAAAAGAACTATAACTCATCAATACCAAAATAATTGTACACGTAGTGTCCAGTCTGCAGGAATTTAACCTAGTGCTGTGATACCAATTGTCAGGACCCGTCCCGAATTTCCCCTCGAAATCCGGGAAGAACCCTGATCCCGTCTGACAACCTAAGAAAAGGTTCCCAAAATACCCTTCAATCTATACAAATTATAATAACCATAATAAATACTTCCTCTTGTCAGACAAGGGACTTAAGCACTCAATAATTCCCGTAATTAACGACAAATCAAATGCAACATAATATCAGAGCGTCTAAGTAGGATCAAGAATAAAATTTAGATATCCTACTCAAATATACAACACAGCGCAGACAGAATCCTAATGCCTCAGCCTCGAGATCAATGTTCGCGTCAACTCTACTCAACTGCCTGAAGGGGGATTTAAACACAAAAGTTGTGAGTGGACAAAAATAATCATTTATAAATTCATTTTCGAAGAAATACCTTTCTTCCCCTCCATTTATAAAATCATGCATGCATAACATAAAACAATTTATCATATAAAAACATCATATGTAAATCATCCAAAATTCACATTTATCTTTAAAACCATTTAATTGGACTCACATAAAATCTGTATAATGAAAATACCACGTGATCCACAATTTGGTTTGAAAACTCTCTTCAAATGAGTTTAAAATCATTTAATTCAATCTGGACACAAATTATCTCAAAATCAAATCATTTGGTTCAATCGGCCACATAATATCTCAAATCAAATCATTTGGTTCAATCGGCCACATAATATCTCAAATTCAAATCATTTGGTTCAAACTCACGAATATCTCAATTTCAAATCATTTGGTTCCATTTGGCAAATATCTCAAAATCAAGAATTCACTGTTCCCGACATATTCATAACACATCAGGGTATCCCTTGAGATGTGTTCAAATCTGTACAACTCTGTGTACCATATGTACTGTCTGTAATATCTGTACTATGCATAGACAGTTTCGCGACCCGGCGGAGACATACTCCTCAACACCTAAGGTCCGAACCCTCAACAACTGGTAGAGTCATGCTCCTCAACACCAGTCAGAGCAACAACAATCATCGGGACGGGAATCAGTGAATCAAATCCATACTTCGAAATCTTTGTTTCGCGGCCTTAGCCAAATTCTTTGCAAATATCATTTTATGGCCAAAATCGGTAAAATCATAATTATGGGTCTCAACCCAAATCACATACTCAAATAGTTACCACGTCAAAACGATATCAAAATCAAGTACAAAAACCAGGCCATTTCTCAAAACATACTTTCACTGAAATATTGTACAATATGTGTCCAGTATCATTTCTAAAATCCAGAAATTCATTTCACTCATACTCAACAGTATTTAAATCAAAGATACATTTATGCATGCATTATAGTTTATAAATCAAAGTCCACTCACAAACCTGTTCAAGCACGCTCAATCCCGAACTGTACGCTCCCCTGAGGTTCCTGGAGCAGTATCGCCTGTCCAAATTAATAATCGGGATTACCAGCTAATAATAATAATCTTAATTATAAACCCCATAAATCCCGGGAGTCTAACGATGCTGTCCTAGAAAACGCAGCAACCTTAAAACGTCCGAAACAACCCCTAAACGACATCCGATCGACTCGAAACCTGCGCCAACAGGTCCGAAACGTCAAAAACTAACTGTCACGTGCCACCGTGACCTCAGACTCGGCCCCACGCGCCGCCACGCGCCGACGGAAGTTCGGAACACGTGCTCACGCGCCGCCACGCGCCCTCACGCGCCGGTCACGCGCCTGCTACAGTACCCACGCGCCTGGACCGGTCCAACTCGGCCCGACCCGGTCCAACTCGGCCTGACCGGTTCACTCAACCCGACCGGTTCAACTGACCCGACCGGTTCACTCGACCGGACCGGTTCAACTCAACCTGACCGGTCACCGGCGACTCGCCGGAGAAGATGACCGGCTGCCGTCACCGTCGCCGGAGGTTGGCCGGAGAAGATGACCGGACCACCACCTCCGCCGCCGTCTGGTTTCGCCGGAATCCTCCATTTCCGGCCGAAACTCCAAGCTTTCCAACTTCTTCAAAACTCAACCATTTTTCACGAATTTTACGTCTAAATCTATCTACTCAAACCCAGGAATCCAAATATGAGCTTAAAACATCAAACACATACCTGTGCTAGCCGGAAAATCGATCGGAAAGTCCGAAACTTCCTATTCTCGGTTCGGCTTCCTCCGTGGTCCTCTCCTTCGATGGTTGGTACGGTTGTGATCACGGGAAGGAGTAGAACACGATTAGTGGATCAAAACTGGAAGATGAGGCCTTGAAATCAAAGTTGACTTTTGGTTCTCTTCGGGAGTTTTCGCACGGGGTGGGTGGTTTGTGTTTGTTTGTTTTCTTTCTCACAGAGAGAGAAGAAAGAGATGATAAAGATGAATTGAAGATGGATCAGATTACACTGTTTTGGGTAACAAAATATCTCTCCCAAAACCAAATTACCAAAATGCCCTTGCACAATTAGACCCATAACTCTCGTCTACGAACTCCGTTTTCCGCGTGCCGCCTATCGACGAACTCGTGAGTTCGAGACCTACGCAACGGTATACAAAACACCACCGAAAAGGTTTCGAAACAAAACTTGATTTCCATGCCCTTTAACAAGCAAGGGCAAAATCGTCATTTTACATAAATAATTTAATTAAATCCAATAATTGAAATTCCGGGTTGTTACATTCCCTTGATGAAACTTTGTTCTAAGGGGAGCTTTGTGAGCTTAATGATGAGGCTGAATTTCAGACATGGCTGAAAGAGCATAAGGATGTGTTCCTGGAGGGCGTTCAGGTGGCGCTTGGTGACCGAGCGTCTTCTCCCAAGGGTTGTAAAACTCAAATCCTAAGGGTGGCTCGATGTATGAAATTCCATCCCTTGATAATTAACTAGGGATTCAAGTTACCGTTGTCGGCATTCTTTTCCAAGATTTTGGTCAAGACTGGCTGTTGTCCCTCACAATTAGACATCAATGTGTACTGTCACATCATGTGTTTCAGAAACTTAACCAATTTTTTGGTTTAGAGCTTTCCGAGGATGAATTATGGCAATGCTATTCGGTAATGATCACTCCCATCCTGCCGAGTCGAGCTGTGACCTCATCCCAGAGATAGAACATTTTCCTAGGTGTTGGTTTGATGATGGCACATACAAAACCACTTGTCTTGAAGTTGGGTAAAACTAGGACCTCCATTCCTCCAGTGTACCCCGGACTTCGCTGAGATACCGATGGGAGGACGAGTTGAACTTAAGTTTTGCTTTTGATCCCAATTCCGAAAAGATTGAGAAAGCAATGGGAATTCCAAAGGAGTGCCGCGAAATGAGCTAGTTACTTACTCCCTTCAGAATTTCTCCTGGAGGGATTCCTGGGGCTATGACTCCTTATCGATGGTCATCACAGGTTGGGATGGTGAACAGTAGAAAGTGCAAATCCGCAAATTCTCCATCTTAGGTAGTTGTTAAACCTCCCAAAAAGGTTAAGGTTGTACCAAAAACTACTGAAGTTCGGAGTCCAATAGTTCTTGGGCTTGGGTCGAACGGAGCCAAGCAAAAGTGTGCCAAGAAGGGTGCTGCCCTTGCCGGGCCCCAAGAGGCTGACGGTAGCATTATAGTGCCGAGGATGGGCCGCACGCCCGCCAAGGGGAGCAAGGTTGCAGCACCCGTGGAGGTGGCGCCATCCATGGTTCCGACTCTGTCTCCGAGTGTCTCGAATAGTATTCTCCGTGCTCACTTTGAAAATATTCATAGAGAATTAGTGCTCCTTTAGTCAGAGGCTTTTCGCATGTCAAAGTCCCAAGGGGACTATGATAAGTTGAAGGAGGATTATCAATCTGTTCAAGCTTCACGCGTCAGTCTTGGGCGAGAAAATACTTTGTTGTTACAGAAGCTTCGCACTTGGGAAGATCGTTACAAATCTCTGGATTCTCTTCAGAAGAAGAACATGCTGCTTGAGAGCGAGTTATAAGTTGGCCATTCCAAGTTTGACAAGTTGGTGAAGGAGTTGAATTCTTCCAACGCCAGTGTAGCTGATTTGGTGGGGGATCTTGAAACAGCAAATACCATGATTTTCCCATTGGATAAAAAATAAAAAATTTGGAGCTTGAGCCGTATTTGCCCCCTGTGTACCCGGCCCCCTCAATATTTGCGGCTAGTTGACGTGGAGGCCTGTCATTTGAACCAACGCAATTATGATCTTTGGGAATCCAAGGAGGAGTTGCAGCGAAGAATGGATGTTGATGAATGCAATAGCTTGCAAATTGAAGATTGCGCCCGTTCCTCATATGTTGAGGGTTATCTTCACTACCAATGTGGCATTGCTTCAAAGCATTTGATATATTAAGAAGATCTGAAAGGAGCCTTGGAAACATCTAAGATTGTGATGGAGGAGGCCCTTAGGAATCAAAACACCTTTTGAGGTGTTCTCCTTTGCTGATCCTTCATGCCCTGGTGGGGAGCAGCTTGAATCTCAAAACCCTGCCACTAGTAGTCTAGTGCATAGGAATGTTTTGATTTAGCTTTAATTTTTTGTAAGCTTTTTTTCTTGCTTAGAAGTAGCTTCCTTTTTTTTTTAGCAAAAAGTTGAGCTTTCGACTTGTGAATTGCCAACTTATTTTTTCAACCCGTAATAAAATAATTCTTAAGTTTTAAGGTAATTCACAATTCTCGCAGCTTCTGGCAGATTTGACCTTTATGCATATTTTGGCTCTTCTGGACTCAATATAAGTCAGAATGGAACCATTCCAGTGGGGCTAGAAAGCTGACTTCCATACATTTCTATCTCTATTGGCCTTTCTCAAAAAGGTTGAGAATTGAATTTTTGAAGAGTTTTTGAAATTAGGTCATGTGCGCAGATTCAAAGACTTGACCTCCGTCCAATTATTTATCAATTAATAATTCATCGGTTATCGGAATTAGTTGGTTTTTGTGGGGTTATAAAGATAACACCAACAACTTACCAACGCTATTGAGATTTCTGGAAAACGTTAAGAATTGAATTTATGGTGAATTTCGGAAATGGATAGTGAGCAGGAGCGGCATTTTTACCCTTCTTCACGGTTTTGCCCATATATAATTCATCCTTTCTCCGAATCAGCTATTCTTTATAGCGTTGTCATGGTAACGTCTATACCTTTCCAATTCCGTTGGGCTTGTTTTAAAAGGTGGAGAATTGAAATCCCAAATCAGCTCGCAAGACATGCATTTATGCATAATTGCACTTTTGACATTGCGTCAAGGAAATGGACATTCCGGATTCATTACATATCGGATTGGGATCCCGTGGATAGCGTTGGAAATCTAAGACCTGTAGATTTCCAATGCCACCTGGCCCATTCCGTGGGAATGAGTAATGAATCTCGAATTTTACCGTGCAAGTGACGTTTTTGCACAGAAAAATTCCGGCTTGGATGTTTGTCTCAACTTTGATATCCTTGGGATTTTTTCTAAGTGTTTGGACTTTAAATTTTGCTTCTTTGAAGAAGACTTGGGTACTTTGCAAGTACAAAGATTTTAGTACTTCTTATAGAAGAAGGTTTCGGATGCTTCTATAGAAGAATGCTTGATTACTTCTATGGAAGAAGGCTTAATTGCTTCTATGGAAGAAGGCTTAATTGCTTCTTTGGAAGAAGGCTTAATTGCTTCTATAGAAGAAGGCTTAATTGCTTCTACAGAAGAAGGCTTGATTGCTTCTATGGAAGAAGGCTTAATTGTTCAGGCTTATGGAAGCCTATCTAAATAAAAGTGCAAATGAATAACTTTATTGAGGACAAGATCTCTTGGAAGAAATTTCCGAATTTTGGCTTTCTTGCTATAGAAATTTCGAACTTGTTGTTGATAGTTCGATATGCAGTTGATGACTTGCTCTCTTAGCTCTTCACTCAGGTCGAGTGAAGCTTTGAGGTTTATGGAATTGATGATAGGGTCATCAAGTTCGGTAAATGGCGTAGGTACGACTACATGCGGTGTGATGACAGCGTTGGTGCCAAAGGCCAAAGTAAACGGTGATCATCTGTTACAATGACTTTAGGAAGTTTGAATCAGCATATGATCTGACTCCAGATGAACTTCTGCACATCAGCTTGGGTGATGATAGCTAAGGCTTTAGCTTCAACCCATTTGGTGAAGTAGTCGGTGGCGATGATTAAGTACTTCTGATTTGGCACCAAGGTGCTTGGCAAAGGCCCTACAATGTCTATGCCCCATTGCATGAATGGCCATGGACTCATTTACGCATGAAGCTCCTTGGGTGGCGCCAAGTGGCTTGGCTTGAACCTCTGGCATTTGTTGCATGCTCGAGTGTACTTCAATGCGTCTTGGTGTAGATTTGGCCAGTAGAATCCAGGCACTAAGTGTGTTTTGCAACAATGACCTTCCTCCTGAATAATTTCCGCATTGGCCTTCGTGAATTTCGGTCAAAACTTTAAGTGTTTTTGGATGCTTCAAACATTGTCAGTTTGCTCCAGTACAGCGTCAACAAAAAAGTTTCCCCCTTTTCGATGTAATATCTTGGGACCTTCTTCAGAACTTTGCGGGCTTCGAGTCAAACATCAGGCAGTGTTCCGTTTTCCAAGTAGTTGACCTAGGGGTCTTGCCAACTAGGAGAAGGGTCTACTTGCCTAACATCGATTTCCTTAACGTCTATGCTGTGTCATTCTAAGTACTCAACTAGGATTGAACGTTTCAACTGATAGTCAAGTGATGAGGCCAAGTTGGTTAGTGCATCATCTTGCACATTTTCGGCTCTTGGAAGTTGATGGAAAGTGAAGACTTTGAAGCTGGCAAGTAACTCATGAACCTTGTTGTTGTATTGGAGCATCCTTGCGTCGCACACTACGTATTCGCTAGTGGATTTGTGGGTGATTAATTGTGAGTCAGAATGAATCACAATCTTCTTGACTCCTAACTCCTTGGCAAGTACTAATCCACATATTAATGCTTCATATTCTACTTCGTTATTGGAAGCTTTTAATACGAATTGAATTTTGTGTTCCATCATTGATCCGTCAGGAGTGATGATGACGATTCCGGCTCTCGCACCACGTTAATTGGAGGAACCATCGATGAAAAGCTTCCAAAGGAGGTCTGCCCCATGGCTCTGTGGCAAAGGGGGACTGACGGCCAAGGAGGCGTCCGCCAGGCCCTTTCCGTGGCCGTCATAGGAGGTGAATTTGATGACGAAGTCAGATAGTGCTTGTCCCTTGACGGCGGTCCTTTGACGATAGAGTACGTCATGTTGACTAAGTTCCTTTGCCCATATCATTCATCGCGTAGATGCGTCAAGCGCATGGAGAAGTGACCGTAGTGGATACTCCGTCATGACGATCACCCTGTGAGCCTGAAAGTATGGCCTTAGCTTTTTGGTGGTGACCAAGAGTGCTAAGATTAATTTTTCAAGTTTAGGGTATCGCTTCTCAATATCTAGGAGAGCCTTCGAAGTGTAGAAGACTGGGAGGTAGAGGTAGAGATCTTCGTCGTCTTTAGGCTTTGATAGGAGTGGGGGTGAAGTCAAGTACGTCTTTAGGTCTTGGAAGGCCTTTTCGCAACTTTCATCCCACTTGTCCTTCGAAGCCTTCTTAAGCGCCTGGAAGAAGGAACGACACCGATCTGTTTCCTTTGACAAAAACCGATTCAAAGCCACGGCCGGTGACACTTTGAATTTCGTTTAGAGTCAATGGCGAGTTCATTTCCATGATTTCTTTGATTTGCTTCGGATTATCCTTGATTCCTCGTTCGGTGACGAGGTAGCCTAGAAACTTTCATGCCCCCACACCAAAAGTGAACTTGAGGGGATTGAGTTTCATTTGATATTTCCTTAACAAATGAAAGGTTTTCATCAGGTTAGCGATATGATCACTGCATTTTTCTCCTTTGACCATGATGGTGTCAACGTAAACTTCCAAGACTTGCCAATGAGATCTTTGAAGAATCGATTGACAAGTCGTTGATAGGTGGCACCTTTCTAAAGCCAAATGGCATGACTTTGTAGCAATAAACTCCTCATTCGAAGACAAAAGCAGTTTTGTCTCGATGCTTCTCGTACATGAAGATTTGGTTGTAACCCGAATATGCATCGAAAAAGTTGAGCAGTTCGTTTCCGACGGTGGAGTCTACCAAAAGATCTATCAGCGGTAAGGGATAGTTGTCTTTTGGATATGCAAGTTTCAGATCGGTGTAATCGACGTAGACCCTCCATTGTCCTTCTTCTTTTTTCTTGACAAGTACCACGTTGGCTAGCCATTCATAGTGCGAAACTTTTTCGATGGAGCCGGCGGCAAGTAACTTGTCGATTTCCGCCTGGATGGTGGCAACTTTCTCAAGAGAGAAATTGCGTCTCTTTTGCTTGACCGGTTTATGATTTAGATTGACATGCAGCTTATGACAAGCGATGGCAGGATCAATTCCAGGCATATTGGATGGTTGTTGGATAAAATAGACAACACAACAAACATGAATTCTATTCTATTCAGTTTAACCTTGCAAGTACACAAATCATATAGATAGTATAGCAAATAAGCAAGGGTCGAATTCCACAAAGACTTGTCTTAATTTTGTTCCACTTAATTACTTAGATTGATTAATTAACTCACAGACTTAATAAATAAAAATAGAAAATAAAATAAAACACAAACACATAAACGTTCGGGGGAGTCTGCACTAATTTTCTCAAGTTCACTCAATTTCAGTCATCATATTCACTTGATTGCTTAAGATATGGCATGTGGGCGTACCACATGAACTAACTGACAAGGCATGACTCTTACTAAAACAAAGAAAGTTAACTTAACATGTACATTCTTATTAACAAATTAAAGCACTAATCACTAGCAACATTTTAAGCTAACAACTTAAAATAACTAACAACCTAAAATCAGAAACTAAACAACAACTGTAAATCTGGCCGGATACACCCCCAAACCTATTGGTTTCTATATGCAAAATTTCAATCCCACACCCCGAAACCTAAACTAAACATTAACCTATATGTTTGGACCTGCCTTTGGAGCTTACCTGGGAAAAGCCTTAATCGTGAATCGAAGAGGAGGACTTTGTCCCCAATCTGAAAGTGCTTCCTTTGAAGGTGCTTATCGTGGAAATCTTTGGTTTTCTCCTTGTAAATGCGTGAGCTTTCATAAGCCTCATTCCTAAGCTCCTCCAATTCACTAAGTTGAAGCTGTCTATGGTTGCATGCTGCCCCTAAGTCCATGTGAACCTTCTTGATCGCCCAATACGCCTTTTGCTCGAGCTCAACTGGTAGGTGGCATCATTTTCCAAAAACTAACCTAAAGGGTGACAATCCTATAGGGGTTTTGTATGCTGTCCTATAAACCCACAAAGCATCATTTAACCGCTGAAACTAGTCCTTCCTCGCAGGGATCACAGTTTTGTCCAGGTTGGCTTTCATCTCATAATTTGAGATTTTAGCCTGACCACTAGTTTGAGGGTGGTAGGGCGTGGCAACTTTGTAAGTAACCCCATATTTTCTCATCAGGGCCTCAAAAGAATGACTGCAGAAGTGAGCGCCCCCGTTACTAATGTTGGCTCTAGGTCGCCTTCGAAGCGTGCTAAGATATGGTTATGTATAAAACTCACAACTACTTTGGAATCATTAGTACGAGTGGGGATGGCTTCCACCCACTTTGAGACATAGTCAACAGCAAGCAATATGTAAAGAACACCATGGGAATTAGGAAATGGGCCCATGAAATCAATGCCCCACACATCAAATATTTCAACAACAAGAATAGGGTGCAACATCATTTGATTCCTAGGGCCTATATTACCTTGCTTTTGGCATTTATCATAGGTGAGGACAAACTCATGAGCATCTTTAAATAAGGTAGGCCAATAGAATCCAGATTGTAGTACCTTAAGCGTGGTCTTCTTGGCACCAAAGTGCCCTCCACACGCCAAACCATGGCAGAAATTTAGAACTGACCACATCTCATCTTCAGGAATACATCTTCGAATAATCTGGTCTGAGCAATGTTTCCAGAGGTATGGCTCATCCCAAATGTAGTATTTGGCATGTTTGACAAGCTTGTCCTTTTGAAATATATTCAAGGAAGAAGGCACACGTCTAGTGACAAGATAGTTAATTATATAAGCATACCATGGATCGATGACACGTAAGGCAATGAGTTGTTCATCAGGGAATGTCTCAGAGAGTGGCAATTGATCAGCCTCCTCATTAGAGCCGTGGATTAGCCTACTCAAATGGTTTGCCACAACATTTTCACTTCCTTTCTTATCCTTGATTTCTAAGTCAAATTCCTACAGGAGCAGCATCCATCATAGTTGCCTAGGCTTAGCATCCTACTTGGTGAGCAGATACTTCAAAGCTGCATGATCAATGTAAACAATCACCTTAGTTTGAATTAAATAAGATCTAAAATTTTCTAAAGCAAAAGTAACAGCTAAGAGCTCCTTCTCTGTTGTGGAGTAATTCAGTTGAGCATCATTGAGGGTCCTACTTGCATAGTAGCTGACATGAGGCAACTTGTTCATCCTTTGGCCCATGACAGCTCCTACTGCATAATTGGATGCATCACACATGAGCTTGAAAGGCAGCTCCCACTTGGGAGGCATGACAATGGGTGAGGCAATGACCTTAGCCTTGAGGAAATTGAATGCCTCACGGCATTCCCTGTTGAAATCAAACAAGGCATCCTTGGCTAGGAGGTTACACAGTGGTCTTGTGATTTTTTGAAAATTCCTTTATGAACCTCATGTAGAATCCAACGTGTCCCAAGAAAGATCTTACCTCTTTGATTGATGTAGGGTATTGTAACCAGTCTACAATGTCAAGCTTGGCTTTGTTCACTTCAATGCCACGTGATGAAATCACATGACCCAAGACAATCCCTTGTTCTACCATGAAATGGCACTTCTCCCAATTGAGTACTAGATTTCTCTCCCTACACCTTTCTAACACTCGAGATAGATTAGATAAACAAAGCTTAAACGAATATCCAATTACAGAAAAATCATCTATAAAAACTTCAATAATGTCCTAAACCATATCTGAGAATATACTCATCATGCAACGTTGGAAGGTGGTTGGTGCATTGCATAGTCCGAATGGCATCCTCCTATAGCAAAAAGTGCCATAGGGGCACGTGAAAGTGGCCTTCTCCTGGTCCTCCGAGGCAATTGCAATATGATTGTACCCTGAATAGCCATCTAGAAAACAGTAATGAGAATGTCCTGCACGACGCTCAAGCATTTGGTAAATAAAGGGATAAGGAAAGTGATATTTCTAGTTGTGGAGTTGAACTTCGTATAATCAATACATACTCTCCACCCTGTTTGAACCCGCTGGAGCACTAACTCATCATGTTCATTTTTAACCATTGTTATTCCACTTTTCTTAGGAACCACCTGAACAATGCTTACCCAGTTTGAGCTAAGAATGGGATAGATGACTCCAACATCTAAAAGCTTTAGTACCTCCTTCATTGGGGGGTTGAGCCTTCTTTGTCCCTCTCGTGATGGCTTGGCATCCTCTTCAAGTAGAACCCGGTGCATGCACTTTGAGGGGCTAATTCCTTTGATGCATGCAATGGTCCATCCAATAGTAGTTTGATTGGCCTTCAAAACCTGCACCGACTCATCCTTTTCCATAGCACTAAGGATAGAAAAAATAATCACCAGAAGAATTTGATTCTTACCCCAAGTATGCATATTTTAGATGTTCAGGCAAGGGCTTCAATTCAAGTTCAGGAGCCTGAAGGATTGAGGGCAGGGTCTGTTTGGCCGTCAGGGGTAGATCCTCAAAGATAGGTTGTTTGGTCCATTGGTGCATAGAGATGGCATTGAGGTGCAGAAGCTGTTCTGCCACTCACTCATCATGATGTTCTTCTATGGGTGTTGTGTCCTGAGGGTCTTCTCTAATTGATCTACAAGGAATGAGTTAGCAATAGTTTTCTGCAATAAGATAATTCATAGGAACATTCACCACTGAGGTATCAGGTTTAGTGGATGAAATATGTGATGAAGGTGAGACAGGAGGAGGGGATAACACAATAGGCTCAGTAGGAAATAGATCATCATCATCAGTGGCGAGTTCAACTGTGGCTTCTAGGTCATCAATTTTAACATTAACTGCAAGGAAGATACCCTCATCACTTTTAGCATCAAATTTTACCAAACCGCCATCCTTATCTCGCATGATATAACAAGTGCTACCAAAATCCCAAAAATAGTCAACTTCCTCACCTTATAAGGGGTCTGATATGACCCAGGTCTCAGAAACACTCGATTGATTGTTTGACATGCAGTATGTACAGTTCCAGCCCAAAAATGTTTAGCCAAGTTTTTGCTATTTAACATAACACGAGTCATTTCAATTAAGATACGATTTTTCCTCTCAATGATTCCATTTTGTTGCAGCGTGATAGGTTCAGAAAATTCATGCTTAATCCCGAGTTTAGCATAGAACCGTGCAAACAAAGAGTTCTCAAACTCTATACCATAATCAGATCTGATACGTGCAATAGGCAGGTGAGTCATTGGTACAGTCATTAATTGCTTTTAGTCCGTCTGATAATTTTGGATTTTGGTTGACCCCTTTTACTAAGGAGATTTTGTAGGATTTTCGGCAAAAGTTTATAATTTTGGTTGTTAGTGTTAGGGTAATTTTGGAAAGTTTTCGACTTTCTAGAGTGGTCAGACGGGAACAAAGCTCTTCACAGATTTGAAGGGGGAAATTGGGAGGGGTCCTGTCCACATGGTATCAGAGCTCTAGGTTCAATTCATGCAGACTGCACACTTAGTGTGCATTTTTCTTACTTTCGTGATGCCTCCGAGACGTCGTCCTTATCCACGACCTGATGTTCAGACGGGAACAGAGAATGTGCAAGGTGCACAGGATCCAAGGTTGAATTTCGATTTGTGTCAAACACTTGACCAGCTGAGTCGAGAATTGAGTGGGGTTCTTCGAAGGTATCCAACGTTGAGAGGGCCCACTATTGGCGAATAAGGAGTTTCGCCTATCAGTTAGGACATGGGTCTTCTTGTTGTTGTCTCGGTAGAGGGGAGTAGCGATGAAGCATTACTTTTGGAATTTTTTTTGGACCGTTGTGTAGGTCTCGAACTCATGAGTTTGAAGACAAGCGGCATGCGGAATTTAGAGTTCATATAGAAAAGTTACGGATCTAGAATTTTCCAACCTGAGATATTTTTTAGTTCCACACTGTCTCGTCCAGCGTTTAGCTGAACACTCCCTCTCTCTACTCTTTCACTTTCTCTCTTTTCCCCTTTGCAAACCCGTTAGAAACCACCACCGGCTGCGTTTCTGGCTATTTTGAGTTAACTGTCAGGTGTTACTTTTGATAAGTATAGCAGCTCCGGAGACTGCGGAGGACCCGGCAACTCCTAGTTAAGCTTGCTTGGGCCTTGAGGTGAGTGGTCTTTTGTCTTTAAAAGTATGATGCTTGCATATTTATTGTATTTATTGATATATTATTATTTGTGGTTTTCGATAACTAAGGATAAAGGTTTTCGAAATGTTTTGGAGCTATGGCCTGGATATGTGGTTTTGGGGTATGGCCAAGTAATTCCGACGCATGATGTAGAGGATTCCATCACGCGCTCATCGAGGTATCAGCTTCGGTAAGGATTACGACTTTGACCGGAATATCGACTTCAGTTAGACTATTGGACGACGACCCAAGATATTGGGAGAAGACTCGGGATATTAGGTGACAACCCGGGATATTAGGCTACGACCAGGGATCTTGGGTGACGGCCCAAGATATTAGGTTACGGCCTTGGATATCAGCTTCGAACCGAAATATTGACCGACAGCCTGGGATATCGGCTACGTCCGAGATATTGGGCGATGGTTCAGGATATTGGGCTATGGCCCGAGATATCGGCTTTGATTGGGATATTGGTTGACGATTCGGGATATCGGCTTCAATCGAGTTATTGGGTGACAGGAACCTTCCCAAATTTCACCTCAAAATCTGTGAAAGGCCCTGCTCCTGTCTGACAGCCTTTGACAACTGAGTTAAAACCTGAAATACCCTTATTGCCTCGGAAACATCGAATGAAAATTTACCGGGAGCCCGACCTAAACTCCCATGTAACTAATTGCCCCTCATTCTCCTGTTAGACGAAGGATATACTAGTTGTTCACACAACTACTCCTGAAGACTTCTACGAGGAGCAAAACAAAATAACTGACGTGTCACCCTCGTGTGAACCATCAATAACTCGTCAGTCCGGGTCACCGCCCACTCCACCCACTGACCCTGATGATGAAAGTACTCTTGCCACATCTCAGGCATTGGAAACACTTTATGACCGCAATCATCATACATATACCGAAAGGTTCATTGGCTTTTGTATCGTCGATTTAGTTATCACACCAAAGCTATTCAATGTTCAAGACTTGGTTGAATTGAGACTCACTGACTTTACCCCAAGCCATAACCCGCTATCTTGGCTCTTCCAAAGCCATAGTTCAATATTCCGGCGCTTTCTGATCCTCAATTCAATACCCCGGCTGTAGTTACCACTCCGAGCCTTAGCTCGCAATTCATCAGCCTATGATGGAATCCTCTATGACCTAGCTCACATCATTCATCAGGGTCGAAACCCAAACCACAATCCTGGTCTGAAGCCCTAAAATAAATTATTAGCTGGGTCTATGCCCCAACCATATAACCTCAAGCCAATCCCGATACCCATTTTCCAAATCAATATCCTTGTCAATAGTAAACGAAAAATATAATAAATCACTCTTAATTCGAGAAATGCATAATGATAAGACATTCAATAAATCCATTTAAACCTTAAGCTTTAGTTTCCGAGCCTCAGAAGGATTCTAATATATTCCTAATTTCTCTTAATTTCCACCACTCACAATCCATGGTATGCTAATATATTCCTAATTTACTCTATTTGCGGTAGTTTATGTCTAGCAGTCTTTTGGAACAAGTCGAATCTGCGAGAAGCAACCATTCCAGAGCATTGGGACGCAAGCCAATCCGAGGCGAACCAATTCTGAACATCCTACAAGAGAACCTAAAAGCTGCAAAGCTTGCTGCCTTAGAGCCATACAGAAATCTTTCTAACGAGGATCTATCCGAGTCCGAGAGTATTGGCACTGACTCTGAGGAAGAGGAAGAGATGGCAGAAGAAGAGAACTTAATGGGAGACCTTGATATCCCAACCATTGATACAAATCCTTCTTGCATTACGCTGCCATCGCAAGCCCGAAACTATGAGCTGAAATCTTCTCATCTGAATATGCTTCCTTCATTTCACGGTTTACCTAATGAAGATCCACTTACCCATTTAAAAGAAATATTTAACGTAGTGAGTACTTTTCCTTTGACAGGTGTATCCGAAGAGCAATTAAGGATGAGAGTGTTTCCGTACACATTGAAGGAGAGAGCGAAGTATTGGCTTAATTCTCTTAGGCCAAGATCACTAACCACAATGGGCTGAGATTCAAAAGAAATTCCTAGAGAAGTACTTTTCCACAGCCAAGACAGATATGTTGAGGGATCAAATCATGACATTCACCCAACAAGTTGATGAGTCATTCTCAGAGGCATGGGAACGGTACAATGGGTTACTTCTCCAATGCCCCCATCATGGCATTCCTTTAAATTTACAAATGCGTATTTTTTATAAAGGACTTACCCTCTCGAGCAAGAACATTGTTACAAATTTTGCAGGGGGTTCCATGAAGAGCAAGACTCCTGAACAAACTTGTACTCTTTTCAAACAGATTGCCATGGAAACTCAACACATGGACACTAGTGGTAAGCGAGTTGGAATTTATGAAATTAGTGGTTCTAACAATGCTAAACTTGATGCTCAGATATCTATGCTAGCAAAGAAGTTGGATGCATTAGTTGCTGCTCAACCAAGGCCTAACATGAAGGAATCATGTGGGGTATGTGAAGCCTTTGATCATATCACACATGAGTGCCCTATGGGATCTGCCTATCCAGAAATTGGACAAGAACATGTCAATTTCACAAACTCCTACAATCAGAGGCCAAGGAATGATCCATTCTCTAACTCATAGAATCCTGGGTGGAGGAATCATCCCAATTTTTCATGGAGACACAACAACAATGTTCAAAATCAAGCTAGTTCCTCTTTCCAACCGAAAGCCAACAATTCACTCGAGGACACCGTGAAGCTGCTTGCCCAGAATACTTTGCAATTCCAATAATCAACGAATAGCATGCTTCAAAACGATTCTGCAGCCCTAAATAAGATGGAGATTCAACTAGGGCAGATTGCAGATGCTCTTAATAAAAGAGAACCTGGAAAACTGCCAAGTCAACCACTTATGATTGAAAGGAATCAAGAGCAAGCCAAAGCAATTACAATGCTTAGGAGTGGTAAGATGATTGATAATGGTGTTGGTAATGAAACTTCTAACACCAAATCTGAAATTAATGTAGGGGCTACGGAAGAGAAGAATTTGGGGGACCAAACGGAAAGGGAGCAGCAACCAAAGAATTCAAGTCATGCAAACTCAAGCCAAAATGATCAGCCACTTCACAAGGCTGAAACGCCTTATATGCCACCAATTCCTTTCCCTGGAAGACTTGCTAAAAGCAAACAGGATAAGTCTTTTAAAGAAATATATGATCTGTTAAGTAAAGTGAACATTAATTTGCCTTTGCTTGATGTCATTAGGAACGTACCTGCATATGGGAAGTTTTTCAAGGAGCTGAATAGCCACAAGAGAAAATATGAACCAAATGAGAAGGTTGTGGTGAGTGAAAATGTTAGTGCTGTGCTACAAAGGAAACTGCCACCGAAATTGAAAGATCCAGGAAGTTTCTCCATCAACATCACCGTTGGAGAGAAAATGATTGAAAAAGCCATGCTTGACTTGGGGGCAAGCATTAATCTGATGCCGTACTCAGTGTACTTACAATTAGGTTTGGGGGAGTTAAAGAAGACCACCATCTCACTTCAACATGCCGATCGTTCAGTCAAGTATCCTAGAGGTATTGTAGAGGATATCCTAGTTCAAGTTGATAAACTAATCTTGCCTGCTGATTTTGTAGTTCTTGATATGGATGAGGATCCTATACATGACCGTGACTTACCAATCTTGCTTGGAAGACCATTCATGGCCACGGCAAAGACTGTAATTGATGTACATAATGGGAAGCTTACCATGACTGTACTAGGAGAGACCGTTCAGTTTAAAGTGTTTGAATCCATAACTCATCCTTCTACTACTTTGGATTGTTTTTATGTTGATGAGTTGGATTCCCTGGTGGTTTCTAAATTTTTGCAGACTGAATCTGATGATACACTAGAAGTGGCATTAACTCAACCGCAAGATGAATTTGAAGAGGAATATCCATTAATGGAAGAGGTTGCTACTTTAGAAGTATTGAAGTCATACCCATCCTCCATTAAACCTTCCATTGAACCACTTTTACCCTCCGCCACCCACCTGATTCCTTCGATTGTTGAAGCCCTTAAGTTAGAGCTCAAACCACTTCCATCTCACCTCAAATATGCCTACATTGGTGAAGAAGAAACCCTCACAGTTCTCATATCTTCTGATCTTACTCCATTGCAAGAAGACAAGCTTATTAGAGTGCTTAAGGAGAACAAATCTGCTATTGGTTGGTCTATTGCAGATATCAAAGGAATAAGCCCTACAATGTGCATGCATAGAATTCTAATGGAGGAAGGAGCCAAGCCAGTTCGTGAGGCACAAAGGAGATTGAATCCTCACAGGAAAGAAGTAGTGAGAGCTGAAGCGTTGAAATTGCTTGATGTGGGTATCATATACCCTATTTCTGACAGCAAATGGGTGAGCCCCGTCCAAGTGGTGCCTAAAAAGTCAGGGATCACCGTGGTGAAGAATGATGACAATGAGCTTGTGCCTACCAGAATGACCACTGGTTGGCGTGTGTGCATTGATTACAGGAAGTTGAATTCTGCCTCTAGAAAGGATCATTTCCCTTTACCTTTTATTGATCAAATGCTGGAGAGATTAGCTGGCCACTCATACTATTGTTTTCTTGATGGATTTTCAGGTTATAATCAGATTTCCATTGCTCCGGAAGATCAAGAAAAGACCACATTCACCTGTCCATTCGGAACATTCGCATATAGGAGGATGCCTTTTGGTCTATGTAATGCTCCTGCCACCTTCCATAGATGCATGATGGCCATCTTTTCGGATATGATTGAGAGGTTTATAGAGGTATTCATGGATGATTTTTCAGTGTTTGGTTCCTCATTTGATAATTGCCTTAACCATCTCTCTCTAGTGCTTCAAAGATGCAAAGAAACCAATCTGATCTTGAACTGGGAGAAGTGTCATTTCATGGTTAAGCAAGGTATTGTACTTGGTCATGTGATTTCTTGCAAGGGAATTGAGGTTGATAAAGCAAAAATTGATCTCATCTCTAAGCTGCCCCCACCTACATCAGTTAAGGGTGTTAGAAGTTTTCTTGGGCATGCAGGTTTTTATAGGCGGTTTATCCAGGATTTTTCCAAAATAACTCGTCCTCTTTGTGATTTGCTTGCTAAGGATTCTGTTTTTAAGTTTAATGAGGAGTGTTTAAATGCATTTGATACACTAAAACGTGAACTAACCTCTTCGCCTGTTATCATGGCTCCTGATTGGTCTTTACCTTTTGAATTAATGTGTGATGCCTCTGATTATGCTATAGGTGCAATTTTGGGACAACGTGTTGATAAGTTGCCTCATGTGATCTACTACGCTAGTAGAACCTTGAATGACGCTCAACTCAACTACTCAACAACTGAGAAGGAGTTTTTGGCTATAGACTTTGCTTTAGAAAAATTTCGCTCTTATCTTGTGGGTTCTAAAGTGATTGTCTATTCTGATCATGCAGCCATTAGGTACTTACTTACGAAGAAAGATTCTAAGCCTCGGTTGATAAGGTGGATACTCTTGCTTCAAGAGTTTGACCTGGAAATTCGTGATAAGAGTGGAAGAGATAACCTAGTTGCTGATCACTTGTCTCGATTAGTTGATGACGGTGCTAAAGAAAACAATGTTGTCCCCATTAATGAATCATTCCCTGATGAGCAGCTCTTAGCTATTCAAGAAAAAGAACCATGGTATGCTGATTTTGTTAATTATCTTGCTTGTGGAGTGATTAGAGATGATCTTTCTTCTCAGGAACGAAAGAAGTTTCTCTCCGGGGTGAAGCACTATTTGTGGGAGGACCCCTACCTATTCAAGTACTGTCCCGGTCAGATTATAAGGAGATGTGTACCAGAAGCTGAAAAACAAAGCATACTCAAGTTCAGCCACGAATTTGCTTGCGGAGGACACTTTGGTGCAAAGAAAACAGCACTTAAGGTTCTTCAATCTGGTTTCTTTTGGCCTTGTTTATTTAAAGATGCTTTTAACTTTTGTTCTAAGTGTGACAGATGCCAAAGGATGGGAAACATAAGTAGCAGGAATCAGATGCCATTGACTAACATCTTGGTGGTCGAACTCTTTGATGTATGGGGAATCAATTTTATGGGTCCTTTTCCATCTTCATATGGTTATACATATATTCTAGTGGCGGTAGATTATGTATCCAAATGGGTGGAAGCGATTGCTACAAGAAGTAATGATAATAGAGTGGTTCTCAGCTTTCTCCGAGACATGATCTTTACAAGATTTGGAACTCCAAGGGTGATTATAAGTGATGGTGGCAGTCACTTTTGTAATCGTACGTTTGATGCTCTAATGAAAAAATACAACATCAGTCATAGAGTTGCAACTCCGTACCATCCCCAGAGTTCTAGACAAGTTGAGATAAGCAATAGGGAGATTAAGAACATACTGATGAAGACTGTGTCCCCTACTCGGAAGGATTGGTCCTTACGCCTCAACGATGCTCTTTGGGCTTACCGGACAGCTTATAAAACTCCAATTGGAATGAGTCCCTATAGGCTGGTTTTTGGAAAAGCTTGTCATTTACCTATGGAGCTTGAGCACCGTGCGTTTTGGGCAATCAAGAAGTTCAATTTTGATTTAAAAGACGCTGGGACAACAAGAAAACTTCAACTGAACGAGCTAGAGGAGTTGAGAAATGAAGCTTATGAAAATGCCAAGATTTACAAAGAGAGAACCAAGCTTTATCATGACAAAGCAATCTTGAGAAAGGTATTCACTCCAAACCAAAAAGTTCTTTTGTTTAACTCACGGTTGAAACTTTTTCCAGGAAAGTTGAAGTCTAGATGGCTTGGTCCTTTCAAAGTGATTCACGTATTCCCTCATGGAGCCATTGAGATTGAGAACGAGAAGAATGGGGATCGATTCAAAGTTAATGGGCAGCGACTTAAACCCTATTTGGAGGATAATCCAGATCTATCCCACTATGATATCGCCTTGGTCGAGATTTCAGTAACTTAGACATGTCTACCTCGTCTCGCCTAGACGTTAAATATAGCGCTTCTAGGAGGCAACCTAGCATTGGTTTGTGTTTTCTTTCATTCACTTGTTTATGCTGTAATGCACTCTCTAAGCATCGAATCTGTTTTAGTCTTCTCATTGAATATTGCTTATCACATTGAGGACAATGATCAGTTTAGGTTTGGGGGTGTGGATTTGAAAATTGGTATATAGAAACAAGTAGGTTTGGGGGTTATACACGGCTTGATTTTGAAAATTTCACCTTTAGTTTTTGTTAGTATGTTTAGTTAGTTAGTTTAAGTTTTTGCTAGTGATAGGTGTGTTAACTTGTTAATAAGAGTGTACAAGCTAAGTTAACTATCATTGTTCTACTAAGAGTTCTACCTTAATCCGTTTGTATCATAACCTTGCACTTCACAATGCCATTTCTGGAGTGATTAAGTAAACAAAACTACTGCATTTGAGTGAACTTCAGAAAATTAGTGGAGATTACCTTGTGAGGATATTGAGCTATATTGCCATTCTTTTAGAGTGATATACATTGTTTCTACTCTTAAACACTCTGATTTTGTTCTTAAATGCTAATCTCATTCCATTACATTTGCATTGAATTTTAAAGAACTGACATCATATAGATGCTCTTGATTTGAGGTGTGGTTTTCCATAAGAAGTGATGTAGGCTATGTGTGATTAAACCTCTCAAGGACTTATCCTACCAAATTCTGTGCTCCCTAAGCCATTTTGAAGCCAAACACTCAGCATTTTCTGTCATCACCCTAAGCACAATCTGCCAAACACTCAACCATTCAATCATGCCATGCCCTATAACCCAAGTTTGTGTTAAGGCTCCATTAAATGAGATTCATGGTGAGAATGAAGAATTAAAGATGGTGCTGCCCAATTCAAAAAGAGCTATTGCAGCAACGACAATAATGTGAAAGTTAAAGTCTGAATGTGATGGAAAATGCTATACAAGGAATAAGGAAACCATTGTATGATCTTGGTTCAATTCAGAAAAAAAAAACTCCAATTGGCAATGGAACCAAAAAAAAAAAGGAAATGTGAAAGAACACCTGAATTGATCCAAGTGAGTCAATAAACTCAAGAAGACTTCAAAAGAGGAATCAAGTTCTTATCAATGCTGCCGTGGGTTCTAAGCAAGAAATCAGAGCAGAACTTCAAAGTTCAAGTCATGACATCTCATGCCTTGACACAAGTCAGGTTCTTTGAATCCGACCCTTTCTTTGTTTCACCATAAGCTTAGCCCCATTACACCCAAAACTGAAGACCTGACTGATCTTATGGACAACCATGCTGAGGATTGAGGTATGTATCTATGTTCTTAAAGTTCAATTTCATTCATGAGATCTTAATTCCAGAAAGTGTTATTCTTCATTACAAATCATATGTGATTAAACTTGAATTCCTCTAAATAATGCCCATCACATATGCTTGATAAGAGTGTAAGCCTAGGATTCTTGTGAGAATGGAGAGATACCTAGTGAGTATTAGAGTCGAGGCGAAATCTTTTTGGAGCATTTGGATAAAGTTGTTTTTAAACATGATTACTTGAGATATTGGCATCTACACATCACACATGATACTTACTGTTGTGGATTCTTTTTTAGTTTTGCAAAGCATGTCTACTCTCTTTAATTCTTATTAACTTGTTAACAACTATCTCTAGCATGTTAGTTGTTTAAGTAAAACGGTTGTGGGGATCGTAGCTATCATAACCCTCAGGAGACAAAACTCCTCCTACTAGATACACCTAGAGGTTTAAATGATCTATCCTTAACTAAGATTGAGTCTGTTCATTTTGTTTTAGTTTGGTTTTTCTTTGTTTTGCTCAGGGACTAGCAAAATATAGGTTTGGGGGTATTTGTTAAGTCATTATTCATGAATCTTTTTTTATGTCATCTAATGCTCATTTACTTGTCTTTTGTGTGATTTAATTGCCATCCATAGTAGAAAGTGATCATTCTTGTGAAGTGTGTGCAGAAGTAGAAAAGTTCGTGTAAGTGTGGAAAAGGAAGAATGAATGAATCTTTCTCGGACTCAAGTCAAAGAAGGAGGAAAGATTATTTCTTGCCATCCAAGAAGAAGTCTTCAATGTCAAGATTGTGCCTTTCCACATAAGGAAGGCTTGACCATTTTGGAAAGGGAAAGTACCACATATGGAATGCTTGTGCGTACCAAATAGGAAAGTGACGTCCAAGGAAGTCTCGAGAAGGGCCAAGAAAACAACTTGCTGCACCAGGAAAGTCCAAGACATCAGGAACCTTCATTGCCAAGAGAATTTCAGCCAAGAAATAATACAAGGGCCTGATTTTTAGGACCCTTGTCTCAGCCCTGTTAGGAAAACGTTTTTATGATTATATTGCCTTGTTTTAGGTCTGATTAGGAGTCTTTTAAATCAGAGAAATGTCCTATTTATTCTCCTAACTTCTAGGGATTGTAGACTGCTATTTAAAGGAGTTTAGTTCAGAATAACAGGGGAGAGGGAACCCTAGCCGCATCTATTTATGTTTTTGTCATACAGAAAGAGGGGAGGCCATTTTTAACATAAGAAGCAGTCTCTGGTTTGGAGAAAAAAAAGGCTTAACGGAACCAGGAGGAGTTCGACATCAGAATTGCTTCAAGGGGTTTCTTCTTCTCCTTTTGAATCTGATTTCAGTTATGCTTCATATTGTGTTTATACTTTCTTTTATCATGATGTGTAACTGAATTGATATCTAGGGTTTTGATGTAACCTTGCAGTTCTTATTCCATGTATTCATCTTAAGTTTTTTTTCAGTTTCCTGCTGTGTTTTATGATTCAATTACTATGCTCCATTGATAATTAACATTCGATTTTGATGTTTGATCACCATTAAGATTGTTTGTTAGTTTTCTTATCCCAATATTGAGTAGACACCCATACCTTTGTTTGGACGATATGTAATTGAATGAATAATATCCTGAGAAGACACCCATTCCATGGAGTTATTTGGTTCTATTGTTTTCCTGTTATTATTGGTTCTTTGATTGAAATCTATGTTGGACATCACATCTAGATTAAGGTTGAAGGAACTTGGTTCGATCGGACACCCACGACTGACCATAAGTAAGTGAAAACGAACCCATGAAACTATCTAGTGAAACTGATTTGTACTAGTTTAATTAACATGGAATTGAATTGTAATGGTGAAGTCAAGACCCTAGGCCTTTTAATCATCAGTCTTCTTCCTTGTTTAGTTTGTTCTCTACTTAGTTTCTTCTAACGTAATTCAGTGTCTAATTAAAAACCAAATCAAAAACCCGAACATTCAATTTTCTGTTTTTGTTGCATTTACATAGAATAGTTTAAGGCTAGTTTCTGCTTCATTCTAATCAGTCTCTGTGGTACGATAACCCTTACTTGTGCTCCGCTATACCATCTACAACTTGTGCACTTGCAAGGAAAATTAAACAACAGACACCAAGGGCAATAATTAGTGATGGAGGTAGCCACTTCAACAACCAAGCTTTTTCTTCCTTAATGAAGAAATATGGGATCACACATAAGGCTGGCACTCCATATCATCCTCAAACCAGTGGTCAAGTGGAGATAAGCAATAAAGAGATCAAAAGCATCCTAGAGAAGACAGTGAATACTAGAAGGAATGATTGGTCTCTACGCTTCAATGATGCATTGTGGGCATATCGGACTGCGTACAAAAGCCCCATTGGCATGTCCCCATATCGTCTTGTCTTTGAGAAGGCATGTCACCTACTAGTGGAGTTGGAGCATAGAGCATATTGGGCTATTAAGAAATTCAACTATGATATGCAACAACCAGGTGACAAGAGGAAGTTATAGGTGAATGAGCTTGAAGAGTTGAGGTATGATGCATATGAGAATGCTAAGTTGTATAAGGAACGGACCAAGGCGTATCATGATAAGCAGCTAGTTAGGAAGGAGTTTCATGTGGGACAGAAGGTGTTGATCTACAATTAAAAATTGAGACTTTTCCTAGTAAGCGCAAATCTAGGTGGCACGGTCCTTATGTTGTTACAAACGTTTTCCCTCAAGGAGCTTTGGAGGTTCATAGCAAAGAGAAGAATCAGATATTCATGGTGAATGGGCACAGAGTAAAGCCCTATATTGAGGTGAGCTTTGAGCCTAGAGAGGAGGATGTGACTCTCCAACCTGTTCAGTACATTGCATAAGAGTCCAACAATCTGGCTGAAGACTATAAACTTAGCACTACTTTGAAGGTAACCTAAAGGGAAGTTGGGAGGCAACCCATGTGAAGAGGATGATGACAGTTTTGGCACTCTACAACCACTGACAATCAGATTTGCTTTCTCTCACCCTGTCCTTCTTTGTCGTTAACTTTGCCTTCGTTTGTTTTGTTTTGTTTTATTTTATTTTATTTTCTTTGTGTGTGTCGTTGTTTGTTTCTCCTTCCTTAAATGCTTCATTGTTTATACTTTAACTTTCAAACATTGAGGACAATGTTAGATTTAAGTGTGGCGGGGCTGGGGAAACACTTGGGTTTTCCATTGATTTTTGCGTCGGTCTAAAATCAAATTTAAAAAAAAAAAAAAATTAATTACAGCTTTGTTCTTAGCTTTAGCTTGTGTCGGTTTAGTAGTGTTCCTTGGGTAGTCTTTGTGTTTGTTTGTGTCTTAGGTTTCTTTGGAACACAATGATGAGATTTGGTTTTTAATTGCATGACTTTAAGATGACTTCTAAGCATGACTCTAGGTCTGAAATTATTCTTTGGTTAAAACTTAATTATTCATGGTTATCATATGCAAAATCACATGTAATCACCCGAGTAAGTGGTACCCATAACATGCTTAATTGAATGAAACTCAATACAACCCTTTTGTGAGCTTTTGAGCCTTTATCCTTTGTTTGAGAGAGTTGTATTTGTTTAATCTATCACTTTCTTGTCAATTAAGTTGTTGCATGATCTCATGTTTCTTTCCTTGGTTGCTACTTGAATTGGTTATCATCATTGGAACTAAATCCTAGAATTGGTACTAATTTCTTTTCCAGGCATTGAATTGATTTGCATGACACACTTGAGATGATTAAGGCACCTAGATTACCACCACTGCCAAATGGCCTTTGACCCATGATATACTTTCCTCTAGGTAAACCCCTGTTGAACCTTTGTTTAAGCCATTTTGTTTCATAATCCTCATTTTCCTCACCTAGCCTAAACACTTTCATCCTTACCCTTTTTCTTAAAGATTAGTGAAGCATAATTTGTAGAGACTTAATTGTGAATCAAGGGGTGTTAAAAGTGCAAGTTTGGGGGAATCTTAAAAAATAAAAAAAAAATAAAAAAAAAATGAGAAAAAAATTGGCATTGTGTTTAAACTGTTAATTATGCCATGATCGTACATGTATTGATTGTTGAAGTATGGTCCATAATGTTCAAATCGGCCATTGAGTGTATGTACTTGCTCGGTACTTATATGATTTTTAAGCCTTGATAGTGATACAAGTTCATATGTCTCTAACATCATTGCATGCTTCTACAATTTCTTTAAGAACCTTGTGTTATCTGTAATAACCCGGATTTTAATTATTGGGTTTACGCAATTATTTTTGTAAAATGACGATTTTACCCTTGGTCGGTAAGGGGCTTGGAAATAAAGTTTTGCTTCGAGACACTTTTGGTGGTGTTTTGGATACGGTTGCGTAGGCCTCGAACTCACGAGTTCGTAGACAGGCAGCACGCAGGAAACGGAGTTCGTGGACGAAAGTTATGGGTCTAGATGTGCAAGGGCATTTTGGTAATTTGATTTGGGAGAAGATATTTTAACCCAATCATTTTTCATCTTCATTTCATTATCACTAATCTCTCTCTCTTTCTGAAACATAAACCCAAAACACACCCGAAACCACCGAAACCGTGCGAAAACACCAGAAGAAAAACCACAAAGTCAACTTTGAATTCAAGGCTTTAGCTTCCAGTTTTGATCAACTAATCGTATTCTACTCCTTCCCACGATACAACCGTACCAACCATCGAAGGAGAAGACCACAGAGGAAGCCGAACCGAGTATAGGAAGTTTCGGATCTTCTGATCGATTTTCCGGCTTACACAGGTACGTGTTTAATGTTTTAAGGTCATATTTGGATTCCTGGGTTCGAGTAGATAGATTTAGACGTAAAATTTGTGTAAAACGGTTGAGTTTTTAGGAAGTTGTAAAGCTTGGAGTTTCGGCCGGAAATGGGGGATTCCGACAAACCAGACGGCGGCAGAGGTGGTGGTCCGGTCATCTTCTCCGGCTAGCCTCCGGCGATGGCGACGGTAGTCCGGTCGTCTTCTCCGGCGAGTCACCGGTGACTGGTCTGGTCAAGTTGAACCGGTCGAGTTGAGTGAACCGGTCGAGTCGAGTTGGATCGGGTCAGGTTGAGCCGGATTGGGTTGGACCGGTCCAGGCGCGTGAACACTGTAGCAGGCGCATGACCGGCGCATGAGGGCGCGTTGGCGCATGTGCCGACCTTCCGGCGGATTGTGGCGGCGCGTTGCGGCGCGTGGGGCCGAGTCTGAGGTCACGGCGGCGCGTGATAACTAGTTTTCGACGTTCCGAATCTGTTGGTACAGGTTTCAGGTTGATCGGACGACATTTAGAGGTCGCTTTGGGTGTCCGAAGTTGCTGTGTTTTCTAGAAACATCATGGGTAGACTTCCCGAGGTTTAGGAAGTTGTTATATAAGAGTCTTATTACTAGCCGGTAATCCCGATTGTTGTTTTTGACAAGCGATATTGTTCCGGGAACCTCAGAGGAACGAACAAGCCGGGATTGAGCTAGCTTGAACAGGTTTGTGAGTGGACTTTTGTTTTATGAACTGAAATGCATGCATCAAAATATCTTTGTGTAAATACTATTATGTATTTTGGCATTGAATTTCTGAATTTTAGAAATGATTACTAGACACATGTTTTCCACTATTTCGGTTAAAGTGTGATTTGAGAAATATCATGGTTTTTGGACTCAGTTTTGATATCGTCTTGACGTGGAAATTATTGAGTCAATGATTTGGGTTTTGACCCAGTTGTATGAGTTTATCGGATTTGGTCATTTTGAGGGAGGCCAGGACCCGGGACGAGGATCCGTTATTAGCGGTGAACCCGGTGAACCTCCAAGATAAACATTGATTTGAGGGAGGCTAGGACCCGAGACGAGGATCCGTTATTAGCGGTGAACCCGGTGAACCTCCAAGATAAACATTGATTTGAGGGAGGCTAGGACCCGGGACGAGGATCCGTTATTAACGGTGAACCCGATGAATCTCCAAGATAAACATTGATTTGAGGGAGGCCAGGAACCGGGACGAGGATCCGTTATTAGCGGTGAACCCAATGAACCTCCAAGATAAACACATTTGAGGAGGACCAGGATATGGGATTAGGATCCGCTGTTGGCGGTGAACCCAGTAAACCTCCAATATAATTGGTGATTGATTCTCCGACTAGCGTCGAGAGTTTTGCTCCGTTAGTTTGTTGAGTGCTCCAACTCTGACATCGTGGAGTTTTAGCTCCGTCGGGTCGCGAGGATGTCTATGCATAGTACAGAGAGTTGTGATACAAGACTAGCACACCCCAAGGGATACCCTGGTGGTTAGTGGATGTGTCGGGAATAGTGGATTTGAGATATTATGTGTCTAGGTTGAATTAAATGATTTTGAACTCCTTTGAGGATGATTTTCAAACCAGACTGTGGATCACAAGGTGTTTTCCTTATATGGATTTTGTGTGAGTCCTACTAAGTGGTTTAAAGAGAAATGCAAATGCCGGTGTTTTAAAGATGATGTTTTTATAGCATGAACTGTTTATGTGATGCATGCATGGTTTTATAAATGGAGGGGGAAAAAGGTAATATTCCTTGGAAAACGATTTATAAACGATTATTTTTGTCCACTCACAACTTTTGTGTTTAAACCCCCTTCAGGCAGTAGAGTTGACGCGGACATTATCTCGAGGCAGAGGCATTAGCACTCTCGGCTGCGCTGTGTAGTTGTACTTGAGTAGGATATCTAAATTGTATCTTTATCCTACTTAGACGCTCTGATATTATATTGTATTTGGTTGGTAATTACTTACGGGAATTTTGAGTCCTTAAATCCCTTGTCTGACAAGTGAAAGTATTTATTATTATTATAATTTGTAAGGATTGAAGGGTATTTGGGAACTTTCCCTTAGGTTGTCAAACGGGATCAGGGTTCTTCCCGGGTTTCGAGGGGAAATTCGGGACGGGTCCTGACATTATCCATATCCATTCTTTCTTTAACCCTTTACCCTTTGGACTCATTACAATCCTCATAAAGACCTGCTGCCCCCACCACATGGCCGGACCTGCTGCCCCTCTTCAGAACCCGTATCCTTACATTGGTCCTCACAATTTCTACATGGGTAACGATGATTCCATGAATATCACCCACACTGGTACTCTTCCCTTAACCCTAGGCTCGTCCCATTTCCGTATACAACATGTCTACCGCCTTCCCTTTCTCCAGAAAAACCTTCTTTCTGTTGCTCAGTTCTCTAAAGATCATCGTGTCTGCTTCTTGTTTGCTCCAAATTACTATCAAATTTTTTACTTACTCACCGGTTCTTTACTCTTTCAAGGCCCCTATGAAGGTGGTCTATATCATGTTCCCCCAGCTTCTGTTTCCCCATCCACCCCTCATGTTGCCCTTGCCGTCCTTCACTCTACAACCTGGCATCGTCGTCTTGGTCACTCTTCAGCATCTGTCCTCTCCAGTCTACCTTAGGCTCAAAATTTCATCATTCTCATTATTCTTGTAAGGATTGCGTTTTATGCAAATCCACCCAACTTCCCTTCATTAATAAAAGTGCTTATGTTTCTTCCCCTTTTCAAATTATCCACTCTGATGTATGGATGTCCCCTGTCCCCTCTATCAGTGGGTTTCGCTACTATGTTTTGTTTACAGATGAATATTCTCATTACACATGGCTTTATCCCATGCGCCACAAATCTGAAGTTCTCTCCCACTTCATCACTTTCGTCTCCCTTGTTGACAACCTTTTCTCTGCCTCCGTCCACACTCTTCAAAGTGACAACGGAACCGAATATGTGAACCGTGCCTTTTCCTCATATTGTCTTTCTCATGGCATCCAACAACGTTTCTCTTGCCCTCACACTCCTCAACAAAATGGCCTCGGCGAAAGAAAACACCGTCATATCGCCGACATGATTCGTACCCTCCTCCACACAGCCCATCTACCTCGTTCCTATTGGGCTGATGCAGCTATCACTGCTATTCATATCATTAACCTCCTTCCCACCCCAACCCTCACTTGGCAATCCCCCTTCTCAGTTCTTTACCAGCAACCTCCCTCCTACTCCCATCTCTGTGTCTTAGGTTGTTCATGTTTTCCTCACCTTGGTTCCTATACGCCTCACAAACTTTCCCCTCGGTCTCTTGAGTGTGTTTTCCTAGGTTATAGCCCTCAACATAAAGGTTATCGCTGCCTTTATCCTCCCACCGGTCGTGTCTATGTGTCACGTCATGTTATTTTTCAAGAAGACTCTTTTCTGTTTACTCACTTGCAGGTACAGCCTTCTCCTTCATGGGTTCCCATGGACATCCAGCTAGTGTCCACTCTGTTGCCGCCCCTGCTGCCCAGCCCAAGCTCTTCGCCTTCTTCTCCTTCACCGACCTCTTCTGCTCTACCGGATCCCGTGTCACCTCTGCCCTCCTCCACACTGCCTGGTGTGTCCTCGGCCCCTACCAAGCCTCCCTCTCCCCTCACCAACTCACAGCCTCTTCTTGCCTCCTCCGACCCACCATCCCCTTTGGCTGCCCCTTCCTCTCCCTCTCCACATCCGCTGCCGCCTACCCTACTACCATAGCCGCTGCCTCCTTCCCAGTTGGTACCCCCTGCCATCCCTAGTCACTCCATGACCACACGCCTGCGTGATGGCATCACTTCTCCGACGGAACCATTCAATATCCCCTTCCCAAGGCTCTCCTCCACCAACTCTCTTACCTCGAACCCACATGCTTCACTCAGGCTGTCAAAAGTCCTGAATGGCGATCTGCCATGTCTGAAGAGATCAATGCTTTTCTCGAAAACAACACCTGGTCTCTTGTTCCGCCCCCCTCCCATCAATTGCCCGTTGGCTGCAAGTGGGTCTTTCGCATCAAACGTCGCTCTGATGGCACCATTGAGCGCCACAAGGCACGTCTCGTCGCCAAAGGCTTCCACCAACAACCAGGCATCGACTCCTCCGAAACCTTCAGCCCCGTCGTGAAGCCCGCTACCATCTGCACCGTTCTTAGCATTGCTGTCTCCCGAGGGTGGACCATGCGTCAACTTGACGTGAAAAATGCCTTCTTGCATGGCTTGCTTCACGAAGATGTCTACATGTCCCAACCGCCCGGCTTCTCTAACCCGGATCAACCTCATCACGTTTTCAAGCTCCACAAGGCCCTTTATGGCCTTAAACAGGCCCCTCGTGCATGGTTCCATTGCATCAGCTCCTTCCTTCTTGATGCCTGCTTCAAATAAAGTCTCAATGACTCCTCACTCTTCATTTATAATGTTGGTGCTCATACCCTATATCTCCTTCTTTATGTTGTCGATATTATCGTCACCGGTAATTCTCCTAGCCTTTTACAGAGCTTCATCGACGCCTTAGGTCGCGGGTTCGACATCAAAGACCTTGGCTCGTTACACTACTTTCTTGGACTCCAAGTTCTTCCCCACAATGGCCACATGCACGTCCACCAACTAAAGTATGCGGTTGATCTTCTGCAGAAACATAACCTTCACCACAGCAAACCGGTCTCCACACCACTTGCTGCCAAGCTCTCTCTCTCTCTCTCTCTCACCTCGACGGTCCACCTCTTGCATCCCCCACTAAGTTTCGAGAAATCGTTGGCTCCATACAATACCTCACACTTACACGCCCCGACATTGCCTATGTCGTCAACACTGTCGCCCAGTTCATGAGTTCCCCCCGTGCTCCACACCTCATTGCAGCCAAGCGTATACTACGCTATGTGAAAGTCACCCTTGCTCATGGCCTTGTCTTCCGCCCTTAGCCCATCAAAGTGCAGCTATGTGCTTACTTCGATGCCGATTGGGCTGGGTGCCCCGACACTCGACGCTCCACGAGTGGCTACCTCGTCTACTTTGGCTCCAATCTCATATCCTGGTGTTCCAAGAAACAGCCTACCATTGCTCGCTCTAGCGCAGAGTCCGAGTATCGTTCTCTAGCTCACTCTTGTGCCAAAACAACCTGGCTTTTCTCCCTCCTTCATGAACTTGGCGTCACTATACCCCTCCCAGTTCACCTCTATTGCGACAACCTTAGTGCCACCTACATGGCCGCTTACCCTGTCTTTCATGCTCCCACCCGCCACATTGAACTTGACTTTCATTTTGTCCGTGAAAAGGTGGCTCTTGGAAGTCACCGTGTTCTCTTCATTCCTTCTGTTGATCAGCTAGCCGACCTACTGACCAAGCCTCCTTCATAAGACTCGTCACATGCTGCTTCGCTCCAAACTTGTTCAGCCAAGGCCGCCCAGTTTGCGGGGGGGTATTAGCGAGATTCTTTCGCTCCCTCAAATCTCTCACACAATCCCTAACATCTCTCCATCCGTATCTTGATTTAGATAAATATAGAAAGTTAGTTAGGACTTGTCTTGGTGTGCAAGGCTAACTTTGTATTATAAATACTATTCACGGAAGGAATGAAAGATGCAAGGAATTATTTTCTACAATATGTAAGCAATTTGTTTCCATTTTACATCAATCCTCTCACATATAACTAGTATAGGAATAATGACTTAACCAGAAAATATGAGGTAAAATCAGAGCTTATTCGGTGTGAATTTTGAGCTAATTCTTTTCAGCATGTATCACTCTTTGTACTTTTGCTTTGATTGATTTAATTGTGAGTATGTGTATGATTTCCATGAAGGTGTATTAACACTCGAATCATGTGGACCAATTCTTATGCTTATGATGAATCTTAATATGTCATGATCCATTGAGAATCTATGAGACAATTGTTGGAAGGTTTATGTTGAATTATTGAGTTTTTGTTTTTCTTTCACTCTTTGTTTCTGTTTTGCTCGAGGACTAGCAAAAGCTTAAGTGTGGGGGAATTTGATAGGAGCATATTTATGCGACGTTTTATCTTGTTTTCTTATACTTTTCTTAGCATGTTTCCTACGTTTTCTTAATACTTAGCTTGTTTTCGTGTTTTGTAGGATTTTTGTAAGCAAAGTTACAAAAAGAGTTAATGAGTGATGTTTTGGAAATCTAAGGAGGAAACTTTGAAATAGACTTCAACAGATGTGTCAACTTCTTGAAATTAACTGCACCTGCTCGGGAAGAACTAGCTGATGGGCCATATATCGTTGGAAAGATACGGAAATCTAGTTTCTATAGAATTTTACGGTTTGTGAATTGGAGTTTCGAGAATGAGTTATGGCCGTTTTAGTACAGCAAGGTCAGGCTGAGCTGGAATTCAGCATTCCTTCTATTTCAAGTTTTCTAATCCTTATCGGGCTTGGACGACTAGAGGCCTAGTTTATTAGGGTTACGGGAGGAAGCGTTTTAATCAGCGAAAGGAAGATAAAAAAATAATAAAGGGAGAGGAGCAGCCACAGCTGAGGATTGATTGAGCAGCAAATGCAAACAGTAACGTCTCTCTCCCTCATTAAGGAAATTAACACCCACAAAAATTTTGGGCAGCAAAGGGGCAGACATATACATGGGACAAGAGGAAAACGCACAGGGAAGACAAAGAGGAAGCCATCAAAGAGTCATTCTCCCACACAAAAAGGCAGAAATGTCTCTCTCTCTATCTCACTTTTGAAGAAACAACTCTTTTTCTCCCTAAAAAAACTGGAGAAACGTTGGGAGCCCTCAATTTGGCAGTAGGGACTTCTCTTTGCCTCTCCTCAATTTGGTAGCAGCAGCGTTGCCCTCAGCCTCAATCCCAGCAGCCACACCAAGAGCGATCTTCTTCCTCTTTTTTTTATTTTCTATTTTGTATGTTCTTGTTGTCTATTTAAATTATGGGCAACTAAGTACTTTAGTTAGGGCTCGATTGAAGCCCTAATCATGTTTCTCTAAGGATTTCGATATGCCTTTGCTGTAAACTACTTTTGTGATGCTTAATTGATTAATTTCATATTATATTTTACTCTTTACATACGTTATGTTATGCTTGATCACCATATGCATGATGTGTATTGAGTTTGTTACATAGGTAAATTTAGATGACCGAATCCTGTGCCTGTGAGAGTAACAAAAGAACTAGTTATAAGTTCTTGAAATTAATCATCATGAATAACTAGAATAGATACCATGTTCTAGGAGTTGTGTGTTTGTTGATTTCCATTGCGTTATGCACTTAAAAACTTAGTAGATACCATGCTAAACACTTTAAGAATGAAAAGAGTTAGCGTAGATACCCATGCCTAACTTGTTGCTTAGGGAAATCAATAATTTAAAGAGTAGATATCATGCCTTTAGGTTGACAAACATGAGCATCTAAAATCTGTTTTATAGCATTGTGCATGTCGTTTGCTTAAGAAAGAAGATTAGCAGTGAACATCGAATCCCTAATTGGTTTTGTGATTGTTTTAACCTCAATCCAATTCTATTTTTAATCAAACGCTATTTTTCATATTTTGTTTCGAAATTTTCAGTTTTCAAAATCATCTTAAAATCATCCATTTGAACACCGAGTGCCTTCGTGTATTGCACATTAATTTTGATTAGAAATCTTAGGGTTTTGAAATAAGTCTTTCACTTGTGCATTCTTAGTTTGTGCCATTTAGTTAGTAGTCCTAGGAAATCAATTTTAAACACATATTAATCCAGTCCTCGTGGGAATGATCTCGTATTTGCTTTCTATACTATTTGTCTTATCTTGTGCACTTGCAAGTTAAAACGTGCATATAGTTGTGTAATTTTTAGGTTGCTATTTGTACAACACTCAACAACCACCACTGCCCGATTTCTATTATTCTTCTGAGTTGGATTCTCTGCAACGGTCTCTAATTGCTCGTTTTCAGTCGCCGATTAGTGTCTTGATAGCCTACGGTGGGACCTCGGCCCTCTGAGCTCCTCGTGGAACTATTTCTGCTCCTTAAAGGACGCCAATACGCGTTAGAGGTACACACCGAACTCTCGCGACGCGCCGGTATTGCTGGAGACAAACGAGGAGAAAAATGAGGTAGCTTGGAGAGAGAGATTGGATTTGACGAGAGGACCACTCCTTTGACTGTTTTGATTGTTGAGCTTACTGTGGTGGTGGTTTTCTTTTAAGATTTAGTTTAAAATTTTTTAATATAAAATTTAATAAAATGTAACAAACGTCTTAATTGCCTATACAAGTTTTGTTATATTACTCCCACATAAACAATTTTAATGGCAACTAACAACAATTGGATGAGAGTAATGAAATTGGTGTAACGGAGTAAACTGAAGCCCTGATCTGGGTCAAAAGTGACACAAATTCCTATTTTGGGTGCAAATTGGGGTTTTGTGCCATGTTCTGGGTGCATTTGAAATAATAATCCTAAAATCTTATACAGTTTGAGTTTAGGTGTGACACTTGTTATACAATAGAAAGGTGAGTAGATCAGGTGAGCCACCCTACTCAAATTAAATGACTAAAATACCCCAACAACTTCAATCCTTCTTTACTTTTTTGTTTGAACTCAGAATTGCATGTCGTTTGCGCCCATGCACTCGTAGAGACGAGATGTATCTAATGGTACCAAACTTGAAATTTAATCCTTACTTAATGAACGTATCTCGATAAAAACCAAAACTTCTCTAATATGGATAATTTGGTGAATCTAATTTTAAAACTAATTTCAAAAAAAGAATCATTGGTCCGGGATCTTACAATCTTCTCCTCTTTATAAAATTTCGTCCCCGAAATTTCGCATGTCCTAAGTCCAATAACAAAACTTACGAATTCACATGTGCTCAACGGATTACTAAGTCGTTGACTCAACTAATACGTCCTACCACACGCTTCCGTTGCGCTACTCTGATAAACAATCTACATGAGTCACACTTCCACTAAATAGGCCTTCACCACTAAATTGAATAGAACTTTCCAAAATCACTTGTCTAAGTTGACCACGTCAAGGAACGCAATTTACTACCAGTCGGGTAACGAAACTTAGAAACTAATGGATGCACACAAGTACGGTCTAAAGTGATCATACCAACTCTCATGCACCGGACTCCATCAGAACTTCGAAGTTAAAAAATCACAAGGTGTGGTGCAGTTGGCAAACTGTCACCTCAAGAGGGGGAATTCCCTGGTGCCTAATTAGCAAGAGTTCGAAACTCGCTGAAAGCACCTTCTGGCCAGGGGCAAGCCGCACCCCGAACATGGATTAGGCCCACCCTTCGGTTGTGAGGAAACCTCGGTTTATTTACCAAAATAAAAAATAAAAATGACATTTTAATCCACGGTAAACGCCACATGTATTTGGATAAAAACGGTTGGAATTTAGTTACTTTAGACCATCTTTAGGACACTACTAGAAATTAAACTATCTTTGAGACAGTCCTAGGGATTGTCCGATTTATTTCGGCCAATTTCCCCAAAAAAAAAAAACAAATAGTCTAATGTCTTTCTTCTACTTCGGGAAATGAATCCCCTTCTCGTTGATCAGTTTGCAACTCTGAGTCTCAGGTGGACGTCGGGTCTGGACACTTGAGTCTAGTGTCAAAGCTCCCATTTATACAAGTTTCTGTTTCATGAATCAGGATTATGAATTAAAGGTTAGAATTTCAACAACTCTTGTTCTCTTATGTTCTTGGCTTGCTCTTTGCTTTCCCACTGGGTTTGTGATTTCGTAGCTTTTTGATTGGGGTTTTGTGATTTTGTAGCTTTTTGCCATGGGTTTTATGATTTTGTTTTCTGTGGGAAATAGCAAACTGAGCAGACATAGATCGTCAAAACAAATTTGATCAAATCTCTTAACTATTGTCATCAATATATATTTGCAGCTTCTCAAAATGAAGCGCAAGAAATGGTCGGAGCTTGAAGAACAGACCCTTCTCACTAAGTATTCCGAGCTTCTCGGCTCTGGGTCTCTAAGCAAGCTCAAAACCCGTGAGAAAAAATTCAAGCCCATAGCGGAGCACGTAAACTTGGTGCACCACCTTCTTGACCCAGTTACCTTCCCTTTCAAATGGTCATGGCGCGATGTCTCTATTAAGGTCCAAAACATGCGCCACCAGTACCTGGGTGTGAAGCAGAAGATCCAGGTCTCCAAGGACGAGTTCAACTGGAAAGATGGAGAAAACCATTGGGAAAATTTCTTGAAGTACAGGGAAGTGTTTGGGGATGTGGAGCTTGATGTTAAGGGTAAGAGGGCATGCGAAAGTGAGAGCCTTGATGTCTTTGGGGATTGCGGGGACTTGATGTTTGGGATTGATTGCGAGGATTTGGAGGAAGAAGATGAGGAAGAAGAAGAACAATTGGAAGAAGAACCAGAAGAAGAACAAGAGGACGGGAGTGGTGGTGGTGATGAAAATAATGGTCATGAAGAATTGGGTAGGAGTAAAGGTGGTGAATTTGGGGGTGCGAGAGAACTTGGGGATGTGGGTTTTACTCAGAAAAGGAAATTGAGTAGGGTTGAACTACATAAGAGGTTGGGTTTAGTGAGTGCACAGGTTTTAGACTTGAGGGATGTGGTGGTGAAGAGGGAAGAGAAGAGGAGAGAGAGGGAGTATATGAGAGAGAAAAGTGAGGCTGAGAGAGTGGAAAAGAGGAAGGAAATTGAGTTTAGGAGAGAGAAAAGAAGGATTGAAAGGGATGAATGGTTGGAGGATAGAGAATTGGAGTTAGAAGAGAGGGAGGTGATGTGGGCAAGAAGGGAAGTTGAGAAAAGGTTGAGGCTAGAGAGGGAATTCGACGAGGAGGGGCGAAGGAGGATGAGGATGGAGGAGAAAAGGGAGGAGGAAGAGTTGGAGTGGAGGGAGAGGATGTTGGGTTTGCAAATTGAGCATGAGAAGCAAATGATGCAAATGCACGCTGAAGCTTGCCAGAATCAAATGCAGATTCTTGGAGTCATGGCTAGGTTAGTTTGTCAGTTTTTTGGGTCGGTGAATGACGGGCTGGGAGGTGGTTTAGGATCTTTGCCGTCTCAGGTTTTGCAGAATTTGCAGCATCCGGACAATTTGGGCGACAATGGGAAGCTAGAGGTCAATTCGCCTTCCGAGTTCCTGTAAATTGTAATTTATCCCTTTCCATATTCTACTACTGTTATAGCTCTGGTGAAATGTTAATAAGTTGAGTTTTGTCTCATTTCTTACCTTTGTGATACAATGATTAAAAACAATGGATTCTTCTCAAAGCCTATACTTGCAGTGACTATTCTAAGTCTGGAACGATGGATATACATATGTTTTTCATTTTTTAAGAATGTCTGTCTATTTTAAAGCAGCAGTTACTTATATTCGTTTGATTGCTCGTCCTTTTCCTACCTGCTGAGCTTTTTGTCATATTAGTTCGACCTGAATGATCTTCATGTGACAAATCATGTAGTTATATATTTTCCGAAAGAAGATATCGAGTCTTGTTATGGTTGGTTCATTTGTTTTGTCAGCCATATCAATGATGTCCTTGCAATTTAACTATGAAATGGGTTTTGTTACTTATAGTCTGCTATTGTTGCTTTTTTGTAAAGAGGAGGTAGCGAATTTGGTATGACATCCGAGTGCAGCTTTGCTACAAAATTTGATTGTTTCACAAGGTTCAGGGTTGGATTAAATATTAAGACTAGTTGTAGGGAAAAAGAGAATGCTAGAAGTCATTTAGATGTGGAAAATACCAAAGCATCAAACTTTCTCAACTAAGAAGTGAGTGGCTTAATATTCCAGAAACCACATACTGCTACATAGATTCTTTAGAAAACATTATTATCCCCATAATGGAACTCCTAATATGTCATCATGGTGGATACTTAACATTCTGAAAAAAAACGCAAGGATGCCTTCTACATAATACTGGGGCTCACTTAAACCCTTTTCTATCAGCACCTTCATTAGTATTGATTAGTCGAACTTCTGTTTGTTTCTCGACATTTAGCATTGATAATAACTCAATCCTTTCGTAAGTCAATCATGTTTTTCTTTTGTACATTATCTTTTGATATAAATAGTTTTATGGTTCCAGCAGAATATCTAGCTTCTTCTGCAGCATTCCCTCTATGAGATAGTTTTAGTGCTTATGGAAGGATAACAGTCTGGAGTCTCAAGGATTTAAAGCTTGCTTTTATTCTCTCTTTCTCGTTTTTCTGTTTCGTTTTTGTTTTATCCTTTATTATTTCGTCAACTTTTAAGTCACAGATTGAACATGAAGTGGTGTGTTCACTTGATGTTTATGAGAACTGTGCTCAGATCAATGTCTGCCAAAGTGATATTCATCTGTGACAAAACTGATATTTCTGTTTATTGAGTATGACTATTGCAAAACCATAAATGGGTCCAATTAATGTAAGTCTCAGTCTGAAATGCTTCCCTGTTTGTCCTAATCACATACATGATTTGTAAACTGGGAGAATCACCATCCAGGACATTGATTGTATTTCATTTGGGGATGAAGACTGAGTTTTGCATTCCCTGGTTTGGCGTTTGAATAGGCATAGGTTCTGTTCTTCTAAAGGCTGCTGCTGATCTACACAGACGTTGAGAATTGTTGCGTTTGCTTAAGCCTGGTGGGTGATTTGTACTATCTCTATTTTATACTCATTTTTATGCAATTTCAGGTACATATAAATCTTTATTATTATAATGAAGTTCAGTTGCCCATGAAGTTAAACAGGGAATGCGTTTATGGTACATACATCATTCTTCTTGTAGTTATGAATAATGAAACTCGTGTACATATATAATTTTTTTGTTTCTAAAAACTGTATTGCATCCATCTAAAAAAGTCTCAACTTGTAAATTTTAACTCTCACGGCCTTTTTGGTTGGTAATTATATATATTGGAAACAACCTCCCCATTTTCTGAGATGTCAAGATTTTGTTTTCATAATTGTACGGTTAGGCATTGATGAGGACATCGTTGATAAACCTTGTAAGGTTCAGCAAAGAAGGAGAGGAAAGAACAGACCATCTAATTCAATCATATCTTTGTGGTTAAATTAGGCTTTTCTGTTCCTAGTAGTTTTCCATTATAGTTTTGGATTTACAGTTTTTTTTAATTTCCGTTTTCAAGTAGGAAAAGACATGTTTCCATATTCTACTAGGAATAGGATGTTTTTTCAATTTCTGTTTTAATTAGGAATTCTAGTTTGTTTAGCTCCCGATAAATACCCCATTGTAATTCAATGGAGGACTATGAGTTTATGAATAAAAGTTTCTGCGAATTATTTCCTGCGAAACCAAGTTTCAGTGTGAAGCCAATTCCGGGTGTGAAACCCCTGGAGTGATTCCAGACCCTAGCTTCTAGTTTTATTCTTGTGTTTTCTATATTTTGCTTCCACTAAGTTTCTGTTTTCTATTACTTGGTTCTGTCCTACATCAGGCATCACAAGTAGTATTCTTGGAATGTAACTGTATAAACCATGGCCTTTTGGTAATTATTATTTTGAATGAGTTTCACATATGTGGTTTAAGTAAGTGTAGGAATTCTTTTAGTTGTGTTGGTCATGTTACTATTCACATTTTGGGTTGAGATCCTTTCTAAAAGAAAAGCCTTTCTCTAACGGAGGATCTCAGCTTTCTCTTCTTACTACCAGACCATGAACCCTTCACCTTCAGATTGATATCAGAATACTCTACCATCATGAAATCAATTAACCCAGATTAAACGTAAATGGTCCTCAGTTGGCTTCACTTAAAATGGAGTTTTGAAAAATAATTGTTTGTTTGTTTGTTTGTTCCTGTGAAAGATAGATGTTAATTAAGGTGGTGAAGGGTACTCGCTCCTACTCTCACAGCTGCCCTTGACATCTGTATGTAATTTAATGATTTTCTGATTGTTACTAATTCGACATTTGCCTAAGCTCCAAAAGAATAATGTAGATTTATTTTCTGTGAACAGAACAGTGTAAATTTTCAACAGATCTTCAACGATAGTTATATCGAATAATGTAGATTTATTTTCTGTGAACAGAACAGTGTAAATTTTCAACAGATCTTCAACGATAGTTATATCTTCTATGATTTTCCAGAGTTCTATATATTCCTCTCTCGAATCATACGATTTACCTTTTTCTTCCGGATATAATCTATGATTTGCATTTGTAAAACATTTGACATCTTATTATCCGTACTTTTAAAAATTTCTTTAATTGTTAACCACTTTGTCCTATTTTTTTGATTGTTAGAGACTAGAGGGTTCTTATAAATTCATTGACATTGGACCACTGTATGGGGGTGCACTTTGTAGCTTTCTCAGATGGGTGAGAGGCCTTCGAAGCTCAAGTTTTGAAATAGACGCTGGGGATTTCAAAAGTTTGTGGATCAAAAATGCCCCTGGATTAGGAATAATGTTGGGTTACTTCAAGGTAAATCTCATCCCTTTATTCTAAGTTCCCAAGCTTCTTGGGAATTCATTGAGTTAGAAGAAGAACGAATTAGAGGGTGCCCAAGTTTGTTTTGCATGTCATATTTGAGTTCAATGATTATTATTTTCGCGTATATAACAAATTAGTTCTTCATTTTCCATAAATGTACTTTCCTTCGGCCAACAGTAATTATTTCCTCCATGATAACATATAGGGAAAAGGTTGGACTGATTATATCTGCTGCAAATGAAACTGAAAATTCATTAGAAGCTAATAAATAGTTTAAGAAAGGGGGGACACTATTGCAGTAAATCTTAAATGCCCATGAAAGGAGCAGCGAGATTACGGACCTGTTACAATAGTCCAAGTTCCCTTGAAAATTGGAATATGCCCAAATAGGGGCATTGGTAATGTTGAAGGTAAACCTTGGCTACTCAACTAGGCTTCCCTTTACTTGAAAGAAAAAAAGATACTAGCCATTCCTTTGCCCAAGAGTTCAATCTGATATTTGTGCATTTGTCAAATAAACTAGGTTTTCCTTCTCCTTATTTTGGTTGTATAATTTGACTCTGAAATTAGTCTTTGGAACCTACAGTTAATCAAGTATTTCAAAAACCACTTATTCTTCTTTTTTTAAGTGGCAGGACTCTGAAATTTCTAAACTGGCAGTAGCTCTTTCAGTTTGACTTGATATAATTAATTCTACACTTGTGGCACTCAAATGCACGTAGCTGGCAGCGTAAGTTTTTTGTTTTTGTTTGTTCTTTTTTATTTACTTGAGCAGGTTGCAGAGCAGCCTGAGATCACAACTTCCAATTCAAATTCGAACTGGAAAGACATATTTGATTGGTTGGTATGGATCTTTGATAATTCCATGGCTTTCATGTTAGATAAGTATCCTTATTCCTATATGTGATTTTTATTGTATACTCCAAGTCTTGAATTAACTATTGAATAAATAGCTGTTCAAAGGATAACAGACATTTTAAATAAGTTTTCTTACATCATCCTGTATTGAGTCGTGACGAATAATTTAGTATCAAGGCACCTTTGATGACTAATGAATATGGAATAAAATCGTAGTAATATATTATGATCCTTTTTCTTAGCGCCTTTACCCTTTCTGGATGGTACATAGATATTGCTATCAACTTTAAATAAAATGCACTACATTTTTATACTTTGATAATCCCAAGATGCTTCTGTTCCTTTGAGACAGTGCACTCCCATTTCCTTGAATACATCATCAACATGGCTGAAACCCCACGACATTGGTGCTTGTCATGGGCTTTCAGCCTTTTAGGTCATTAGGCTTCAAATTTTTAAGCACGAGCTATTTGAATGATTTGATTACAGATCACCTTTATATTATTTAAAATATTGGCTGAAGCCAAGTCCTTGTGGACTGGTAGAATTATTTGAAATACCAGAAACTCTTGTGGACTTGCCTGTCAACAACCTTGCATGTTAGCGGATCAACTAGGCAATTAGTTTATGACAGAAAATTAGATTTGGAGCAAATTTTGGGTTGTATTAGGGAAATTATACAGAAATAATAGCCCTTATATACCTTTCCACCCTTACATCTAAGTTGAAGAGATGAGAAGTATCTCAGCCAGTAGAACCTTGGTGGCTGCAAAGACTCGCCGTTACCAGCCTCATTAGCTGAATTAAGGCTAGTGTAGTGGATATTTTTGTTCTAGAGAAGATTGGTTGAAAACTTGAAATTCCATGGTAGTTTTGATAGTTCTTTGACGAAAACTCATTTTGCCGTTATTTTGTTTTGGCTCAATTTTAATATTCCTCTTCATGATGTAAATAGTGCTACATTTTCTTTTCTCTTAACTTCTTTGTTGTACATCATGAATCATCCTCACTAAGCCAATAAAAAGTTTTCAGAAGTGCATTTGAATTAAAGTCCAGTCGACAGCATAAACCATGGCAGACATTATGAAATTGGGTTCGATCTAAGCCTTTCTCGTTTCTTTGTTTCTGAGCTAAAGGCGGTGGTCTCGTCCCATGACAGTTTCATTATATGCATTTGATTTTATCACTCTTGGACACCTTGCTTTGACTGTTCCATTCCATACATGAATCTTACAACTATAACTAATTGTTTTTATCTGGTAGCAGTTAAATTCGTCTCAATTACGCTCTCTGACTTGTAAACCAAGTTGGGATTTCCATAAGCAAAGGCAGTTTGGAGTTTGGACTAGTTGTTGCCAACTGTTGGTCAAAGAGGTAAAGAATTAAGCATAATGCTATCTGGAATTTGAAGGCCTCAGCAATTTCTCTCTTGTTTTTTCATGTTAATTCATCACCTAGATTTTTGCATTCATATGACAGTTGATTGTGTAGAAAGGATTGGTTCAATTTGATGATTGTTAGTTCTGAATCTGTCTTGAACATCTTGCTGCATAAATGGCAAGAAGAAATTAACAATGGAAATTGTCTGCTTTACTTTGTGGAGAACTCTGTGAAGGCATCACTGTTAGATGAAGCTTGTTTCATGACCAACCAGTCCACACGGAAATAGATCATGGCTTTCTAGTAGGTACATTTGAAAAAAAAACTTTCTATTGAATTAAAATTATGCTACTCGTTTGGTGCGCATGATGGGATTGGATTGGATTGGATAATTAATCATATTTAATGTAGCTTGAATGTGAAAATGGATATGCTTTCATTGCAAGGGGATTAGAGGGGGTAAGCATAGAAGAAAACTTATCCATTCCAATCCACTTAAAATATTTTGACGATTAGAAGAGGTAAGTTTCCTTCTATGATTAATCCTATCTAATTCTCTTGCAGTCAAAACACATTCCTTTTTTACATCCAAGATATATTGGATTTGATGAGTTATTCAATGCAATCCAATCTTGCTCACCAAACGTGACCTAGGAGAGTTGAAAATGAAATTCAGCACACAGGACCCTTGAAAATTGAAGAATGAATTTGTTGGCCTCTTGTAGCCTTTAATGTCTAGCCTTTTTTCTCAACTTTTAAGCGCTATTAAATGATTATAATTGCATGTGTATGTCACAAAATTGTTTGTAAAATAAAGGAGTAAGGATTCTGAAACATTCTGTTGTGACAGCTTTTTCATGCTCTTAGGTTAAGCAGTTGGGAGGGAGCAGAAACTGCCACAAGGTAAACATCATAACTCCTTTGCATCCATTTTATACAAATTGAGCGTGTAATCTTTTTCTAGTCTTTTAGACCAAAACAAACAAAAAGGGAAAAATGATTATTGTCTCATCATTAACCCAACCTACCAGTCCTTGTACAATTTCAATATCCAATATCCAATATCCAATATCCAATATCCAATATCCAATATCCATTATCCATATCCATTTCTGAAAGATTAAGGCCCTACAAAAATTAGGGGTCCTGCTTCACAGCTCTTGCTGAGATTTTGCATCATAGTTCATATATTAAATAATATGCTTCTGTCATATACCTGGGTAGCCATTCATACTCATCCTTATCCTCCCCACTTAACTTTTGGCCTCGTTTGGTGAGTGAGATTGGATTGAATTGAATAATTCATTAAATTCTATGTATTTTCAATGTGAAAATAGATGTGTTTTCATTGTAATAGGATTAGAGGGAGTAGATATAGAAAAAAATTTATTCAATTCAATCCCCTTAAAATAGTAGGATTATAATAGGCAAGTTTCCTTCTATGTCTAATCCTATCTAATTCTCCTATAATGAAACTGAATCATTTTTAACATTTAAAATACATTATATTTAAATAGTTATCCAATTCAATATCACCCACCAAACGGCCCAATCACTGCCCCCACCTCTGTCCTCCTCAAAGCTTCATACATGCATTTGGATATTTTCAATTTTGTAGTTAGCAAAAAGCCAAAAATTCAGTGCAAGTAAACAATACATAAAGAATTGAAGATTTGATTTTTTCCTTCATGAGTTCAATCCATTATTAGCACACTTGACACCTTTTCAAGATCATAATAATTGCCTATCTATTGAATGTGTCCTTTTTGAGTTGTCATTCCGATTAAAAGTCCAAAAGTAGCAAAACGTTAAGAGTGAAAATAGCACTTCGCGTGGTTATTGCCCTGAATGGTTCTTATGTTTCTTACTTTTTAAAAATATTATCATCCAATGCGGATGGGATGTGGCAATAGCGCCTAGAGTCCTATGTCGGGCCTAAGTGGGGCCTTAGGCAGTTTTTTTTTTTTACTAAACAAACAAAAAAGTTCATAATATAATGAGTTTTTTTCATAAAATTTTAGATTAGTGAGTAATTTCAAAAACAATTATTTTATTGAGAAAAATAAATGTGAAAAATTGAAGTCTAGAATCATAACATAAAAATAAACATCTTAAATGATAAAATGGACTTGAAGAGATCGAGAGTTATAGTGAAATTTGAACTTAAAAATTCTAATTTTCCTTAACAAATTCAAATAGAAAATTTTAATAAAATAAAATAAAATAACTGACAGCTTAACCATCCACCCCTCCTAATCTATAATCGGCTGCATATATGGTGCATGAGGTGCTTAGGCGGATTTTTTCAAATCGAGATGGCAAAGGGTGATAGGCGGGGACTTTTAGAACATTGGTATCATCATATGAATAATGGGGAAACTCGATGATCAGGACCTTTAACTCTACAAGTAGTTTATGTTTTTTTCAATGGCAGGTTTTTTTTTTTTTTTTCTTTGCCATTCTTAAATAATGAAAAACAACTTGTTTGCTGAGTGAAAGTTACACCAACAAGTCTAATGGGAAAGCTGCCCTCTGCTGTCAAATTTTGTGTAGTTGGGGATCGACAGAAGAAGAAAAGGAGCATTTGAAGTGGTAGCTGAATATGTTCCTATGCCTTGGTTTGGATTGATGGATCATAGCATGGGGATATATTGAGAGAGAATGGTAGGTCCTACGGTTTTATTGAAGGTTGCTTAATCAATTTAGACCATGAACTTCTACCCGCTTACCAATTTTCTCAATTTTTAATTCAATCAATATACACACTCAATTATTATTAATGGTCAGTGTGGAACCATAATTGGTCCAAAAATTGTGGAGTTGCCACGTGGTCTATAATTTATATATGACAATTTTGCCTATGGTGAAATCATTATTGGAATATAATTACTGCGCATTAATTAAATATATTTACCAGTTGAATATATTAATTAATAGGTAATTATGTCATCATAATATGACATCTCAGTGAGATTCTTATTCAACTAGGATTCAATTAATAAGTAAATTTTTTTTCCATAAAGGATTACTTATTTAATTAGAATTCATTTTCCTACTCCTAATAAATAACTTCCTAGCGAATTATTTATTATTAAAAATCAATCCTAAGTCTTTCCTAATTAGGATTACTTATTGATTGAAAACACCTTCAACCAATCAGAAGCTCCGAAGACTCCCAGGTCTCTACTATAAATAGAGGACATCTCCTCACAATTTAGGTATCAATTATCTCTCATAAATTTTTCTTTTCAGTTTTCTCTCTAGATTGAGTTGATTTAGGCATCAAAATGTTCTTAGTTGAACCCCCCAATTCGGGATTCAACCTTAACCTCAGGTGTTTTCTATGTGTGTAGAGATTGAAGGGTCAATTTCTATCCGGAGGATTTCTGCATCAATAGTTGGTGCTTTCATTGAGAGACGATTTGAGAAATTCTCAAAGCTTGCTCTTCGAACCAAAAGTTCTTACTTTTCCATCAAGATATTTGTTTTTGCTTTTATTCATCAAAAAATCTTTGAATAATGGCAAGAACAAAACAAACCACAAGATCTCGCGAGACGAACCCTTCCCAAGGGGAAGGACACGCTGACGACCGGAGGAAGGGGAGCATGCCACCGCATGCTCCACATGAAGGCCACATCGGACCCCAAGGTGTAGGGTCGGCCGCGTCGCCCGCCGTCATTGCTAGTCGGAGATCCGCCAACATCGTTCTCCCGCACGATGCATCGCACGGCAGCTTTGCCGCAACCCATGGAGGAGCCGAGCCCACTCATCATGTCATGTTGCCGCTGAAGGAGTCGGTGGGACCTTGATGCACCGCTCCGTCACCGGAGAAGCTAGGGACGCGCAGGTTACTGCCGGTCACACCGTCCCTTCGCCAGGTGACCTCCACGCTGCCGCCTTTGGACAAAAGTCCAATCGGGCTGGCCCACTTGATGGGCAATCGTTCTTCACGGGGTCCATGGCCTATGGTGTGCCGACAACGCGATCTGACACCCAAGGACATCCATCTTTCACTATGTCTTGATTTGACGCGCTAACTTTGGAGCCAGAAGTTCGCGCTCAATTTCAGCATACCGACGGATGATTCATGGTAGAAGCTTCTCACCATGCTAATGAAGACTTAAGATTGATTATGGACGAACTCCGCGCCACCAGAAATCATAACAATCGTGAAGGAAGGGAACCCACACGCCGTTTGGCAAGGGGATCACGCCACAACACCCGCCATACTTCACGGAGATCGCCTTCACGTGCCATTTTATCGCGGCAGGTGGCCCGACTTAGCAACCAAGTTCAAATTCAAGCAGAACTTCTGCAAGAATACTTGGGCGAACGAAGCACTTCACAAATAGTGGGAAGACACGGCAGCTCACCAAATCCTCAAGTCAACGCCCCTAGTAGACATGGCAAGGACCCTGTCCAAAGCCGTTATGTGTCGCGAGGCGTCACCCTTGGCGATTCCACTAACAAAAGTTATTCGCCTGGTGAAAACTATCGTCACCATCGGAGGCAATCGATTCACGACCGATTGGGAGGACGAGTTGGGAACCATTCTGAAGAAAGAATCCCTGACCAAAACTCATCCTGTCGAGCAACCTCTCGGAGTACTCAAAATTGTTCAAATGGACGAATCAGTGCTAACTCTGGGAGATCTACGGACTAAAGTAGCGAGGATAGGACATACACCCCGTCACGTTCCGCCTCGGACTCTACGACACTGGTGAGTCGAGGCCACCATGGCCGCCGAGCTCCTCTCCCTCACCAAGATTAACTTCACGCTGAAGACGTGAGAATAATGTTGGACCAACGACTTCAGGGGGTCCAACGTGACGAAAATTTGGAGGAAGACTTGCACAGTCAACTTAGAGCTTCTTCAACTTCTCCATTCATTCCGTGAATTGAGAACGAACCGTTTCTACAAGACTGCTCTACTCCGAACTTTACTTAGTTTAAAGGAACTTCAAACCCGGTAAAACACATCGACTACTCTTGCGGCGTAATGGTGCCACATCGGCACAATGAGGCACTTATGGTGTTTCAAGCCTCGATTCAAGGATGGACAATGACTTGGTTTAACCATCTCCCCCGAAGATCCATCCCCACCTTCAAGGAGCTAGCAGTCGCATTTGTGAAGGAGTACTCACAACTTCGCACTATTGAAGTAAAGGACAATCATCTATTCTTCATGAGAAAGGGATCCAAAGAGTCCCTTCGCTAGTACATCCGAAGGTTTTGTGAGGAGAAATCCCGCATCGTAGGTTGTAGCGACCTTGTCGCTGCAATGGCTTTCAAACAAGGGCTACCCCTAGATAGCTAACCCTACGGCGACATTGTGATGAACAATGGCCGCACTTTTACCAAGATGCTTTCCCTAGCGGAGCACCATGCCTCTTGGGAAGACCAAAACATATCGGCACGTGCCACAGAGAACACCAAGATGGGCGAGAAGTCCACCAAGGGCACGGCGCCACCCAATGGTGACGCCACCTCCCAAGCACCCTCCGGGAAATCCAACAAGTGAAAAGCCAATCGATCTTCTAGAACCCCATCTACGGGAAGGCCAAATCCACACTACGGCGTACCCGTCAGTCAGATCTACAACGAGATCAAAGATAAACCTTGGTTCAAAAAGCCAGCACAGGTGAAAGACGACTAGGAGAAAGTAGACAAGACGAAATGGTGTTTCTACCATGATTGTTATGGTCATACCATTAACACTTGTAAAACCTTCGAAAAATACCTCCTAAATCTTATTAAGGAGGGACACTACACCGAGTACGTCATCGAAAAGCTGCAGAACGCATAGGGGACAAAGGCCCTAAGGAGTCGCCTTCTACGATGATTCGCATAAACACGATCATCGCCGAATCGGAGCTGCTAGGAACCACTTCCAAGCAGAAGAAGAGGAAAGTTCGGAATGCTTTCGCCATCACCCAAGTCTCGCACGCCTCCACCACTTCTGGGGTAGACGACGACGTCTCCATCAGGTTCTCCCTTTAAGGACAAGGTCGGCCTCGACTGACCCCACGACAACACACTCGTCATTTCGATCCAGATCGCCCAGGCGCACATTGATTGAATTCTCGTAGACGAAGGAAGCGCTGCAAATCTCCTCAACTTGGAAATAGTGCGCAAAGTGGGATTGGAGAACTTCATTACAGCATTTTGGGACGACCATGGATGCACAAAATCTTGGCTAACTCTTTTACCCTTTATAAAAAAATTCGATTCCCGATCCCTAGAAGAGGAATTGGAGAGATAAAGGGAGATTAAGCCATGGCCCAACGGTGCCTCACTAAAGGACTGAAGGAAGTCAAACGGGCAAAATTCATCCCCTTAGCTGACACTAGTGGTGGGGAAAAGGCTCCCGTTTCGCTTACTAAATAGCAATCAATTGTGGGTCAAGATCCTGAAGTCTTCGAAGAACCCCCAAGCTCGAGGGTTGGCAACCAGAAAACAACGTGATTCTTATTCAACTTGACCCACAAATCCCGGAAAGGCTTGCCCGCATTGGTGCACGCCTAAGTGGCGAGGAGAAGGAGGAACTCACTATGTTCCTCCGTGAGCACAAAGATGTTTTTGCTTGGTCACTATCTGATATGCCTAGAATTGATCCTACTATCGCTTGCCATAAGCTGCACGTCAATCCAAATCATAAACCGGTCAAGCAAAAGAGACGCAATTTATCTCCCTAGAAGGTTGCCACCATCTAGGTGGAAATCGATGTCAAAGGAATTAGCTAGACATTTAATGCCAGCAGATTCTATGCCTTGGACAGCTTTGACAGCTATGGTTTGTAAATATTTATTCTTTCCTTAATTAGGGTATACTAGTTGTAGCCTATAATTAGACAGATGTATATATGGTAGTTTAGCTATTTTAGGGGCTGAAAATCAGCCTATATTCTTTCTATATCAGCTTGTATTCTGTTCATATAATGGAGACTCTCGATGAAGAGAGGTAGACTTTTGCAAAAAGACTCTATATTGTCATGGTATCAGAGCTACAATTCTGAATTGCCATTTCTCTCTTGTTCTCAAGTTCCTTATTCTCAATTATTCTTGATCAAGTTCTCTTGACCTCATGTCTTCAGATAAGTCTGATGTTTCTTTGATTCATTTCAATGGCAAGAACTACTCAGCTTGGGCGTTTCACTTCAGGATTTTTGTCAAAGGCAAGGAGCTGTGGGGACATGTTGATGGAAGTAACCCTGCCCCTGACAAGAACAAAGATAAAGGCTAGCACACCAAGTGGGAAGTCAAAGACGCTCAAGTCATGGCATGGATTTTGGGATTTGTCGAACCCAACATCATCTTGAACCTTCAACCCTCCCGGACAGAAGCCGAGATGTGGACTTATATGAAGAAGATCTATAGTCAACAAAACACTACTCGTCGGTTCCAGCTTGAACATGAATTGGCCACTCTCCAACAAGATAGTCTCTCTATCTCTAATTTGTACTCTAGTTTCACTAATCTTTGGGCTGAATACATTGATATAGTTTATGCTACCTTACCATCCGAAGGTCTTAGTTCTGTTCAATCTGTCCATGAAACTACTAAGAGGGATCAATTTCTAATGAAACTGAGATCTGAATTTGAAGGCACCTGATCCAATCTTAGGAACCGAGAATTTGTCCCCTCTTTGGATGCATGCCTCAATGATCTCCTTCGAGAGGAGTAACGCCTTCTCACTCAAACAACCATGGAACAACGATGATCTACATCTATTCTTGTGGCCTATGCAGCACAAGGTAAGCCAAGAGGCAAGGATATTAGTATTGTTTAGTGCTTCTGTTGCAAGGGATTTGGCCATTCTGCTTCAAATTGTCCCTGAAAATTCAGCAACTACTGCAAAAAGGATGGCCATATTATCAAGGAATGTCCTACTCGACCCCCCAAGAGATCGGAAACAGCATTTACTGTCTCAGTTGGCTCTTCTAGTGCTAGTCGTTATGTGGATACAACACCTCTGACACAAAGTTCTCCTGCTCCTGTCCAACCCGTGACCCCTGAAATGATTCAACAAATTATCATTTCTGCATTTTCAGCTTTAGGACTTTTAGGTAAACCCTTCTCTTCATCATCTCTTTGGTACTTTGATTCTGGGACTTCCCATCATATGACAAACAATACTGATTCCCTTACCAATGTAAACAAATATTTTGGAAATCTCAAAATTCATATTGCTGATGGCAATCATTTACCTATCACGCCCACTGGTGATGTTTCTTCCTCTCTAATTGATGTCTTTGTATCTCCTGGTCTTACCACTAATCTTGTTTATGTCGGTCAGTTGGTTGATAGTGATTGTAAAGTGGAATTCTCTAAATCTGGTTGTGTTGTGCAGGATCAACAGTCAGGGAGGATGATCACTAGGGGGCCTAAAGTGAGACGTCTTTTTCCTCTTCAATTTCCTTATTTTTCTTTGCCCTTTGTCACTTGTAATTCTGCTCATGTTGAATACCGAGCGTGCCATAAACGTCTCAGACATCCAACTCCATTGTGCTTCTTAATTTACCGAAATCTGGTTTTCTTGGGAATAAAGAATCACCATCTCTTAGTGTTCTTCAGTTTGATTGAAATTCTTGTAGGCTTGCAAAAGTAAGACTCTGCCCTTTCCTATTCACACACCACAAGTAGTCCAACCTTTCGATCAGATACATAGTGATGTGTGGGGTATGGTACCAGTCACTTCTCATGCTCATTACAATACTTTGTCACGTTTATTGACCACTATAGCCGTTTCACGTGGATTTATTTCCTCCATTCTAAAGCCGAGTATTTTCTATTTTTAAGATTTTTCATGCATATATTCAGACCCAATTTTCGGCCAATATCAAAATCCTTCGTTCTGACAATGGATTTGTTTAAGGACTTTCTACAAAATAATGGCATAATCTCTCAACGGTCTTCAACACCTCAACAAAATGGGGTGGCTGAAAGGCAGAACCGTCACCTTCTTGATGTTTTCCGCACTCTCCTGTTAGAGTCATCTACACCCTCTCGATTTTGGTGTGAAGCTCTCTCCACTGATGTCCACCTCATTAACAGATTGCCTTCTCCCTCCTTGAACCACGCCTCTCCTTTCACTCGGTTATTTTGTCACCTTCCAAATTATTCTAACCTTCGTACCTTTGGTTGTGTATGCTATGTTCATCTTCCTGCACATGAACGCACAAAACTCACAGCTCAATCGATTCCATGTTCTTTCCTTGGATATTCGGTACACCAGAAATGTTTTCTTTGCTATGATCCAAATTTGCGTCGCATTCGAGTTTCTAGAAATGTGATCTTTCTAGAAAACAAGTATTTTTTTTCTACTCATCGGGATCCTGTTTCTCCTTCAGTTTCTGTTTTGCCTATGTTTACCAACTCTTCTGCAGCTCCAGTCCCTTCTAAGCCTCTCCTAGTGTATCAACGACGCTCCTCCGCCACTTCCAAACAGGCTTTCGCACCTCCCGAGCCCCTCAAACTCATTCCCCGACTGCTGATCTTGTTCCAGCAACTGCACCCTTAGATACAATACTCGGGTTTGTCGACCCCCAGTAAGGTTTGGTTTCTCTCCTCCTTCATCCTTCACAGCCACCTTGTCTTCTATTCCTTCGTCTTATAAACAGGCAATGGAGCACGAGTGTTGGCGGAACGCTATTGAAACCAAACTTCTCGTACTTGAAGAAAACTAAACATGGGCTGTTTTTCCATAACCCTCATCCGTGAACCCCCTTGGCAGTAAGTTCGTGTTTTCTAGCAAGCTTTATTCCGATGGGTCCATAGACCGTTACAAGGCTCGGTTAGTGGTTCTTGGCAACAAACAAGAATATGGTCTAGACTACGATGAGACCTTCACACCAGTCGCCAAGATGACCACTGTACGAACTATACTCGCCCTTGCTGCAGCCCAATCATGGCCGTTACATCAAATGGATGTCAAGAACGCATTCCTCCACGGTAATCTCAAAGGAAAAAGTTTACTTGAAACTTCCCTCGGGTATGCCTTCTTCCTCACCTAATGATGTTTGCAAATTGAAACGCTCTTTTTATGGTTTGAAGCAGGCACCGAGAGTATGGTTTGAAATGTTTCGATCCACTCTTCTTGGCTTTTCTTTCACTCAAAATCAGTATGACTCCTCCTTTTTTCTCCAAAGGACAGCTAAGGGCATAGTTGTCCTCCTTATTTATGTGGAAAATATCATCATAAATGGGTCCGACTTGGAGGCTATATCTGAGATTCAAACTTTGTTGCATTCTACATTCCACATAAAAGACCATGGCCAACTCACCTATTTCTTAGGTTTAGAGGTGCATCATCAGCCTCAAGGTATCTTCTTGAATCAACACAAGTATAGTCAGGATCTGGTTCGGTTAGCCAGCCTCACCGACACTACATCGGTTGACACCCCCATGTAACTTAATGTGAAATATCGACTTGACGAATGGGAGCTTCTTGAGGATCCTACTTTCTATCGAAAGCTGGTTGGTAGTCTTATCTATCTAACCATTACCCGACCGGACATGTTTTATGTTGTTCACACCGTCATCAAATTCATGCAAGCACCGAGGCATCTCCATCTATCCATAGTACAACGCATCATTTGCTACATTCTTGGCACACCTAGTCGTGGCTTAGTCTTCCCTACTGGTTCTTCACCTCAACTACACGCCTATAGTGACGCTGATTGGGCCGGTTTCCCAGACACCAGGAAATCTACAATTGGATGGTGTATGTTTCTTGGTGATGCTCTTATCTCTTGGAAATGCAAGAAGCAGGACCACGTCTCATAATCATCCACTGAGGCAGAATACCGCGCCATGTCTGCTGCATGCTCCAAGATCATTTGGCTTCGTGGTCTCCTCACAGAGCTCGGTTTCTGTCTAGTTCAACCTACTCCACTACATGCTGACAACACTAGTGCAATCCAAATTACAGCCAACTCTGTCTACCACGAATGCACAAAGCACATAGAGGTTGACTGTCACTCAATCAAGGAAGCCTATGATCATCAAGTTATTACCCTCCCACATATCTCCACTACTCTCCAGATCGTAGATATCTTCACCAAATACATGCCACGTCAACGCCATAATTTCCTCGTTGGCAAATTGATGCTTGTCGATTTACCAGCATCAATTTGAGGGGGTATGTCAAAGGAAATAGCTAGACATTTAATGCCAGCAGATTCTATGCCTTGGACAGCTTTGACAGCTATGGTTTGTAAATATTTATTCTTTCCTTAATTAGGATATACTAGTTGTAGGCTATAATTAGACAGATGTATATATGGTAGTTTAGCTATTTTAGGGGCTGACAATCAGCCTGTATTCTTTCCATATACGCTTGTATTATGTCCATATAATGGAGACTCTCGATGAAGCGAGGTAGACTTTTCCCAAAAGACTGTCTAAATTGTCAATCGACAAGTTACTCACCGCCGGCTCCAATGAAGAAGTCCCGCACTCTGAATGGTTAGCCAACGTAGTACTTGTCAAACAAAAAGAAGAAGGAGGATGGAGGGTCTGTGTCGACTACACCGATTTGGGCCTGTCCTGTCCAAAAGACAACTATCCCCTACCACGAATAGATCTTTTGGTGGACTCCAACGCCGGAAACGAACTACTCAGCTTTCTCGATGCATACACCGGATACAACCAATTCTTCATGTAACAACCTAAAATTTTAATTATTGGGTTTACGCAATTATTTTTGTAAAATGACAATTTTACCCTTGGTCGGTAAAGGGCTTGGAAATCAAGTTTTGTTTCTAGACACTTTTGGTGGTGTTTTGCATACCGTTGCATAGGTCTCAAACTCACGAGTTCGTAGACAGGCGGCATGCAGGAAACGGAGTTTGTGGACGAAAGTTATGGGTTTAGATGTGCAAGGGCATTTTGGTAATTTTGATTTGGGTGAAGATATTTTAACCCAATCATTTTTTATCTTCATTTCATTATCACTCATCTCTCTCTCTGAAACATAAACCCAAAACACACCCAAAACCACCGAAACCGTGCGAAAACACGCGAAGAAAAACCATAAAGTCAACTTTGAATTCAAGGCTTTAGCTTCCAGTTTTGATCAACTAATCGTATTCTACTCCTTCCCACGATCACAACCGTACTAACCATCGAAGGAGAGGACCACGGAGGAAGCCGAACCGAGTATAGGAAGTTTTGGATCTTCCGATCGATTTTACGGCTTACACAGGTACGTGTTTGATGTTTTAAGGTCATATTTGGATTCCTCGGTTCGAGTAGATAGATTTAGACGTAAAATTTGTGTAAAACGGTTGAGTTTTGAGGAAGTTGTAAAGCTTGGAGTTTCGGCCGAAAATGGGGGATTCCGACGAACCAGATGGCGGCGGAGGTGGTGGTCCGGTCATCTTCTCCGGCCAGCCTCCGGCGACGGCGACGGCAATCCGGTCGTCTTCTCCGGTGAGTCACTGGTGACTGGTCAGGACGAGTTGAACCGGTCGGGTCGAGTTGGATCGGTCGGGTCGAGTTGAACTGGTCGGGTTGAGTGAACCGGTCGGGTCGAGTTGGACCGGGTCAGGTTGAGCTGGATCGGGTTTGACTGGTCCAGGCGCGTGAACACTGTAGCAGGCGCGTGACCGGTGCGTGAGGGCGCGTCGGTGCATGTGCCGAACTTCCAGCGGCGCGTGGCGGCACGTGGGGCCGAGTATGAGGTCACGGCGGCGCGTGGTAACTAGTTTTCGACGTTCTGAATCTGTTGGTACAGGTTTCAGGTTGATCGGACGACGTTTAGAGGTCGCTTTGGGTGTCTGAAGTTGCTGTGTTTTCTAGAAACAGCATGGGTAGACTTCCCGAGGTTTAGGAAGTTGTTATATAAGAGTCTTATTACTAGCTGGTAATCCCGATTGTTGTTTTTGACAGGCGATATTGTTCCGGGAACCTCAGAGGAACGAACAAGACGGGATTGAGCTAGCTTGAACAGGTTTGTGAGTGGACTTTTGTTTTACGAACTGAAATGCATGTATCAAAATATCTTTGTGTAAATACTGTTATGTATTGTGGCATTGAATTTCTGAATTTTAGAAATGATTACTAGACACATGTTTTCCACTATTTCAGTTAAAGTGTGATTTGAGAAATATCATGGTTTTTGGACTCAGTTTTGATATCGTTTTGACGTGGAAATTATTGAGTCAATGATTTGGGTTTTGACCTAGTTGTATGAGTTTATCGGATTTGGTCGATTTGAGGGAGGCTAGGACCCGGGACGAGGATCCGTTATTAGCGGTGAACCCGGTGAACCTCCAAGATAAACATTGATTTGAGGGAGGCTAGCACCCGGGACGAGGATCCGTTATTAGCGGTGAACCCGGTGAACCTCCAAGATAAACATTGATTTGAGGGAGGCCAGAAACCAGGACGAGGATCCGTTATTAGCGGTGAACCCAGTGAACCTCCATGATAAACACATTTGAGGACGACCAGGATATGGGATTAGGATCCGCTGTTGGCGGTGAACCCAATAAACCTCCAATATAATTGTTGAGTGATTCTCCGACTAGCGTCGAGAGTTTTGCTCCATTGGTTTGTTGAGTGCTCCGACTCTGGCATCGTGGAGTTTTGGCTCCGTCGGGTCGCAAGGATGTCTATGCATAGTACAGAGAGTTGTGATACAAGACTAGCACACCCCAAGGGATACCCTGGTGGCTAGTGGAAGTGTCGGGAACAGTGGATTTGAGATATTATGTGTCTAGGTTGAATTAAATGATTTTGAACTCCTTTGAGGATGATTTTCAAACCAGACTGTGGATCACAATGTGTTTTCCTTATATGGATTTTGTGTGAGTCCTACTAAGTGGTTTTAAAGAGAAATGGAAATGCCGGTGATTTAAAGATGATGTTTTTATAGCATGAACTGTTTATGTGATGCATGCATGGTTTTATAAATGGACGGGGAAAAAGGTAATATTCCTTGGAAAACGATTTATAAATGATTATTTTTGTCCACTCACAACTTTTGTGTTTAAACCCCCTTCAGGCAGTAGAGTTGACGCGAACATTCTCTCGAGGCAGAGGCATTAGCACTCTCGGCTGCGCTGTGTAGTTGTACTTGAGTAGGATATCTAAATTGTATCATTATCCTACTTAGACGCTCTGATATTATATTGTATTTGGTTGGTAATTACTTACGGGACTTTTGAGTGCTTAAATCCCTTGTCTGACAAGTGAAAGTATTTATTATTATTATAATTTGTAAGGATTGAAGGGTATTTGGGAACTTTCCCTTAGGTTGTCAGACGGGATCAGGGTTCTTCCCGGGTTTCGAGGGGAAATTCGGGACGGGTCCTGACAATTGGTATCTGAGCACTAGGTCAAATTCCTGTAGATCGTACATCTAGTGTACAGGTGAAATTTTGGTATTAATGATTTACAACTTCTTTTCAGCGTATAATTCCTCCGAGACGTGAGTTCTGTCAACGGTCGGGGAATGGTGGAGGTGACCATGAACCTGCAGTGGAGCCTGATTTGAGGCAGACACTGGAACAGCTGGGTCATTTATTAGCTTCTGTACTCCAGGATAGGGCTTCTCATGAAGTCTCTGATATCGAGAGAGCCCAAAGACTGGGGGCGACGATATTTATGGGCGAGTCTAGCCCAGATGAGGCTGAGGAGTGGATTACTCGCATGGAACGGGTGTTTTTGATTATGAGATGTCCTCTAGATGATAGAGTTTTGTTGGCCACATTTTTTATAGGTGGTTCTGCTTACCACTGGTGGCACTCATTGGAGGTGTCAGGCTGGAATGTCCATACACTTACTTGGCAGACTTTCCGGGAACGCTTCCTGGAGAAATTTTACCCTCGCTCACACTGGAATGTTAAGGAGGCCAAGTTCTTGCATTTGCAGCAAGGAAACATGAATGTGGCCCAGTATGAACAGAGATTCATAGCGCTGAGTCGCTTTGCACTGACTTTGGTGGCGACCATGATAGACAAGTGCCACAGATTTGAAAGTGGACTAAGGTGTGAGATTCGGTCAGCAGTTACGTCTATGGATCACACTTCCTTGAGGACTTTGGCTGATGCTGCAGCCCGAGTAGAGTTGAGTTTGGGTTTCCCAATTCCGCAGCAGTACAGTGGTTACAGGAGACGTCGAGATCACAGGATTGCCGGAACCTCTAGTCAGGGACCATCCAAAAGAGGCAGTCATAGTTCTGGATCTTCTGGGAATGCGAGATCTAGTACAGGCAGTGGCGGAGTTGGTTAGGCACGATAATCTTATGCACAGTCTAGCAGTGCCTCAGTGCAGTTCAACAGAAGACAGGGTGGCAGATCTAGTGGCTTCAGTGATTCCAGTTGTTATTTCTATGGGGAGACTGGTCACATCAAGAGATTCTGTCCACAACGTCGTCCGGGCAGTAGTTCCTTGGGTCGTGGTACGTCTGATCCTAGCCCGAGGACAGGACAGATGTTTGATACTGCAGCTGGGAGTCAGACCCATTTTAGTGGGGCCGGTAGAGGTAGTGGGACCAGCAGGGCTAGAGGCAGGTATGGGGATCGTGGTCGATCTGCGGGTACACCAGCTTGAGTTTTTGCCATGACGCAACAGGAGGCTCGAGTAGCACCGGAGGTGGTCACTGGAACGTTATCTATGTTCAACCGCAATGCTTGTGTTTTATTAGATCCCGGGGCAACTCATTCTTTTATTTCTTGGGGTTTTACACTGTTTGCGGATAAAGAATTGTCCCCGATTGGTTGGGACATGGGTATTAGTACTCCTACCGGGGATATGTTAGTGGCGAACCTCGTGATTCGCAGTTGTCCGGTGATGGTTGACGGCCATGGTTTGGAGGCAGATTTAATCCCCTTAGATATTTTTGAGTTTGATGTGATTCTGGGGATGGATTGGTTGTCCATGCACCATGCCTCCATAGACTATTACGACAAGACAGTGGTTTTCCGGAGTCCAGGATTACTGGAACTTACATTTCGGGGAGATCGTAGGGTGCTACCCTTTGGAGTGATATCAGCGTTGACCGCTGAGAGATTGTTGAGAAAAGGTTGTGAAAGTTACTTGGCTCATGTGTTTGATTCTCGGGATACTCCGGTGAGAGTGGAGGATATTCCAGTGGTGAGTGAGTTCTCTGATGTGTTTCCAGATGATCTTCCAGGATTACCACCTCACCGTGAGATTGAGTTCACCATCGAGCTTTTGCCAGGTACTCAACCTATCTCACAGGTACCGTACAAAATGGCACCAGCAGAATTGCGAGAGTTAAAGACTCAGTTGCAAGACTTGGTGAATATGGGATTTATTCGCCCAAGTGTTTCACCATGGGGTGCGCCGGTATTATTTGTGAGGAAAAAGGATGGTGGTCTGAGATTGTGTATCGACTACCGGCAGTTAAATAGAGTGACGGTACGAAATAAGTATCCTCTGCCAAGGATTGACGATTTATTTGATCAACTGAAGGGGGCAAAGTATTTTTCAAAAATTGACCTTCGATCCGGGTACCATCAGTGGAGGATCCGCGAAGAGGATGTTCAGAAAACAGCTTTCAAGACTCGGTATGGTCATTATGAGTTCCTGGTGATGCCCTTCGGGTTGACTAATGCCCCGGCAGCGTTTATGGATTTGATGAACAAATTATTCCAAAAGTATTTGGATCGGTTTGTGATTGTGTTCATCGATGACATCTTGGTGTATTCGAGGAGTGCCAAGGCACATGAGAAGCACTTGAGGTTAGTGCTGAATATGCTTAGGAAAAAGCATTTGTTTGCCAAGTTTAGTAAATGCCAGTTTTGGTTGACCGAAGTTGGATTCTTGGGTCATGTGATTTCGGCTGAGGGTATCAGCGTAGATCTCCAAAAAGTGGAGGCAGTGGCAAACTGGGAGCAACCGAGGACAGTGACAGAGGTGAGGAGTTTTCTGGGTTTGGCAGGATATTATTGGCGATTCGTAGAAGGATTTTCTACGATAGCAGGCCCATTGACTCGGTTGACTAAGAAAGGAGTCAAGTTTGACTGGGATGTTGATTGTGAGCAGAGCTTTCAGGAGCTAAAGAAAAGGTTGACTTCTGCTCTAGTATTAACCCTTCCAGATGGTAACAGGGGATTTGAGGTATATAGTGATGCATCATTGCGGGGTATAGGCTGTGTGCTGATGCAGCATTGGAAAGTGATAGCGTATGCTTCCAGACAACTTAAACCCCATGAGATGAATTACCCCACACATGATTTGGAGTTGGCTGCAGTGGTGCATGCACTGAAAATATGGAGACATTATTTATACGGGGAGACGTGTCGGATCTTCACCGACCATCAGAGTTTAAAGTACTTGTTCACCCAGAAGGACCTGAATTTGAGGCAGAGAAGGTGGCTTGAGCTGATAAAGGATTATGATTGTACTATTGAGTACCAACCAGGAAAAGCCAATGTTGTGGCAGATGCCTTGAGCAGGAAGTCTATGGGTTCATTGGCCCATTTGCATACAGTCTACCTACCGTTGCTGGTAGAGTTCCGTAGAGCAGGGATTGTACTGGACATGGATAGCCAGGGGGCTTTGTTGGCTAGTTTCCATGCGAGGCCTGTTCTGATTGATCGGATTATTGAGGCTCAACTCCAGGATCCTACATTGTGCATTATCAGGATAGAGTTGGAGGCTGGAAACAGGCAGGATTATGCGGTTAGGGATGATGGAGCATTGGTTAAGGATGGACGGTTGTGCGTACCGAATGAGCTGGAGTTAAAGAGGGAAATTCTTTATGAGGCTCATAGTTCGGCTTATGCTGTGTATCCAGGAGGTACCAAGATGTATCATACCCTAAGGAAACACTATTGGTGGACTAGGATGAAAAGAGAAATTGCTGAGTTTGTGAGTAGATGTCTGACATGTCAGCAAGTGAAAGCGGAGAGGCAGAAACCCTATGGGACACTGCAACCATTACCTATCCCAGAATGGAAGTGGGATCACATTACGATGGATTTTGTGTATAAACTTCCAAGGACATGGAAGGGACATGATGGGATATGGGTAATTGTTGATAGACTTACGAAGTCTGCACATTTCTTGCCAGTGCGAGAAGATTTTCGGATGAGTCGGTATGCCAAATTATTCGTGGATGAGATCATACGGCTGCATGGGACTCCTAAGTCTATTGTTTCGGACAAGGATCCTAGGTTTACCTCCAGGTTTTGGCGGAGTTTGCGGAAAGTTTTTGGCACTACATTGCATTTCAGTACAGCCTTTCATCCTCAGACGGATGGTCAGTCTGAGAGAACATTCTAGGTTTTGGAGGATATGATGAGGGCTTGTGTACTACAGTTTAAAGGGAACTGGGATTCACAATTGTCTTTGATGGAATTTGCATATAATAATAGTTACCAGTCGAGTATTGGGATGTCCCCTTTCGAGGCACTGTATGGGAGGCAGTGCAGAACACCTTTGTGCTGGAGTGAAATAGGTGAAAGAAGATTGTTAACACCCGAGTTGGTGGATTTGACTGAGGAAAAGATTAGAATCATCAGAGAAAGGTTGAAGACAGCCTAGGATCGCCAGAAGAGCTATGCAGACCATCGAACCAGAGACCTTGAGTTTGAGGTAGGTGACTGGGTGTTCTTGAAACTATCTCCATGGGAAGGGAGTGGTACGTTTTGGTAGACGAGGAAAACTGAGTCCTCGTTACATTGGTCCGTATGAGATTTTTGAGAGGATAGGACCAGTGGCATATCGTATTTCTTTACCCTCGGAATTATCAAGAGTTCATGATGTCTTTCTTGTATCTTTGCTCCGGAAATATATGTTTGATGAGTCTCATGTGTTGGAAGATCCACCACTTGAGTTGAAAGACGATTTGACATTTGAGGAGCAACCAGTGCAAATTCTGGATTGGAAGGAAAAAGATACTTCGCAGAAAGACTATTCCTCTAGTTAAAGTGTTATGGAGAAATCATAACGTGGAGGAAGCCACGTGGGAAACCGAGGAACTAATGCGGGCACAATATCCTCATTTGTTCCATGGTTAGGAATGAATTTCGAGGAAGAAATTTCTTAAGGAGGGTAGATTGTAACAACCCGGAATTTTAATTATTGGGTTTATGCAATTATTTTTGTAAAATGACGATTTTACCCTTGGTCAGTAAAGGGCTTGGAAATCAAGTTTTGTTTCGAGACACTTTTGGTGGTGTTTTGGATACCGTTGCGTAGGTCTTGAACTCACGAGTTCGTAGACAGGCGGCATGCAGGAAACGGAGTTCGTGGACGAAAGTTATTGGTCTAGATGTGCAAGGGCATTTTGGTAATTTTTATTTGGGTGAAGATATTTTAACCCAATCATTTTTCATCTTCATTTCATTATCACTCATCTCTCTCTCTGAAACATAAACCCAAAACACACCCGAAACCACCGAAACCGTGCGAAAACACCCGAAGAAAAACCATAAAGTCGACTTTGAATTCAAGGCTTTTGCTTCCAGTTTTGATCAACTAATCGTATTCTACTCCTTCCCACGATCACAATCGTACCAACCATCGAAGGAGAGGACCACGGAGGAAGCCGAACCAAGTATAGGAAGTTTTGGATCTTCCGATCAATTTTCCGGCTTACACAGGTACGTGTTTGATGTTTTAAGGTCATATTTGGATTCCTGGGTTCGAGTAGATAGATTTAGATGTAAAATTTGTGTAAAACGGCTGAGTTTTGAGGAAGGTTTAAAGCTTGGAGTTTCGGCCGGAAATGGGGGATTCCGACGAACCAGATGGCGGCGGAGGTGGTGGTCCGGTCATCTTCTCCGGCCAGCCTCCGACGACGGCGACGGCAGTCCGGTCGTCTTCTTCAGTGAGTCACCGGTGACCGGTCGGGTCGAGTTGAACCAGTCGGGTCGAGTTGGACCGATCGGGTCGAGTTGAACCGGTCAGGTTGAGTGAACCGGTCGTGTCGAGTTGGACCGAGTCAGGTTGAGCCGGACCGGGTTGGACCGGTCCAAGCGCGTGAACATTGTAGCAGGCGCGTGACCGGCGCGTGAGGACGCGTGGGCGCATGTACCGAACTTCCGGCGGCTCGTGGCGGCGCGTGGGGCCGAGTCTGAGGTCACGGCGGCGCGTGGTAACTAGTTTTTGATGTTCTGAATCTGTTGGTACAGGTTTCAGGTTGATCGGACGACGTTTAGAGGTCGCTTTGGGTGTCCGAAGTTGCTGTGTTTTCTAGAAACAGCATGGGTAGACTTCACAAGGTTTAGGCAGTTGTTATATAAGAGTCTTATTACTAGCTGGTAATCCCGATTGTTGTTTTTGACAGGCGATATTGTTCCAAGAACCTCAGAGGAACGAACAAGACGGGATTGAGCTAGCTTGAACAGGTTTGTGAGTGGACTTTTGTTTTATGAACTGAAATGCATGCATCAAAATATCTTTGTGTAAATACTGTTATGTATTGTGGCATTGAATTTCTGAATTTTAGAAATGATTACTAGACACATGTTTTCCACTATTTCGGTTAAAGTGTGATTTGAGAAATATCATGGTTTTTGGACTCAGTTTTGATATCGTTTTGACGTGGAAATTATTGAGTCAATGATTTGGGTTTTGACCCAGTTGTATGAGTTTATCGGATTTGGTCGATTTGAGGGAGGCTAGGACCCGGGACGAGGATCCGTTATTAGCGGTGAACCCGGTGAACCTCCAAGATAAACATTGATTTGAGGGAGGCTAGGACCCGGGACGAGGATCCGTTATTAGCGGTGAACCCAGTGAACCTCCAAGATAAACATTGATTTGAGGGAGGCCAGGAACCGGGACAAGGATCCGTTATTTGCGGTGAACCCAGTGAACCTCAAAGATAAACACATTTGAGGAGGACTAGGATATGGGATTAGGATCCGCTGTTGGCGGTGAACCCAGTAAACCTCCAATATAATTGGTGATTGATTCTCCGACTAGCGTCGAGAGTTTTGCTCCGTTGGTTTGTTGAGTGCTCCGACTCTGGCATCGTGGAGTTTTGGCTCCGTCGGGTCGCGAGGATATCTATCCATAGTACAGAGAGTTGTGATACAAGACTAGCACACCGCAAGGGATACCCTGGTGGCTAGTGGATGTGTCGGGAATAGTGGATTTGAGATATTATGTGTCTAGGTTGAATTAAATGATTTTGAACTCCTTTGAGGATGATTTTCAAACCAGACTGTGGATCACAATGTGTTTTCCTTATATGGATTTTGTGTGAGTCCTACTAAGTGGTTTTAAAGAGAAATAGAAATGCCGGTGATTTAAAGATGATGTTTTTATAGCATGAACTGTTTATGTGATGCATGCATGGTTTTATAAATGGACGGGGAAAAAGGTAATATTCCTTGGAAAACGATTTATAAATGATTATTTTTGTCCACTCACAACTTTTGTGTTTACCCTTCAGGCATTAGAGTTGACGCAGACATTATCTCGAGGCAGAGGCATTAGCACTCTCGGCTGCGCTGTGTAGTTGTACTTGAGTAGGATATCTAAATTGTATCTTTATCCTACTTAGACGCTCTGATATTATATTGTATTTGGTTGGTAATTACTTACGGGAATTTTGAGTGCTTAAATCCCTTGTCTGACAAGTGAAAGTATTTATTATTATTATAATTTGTAAGGATTGAAGGGTATTTGGGAACTTTCCCTTAGGTTGTCAGACGGGATCAGGGTTCTTCTCGGGTTTCGAGGGGAAATTCGGGATGGGTCCTGACACTTCATGTACAAGAAGGGTCGAGACAAAGCTGTTTTTGTCTTCGAGCGAGGAGTTTCCTTCTACAAAGTCATGTCTTTTGGCTTAAAAAACACAGGCGCCACCTATCAATGACTTGTCAATCGAATCTTCAAGGATCACATCGACAAGTCCATGGAAGTTTATGTCGACGACATCATGGTCAAAGGAGAAAAATGCAGTGACTATCGCTAACTTGACGAAACCTTTCCATATGTTAAGGAAATACCAAATGAAACTCAATCCATTCAAGTGCACTTTTGGTGTGGGGGCAGGAAAGTTTGTTGGCTACCTCGTCACCCAACGAGGAATCGATGACAATCCAAAGCAAAATCAAAGAATTCATGGAAATGAAGTCACCTTCGACTCTGAAAGAAATTTAAAGTCTCACCGGCCGTGCTGCGGCTTTGAGTTGATTTTTGTCAAAAGCAAAGCAACTAACCGGTGTCGACCATTCTTCCAGGCGCTTAAAATGGCTTCAAAGGACAAGTGGGATGAAGATTGTGAAAAGGCCTTCCAAGTCCTACAAACGTACTTGACTTCAAAGATGACGAAGATCTCTATCTCTACCTTGGAGTCTCAGACGTGACCATAAGCTCAGCGCTTGTCCGAGAGGAGCAAGGAGTCCAACTCCCGATTTTCTACACTTCGAAGGCACTCTTAGATGCCGAGACATGATACCCTCAACGTAAAAAGTTAATCCTAGCTCTCTTGATCACCACCAAAAAGCTAGGGCCCTACTTTCAAGCTCACCGGGTTATCGTCATGACGGAGTATCCATTACGATCGCTTCTCCACGCGCCCGATGCATCCATGCGAATAATGAAGTGGGCAATAGAACTTAGTCAACATGACTTACTCTATTGCCCGATGACCGTCGCCAAGGGACAACCACTGGCCGACTTTATCGCCGAATTCAACTCCCAGGAGAACCACGGAAAGGGGCTGGCCAACGCCTCCATGGTCGCCAGTTCCCTTTTGCAGCCGACTCAAGGGATGGACTCCCTTTGGAAGCTTTTCGTCGATGGTTCCTCCAATCAACGCGGAGCGGGAGCCAGGATCGTCATCGTCACTCCAGATGGATCAATGATGGAATAAGTAATCCAATTCAGAATCAAAGCTTCGAATAACGAATCGGAATATGAAGCATTAATCTGTGGATTTGTACTTGCCAAGGAGTTGGGAGTCAAGAAGATTGCAATTCATTCTGACTCACAAATAATCACTAACCAATCCACTGGCAAATACACAGCACGTGATGCAAGGATGCTCCAATACAACACCAAGGTTCAGGAGTTTCTTGCACGCTTCAAAGTCTTCACTTTTAACCAGCTTCCAAGAGCTGAAAATGCGCAAGCTGATGCACTAACCAACTTGGCCTCATCACTTGACTATTGGTTCAAACGCTCAATCCCGATTGAGTACCTAGAACAACGCAGCATAGACGTCAAGGAAGTTGAGGTTAGGGAAGTAGATCCCTCTCCTAGTTGGCAAGACCTGTTCATCATTTACTTGGAAAATGGGACGCTACCTAACGATCGACTCGAAGCTCACAAAGTTCTAATGAAGGTCCCATGATACTACATCAACATGGGGCAACTTTTTCGTCGAAGCTTTACTAGAGCAAACTTACAATGTTTGAAGCATCCAAAAACTCTTAAAGTTTTGACCGAAATTCATGAAGGCCAATGCGGCAATCACTCAGGAGGAAGGTCACTGGCACAAAAAACACTTAGCGCTGGATTCTACTGGCCAACTCTACACCAAGACGCATTGAAGTACGCTCAAACATTGCGACAAATGCCAAAGGTTCAAGCCCAGCCACTTAGCGCCACCGAAGGAGCTTCATGGACAAATGAATCCATGGCCATTCATGCAATGGGGCATAGACATCGTCGCCAACTACTACTTCACCAAATGGGAGGAAGCTAAAGCCATAGCTACCATCACCCAAGCTGACGTACAAAAGTTCGTCTAGAGTCAGATTGATAGTAAAAATAAAGAACACAATGCATATGAACTCTATTTTCAACAGTTATATCTTTGCAAATGCACAAAATTGACGAAGATACTATGATGACATGCAAAAGGTCGATCCCTCAAGGACTGGTTCAACAATTAAGTTCCAATTAAGTTCATATTATATTAACTTAGATAAAAGACACAAAAATACCAAAATAAAACAATAGACAAGAAACACACTAAGTTAACCCTAAACCTAACTTGTGATGCAAGAAACAACCAAAGACTAAACAAAGACACAAACAATGACTCTAAACAAAACACACAGAAAGGGAGTTTTATGCTTTTAAGATTGAAAGTTAAAGACAAGTAAAGTAAAGTGCAGAAAATAACAATGCAACAAAGATGATTGATTGATTACTTATTGACTAAGGCGAATTAAGGCTTACTATCCACTCTAACCAATTATAGTTATTAACCAGATTTTCTTGATTTAATTACTATGCAACTTTTGAATTAGGTGCCCATGCTTAGGTCCTGGCGTTGGTACACTAAACATATATTATTCTCTCGTACTTAGCATGTCCTAAACAAGGCATTTGCCTAGAACGTCTATCACCTACCAGTTAAGATGATGCATGAAGTACGCAGAGAATTTAATGACACCACACTAGCATAGAAAAGGGACATGCATTCCTAGGTTGTCATGAGTTTAGATTGCGAATAGGTGTCCCTCCACCTGCCCTTGATGCTACAAATCATAAGATGATATGATTGTCACTCAAGCAATGACATCAATAATTATATGCAAACAAGGTAGCTAATCTTATAAGCTTAAATTATGGTCATTAAGCATAGTAATCCAACTTATTCAGCATACATAGCAATTAACATCAAGAGCCAGAAATCCAATTAAATAACTAACATGGCTAGGGCTTCAAGCAGCCCTAATCCTAAAAAGACTACTCACGCATGATTGGAATTGAAACAAACATAATTGAATTCATAAAATACAGGAAATAAAAGTAAAGATACAAAGGAGATTATTGAGGATGAAGCACATCAGAAGACGACGCCAAGGCTTGTCCCTCTACTGCTCACGCACAACTCTCTCACAAGCAGACAACTAAAGTGTCTGAATTGAAAAACTGAATTACAATAATAAAGTGCTGCTAGGGTATCTAGAGATCCTCACCCGCGAGCCTTTAGGTCCTTTAAATAGGGCCTCTAGACCTTTACAATGTAGGACAAAATCCTAATTAAAAATTGACTCAAAACTCCTATCCTAGTTAGGTATGAAAAAGGACTCGAAAAAGGCAATCCTTGTTGGACTTGGACTAGGAATTGCGGCAACATTGTAGGATAAGTCTTCTGAGCTTTCTTGCATTCCAAGGTAGCTTCTTGAGTCTTTTGGAGGTTTCTGGGACGTCAAGTACTGAGCCTGGCCTACCCTAAGAGCTTGAAACACGGCTGGGCCAGATTCTGGGCTCAAAACCTTCAAAAATTGGACTGTTAAAAAATCAACATGTCATTGACCAATCCAATCGAGACAAACTATTATAGGCATTTCGAAATGATGTATCTAGTATGGTTCTGGGCTTTGTCCTGCTCACAAGCTTGTAGAAAAGTTGATGGCCCAATTTGGCTCAAATCAGGGCTCCTTGGAAGTCTGTTAGGGAAAAACAGGACACGAACGTGTCATTGGCATTTCTGGTCGAGACACATGAGTGCTTTAGCTTAGATAGGTCGGTTGAAGTCCAACTATGAGTGGTGTCTTGCTTTGTTCCATCGAATTGCAGGTCAGGGCCACTTTTGGACCTCCCTGGCCTGAAATAGGGCGCAGAGGAACTCCTTGGGCTGAGGAACCAGGGAAGCATCTTAGGCACGATCTGGGTCTCTGCTTTTGAGGCACACCATGAACTTATTACAAGCATGGCATGGTGCAGCGTGGTGCATGAGGCCCTAGGTTGGCGCAGGTCCTGTACTTGGCACAAGTACTTGTGTCTGGTCAAGGGCCTCGGTACGTGACCTTGGCTCTCGGCTGGGATGACTTGGCGCATGTTAGAGGCATGTGCCTGGGCTTAGATGGAAGTTCCTGGGCCAACGATAAGGCTCCAGAGGGACTCCAAATAAGGCAAAAATAAGCGATAGGGACAACTCTTCAAGGACATGATTTAGGACGCGCCTGGGCTCTTAAGGGGCTCATTTCTAAGACTCGATAGGAACTCAATCTGGGCACGGTAAGGTCTCGATTCTTGGCATGTCCTAGCATGCACCAGGACCCAATTTTGGACTTGGTTTGAGACCCAATATTCAACTTGAGGCATCTCCTTCGTTATAACTCCGAATTGAGCCATTCTTTTTGCGTTTTTCTCAGAATTTACCTATCTTTCCAAATTTGCACAAGTCTCACAAGATTTATCATTTTCTACTATTGATGGCACGAAATTATTCATAAGAATGTAAGAGAGGTACTTAAGGACATCAAAATGATGCATAAATAATGATTGAACAAATACCCCTAAACCTATCTTTTGGTAGTCCCTGAGCAAAACAAACTTAAACAAAATGAAAAGACTCGAACTTAGTTAAGATAGAACATTTAAACCCCTAGGTTTTCCTAGTAGGAGGAGTTTTGTCTCCTAAGGGTTATAGCAGCACGATACCCACAAACGTTTTACGTAGACAACTAATATGCTAGAAACAATAATTTTAACAAGCTAATAAGAATCAAAGTAAGTAGACATGCTTTGCAGACTAAAAAGGGATGCCATAACTGTGAGTGTCATGTGAAGATGTAAGTGTATAAGTGCCAATATTTCAAGTGATCATGCTTAAAGACAACTTTATCCAAGTGCCTTAGAAAGATTTCGCCTCAACTCTAATCCTTACTAGGCAACTCTCAATTCACACAAGAATCCTAGGCTTTCACTCTTCTCAAGCATATGTGATGAGTTTATGTTATGGAATTCAAGTTTAATCACATATGAGTATCAATGAAGAATAGCACTTTATGGAAATAAAGATCTCATGATAAGAATTGAACTTTAAGAACATATATACGTACCTTAATCCTCAGCATGATTGTCCATAAGATCAGTTAGGTCTTCCACTTTAGGTTGTAATGGGGCTAAGCTTAGGGTTTACACTAAAAGAAATATGGGGTTGCCCAACAAGATTTTGCCCGACGAAGGAATTTTCGCCGGCCCGTGTCATTTTGCCCGGCGAAAATGAAGGCTTGCCGGACAAGGTTTAAGCGGGAAGAAGAAGTTGTTAGCGCATAAAATAGGAAGGTTTGGCCCGATGAATTAACTCTATCCATCAAGTAAAATGAGATTTAACGACGAATATTGTTCGTCTGGCAAAACTTGGCGTTGACTATATTTTTCCCAACGAATCATTAAACTTTGCCCTGCGAAACTGCTTCGTCTGGCAAAAGTTTGAACACATTAAGTACCCAGATGCCCCTTTCTTCTTCTTCCTCTCTGCCTTTTGCTCACCAGACAAGTTTCACACTCTCTCTCTCTAGCTATATAACATCAACAATCATTATCTCATCACCATTTTCACTACCAATCAAATCCCTTTCTCTCTCAATCACCAATAACAATTTTGAAGGTTTGAGAAATCTAATTTTTTTTAGTTTTGAAATTTTGATTTTTGATTGGAAACTAATTATGTTTTGTGTTTTAGGAAATTTGTGGTTGATTTGAAGGAATACTTATAAAAAAGGTATGTGTGTTTGCCTCTCATTTTAATTTTGTTAAGAATTTTGGATATAATTATGTTAGGAAATTGTGTATTTATTGTGGAAAATGTGTAGAAATTGTTTATAATTTGTGGAAATTTGTGTAGGAAATTAGAAAATTTGTTAGGAAAATATGAAAATATGAAAATAGAAAATAAGTTATGAAATTAGGGAAATAGAAAATATGTTAGGAAATTAGGAAAATAGAAAATACGTTAGGAAAATAGGAAAATAAAAAATATGTTATGAAATTAATGAAATTAGAAAGTATGTTAGGAAATTAGAAAATATGTTAGGAAAATAGGAAAATAAAAAATATGTCTGAACATACGACAAGTGCTGTGGAGAAATGTTCACTCTACGAATGACCGTAATGTGGACAATTAATGATACTCTTGCTTATGGTATGTTGTCGGGGTGGAGCACCAAGGGCTATCTTGCTTGCCCGACATGTAGACCAGACACAACGTCCTTTTGGTACGCATCGAAGGTATGCTACTTGGGTGCGAGAAGGTTTCTGCCCTGGGATCACGGATGGCAAATGCAATCTGACTCATTTGATGGCAAATCAGAGTTACGAGCTCGACCAAGGGAGAGGTCCGGTGATGAGATATTGCCCAAATTGAACAGTATACATGACTTTGTCACACGAGGACCGAAACCAGCTGAACAGGAAAATTGGATGAAAAAGAGCATATTATTCCGGTTGGCGTATTGGTCGAAATTGAAAATTAGACACATGGCGGATCCTATGCACATTGAGAAGAATGTTGCCGAGAGTGTTGTGGGAACGATTTTACCCATTAAAGGCAAGTCAACGGACACAAAAAAGACACGTTTGGGTATGCAAGAAATAAGGATTCGGCCTAATTTGTGGCCCAAAAGTCGTCAATGGAAAATACATCATGTCTCATTCAAGTTATACATTTACGCCGGATAATAAGAAAAATTCCTGAAGTGGTTGCAGGGTGTGAAATTTCCCGACGGGTACGCCGGCAACATATCCCGAAATGTTAGCACCGACGGTGGCAGCATGTTTGGTATGAAGAGCCATGACTATCATGTTTTGCTATAACGACTCATTCCAATTGGTATTCGGCCCTTCTTGGAGCCTGGTGTTGTTGAGACGATAGTTTATTTGTCTCAATTCTTCCAGATACTATGTGCCAGATCGTTGGTAAAGGTAGACCTCAAAGCAATTAACGAGGATATTGTCTACATTATTTGCCGGCTAGAGCAAATATATCCACTTGCATTCTTTTATGTAATGGTGAACCTCCTAATACATCTACCGGATGAGGCAAAGCTAGCTGGCCCGGTGCATTATCGTTGGATGTACCCAATCGAGAGGTATAACTTATTCCTGCTTTTTGATACTATTTCCTTACTATCATGTATATATGTGAATCATAATATATATTTCCTTGCAAAATGTTAGGTACGTACAAGCGGTACATCTGCAACAAGACACGTCCCGAAGGCTCTATAGCGGAGTGTACATTGCAAAGAAGGCACTGACATTTTGTCCAATGTGCCTTCGGAATGTTGAAACTTCCTTCAATAGGGCCTAGCGCAACGATGACGGTGGTCAACGTCAAGAGACCCTATATGTATTTGCCCAACCCGCATGACTATTCTGCACTAGTCTAGTGTCGAAGCCGTTCACCAATAGCGACAATGAGGTGGCTCATTGGTTCATACTGAACAACTATGACGAAGTCTGGCCCTTCCACAAACAGCACAAGGCGTTGATGAAGGCCCAATTTCCTTCGAATTGGGAAGAAATGCACAAACAACAGTTTCCACGTTGGTTTTCCGAGCATGTAAGTATAATATTTTATTTGAAAATTTCTTAAATTGTTTTTAAGTTTACCAATTTCATTTCTTGTGTGTTTCTTACCATATGGCACAATTGAAAGACGACAACTACCCAAATTTCAATAAAGAATTAATGCAGCTGGCCATTGGCCCATTTTGAGGAGAAACGTACTTGTTTTCACGTTATCGGAGTTAAGTTCGTGTGCACAGAACGAGGCAACAAATTGTCTACGTAAAACAATGGGGTCTTCGTGCCGGGGGATGGGGAAATTGCTGATACGACGTTCTACGGCAGATTGTTAAGTGTGGTTAAGGTGTTATACGCTGACCGCAAGGAAGTCGTCTTTTTCAAGTGTCATTGGTTTGATACGAACCCAAGTATCCCAAGCAGGGTCATTAAAGATCATTTATGTACCTCTGTAAACACAAACACCCAGTGGTTTGTGAGCAATCCCTACATCCTCGCTAGTACGGCGAAACGAGTATTCTATGTGGATGATCCAAAAGCTGGTGCTAGTTGGAGAGTAGCTGAGATGGTGAATCATAGAAATATTTGGGACTTGGATGACCAACACCATGAAAAAGATGGGAAACAGACGATGACCAAATCGTTTACCAGGTGGATTCCTCGGCATCCACCCTAAATGTGGATGGAGTACGGACCAACGACGTTATCCCACCAATTCCGATTGATGGCATTTTTATTGATCTCGGGGACTTAGAACAAATTGAAAGTGATTCTGATGAAACAAGTAATATGCACATCTCGGATGAGGAGCGTGATTGGGAGGGGGAGAGCGAATCGGACACCGAATGAAAGTTGTAAATAAATGATTTCAATTATATATGTAATATCAATCTTCAAATCAATAAGTTTGATTTATATGTATGTTTTATGATTTCATTCATAAAAGTTTCAATTAATCTTTTATGTTTTGATTTACATGTATATTTTGATTTATACATGTGTGTTTTGATTTATATATGTACTAAAGGCACAAACTATAAACCAACTTTGATGTCCTCATCCCAGAATCAGCTTCCAAACATTTCATCTTTGGTCCTGCCCTGGAATCATCTGTAAGTCATCTTAGATCCTGCCTTGGCATCCAATCTTCATTTTCACAATCAAATGTATTTGGTTACATTGAAAATTTAATAGTTATCACCCTATTCACTATGTACCAAATTCATTCATTTAAAAAAAATGGGTCAGACAATTTACCCAACGAATATTCATGTTCCATTTGTCGGGCAAAGTTGTCCAATGTCTAATTATTAAACAAAGTTTTTAAATTATTAAACAATTTACTAAATTAAGGGTAAGAGACATCCAATATCACGTGGTTCTCGGTCGAAAAGGCCAGTCTGTATTCGGTCGACGGTTGCCGAAAATGGAAAGGCATGGCCTACGAATATTCATGTACATTCGTCGGATAATATATACCAGATTCAATTTACATTTAATTATTAACCAACGCTTTTAAGATACTTGCGAAATGAAATGGACTGATCTAACCATCTACATTTATTGCACGTACTCATAGATCTCCTACGCGAAAAATTACCCAATTTGGAAATCCCAGGATTAGGTTACGGTGCGCGACGTTTCAACGGTTACACAACGTTTTTTCACGATCTGATGATTTTAAATCCTCAAAACCTCACAGTTTTCAACGGCCGAGATCTAGGCACGTAAAACCACGAAATGAACGGTTGGATCGGTCAAATTCAATCGTTTGAATATCAATGGAACCAAAACTTCGAAAAATGTATTGGAGTTCCTTGAAGTGTTTAAGCTCCTCGATGAATTTTCTATTTTAAGATTTTCAATCATTTATAAAAAGAAATGAACCGATCTAACCGTCTACATTTAATGCACCACCTCATAGATTGCCTACGCGAAAAATTACCCAATTTGGAAATCCCGAGATTAAGTAACAGTGCGCAACGATTGAACGGTTACACAACGTTATTTCATGATCGGATGGCTTTAAATCCTCAAAACCTCAAGATTTTCAATGAGCGAGATCTAGGCACATAAAGCCATAAAATGAACGGTTGGATCGGTCAAATTCAATTGTTTGAATATCAATGGAACCAAAACTTTGAAAAACGTATTAAAGTTTCCTAGAAGTGTTTAAACTCCTAGATGAATATGCTTATTTTATGATTTTCAATAATTTAAAAAATGAAATGGACCAATCTAACCGACCACATTTATTGCACGTACTCATAGATCGCCTACACAAAAAATTAGCCAATTTGGAATTTTCGGAATTAAGTAACAGTGTGCGACAATTCAACGGTAACAAAAATATTTTTGACGATCGGACGGTTTTAAATCCTCAATATCTCAAGATTTTTTGACGGGTTAGGTCTACACACTTAAAAGTAACCATTGAACGATCAATTATTTTGAAATTCCATCGTTTGAATATCAATTGAACCAAAACTATGAAAAACCCTTTGAAATTCACAAACTTAACGATCGAGGCACATAAGCACCGTAAAACATGACCATTTCTGCCGGTGGGGCTTTAGGCACGTAAAACCAAAAAGTGAACGGTCCCGATCTTGAAAATTCTATCGTCAGACCTGAATTTTATATCAGTCAGAATTTCAACAACATAAACATATTGCTCGACGAATTTAATCATTCGTTGGGCAAAGTTAAAAGATCGCGCAAATTTTTCCTTCCAAAAAAATTGGAAATTCCACCAAAAATTTTGTGCAAAATTGAAAATGGCGCCTATTTGTGCCCGACGGAATCTTCGTCGGGCAAAGGCCTATACTGAGACTAAAACAGACCCGACTCTTCTTTTCCTCTTCCTCTTCCTCTCTTTGATTACTCCGCCTTCTCTGCAAAAATTCTGAAACCCAAACCCTAAACCCATCAACAATCGACTCCCTCTCTCAAGCACTCCCCATCTCTCACTCTCCCTCTCTCTCAGTAACCCTTACTGTAACAACCCGGAATTTTAATTATTGGGTTTATGCAATTATTTTTGTAAAATGACGATTTTACCCTTGGTCGGTAAAGGGCTTGGATATCAAGTTTTGTTTCGAGACACTTTTTGAGGTGTTTTGGATATCGTTGCGTAGGTCTCGAACTCACAAGTTCGTAGACAAGCGGCACGCGGAAAACGGAGTTCGTGGACGGAAGTTATGGGTCTAGATGTGCAAGGGCATTTTGGTAATTTTCCTTGGAGGGGAGATATTTCGTTACCCAAATCAGACTAATCTGATCCATTTCATTTTCATCTTCACTTCATCTTCATCTCCTTCTCTCTCTCTGTGAAACACACCCGAAACCGAACTGAAACCGTGTGAAAACACCAAGAGAAAAACCATAAAGTCAACGTTGGATTCAAGGCTTTAACTTCCAGTTTTGATCAACTAATCGTGTTCTACTCCTTCCCACGATCACAACCGTACCAACCATCGAAGGAGAGGACCACGGTGGAAGCCGAACCGAGTAAAGGAAGTTTCGGATCTTTTGATCGATTTTTCGCCTTACACAGGTACGTGTTTGATGTTTTAAGGTTATATTTGGATTCCTGGGTTCGAGTAGATAGATTTAGACGTAAAACTTGTGTAAAACATTTGAGTTTTGAGGAAGTTGTAAAGCTTGGAGTTTCGGTCGGAAATGGGGGATTCCGGCGAACCAGACGGCGGCGGAGGTGGCGGTCTGGTCATCTTCTCCGACCAGCTTCCAGCGACGGCGACGGCAGTCCGGTCGTCTTCTCCGGCGAGTCACCGATGACCGATCGGATCGAGTTGAACCAGTCGGGTCGAGTTGAACTGGTCGGTTGAGTGAACCGGTCGGGTCGAGTTGGACCGGGTCAGGTTGAGCCGGACCGAGTTGGATCGATCCAGGCGCGTGAACACTGTAGCAGGCGCGTGGCCGGCACGTGGCCGGCACGTGAGGGCATGTGGGCGCGTGTGCCGACCTTCCGGCGGCGCGTGGCGGCGCGTGGGGCCGAGTCTGACGGCACGGCGACGCATGGTAACTAGTTTTCGACGTTCTGAATTTGTTGGTACAGGTTTCAGGTTGATCGGACATCGTTTAGAGGTCGTTTTGAGTGTCCGAAGCTGCTGTGTTTTCTAGAAATAGCATGGGTAGACTTCCTGAGGTTAGGAAGTTGTTATATAAGAGTCTTATTACTAGTCGGTAATCTCGATTGTTGTTTTTGACAGGCGATATTGTTCAGGGAACCTCAGAGGAACGAGCGAGATGGGATTGAGCTAGCTTGAATAGGTTTGTGAGTGGACTTTGGTTTTATAAACTGAAATGCATGCATCAAAATATCTTTGTGTAAATACTGTTATGTATTGTGGCATTGAATTTCTGGATTTTAGAAATGATTACTAGACACATGTTTTCCACTACTTCGATTAAAGTATGATTTGAGAAATATCATGGTTTTTTGACTCAGTTTTGATATCGTTTTGATGAGGAAATTATTGAGTCAATGATTTGGGTTTTGACCCTGTTGTATGAGTTTATCGGATTTTGTTATATGTGAGGGAGGCTAGGACTCGGGACGAGGATCCGTTATTAGCGGTAACCCGGTGAACCTCCAAGATAAACTCTTATTTGAGGGAGGCTAGGACTCGGGACGAGGATCCGTTATTAGCGGTGAACCCGGCGAACCTCCAATATAATTGGTGATTGATTCTCCAACTAGCGTTGAGAGTTTTGCTCTGTTAGTTTGTTGAGTGCTACGACTCTGGCATTGTAGAGTTTTGACTCCGTCGGGTCGAGAGAGTGTCTATGCATAGTACAGGGAGTTGTGATACAGGACTAGCACACCCCAAGGGATACCCTGTTGGCTAGTGGATGTGTCGGGAACAGTGGATTTGAGATATTATGTGTCTAGGTTGAATTAAATGATTTTGAATTCCTTTGAGGATGATTTTCAATCCAGATTGTGGATCACAATGTGTTTTCCTTATATGGATTTTGTGTGAGTCCTACTAAGTGGTTTTAAAGAGAAATGCAAATGCCGGTGATTTAAAGCTACTGTTTTTATAACATGAACTGTTTATGTGATGCATGCATGATTTTATAAATGGAGGGGGGAAAAGGTAATATTCCTTGGAAAATGATTTATAAACGATTATTTTTGTCCACTCACAACTTTTGTGTTTAAACCCCCTTCAGGCAGTAGAGTTGAAGCGGACATTATCTCGAGGAAGAGGCATTAGCACTCTCGGCTGAGCTGTGTAGTTGTACTTGAGTAGGATATCTAATTTGTATCTTGATCCTACTTAGACGCTCTGATATTATGTTGTATTTGGTTGGTAATTACTTACGGGAATTTTAAGTGCTTAAATCCCTTGTCTGACAAGTGAAAGTATTTATTATTATTATAATTTCTAAGGATTGAAGGGTATTTGGGAACCTTTCCTTAGGTTGTCAGACGGGATCAGGGTTCTTCCCGGGTTTCCAGGGGAAATTCGGGACGGGTCCTGACACTTACGGCCCGTGAGCCTCACTCAGATGCCGTCTCCCTCAGCCGTCGTCTCCTCTGCCGCGGTCTCCTCAGCCGTTGTCTCCCTCAGCTTCCGCCGTCTTGGATATTGTACAGGAGGGCACTCTCCATCTCTCACTCTCCCTCTCTCTTAGCAACCCTCATGGCCCGTGAGCCTCACTCAACCGCAGTCTCCCTCAGTCGTCGTCTCCCTCAGCCGCCGTCTCCCTCAGCCGCCGCCTTCTCGGATTCGCAGCGACCTCTCTATCTCTCGGACTCCCACACTATAAGTCCCTTTATTTCAAAACCAAATTCTTTGATTAATTCAAATTTAGAAATTGAATGTTGATGATTTGTTGAAATTGTGATGTTTAGGATAATGTTGAAATTGGTATAATGTTATGAATTTTGCATATGATTTTTGTTATGATTTTGGATATGAATTTTATGTGAATTTTATGAATTTTGGATAAGTGAATTTAAAAACATTTATGTAGATTTTTTATATGATTTAGGACATGTGAATTTTGGATATGTGAGTTTTATAAATTTTGGATATGTGAATTTTATGATTTTTGATATTATTATTGGTTTTGAAATTATATAATTTGTGTGTTTGGATTAATTTGTAATTTTGGTTTTATTTCTGAAACTTGGATTTTGAAATTGAGGTATGATGTTGTGAATTTTGAGTTTAGCAATTTAGGTTTAAGTTTTTTTGGATTAATTAGTATTTTAGGTTTAATTTTGGTTTGTATTGCTTTTATTTAAAAAAATTAGAATTTGGTGGTTTTATTTTTTTTATTTGGTTAATTTTTTATTTATTATTCGAACTAAAAAATGTTTGTTAATTTTATTGGTGGTTTTGTTTTTATTTTGTGAATTTAATATTTAATATTAAAAATATTTTCTTTTTTATTTATTATTAAATTCAAAATATGTTGGTTAATTTTATATTAATTATTTTAAATTTCTTATTGTAGATGTCGCATCGCACCTTGATCACATTTAGGACCCGCCCCCGCCCTGATCCTGATGATGATTATGCGGCGGAGGGGGTGGCCCCTATCTCGGTAGTCTCCACGGCGTCCGTTCAAGTACCGATATCGGATCATCAGTGACTCGGTGCACGATTGGCTTGTCGACAACACAACAAGAAATGGGGGGAACCCCATACCGACCCACAGGCCGCACAGGACGACGTCGGTGCAGACAAATCGGAGACTGTTGCTAGAGCACTCCCTAAGGGTAAGTTGATTATTTGGTTTATTTATCCAACCATTTTTATTTGTTACTCATATTTTGTACTAATGTTCATCAAATTTGTAGGGAAGCCAGTGAACGTGCGCGGGATCAACCAGAGTTTGATATCCCAGCTGATTTGCAAGACAACGAATGCAAAGATCCCGTTGGTGTACGTGCCTCGCCTCCGGACAACGGCCATAAAAATCCACAGCCTAGTGGTGCATGACATGGGCGCGATTCTTCGCACCAATTCCCTGATGATGTGGGATACTTTCAGGAATCAACCCCCGGAGGAGATCACGAGCTGTTGGGGAGAGTTATCGGTATGTGTTTCTCCATTTTTTACATTATTTTCATTATTTTAATTGTTTTACCAACTTTAATAATTTATTGCACATCAATTTTGTGTTCAACCTGGAGGACATCGACGTCAGTAAATAGCTGAGAAAGCTCTAGCAGTTATAGTACGCCGACTAGAAGTACGAGCTCCCCAGGTACTACAATTGCTGGCCTTCACCGGAGGAAGCAAAGGCAAATCCTCCAGAGGAGTTGGAGGGGCCACGGGTGGAAGGGTGGTTGTGGTTGTGCGACCATTCCGTGTCACCCAACTATCAGGTATTGTCCACCTAGTTAAATTATTTATTTATTTTTTATGTTATTTTCCATTTGATCATATAATGATTGATTTTACTAATAAACAGCGAAAATCGGTTGCCAACATATCAAATCGAGGAGAGAAGAAATTCAACCACCACGGGGGGTCGCGATCCTTATCGGCCCGGCAGAAGGATCGGCGCAATGTCGGTTTGCTGTTCCCAGAGGTGGATGTGTTGGGGTAAGTGGATGTAGACTGGGGCAACTAGGAGGCTGATAATATTCGCGTAATTTTATATCAGATTCATGTACATTCGTCGGGCAATATGTCTCATATTCAATTTATATTTAATTATTAACCAACGTTTTTAAAATACTTGAGAAATGAAATGGACCGATCTAACCGTCCACATTTATTGCGCGTACTCATAGGTCACCTACGCGAAAAATTACCCAATTTGGAAATCCCGGGATTAGGTAACGGTGCTCGACGTTTCAACGATTACACAAAGTTTTTTCACGATTCGACGTTTTTAAATCCTCAAAACCTCACCATTTTCGACAGGCGAGATCTAGGCACGTAAAACCACAAAATGAACGGTTGGATCGGTCAAATTCAATCGTTTGAATATCAATGGAACCAAAACTTCGAAAAATGTATTGGAGTTTCTTTTATGTGTTTAAACTCCTTGATGAATTTGCTTATCTTTCGATTTTCAATAATTTAAAAAATGAAATGGACCGATCTAACCGTCTACATTTATTGCACGTACTCATAGATCGCCTACGCGAAAAATAACAAAATTTGGAAATCCTGGGAATACATAATGGTACGCGACGATTCAACGGTTACACAACGTTTTTTCACGATTGGACGGCTTTAAATCCTTAAAACCTCAAGATTTTCGACGTGCGAGATCTATGCACGTAAAACCACAAAATTAAAGGTTGGATCGGTCAAATTCAATCGTTTGAATATCAATGGAACCCAAACTTTGAAAAATGTATTGAAGTTTCCTTGAAGTGTTCAAACTCCTTGATGAATATGCTTATTTTACGATTTTCAAAATTTACAAACTGAAATGGACCAATCTAACTGTCCATATTTATTGTACGTACTCATAGATCGCCTACGTGAAAAATTAGCCAATTTGGAATTTTCGGGATTAAGTAACGGTGCGCGACAATTGAACGGTAGCAAAACATTTTTTAACGATCAGACGACTTTAAATCCTCAACTTCTCAAGATTTTCGACGGGTGAGGTCTACACAGTTAAAAGTAACCATTGAACGGTCAATTCGTTTGAAATTCCATTGTTTGAATATCAATTAAACCTAAACTACAAAAAACCCATTGAAATTCACAAACATAACAATCGAGGCACATAATGTAACGACTCGGACAAGAAATTAAAGTAATATGAGAATTTAATTAAGAAAAGGACGATTTTACCCTCGGGTTTGGAAGGATTGGGGAGTCACTTTTTGACTGGCAGTGCTTTTTGAAGTTTTTCTTGGGTCGTTGCGTAGGTCTCGACCTCACGAGTTCGTAGACAAGCGGCATGCGGAAAACGGAGACCCAGTGAGATCGTTGTGGGTCTAGAAGCTTCAAAGGCAGTTTGGTCATTTTGGAAAAGTCCAAATTTTGTGGGATATTTTCTCACTTTTCGGACTCTGCCCGGACAAACATGACACTCTCTTTCTCCTACTAAAAAATCTCTCCCTCCCTATGCGATCACCGCCCAACCCTCTCCTTCATCGGCCCATTTCTAGACCGATTCGACCAAATCCAAGTCCGTGGATACCTTCTCCTCATCTCCACGAGTGGTTTGATGTCACTATCGAGGTGGGAGCATCACCATAGGCAGAGGACGGAAGAGGAGAGGTAGATCGAAACTTCTCGGCCGAATTCTGTCCGAACAAAGTAAGATCTCGAACTTTAGATTTCATTTTTGAGTTCCTGGGTTCGAGTAGATGGATTTAGACTAAACTTTTTTGAAAAACGGTTAAGATTTGCAGATATTAGGAAAAATTCAAGGTTGGCTATTAATGGGGGATTCCGGCCACCGGCGACGGCAGTGGTCCGGTCATCGTGTCCGGAGAACTTCGACAACTGGTTCGGCCGGCTGTGGCATACGTGGCATGCCACCTAGCAACCACGTGGGGTCACGTGGCGACCAGTCAGCGGCTGACTCAGTTGCCAAGTGGAGCCATGTGGCAACTAAATCAGCGTCCAGTCAGCAGTCCGTTGACCGTTGAGTCAACTAACACCGTTAGGGTTTGACGAAATATGCTGACGGCGTTAGCATATTTCGTCAAAAGGTAACATTGTTATGACGGAACCCTAACGCCGTCAGAGTGACGGAATATTCTAATACCGTCAGGTTTGACGGAATATTCCGTCAGAGCGACGGAATATTCTACCGTGAACAATACATGGCGCGTGGAGTGTGGTCCGGCCTTCTATCGGTGCATGGGGCTATTTTTCGACCCACGGCGGTGCATGGCTAGGTTTTTGGGACATTCCGGATCGGAATTTGGCAGTTTTGAGGCCATTGGAGTTCGTTTTGAGCCCCGTTTGAGTAATCCTAGCAGTAATGGTTGACTATGGAGCGGGTTTTGACTCGGGAGGTCAAGGGAGTTGGGTTGTTAATGTGTCAAGGAATTCCTTGGGGCTAGGGCTTCCTTGATTTGGTATTTTGTACGTACTGAGAATGGACTGGGTTTCCAGAATTGTGTGGCATGTGTACTTTTATGTATGATGTTATACCACAAGGTTCTCCTACTGGCGTTGAGGGTATGTCTCCGTCAGATCGTTGAGGGGTTCTCCGATGTTGACATCCGAGGGGTCTTTCTCCGGTATATTGTTGAGGGTTCTCTGATATTGGCTTTCAAGGGATATTTCTCCGCCATATCGTTGAGGTCTGAGGTATGTCATGGAGGATTCCATCATACTCTTAGGATGATTTGAGGTATGTCATGGAGGATTCCATCATACTCTCAGGATGATTTGAAGTATGTCATGGACGATTCCATCATACTATCAGGATGATTTGAGGTATGTTATGGAGGATTCCATCATACTCTCAGGATGAACCGGGATATTGAGCTACGGTTGGGGATGAGCTGGGATATCGAGTTACCACTCGGGGTGCTCAGGATGAGCAGGGATATCGAGTTACCACTGGGGGTGCTCAGGATGAGTAGGGATATTGAGTTACCACTCGGGGTGCTCAGGATGAGCCGGGATATCGAGTTACCACTCAGGGTGCTCAGGATGAGCCAGGATATCGAGTTACCACTCGGGGTGCTCAGGATGAGCAGGGATATCGAGTTACCACTCGGGGAGCTCAAGATGAGCTGGGATATTGAGTTACCATTCGGGGTGCTCAGGATCAGCCGGGATATCGAGTTACCACTCGGGGTGCTCAGGATGAGCCGGGATATCGAGTTACCACTTGGGATGCTCAGGATGAGCTGGGATATCGAGTTACCACTTGGGGTGCTCAGGATGAGCCGAAAAACTGAGTTACCACTCGGGGTGCTCAAGATGAGCCGAAAAATTGAGTTACCACTCGGGGTGCTCAGGATGAGCAGGAATATCAAGTTACCACTTGGGGAGCTCAGGATGAGCTGGGATATCGAGTTACCGTTCGGGGTGCTCAGGATGAGCCGGGATATCGAGTTACGACTCATGGTAAGTCAGTGAGACTCAATTCAACCAAGTCTTGTACCTTCGTCATCTGGTTCAGTGGGTTGGTGTGTGCGGTGACCCAGATTGACTGGTGGTTGACGATTCACACGAGGGTGACACGTCAGTTGTCTTTTTTATTGCGGATCAGGTCCTCTGAGGTAGGTTGTGAACTGCTAGGCTATCCTGCGTCAGACTAGTAGATGGGGTTAGTCTTATACAAAGGAAGTTCTGTTGGAACCCCTGTAAAGTTTATTTAATGTTTCTAAAGGTTAAGTGTATTTCAGGTATTAAACTTTTGTGTTAAAAGCTGTCAGTCGAGAGGCTGGGACGAAAAACAAGTTTGTGAGGTTACCCTATAAGGCCATCACTGGTATGAGGTTTCAGCAGTGTCGGACCCACTCTCAACTTGGTATTAGAGTTTGTTAGTAGAAGGCTATAAACTTTGAATCATGATCAGGGGTTCTCACAATGTGATCTGGGTCGAAACTTTGGCTCTTATCTTGACATGACCAGGGGTATTCTGGGAATTTCTTTAGGTTGTCAAACGAGAGCAGGGTCATTTCTGGGTTTCAAGTGGAAATTCGGGAAGGGTCCTGTCAATTTGACTGCGTAAAACATGACCATTTCTGCTGGTGGGGCTTTAAGCACGTAAAACCAAAACGTGAACGGTCCCGATCTTGAAAATTCTATCGTCAAACTTGGTTTTCAGATAAGTCAGAATGTCAACAACATAAACATCTTGCCCGGCAAATCTAATCATTCTTGCCCAACATAAACATCTAGCCTTCCCCGAAGGAAGCAAAGGAAAATCCTCCAGAGGAGTTGGAAGGGCCTCGGGTGTGAGGGTGGCTGTGGTTGTGCGACCATTTGGTGTCACCTAGCTATCTAGTACTGTCCACCTAGTTAAATTATTTATTTATTTTTTATGTTATTTTCCATTTGAAAATATAATTATTATTTTTACTAATAAACAGCTAAAATCGGTTGCCAACATATCAAACCGGGGAGCGAAGAAATTCAACCACCACGAGGGGTCGCGATCCTTATAGGGCCGGCAGGAGGATCGGCGCAATGGCGATTCGTTGTTCACGGAGGTGGATGTCTGGGGGCAATTGTACGCTAGCCGGGGCAACCAGGAGCCTGACAATATTCACGTAAGTTTATTTTTTGCAGATTAAACATTAATTTTTAATTTGATAATTATATTTCTAATTAATATTTATTCGAATTTATAGGCGACGATGGAGCAAGACGTCCAGCAGACATGGGCTGAGCTGACGCAAAAGCATCCCGATGTGCCATTGGAGCAGCACCTACCGGATCCCGGGAGGTCGATCACCATCTTGGAGCGACGACTTGGTAGGCGTCTAGGAAAGATCGTCCGGGGGCCGGGCGACGGGATTGTTCTGGATGTCTCCAGTCGCTCTTCGAGTTCTTCCTGGATAGCCAATCCCGAGGAGATGTCGGAGCTTAAGAGAAACTTCGAGACCCTGCAGGCCGAAAATGCGGAGATCAAGGGCTAAAACGCGCAGATCCAGGCCCAAAACGTGGAGATCAAGGCCACCCTCGCCAAGATGCTTGACCGCTTGGGTGAACGTGGGATGGATGAGCTTCTGTCACAGTCTCAGCCCCCGTCTCAACATCCCGCCCAGGACCCCGACCACCCCGACCCGTCGCCAAGTAGTTATAACTTATTATGTAAAACATTACTTTAGTTTTAATTATGTAAAAACATAACATTAATTTTTATAAATATTTTTTTTTATTTTCATTTGATTCGTTTTATTATTTTAATTGTATTTAAAAAAATATTTGTAGTTTAATTATATATACATTTATTTAATTAAATAAATTATCAAAATGATTTTTTTAAATATTAACATTTATATATACACACCTGCATAATTTCTGTAACTTTGCCCGGCCAAAGGCATTCGTCGGGCAAAAGTTGTTGGCTTTTGGAATTGCTTGACAAATCATAGGCGACGAATGGATTCGTCGGGCAAGCTTATAATTGCTCGATGAATTCACCGTTTTTGTCGACTAACATCAAGCCTTACGGCGGTGGCCCGACGAACGTTGCCCGACGGGTTCGCCGAGTTTAATGTTGCCCGATGAATTTTGAACTTTGCTCGACGAATCTGTTTCGCTGGGCAAACCTGCTTTTCCTGTAGTGTTAGAAAGGAAGGATAGGATTCAAAGAACCTGAGTTGTGTCAAGGCATGCGAAGTTATGACTAGAACTTCAAATTTCTGAACATAATCCTTGCTTAGGGTCCACGGCATTGTGTCTCCTTGATGGCTTATTTCGAGGTTCTTGGCTCACTTTGCTCAATTCACTTTTCTTTTCACTTTATTTTTCTCTTTTTTCTTGATATATTTTTTTTTCTTTTTTTTTTCAATTCTTTTGAATTAAATTGAACAAGGATCATGCAATGATTTCCTCAAACTTTCATGTAGCTTGTTACCTGTTGAGCTTTTCACTCCTTGAAACTTTTGAACTTTGAACTTTCATCATAATTGACGCCAATGTCTTAGAATTGGGCAGCACTTTCTTTCCCTTCTCATTCTCACCATGAATCTCATTTAGGGCAACCTTAGCACAAACTGAGATTATAGGGCATGCCTTTGATGAATGGCTAAATATTTTGGTTAGGTTATACTGTGGGTGATGAAAGAAAAGGCTGAGTGTTTGTCTTCAAAGTTGGTTTAGGGAGCATGCAATAGGGTAGGATAAGGCCTTTAGAGGTTAAAGCACACATAGCCTACATCACTTCTATGGCAAACCACATATCAAATCAAGAGCATCTATATGATGTTAGTTCTTTAAAATTCAATGCAAATATGATGTATTGAGATCAACAATTAAGAACAAAAGCGATGAGTGTTTAAGAGTAGAAACAAGTATATCCCTCAGAAAGAATGGCAATTAGGCTCAATGATCACACTGGGTAATCTCCACTAATTTTCTAAGGTTCACTCAAATTTAGTTGTTTCGTTCACTTAATCACTTAAAACATGGCATTGTGAAGTGCAGAATATGAACCACTTGACTATGGCATGACTCTTAGTAAGGCAAAGATAGTTAACTTAGGATGTACATCCCTATTAACAAGTTATAATACTATCACTAGCAGAACTTAAACTAATTAACAACTTAAACTTTAACTTTCCTAGCCGTGTATCATCCCCAAACCTAGATGTTTCTATATGCAAAATTTCAAATCCACACCCCCAAACCTAAACTGAACATTATCCTCAATGTGATAAGCAATAAGTATGACACAGAATAAAGGTTTGAGGGATATAAAGGGTAGAAACAATAAAGGAAGAGAGAAACACAAGCCAGGGCTAGGTTGCCTCCTAGGAGCGCTTTATTTAACGTTTGGGAAAGACGGGGCTGGAAAGCTATGTAGTTGGTGCAGGCTAAGTTGGAAGAGCATCATGAGTTGGATTGGTGAGGGTCTCGTAGTAATGCTTAAGGCGATGGCCATTTACCTTGAATGGATCCTATCTAACCGGGTGCTGGATTTCAACTGCACCCTGAGGAAATGCGTTAGTAACAATGAATGGTCCAGTCCAACGTGAACGCAACTTACCCGGGAATAATTTGAACCGAGAATCAAAGAGGAGGACTTGCTGTCTGATTTGAAAGTTCTTTGGCTGAATGTTCTTGTTGTGAAAAGGTTTAGTCTTTTCCTTGTAAATCCGAGCACTTTCGAAGGCCTCATTTCTGAGCCCCTCCAATTCACTTAGCTGAAGCTTCCTATGAAGTTTGGCTTCATCCAATTCCATATTCATCTTCTTAATAGCCCAGAAAGCTTTATGTTCCAACTACACCGGTAAATGACAACCCTTCCCGTAGATAAGTATGAATGGAGACATGACAATGGGGGTTTTGTATACCGTCCTCTAGGCCCACAAAGCGTCGTTCAATTTGTTGGACCAGTCTTTGTGGTTGGGGCTCACGGTTTTCTCCAATATGGCCTTCACTTCTGTTTGAAAGTTTAGCTTGGCCATTTGTCTGAGGATGATATGGCGTAGAGATTCGATGAGTGACGCCATACTTTTTCATTAGGGCTTCAAAGGAATGATTGCAGAAGTGCGTGCCCCCTTCACTGATGATTTCCCTAGTAGCTCCGAACTTTGCTAAGATGTGACCCTACAAAAAGCTCACAACTACTTTGGCATCATTAGTTTCCGTGGGAATTGCTTCCACCCCCTTGGACACATAATCAACTGCGAGTAATCTGTAAAGATAACCAAAAGAGTTCGAAAAAGGCCCCATGAAATCTATGCCCCATACGTCAAAGATCTCAACCACGAGGATATGATTTAATGACATTTGATTTCGAGGGCCTATGTTACCTTGTCGTTGGCATCTGCCACAAGTGAGTATGAACTCGCATGCATCCTTGAAAAGTGTGGGCTAGTAGAATCTGCTTTGAAGTATTTTGAGGGCCGTCTTCTTATCCCCAAACTGGCCCCCACACGCCAAGCTATGGCAGAATGTCAAAACCGATTCCATCTTAGCTTCCGGAATGCATTGTCGAATGATTTGGTCTGGACAATGCTTCCATAAGTATGGCTCATCCCAGATGTAGTACTTGGCTTGCTTAGCCAACTTGTCCTTCTGATACCTACTCAAAGATTAAGGAAATTACAAATTGGCAAGGTAATTAATGAGATCTGCATACCATGGATCAATAACTTTGAGCGTGAAGAGTTGTTCATCTGGAAAAATCTCAAGTAGTGGCAATTGATCAGCCTCTTCTTTGGAACCATTGATCAATCGGGTGATATGGTCAGCAACCACGTTTTCGCTCCCCTTCTTGTCTCTGATCTCGAGGTCAAACTCCTGGAGAAGTAGCATCCATCGTAGTAACCTTGGCTTGGCGTCCTTTTTAGTGAGAAGATAGTTAAGTGCCACATGATCGGTGTAGATGATGACTTTGGTTTAAAGTAGGTACGATCTGAACTTTTCTAGGGCAAAGATGACGGCAAGAAGTTTGAAGTTGGTATAGATCATATGCCGATTCGGACGGCCAAGCCGAGGCATCCAACAAAACTATTTTGGATTGCATCAAAAAACGACTTGACGACGAGAAGGGACTATGGGAGGAGCACCTGGATGACAACTTATGGGCCTACCGCACGACGCCACATCGTGCAACCGAAGAATCACCATTCACTTTGGTCTTCGGCATCAACGCTGTCATCCCCCCACATGTAGTCGTACCTGCACCAATTACCGAACTTGATGACCATGTTATCAATTCTATAAACCTCAAAACTTCACTCGACTTAAGTGAAGAACTCTGAGAACAAACCATCATATGCATATCAAACTATCAACAAGAAGTTCAAAATTTCTACAACAAGAAAGCCAAAATTCGGAACTTTCTTCCAGGCGATCTTGTCCTCAAGAAGAGGTTCGCAACTCCCAACCAATCTAGGTACCAAAAAGAAAATTCACCCTGGGAATGTCCTTACCGCATCGACCAAGTAGGCGGAAAAGGAAGTTATGTTTTGGAAACCATGGACAAAAAATTGGTGAGTGGTTCCATGAATGCTCACCAGTTGAGGAAATACTACGTGTAAGCTAAGGCCATGCCTAGCCCACCAAGAGCGGCCCCATACCTAAAAGACATTGGCCCCGTGCCAACTTTTATTTTAAGCTTTATGCACTTTTAATTTAAATTATCAATAAAATTATTCATTTGCAATTTTATTTAGATATGTTAGCATAAGCTTGAGCAATTAAGCCTTCTTCCATAGAAGCAATTAAGCATTCTTCCATAGAAGCAATTAAGCCTTCTTCCATAAAAGCAATCAAGCCTCCTCCTATAGAAGCCTCAAAAAGCCTCCTCCCACGGAATGGACCAGGTGACATTGGAAAGCTACAGATCTTAGCTTTTCAACGCTATCCACAGCATCCCAATCTGATATGCAACGAATCCGGAATGTCCGTTTCAGACGAGGTCATAAACGCAATCCTGCACAAACACGTGTCTGGTGAGCTGATTTGGGAATCCAATTCTCAACCTTTTCAAACAAGCCCAACGGCATTGGAAAGGTATGTATGTTACCTACAAACTCTATAAAGAACAGCTAATTAGAAGAAAGGACGAATTATATAGGTGCAAAACCGTGGAGAGGGGCAAAAAGCGCCGCTCATGCGCGCAATACCCACTTCCAAAATTCACCATAAATTCAATTCTTAACCTTTTCCAGAAAGCTAGATAGCGTTGGAAAATGTGGATGTTAGCTGTCTAACCCGGAAAATTTCCGACTAATTCTGAGAACCAACGAATTATTAATTGACAAATCATTGAACGGAGGTCAAGTCTGTGAATCTGCGCGCAAGACTTGACTTCACAAAATCGTCAAAAATTCAATTCTCAACCTTTTTAAGAAAGGACAACGGAATTAGAAAGGTATGGAAGTCAGATTTTCAACCCCTCTAGAATGTCTCAATTCCGACTTAAATAAAGTCCGGAATAGCCAAAATACCACACAAAGGTCAAATCTGCCAGAAACTGCGTGAATTGTGAATTACCTTAAAACTTAAGAATTCTTTTATTAAGGGTTCAAAAAAAAAAGTTGGCAGTTCACAAGTTGAAAGCTCAACTTTTTGCTAAAAAAAAAAAGATGCTACTTCTAAGAGAAAAAAAAAAAAAAAGTTAAATCAAAACATTCATATGCACTAGACTTCTAGTTGGAAGGGTTTTAAGATCCAACCTACTCTCCATCGGGGAAAAAGGATTAGCGGCAGGGTATACCTCAAAGGCATCCTGATTCCTAAGTGCCTCCTCCATCAAAGCTTTTGATGTCTCAAAAGCTCTGCAAGATCTTTGTATTAAAATAAATGCTTCAAGCCAAGACCACTTTGGAAATGAAGATAACCTTCAACATATGAATAGCGGAGACCATCTTCAACTTGAGACTTATAGCACTCAGCAACAACCAATCTTTGCTACAACTCCTTCTTGTATTTTTGAAGATCAGAGATGGTTTTATTTGCATAACGGGCCTCCACGTCAGCTCACCGCAAAGATTGTGGGGGGCACATAGGGGGACAATTCGGTTCATGCTCCAAGTTTTTGATTTTTTCCCTCAAATTAAAAATTATGCTGCTTGCTTCTTCAAGTTTCTCCACCAAGTGAGCTACACGTAGGTTGGAAGCATTCAAATCCTTCACTAAGGTATCAGACATGGAATTGGCAACTTGTAACTCACTCTTGAGCAACATGTTCTCATTCTGAAAAGAATCTAAGTCGTCATAGCAATCTTCAAGAGAAGAAATCTTTTGTGATAAAAGGGTATTCTCTTGCCCAAGGTTAACGCGTGAAGCCCGGACAGATTCATAATCTTTCCTCATTTTCTCGAAATCTGCTTGAAGTTTATCGAAGTTAGTGCGAGAAACATTATCGACAACACTTGGATCACCAACGGGGGCAACGTACCATGCCACCGGGGTGGCGCTGCAACTTCACATGCCACAGAAGTCCCACAGCCTCCCCTCCTCATGAAACGTCAGCCTCGCCGCTACCCTTGGAAATCGCGACAACCCCGTTGATGGCCTTCCGGGGCCCGGCCGGGATGCCTCGCACCTTGGTTCCACTTGCCTTACCTTCTGGTTTGCGAACTTCGATAGTCACCAGAGTAACTTTGATTTTCTTGAAAGATTTATCAATTGTGTCAGACAAGAATTTGACGGATTTACGCTTACCACACTGTGCTGCCTCAACCTTGGATCGCCACCGCTCAATGAGACTTGCACTTGGAATTCCCCCAGGAGAACTTCTAAAGGGACTAAGTAACCAACTCATTTCACGGAACTCCTTCGGAATCTCCAACGGTTTTTCAATCTTCTTGTGATCAGAATCGAAGTCAAAACTGGTGTTCAATTCATCCTCCCAACGATACCTCTGTGAAATCCGGAACCCACCAGTGGAATGGGGATGCCAATTTCCCCCAACTTCAAAACATGTAGTTTTGTATGAACCATCATCAAAATTCAACCTTTGGAATTGTTCTATCTCTGGAATAAGATCACAGCTAGGCTCGAATGGTTGGGAGGTAAGCTTCACCGAATAGCAGTGCTAGAACTCGTCTTTGGAAAGCTCCAAGCCAAAAAATTGGCTAAGTCTCTCAAAACAAATAATGTGACGGTACACATTAATGTCCAATTGCGGGAGATAACACCTTATCTTCAACAAAACCTTGGAAAGGAGTGCCGACATCGGGAACTTGAACCCCCAGTTAATTGTGAAGGGATGGAAATTCATCCATCAAGCCACCTTCGGAATTTGAGTTTTACAAACCTTATAAGAAGACGCTCGGTCCCCAAGTGCTACATGAACGCCCTCCGGGAACGCATCCTTATGCACTTTCAGCCATGCTTGGAATTCAGACTCATCGTTATGCTCACAAGGCTCGCCCCGGAATAAAGTTTCATCAATGGAACCTCCACGTTGCCACACGGTGAGTTTCTCAAAGTCTGACGAAACCACGTCTTCACACCTCTTGTTGGAATCGTCTCGAAAAAAGAATTTCAACGCTATTTGGATTACTGAAATCGGACTCCCGTAGCTCCCAGAATATACAAAAACGTAAAAATAGAAACAAAGAAATTTGCGTTAGAATGCGTTAGGAAAAAAATAAATTAAAAATAAAAGAAAAAGGGGAGCCAAGCCGCGACTCCCCCATGGAGCCACTGTGCCGCGAGTGCAGCAAAAGGAGGGAAGAAGGTGCGGCTCAGCCGAGCCGGTAACTGCAGCCGAGCCCAGGGTGCACCGCAACCTGCACACCTGCACCGCACTGGAGCACAACCTCCACTTGTGGTACCCACCTACAAATCAGGAAAAAGAAAGGAAAGAGAAAGAAAAAAAAATGGGAGTTTTCAATATTTACATTCCGTAAAACGACCAACAGTAGCTTGGGAATTTTTTCTTCTCTTCAACCCTCAAGAAGCTGTCAGGACCCGTTCTGAATTTCCCCTCGAAACCCGAGAAGGACCCTTATCCCGTCTGACAACTTAAGGAAAGGTTCCCAAAATACCCTTCAATCCTTACAAATATAATATGACCAACTTCACCTATCAGACAAGGGATTCAAAGCACTCAACATTTCCAACCAATAATGACCATTCATTTAAAATATAATATCAGAGCGTCTAGGTAGGATAAATAGTACCATTTAGATATCCTACTTGAAGTTTAAATACACTGTGCAGCTGAAATACTAATACCTCCGCCTCGTAAGAAGTGTCTGCGTCAACTCAATAGCCTGGAGGGGATTTAAACACAAAAGTTGAGAGTGGAAAAAATAATCGTGTAAGAATCGTTTTCCTAGGAAATCTTACCTTTTTCCCCCTCCACGAATAAAACCAAGCATGCATCTTATAAAATAGTTCATGATATAAAACATCATCTGCAAATCACCGGAATTCCATTTATCTTTTAAAACCACTTGGTTGGCCCCACGCAAAATCGATATAATGAAAATACATCGTGGTCCACAGTTTGATTTGAAAATTCTCCTCAAAAGAGTTTAAAATCATTTATTTCGACCTAGACACATAAGATATCAATCCACTATTCTCAACATATCCACTATCCACCAGGGTATCCCTTGAGGTGTGCCAGCCCTGTACTACGCGTAGACAGCCTTGCAACCCGGCGGAGCAAAACTCCTCGATGCCAGAGTCGGAGAAACAATAACCATCGGAACAGAAAACCAGTGAAAACCAAATCTATGTTTTGAAATCTATGTTTCTTGGCCTAAGCAAAATTCAATGAAAATCACCTTTGATATTGGAGGTTCACCGAGTTCTCCGCCGACAGCGGATCCTGGCCCCCTTCAAATAGTTCAACCCAAAATCATGGACTCAATAATTACCAAGTCAAAACGATATCAAAACCGAGTACAACAACACGGCCATTTCTCAAAACACATTTTCACTGAAATATTGGAAAACATGTGTCCAGTAATCATTTTTAAATTCTGGAAATTCAATGCAACAATACATAACATTATTTAAACAAGGATACATTGATGCAAGCATTACAGTTTATAAACCAAAAGTCCACTCACCACATGTCCAAGCAAGCTCAATCCTGACTTGTTTGTCCCTCTAATGTTCCCGGAGCAGTATCGTCTGTCAATAATAATAATCGGGATTACCGTCTAGTAATAAGACTCTTATATAACAATTCTCTAAACCCCAGGATATCCACCTATGCTGCCATAGAAAACGCAGCAACTTCGGACGCCCAAAACTACCTCTAAACGACATCCGATGAACCCAAAACTTGCGCTAACAAATCCGGAACGTTGAAAACTAGTCAACACGCGTCGTCGTAACCTCAGAATCAGCCCCACGCGCCGCCACGCGCCGGCAGAAGGCCGGACCACGTGCCCACGAGCTGCCATATGCCTGCTACAATACCCACACGCCTGGATCGGTCCAACCCGGCCCAACTCAGCCAGACCTGATCCAACCCGACCTGGTCCACTTGACCTGACCCGGTCCACTTGACCCAACTCGATCCAACTCAACCCGACCGATCGCCGGTGACTCGTCGGAGAAGACAACCGGACCACCGTCGCCGGAGTCTAGCAGGAGAAGATGACCGGACCACCGCCGTCGTCGCCGTCTGGGTCGTCCAAATCCTCCATTTCCGGCATATCTAAGCTTTTCCCTAACTTCTTCAAAACTCAACCATTTTTCACAAACTTTACGTCTAAATCTATCTACTCGAACGCATGAATCCAAATATGATCTCAAAACATCAAACCCGTACTTGTGCTAGCCGAAAAATTGATCGGAAGGTTCGAATCTTCTTTTCCTCTGTTCGGCTTCCCCCGTGGGTGTCTCCTTCGATGGTTGGTACGGTTGTGATCGTGGGAAGGAGTAAAATCCGATTAATGGAACAAAAATGGAAGTTTATGCCTTGAATCAAAGTTGAATTTTGTGGGTTTTGGGGTGTTTATCTCTCACTGTTTTGGGATGGGTTTGTGTGGTTCAGAGAGAGGATGAGAATGAGATGATGAAAATGAAGTTGTAATAATGGTTTGGGGTTAAAATATCTACTCCCAAGCCAAAATTACAAAATGCCCTTGAAAATCTTGACCCGTAATTTCGTACATGAATTCCGTTTCCCGCGGGCCACCTATCTACGAACTCGTGAGTTCGAGGCCTATGCAGGGGTACCCGAAACACCGCCTAATATGTTTTGAAAAAAAACTTGATTTCCACGCCCTTACCCGACCAAGGGTAAATCGTCTTTTTACAAAATAATTTACAAAAATTGATAATTACATTTTTCCGAGTCGTTACAATCACTTACTCAAATATCTCTAAGTGAATTTGGAAACCCCAAAGCTTGGAATTTTGTGTGAGCTACTAAGAGATGGTCTGTCCATTTTATAGAAAAAACTAAAGGCTTTCGTAATCCTTTTCTAACTTGGAAAGGATTAAAAAGTTGAAGGTTTTTATATACTAAAGAATGAATCCTATTCCTACAAAGACATGAACCATTGGAACTCCAAAACCCACTTCCCTTGGGATTCCTTGAATTCCCAAGGGATATGGGGGCATTTGTGGAACCATAATTCGTGCAAAAATTGTGGAGCTGCCACGTGACCCATAATTTATATAATGAAAACTTTGCCCATGGTGAAGTCATTATTGGAATTAATTACCGCGCATTAATTAAATATATTTACTAGCTGAATATATTTATTAATAGGTAATTATGCCATCATAATAAGACATCTCCTTGAGATCCTTATTCAACTAGGATTCAATTAATAAGTAAACTTCCTTTCCATACAGGATTACTTATTTAATTAGAACTCATTTTCCTACTCCTAATAAATAACTTCCTAGCGAATTATTTATTATTAAAAGCCAATCGTAACTCTTTCCAAACTAGGATTACTTATTGATTGCAAACTCCTTCAACCCAATCAGAAGCTCCGAAGACCCCCAGGTCTCCACTATAAATAGAGGACATCTCCTCACAATTATCCATCTTAATTACTTTTTAGTTTTCTCTCTAGATTTAGCTAACTTAGGCATCAGAGCGTTCTTGGTTGAACCCCCCCAGCTCGAAATTTGACCTTAACCTCAGGTGTTTTCTGTGTATGTAAAGATTGTTGGGTCAATTTCTATCTGGATGATTTATGCACCAACAGTCAGTTTCTCTTCTATGATCATATTTTTTATAACTTTTATTAAATTTTAACATTTTGACCAAGTAAGCATGTCATATAGCATTAATCAAAGAAAAACTACTCATTAACAAATCGTATTTAATGATCGAAATGTGACTGAAAGGGGAATACAAATTCAACGGAAAATTGACAAATTACTTATTCTGGAAATTTTGTTGATTATTGTAGAAAGATGGTTGCTTGCTTGTTTCAAGAATCAAATACATGATTCCTTCATGTAAATTTTATGATTTAATTTTTAATTTTTTTGGATAAGAGTGATATTTTATTTTAAATTAATCTGAACTACGAAAGGGAAAGGGAGATTAGAATTTGAATACATGGAGGAAGAACAATTGCTCTCTAGCAAATTTGGCAAATGCAAAGTTGCTTGTATTCTTATTGTAAATTTTGTTTTACGGTCGGATTTAATTTTTTTTTTTGTGATTACAACGAAAACAACAAAACAAAACAAACGCCTAAACATGAGCCCAACGCCCAGCGCATCATCCAACAACAACCTCTCACAACTATCCGGAGGTCCGGCCAACTCAGAGTAACCAATGTTACCAGAAGCCCCTAACCTTGCAAGCTCATCTACAACGTGATTTCATTTCCTATAGATATGTCGGACTTCGCACTACCACCCTCTAGCCATTAGCTGCTGACACGCCACCAGTAACGCCGCCAAGGGATGAGAGTCACCCATCTCATGCTGCACCAGCTGGACAACTGCAGCGGAATCCGCCTCTACCATAATCCAATGTTTGCCCAACCTCCAGGCCAAACACAGCCCATAATACAATGCCCATAGTTCAGCCTCAATAACCTCACCCACACCAATGTTCACAGTGAACCCAGCCACCCAAACACAAATACAATCCCGCACCACCCCCCTGCAGTAATACTGCCATTCCCATTATTACGGCAACCTTCAGTGTTCCCCTTAACACACTTTTTCGGTGGACAATTCCAAGCCAGATTGACAACTTGGCGCGGCGGTTTCTCCGAAGCCCTACAGTTGACTGTGAACCACTCAACTGCCTCATTGAAGATGCTAAATCTTGGTCTTACAGGGGTAACAAAAGCGGGCTCAAAGACTCTTTTGTTTCTCCAAATCCAAATATACCAGCAATAAAACACAAAGATGGAAGCCCAATTAATACTTCTAAGCCTTGCAGCATTGCAACTTAGGTTCACCAGGACCCAAGCACACGTATCAGCATTCCACTCGCTATTCATAGTAGTTGGGACTAGCGCCTCATTCTAAACATGGACAGCGAAGGGGCAGTCACGAACAACATGGCACGAACTCTCAACTGCACTCCCACAACTTCCGTAGTTAGCATTATTTGTAAGGTGCCTCACCGTATGCTGGTTGTTAGTTAACACCCTATCCTGGACCATAAGCCAAAGAAAGAACCGCATTTTCGGAGGGCAATGGACCATCCAAATCGCAGCCCAAGGGACATGAGTCATCTCCTCTTCCTTGATAATCAAGTTGTAACCAGTCTTAACTGAGAACACCCCCGTTGAGGTATGCTGCCAGATAGGTCTATCAGAGCTCGCGCTAATCAACCCCATAGGAGTCCCAATGATCATTTTACACAGAGATAGTGGCAACTCCAATATGAGTTTCTGAAGATCCCAACCCTCCGAGTTTAAATAATCTGCCACAACATTGTGAATTTCCCCATACGACACATTGGAGACCAAGTCTTTTAACACTCCAACCTTACACCAACGATCATACCAAGACCTGGTCACATTTCCATCTCCCAATCGAGACATGATACCCTCATGTAGGGCCTAAGAGCCGAAATATATAGCTCGCCAAGTTGGGGACGGAGCACTCCCCATGGGCCAATCTTCCATGAGGAGGTTTTGGACATTAACTTGACAGAACTTAGCCCCCAGCGCCTTCATCCAAGGGCTATCAGGGTTCTGGATCATCCTCCAACTCACTTTTGCAAGCATCACCTGATTCATAGGTTCCGCCATTTTCAGCCTTAACCCCCCTTTCTTCGTGGGCCAAGCAACCATGTCCCAAGCAATCAAATGCACTTTCTTCTGCCCTCCAACACTCCTGCATAGGAAATTCCAGTTTAGGCGGTCAAGCTCCGGACATATACTAATAGGAAGCTTGACCATTTGCATAGAGTAAATTGGGATAGAAGCCATTACTTAGTGGATTAGAGTGGTGCGTCCCGCCATATTTAGCAGTCTACCCTTACACGCAGCAAGTTTTGTTGCACCTTTTCAATTACACCCCAATACATAGCTTTGGTGACCCGCTAAAGAATCAAAGGAAGTCCCAGATAACGGCCCAGGTCACTAGTGAGGGGAGAACCACAAATGCCAATAATACGCGCCGCAAGACGCTGGTGAACATTGGACAACCAATAGACTTTCAACTTCTCAAAGCTTATCTCTTGCCCTGAAGCCCCACAAAACTGGTCTAGGTAGCCTTTTATGACTCGAGCTTGTTTAGTGGTAGCTTGAGAGAATAAAAGAATATCGTCATCAAAATATAAATAAGAGATTTTGGGGCCTGACATGGAAATGCCAACAGCTTTCCATTTTTTCCTATTCATAGCGCTCGTAATGAGATGAGAGAGTTTCTCCAGGTACATCACAATCAGGAAAGGATAGAGAGGATCCCCTTGGTGAAGCCCCCGTTTAGGCTTGAACGACTCAGTCACTTCACCATTCACAATCACCTGAGAGGACACGGACGTCACACAATTCATGATTTGTTGGACTTGAAACCCAGGGAGCCCAGTTTCCTTCAACACCATCTACAAAAACTCCCACATGATACGATCATAAGCCTTATAGAGATCGATCTTCCAAGCAATAAAACCCTTCTTCCCTTTGGCTTTCCCAAACTTGTGCAACAACTCCTGAGCAAGAATAATATTATCGGAGATTTGTCTTCCCGGGATGAAACTAGCTTGGTTTGGACTTATCAAAATCTTCAAACAAGGTCTAAGTCGGTTCACCAGGATTTATACCACAACCATAGACACTATATTACATAAGCTGATTGGTCTCAATTGTCCCATACTGGTAGGGTTGACGACCTTGGGCACCACAATAATCAAAGTATCATTCATACTTTGTAGCATTCCTTCCCTTAGAGTCAGTAGAATCTGATGACACAGGTCCAGCCCACATACCTCCCAACCTTTTTGGTAGAAACACGCCGGAAACCCATCAGGGTCTGGAGCTTTATATGACCCAATTGCAAATATGGTGGCTTTAATTTCCACCTGGGTAACCGGCCTATTGACCAATCTCACATAGTCCTCATCAATTTTCCGGAACAAATTAGGGAGCGATTTCTGGTCAAGATTAGGCTCATGTAACGACCCGGACCAGAAATTAAATTAATTTGAGAATTTGACGATTTTACCCTCAGTTTTGGATGGGTTCGGAAGTCACTTTTTGACTGGCAGTGCTTTTGGGAATTTTTCTTGGGTCGTTGCATAGGTCTCGAACTCACGAGTTCGTAGACAGGCAGCATAAGAAAAACGGAGACCCGGTGAGATCATTACGGGTCTAGAAGCTTCAGGGGCATTTTGGTAATTTCGATTGGGGGCAGATGTTTTAACCCCCCAAACCATCAATTCATCATCATCATTCTCATACTTCTCTCTGGACCACACAAACCCACCGCACCACCACCCCCACCACCCCCCCCCCCCCCCCCCCCCCCCTCCCCCGAGGAAAAGTTAAAACCGGATTTTTCGGCTAACACAAGTTCAAGATTAATGTTTTGAGGTCATTTTTGGATTCCTGAGTTCGAGTAGATAGTTTTAGACGTAAAATTTGTGAAAAATGGTTGAGTTTTGAGGAAGTTAGAAAAACTTCAAGGTCGGTCGAAAATGAGGGATTCCGGCGACGGTGATGGCGGCGATACGGCGGTCCGATCGTATTCTCCAGCCAACCTCCGTCGATAGCGACGGAGGTCTAATCGCCTTCTCCGGTGAGTCACCAGTGACCGATTGGGTCGAGTGGACCGATCGGATCGAGCAGACCGGTCAGGTCGAGTGGACCGATCGGGTCGAGTTGGACCGATCGGGTTGAGCTGGATCGAGTTGGGTCGGGATGAACCGGGTCAGGCTGAGTTGGGCAGGTTGGACTGGGTCAGGCGCATGAGTATTGTACCAGGCGTGTGGACGCACGTGACAGTGCGTGGTAGTGAGTGGCGCGTGGGCCTACCTTCTGCCGGCGCGTTGCGATGTATGGAGCTGATTTCGGGGTCACGATGTCGCGTGGCTAGGTTTTTGGGACAATCTGAATCTGATTTTGATGGTTTTAAGGCCATAGGAGTTTGTTTAGAGTCCCGGTTGGGCAATCCTAGAGGTAATGGTTGACCATGGAGCGGGTTTTGAGCGCGGGAGGTCAAGGTAGTTGGGTCAATAATGTGTCAAGAGTTCCTTAGGGCTAGGGCGTTCATGATTTGCTATTTTATTTGCGCTGTGAACGGACTAGGGTTCTGAGATTTCATGGGTATGCATACTTCTAGGTATTGGGTTATACCATGGGATTCCCGATTATTGGCGTGGTGGGTATTTTTCTCCGCTACATTGTTGAGGGTTCTCCGATTGACGTTAGTGGGTATGTCTCCGCCAGATCATCGAGGGGTTCTCCAATGTTGGCGTTCGAGGGATCTTTCTCCGCCATATCGTTGAGGTCCAAGATTGCTCTGGAGGAGCAAGGATATCGAGTTATCACTTGGGGGTTCAGGACGAGCCGAGATATCGAGTTATCACTCGGGTTGCTATGGAGGAGCAGAAATATCGAGTTTGACTTGGGGCGAGTCAATGAGAGTCAATTTAATCAAGTATGGTTCCTTCGTCATCTGGATCAGTGGGTTGGTGTGAGCGGTGACCCAAAGTGACAAGTTAAGGACGGTTCACAAGTGGTTGACCAGTTAGTTGTCTTGTGTTATTCCAGTAAGGATTTAGCAGTGTCTGACCTACTGACATTTGGTGTCAGAGCTTGTTACTTTTTGGACCACCACTATTTCGAGGTCACGACTTTGACATGTAAACTATCATGCGTCTGATAGGTAGGTGTGGTCAGTAAGTACAGAGGTTATGTCGGGAACCCTGTAAGGTTTACTAAATATATTCAAGGATAAAGGGTATTCTTGGTATTAAAATTTTAGGAAAAAGAGCGGTCATATGGGACCCTATAAGGTTTACTAAATATATTCAAGGATAAAGGGTATTCTTGGTACTAAAACTTTAGGAAAAAAGAGCGGTCATATGGGATGAGGGCTTTTCGCAGATTTCGAGGAGAAATTTGGGAAGGGTCCTTACAATTGGTATCAGAGCTCTAGGTTAACTTCCTGTAGACCGCACACTTGTGTGCAAATTATTTAAGGATTCCTGTTAACAAGATGTCTTCGAGACGTTTACTTCTTTTTGTGACCTTGAACTGAGGGAGACGAAGGTCATATGATGCATGGGCGAGGTAGGCGTAATTGTTGCTGGTGAGTGGACCCTAGTTTTGTTGATGACAATGCATGCATACAAGTATATTTGAATCAAACTCTTTTATGTATTTTACAAATCTTACTGGACACAGGTTTTGTTGATGACAATCCTTGTAGATCCGCGCACTTTCATATCCCTCATTACGAAGCTCATCCAGCTCACATAAGTGCAACTTCCTATGAAGACCAGTTTCATCTAAGTTCATGTGCACCTTCTTGATAGCCCAATATCCTTTGTGTTCCAACTCCACCGGGAGATAACATCCCTTCCCAAAGACAAGTCTAAAAGGAGTCATGCCATTAGGAGTTTTGTATGCAGTCCTATAAATCCACAAGGCATCATTCAATCGGTTGGACTAATCCTTCCAGATGGGGCTCATGGTCATCTCTAAGATGCCCTTGACCTCTCGGTTTAAAATTTCACCTTGACCACTAGTCTGAGAGTGGAATGGAGTGGAGATCCTATGATGGACCCCATACTTCCTCATTAAAGCCTCAAAAGACCTATTGCAAAAGTGAGTCCCTGTTAAGTCATAATTCTTGCATGTATTTCATGTCATTTTCGGCCCCTTTCCTTGTCTTTTGTGTAATTTCATGTCGTCCATAGTAGAAAGTGATGCTTTTGTGAGACATGTGAACATATTTAAAAAGATAACCTAATTCTAAGGATACAGGAAGAAGAATGGCCTAGATCGGAGTTAAAATGAAGGTGATGTCCTCAATTCAATATCGGGTCCTAAACTAGGCCCTGAGTGGGCCAGTCCGCCCAATTTCAAGCACATATCAAGTACCTTAATTCAGGCCACCCAAGTCCCAAAGTTGTGTCTGAGGACCTTCAGACTAAGGCAGTGACATGCCACTATCGGAGCGAGGACATGCCCTTGACATGTCCCAAAGACGCCTCGGACCAAGGCCCAGATCATTGCCTTGACATGTCTGGAAGTGGGCCAATGTTTTCCTACCATAGTTTTAAGTCCAATTGAGGTAACAGCTAATGAGCCTTCGTCACGCTTCAATGAAGACCAAGCCCATGTTCATGAAACATTTTCAAGACAAGGCGCAACTGCTCCAAAGACGAGTTCCTTAGTGCTCCTTAGTTTAGGCCTTAAGGGCCACGACAGTTCTAGACACAACGCAGATCCTTGACCTGGCCCGGTAAGTTCCAATGACACCATTTTCGTGCATGTAACAAATCGATCGAGACAGGGAGTGTTTTCAAACTCCTTGGCATGTGTAGAAGCCATTTAAGTATCAAGGCGCTCCTTGGTGCAATAAAGACATCCTAAGTTCCAAGTTCCAGCATCTGCTCTAGGAGCAGCCCAGAATCCAGCCTGGCTACCCAACGATCAAAGTATGTTTCATACCTGCCTGCGTGCAATCACAATTGCAGCTGCATATGATTGGTTTTCCAGCATTTTAGGATTACTTATCTAGTTAGGATTGGATTTATCGTTCTAGAATACTCTAGGCTAGGTTTCTAATTCTAATCTTTGTAGGACAAGGTTTGATTCTACCTATAAATACTGAGCCTTGTTCACTGTTGTAGACACGACTTTTACGCCATCTTAGACACTTTACATATTGTTTTGAGCTACTAACGTGCGGCTTGTTCACGAAGGCCACATTGTGTTCTTGGAGGATTGCTTGAAGCCGTGCTTGGAGCTTACCTTTGAGAGTATAAATGGGTTTAATCTTTCACTTCTATATTCAATACAATTCCTGTTTATGCTTTTCATTATGTGTAGTGAATAGTTATCTTTATTAGGGCTGATCTTGAAGCCCTAGGCATGATAGCTTCTTAATTTGGTTTCGGCACCTGGTTTGATTTTTGTGTTTGCCTTGGTGTGTTAAAGTGTTGTTTAAACTGCTATTGTCGTGTGTTATTGAAACTGGCCATTTTGGTTACATAAGCTATAGATGACTTGCATCAAGAGGTTACATTAAGCAATAACCTTGTAATTTGCCTCATGACATTGCTAGGGTTACCGTGTAATCCCTAGGGTTAGTGTTGTGTCATTAAATCCCTTTTGAACTTAATGCTTTCTTTTGTGTTGTAATAGCTTAAGAGACTTATGACATAATTGACTAGAAGTTTAGAGCGCTTAAGAGACCTAAACATGCAAAGTAAGAAGGGATGAATGTGTAAGAGTAGGCTTAACAGGGCTCTTGCATGGAACTAGGCCAAGAAGTAAACATGATCATTGAACCTTGCAAACCAAGTTAGAAAACGTTGTGGTTAGGTGTGGATAGGGACTGCCTTAACTTGCATTTAATTTTATTACAATCCTACGTTATTTACTGTTTTCTTGCATTATAAGTTCATTATATTTTGAGCCTCTTTCAACTCAAAACCCCTCCTTGTCCGTGTCTTTGCATTTAGAGTCTTAGTAGTCTTTGTTTAGTTAAGTGTTAAAGAATATCTAGTTAGTGTGTGTCTTATATTTTTTGTTGTAAGAGTCGAAGTGCCTTTAATTGTGATAACTTGAGCATCAAGAAACCTAATCAATTGAACATCATCGTTGAGTCAAGTCTTCGTGGGATTGATCCTTGCTTGTACTACTAGTCTATCTATTGATTAGTGCACTTTCTAGGTTTTAATTGTTAAGATTTATATTGCAATTACTTGTCATACTTTTCTTCCAACAAGTTTTTGGCGTCGTTGCCGGGGACTTGTCCCTCAACGGTGTCCATTGCTTAGATTCTGTTAACTTAGTGTCAATTTTTTTGCTTTAGGTACTAAGTTTTATGTCATCACAAGGTTCTCCTCATGCAAGTCCACCACCAAGTCCTAGAAGAATGGCTGAAGAATGTGTCTTAGCCAATCCACCCCCACGGTTGCTCAAGGACTATGCCACTCCACATGTTAGTGAGGACCAATTCCCCATTATCTTTACACCTTCCACAGTGGAGAACTTTGTACTCAGGTTAGGGACAATTCAGATGCTTCCCAAGTGCCATAGTCTCTCGGGTGTGGACCCCCATTTGCACATCAAGGAGTTGTAGAAGCCTGTTCCACTCTTAGGAACAATGGCATGACTGAGGCTGAGATTATATTGAGATTGTTTCATTTTAGCCTTAAGGACAAGGCTAAAGCATGGTTCCATTCACTAGCACCCACATCCATTACATCATGAAAGGACTTGTCCTCTAAGTTCCTCACTCAATACTACCCCATGGCCAAGACCAATAAACTCAAAGCACAAATCATGGCACCCCATCAAGCTAAGGATGAATCTTTCAATGAGTTTTGAGAAAGGTTCAGTCAAATGATCCAAAAGTGTCCTCTTCACAACATTGATGAGTGCCACTTAATCCTATACTTCTATGGAGGTTTGAAAACTAGTGATTGGGTGATGGTTAACTCCCAATCCAAGGGTGTCTTGGACAGCACGGTAGAGGAAGCTAGGGAGGAATTTGAGAACATTGCTCAAAGGGAAAAGCAATTCAGTTATAGGGGCCAACAGCCTAGAACACTTAGCATCGTGAGTAGAGACAAGGATGATACCATTGCACAACTCACGGTCATGGTCAAACAACTATGTGATGCCAAGGCCAAGCCTACTATGACTTGTGACGTGTGCTCAGTTCAAGGCCATGACACTCAGACATGTCCTATGGTAGAGGATGCAAGCTACATTGGAAGGTACAATGATGGCATGACGCCACCCAATGACACCTATTCAAACACCTGCAATCCTGGATGGAGGAACCATCGAAACTTCAAGTGGAACAACAATCGAAATGTTCAAAACCCCACGGCACCCCCGGATTCCAAAGACATGTCGTGGCCCCTCAAGTTCCCACTCAAGTCCTTCAACATCCTCAAGGAAATCCTGCCCTAGCAAAGAGATCTTTGGAAGACATGGCTGACATAATTCAGAGTAATGCTACTTTCCAACAAAATCTGCTTCAACACACCACACATTTCCAGCAGAAGACAGACTGTGCCATTACAGCCTTGGAAACTCAGGTAGGTCAGATGGCAAGCCAACTCAACAAGCTGGACCCTGGGAACCAATTGCCTAGCCAAGTCGAAGTCAATCCCTAGAACATATATCCCAATGCCACTTCCAATGCCATTCAGCTTAGGAGTGGAAAAGAGCTCCAAAGTCCAACCGAGACCAAAAGTGCCTCAGCAGATCCTAAAACATGTCACGGCCCTAGCCGCAAAACCTAGCCAAGAGCCAGATTTAGGACGCAGTTTAGGGCGCAGTTCCAACTCAGGACCAGAACCTGGCCAACCCGAGACACCTCAGGACACACTTGGCCAGGACATGGCAGCACCCCATAATGAGCTTTCTAACCTTATTTTGCCTTTAAATTCTAAATCTAAAGTTAGTTTTAGTAATCCACTAGTTACTAATGATATTGACTTGCCTTTTCCTTGTAGGTTCCAAAAGAAGGACAAGAATGCTCAATTTGAGCGGGAGCTCACAACCATGCTTCACAAGCTTCAAATCACTTTGCCATTCTCTAAGCTTGTGAGGACAATGCCAATATTTGCCAAGCTCCTCAAGGACATAGTGGCTGGAAAACGTGGCTTTGACTCTAACAATGTCTTGGACATAAGTGCTGCCACCTTGAATGAGTTCCAAGGCTAGCCATGCAAGGCAAGTAACCTGGACCCTCCTGCCCTGCCGTGTGTCATCCAATCTAAGAGGTTTGAACATTTTCTTTGTGACACAGGAGCGTCTGTAAGTATGATGCCTTTTCATGTCTATAATTCACTTGCATTTGGAGATTTAAAACCTACTCAATTGTGTGTAAGGCTTGCTAATTCTTATGTGTTACAACTTATGGGTATGATTGAAGATGTGATAGTTCAAATAGGAAATACATGAATACTTTCTGATTTTTACATCTTGAAAATGGAAAAGACAATTGAAAGTGAGGACCCTCCCTTAATCTTTGGGAGACCTCTCTTGGCCACCATAAACTCTGAAATTAATTTGAACAAGGGTCAAATATCTATAATAGTGTTAGATAAGACTAGAACCTTTTCCATTCATGACACTATGCAATATCCTCAAGAGCCTATAATTGATTTTCCTTGCATGGAATCTTTGTTGCATCAAACTACCATGAATGCTTGTATTAATGATACTCTTGAGAAGGCCCTCACATTGCCTTCTCATGATCGCAATGGCCTAGATGGCCATGTCATTGAGGAATTGCACATGCTTGAGGCCGTGTCTCTACTCACACACACCAAGCCACTCACGTTTGACTCATTGCCTCTAAAGGAAGAAAAAACTCTTCCTTTTGTCATTGATGCTCCTAAGCTTGAGCTGAAGCCCTTGCCTGCACAACTTAAGCATGCCGATCTAGGTAAGAATGATACATTGCCTATCATTATTGCTTCTAATCTAACCCATGCACAAGAATGTCAATTAGTACAGGTTCTAAGGGACAACATGCAACCCATTGGATGAAGCATTGCTGATATCAAGGGGATAAGTCCTTCAAAATGCATGCACAAGATCATCCTTGAGGAGGAAGCTAATCCCACAATGGAGGCACAAAGATGTCTCAATCCGCCTAAAAGGAGGTAGCCAAGAAGGAGGTGCTTAAGCTTTTGGAGGTGGGAATCATTTACCCTATCTCAGATTCTAAGTGGGTAAGTCCAGTTCAAGTGGTGCCAAAGAAAAGTGGTTTCACAGTCATCAAGAATGAACAAGATGAGCTTGTTCCTCAAAGGGTCCATACTGGATGGAGAGTATGCATAGATTATAGGAAACTTAATTCTACTACTAGCAAAGATCACTTTCCATTACCTTTTATTGATCAAATGCTTGAAAGAATTGCAGGACATTCTCACTTTTGTTTCTTAGATGGCTATTCAAGTTACAACCAAATAGCCATAACACCTGAGAATCAAGAGAAGACAACATTCACATGTCCCTACGGAACTTTTTCCTATAGGAGGATGCCCTTTGGCCTTTAAAACGCCTCTTCCACCTTTCAAAGATGCATGATGAGCATGTTTTCGAACATGGTGGAAAACATCGTTGAGGTATTCATGGTTGATTTTTCTATTTTTGGTAATTCCTTTGATTTGTGTCTAACTAGCACTACAAGAAAAACCCCTTTTTCCGAAGGCTAAAAGTGGTCGAAAATATTAGTTTTCTGTCAGAAATATGCTTTTACGAGGGCCACTGGCCGTCGTAGGCCATCGTAAAGGCACTTGTCACAAAAGGTCTTTTCCGAGGAACCGTCGTAAAATCTTCTATTTCCGACAATCCTTAACTGTCGGATATGTGTTGTTTCCGTCGTAAAAAAGCTTTTTAAAATGAGGACAAATTTTTCTTTCGATATATTTTATCCATCGTAAATAGTTTTAGAGTCATTGTAAATGTTTTGTATGCGATGATCTCTTTTTTTTCGATAACAAGGTTACGACAACACACTAGCTATCGGAAATACATTTCCGACAAGAAATTGTTGCTTCGACGGTCATTGTCCATCACAACTACACATTTCCAACGATTATTAGTATTCATAAAAACTGACTACTTTGTCGTAAAAGGAATTCGACTATTATTTCCAGCAACCAATTATCCACGAAAATACGTTTTTTTCCAACTAGCGTTTGGCATTGAAAATAATAGTTTGACTTGAAAGATTAAATATTTTCGACCACCTTGTGGCGTCGAAATAATTATTTTTTTCAAGATGACTAATGCTTTTCGACTACCTTGAAGCGTAAAAAATATCCACTTATTTCGAGAAATTGATTTTCTTTTTCGACCATCTTCATATATCGAAATAATCATTTGTGTTGAAATTTTTAAGATTTTTGACCACCTTGAAGCATCGAAAATAACCACTTATGCTAAGTAAGTACTATGTCTCACAATTATTATTTACAACACCCTTGCAGTGAGTATTATGTCAATCCAGTTCTTCTTCCACTCAGGGTCTAAAATGGAGTCAAATCTGATCTATGAAGGTCTCGCCGAAGCTTAAACAGTTTGTTTGGAGAGGTTGCAACAACACCCTTGCAGTTAGCTCCAATTTGGTGCGACGTAGACTGCTTTTGGATCCCGTTTTCCCTGTTTGTGGTCTAGCTGAGGAAACTGAGCTCCATTTATTTTTCCACTGTCAGTTTGCTAGGTTCTTCTCGTATGGTAGCCCTCTTATCCTTGATGTCAGTGCTTTAGCAAGGGGGGATTTTTCTGGTATTTGGCAAAGCTTGATTGCTAAATTTCACCACTTACCTCATAGAGAGGAGTTGATTCAGACGCTTACTTTTGGCCTCTGGAGGATCTGGAAGAGCCGCAATCAGATGGTGTTTGATGGTATTGTTGTGAGGCAGGTGGAGGCCATTGTCAATCTCACCAAATGTGTGGCTGAATTCCACGAGTTAGGGGTCCCGACCTTGCGGGGGTAGTTCTCGCAGCCCAGGCCGCTGGAGTTGGTAGGCCATGAGGTGGAGGTTCGATGGAGAAAACTGGATGTGGGCATCCTAAAAGTTAATTGTGATGGTGCCTGGAGTAATCTGACGTCGTGTGGTGGAGTGGGTTGGGTGATTCGTGACTGTTATGGGTTGCTTGTGTCTTTTGGTGGCCAAGGGGACCTTCGCCTGAAGTCGAGTTTGTTAGCTGAAGCCGAAGCGGTTAGGAGTGCTCTTACACATTATTTGCTGGCTGGGCATGATAGTGTGGTGATCGAGTCATATGCGTTGGGAGTTATTAATACTCTTAATGGTCAGGGTCTAGGTGATGCTGATTTGGTTTGTATTGTCTTTGATATCCATGCACTTGTTAAGCAGCTGCGAAGTGTCCAATTTGTGTTTGCATCTAGGCATGCTAACAAAACTGCACATCTTGTTGCTGCCTATGTTACTAGGGTAGGTGGGCATCATTGTTTGGATGAACTGGGGACTGATTGGTTGTTTGATACCTTAGCTTTTGATGCTGGTGTTTCTGTTCGTCATTAATAAAGCTTTTGATCTTTTAGAAAGAAAAAAAAATATTTGTCGAAAGTAATTGTCATCCAAATATAAATAAATAATATTTTAAATTAGAAAATTAGTCATAAATATGCTAAAATTTAGAAATAAAATATGAAAATTTAACATCCATGTAGTACATTAAAATCATTCAGTATTGCTTACTTCAAAAATAATTCAAAATCAACAATCCAAAGAAATTTGCCAAAATGGAAACTACAACGACTGAATAACATGTTCAAACGAAGATAGAAATAAAAAATAATAGTTTGTTTTCTTAATTGAGACGAAAATAGTTGCTCAACTTGATTGCCACCAATATAATCGCTCTACTAATCACCCATGTAATACAAACGTGAAAAAAATTGCAACAATTATACATGGTAGGTATGCACAACATTACTGAAAACTATATGAATACGACTTAAACCTAATGCAAAACCATGTTATCGTTCATAGAAACTGTAAGTCCAAGCAAGTGATATAGAAACTGTAGGTCCAAGCAAGTTATGCCTCTTCTTGGCATATAAGCAAGTTAAGACAGCATATTCCATGGGCAAACCATACACTTATAAACCAGAGTAATATTGATATTTACTGGATGAAATGAAGACAACATATAAGTAAATGGAACCTTTCCACAGATTCTAGTTATTGATTATGGAGCCATTTTTTTTTTGGGCAATTCAATCATATAAAATGGCAAAGCCAAGAAGAAGAAAAAAGAAAGCAACAGCCATAAACCAGCTGATGCTGCCTCATAGAGGAACAATCTCACAGAGAGGCGTACCTTAGTGGACGGACCAATCCACACAGAAAGCAAACAGCCTTACAGAGAGTAACAAACCAAAGGAAACTAGAATCCAACAAGAACAGAAACAAAGATAAAAGCAACACATAGCAAACTGAATACATAGGTGCAGACACTAATCTAAACCACTTGTTCCTCAAATAGAAACTAAGACAGCAAGTCAAAGGCTTAAACATCAGGCAGAGTAAATTAAAATCAACAAGAAATGAATATGAAGAGGAAATTGTACCATAGGTGATCTCCTTTCGCTTTCAGAATGTTGTCCATTCAAGAAGAGTTCAAGTTTTTCTTGTAAAGTAGACACTTGATCTTGGACGCCTTTTAGTGTTTCTTTCAATTCCTCGTGGCTTTCAGCACGCTCTAAGCACACACGCTTATGAAAATTTTTGGTAGGTGATGGAAACACATCTTTTGCTTTGAGTCCATCACCTACGATGACTAGGCACAATCACCTGCCCATATATATCCCAGTCACTTACTTCAAGGTTTTCCTCAACAGCATCAGTCTTTTTGTTCTCCATTTTTTCCTTCACGAAAATTGAGAATATGTAAATATATATACATGTGTATACAGTTAGACAAAAATCATGCCAATGAAAAAATGATATTGGTAAGAAAAGTATAACAACATACATATAGCCCTTTAGCCTTGTCACTTCTCCAATTTTCTCCTTCTCCATTTTTACCCTTGCTTACATGAAACTTTCTGAAAGAATCTATCGGACTAGGTTCAGTTCCAGTTCGATCAAGCTGTCAACATTTCATAAAAGATAACTAATATCAGATTTCCAAACAAGAACATCCAACAAAAACAAAAGGCAGAATCAATAAATATTAATAACTGTAATTTAGCACCTCTTCTTTTCGGTACTTTGCCATTGGAACTGAACCTGATGTATGCACAATCTGTGATTTATCCCAATTAGATGTGTTTCTATCACTTTGTTTCTATTAAAAAAAAATAAGAATAGTTAGCAACACGGGCAAACAATACACTTATAAATCAAGACATTAAAACGTCCATCAAATAATCAACCAAGTCAAGCTATATATATGTCAATATACCAATTATATACCAGCTAATCAAACTTGAATTAAGTAAGCTTGTTTCATAAATGAATTGTTACCTTCCAGGTAGGATCCAACCATGTATCAACCATTTTATTCCAAACTTCAGGATCTGGTACATTTCATGTTCGATTAGCATATATCTGCCCAATAGACTTATACTTGTTGAAAACACTAGTCCTCAACCTCCACATCCAGTCAAAATAGTTTCTTTACATGACTTTCAAAGGCATGCTTTAGTTCTTCCTCAGAGCATGTGTAAGTGAATTTAGATCCCTTGAAATGATCGAATAATCTACCCAACTCACGTGTCTTGGCGTAGTCAGTAAAGTTTATCCAGGGACCTGTAATCTCTTGCTTGAAGAGTGCACCTATATTCCTAGAAACTTCAGTGGTTATGATCCTGAAAAATTTAAAAATAAACCTAATAGTAAAATAAGGCCATCAAATTTTATAGGAACTTTACAGTGCTCTTGATTGTATTTCAATAAGCATCTTTGACATTAACAATCAATTTTGTTACCTGTTATCATAAAACTCAATTGGCATGCCTGTGCCCCGTCCTTTTTCACCCTTGGTCTTCCTTCTACCTGTTTTCTTTCCAACACCTGGACCACAAATTCATCAACCAAAGACTCTACATACATAAAGAATTGAAAAATACGATTCACCAAGAAATGGACAATTATGAAAGTTAAATCTAAGCAATGGATTTAAAGATAATTTATTCTTATAAAATTACTTTGTAATCTGACATTTGAGACTCAGGAAATGTCTCTTGCGTTTGTTCTGTTTCGTTGTCAGGAGATGGTTGAATGAGTTCAGGTTGGTTTGGAGAGGGTCTAGATGACCATCGTTGTCCATTGCTTGATGCTCTACTGCGATGCTGGCTAATTCTTCTTGATATGACTTCCAGGCTAGAAATTGTTGATTTCCCGGCCTCACCATGGAATATAATCCCAGAAAGTTGATTATGTGACGGTATTGAGCTCCTTTAGTACTATAGCTGTATTATCCAAGTAACTCTGTTTGTTATAGACCATGTGTTTGTGAAAATGTCTCAAAGAGTTTTCTGTGGACCAAAAGTTTACTTGATTACCATTATATTTACTCGTTTTCTTTCTTTGCTGATTGTTGGGGAGTAGAAAAGAAGTTGTTTTATGATATGACTTACTGAATTTTCTACTTCTTTAACTCTTTTGATAACCCAATTGTGGTTTTGGGTGAAATTGCATTCCTTTATCATTTTCTTGCTATGCAGATATTGGATGTTGGTTTACTGTATGAAATACGTAAAGGGAAGACTTCATGGTGGCACCCTTACCTCATGAATTTGTCTCGCAGTTATGACATTCTAGCAGCTTTTGGTGAATTTGAGAAGCAAGCTCTGCAAGTGGATGACGCTATCTGGGTTGCTGAAAAGGCTACAGTGAAGGCTGAATGTGAGTGGAAGGAAGCTAATGCGCTCATGAAACAACTTAAGCTCAAGCCTCAGCTTCTGGCCTTTAGGGCATGGCTTTGGGCCAAAATTGAAGCGCCGATGCAGGTGGATCTCCTTGTTGGAATCGGAGGTGTAGCATCAAAGGTATGAATGTCTAACTTTTCTTGTAGCTGAGAGCTGCTGGTTAGGATTTGATTTTGATTATGGATAATGACAAATGTTCTTGAGGTGCAGCATCAAAGGTATGAACGTCTAACTTTGCTTGTAGCTGAGAACTGCTGGTTAGGATTTTATTTTGATTATGGATAATGATAAATGTTCTTGAATTGAAAGATTACTGAGAAATTGTTTTGTGCACTTAAAGGAATTTCCCATGTACTTAGTAGTCTTACTACCCTTATGTTGGATCACATCTACTCCACAATGAAACTATATAAAAACATAAAGCTTCAAAAGCAAAAACTAATCATAATCAAGTTAGATATAGTATATACCCAAATAACCTATATAAAAATAAAAACAGACTATAAAGTTCCTCCAAACAATGGAATTTGGAGTTAACCACATGTATCCAACATAGAAGATTATTCTGTAGTGACATGACCAACCTCATCCCCAATCTAATCAATCTCATGTTCTTCGTCGTCATTTGGATTCGTATTCATGTAACGGGGTTGAGTTTCTTCTTCTTCGTATGCTTCTGTCTCACCATTAGCCATCTCTTAAACATTTCTAGGATTCGTTTCTACCACATAACTTCATCTCTTAATTTTAACTCCTTCGACATAAAACAGTTGAGTTGCTTGGCATGCTAACACAAATGGCTCCTTAGTATTTAACTTGAGTGTTGTGTTAACTCTAAATATCCCATAACGATCTATCTTATAACCTCTTCCTCTTCGAGTTGTGTCATACCAATTACAATTGAACAGTGCAACCCTATTCCCTTCCGTGTAACGAAGCTCAACAATGTCTTTTAAGGTTCCATACCAAGGCACCTCATTAGTTGAATTCTCCCCTTTAACCATAACTCCACTATTCTGTGTTTTTAAAGTTTCGTCACAACGCGATGTATAAAATCTAAACCCACTTATATTGTAACATGGATAGTAAGTTGCTCGCCTTTCAGGACCACGAGCCAAAGAAAGCAATTGCTTATTGACTTGCCCTTCATTATACAATTGTTCAATTTATAGGTGAAAAGAAAAACAATTTAATCCTGATAAAAGAAAACAAAAAATTCATGATACAATTATAACACCGAATAGTTTTCAACTACAAATATCTTTACCTTCTCACGAAACCAACTCGCAAACTGAAGCTTATGAGACTCTTCCACATTTTGCACAACAGCATGAACTAAAATGTTCTTACGTTCCCTACACACATCAATTATAATAATTAATATTGACACATAAAATTTATATTCAAGCTAGCTATAAGGTAGAGAATCGGGATGAGGATGTCTTACTGAACAAAAGGCTCAGATTCATCACAATTTGTTAAGATGTAATGTGTGGCAGCCTTCTGAAGTTCAAAACTCATCTCCTTCAATTCACCTTTCCCAAAAACTTAACCAGACGCTGAGAAGACGGACAACAGCGAAGTATCTGATGGTCATTCACCCCCGTCATAGTGTCTTTCAATTTGGTTGAATTTGGTTTCAACTTGATGCAAGTAATGAGAACGAAATATTATACATTCATCCACCAAATAGGCTTCTGCTATAGACCCTTATGGGCGAGCCTTATTACGGACATAACTCTTTAACTTATGCAAATACCTATATATGTAGTAAATATTAGAATGACTGAATTCATAAAAAGGAATGAAACAAATTGTATACATGATCAGTACTATAGAAACTTTGCATTACCTTTCTACAGGATACATCCACCTAAATTGTACTGGACCACCGACTTTTGCTTCCCAAGCTAAGTGAATAGGCAAGTGAACCATGATATCGAAAAATGCAGGGGGAATATTTTCTCCAACTTGCAAAGTGTTAAAATAATTTGCTTTCCAAGATTATCCAAGTCCTCTTCTCTCAGTACTTTAGCACACAATTCTTTGAAAAAGTAACATACCTCAATTATAGCTTCATGTTCATCATTAGGTAATAACTCTCCCACCACTAACGGGAGTAATCTCTCTAAAAACACATGACAATCGTGAGTCTTCATGCCAGAAATATTACGTTCTCCTGCGCTCACACACCTAGATAAATTTCCCGAGTATCCATCTGGCACTTTTAACTTCAATAACCATTGGCATACCATTTTCTTATCATTATCTAACAATGTGTAATCAACTTTTTCCCGCACAGTCTTTCCATTCTCTACTTTAGTATGGAGATTGGGTTTTATGCCCATTTCTTCAAGATCTAGACGAGCATTTAATGAATCTTTTGTCTTTCCGTCAATGTTCATGACTGTACCAAACACATTCTCAAAAATATTCTTTTCAATATGCATAACATCTAAGTTATGTCGCAATATAAGTGTTTTCCAATAGGGCAATTTGAAAAATATGCTATGTTTCTTCCAATTGTGATTTATACCAAACCCATGTATTTTCTGTTTTTTCCCACCTTTACCATGAGTTATTTCTCTCAATTCACTAAGCTCATTTACCACATCTTCACCAGATGGCCGATTAGGTACATCCCTCAACTCTTTTGTATTGTCAAATTGGCTCTCTTGCTTACGCCATGGGTGATTTGGCGGTAAGAATCGTCGATGTCCCATATAACATGTTTTAGAACCATGAGCCATCCTATAATTTGTAGTCTCTGATGCACAATATGGGCATGCCAACTTTCCTTTTGTACTCCAACTTGACATATAAGCATAAGCTGGATAATCGTTGATAGTCCACATGATTGCAGCTTTCATTTGGAAATTTTCCTTGCTTGATACATCATATGTCTCAACACCATTCCCCCGCAATTGTTGCAACTCATCAATCAATGGCCTTAAGTACACATCCATATCATTACCGGGGCTTTTTTTTCCTGGTATAAGTAAACTCATGAAAACATGAGGCTCTTTCATCAACATCCACTGGGGTAGATTGTATGGAAATAGAAGGACTGGCCAAACAATGTACTCGAGATTCATATTCCCATAAGGATTGAAACCATCAGTTGCTAATCCAAGTCGTACATTTCGAGGGTCATTACTAAAATCAGAATGCATTCTATCAAAATATTTCCAAGCCTCAGCATCTGCTGGGTGCCTCAACACCCCATCTTTCACACGGTCCTTAAAATGCCATCTCATATCTGAAGTCGTCTTGGACGACATAAATAACCTTTGGAGTCTTGGTGTGAGTGGGAAAAATAGCAAGACCTTCCACGGAACCTTTTTACCTTTCTTTTTGACACCATTGTCTTGTGATTTCCATCTTGATAGCTTACATGTCGGACACTCGGATGCATTTACAAGCTCTTTATAATAAATGACACAATCATTATCACATACATCAATACTCTCGTAATGAAGGCTGAGATCTCGAACAATCTTCTTTGCTCCTAAATAAGATGTAGGCAATTGTTTGCAAAAAGGAAATGCTTTTTTCAACACTTGTACCAACATGTCGAATGACTTGTTGCTCCAACCACTGCTTGACTTGATGTGCATCAAAGTGACAACAAATGACAAGTCGGAATATGCCTTACAGCCTTCGTACAATCGTTTTTCGGCCTGTCCTAACAATTTGTAAAAGTTTTCTGCATCACCATTTGGGACTTGCGGAAAAACTTCTTCAATTAAACCTTGCATATAATCGTACTCCTCATCCATTGCATCTACATCTTTATCACTTTCTTTGCTTTCATCATTGTCATTATCCTCATCCTCCCCATGTAAATACCATGTCTTATAGGTAGACTTAATACCATTCCACAAAAGATGTTTGTGGACTTCATTCCTATCTAGTCTTTCCCTATTACTACATTTAACACAAGGACAATAGATTATCAAATCTTTATACTTGAGATGCTTATAAGCATAATAAAGAAAACCTATAACTCCGTCAAAATACTCCTCTGATGATCTACTAGATTGCATCCAAGATTTATCCACCAGCATCTTCACTGCATTATATGGAGAAATTATATCAATTTTGAGAAACTCTTTATGCTAGGTAGCTAGAAACCTGTTTGAGAAACTCTTCATGCTAGTTTTGAAGCTTATTAATATTCATATCATACCCAATAACACAACAGTCTGCTCCTCGATAAAACGCAACTCCAAGACTATGAAATCTTTCTTGCCCTGCTGTGTCCCAAACCTAGCTCCATCAATAAACAGGTTTTGGTCTCCATATTTCTCGTGAGCCCTCTGGCACTTTTAGGTTTCTGTGCTGATTACTGAAGGTATAATTAGGGTTTCATTTGCCCTCAATATATATATATATATATATAATTATATTATATATATAATGCAATGTGCTGATTCAGGTGCTACAAGATGATAGGTTCAGTGTTAAAAAGGAAAATAGTACTTGAAAACGATTCAACCACCTTAGCCTTGTTACACCTTATCCTTGTTGTTGTTGATTCTGATATCTAAGCATTAACAAGGAAGATTATATTCACCAAAAAAAAGAAATTCAAATAGGTAGTGGTTTTACTATAGGAATTAGGAATGTTTTTTTGTCATAGCAGATAGGGGATTGCTTGCTTTTCTAGAGCCAAAAGGAAAACCTTTTTTTTTGGTATGTTGGAGTCAATTACTTGGTTTTTTATTTCATAGGGCAACTAGAGGAAAAAGAGATAAGGAAAGGGATTTTCAATTAATATATGGTTTCAAACCACAATGTCTAGCTAGTATTATAATATATATTTTTTTGTAATTTATGGATGGTGAAGTAAAATAGCTTCTTCCTTCATATATTAATTTTTTAATATTCTCGTGTGTTATCTCGTATACATCTAAAACTTACTCGAGAATTTGACCTTTTTATTCTAGAGAGGGAGAGACCCCATGGTATTTTCTTTTCATGACCATTAACAAAGTAGCTGGAGATTGGGTCAGGACGTAATTGGATGCAATTGTGCAGATCAGCCATGTTTACAGAATATTCTGTACTTTCTCAGGTTGAACCAGAATATATGCCATATATGGATGGAAAGCCCTGAATGTCTAGTTTCTACAGAAATTTACGGTTCATGATTATGCAGTTGGACGAGAAAGATATTGTAAATTTAGTGACTGCTGCGCAATACTGGGATTTCTGTGCAGATAAGCCATGTTTACAGAATAGTCTGTACTTTCTCAGCTAGAACCAGAAACGGTTCCATATATGGATGGAAAGCCCTGAATGTCTTGTTTCTACAGAAATTTACGATTCAAGATTACGAGGACGGACGAGGAAGATATTGCAAGTTTAGTGACTGCTGTGCAGTGCTGGGATTTCTGTGCAGATCAGCCGTGTTTATAGAATATTCTGTAATTCCTCAGGTTGAACCAGAAAATGCACCATATATGGATGGAAATCCCTAAATGTCTAGTTTCTACAGAAAGTTATGGTTCATGATTACGAGGTCGAACGAGTAAGATATGGCAAATTTAGTGACTGGTGTGCAGTGCTGAGATTTCTGCGCGGGAATTGGCTAAGTACTTTAGCAATCTAATTTATCCGGGTACTCAATTGAGCTTTAATTTTCATCTCAAGATGAAAATAAGGCATGCTAGAGGATGTTAGAAGAACCCAATGGGGTCGGTGTACATTGGTCTGAATTAGACAATTGAATAAATCAACCTCTTTCTAAAATAAAGATTATATAGTTCTCAAGAAAAGAGGAAATAGACAAACAAAACCCATTAGAATTTGGAGACTTTATCCTTATTATCAATTATTGCACGTCATAATATCTTGTTTATTATATTTCTTGTCTTTTTTCATTGTTGGGTTGTTTGGCTAGTGTTTTTTTATTTCAATACAGATTCTTTTCATTATATATTTGACGAAGGATAGCATATTAACATTTGAAGCTTACAATTGGAATCAATATTTTCTTATTAGAGTTGAATTAATTTGACAGGGTTGCGATAGATTATCTTGTTCAGATACGGAAAAATCACTAGTAACTATTCATTACAAGAAATGGTGGATTTCAAGAGAGGTCTAAGGTTGATCCTGAGTTTGTGCTTGATAGACGACAAATGGGATGATTTCATGGCTCGAATATCCCTTCAAATTTGTTCCTTGTGGTGGCCCAAAAAATACATAACTTTGTATCTTAGTTTTTTTCAATGACGTTTACGATGCCACACGTAAACTCTTTCAATAGCCAATATATATAATAAAAAGTATATACTCTGCAAATGGATATTTATTTCCGACTATGATTAATTATAATCGTAACAAAGAATATCTTCCGACAATAAAAATACGACATCGAAAATACCTTTTCCAATTTCGATGATAATTAAAAGCGGTCACAAATATACATTTATTACCGACATGGACTATTTTTCCTTGGAAATACGTAAACACTTTCGACTATCGCTAAGCGTCATCGCAGTTAGTAATTTATTAACGACAAGGACTAGCTCCCCACCAGAGCCCGCCAACCCCCCACCCCTCAATCACATACGACTTAATGGATACGCTCTCGAAAGTTAACAATCTAATTTCTACGACGATGTGTTTTAGTCGTTAATACTTTTGGCGCTAACTCTTCCCTCCAAAAACCACTCATTTTCGACGGTCACATCACTTTTTTCGAGGGCAAGTTTGTGTATCGGAAACCAAAGGCTGCCTTGTGTCACACGTTCGACGGATGGTGTTTTGTTGTCAATAAATGTGCTTTTTTCGATGGTATTTTAGGCTCTAAAAAAAACCTGGTAAAAATGACCATTTTTCTTGTAGTGTAGCTTGTCAAGAGTACTAGAGAGATGCAGAGAGTCCAATTTACTTCTAAATTGGGAGTAGTGTCACTTCATGGTCCAATAAGGCATTGTGTTTGGCCATGTCATATCAAGTCGTGGCATAGAGGTTGACAAAGCTAAAATAGATGTCATTAGTGGCCTGCCCAATCCCACATCGGTCAAGGAGGTAAGATCCTTCTTAGGACATGCTGGATTCTATAGGAGGTTTATCAAGGACTTCTCAAAAATCACAAGGCCCTTGTGCAACCAGCTTGCTAAGGATGCTGCCTTTGACTTCACCAAAGAGTGTCGTGAGTCCTTGGAGACCTTCAAGGAAGCTCATGGCTGCCCCAATCATTATGCCACCAAGATGGGACCCGCCCATTGAGCTTATGTGTGATGCCCCAGATTATGCCATTGGGGCCTTTTGGGCCAGAGAATAGAAAATTTGCCACATGTTATTTACTATGCAAATAGGACTTTAAATGATGCTCTTCTTAACTATTCTACTATTGAGAAAGAACTATTGGCTATGATATTTGCTTTAGAAAAGTTTAGGTCTTATTTGCTTCGAACAAAAGTTTTTTATTTATACTGACCATGCAACTCTTAAGTACGTGCTCAACAAGAAGGATGCCAAGCTTAGGCTCATTAGGTGGATGCTATTGCTTCGAGAGTTTGATTTGGTAATCAAAGAAAAAAAAAGGACGTGAAAATGTGGTAGCCGACCACTTGAGTAGACTTGTCCACGGGTCCAAAGAAGAAGTGGACCAACTACCTCTTCAAGAGAGCTTTCCTGATGAGCAGCTCTTCCTTCTCAAAGTCTTTGATCCTTGGTAAGCTGATATTATCAATTACCTTGCTACTAATTTGATTCCTTTTCATTTGTCTAGGTTTCAAAGGGACAAGCTTGTCAAGCAAGTCAAATATTACATTTGGGATGAGCCATATCTATGGAACCACTGCCCTGATCAGCTTATTTGAAGATGCATCCCTGAAAATGAAGTCAAGTCCGTCCTGGACTTCTGCCACAAAAAGGCTTGTGGAGAACACTTTGGTGCCAAGAAAACAGCTCTTAAAGTCCTTCAATGCGGAATCTATTGGCCCACTATCTTCAAGGATGCCTATGACCATGTCCTCACGTGTGACAAATGCCAAAGACAAAGTAATATTGGCCCTAGAGATCAGATGCCCCTAAACCCTATTTTAGTTGTTGAAATCTTTTATGGTTGGGGCATTGACTTTATGGGACCCTTCCCTAGCTTAGCTCATTTGGATTTCTATATATTCTACTTGTTGTTGATTATTTTTCTAAATGGGTGGAAGCAATTCCAACCAAGACTAATGATTCTAAAGTAGTGTGTAGTTTTATTCAATCTCACATATTGACAAGATTTGGCACACCACGGGCCATCATTAGTGATGGTGGCTCACACTTCTGCAATAGAACATTTGAGGCCCTCATGAGGAAGTATGGAGTCACACATAGGATCTCAACTCCATATCCTCCTCAAACTAGTGGACAAGCTGAAATTTCAAACAGAGAATTCAAGGCCATCCTTGAGAAAACCATGGGACCATCAAGGAAAGATTGGTCCAATAGGCTCAATGATGCCCTATGGCAATATAGGACTGCTTACAAGACCCCTATTGGCATGCCCCCATTCAGGCTTGTCTTTGGGAAAGGCTGCCACTTACCTGTGGAGTTGGAACACAAGGCTTTTTGGGCCATCAAGTGTGTCAAGATGGACATAGATGAGACAGGAAACCATAGGAAGCTTCAATTGCAAGAACTTGACGAGTTAAGGAATGAAGCCTATGAGAGCTCTAGAATCTACAAAGAAAAGTCCAAGGCTTATCATGACAAGAACCTGGTCCACAAGTCCTTCGAGGTAGGAAGGAATTCCTCTTGTTCAACTCATGTCTCAAGTTCTTTCAAGGCAAGCTAAGATCAAGATGGTCAGGACACTATACTGTCCTTATGGTCCTACCTCATGGTGCCGTGGAGGTTAAGTCAGACCACAATGGCTTTGAATTGAAGGTCAATGGCCATCGTCTGAAACCATACTTAGAAGCTGTCCCCGTGCCTACTTTTCATGAAGTAGATCTGGTCGTACCTCCCCTTGCTTAACTTGCAAGCCACATCTTGCCTGGACGTTAAATCAAGCGCTCCTAGAAGGCAACCTGGCCCTGGTTTGTGTTTCTTTCCCTCTTCTTTATGTTTTCTAATGTGCCTCCTTTCATTCTTTACTTAGTTGCTCTTAATGTTTTAACTTGTTAACATTGAGGACAATGTTTAGTTTAGGTTTGGGGGTGAGGATCAAATTTTGCAACATTTATGTTTTGGGGTACACAGCTAGGAACTTAATACTTTACTTGTTAATAAGCCACATTGTGAATTAGTCATTAGTGTCTTACTAGAGCCATTTCATGCTTAAGTTTGTGCCATATCTTCACACGTAATGCCTAACTTCAAGAAATTGAGGTAAAGGATGACTTTGTTTGAATGAACTTTGGAAAATTAGTGGAGACTACCCTATGTGATATTTTGAGCCTAATGCCTTTCTTTTTTAGAGATTTACTTTGTTCTACTCTTAAACACTATTCAATTCTTTCTACATTGATTTATCTCATTACTATACTTTGCATTGGATTTTAAAGAACTAACATCGTATGTAGAGGCTCTTGATTCTCAGTTTGATAACCCATAAGAAGTGATGTAGGCTATGTATGTTAAGCCCTCTAAAAGGCATATATGTCCCTTTGCATGCTTCCTTAACCCACTTTGAAGCCAAACACTGAAAACCTTTCATCACCCAAAGCATAACCTATGCCTTAGATAGGAAGCCCTCAATATTTGCCATACCCTATAATCTAGGTTGTGAGCTGGCAGAATCAATGGAGTTCATGACATGGAAAGGAAAGACAAAGTGCAAGTGGTTAAATCGAAGTCAAGCCGTTGAGTTCCTTGAGGCCAACTCATGGCAAAAGAGTCCAAAGTGTGGAATCGATGAAAAGGGGAATGACTTGGACATCCTAAGTGACCAACGTCCTAACTTGGACTGAAATCAATGCAATATAAGTCATTGCATGATCTTGGCTCAGTCTGAAAGAAAAAAAGGATATGAAAAAGAATTTCGAAAAGAATAGAAAAGAGAAAAAAAATAGAGAAAACAAAAAAATGAGCTAAGCCGAGTGAGCCAATGAGAACATGAGTCACAAGCCATCATCATTCAAAGTTCAAGATTCAAGAAGCCATTGAAAATGCCAAGTCTTGCCATGGGCCAAGGAGAAGTTCCAGAGGCAGATCAAGTTCCATGCCATGTTATTTCATGCCTTGTCATAGCCTAGGCTTTTGAATTGCAATCTCTTTCTTCCAATTCCTTTAAGCCTAGCACCATTACAACCCTTGAATGAAGACCTAACTGATCTTATGGGATGTGGTAACGACCCGGACCAGAAATTAAAGTAATTTAGGAATTTGAATTTAATTAGGGAAAAGACGATTTTACCCTAGGGGATCGAAAGTCACTTTTCGTTCGGAGATACTTTTGGAAATTTTTCTTGCATGGTTGTGTAGGGCTCGAACTCACGAGTTCGTAGACAGGTGGCACGCGAAAAAGGGAGCCTGCATGTGGGAGATATGAGTCTAGAAGCTTCAGGGGCATTTTTGTAATTTATGTGGGTAAGATATTTTTTAACCCACATTTATCCAGAATTTCTCCATTATTCTCTCTCTCACCTCGCGACTCTCACTCTTTTTCCAGCAAAGAAACTGAACCTCGCCAACCCCCCCCCCCCCCCTGTGGTCTCCATTCATGGCCACACCGAGACAAACAACCACCACCATCGGTCTTCCTCACCTCATTCTGAGCACCACCGTACCAACCACGACGGTTGACAGCGTTGGGAGAAGGAGGAACGACGGTGAACAATAACTCTGCATCTTTCCAACCAATTTCCGACCACCACAGGTGAGGTTTGTCAATTTGGACTTCATATTTCAATTCCTTGGATCGATTAGATGAATTTCCATTATAATAACGTTGAATTTGATTGAGAATTGAGAGAGTTATGAAGCTTGGATGTTTAGGGTGGTTATGGAGGCTTTGTCTGCGATGAACAGTAACCGTAGCTAGAGGTAGGGGCGAGTACCCCATTGCAGTCGCGTGTGGGGGGAGGGTTCCCGGCCGTCCACCGGCGCGTGGAGCTCCTCCTTGAGCTCAGACGAACATGAGCTTTAAAGTTCCTGATGTTTCGAACCTATTGGTGCAGGTTTCGGGTCAATCGAACATCGTTTAGGGGTAGTTTTGGGCATCCAAAGTGGCTGCATTTTTAGTTAGGACGCGTGTATACCTCCCAGGGTTTATAGGGTTGGATTTTATGTTTATAATTGCAATTTAATAATACCATGTACCATTTTGACAAGCGTGGTGGCTTCGAAGGTCACGAGGGACCGATTAACTGGAAATTAGGCTCATTTGGGCCTTGAGGTGAGGGGACTTTACTTCCTAAATGGAAATGCATGCATATTATTATGGTTTTAGTATTTTATATTTACTTACGAATTTCGGGAATTAAGTGGGAGGACTATTTAGTATTCTTATGAGTCCCGGGAATTTAAGAAAATCAATATAAGTGTTTGTTTTCGTTTTAAGCACCGGGAACAATGAATAGTGAAGTTTACTTGATTATCCACTAATTTTGGATTTAGTTTTAATTATGGTGTTCGATAATATTTTGGGAAACTATTTGACAATGGACTTGGGCTTAGGCCCGGGAAGGTAACTTTATGGATTCCGGCGTATGGATTTTAGGCTTAGGCTCGGGGTATGTATTTGGGCTTAGGCTTGGGTATTTGATCATTTTGGGGGTTCGACCCAGGATGGTGGGTTAAGCTTTGACCCTGGTGGGAGGGTTGGTGGGAAATTCTGGCATGGAGGATTCCCTCATATGCTCGGACGAACATGATGTATGGCTAGGAGGATTCCATCATACACTCAGTATGGTATGAGCTATGTTGTGGAGGATTCCATTATAGGCTTGATGAGATATCGAGTTACGGCTCGAGATGAGCCGGAATATTAAGATACGGCTGGGGATGAGCCGAGACATCAAGCTACGGCTCGGGATGATGGCTACGATTGGGATATCGAGCTATGGCTCAGGATGATGGCTTCAGCCGGGTTACAAAAATGGCGGGCACAGGTCAAGATAGTAAAGTGTTTATAAGACAATAAAGTGTTTATAAGACAGTAAGGGTATTTTAGGAATTATTTTGAGTTGTCAGACGCGAGCAGTGCCTTTCACAGATTTCGAGGGGAAATTTAGGAAGGGTCCTGTCAATTTGGTATCAGAGCTCTAGGTTTAACTTCCTGCAGACCGCACACTTGTAGTGGTTCTTGTCAGCAAGATGCCTCCGAGACGTTTGTCTCATCAACGGCCTAGTATTGAGGGAGGTGAAGAGTGCATAGTGGATAGGAGATGTAGGATTCCGTGGTTGAGTTAATTTGGGCAGACCATGGATCCGTTGGGTCGGGCGATGATTAGGATGTTAAGGATTAGATGTACTATTGAGGTTTGGGACATTGAGACTGGCCATTTTAAGAGAGGATGTCCACACCGTCTGGGCAGTAGTTCTTTGGGCCTAGATGCTGCTGAACGGAGTTAGAGAGTGGCACATACATCTAGTACTACAGCAGGGGGCTAGACCAAGTCCAGTGGGGCCAGAAGGGCCAGTGGGGGGTCATGAGTTGAAGGCAGACTTAATCCCCTTGGACATTTATGATTTTGATGTGATTCTGGGGATGGATTGGTTAACCACCCGTCATGCCTCCATTGCTTGTTTCGACAAGAGGGTGGTATTCCAGAGTCCAGGTTTGCCGAAACTTACTTTTCAAGGAGACCGTAGGGTGCTTCCCCCGGGAGTGATATCAGTTTTGATGGCTAAGGAGTTATTGAGGAAAGGTGGTGAGGGATATTTAGTTCACGTGATCGATTCTCGGGATACTCTGTTGAGGTTAGAGGATATTCCTGTGGTGAATGAGTTTACGGGTTGCCACCTTATCGGCAGATTGAGTTCACCATAGAGCTTCTTCCGGGTACCCAACCTGTGATGAGGGAATTGAACACTCAATTGCAGGACCTAGTGGATATGGGTAAAAGGGGGTAGAGTTCCGGGTTGAAGTACCCTAGGTATTGAGTATTCGGGTGCTTTTAGGATGTATCATTGATGTTATTCTTGCCTATGGTCTGTTATTGAGACGGAAGTAAAGAAAAGTGCAGGGTGCACATGATTTAAGGTTTTGATATATTGTATCATTTCGGGTCAACTTCCATTGAGTTGTAGAGGTTCAATTGGGAATCACAGCAGAGGTTCAGTTCATGTCGGTAGAGACGCGAGAGGACTCGAAAGGATGCAGGACATTGGTTCTTTGACCTGAGTTAAGGGAATTTCGAGGATGGAATTTCTTTAAGAGGGGAAAGTTGTAACGACCCGGACCAGAAATTAAAGTAATTTGAGTATTTAATTAGGGAAAGGACGATTTTACCCTCGGAGCTTGAAAGTCACTTTTCGTTCGGAGATACTTTTAGAAAAATTTCTTAAAGATTATGTAGGTCTCGAACTCACGAGTTCGTAGACAGGCAGCATGCGAAAAGGGGACCCCGGATGTGGGAGATATGGGTCTAGAAGCTTCAGGGGAATTTTGGTAATTTATGTGGGTCAGATTTTAATTAGGGAAAGGACGATTTTACCCTCGGAGCTTGAAAGTCACTGGATCTTTCCGGCCACCGCAGGTGAGGTTTCTCAATATGGACTTCATATTTGAATTCCTTGGACCCATTAGATGAATTTCCATTATAAGAACGTTGAATTTCGTTGAGAATTGAGAGAGTTATGAAGCTTGGACGTTTAGGGTGGTTATGGAGGCTTTGTCTGCGATGAACAGTAACCGCAGCTAGAGGTGGGGTGCGAGTAACACGTTGCAGTCGCGCGTGGGCGGAGGGTTCCCGGCCGTCCACCGGCGCGTGGCGGCACGTGGAGCTCCCCCTTTATTTCCAGTGAACACGAGTTTTAAATTTCTCGATGTTTCGGACCTATTGGCGCAGGTTTCGGGTCAATCGGACATCATTTAGGGGTAGTTTTGGGCGTGTGAAGTTGCTGCATTTTTAGTTAGGAAGCTTGTATACCTCCCGGGGTTTAGGGGGTTGGATTTTAGGTTTATAATTGGAATTTAATAATGCCATGTATCATTTTGACAATCGTGGTGGCTCCAAAGGTCACGAGGGACCAATTAACTGGAAATTTGGCTCGTTTGGGCCTCGAGGTGATGGGACTTTACTTCCTAAATGGAAATGCATGCATATTATTATGTTTTTAGTATTTTATATTTACTTATGAATTTCGAGAATTAAGTGGAATGACTATTTAGTATTCTTATCAGTCCTAGGAATTTAAGAAAATTATTATAACTGTTTGTTTTCGTTTTAAGCACCAGGAACAATGAATAGTGAAGTTTACTTGATTATCCACTAATTTTAGATTTAGTTTTAATTGTGGTGTTCGATAATTTTTTGGGAAACTATTTGACAATGGACTTGGGGTTAGGCCCGAGAAGGTAATTTTAAGGATTCCGGTGTATGGATTTTAGGCTTAGGCCCGGGGTATGTATTTGGGCTTAGGCTTGGGTATTTGATGATTTTGGGGTTTCGACCCAGGATGGTGGGTTAAGCTTTGACCCTGGTGGGAGGGTTAGTGGGAAATTCTGGCAGGGGGGATTCCCTCATACGCTCAGACGAACATGATGTATGGCAGGGAGGATTCCATCATACACTCGGTATGGTATGAGCTATGTTGTGGAGGATTCCATCATAGGCTTAACAAGATATCGAGTTACGGCTCGAGATGAGCCGGGATATTGACGAGTGTGGTTGGTTCATATGAGTACGAAATTTCAGTTATTTAATACCGTCTTGAGAGACGAGGCTACATTTGTGGATATACGAGGCTGGGTGTAACACTATTTGATTTAGTTTTATTTTATATGCTTCCTCTAATAGTATGGGTTTATAAGACAGTAAAGTGTTTATAAGACAGTAAGGGTATTTTAGGAATTATTTTGGGTTGTCAGACGGGAGCAGGGTTTTTCACGGATTTCGAGGGAGAATTCGGGAAGGGTCCTGTCATATGTCTTTCTTGGAGTTAAGGTATGTCTCTACATTCTTAAAGTTAAATTCCTTCATGAGATCCATTTGCAGAAATTGCCTTTCTTTCATAATATTTCATATGTGTTTATCTTTGCTTCCGTTACATAAACTCATCACATATGCATGCAATGAGTGTAACCTTAGGATTCATGAGAGAAGTTGAGAGTTGCCTAGTGAGGTTAGAGTCAAGGTGAAATCTTTCTAAGGCATTTGAACTTTGTTGTTTTAAGCTTGAAATCTTGAAGTGAAGGGCATTCACACTTAACACATGGTATTGAATTCAAATTGGCATATCTTTAGTTTGGCATAGTATGATCTATTTGCTTTGTTCCTTATTAGTTTGTTAAGTATTTTTTTTAGTTTTTGTTTTGTTTTTTAGTTGTTAAGTAAAAGGAGGCAAAACTCCTCCTACTAGGTGAACCTAGGGGTTTAAATGTTCTATCCTTAATTAGATTGAGACTTTTAGTTTTTGCTTCAGTTTTGTTCTTTGTTTTGCACGAGGACTAGTAAAATCTTGGTTTAGGGGTATTTGTGAAGTCATAATTCATGCATGTATTTCATGTCATTTTCGGCTCCTTTCCTTGTCTTTTGTGTAATTTCATGTCATCCATAGTAGAAAGTAATGCTTTTGTGAGACATGTGCAGGATTTACAAAGATAACCTAATTCAAAGGATACAGGAAGAGGAATGGCCCAAATCGGAGTTAAAAGGAAGGAGATATCCTTAATTCAATATCGAGTCTTAAACTAGGCCCTGAGTGCGCCAGTGCGCCCTATTTCAGGCATAGATCAAGTACATTAATTCAGGCCATCCGGGTCCCAAAGCTGTGTCTGAGGACCTTCAGACTAAGGCAGTGACATGCCTTTGCCATGCCACTGTCGGAGCCAGGACATGTCCCAAAGACACCCAGGACCGAGGCCCATATGATGTCCTTGACATGTCTAGAAGTGCGCCAATGCGTGTCCATTGTAGCGTTAAGTCAAATCGAGGTTCTAGCTAATGAGCCTTTGTCACACTTCAATGAAGAGCAAGCCCGTGTTCCTGACACGTTTTTGAGACATGGCGCAACTGCGCCAAAGACGACTGAGTGTGCCCTAATTCAGGCCCTGAGGGCCACAACAGTTCAAGACACAAGGCAGGTCCCAGACCCGGCCCAGTAAGTTCCAATGAGGTCATTTTCGTGCTTATGACCATTCGATCGAGACATGGAGTATTTTCAGACTCCTTGGCATGTGCAGAAACCATTTAAGTATCAAGGCTCGCCTTGGCGCGACAAAGACATCCTAAGTTCCAACTTCCACCATCTTCTCTAGGAGCTACCCAGAATCCAGCCTGGCTACCCAGCGGTCAAAGTATTTTCACACCTGCCACCGTGCATTCACACTTCCAGCTGCGTATGATTGGTTTTCCAGCATTTTAGGATTACTTATCTAGTTAGGATTGCATTTATCTTCTAGAATACTCTAGGCTAGGTTTCTAATTCTTATCCTTGTAGGACAAGGTTTGGTTTTGCCTATAAATACTGAGCGTTGTCCACTGTCTTAGACACGACTTTTACGCCATCTTAGACACTTTACTTATTGTTCGCCTATTAACGCAAGGCTTGTTCACGAATACCACATTGTGTTCTTGGAGGATTGCTTGAAGCCGTGTGTTCTTGGAGGATTGCTTGAAGCCGTGCTTGGAGCTTGCCTTTGAGAGTATAATTGGGTTTAATCTTTCACTTCTATATTCAATACATTCATGTTTATGCTTTTCTTTATGTGTAGTGAGTAGTTATCTTAAGTTAGGGCTGATCTTGAAGCCCTAGCCATGACACCTTCTTAATTTGGTTTTGGCACTTGGTTTGATTATTGTGTTTGCCTTGGTGTGTTAAATTACTGTCTAAACTTCTATTTTCCTGTGTTATTGAAACTAGCCATTTTTATTACATAAGCTATAGATGACTTGCATCAAGAGGTTACATTAAGCAATAACCTTGTAATTTGACTCATGGCATTCCTAGGGTTACCATGTAATCCCTAGGGTTAGTGTAGTGTCATTAAATCCCTTTTGAACTTTATGCTTTCTTTTTTGTTGTAATAGCTTAAGAGACTTGTGACATAATTGACTAGAATTTTAGAGCGCGTAAGAGACCTAAACATGCAAATTAAGAAGGGATGAATGTGTAAGAGTAGGCTTAACATGACTCTTGCATGGGCACTAGGCCAAGAAGTAAACATGATCATTGAACCTTGCAAACCAAGTTAGAAAACATTGTGGTTAGGTATGGATAGGTATTGCCTTAGCTTGCCTTTAATTTGATTACAATCCTTTGTTATTTACTGTTATCATGCAATATAAGTTCTTTACATTTAGCATCTTTCAACTCAAAACCCCCCGTGTCTGTGTCTTTGCATTTAGAGTCTTAGTAGTCTTTGTTTAGAGTCTTTGTTTAGTTAGTTCCAAAGAATATCTAGTTAGTGTGTGTCTTTTATTTTCTATTTTAAGAGTCTAAGTGCTTTTAATTGTGGTAACTTGAGCATCAAGAAACCTAATCAATTGAACATCATTGTTGAGTCAAGTCTTCGTGGGATCGATCCTTGCTTGCACTGCTATTCTATCTATTGATTAGTGCACTTGCTAGGTTTTAATTGCGAAGATTTGTATTGCAATTACTTGTCATACTTTTCTTCCAACAGTCCCCCCATCACTAATGATGGCTCGAGGTGCTCCAAACCTGGCTAAGATATTTCTCAGATGAAAACCCACAACTACTTAAGAATCATTAGTTTTCTTGGGAAAATATTCCACCCACTTTGACACATAGTCCATAGCAAGCAATGTATATAGGTAACCAAAGGAATTATGGAAGTGGCCTATGAAATCAATGCCCCACACATCAAATATTTCAACAAAATGGATGGGGCTCAATGGCATTTGATTCCTTGGGCCTATATTGCCTTGCCTCTAGCACTTGTCACATGTCATGACAAACTCATGAGCGTCCTTGAACAGTGTAGTCCAGCAGAAGCCATTTTGTAGGACCTTCAGGGCTTTCTTCTTAGCACCAAAGTGCCCACCACACGCCAATCCATGGAAAAAGTTCAGCACTGCCTCCATCTCACTCTCTGGAATGCATCTTCTGATGATCTGGTATTGGCAATGTTTCCAATGGTATGGCTAATCCCAAATGTAGTACCTAGCTTGTTTAACAAGCTTGTCCTTCTGGAATCTGTTCAAAGAGGAAGGCACACGTTTAGTAACTAAATAGTTAATGATGTCAACATACCACGAATCAATAACATTTAAAGCAAAGAGCTGTTCATCGGGGAATGTTTCAAGCAAGGGCAAGTGGTTTGTTTCTTCATTGGACCCGTGGACCACTCTGCTCAAGTGGTCTGCCACCACGTTTCCACTGCCCTTCTTATCCTTGAGTTTCAAGTCGAACTCTTGGAGAAGCAGCATTCATCAAAGCAATATGGGGTTAGCATCCTTCTTGGTGAAGAGGTACTTCAGAGCTGCATGGTCAGTATAAACAATCACTTTAGTTTGAATTAAATATGATCTAAATTTCTCTAAAGCAAAAATAACAGCTAAGAGATCTTTCTCTGTTGTGGAATAGTTCAATTGTGCATCATTGAGTGTCATGCTTGCATAGTAGATGACATGAGGCATCTTATTAACTCTTTGGCCTAGGACAGCACCAACTGCATAATCTGAAGCATCACACATCAGTTCAAGTGGCAAGTCCCAATTTCATGATGATGGGTGAAGTCGTCAGCTTGGCCTTTAGGGTATTGAATGCCTCATGCCATTCATCGTTGAAGTTGAACACAACATCCTTGACCAAAAGACTGCACAGGGGTCTGGTGATCTTGGAAAAGTCCTTGATGAACCTCCTATAGAAGCTAGCGTGCCCTAGCAAGGATTTGATCTCCTTGACTGTTTTTGGGTAAGGCAGCCGGTCCACTATGTCCAGTTTAGCTTTGTCCACTTCAATGCCATGTGAGGAAAATCACATGGCTTAAGACAATCCCTTGATGCACCATGAAATGGCATTTTTTTCCAGTTCAGCACTAGATTGCTCTCCCTGCATCTTTCCAAAACTCGAGACAGATTAGATAAACATAGTGTATATGAATGTCCACATACAGAGAAATCATCCATGAAGACCTCAATGATATCCTCAACCATGTATGAGAAAATACTCATCATGCAACGCTGGAAGGTAGCTGGGACATTGCATAGACCGAAAGGCATCCTCCTATAAGAAAAAGTGCCATATGCGCATGTAAAAGTGGTCTTTTCATGATCCTCATGAGCAATTGCAATCAGATTATAGCCTGAGTATACATCTAGAAAACAATAATGAGAATGCCCTGCTAATCTCTCAAACATTTGATCAGTAAAGGGTAGAGGAAAATGTTCTTATCTAGTAGTTAAGTTTAGCACTTGGAAATATTGATTCCCTTAATGTCGGCAATTGTCCATCCAATGGCTGTTTGATTGGCCCTTAGAACCTGCACCAACTCATTCTCTTCCACAACACTTGAGTTAGAAGCAAAGATAACTGGAAGATTTTGATTCTTACCTAGATATGCGTATTTGAGGTGGTTAGGCAATGGCTTCAACTCAAGCTTAGGAGCTTTAATGTTGGAGGGCAGGGTTGTATTGAGCCATGAGGACCAGCTCCTCAAATTGTTGTCTGGTCCATAGTTGAAGGGGTACGGCACGAATAAAACCTCTTCTATCACGTGTTCATCCAACTGCTCATCGAGTGGGGATGTGTCTAACGGATCTGCAATGCATGAGTTAGCAATAGTTTTCTGCAATAAAATATCCATCATATTCAAGGGAAAATCAATTATACGCTCAGCATGATATTGAATTGCATCATGAATTGAAAAAGTTCTCAATTGATCCAACACTTTAATTGAGACATGACCATGCTTGACATCAATCATGCATTCAACAGTGGCTAAGAGGGGTCTGCCAAAAATCAAGGGTGGCTTCTCATTCTTATCAAATCATGTCCATCTTCAAAATGTAAAAGTCAGCAAGAGTACATGTATCACCAATATGCACAAGTACATCTTCTAGTACACCCATTAGATTAGTAACAGAAGCATTAGCTAATCTAACACATAAATGAGTGGGCTTCAATTCTCCTAGATTGAGTGATTGATAGATATGGAATGACATTATACTCACAGAAGCACCTGTGTCGCATAAACAATGACCAAACCTTTTAGATTGTATGACACATGGCAGTGAGGGAGGCCTAGGGTCATTAGCTTTGAGGGGCCTGTGCAGTAGGGCAACAGAGCATGCCTTGGGTGTGTCTATGATGTCACTTGAGTTGAAACCTAGTTTGCCTGCTACTAAGTCCTTGATGAGCTTGGCAAAAATTGGCATGTGCTTAACAAACTTGTGGAAGGGTAGGGTGATCTGAAGCTCTTGCAACATGCTTATTATCTCCTCTTCGAACTCCTCTTTCCCTTTATTCTTATTCTGAAACCTGCGAGGGAAAGGCACAATCACATCATCATTTAAGTCAAAATGCACTCTTTTAGTTGAATTATGAACTGCAGAATTAAAAGGTTTAGAATTGGGCGCAGAATTTTTATTCTGCGCCAAAACCGTGTTTTGGTCCTTAAAAGAAGGCTGGGATGCAATATGGGGTACTGGAGGGCCAACCGGGTCTGAGGCACTGGGTTGAGAACTAGGCGCAGAGCCCTGTGGCTGGGTGCCTGGTTCTTCTCTATTGATCGGCTGAAACAGGCTCTGCGGGTGGCCCGGCGGGTGGCCCTGCACCCTAATCTGTAGTGCAATGGGTTGGTTGTTACTCTGCGGCAGGAGCTGGAAAACAGGCCATGTGCCAGTTTTTGTGTCATTCTGTGGTACAGGGTCCTGCAGAGGCACGGGGTTCTGCAGTGGCACGACCATGGGCAAGGCATTCTACGTTGCAGTATTTTGAGCCCTATTCTACGGGAAGGTCTCAAAAACATGCCCAGTGCCCGTATGAGGCACGGTCCTTGCTAGTTCTTCATTTGGCTCCTCTGGTGCTCCATTCATGTTAGTATAGTCATTGTAATGAGGGTCTGGGAGAATTTTCCTACTTCTCAATGTAATGGCATTGGCAGTGGGATGTTGAGGTCCCCTGGGGTTAATCACAACCAGGCTAGGTAACTTGCCAGGCTCTCTTTGGCTCAATTGACTTGCAATTTGGCCCAGGTGATTCTCCATGCTAGCTAGGCGGCTCTTGATGTCATGCATGAAGGTCTGATGGCTCTGAGTGGGGGCAGCGGTGTTATGAGCCAGAGAAGCCACTATATCTTCCAAGGGCTTGGGTACCGTGTTGGAATTTGATGAAGCACCATGCTGGGGCACTTGAGGGGCCACGATTTGATGCTGAAATCCAGGTGGTGGCATAGAATACTGAGTGTTCTGGCTGTTACTCCACCTGAAATTGGGGTGATTCCTCCACCCAAGATTGTAGGCGTTGCAATATGGATCATTATGAGGCCATGACCCGTCATTGAATCTGCCAACCATGTTGGCCTCTTCTACCATTGGACAATCTTGGGTCCCCTGCCCCTGAATTGAGCATACATCACACACTTGTACGCCCTTGGCCTTATCAATACACAATTGCTTCACCATTGCCATGACTTGAGCAATGGTGTCGTCCTTATCCGCACTTGCCCCACCAAGGGTTTTAGGTTGGTGACCTCGATAGCTGAATTTCTTTTCCCTTTGAGAAATATTCTCAAAGGCCTATCTAGCATCCTCAGTTGTACTATCTAAAACTCCCTTGGATTGGAAATACAACATCAAGTGACAGTCATCGATGTTGTGGTGGGGACAGGACTGAATCAACTGATTGAACCGTTCCCATAACTCATAGAAGGACTCATCTGCAGCCTGACGTGGGTCCATGGTATCACTCTTTAGTTTATTAGTTTTTGACACTGGATAATACTGGGTGAGGAACTTGGAGGACAAGTCTCGCCAGGATATGATAGATTCAGGGGCCAAGGAGTGAAACCAAGCCTTGGCTCTGTCCTTGAGACAAAAGTGAAAGAGTCTTAGTCTGACCTCAGCCTCAGTCATGCCGTTCATCCTCAATGTAGAGCACACCTCCATGAATTCCTTGATATGTAGATGGTGAAGATTTGGAATTGAAAGATTAAATAGAAACTTCATATGCAAGTAACAATAAAAACAGAAGAAAAAATATTTGATTGATTTATTAACTAAAAGTGAACTAAGACTAACTATCCACCACTAACCCTTCAAGTTCTTAACATCATTTCCAAGGTTCCATTACTATGAATTTACTGAACATGATGCCCATGCAAAGGTCCACTCAAGGCACACTCCACACATATTATTTCCCTCTTAGCTTATATGTCGCAGGCCTCTCAAGCTCACTTCCACAACTATTCCGTAGAATGCATGAAGTACAAAAGGAAATTTAATGACATCACATTAACCCTAGAGAATGTTCAGTAATCTAGGTTGTCATGAGTTAGATTACAAGTAAGATGTAAAGCCACTACCGTTGGTGCCAAACAATCACAAGAAGATAGTCAGTCAATCAAGCAATCATTCACCTATAGATTATGCAAATAAGATGACTAAGATCATAAACATAAACTAAGATCATTATGCACAGTAATCACAACTATATTCAGCATTCAAAGCATGTAAATCAAGGGCCAAAATCATATTAACGAACTACGTGGCTAGGGCTTCAAGCAGCCCTAATTCTATGAAAACTACTCACGCATATTATTGAAATAACACTTAAACGAATTCATGTTTACACAAATGATTCAAGTTGGAAACCCTAAGTCTGTGTTAGAACTTAGTTTAAATAGGTCCCTAGGATTCCCCTAAATTCTAGGGATTAAAACTGAAATACAAAGTCCAAAATATAATCAAACGCTAAAACAGCTCATAGCTCAGCAGGGACAGAGTCCTAAGAATTAGGACCATTCTTAGGTTTCCTTGAGCGGCAAGGAATTAATTATTGCGGCAATCCTTCTTGAACAGGTTCTAGAACTTCTTGTTCGACAAGGCAGCTTTTGAGCCTCTCTTAGCGTTTTCTGGATGTCAAGTACTGGGTTGTGCCAACCTAGACATCATTGACACGGCAAGACCTCAAATTGACACCTTTTGGTCCTCCTTTAGGACTTGTCGAGAACTAAGCATGTCATGGACCAATGCAGCTGGGCCACACCATTTATTTCACTTCCATACGATGTATCTAGTGTGGTTCTGGGCTTTTTCCTACTCAAAAGCTCGTACAAAACTCAATGGCCCAATTTGGCTCAAATAAGGGCTCCCGAGAAGTCTTTTAGGGTGCAACATGTCATGGACATGTCATTGGCAGTTATGGGTGCGCCTTAAGGCTCCACTAGCTTGCTAACATTATTTGAAGTCTAGTTCTGGTTGGTGTCTCACTTGGTTCCATCGCTAGCTAAGGGATGACACATTTCTGACTCAACAGCACGTCACAGCCCTAAATAGTGCGCAACCGAGGACACAACCTGAGTTCATCGTTGGACCTGGTGTCTGACACTTTTAAGGGACACGTCTAGAACATGGGACTTGAGGAGTGTCCAGAGACACGATTGGGACTTGGCTGAGGGCTCTGAAGGACTCATCTGGGACGCGTCCAGGACTTGGATTAGGGCACAGATTAGGGCTCCGATGGGGTGTCTTTGAGATATCTCAGGGACATGTCATGGCATGCACCTTGGCTCACCTTGAACTTGATTTGCTGGTCCTCGGACATAGTTTTAGGGTCGGCATGGCTTGATTTGAGGTTCTTCATCCTGCACCCTAAATAGTACGCATGGCCACGTCAAGATCTAACTTAGGACCCGATTTTGTACTAAGGATAACTTCTTCATTATAACTCCAAATTGAGCCATTCTTTTTGCATTCTCCTCAGAATATCCCTATCTTTCCAATTATGCATAAGTCTCACAAAATGCATCACTTTGTACTATGGTTGGTATGAAGTAATTCAAAAGACATGTAAAAGGGCCCAAAGTGACATCAAAATGATGTATAAATAATGATTGAACAATCCGCTTTTGGGTATTTTAATTTATTTCGAGGGCATGGTAGTTTGAGTTTGGACTAGTGGTAGATTGTGGATGTAGCTAGACAGTTTGGTTTTGTATTTGTTATGGCATCCTTCGTCTAACAGGTGGAAGATGGGTGACCGATTACAGGGGAGATACTGCCGAATTTTCGATGGAATTCGCATAAGGTTTGGCTGGAGTGTGAGGGTATTTCTGGAAATCTTTAATTTTTTATTTTAAGGTTTGTCAGGTGGGAGCAGGGTTCCTCGTGAGTTTCAAGGGGAAATTTGGGAGGGTCCTATCATAGAGAGACCCCACGACGCAGGAGGAAATGCTCTGACAATACCCGTACGTGCATAACCTTCTAGGCCAAAGCGAGGTTGGATAAATGGCTCCAAACTGGCACTGCCCAAGCCAACTGGGGTAAAGAAGGACAAAAAAAATTGAAGGCTTCTTAGAAGAGAGCCTACCGGACGATTCACAAATCCAGACCAACGAGTTTCACCAGCACCCTGGACCCGGGATTGGAAATTAAAACCTACGGATAAAACTGCTCAAGCAATGACGGAAGCTGCCATACCCCATCAATAACAAAGCTGATACCCGGTCATCCAATCAATTACATAAAGTAAGACCAAAATTGTAGAATTCAGAAATAGAATGTCGTACAAAATTACCCCACAAAAAGGACACTCTTACCAGTGGCAATTTACCGTCCGATTTTAGCTAAGTCCTCTTACGAAATTCCCTTCAAAGTCAGCCAGACGGAAGAGGACTAGTATGAAGATCGCATAATACCCCTTTCCAAAAACACTCTCGCACCAACACATAAGTAGGGGAGGAGGAAGACAACACCTCCCAACTATGCTTGATAATAAAAGCGCGATTGAAAAGCTTTAACAGACGCAATCCATGACCACCCTCTAAAAGAGTCAAGATGACTTGGCTCCAAAAACACAACCAGAGATACCCATTTTGAATCAATAGAACCAAGTTCAGAAGACCAAAAACGACCCGTAACCCTAACCTAAGTGTATACTTGGATATGGAAGTTCAAAGTGACAGGACACACCCTGGGTTTTCCCTCTTGAAATCCAAGAAGGTTCTGAAGTGATTCTGATGAGTCTCTCAAAAAAGCTACGAACTTGGATGCCTTCACACAACCTTAGTTGACCTCACTTCTTAAGATAACATGGGGGCACAAAATAGGAAAAACTATGAGATAAACTCAGTGAGTGAACAAAAATAAAGTCTCTGAAATCATTTATAATCTGAACACTCTAACTCCCGTTTTTAAAACGCTAATAAAAGTAATCACTTGAATTCCATTCAAACTCATATTCGTGACAAATAGTTTAAGAATTGATATTTTGACGTAACATTACAATTTTATTGTTAATGGAAACAAATAAGATTTCCATAACTTGACTATTGAAATCAATAAAGATATACTATAATCTACTGACATCAAATATCATAAATAGCTATTGTTGATGCAGAAATCGTCCAGACTTGTATAACTCTTTCTCGATCCCTACACACAGGAAAAAGAGACAAACGAGGTTATGGTTGAAACCCAAAGGGGGGTGGTTCAACCAAGAACGCTTCGATGCCTATATTAGTTTAATCGAGAGAATAAACCGGCAGAGTTTTTGTATGAGTTGTCAGTTACCTCTAGAGGTGAGGTGAGTCCCTCTATTTATAGTGAAGCCTTGAGAGTCAACAGAGCGTCCGATTGGTTAAAGGAGATAGTGTTTAATAGGTGATTCTACTTGGAGAAATCACTTATTATTAACTATATAAATAATAATAATAAATAACTCGCAGTGAAGATTATTTATTATTGGCATTGATCTGATTAATTAATACATTCAGCTAGTAAATATATCAAATTAATGCGGAGACCGTGATATGCCGTCGTCATCTATACCCGGGGTAATATCAACATTATGAGAGTATGGGCCACGTGGCAGCTCCACAATTTTTAGATGATTTATGGTTCCACAACTATTATTCTGTAAAAATCATATAGATCAAGATTAATACTCATAGTCTGCTGAAAATAAATATCACAAGTCTCTCCTGATACATACTGAAACCTATGTACATCTCCAAGTGCTAAGTACTGCTGAAATGTCTATTAAGTCAAAACTAATCATATTGTATATACTATAATTGAAAACCACACTAACTCGTATCCAGGCTATGTTCTCATCTGTAGCCTCACTGATACCTCATACATAAATACATAAGTATAAGCCTACATTAGCATACAGTCGTACAAGTCATGTGTACATGACAGGCTGGGTATCTAGGATTCATTGATGTACCACATCCACGTGAAAGCTAGGTGTAGCACGCCATTACCCCATGTCCCAGAGGAGCTTAAGGACGAGTTGCCACTATATAACTTGTATTGAGCAAAGTGCGGTGATATACAGACAAGTGGAAGCTAGTCTACGACCGACATTACCCCTCGTCCCCAAAGAGCTTAAGGACGAGCTAACACTATATAACTAGTATTGAGCAAAGTGCGGTGGTATAGACACGAAGCTAGTCTACGGCCGACAAACGGTACTAAGGATGCCATGACTAAACTAAGTGAGTACAATAAATCATAATGTAACCTAAACTCAACCCAATGGGTCCCAAATACCTGACTAATAACTGACCACCAATCTTACGTACTAATAATAGTAAAATATATAACATAAGAAGCGCACTTTCAAACATATTTGGAAACAATTCTGAATCGTAAAAAGGAACTTTTCAAAGGTCATGGTGATAATCAATATAATCATAAATATTATATTCTGAAAAATAATAATCAAATCTATATTAAAATCACATACTTCTTTCTATCAGTAACGTAGTAATCATGAATAATTCAAAATTTGATAAATTCGTTTGAAAAACAAATTAAAGTCTAACTTCAGAGTTATCTAGCTAGTCTTGTTTGACTGTAAACATCATGAAAACATTCCAAGTCACTTGGGTCGAACGGAAAAGGATTATAAACTAAACTAATTCTAGTTCGTGAACAATGTAACATGTCTTAAAGTGTAACCGAACCCAAAAAGACCAATCGGGGGTCAAAAGTTCGATCTTGGCCGAACTTCTAACTAATGTAGGTTGACAAGTCAACTCTCTACTAAAACAGGTTAGTTGACCATAAGTCAACCCTCGGTCAATGCATGCCCGATTTTGGGTCAAACACCTAGAAATTCAATTCTGAGTCTATGGACCTTAGATTTCCAATCTGAAAGTTCTTATAGATCAAGAATGACTCCATAATCATACCCCTAAAATTGAAATGCAATCCAACTGTTGAATTTTCTTCAATGAAAGGAAAACATGCATCAATCAACACGAGTTTTCCAAACAATCTACAAATTTCACAAAGCCATCCTAGACGCAAGTTCACAAGATGATGGGCATCACTTGCTACTTTCATAGTTCAGTGGCATACAAATTGCATGTGTGGTAGATAACCGGTATATAACCGATGTATAAGTGGTATGTAAGTGATATATAAGAGGTTTGTAATTACTATATAACCGATAGATAACTGGTGTATAAGTGGTATCTATGTGCTACTAATATGATGCTTCAAATAAGATATGTGAAAGGGGAAAAGGTACTAAAATTATACTTCACATAGATTTTGTATATTTCCTCCAGGATACACATACACTACTACAAAATCCTTGATGGATGACGCAAAAACCGCGTCATCTTTTATTATTAAGGACACGACAGTTACCTGTCATCTTTGTGGGTGTCATGAAATATATTATTAATGACGCAGAAAATATGTCATCTATTACATTTATGGACACGTAATAAGTGTCATGGAAATATATAGGCGTGTCATCGAAGAGGATTAATGACACAGCCAAAGTGTCATCTATTATGTTTAATGACGCCTACTAAGTGTCATGTAAATTTATAGGCGTGTCATTGAACATAATTAATGACACATTTAACGTGTCCTCTATAACCTTTAAGGACGCCTAGTAAGTGTTAATGAAGTATAAAAGTGCGTCATCAATTTCGTTTAATGACACAAATAACGTGTTATCTATTATGTTTGAGGACGTTTACCAGACGTCATTGAATGGATAAATGAGTCATTGATTCATTTTAAGGACACATAATAAGTGTCGTGGAATAAATTACTAGTGTCTTCTAAGAATAAGGACACATAATTCGCGTACTTAATAATAAAATGTGCGTCATCTTTAACATATAAGGCGCTTACTAAGCATCATTTATAACATATAAAGACACTAAGCAGCATCCAACTTTAAACATGCGTCTTCAAACATTTATAAGGACATATGTTTCGTGTCATTAAATAAAGAATATGTGTCATCTAAATGACTCAAAATAAGTGACTTAGAATTAAGAAGACATCTCCTCTTAGCTCTAAGGACATGTAAAAAGCTTCATATTACGATAAAAGCGTGTCTTTGATTAATTATAGAAAACAACCTCAAAAAATGTTTCCAATCAAGACCAATTCAAATCAATATATACGAGCACATAATAAACTAATACATACGAATGAATTTAAAACCTGCACCCTAATCTTATCCACTTGAATGAAGCTATAAACAAGCTCAGCCCACTCTATTCGTACCATTTCATTTTCATCTTGTAGAAACTAGGACGATAGATATGACCAGCTAAGCAGCTTTGTTTTCCATCTACATCTTGGTCAACCCTAATACAATACACCAACAAGGAAATACAGATATCAAAAGTAAATCTTCTCGGGTAGCAAAAATGGGAATGAGGAAACAATACAACTTCTCAAGCATTTAACCATTAACAAGAAAGCTATGTATAAATTATAGAAAAAAAACATTCCTAAATTTCATAAAGCAAGTATGCCAGAGAAGAAAAAGGTAGTTGACAGCATAACTGGAATTTGTATAAGTGGAGAAGATAAAAGCATGGTTTTCATAGTTGTTTTTACCTTGATCAGGGGGCCTGTTGCTATCACTAGCAGAGTTAGACTGTAAGGAATTGGCCATTGTATTCTGAGACACGGTCTCCATTGTGAGCATCTTCAGAGAAATTTGACGCAGATAATCCGACTGTAAAAGGAAATCCATTATAAACTGACAATACATTGCTATCCGAAATACAAAGAGAGTTGATATACAGACAGTGTAGTTAAGAAATTACATATATGGTACATAATTACATAGGTAACTATCTAAGTAGGTGTATATAACACGAAAAATTAGGACAAAAGAATGGTGGAAGTACCTGGCTTGTGGCATCAGTATAAATCTTTTCCTCAAATCTTACAGCAATATTGTTGAGTTCCTGTATTCCCTCTTGACCAGAGAAGGGAAGATGCCTCTTCAATGTCCATTCTATACATGCAACACATTTAAATCAGTTCCTACTATCAAAGCATGGAGGTAGAAAAACGTGAATTGGGGATTAAAAAAATTCAATCCACTAAATTCTTAAATAAAAATCTCAAATCCTGTTAGCAAATCTTTTCCTTGAATCTGGCTGCAGCTGAGACCTCCAATCACCGGCATCCATGGAGGGCTCTCCAACTTGGGGAGGTCTCCAAATATTGGTATCCATCAAATCCAAGAAACCCAACAAACAACCAAGAAAATACATCAATAACCACATTAAGCAAGACAATTGCATCAGGACTACAAGAGAAGCCCCACTAACATATTTTTCAAGAGGAAAGAATGAAACGTTTTCTTCCAGAAACTGCGAATGCTCCTTATTCAAACCTATATAATGGTTTTCAGAGAAGCAGGGCAGGGAGGAAATATTCATAATGAATATCACTTGCCTACATGTAACTTTACAACTGAAAAGTATTTAAAAAAAACATCCTAAAAAAAAACATCCTTAATTCTACATAGATGAATTCACCTTTTCCATTCTCCTATTGGATACTATACTTAGATCTGCAAAACATAGATAGGACATTTGATACTATACTTAGATCTCCAATACATTTGACGATCTCTTTGAAGTAAACAATCAAAAGGAACTAAGATTTCAAAGTACATATTCCACTGATATCTCCAATGATCAAGCCTATATTTGAAGGACTCAAAAGAGGATAAAAGATAAAAATTTCAAAAGAGGGAACATTAAGGTGATTGCCAACAATGTTGAAACCACATAACCTAATTCTATGAATGATTTACTATTTTCATATTTGAATGAAGAAATCTTAGCTAATTATGCAAACAATAATCACTCAAACCCTTACAATTTATCAATAACAAAAGCCCAGAAAATCTTCAAAACCTAAAAATCAATTCTTCTCACTTGTATGTCTTATATTTTGCATAGGAATCCAACAGAGCATCTGGGTTCAAACCCACCTCTTCAACTAATTAAAAAAAATACAAAATGTAAGACTAGAATCCAAAGCAATTAAGAAAACATAGAAAAAGGGAAATTTAGGGTTTAGGAAGTCGAGGTAGATGAGGATACGAGTGTAGAGGTCGGCAATGAAATCAGGGTTGGGATTTACAAGGTCGCGGTCGGAAATAGTGAGTATCTGAAAGTCGGCGTGGACTGTGACTATGTCGGAGCGATTGAGCCTCGGGTATTCGAACTTTGACATTTATATCCAACTCCTGTTTCAGATACTGGGAATTTGAAAGGGTTTGAAAGTCGAGAGCGAGGAGGCGACTGCTGAATGAGAGAGTATAACTAGAAGGGAATGAGTGATGCTTTGAAATTCAATCAATTTTTCTCCTCTTCTCTACCCTTCGGTGGCGAAGGGCTTTGGGCTTTGCCCTGTTTCGGTGAGTCTCGGCTGCAATCGAGGGGGAGGACAGAATGGAGGGAGAAAGAGAAGTAGCCCAGTGGGTTTTTGGCTTCTCCTCTTTTCTATTTATACTTTGGATCAAAAGTACAAATATCTAATTTTCAATTCTTTTTTGTGGTTAGAAATCAGAAAAAGAGTAACTATGGATATTTTTATGCAAAAAGGGCATTAGTGACAATTATCCATACAATTATGTGTAAAAGAGAAAAGATATCATAAATTGGCAATGCTAAATGAAGGTCCTCATTGACTACCGTAACCAAACTAAGACAAAAACTCCTCTAAAAATAGGGTAAAAATCAATTTAGAGGAAAAAAGAAAAATTTGTGTGAAGATTTTAGTTCAAGAATTGGATTGAAAAATATAGATCTACGAGTGCGATGAGGAACTCATATACAATTCATCACTTACTAATCCCAAAGAAGAACGGGAAATTCTTCACTCTCTAACAATTGGTCTTTTTTTCTTTTATCTGTAAAATATGAAATTGATACCCAATGTGTATAATATAATTCTCTTCCCAAAAAAACAATCGGTCTTACAATCGGTCTTTTTTTTAGGGGACTTAGTGAAGAGAAAAAGTTAGGATGTTAGGGTTTGTTTTTAAGTGCACTTCCCAGCCAAGAGACAAATCCGCCGAAGTTATTAAAAGTAATTTCTAATATTCTCACAGCTCTACGCAATAATGGATCCAACTCCTTATCTAAATAACTAATTACTAAACATGCCATAACAATAATAATAATAATATAACCACAAAGTGTAGTGCAGTTGGTAAACTGTCATATACAGAAGGCGAGTTTTCGGGTGCATAACTGACAAAAGTTAGAATAGAAATTAGGCCCGCCCTTCGAGTGTAATAATAATATTCAAATTATTTATTGGAACCTTTTCCAATTAAAAATGTTAATACATAAAATAATCACCACTGTCCTTAATCATAAGTTCAATCATATATATATATATATATATATATATATATATATATATATGTCCAAATTATTGCAGATGAATCTTCTTTATGGCTCTTCTGAAACAACAGAATAATTAATTCCACAAAAATTATCTGAAAAGATTAATGAATGAAGAACACCAGCTAGGTTTTCAGTGAAAAACAACTAGAATTTCAGAAAACATAGTTGGAATGGAAATTGACGTATACTTAAATCACAACAGTTTCGTATTTAGTGGCTGGGGCATCCCTAGGCCTGTCGGTATACTCTTGACTCGTCATGTTTTCGATTTCCGTCAGTGGTGAATCTTCTGATTGTAGTTAGGGGTATGCTGAAACGTGTATGTGAGTTTTTCCGACCCTCGAAAGAATGCGCTGAAACGTTTGTGTAAGTTTTCCCGGCCCTCGAATGAATCAACTGTCATAGTTCGATACTAACTGATGCCGTTTTAAAAAAAAAAAAAAAAAGGAAAGGGACATATACTTGACGGTAAACAACTGACTATAAAGTCTACCAAGCCACACAACACAAACACACACACACACGACCTTATCTCTTTTTCAAATAAATCCTATGACTTTGTGAGCTGAGTGACTGGAGATTGAGACCTACCTAAACACCCAAAACCACCAGTCCAAGTCAACCAGCTTCATTCAATCCACCACTATATCTACACCCATCTTGTGCCCTTATTAATTACCTGAGCCCCCCCTCTCTCCAGAAGAAAAAAAACAGAAGAAATGAGAAAACCTTGCTGTGAAAAAGAAGGAACAAACAAAGGAGCATGGTCTAAACAGGAAGATCAAAAGCTCATTGATTACATCAAAGCTCATGGAGAAGGCTGTTGGCGATCTCTCCCCAAGGCTGCAGGTGGATTTCTATATATTTTTTTTGTCAAATTGAACAAAAGTATAATTAATTTTTGTGCATTTTTATGCTTGTATGTAAAAATATATACTACTTTAGTTTAATTATTGTTAACTAATTAATAATTTGGTTGATGTTGTGCATATATTAGGGTTGCACCGGTGTGGCAAAAGTTGTAGGCTAAGATGGATAAACTATCTAAGGCCAGACATCAAACGTGGTAACTTTGAGCAAGATGAAGAAGACCTCATCATCAAACTACACGCTCTCCTCGGCAACCGGTACGTCTCTCTCTCTCTCTCTCTCCACCCCTCTCTCTCTCTACTTCTCTTGTGCCAACGTCCCTCAACTCTACCCAAATTTTATCTGCCATTCTTAAACTTCAATATTAGAGTCAGCTATTTATGAACTTTATTCAAATGTACAAAGATAATCTTCCAATACATATTTTGAATATTTTATCTAATAAAGTGAAATGACATATATATCCTTATTTTTAACAGAAAACGTTCAAAAAATTAATAGAATGACAATTATTGCACATTTGAGTAAAGTTTATGAACGGAAAACTCTAATATTGAAGTTTAACGACAGTTGGTAAAATTAGGCAAAATTTAGAGACGATGACAACTGTTTAGCCTATATATATATATATATTTGGCGTGTATTGATTAATTATTAGTGAGTGCTAGTAATATAACGGTCAACTGAAGTATATATGCATGGGCTGGTAGGTGGTCGTTGATCGCTGGAAGGCTGCCAGGTAGGACGGACAATGAGGTGAAGAACTATTGGAATTCTCACATCCGAAAGAAGCTAATTAAAATGGGAATAGATCCCAACAACCATAGGCTAAACCAGATTATTCCTCATCCTCCTTCCATCTATCCTAACACATCATCTGGTTCCTCCCTAAGCAATACTCAAACAGCAACCACGCCGTTGAAATCGTCAGGTGAACATCAAATTCATCACCGGCGGGCGGCCTCAGAATTGGCAGCTGCGGCCGCGGGTTGTCTCGATGAAGATGAAACAATATCGGGTTCATCGTCTCGCGACTTGAATCTTGACCTCACCATTGCCTTTCCTGCTACTCATCACCCTCCTCCACTTGAAATTGAGGAACACATGTCAAAAAATATTAAAGGGTCATCCACTATGGCTAGAGAAATTATGGACACCAACCTTCAGCTTATGCCTACCCTTGTTCTTTTTAGATAATATATATAGATAAATATTATTCAGATTAATTGGTCTCTAGCTAGCTGATCATGATGATCTTGCAATTGGAAAAATCATGACTGCAATTGCGAACCTGCAGGCAGCTAGAATTATTAATGGGAGGCTAAACAGTTGTCATAGTCTTTAAACTTTACCTAAATTTTACCAACCGTTTTCTAAACTTCAATATTAAAGTTTTCCGTCTATGAACTTTACCTAAATGTGCAACGATCGATGGTCCTTTCGTCTATCGTTGCCTATTTGAGTAAAGTTCATAGACGATATATGGACTCTAATATTAAAATTTCATGGATGGTTAGTAAATTGGGTAAAGTTCGGGGACATGGATATCAATATAGTCTTAATGATAAATTCTTGGATCGATATGTGACGCAACGCTCTCCTTTAAATCGGATCTGAGATGGGCCGGGGACGAGCTGCAAATCAGTTTGTGATCAAGCTCGATTTGATGCATGCATGGGATGATTATTGATCGACGGTAAGAGGTTCACGCACGTGGCTGACCGTAATTTGATGAATTCCGCCAGCGGCAGGCGAAAATTGATGTGGAAGCAGTTGCAGTAGCAGCAGCTATATACATGGAAATATATGGGAAGGAGTATAGCTATCAAATTAAGAGCAATTGAACATACATATTTTTGTTGCTAGCTGAACTAACTCTCTATATATATGTCCTGTACATTTTTTTTTTATTTCAAAATATTAGGGAGACCATATTTACAAATACACAATAATACAGGCCGACGTTATTTGTATTGGTAGATCCTGCCTCTATTATAGTTTGAGTTTACAAATGTGATATCTCTAATATTGTCCTTCTTTTATTTTCGTCTTTTTTCTCTTTCTTAAAGGGTGATAATTAAATTGATCATGCACGATTAATTATCTCCTTTCTTTTATATTCCTGTTGAACTATACCTTGAAGAAAGCCAATTTGGTTCCCGAACTAAATTATATATTATACTTTTCAGTCCCTAAACTCTACCAAACACTACTAAAAGACTGGGCTAAAGCCACGATTTATAGAGCATGAATATGATGTGTTTGTGTTTCCTAATTCTCACTTACCACAAATATATTGGATTTGGCTTTAGAAAAGTAGAAACACGAATATTCGTGCCCTTAGATAGCACAAGAAAAGAAAATTCATGCTCAAAAGAGTTTTGAGCATAATTGTTGATACTTATTGTCAGAAGATCACGCGATGTTGAAAGTTGTTCAATAAAACATACGATTTATTCATGGCCCTAATAATTTAATATATCAACAATTATATTTTTCATATCTTCTTAAGATTTTTATCAGGATTTTCAGGTGAAAATGTCATTCTGCCCGTGCTTAATAATACAATTTTTGTATCTTTTTATTTATGTGAACTACCCAGGGCCACAACATTGAATATGTGCCATTTAATTTATATATATGGTAATATAAAAAGAAGAATTTGCTCATGACTTTTCCCATATGCATTTTAATATTATGGATTCTAAAAAAAAAGGTTCGAAGATTTTTGTTTGGGAACAAGGGGAATAAGGCAACATTTTCAGTTGGTTCAAGTCTAAATGATGGTAAAACTATTTATTCTTCACCAAGAACAGAGGTGATATTGATTGAGGATACGCCACCTAAATTTTGATCATTTTACCCTCCATTTGAACAATGTCGGGATAAATTTATATGTTTAAATATAAAAAATACATTTTAAATTAAATTAATTAAGTAATAAAAGGAAAATTAAAAAATATAAAAACACCAAAAATAAAAATACTACTATTAGTACTTCAAAAAGTAAGGACCTAAAAAAGGGAGGCTGATTGGGTGAACGCAATGGAACTAAGAGTCGATCATCTTCTATTTGTTGTTTTTGTTTTTCAAATTTTCCCTGTATTTAACTTTTATTTCTAAAAATAAAAAAATGAATCTCTCAGTTTGCAATAAACTTACAAAGAGCCCGCCACTTCATGTTCTTGGGTTTTCCCCTTTTCTTCACGTTCTCGGGTTTTCCCCTTATCTTCACCTTCATCATGATCATCAGAAGAAGACTGCAAATTAAAGGGCCGACATCACCAAACCATAGCACCAAAAAAAAAAACCACAATTTAGTTTTGCCCTTCGTCAATAAGGTTCCCAGGAGATCATCTCCAGTCGTGAAAAAAATGAAATCGCGGTAAAGGATCAATTGTATTATGGTTTGACATGATCGTTTTATTGAGTTTTGAGAGTGTTTGACCTAGAATAGATATGAATATGAACTTTTAAAAAGAAAATAGATACTACGGTTGGGTATAGAGAGATATTTGTTTATTCATATTTTTCTGTTGTTAATTTTACTATGTCCTTTATGGTCATATACAATAAAAGTAAAATTATTATTTTTTATCTAAAAGATAAATTCATTGATAGAGAAAACGAGTTTGTACAGCCAGAGCTCAAACAGGGCCTCATTAAAAAATCTTTCCATAAAACCCGCTAATCGGGAAAAAAATCCGGTCAAGGGAAAGAGTACCCACCCTAACAAAACAAAACAAACAAAACAAGAAGCAAAGAAACTTCACTAGACTTGCCCCCCAAGAAAACCATTAATGCACAGGCAAGAAAACCCCAACTACCATTCCACCGAGCCCCATCTGCTGAAATTGCCAGCGCCCAGGACTTCCTCTCTGCCTTACTACCTCATTAAACGTCCGCCTGGAGCAGCGACACCACCCAGGGGGGAACAGCCTCAATCCACCGCAACGCTGCCTGCTCCCGCAGCCCGGTCTTTGCTAGCTTGTGAGCGACTTGGTTGGCATCCCTCCCCCTAAACACCACCTTGGCATTGTGAAACCTGCTTAGCATCCAGTCATATCAGCGTTGAGGACACCCAGGCTGCTCCAATCGTCTGAGCCTCCTGTAACAGCCTCCACAACCTGTGTAGAGTCAACTTCCACCATTAAATTGTCAATGCCAGCTCCCCCGCCAACACCAACCCCTCACGAATTGCCACCATCTCAAATGCGTCAGGTGGGAGATCTAGCGGCGCCGCCTTCGCATAGCCCCCTACAAATTCTCCATTGTGGTCACAGATGACACCTCCCACTCCTCTTTCACGGCCCGAACTTCCTATTGCACCATCACTGTTTAGTTTAAACCAAAAATCAGGGGGTTTCTGCCACTTTACCTGGCTGTGAGAAGTCCTAACCGCAAGGAATTGCGCATATTCCTTCAAAAACACCAGCTTCCCAAACAATAATTCCACTGCTGTGTCAACGCTGAGAACCTGGTTTCCATGGATGCCGCGGTTTCGCAGATTCCAGGCTTCCCAGCATTCCCAGGCCATTGCCTCCATCTTATCTTACTTCAAAAACCTGTTTGCAACTTGAAACAAATCAGCAAACGCTGCCATCTCCCCATCTACCACAACACTATAAGAGAGTGCCACTCTCATCATTTCACTATTTTTGCAGTTCCATAGAGCATGAGACGTAGTTTCCACCTTTTTTCCACAGCGTGCACAGAGAGGAGAAGACACTAATTTCCTTCGATAGAGGTTAAGTGCAATTGGTAAGATGTCATGGCAAGCCCTCCAAATGAACACCTTGACCTTGTTTGGCACCCTCAACCGTCAAACACTCTTCCAAAAATCAGTAAGAACCCCAACGTTGGAGGGACCTGGCTCCTCAGAGTGTTGAGCTTCAAATAGCGACAAAGTGTTGGAATAAAAGTACAACAATAAAATTAATACTAATCCTAACCAGCAATATAGTGGTACAAGCAATGGTCGAATCCCACAAGGACTTGACTCAACAATATAACCAAAGCAACATATTGACAGTTCACAAGTAGGTACTCAAAACAGAAAATAAAGACACTAAATAGATATGCTTGACACTTCAAACAAAAGACTCAAGAATATAACCAAAGCAACAGATTGACAATTCACAAGTAGGTACTCAAAACAGAAAATAAAGACACTAAATAGATATGCTTGACACTTAAAACAAAAGACTCAAAACAAAGACATTAAATAGGACACAGACAGGGGGGGGGGGGGGGGGGGGGGGGGGGGGGGGGGGGGGGGGGGGTGGGGGTGGGGGGGGGGGGGGGGGGGATGTGGGGGGGGGGGTGGGGGGGGGGGGGGTGGGGGGGGGGGGGGGGGGGGGTGGGGGGTGGGGTGGGGTGTTGGTGGGTTCGTACGGGGGTGGGGTTGTGGGGGGACGGGTGGTGGGGGGTGGGGGGTTGTCATGAAAGTAAATGACTTGTAATGCAAGAAACAAAGTAAATAACAAAGGTTGTAATAAATTAAAAGGGCAAGTTAAGGCAGTCTCTATCCACACCTAACCACAACATTTTCTAACATGATTTTCAAGGTTCAATTATCATGTTTCCTTCTTGGTTTAGAGCCGATGCAAGGGGTCTCTTTAGCTCACCCTCTCACATGTTATCTCTTCTTACTTTGTATGCTTAGTTCTCTTAAGCTACTAAACTTCTAATCAGTTATGCAATAGTTCTCTTAAAGCTACCAAGGCACAAAAGAAACTATTAAGTACAAAAGGGATTTAATGACACTACACTAATCCTACACTACAAGAAAATCGAGGTTGTCAGAGAAGGTTTTGCCCGACGAAGTAATTTTTGTCGAGTAAACAAAGTTTGCCAGACGAACCTGAAGGCTTGCCGGGCAAACTGTTGGCTGGAAGATCAAGATGTTGGCGCGTAAAATATGAAGGGTTTGCCCGACGATTGGTACCATCCGTCGGGCAAGAGTATATCTAACGACGATTATTCGTCGTCGGGTAATACTTGGCGTTGACTCTATTTTGCCCGACGAATCATTAAACTTTGCCCTGCGAATGGGATTTGTTGGGCAAAAGTCTAAACACACTAAATAACCCATACGCTCTCCTTTCTTCTTCTTCTTCTTTGCTTCATCACTCTCTCACACTCTCTCTCTCTCTCTCTCTCTCTCTCTCTCTCGCTCTCTCTCTCTCTCTCTCACTCACTCACTCTCTTTCTCTAGCTACAATCATCATCTCATCACCATTTTCACTACCAATCAAATCTTTTTTCTCTCTCAATCACCAATATCAATTTTTAAGGTTTCAGAAATTTAATTTTTCTAGTTTTGAAATTTTGATTTTTTATTAGAAACTAATTATGTTTTGTGTTGTAGGAATTTTGTGGTTGATTTGAATGAATACTTATAAAAAGGTATGTTTTTTTACCTCTCAATTTAATTTTGTTAAGAATTTTGGATATAATTATGTTAGGAAATTTTTTATTTATTGTGGAAAATGTGTAGAAATTGTTTAGAATTTTTGGAAATTAGAAATTAGAAAATTTGTTAGGAAAATATGAAAATAGAAAATATGTTATGAAATTAAGAAAATAGAAAATATGTTAGGAAATTAAAAAATTTTGTTGGAAAATAGGAAAATTAAAAATATGTAATGAAATTATTGAAATTAGAAAATATGTTTGGAAATTAGAAAATATGTTAGGAAAATAGGGAAATAGAAAATATGTTAGGAAATTAGAAAATATTTTAGGAAAATAAAAAATATGTAATGAAATTATTGAAATTAGAAAATATGTTAGGAAAATAGAGAAATATAAAATAGGTACGGAAATTATAAATTTGTAAACTCTGTTTTATGCATAATTAATATATGTTTGTATTTGTGAATTTGTTGTGATATTTTTTATAAAGCGCTTTATTTATTTCCGACAGAGTGAAATATGTTCATATTTCATAACCGTTTATGCGAAGTTAATCGAGTTGATTAACTTCTTATAATGAAATTCAATGAAAAACCTTAGACCCATTTGAGAGTCAATGAATCGGGCTGATTGACTGACTCTTGAATTGTCCATTTATTCGGACAGTTTGGGGGTGCGCAACTATGTGTTGTGTAGTTGGCGGTCTACAAGGTTAGGTTTCGATTGTGGGAAATTTGGTTTATATCCCCTCAATGTTCTACGAATGCGTACTATATATTTGTTTATAATATCTACGTCGTGCATTTGGGGAACTATAGGGAGATACTGCCGAAATTTTCCTCGATCGAAACTTACCCTCGTAGGTCGCAAACTACACAGCACAGAACGTGAACTCTCGAATGGGATAGGGCCAAATCACTGGAGGCATAAGGAGACGAGCTGTTTTTTATTTTAACTTGTTCTAATTACGGGACAATGTTAACTCAATTACTTACATTGACTCTATGTTGTGAAAGCAGGCACAATGGACAGAGGCTGGATGTAAATGTTTTATAGATCTTCTAATCAGTATTTGGATGGGATCGATAACTTCATTGCCTTTGCACGTAGTCATTGCAGTGATGAAAGACGTATCAGGTGTATGTGCCGTAAATGTAACAACCGCAGTTGGATGCCGTTGAATGAGGTCCAAACTCATCTGGAATGGAATGGGATCGTACACAACTACACTAATTGGATCTATCACAGTGAAGAAATATTTTCCGCATCGACATCTTTGGTTCCCGAGACCCGTCGGGACGAAAGTGCTTTGGAGGGACGATGTGAAAATGATCAAGTCGTTGAGTTATTAACCGATGCTTATCCTCCCGCATCGGATGATATGGACGATGAGGCACCCAAGTTGTAATCCGAAGACTCTGAGCTCCATGACGAGAGATTGTTGAAAGAAGCTCAGCGCGAATTGTACCCCGGTTGTAAATCATTTTCGGTTCTAGGGGCACTTGCGGAGTTGATGCACATGAAAGTTGAGTATAATCAAACGAACAAGCATTTTGATCACATGGTGGACATCATCATCCGAATGCTCCCTGAAGACAACTGTTTGCCTAAAGATTTATATAGCTCGAAGAAGTTGTTGAAGGGCCTCGGTTTTGGGTATATCAAGATCCATGCATGAAAGAAAAATTGTGCATTGTTTGTCGGTGAATTCGAGCAGCTTGGCAAATGCAATGAGCCTAGATTTCAAAAGAACAAGATTCTGAACAAGGTGTTGCGTTATTTTCCACTGAAGCCAAGGTTACAAAGATTCTACATGTCGTCCCACACAGCCGGTGATATGAGGTGGCACAAGGATGAACACATTGATGATGATGTACTGAGGCATCCGGCCGATGGAGAGGCTTGGAAGGAATTTGATAAGATGTATCCCGAGTTTGCTGCGGAGCCAAGAAATGTCAGATTAGGGCTCGCTATTGACGGGTTTAATCTGTTTGGGAGTTTTGCAAAGCCCTGTAGCACTTGGCATGTGGTTATGGTTCCATATAACTTGCCTCCTTGGAGATGCATGAAGAAAGAATTCACAATCCTTAGTACTTTGATACCGGGGCCTAAATCGCCAAGTAATTCCATCGATGTGTATTTGCGGCCGTTGATTGACGAGCTCGTGGATCTGTGGGAAAATGGTGTCCGAATATACGACAAGTGCAGTGGAGAAATGTTCACTCTACGAGCGGCCGTAATGTGGACAATTAATGATTTTCCTGCTTATGGTATGTTGTCGGGATGAAGCACCAAGGCCTATCTTGCTAGCCCGACATGTGGACCAGACACAACGTCCTTTTGGCACGCATCTAAGGTATGCTACTTGGGTACGAGTAGGTTTCTACCCTGGGATCACCGATGACGAATGCAATCTAACTCATTTGATGACAAATCAGAGTTACGAGCTCGACCAAGGGAGAGGTGCGGTGATGAGATATTATCCAAACTGAACAGTATATATGACTTCGTCACACGAGGATCGAAACCAGCTGAACAGGAAAATTGGACGAAAAGAGCATATTCTTCCGGTTGGCATATTGGTCGAAATTGAAAATCAGACCCATCGCGGAACCTATGCACATCCAGAAGAATGTTGATGAGAGTGTTGTGGGAACGACTTTACCCATTGAAGACAAGTCAAAGGACACAAAAATACTCGTCTGGGCATGCAAGAAATGGGGATTCGGCCTAATTTGTGGTCAAAAGTCGGCAATGGAAAATACATCATGGATAATCCAAGTTATACATTTATGCCGGAGAATAAGAAAAAATTCCTAAAGTGGTTGCAGGGTGTGAAATTTCCTGACGGGTACGCCGGCAACATATCCCGAAGTGTTAGCACCGACGGTGGGACCATTGCTGGTATGAAGAGCCATGACTATCATGTTTTGCTACGACTCATTCCGATTGGTATTAGGCCTTTCTTGGAGCCTAGTATTGTTGAGACGATAGTTTATTTGTCTCAATTCTTCTAGATACTATGTGCTAGATCGTTGGTTAAGGCGGACCTCAAAGAAATTAACGAGGATATTGTGTACATCATGTGTCGGCTAGAGCAAATATATCCACCTGCATTCTTTGATGTAATGGTGCACCTACTAATACATCTACCGGATGAGGCAAAGCTAGCTGGCCCGGTGCAATATCATTGGATGTACCCAATCGAAAGGTATAACTTATCCCTACTATTTGATAATATTTCCTTACCATCATGTATCTATGTGAATGATAATGTAAATTTCCTTGCAGAATGTTAGGTACGCACAAGCGGTACGTTCGGAATAAGACACGTCTCGAAGGTTCTATAGCGGAGGCGTACATTGAAAGGAGGCACTGAAATTTTGTGCAATATACCTTCGGAATGTTGAAACTTCCTTCAATAGGGCGTCGCGCAATGATGATGGTGGTCAACGCCCAGAGACCCTATCTGTATTTGCCCAACCCGCACGACCATTCGGCACTGGTCCAATCTCGGAGCCGTTCACCAATAGCGACATGGATATGGCTCATTGGTTCATACTAAACAACTTTGACGAAGTCTGGCCCTTCCACGAGCAGCACGAGGGGTAGATGAAGGCCCAATTTCCTTCTAATTGGGAAGAAATGGACAAACAACTGTTTCCACGTTGGTTTTCCGAGCATGTAAGTCAAATGTTTTACTTGCAAATTTCTTATGTCAGGACCCGTCCCGAATTTCCCCTCGAAACCCGGGAAGAACCCTGATCCCGTCTGACAACCTAAGAAAAGGTTCCCAAAATACCCTTCAATCCTTACAAAATATAATAACCATAATAAATACTTCCTCTTGTCAGACAAGGGACTTAAGCACTCAATAATTCCCGTAATTAATGACCAATCAAATACCATATAATATCAGAGCGTCTAAGTAGGATAAAGAGTAAAATTTAGATATCCTACTCAAATATAATTACACAGCGCAGTCGAAGTACTAATGCCTCAGCCTCGAGATCAATGTTCGCGTCAACTCTACTCAACTGCCTGAAGGGGATTTAAACACAAAAGTTGTGAGTGGACAAAAATAATCATTTATAAATTCCTTTTCGAAGAAATACCTTTCTTCCCCTCCATTTATAAAATCATGCATGCATAACATAAAACAATTTATCATACTAAAACATCATATGTAAATGACCAAAAATTCTCATTTCTCTTTGAAACCACATAGTTGGACTCACATAAAATCTGTATAATAAAAATACCTCGTGATCCACAATTTGGTTTGAAAACTCTCTTCAAAGGAGTTTAAAATCATTTAATTTAATATGGACACAAAATATCTCAAATTCAAATCATTTTGTTCCATCTGCCACATAATATCTCAAATTTCACTGTTCCCGACATATCCATAACACACCAGGGTATCCCTTGAGATGTGTTCAAATCTGTACAACTCTGTGTACCATCTGTACTATCTGTACTCTCTGTACTATGCATAGACAGCTTCGCAACCTGGCGGAGCAAGGCCCCTCAACACCTAAGGTCCGAACCCTCAACAACTGGTAGAGCAAGGCCCCTCAACACCAGTCAGAGCAACAATAACCATCGGGACGGGAACCAGTGAATCAAATCCATACTTTGAAATCTTTGTTTCTCGGCCTAAGCCAAATTCTTTGCAATATCATTTTATGGCCAAAATCAATAAATCATAATTATGGGTCTCAACCCAAATCACATACTCAAATAGTTACCACGTCAAAACGATATCAAAATCGAATACAAAAACCAGGCCATTTCTCAAAACATACTTTCACTGAAATATTGTAAAACATGTGTCCAGCATCATTTCTAAAATCCAGAAATTCATTGCACCCATACATAACAGTATTTAAAATCAAAGATACATTTATGCATGCATTACAGTTTATAAACCAAAAGTCCACTCACAAACCTGTTCAAGCAAGCTCAATCCCGAACTGTACGCTCCCCTGAAGCTTCTGGAGCAGTATCGCATGTCCAAATTAATAATCGGGTTACCAGCTAATCATAAGAACCTTAAATATAAACCCCCTAAACCCCAGGAGTCTAACTATGATGGCCTAGAAAACGCAGCAACTTTAAAACGTCCGAAACAACCCCTAAACGACATCCGATCGACTCGAAACCTGCGCCAACAGGTCCGAAACGTCAAAAACTACTTGCCACGCGCCGACGGAAGGTCGGCACACGCACCCACGCGCCGCCACGCGCCCTCACGCGCCGGTCACGCGCCTGGACCGGTCCAACTCGGTCCAACTCGGCCTGACCCGATCCAACTCGGCCTGACCGGTCCAACTCGGCCTGACCGGTTCACTCAACCCGACCGGTTCACTCAACCCGACCGGTCACCGGCGACTCGCCGGAGAAGACGACCGGCTGCCGTCGCCGTCGTCGGAAGCTGGCCGGAGAAGATGACCGGCAGCGCCGTCGCCGCCGTCTGGTTTCGCCGGAATCCTCCATTTCCGGCCGAAACTTCAAGCTTTCCTAACTTCCTCAAAACTCAACCATGTTTCACAAATTTTATGTCTAAATCTATCTACTCGAACCCAGGAATCCAAATATGACCTCAAAACCACAAACACGTACTTGTGCTAGCCGAAAAATCGATGGGAAGGTCCGGAACTTCCTATCCTCGGTTCAGCTTCCTCCGTGGTCCTCTCCTTCGATGGTTGGTACGGTTGTGATCGTGGGAAGGAGTAGAATACGATTAGTTGATCAAAACGGGAAGCTAAAGCCTTGAAATCAAAGTTGACTTTATGGTTTTTCTTTGGTATTTTTCGCACGATTTCGGGTTGAAGGTTGTGTTTCTGTTTGTTTTTGTCACAGAGAGAGAAGAAAGAGATGATAAAGATGAAATGAAGATAAGGTGGATCAGATAAACTCTGATTTGGGGGTTAAAAATATCTACCCAAGTCAAAAATTACCAAAATGCCCTTGCACATCTAGACCCATAACTTTCGTCCACGAATTCCGTTTTCTGCGTGCCGCCTGTCTACGAACTCGTGAGTTCGAGACCTACGCAACGGTATCCAAAACACCACCGAAAGTGTCTCGAAATAAATTTTGACTTCCATGCCCTTTACCGACCAAGGGAAAAATCATCATTTTACATAAATAATTTACTTAAATCCAATAATTGAAATTCCGGGTTGTTACAATCTACCCCCCTTAAGAAATTTCGTCCTCGAAATTCAACTCTACCCTTGGAACAAATAAGGATACTGCGTCCGCATTAGTTCCTCGGTTTCCCACGTGGCTTCCTCCACGTTATGATTCCTCCACAACACTTTAACTAGAGGAATACTGTTTCTGCGCAGTACCTTTTCTTTCCAATCCAAAATTTGCACCGGTTGCTCCTCAAAGGTCAAATCATCCTTCAGCTCAAGTGGCTGCTCTCCCAATACGTGAGATTCATCAAACAGATATTTCCGGAGCAAAGATACATGAAAAACATTATGAACTCTGGATAATTCCGATGGTAAAGCAAGACGATATGCCACTGGTCCTATCCTCTCCAAAATCTCATACAGACCAATGTAGCGAGGACTCAGTTTTCCTCGTCTACCAAAACGTACCACTCCCTTCCAAGGAGATAGTTTCAAGAACACCCAATCACCTACCTCAAACTCAAGGTCTCTAGTTCTACGGTCTGCATAGCTCTTCTGGCGATCCTGAGCTGTCTTCAACATTTCTCTGATGATCCTTATCTTTTCCTCAGTCGTATCAACCAACTCTGGTGTTGACAGTTTCCTTTCACCCACTTCGTTCCAACATAATGGTGTCCTGCACTGCCTCCCATATAGTGCCTCGAAAGGAGACATCCCAATACTCGACTGATAACTATTATTATAAGCAAATTCCATCAGAGCCAGGTGTGAATCCCAGTTCCCTTTAAACTGTAGTACACAAGCTCTCATCATATCCTCCAAAACCTGGATTGTCCTCTCAGACTGACCATCCGTCTGAGGATGAAAAGCTGTACTAAAATGCAAGCTAGTGCCAAAAGCCTTCTGCAAACTCCGCCAAAACCTGGAGGTAAATCTAGGATCCCTGTCCGAAACAATGGACTCTGGAGTCCCATGTAGCCGTATGATCTCATCAATAAACAATTTGGCATACCGACTCATCCGAAAATCTTCCCGCACTGGCAAGAAATGTGCAGACTTCGTGAGTCTATCAACAATTACCCATATCCCATCATGTCCCTGCTGTGTCCTTGGAAGTTTATACACAAAATCCATCGTAATGTGATCCCACTTCCATTCCGGAATAGGTAATGGTTGAAGTGCCCCATATGGTTTCTGCCTCTCTGCTTTCACTTGCTGACACGTCAGGCATCTACTCACAAACTCAGCAATTTCCCTTTTCATTCCAGTCCACCAATAGTATTTCCTTAGGGTATGATACATCTTGGTACCTCCTGGATGCATAGCGTAAGCCGAACTATGAGCCTCATCAAGAATTTCCCTCTTTAGCTCCAACTCATTCGGTACGCACAACCAGCCATCCCTAACCAAGGCTCCATCATCCCTAAGCGCATAGTCCTGCCTGTTTCCAGCCTCCAACTCCATCCTGATAATGCACAACGTAGGATCCTGGAGTTGATTCTCAATAATCCGATCAATCAGAACAGGCCTCACATGGAAACTAGCCAACAAAGCCCCCTGGCTATCCATGTCCAGTACTATCCTTGCTCTACGGAACTCTACCAATAACGGTAGGTAGACTGTATGCAAATGGGCCAAAGAACCCATGGATTTCCTGCTCAATGCATCCGCCACAACATTGGCTTTCCCTAGATGGTACTCTATAGTACAATCATAATCCTTTATTAGCTCAAGCCATCTTCTCTGCTTCAGATTCAGGTCCTTTTGGGTGAACAAGTACTTTAAACTCTTATGGTCGGTGAAGATCCGACACGTCTCCCCGTACAAATAATGTCGCCAGATTTTCAATGCATGCACCACTGCAGCTAACTCCAAATCATGTGTGGGGTAATTCAACTCATGGGGTTTGAGTTGTCTAGAAGCATACGCTATCACCTTTCCATGCTGCATCAACACACAACCTATACCCTGCAATGAGGCATCACTATACACCTCGAATCCCACAGTATCATCAGGAAGGGTCAATACTGGAGCAGAAGTCAACCTCCTCTTCAGCTCCTGAAATCCCTGTTCACAATCAGCTCCCCAGTTAAACTTGACTCCTTTCCTCGTCAACCGAGTCAACGGCCCTGCTATCGTAGAAAATCCTTCTACAAATCGTCGATAATATCCTGCCAAACCCAGAAAACTCCTCACCTCTGTCACTGTCCTCGGTTGCTCCCAGTTTGCCACTGCCTCAACCTTTTGGGGATCTACGTTGATACCCTCAGCCGAAATCACATGACCTAAGAATCCAACTTCGGTCAACCAAAACTGGCATTTACTGAACTTGGCAAACAAATGCTTTTTCCTAAGCATATTCAGCACCAACCTTAAGTGTTTCTCATGTGCCTTAGCACTCCTCGAATACACCAAGATGTCATCGATGAACACAATCACAAACCGATCCAAATACTTTTGGAACACCCTGTTCATCAAATCCATAAATGCTGCTGGGGCATTAGTCAACCCGAAAGGCATCACCAGGAACTCATAATGACCATAACGAGTCCTGAAAGCTGTTTTCTCAACATCCCCTTAAGTTGATCAAACAAATCATCTATCCTTGGCAAAGGATACTTATTCCGCACCGTAGCCCTGTTTAGCTTCCGGTAGTCAATACACAATCTCAGACCACCATCCTTTTTCCTCACAAATAACACTGGTGCACCCCATGGTGAAACACTTGGGCGAATAAATCCCATATTCACCAAGTCCTACAACTGAGTCTTTAACTCTCGCAATTCTGCTGGTGCCAATCTATACGGTGCCTGCGAGATAGGTTGAGTACCTGGCAAAAGCTCGATGGTGTACTCAATCTCCCGGTGAGGTGGCAATCCCGGAAGATCATCTGGAAACACATCAGAGAACTCACTCACCACTGGAATATCCTCCACTCTCATCGGAGTATCCCGAGAATCAAACACATGAGCCAAATAACCCTCACAACCTTTCCTCAGCAATTTCTCAGCGGTTAAAGCTGATATCACTCCACAGGGTAGTACCCTACGATCTCCCCTGAATGTAAGTTCCGGTAAACCTGGACTCCGGAAATCCATTCTCTTGTCATAACAATCAATAGAGGCATGGTGCATAGTCAACCAATCCATCCCCAGAATCACATCAAAATCAAAAATATCTAAGGGGATTAAATCTGCCTCTAATGCATGACCTTCCACTAACACTGGACAATTACGAATCACGAGATTCGCCACTAACATATTCCCAGTAGGAGTACTAATACCCATGTCCCAACCAATTGGAGACAATTCTCTATCAGCAAACAATGTAAAACCCCGAGAAATAAAAGAATGAGTCGCCCCAGGATCTATTAAAACATAAGCATCACGGTTAAAAATAGATAACGTACCCGTGACCACATCTGGTGCTGTTCGGGCCTCCTGTTGCGACATAGCAAACACTCGGGCTTGTGTATCCAACGATCGACCACGACCCCACTGTCTGCCTCTGGCCCTGTTGGACCCACGGGCCCTGTTTGTCCAATTGGCCCAGTTGGCCCCACTGGATTGACTCTGACTTCCAGCTGCAAAACCGGACGTCTGAACTGTCCTCTGCCTCTGTTCATTAGTACCCCGCCCCCAGGAACTACTGGCCGGATAAAGATGTGGGAAAAATCTCTTTATGTGACCAACCTCCCCACAGAAGAAACATCCAGTGTCACCGGGGCTGCCACTCAGTCTTTTAGTTGACTGCACTGAAGCACCACTAAAACGGGCGGATGACTGGGTGTGCCAGTCCAGCAGCAGTTTAGGGGTCCCAGGCGACACCGGGATCGCTGGGATATTGGAGCCTCTAGTCAGGGACCGTCTCAGAGAGGCAGTTTCAGCTCTGGATCTACTGGGGGTGAGGGATCCGGTTCAGGCAGGTATTTGATTGGTCATTAATTACGGGAATTATTGAGTGCTTAAGTCCCTTGTCTGACAAGAGGAAGTATTTATTATTGTTATTATATTTTGTAAGGATTGAAGGGTATTTTGGGAACCTTTTCTTAGGTTGTCAGACGGGATCAGGGTTCTTCCCGGGTTTCGAGGGGAAATTCGGGACGAGTCCTGACAATTAGTATCAGAGCGTCTAAGTAGGATAAAGAGTAAAATTTAGATATCCTACTAAAATATAATTACACAGCGCAGTCGAAGTACTAATGCCTCAGCCTCGAGATCAATGTTCGCGTCAACTCTACTCAACTGCCTGAAGGGGGTTTAAACACAAAAGTTGTGAGTGGACAAAAATAATCATTTATAAATTCCTTTTCGAAGAAATACCTTTCTTCCCCTCCATTTATAAAATCATGCATGCATAACATAAAACAATTTATCATACTAAAACATCATATGTAAATCACCAAAAATTCTCATTTCTCTTTAAAACCACATAGTTGGACTCACATAAAATCTGTATAATAAAAATACCTCGTGATCCACAATTTGGTTTGAAAACTCTCTTCAAAGGAGTTTAAAATCATTTAATTTAATCTGGACACAAAATATCTCAAATTCAAATCATTTTGTTCCATCTGCCACATAATATCTCAAATTTCACTGTTCCCGACATATCTATAACACACCAGGGTATCCCTTGAGATGTGTTCAAATCTGTACAACTTTGTGTACCATCTGTACTATCTGTACTCTCTGTACTATGCATAGACAGCTTCGCAACCTGGCGGAGCAAGGCCCCTCAACACCTAAGGTCCGAACCCTCAACAACTGGTAGAGCAAGGCCCCTCAACACCAGTCAGAGCAACAATAACCATCGGGACGGGAACCAGTGAATCAAATCCATACTTTGAAATCTTAGTTTCTCGGCCTAAGCCAAATTCTTTGCAATATCATTTTATGGCCAAAATCAATAAATCATAATTATGGGTCTCAACCCAAATCACATACTCAAATAGTTACCACGTCAAAACGATATCAAAATCGAATACAAAAACCAGGCCATTTCTCGAAACATACTTTCACTGAAATATTGTAAAACATGTGTCCAGCATCATTTCTAACATCCAGAAATTCATTGCACCCATACATAACAGTATTTAAAATCAAAGATACATTTATGCATGCATTACAGTTTATAAACCAAAAGTCCACTCACAAACCTGTTCAAGCAAGCTCAATCCCGAACTGTACGCTCCCCTGAAGCTTCTGGAGCAGTATCGCTTGTCCAAATTAATAATCGGGTTACCAGCTAATCATAAGAACCTTAAATATAAACCCCCTAAACCCCGGGAGTCTAACTATGATGGCCTAGAAAACGCAGCAACTTTAAAACGTCCGAAACAACCCCTAAACGACATCCAATCGACTCGAACACTGCGCCAACAGGTTCGAAACGTCAAAAACTACTTGTCACGCGCCACCGTGACCTCAGACTCGGCCCCACGCGCCGCCACGCGCCGACGGAAGGTCGGAACACGCGCCGGTCACGCGCCTGCTACAGTACCCACGCGCTTGGACCGGTCCAACCTGGTCCAACTCGGCCTGACCCGGTCCAACTCAGCCTGACCGGTCCGACTCGGCCTCACCGGTTCACTCAACCCGACCGGTTCACTCAACCCGACCAGTCACCGGCGACTCGCCGGAGAAGGAAACCGGCTGCCGTCCCCGTCGCCGGAAGCTGGCCGGAGAAGATGACCGGCAGCGCCGTCGCCGCCGTCTGGTTTCGCCGGAATCCTCCATTTCCGACCGAAACTTCAAGCTTTCCTAACTTCCTCAAAACTCAACCATGTTTCACAAATTTTATGTCTAAATCTATCTACTCGAACCCAGGAATCCAAATATGACCTCAAAACCACAAACACGTACTTGTGCTAGCCGAAAAATCGATGGGAAGGTCCGGAACTTCCTATCCTCGGTTCAGCTTCCTCCGTGGTCCTCTCCTTCGATGGTTGGTACGGTTGTGATCGTGGGAAGGAGTAGAATACGATTAGTTGATCAAAACGGGAAGCTAAAGCCTTGAAATCAAAGTTGACTTTATGGTTTTTCTTTGGTATTTTTCGCACGATTTCGGGTTGAAGGTTGTGTTTCTGTTTGTTTTTGTCACAGAGAGAGAAGAAAGAGATGATAAAGATGAAATGAAGATAAGGTGGATCAGATAAACTCTGATTTGGGGGTTAAAAATATCTACCCAAGTCAAAAATTACCAAAATGCCCTTGCACATCTAGACCCATAACTTTCGTCCACGAATTCCGTTTTCTGTGTGCCGCCTGTCTACGAACTCGTGAGTTCGAGACCTACGCAACGGTATCCAAAACACCACCGAAAGTGTCTCGAAATAAAATTTGACTTCCATGCCCTTTACCGACCAAGGGTAAAATCGTGCTTTTACATAAATAATTTACTTAAATCCAATAATTGAAATTCCGGGTTGTTACATCTTAAATTGGTTTTAAGTTTACTAATTTCGTTTCTTGTGTGTATCTTACCATATAACATAGCTTAAAGATGTCAACTCGCCAAATTTCAATAAAGAATTAATGCAGCTGGCTATTGGCCTATTATGAGGAGAAATGTACGCTGGTTGTCACATTAACGGAGTTAAGTTCGTGTGCACAGAACGAGACGACAAATTGTCTACGCAAAACAGCGGGGTCTTCGAGCCGGAGGATGGGAAAAATGCTGATATGGGGTTCTACAGCAAATTGTTAAGTGTGGTTAAGGTGTTATATGCAGACCGTAAGGAAGTTGTTTTGTTCAAGTGTCATTGGTTTGATACGAACCCAAGTATGTACCCAGGCATTGTCATTAAAGATCAGTTATGTACCTCTGTAAACACAAACACCCGGTGGTTTGAGAGTGTTCCCTACATCCTCGCTAGTACGGCGAAACAAGTATTCTATGTGGATGATCCAAAAGTTGGTTGTGGTTGGAAAGTAGCTGAGATGGTGAATCATAGAAACATTTGGGACTTGGATGACCGATACCATGAAGAAGATGGGGAAAAAGACGATGACCAAATCGTTTACCAGGTGGATTCCTCGGCATCCACCCATAACGTGGATGGAGTACGGACCAATGACATCATCCCACCAATTGCGATTGATGACATTTTTATTGATCTCGGGGAATTAGAACAAATTGATAGTGATTCGGAGGAATCAAGTACTGTACACATCTCAGATGACGAGCGTGAATGGGAGGGGGAAAGCGAATCCGACACCGAATGAATGTTGTAAATTAGAAATTTCATTTATATATGTAATATCCATCTTCAAATCAATAAATGTGATTTATATGTATGTTTTATGATATCATTCACAAAAGTTTCAATTAATCTTTTATATGTGTACTAAAGCCACAAACTTTGATGTCCTCATTCTTGAATCAGCTTCCCAACATTTCATCTTATTTGATAAAATAGTGTATACAACAAACAATTAATTATAACAAATATAAAAAATAAAAAATTTAAACTAAATCTAATTTGAATTTATAAAAACTAACAGACATTTGCCCGACGAATATACTTTTACATCCGTCGGGCAAAGGCTTCAAATATCATCAATACATGTTTCTCTGTTCGGTGGGCGGTTGCCAAAACTGGGAGATTATGCCCGACGAATATTTATCTATATTCGTCGGGCAATATATACCAGATTCAATTTACATTTATTTATTAAACAACTTTTTTTAATTACTTACGAGATGAAATGGACCGATCTAATAGTCCACTTTAATGGTAGGTACTCATAGATCGCCTACGCGAAAAATTACCCAATTTGGAAATCACGGGATTAGGTAACGGTGCGCGACGATTTAACGGTTATATAACGTTTCTTCACAACCGAACGACTTGAAATCTTCAAAACATCAAGCTTTTCGATGGGCGAGATCTAGGCACGTAAAATCAAAAAATGAATGGTAAGATTTGTAAAATTCAATCGTTTGAATATGAATAGAACCAAAACTTCCAAAATTATTTTGAAGTTTCCTTCAAGTGTTTAAACTCCTAGATGAATATGCTTATTTTCCGATTTTTAATAATTTAAAAATTAAAATGGACCGATCTAACCGTCCACATTTATGGTAGGTACTCATAGATCGACTACGCGAAAAATTACCCAATTTGGAAATCCCGGGATTAGGTTACGGTGCTTGACGATTCAACGGTTACACAACATTTCTTCACGATCGGACGGCTTGAAATACTCAAAACATAAAGATTTTTGGCGGGTGAGGTCTACAGACTTAAAAAGTAACTATTGAACGGTCAATTTTTTTGAAATTCAATCGTTTTAATATCAATTGAACCAAAACTACGAAAAACCCATTGAAATTCACAAACTTAACGATCGAGGCACATACTCTCAGAAAAACATGACGATAACGATCGATGGGGTTTTAGGCATGTAAAACCAAAAATTGAACGGTCCCGATGTTGAAAATTCTATCGTCGGACCTGATTTTCAGATCAATCATAAACACAACATCATAACACTTTAGCCCGACGTAGTAAACTATTCGTCGGGCAATATGTAATTATTCGTCGGCCAACAATAGAAACGTCGTCGGCCAACAATAGAAATGTCGTTGGGTAACGTAAATAAAACGCTCAATTTTTTCCCCGAAAATTTAAAACATTCCGCCAAAATTTTCGCAAAATCTCAAACTTACCTCGTATTGTTGCCCGACGAATATGTAAACAGTTACCCGACCAATATCCACTGCTTGTTTTTTACCCGACAAACATTCCTGCAAAAATTTCGCGAAATCTCAAACTTACCGTGTATCCACTGCTTATCGTTACCCGACGAATATGTAAACAGTTACCTGATGAATATCAATCGTTTGTTTTTACCCGACGAACATGTTCGTCGGGCAAGGTCAATCAGACAGATAAATTAGACCGACTCTTTTTCTTCTTCCTTCTTCTTCATTTTCCTTATTATCTCCCGAACCCGCATCTCTCTGCAACTCAGACTCCAGCCCTCACTCCAGCCGTTCCGGTCGCCGCAACTCCAACCCTTTCTAGCTCTCTCTCACTAAGAATCCAGCCCTAACTCCGCCGCCCTAGCAATCTCCCACGCCGCCTCTCTCTCACTGAGGTTAGGTGTCGTCGCCGCCCCTATCCTCGCCGGCAGTTTCTTCAAGGTCGAACTCATTGTCCCTATCTCTCTATTGTTAATGTAGATTGATTATTGTTAATTTTGATTGGTTAAATTTAAATTTTAATTTGGATTGAAATTTCAATTTAAATTTGGTTTGGATATTATGAAATTGTATTGAAATTTGGATTTGATTATTACAGATTGTGCATTATTGTCAAATTTGCAGATTGTGAATTTAGGGGGATTAGTTGAATATTGTGATTTTGGATTGGATTGAAATATAAATATTTGTTTATTATAATGTTGAAATTTTGAAGATTTGTTTGGATTGGAATATAATAGTTGAAATTTTGATGTTTGGTACAATGTTGAAATTGGTATAATGTTATGAATTTTGCATATGATTTTTGTTATGATTTTGGATATGAATTTTATGTGAATTTTGGATATGTGAACTTTATGAATTTTGGATATTTGAATTTAAAAAAATTTATGAGAATTTTTTATATGGTGTAGGATATGTGAATTTTGGATATGTGAGTTTTATAAATTTGGATATTATTATCGTATGTTTGGATTAATTTGTAAGTTTGATTTTATTCCCGAAATTTGGATTTAGAAATTTAGGTATAATGTTGTGAATTTTGAGTTTAGTACTTTTGGATTAATTAGTATTTTAGGTTTAATTTTTATTTGTGTTGGCTTTATTTTAATAAATTAGAATTTGGTGGTTTTAGTTTTTAGATACCAATTTACTAATTTTTAATAAATAAAAAATTGGTTTATTTATTTATTTTGATTGGAATTAAAAAATGTTGGTTAATTTTAAATGTGGTTTTGTTTTTATTTTTTGAATTTAATATTTAATATTAAAAATGTTTGGTTTTTTTTATTTAATTAAAAATATGTTGGTTAATTTTATATTAATTATTTTATATTTCTTATTGTAGATGTCGCATCGCACCTTAATCACGTCTAGGACCCGCCCCTGCCCTGATCCCGTTGATGATCATGCGCCGGAGGAGGCAGCCCCTGACTCGGTTGCCTCAACAGCGGCGTCGGTTTAGCCACCGATGTTGGATCATCAGTGACCCGGTGCCCAATCGGCTCGTCGACAGCACAGCAAGAAACGGGGGGAACCCCGTACCGACCCCCAGCCCTCACAAGACGACGCCGGAGCAGACGAAATAACAACTAATGTTGAAGCACTCCCTAAGGGTAAGTTGATTATTCTGTTTATTTAACCAACCGTTTTTATTTGTTACTCATTTTATGTACGAATGTTCATCGAATTTGCAGGGAAGTCGGTGAACGTGCGAAGGATAAACCTGGGGTTGACATCCCAGCAAATTTGTAGGACAACGAATGCAAAGATACTGGTGGTGTACGTGACGCGCCCCCGGTCCGCGCCGGTAAAAATCCACAGCCTCCTTGTGCATGACATTGGCGCGAATCTTCGCACCAAGTCCCTGATGATGGGGGAGACTTTCAGAACCCATCCCCCGGAGGAGATCACGGGCTGTTGGGGAGAGTTATCTGTACATGTTTCTCCCTTTTTTTACACTAATTCCTTTTTTTTTTATTATTATTTTACTAACTTTAATAATTTATTGCAGATCAATTTTGAGTTCAACTTGGAGGACGTCGACGTCAATAGATACCTGAGACACCACTGGCAGTTACGGTATGCCGACTGGAAGTACGAGCTCCACAAGTACTACAAGAGCTGGCCTTCCCTGGAGGAAGCTCGGGCAAATCCTCCGGAGGGGTTGGACGGGCCGAAACAAGCAGGGTGGTTGTGGTTGTGCAACCATTTCATGTCCCCCACCTATGTGGTACATACTATCCACCTAGTTAATTAATTAATTAATTTTTTTATGTTATTTTCCGTTTGAAAATATAATTTTTGTTTTTACGAATGAACAACGAAAATCAGTTGCCAACATATAAAATCGGGGAGCGAAGAAATTCAACCACCATGGGGGGTCACGATCCTTATCGACCCGACAGGAGGATCAGCGAATTGCCGAGTCGATGTTCCCAGAGGTGGATGCCTGGGGGCAAGTGTACGCTGGACGGGGGGACCAAGAGGCTGACAAAATTCATGTAAGTTTATTTTTTGTAGATTAAACATTAATTTTTAATTTGATAATTATATTTCTAATTAATATTTATTCGAATTTGTAGGAGGCGATGGAACAAGACGTCCAGTCGACACAGGCTGAGCTCACACAACAGCATCCCGTAGTGTCGTTGGAGCAGCAGTTCCCGGATCTCGAGAAGTCGATTGCCATCTTGGAGCGACGACTTGGATAGTGCGGGATGTCTCTAGTCACTCGTCGAGTTCATCTTGGGCAGGCAATCTCGAGGAGATGTCGGAGCTCAAGAGAAACTTTGAGTTCTTCCAGGCCGAAAATGCTGAGATCAAGGCTCATTACACGCAGATCCAGGCCCAAAACGATCAAATCAAGATAGCCCTCGCCAAGGTGCATGACCGCTTGGGTGAGCGTGGATAGGATGAGCTTTTGTCACAGCCTCAGCTCTCGTCCCAACAGCCCGCCCAGGATCCCGACCACCCCGACCCGTCGCCAAGTTGTTAGAATGTAATATGTAAAACATTGTTTTAGTTTTAATTATGTAAAAACATAACATTAATTTTTCTAAATATTTTTTTTTTAATTTGATTCTTTTTATTCTTTTAATTGTATTTTTTAAAAATATTTTTATTTTAATTATATATATTTATTTAATTATATAACTTATTAAAATTATATTTTTAAATATTAAGATTTGGCCTGACAAATAATCATTTCGTTGGGCACAGTAAGACAATTCGATGCACTCCTACCGAATTTTTGTATCTTTTCCTGGCAAAAGGAATCCGTCGGGCAAACGTTGTTGACATTTTTTTTGCTCGACAAATCATAGGCGACGAATGAGTTAGTCGGGTAAACTTTAAATTGCTCGGCGAATTCACTGTTTTCGTCGACTAACTTCAAGTCCGACTGCAATAGCCCAGCGAAAATTGCCCGACTGAGGTTCGCCGGTTTTAATGTGGCCCAACGAAGTCCGAACGTGGCTCGACGAATAGGTTTCTCCGAGCAAGCCGGATTTTATTGTAGTGCTAGGAAGTGATGTGCAATCCTAGGAATGTCATGGATCTTTTCACAGATTATTTTTACCATAATCCTCGATGCAAAGTCATTTATTAAGTCATGCAATTAAAATGGCCAGTTTTAAAAACACAACATAAACTCAATTAAAACAGTGAATCAATCCACCAAGGCAAACAAAATAATCAAACCAAGCGCCAATACCAAATTAAGAAGTTGTCATGGTTAGGGCTTCAAGATCAGCCTAACTTAAAAGAAACTACTCACTACACATAATGAATAACATAAGCATGAACTATATTGAAAAAAGATTCGAAAGATTAAACCCAAACTATACTCTCAAGGGAAAACTCCATGCACGGCTGTGAGCAGTTCTTCAAGTGAACATCTTGATCTTCGTGAACAAACCTCACGAGCAATGCTTGAAAACAGTAAAGTAAAAGTGTCTACAATGTGTCTAAGGTGGCGTCCCTAAAACACCGAACAATGGCTCCTTTTTATAGAGAAGGGACAAACATTGTTCTACACGAATTAGAAATAGAAACATACACTATAGTGTTCTAGAATGTCTATTATACTTCTAAGCAACTAAGAAATCCTTAAAATGATGGAAAACTAATCAAAATACGGCTAGAATTAAGAAATGCTAGTTGGCACTTTGGGCAGACAGCTGTCTCGGTCAGGACCCAGGGCAGGCCCTAAATGTCGGTGACTTGGCCCTAGGTATGACTTCATCGCACCTTGGCGCGCCTTAGCACATGGATGGCTTCATTATGGCACAAAAGGTCTGGAAGTACTTTGTGTCTCAATCAAATAGCTGAAGGATTGAAAATGGCATCATTTGGCCCTACCGGGCCATGGCAAGAACTTGTTGATATATCGACACTCTTAGGCGCAGTCGCGGGATAGGATCTTGGCTTGAGTCTGGCACGACCTTGGACATGTCATGGACAAGTCCTTGGCATGAACTTGGCAAGGCATTGGGCTCGGCTTTGAGTGTCTTTAGGGACATGTCAGGGACACGTCCTGACTCGATTCTTGGCATGACCAAGGGATGTCATGGGCTTCATTTGCTGGTCCTCATACATAGTTTTGGGACCCGGATGGCTCGATTTGAGGCACTTGACTTGCGCCCTAAATAGGGTGCACTGACACGTCCTGACACAAGTCAGGACCCGATATGGATTTGAGGATATCTCCCTCATTTGAACTCTGATTTGGAATTAGGTTAACTTTCTAAATTCTGCACATGTCTCACAAAAGCATCACTTTCTACTATGGTTGACATGAATTAAATCAAAAGACAAGTAAAGGGGCCAAATTTGAAATGAAATATGTATAACATTTATGGCTTAACACAAAGCAACCCGATATCCTGAACGCATGTTGTACTAGCCCTTCTTTGTAAAACCCCAGAAATGCCCATCCCTAGTCCTTCGAACTAGTCACAATGGAATTTGTAATATAGCCTCTACATCCTCCACATCAAAAGCATGGTCTATCATGTCCACATCCTAATCACCCTGCTCCGAAAGAAGACTTACTACCAGGGAATCAATAGGTAGCACCCCGGTATATCTTGGCCAGTATAAGGGAGGCTTTGGTATCCATTTATCCTAAAATGCACGAATGTTTGCACCATCTCCCACACAACATCTAAGGCCCTCTTTTATAACATCCCTACCCCATATCATTGCACACCATACAAGAGAAGGATTGGAGCCAAATTCCGCATGGAAAAGATCACCATTTAGGTAATACCTAGCCTTAAGGATTGTTGAAACTAGCGTATCCGGCCTCTCCAACAACCGCCATACCTGTTTTCCCACCATAGCTCTATTAAAAGCCTCAAAATTCCTGAAGCCCAATCCTCCCAAGCATTTAGGCTTACACAGTTTTTGCCATTCCATCCAATGTATCCCCCTATGGCCCTCTTTTCCCCACTAGTACTTCGCAATAGCTAAGGTGAGCTCATGAAACAACCCCTATGGGAGTTACACTCATGGAGTAGGTTGGCAGTGCTCGGGCCACCCCCTTGATCAGAGCTTCCTTCCCTACTGCAAAGATCAATTTTGTATTCAACATCGAAAGTTTAGACCAAAGTGCATCCCGAACATGATTAAACATCATCCTCTTTCTTCGATGAGTCAGCGTTGGTAATCCCAAGTAACACTCATTACAGTCAACTATGCAAACTCCTAACATCAGTGCCAGTAGGTGTTTCATCATAGGGCCAGTATTACGGCTGAAACAGGCTGCAAATTTCTCAAAATTTATTTTCTGACTCGACGCTCTCTCGTAGCATTGGAGAATTCGATGCAGGGACTGGCACTCCTCAAGATGGACATTACAGAAAAGGTGGCTAACATCTGCAAAGAATAAATGGGACAAATATGGTGCCCCTGGGGCAGCCTTCACGCCTTTGATTAACTTCTGGGATTGAGCTTGGGATAGCAATGCTGACAAACCCTCAGCCCATAACATAAACAAATAAGGAGATAATGGATCACCCTGTCTGAGCCCCCTACTAGGAGAGATTGGACCCACTACAAGGCCATTTACCTTAACCTTATAGGAGACAGTAGTCACACACCCCATAATTAATTTGACCCACTGTTCACATAAACCAAGCCGGTGCATCATGGCTACCACAAAGTGCCATTCCACTCTATCGTACGCCTTAGACATGTCCAGTTTAAGGATCATCTTCTTCAGTTCACTTCCCCCCCGAAGTCTTATGGCATGAACACTCTCAAAAGCTGCAATAATGTTGTCAAAAATGAGTCTAGAAGGGACAAAGGCACTTTGATAATCAGAGATCACCGAAGGCATGACACTCTTCAGTCAGTTCACAATTGTCTTCGAGATGAGCTTATACAAAACAGAACAGAGACCGATAGGTCGAAATTCTGTCACTCTTTGCGGTTTTGGGACCTTCGGGATTATAACAATAAGAATGGAATTGATGTCACTGGCACCCTCGTTTAGAATCTACAGGCAAAAATCAGTCACATTACCACCCCCAACCGCCCAATATATGTGGTAGAAAAGTGTCGGCATACCATCCAATCCCGGAGCTTTTGTAGGGGCCATTTGAGCTAGCGACCTCTCAATCTCATCTTTAGTGAACGGTTGAAGGAGTGCAGCATTTTGGACTTGTGTCACTCTAGGCTGCACCACCGAGAGAAGCTCAGAGCCCTCACCACTTTTCCATGATTCAAACAATTCCAGAAAATAAATGCAGAACGTCTCGCCCATCTCCGTATCAGATAGACACCAATGGCCGGCCGGGTCTAGGATTCCCCTGATCTGGTTTCGTTGGCCCCTCATTTTAGCACAGGCATGGAAGAACTTGGTATTACGATCCCCAAATTTCATCCAGAAGATGCGGGATAGTTGCTTCCAAAGCACCTCCTCCTTTTCTAACAGACTATACAACTCCCATGTCAAAGCGGCGTGAACCCCCTGACGCAATCCCCAGTCCTCATTAATAGGAAGACCATCGATTTTGCCTTGAACCCTCCTAATCTGGATGCTAGATGTCCCACCATTTCATCATACCATTTGATAAATTCAGATTGACTCCTTAACATTTTCTAATGCACAGTACCTTCACCCTGCCAAGCCTCCTGAACCACTTCCACGGTGCCCTCCAATTGAGCCCAAATTTCCTCGAAGTGAAACCTTTTAACTCTGCGAGCTTGTGTTCCCCTACCTCCCAGCTCCAAAAGGACAGGTAAATGATCAGAAGCCAAAGTAAAAAGATGATGAGAAAGAATACTAGGGAAAGCTTGTTTGAAGTCATTATTTGCAACAGCTCTTTCCAACCGCAGCTGTACATTGTCCTCCCCGATTCTACCATTGTTCCAAGTAAACTTGTAGCCCTTATAGGACGGATAAAAGGCCACAATCATCTAGTGCTTCTCTAAAGTCATTCAATACAGACAAAGGCCTGAACCTACGCCCCTTGTATTCCCCGCGCTCACAATCTCATTAAAGCCCCCAGCCACTACCCAAGGTTCGTGGACAGAGGTACGCAACCTCCTCATCAGTTCCCAAGATTGGACTCGCATAGCTGACACCGGATTTCCATAAGACCCCGTAAAGTGAAAATCCCGGATTACCCAGCCCCTCAATCCATGCATTAATGTGGCCAGACGAAAACGTTCGAAGGGTCACCTTAATGCCTTCAAACCATAACAGCGCCAGCCCTCCTCCAATTCCCTCACGGTTAACACAGAAGCTCCCAGCCACCCCCAACTTCCGTTTCAGGCCCTCCATTTGCACCACTAATTGCTTCGTCTCCATTAAGAAAACCACTCATGGTTTCTTAGTCTTCAGTAATTGTTTCAACGCTCCTACAGTTCGAGCGTTCCCAAGTCCTCTAACATTCCAAACAAGGATACTCATGACTGGTGATGGGCCTTTGAACCGGTGCCCATCACGGTGTGTCCCGACTTGCGAGTAGTTTGCCTTGGAACCAAAGATTTCCCCGACGAAGAAGAGGAGAGTGGCGGAGAGCATAGCTGATTCGTAGAAGAGCGTACCATCTTGAATGGGGAACGCACTTTGAAGCCATGCCTTCGCCCAATCTGTTTTTTGACTGGGTGGATAATTTTTCTACATCTGCCAACAACTCAACGGCCTTGCCCTTCAAAGCCCTATCAGAAGGACTAGTCTGCTTCTCACTTACTGGTCGCTGCGTCGCGGGGGCTGGCAGAGGGGCTGTTCCACAAGCCTCCCCAGCACCACTATTTATGTCAACCCTCACTTCAGAGCCAGAGCCTAAGGGGTCGTGATTATTCCTCTTTGCATCTCCAATCACAGGCACACCAGAATCTGGTCTTGGTGAGTCCAACGAAAGTTTCCTTGGTTTTGGTCTGCTATTTTCAGGTAACTCAGCCACACTTGCATCTAACTCCATATGCTCCTCACCACTGCCAAACGCATCCCCGTGAGAACGGACTGAGCCCCTAGTATTGCCTCCTTCTTGTCTTGGTGCCCAGCAGTCCCTCGCAAGCTGCCCAATGCTAAATACCCTCCCATGCAACTTGTTTTGAGGGAAACCTAGCGTTGGATTGGGCTACCTAGCTGCAAGCTCACTCGTACCTGAGGAAACTCCACATACAGTCTCCATTATGGCCTCTGTCCACGCCTTGAAATTTTCCCAGATGATTACCAATCTTGGACGCCATCGCTTCCGTGAGGAACAACGGTGGAATACGCCTAACCCTAATCCAGAACTCCTGTGAATCCAAGGGAACTAGACTAGGATCAACCATACCGTCCGTGTGGGCAAGGGCCAACAGGAACCGGTTAAAGGACCATGGGGATACCCTCAAAACCTTCTTCAAAGATAACAATATTATGTCAAACTCCTCAAGATGCATGATCGAGAACTCCTCCCTCATATGCCAAATCTTGCGCATAGTAGCAGAGAAAGCCTCTCTGTTGAAAGGCCTCGTGGTAAGTAGTTTGCGCACCAAGAAAAACAGTGAAGCCTCCATCGTCTCGACCTCATCAAAACCCGCAATTTCGTACCTCTCCGCCTCAGTAATGGCGACAAAACCAGCCAGGTTTGTCACCATCTCATCTAGCCCTTCCATCCGAAAACACACTTTCAAACTAAGCCACAGCCACCACTCTCAAAGCTTGCTCTGGATCAGAGCCCACCACATCCACTTCAACACTTGAGTCGCACGCAGATGACGGCTCGCAAAAAGACGTAAACCCTAACCCTAGTAGAGCGGGAGGGACTAATATTTTTGTTAGTTATGGCACTCTAATCGAGTGTGAAAGGCTTCCATTCTTAGATTTAGAGCTCCAATATGTTTTTTTTTTGTTTACAATAAAGGTAAAATTGAAATTTTGTAATTTTTAATTTGTTTGTTAATTAAGAAGAGTATATAGTTAGGTATAAATAGAAGCACTCAGGGTGAATAGTCAAGATTGATAAGATCGAATGACCAACTTGGCACATTTGACAGTTTGAGGACTACAAAATGTAATAATTTAGTTCAAGGACCTGGCACTCAAGGTATAATTCAAGGATCATTGGAAGTATTAACCCGATTTTAGCGTATGTGAAAGGTAGATATGTAATAACTAATAAGTCCAGTTGTTATAACTCCAAAAAAGCAAGTGGTGAAGAGCATCTTAACACCAAATCTGGTTATTTTGCTTGTTCATCCCATTCATACATATAGGAAGTACCACAATCTATCTGCGCCCAGCCATATATAGAAAATAATAGCCAGGATATATACTGATCGATTTGTATAATTACCATTTAACTAGTTCACTTGCCCGCGCGATGCTGCGGGTATGAAAAATGTTAGAAATTGAGAAATCAATACAAAGTAGGCTAAATTTATATAGAAGATGGCAGTGATTATTTCATGTGGGATACAAAAGGTCGGAGATTACGCGAGTTATGTAGTTACGATATATACAATGATGTCCAAAAGATTACTAACCTATGATGGTCATAGGACATATGGATCAGATGCATGTCCAAAAGATTCCTAACTTATCTCTAGTGATATTTTACTACTTACATTGTCTCGAAACCATCATAGATATAATACATGCCAAAAGATTCAAAAAATTGTTAATATATTTGGTAGGGAAGTTTCATGGTGATGAGAATGAAATCGCATTCTTGTACCTGTGCTGTCAAAAGTTGGTGAAGATCCTTTTTTCAAGGATCTGATGAGGGCATCATCTTGTTCGAATGAAATTTGGTCATCTATTTGTTGAATCAAATCCATCTCTGGCCCTCCTTCACTTGCTTCACCATTGTTAATAATACAATACAGTATAGGTATGGAATTGTTAGTTGCATATCTCCTATGCTTAGATGTTAGAGTGATTAATTTGGTGATTGCGTGAGTTCTAACCTTCTATATATGTCTTTCATTGGATTCGGGGATGAAGAATTTTTCTCACTGCATCACTTGGCCTCTTCTTTGAGCTTGAGGTGGTTGCTGGTGTAGTTGTTGTCTGTGAGACTGATGGAGATGTAGGACTGAGCGAAGAAGGAGGAGTTGACAAAACTACATCGTACGTCTGAGTCTGGATGTTAGAAGTTGACGATGATTGCGTGAGTTCTAACCTTCTATATATGTCTTTCATTGGATTCGGGGATGAAGAATTTTTCTCACTGCATCACTTGGCCTCTTCTTTGAGCTTGAGGTGGTTGCTGGTGTAGTTGTTGTATGTGAGACTGATGGAGATGTAGGACTGAGCGAAGAAGGAGGAGTTGACAAAACTACATCGTACGTCTGAGTCTGGATGTTAGAAGTTGACGATAGAAGCCCTGGATTGTCATAAAAAACTGCCTTGATGGCCAAGTCATTCATAGTTCCTAGTTGTAGTTAGGAAGAGTTTGATCTTGCCTTTCGCTTGGAGAATTGTTTTTTTTGGAATTCTAGCTGATCATAGTGGTGTTGTTGATTATCTAATTCTTTACATGATATGCTAAATAGATATTGCGCTGGTTTTCCGATAAGAATAGTCACTTGTGTCTTTTAGTACTGGAACAACTTTGAACCAGCAGTTGGGATAAAGGCATGTGGTTTCATAGTCGATAGTATTCAGACTTTAACAAAGATATGACTACCGATCGAGTGTGATAAATATATGCTACCTTGCTATTTTCTTGTTAATAATCTAGATGGTACGTAAATGGCAGAACTACTGTAGTCTTGTGAGCATTTAAATTTGTGAGTAAGCAATTCAAAGCATCAAATAACTGCATCCTTGTCAAATTAGATGCTGCTAGCTAACATCAAATTGGTGTGAAGTTATAACCAAAAAAACATCAAATTGGTGCGAAGTAACTATAACCAAAAAACCATCAAAAGTTTATGAGAAATTAATAAATTGGTTAAAACCAGCATTAAAAGTCAATGGTGTGAAGTTATAATCCAAGAAACGATCGAGACCAAAAAACTAAGAGAAATTAATATTTTGTTCATACTAACTAATTCATTAAATGCTTAATAGTACGTATATTAATTATTGTTGGTAAAGTTTTTTGCGTTACCAGGGCAGGGGGCGCATAAGGAACGGCGGGCCGATAAGGAACGGCGCATCGCCGGGTCCATGTTTCCAGAGGTGGATGCCTGGGCGCAAGTGTACGCTGGATGGGGGGACCAAGAGGCTGACAAAATTCACGTAAGTTTCTTTTTTGCAGATTAAACATTAATTTTTAATTTGATAATTATATTTCTAATTAATATTTATTCGAATTTGTACGAGGCGATGGAGCAAGACGTCCAACAGACACAGGCTGAGCTCACACAATAGCATCCCGAAGTGCCGTTGGAGCTACAGCTCCCGGATCCCGAGAAGTCGATTGTCATCCTGGAGCGACGACTTGGGAGGTGCCCAGGGAAGATCGTTCGGGGGGCGGGCGACAGGATAGTGCAGGATGTCTCTAGTCACTTGTCGAGTTCATCTTGGGGAGCCAATTCGGAGGAGATGTCGGAGCTCAAGAGAAACTTCGAGATCCTCTAGGTCAAAAATGTTGAGATCAAGGCTCAAAACGTGCAGATCCAGGCCCAAAACGATCAAATCAAGACTGCCCTCACCAAGGTGCTTGGCCGCTTGGGTGAGCGTGGACTGGATGAGCTTCTGTCACAGCCTCAGCCCCTGTCCCAACAGCTCGCTCAGGATCCCGACCACCCCGACCCATCACCGAGTAGTTAGAATGTAATATGTAAAACGTTGTTTTAGTTTTAATTATGTAAAAACATAACATTAATTTTTCTAAATATTTTTTTTATTTTAATTTGATTCGTTTTATTCTTTTAATTGTATTTTTTAAAATATATATATTTTAATTATATATATATATATTTTTTATTTAATGAAAAAAATTATATTTTTTTTAAATATTACAATGTTGCCCGACGAATAAACACTTCGTCGAGCAAAAAAATAACTTGGCCCGGTGAATGTTATTCGTTCGGCAAAATAGTTGACTTTTGGATTGCTCGACAAGTCATATGCGACGAATGGATCCGCCGGACAACCTTAAATTTGCTCGACGAATCACTGTTTCCGTCGACTAACATTAAGCCCGACGGCTGGGGCCTGGCGCAAGTTGCCCGACGAGGAATCGCCGAGGTTAATGTTGCCCGACGACTGTTATATGTTGCTCGACGAACTAGTTTCGTCGGGCAAGCCTTATTTTCTTGTAGTGGATATTGTGATAGCATGTATATAAGATTTGAAATGAAATGAAACTGAGGGAGAAAAACTACTGTATTATTTAGTACATAAGATGATCCTTGCAGTTTTGTATCCAAATTTATATCTGAATTCTTAAAGTTCAAGCACACTAAATTTACAGAAATAACAAATATCAACTCCTACATTAGATAATTGCAATTGAAACCCTCAAAAACCACGCCTTGCCCAAATCACATAAGCTTGAATTCTCGGATAAAGTCTTGTTCTTCTTCCAATCCTCTAAAAAGAGAGCCTCATGGTATTGCCTGAAACCAGATGAAATCAAAACCAATCATATATTGCAAAAATCTAGGTAATTATATTGCTTCTAGTAATTCATAGGTTAATTCTATCAAAAATCTATTTCTTTAAAAACTCATGGTACAATATATTCTTAGATGAACTAAACAACCTAATTCTTGACACAACACACACACACACACATATATATATATATATATATATATATATGTATAGATATTATATATGGCAGCACCGGGCTTACCTCAAGCACATAATCTAAACCACCCTAAACATATCTCAAATTTTCAAACCCCTTATCTTCTTCACCAACAACAACTGTGACACTGTGACACAATTTCATATCTCAATTTCGTCATATCTAAGCACACCCACCACGTCATACTTAATTAACTAATCAACAAATTTGTTTGCACCGAAAAAATCCACACTTGGGTTGAAGAGGAAATGAGAAGAGTTAAATATCCAAGTCACTAGAAGCCCAGCCCAACAGCCACTTGGATTGCGTGAAGATTACGCTGGACGTTGAAGCGCCTCCCTTGTCAACGGACAAAGTGGATGTTCGGAAAAAGCAGTCAGTTGTTGGTCCCATGGAAGAACCCACTTGCCAGATAGACTCTTCCCAAGGAGTCTATAAAAGGGTGAAAACCCCATCTTCTCAAAGGACCAATCAATCAACCAAAAACAACAATTGATCAAACTCAATCAATTTAACACAAAACATTCCAAAAGGCTTCTTTGTACAAAAACTCACTTGAAAAGGCAAACCTGATTCCCAGACCCCGATCTAGAGTCAGTCTCACTTTATTCTCAGTCCCCGACTTGAGGATTCGACCACTCCTTCATCCCGACTGCTACCCAAAAACAGTCCTTGAGGCAATCAAACACCCCCTCGCCCTATTCTCAGTTCCCGACTTCAGGATTTCAATCACCCCCTCTTCCCGACTGCTACCCAAAACAGTTCTTGAGGCAACCAAACATTCAACCATTGAAATCTCTTTGTCTTTTATTCGCTCTACCATCTACTGGTTTGATTCCAACTTACTTATATTCTAGTTTAACATTTCTTAAACTCTTGCCCACAGATCAGGCCTGGTTTTGAACAAAATATTTATATTCAGCACCTGTACTTCGTTGTTGCATTCAATATTTACTTGACTATTACTACACTTGTATTTTATTTCCTCTACATGCAAACGAAACTCCTTAAGCAGAATTAAAGTATATTTTGGAAAACACCAACCGTATGCACTTTGTGGTTGCTTCAAACCACAAAAATCTCGTGTGTGTCTATGGTCCATTAATATTATTGCGAGTAAAGGGATCCCGAGTACCTAACCTACTTGACCAATAACTAATTTACTAACCTAAATAGGCCTCGACATCTGAACTTTTGACTAAACTAAAGGAAAATTATTAAAGTCCTTAGATATAGTAAGAAAAACGCATGAAAAGAACAGTGTGAACAATTGCCCATTCACCCCGCAATCACCTGATTATAGCCAGGTTATTGGGCCGCATGGGAATCCCATTCCCGACTGTTTATTAGCAGCTTCTAATTGTGGCACGCCTATTCTGAAGGCAGCTAAAGTGACACGACCCGTCCCGGAGAATAAAAGTTAGAAATTAAATTTGATTAAATAACCGGTAATTCAGGGGTAGATTAAAGTATAAATTGGGTTGAACGTGAAATTGGACTAGGGTAAGGGCCCAAAGAGGGTTATTGGGACGTGATTAAAAGTTGGATTTACAAACGGACCATTTTGCCCTTGAAATTTCTGAAGGCTCGAAAGTCACTTTTCGATCGGGAACATTTTTGGAAGTTTTGTTCGAACTATTACGTAGGTCTCAAACTCAAGAGTGTGTTGACAGGCGGCACGCGAAAATCGAAGTTCGAAGGAGAAAGTTACGGGTCTAAAACGGTCGAGACGTATCGGTAATTTTGGAAAAGTTTAAATTATATAATGGGATTTTCTCTCTCCTATTTCCATTAATCGTGCCCCTTCCTTCTCTTCCCCAGCATGCCTCTCTCTCTTTTTTCCCAGCGAGAACACTGAAACCCCTCCTTCATCATCGCCGCCGTTCGACGGCGACCCAGCCTCCACCACCACCACCAATCTCTTCGTCTCACTCTTACGAATCCAGTCGTACCAACGATTGAGCTCAACGGCCACCATACATGACAGAGATACGGCGAGAATGGAAGTGGGTTTGCGGCTTTTGAGATGATTTCTGGCCACCATAGGTATGGGTTCTCGATTTGGACGGCGAATGTGAATTCCTGGGATTGAGTAGATAGTTTTAGACTATTAATTTGTAGAAAATGGTTGAGTTTTAAAGATTTGAGAAAAAGCTTAAAACCAACCGGATATGGCAGTTTTTAGCCGATAGGGTAATCTCCTAGCAAGCCAAGGTAGGGGCGACTGAGCATCCCAATCGCACCCCCTAGGAAGGCAGAGGAGCATGGGGGCGCGTGGGCCCCTCTGTCGACCTCCGATGACTCGTATTCCAATATTTTCGACATTTCGGACCTAATGGCGCAAGTTTCGTGTCCATCTGAGTTCGTTTAGGGACGGTTTTGGACGTTCTAAGTTTCTTTAATTATTGTTTAAGGCACATATAGCTCGGGGGGTTAGGGTTTTTAGATTTAAGGGTCTACGTTATGGTTTATTAATATTATTTGCCCTGTTTGCGAGGCATTATGAGATTGGAGAAGTTGAAAGAGCCGCATGGATCGAGAAGAAGAAGCTCGTGGAAACTTCCAGGATCAAGCACCTTGAAATACGTGCAATAGTAGACCTTATCAGGTGACTTCTCCCCGACGTACTATGAGTGGGCCTCATTCCCTAATGTGGACCTTATATATATGATTGCACATGTGATATGCATAGAGTAGTTTGATGGAGTGACTTGTTATGTGATTGATTGTGATGTTAGGGATGTTTGGTTTCAATATATATGCTATGATGATGCTAGAAACCATAGACGATGCCACGAGCTAGATTAGAGCCTGGCATATGGTTGATGTTCTAGCTTAAGGGTGCTAATCCCTATGAAATGGTGTTAATAGGAACCATAGACTATACCCGGGGTCAGACTAGGACCAGGCATCTATTAATTAAGAGATTTAAGGGTTGTGAATCTTATGAAAGGTAGCATATTCCGGAATGAGTATAAACTAATAATGATCGTAGTAAATCTTGAGGGTTGATTCCGAGATTCAAATTAAGATATAGAATCACGAGTTATGGGTGAATATCGATGTGAAACAAATAATACGACGATTACGATAATTGAGACAGATTGGATATATTATTGAGATGCTAACAATGAGGAGTCATGCCGGCCTAGCACATGAGTCAATGTCGAGGTACTATTACCGAGAAGTAATACCGGCCTAGTACATATGTCATGTGTCAGTGTCATGCGTCATGTTGAGTCGTATGTCAGTGCCGACTCATGGTACACCTAGATGGTACTCGCTGGTGTCGTACCTAGTTGTATGCCACAAACCAGTCCTCCACGTGATCGTTCACCTCCGCACGCTCTATACTAGTTAAACAACGTCAGTACTGTCCCCGATCCTTATGTGTATATGTGGTCTCAGGGCTCCTTGGGGGATTCGTGGTGATGGTGCTTGCACCTAGTCCTACATGTGGTCGTAGTACGAGCGAAGACACCTAGTCCTGCCACGTGCGCGTGACTCATGCGACTACAATGCCATTGGGATGCCCGAAATGATGATTGAGTTATGGTATGCTAACCGAGGGTTATGCGGACTTATGATATGATATGCTAGCCGAGGGTTATGTCGGCTTAAGATATGATGATAGCCGAGGATTATGTCAGCTTATGATATGATGATAGCCGAGGGTTATGCTAGCTTATGATATGTTGATACCCGAGGATTATGCCAGCTTATGATATTGTGATAGTTGAGGGTTATGGCGGCTTATGATATGATGATAGCCGAGGGTTATCCCAGGTTATGATGTATTGATAACGGAGGGTTATGCTGGCTGATGTGATATGATGATAGCAAAGGGTTATGCCGGCTGATGAGATATGATGATAGCTGAGGATTATATCGGCTTACGATATGATGAGATATTATAGCTGAGGGATTTTCCGGCTTATATGATATGGTGACGGTTGTCATGACAAGCGATGAGAGTCGAGGTACTAGTGAGGGTACGTGTGTCATTGAGGTTAGTAGGTATAGTGTGGGCGGTGACCCCGGATTGACGAGTTATGATTCGTACACATGAGTGCGAGATTTGAGTTAATTGATACCGTCTAGAGAGAGACAATGAAATTGTGGTATGCCTGTCAGCCTTACGGGGTTATTAGAAGGGTTATAATATTATTCTTCTCTTATACATCATTGTGCGTGTTATATTACTTTATATAGTACTTTACTGATGGTTTACTTACTAAGGGGTTAGCATATGTTCACTCACCTTGTTGTTTGCGCCCCTTAGGTCTCAGAAGAAGTTCTGTTGATTACGAGGAAGGAGTCTCGTGGTCACAGCTCTGACACCACCCGTGAAGGGTGTAACAAGGTAACAATCAGTTTAAGCTCTTGATGCTTTAGTTATGATCATCACTTGTTTTAATTATGCTCTGGGTTTCCTGCTGTTGCGGTGCAAGGGTAACTTAGTGTTAGTGTTTACTATTTTACCTTTCACTAAACTCACTAAAATGCAATGTTTTAGTTTGGGCTTTTGTCACCTGGACTCGGCGTCCAGGTGTCGGCCAGCACCAGTGACTCCGGTATCTAGTTAGATTCCCAGGGTGGGGTGTAACAATTGGTATCAGACCATGGTTTTAGGAAGTGACGTTGATTACGTTCACTAGATGATCATAAATGCCGATTTTTACGTGTCAGAGCACCTCCTCGAATAAGTTTATGTGACTAAGTGTTAGCTAGCCTAGCCTACTAAGGTAGGGAGCACCTTTAGTAGTTGGTCAAAAGTGAAGTGCTGGAATCACCTTGACCCTCCCTGTGAGAAATTCTGGTGAAGTCCGTCAAATTTCGCTTTCGAGTGGTGAGAACGAGTGTACGACTCGTTGAGGTAGTATGAACCAGTTATTCGACGGTGAGTGCTACGATGTAGTTTTGTGCCCGGCTAGTAGTCGAAAGTTTTTCTTCTGCATGTGAGACTTATAAAGTCGTACCGGTATTTGAGACCACACTTAACTGAGTAGAAGAATAAGAGAAGTGTCAGGACATACACCTTTTAAACTCAATGATGTATTTCCGAGAACTGAGAATTCTCTGAGAGAAATTATGGATTTTTAAGAACGAAGGAATATATAACGTCCCAAATGTAAGAACCCGGACTTTTCATAATTTATTTTATGCAATTAATTTTTGTAAAATGACGATTTTACCCTTGGTCGGTAAAGGGCTTGGAAATCAAGTTTTGTTTCGAGACACTTTTGGTGTTGTTTCGGGTACCGTTGCGTAGGTCTCGAACTTACGAGTTCGTAGACAGGCGGCACGCAGGAAACGGAGTTCGTATACGGAAGTTGTGGGTCTAGATGTGTAAGGGCATTTTGGTAATTTGCCATGGAGGGGAGATATTTTAACCTCAATTATTGTACACTTCATTTATTCTTCATTTCATCTTCATTCATCCTTATCATCTCACTCACTCATTCTGTGAAAAACAGAACACACACCCAATACATTGAACCCGAAACCGAAGAAAAACCAAGAGAAAACCATAAAGTCAACGACGGATTCAAGGCTTTAGCTTCCCATTTGGATCAACTAATCGTATTCTACTCTTTCCCACGATCACAACCGTACCAACCATCGAAGGAGAGGACCACGGTGGAAGCCGAGCCGAGTAAAGGAAGTTTCGAATCTTTGGATCGATTTTTCGGCTTATACAGGTACGTGTTTGATGTTTTGAGGTTATATTTGGATTCCTGGGTTTGAGTAGATAGATTTAGACGTAAAATTTGTGTAAAACGGTTGAGGTTGACGTCATGGCGGCGTGTGGGGTCGAGGTTGACGTCACGGCGGCGCGTGGTAACTAGTTTCGGACGTTCTGAATCTGTTGGTACAGGTTTCAGGTTGATCGGACATCGTTTAGAGGTCGTTTTAAGTGTCCGAAGTTGCTGTGATTTTAGGAACAGCAAGGGTAGACTTCCCGAGGTTTAGGAAGTTGTTATATACGAGTCTTATTACTAGCCGGTAATCCCGATTGTTGTTTTTGACAGGCGATATCGTTCCGGGAACCTCAGAGGAACGAGCGAGACGGGATTGAGCTAGCTTGAACAGGTTTGTGAGTGGACTTTGTTTTATAAACTGAATTGCATGCATCAAAATATCTTTGTTAAATACGGTTATGTATTGTGGCATTGAATTTCTGAATGTTAGAAATGATTTCTAGACACATGTTTTCCACTATTTCAGTTAAAGTATGATTTGAGAAATATCATGGTTTTGGACTCTATTTTGATAACGTTTTGATGTAGAAATTATTGAGTCAATGATTTGGGTTTTGACCCTGTTGTATGAGTTTATCGGATTTTGGTCTGATTTGTGGAAGGCCAGGACTCGGGATGAGGATCCGTTATTAACGGTGAACCCGATGAACCTCCAAGATAAACATTTAATTTAGGGAGGCCAGGACTCGGGATGAGGATCCGTTATTAGCGGTGAACCCGATGAACCTCCACGATAAACATTGAATTGAGGGAGGCCAGGACTCGGGATGAGGATCCGTTATTAGCGGTGAACCCGATGAACCTCCAGGATAAACACTGATATGATATGATAGTCGAGATATGCCGACTGATATGATATGATAGTCGAGATATGCCGACTGATATGATATGATAGTCGAGATATGCCGACTGATATGATATGATAGTCGAGATATGCCGACTGATATGATATGCTAGTCGAGGGATAGGCCGACTAATCCAATAAAATGATATGTTATGTTAGTCGAGAGATATGCCGACTGATGTGATAGCATAGTACAGAGAGTTGTGATACAGTACTAGCACACCCCAAGGGATACCCTGGTGGCTAGTGGATGTGTCGATGACAGTGGATTTGAGATGTTATGTGTCTAGGTGCAAATAAATGATTTTAAACATGAAAATGCCGGTGATTTAAAGATGATGTTTTTATAACATGAATTGTTTATGTGATGCATGCATGGTTTTATAAATGGAGGGGGAAAAAGGTAATATTCCTTGGAAAGCGTTTTATAAACGATTATTTTTGTCCACTCACAACTTTTGTGTTTAAACCCCCTTCAGGCCGTAGAGTTGACGCGGACAGTATCTCGAGGCAGAGGCATTAGCACTTCCGCTACGCTGTGTAGTTGTACTTGAGTAGGATATCTAATTTGTACATTGATCCTACTTAGACGCTCTGATATTCTTGTATTTGGTTGATATTTACTTACGGGAATTTTAAGTGCTTAAATCCCTTGTCTGACAAGAGAAAATATTAATTGTTATTATTATATGCTAAGGATTGAAGGGTATTTGGGAACCTTTCCTTAGGTTGTCAGACGGGATCAGGGTTCTTCCCGGGTTTCGAGGGAAAATTCGGGACGGGTCCTGACAAAATGCGGAGTCAAGTAACAAGATGAGAGGCTTCATGATCCTAAGCAACTTGGTATGAGACACATGGTTTACCCTAGGGCTGTAAATTCTTGGATCGAGCATTCACTTGGGGTATCTTGGCTTGCCGACGAAGCTGTCAATAAAAGGAAATCTTACCAACGGGAGCTAGCGATAGACCGTCTTGACTTGAAGACAGTAAAACTTGGTGGACTACTTCAGGATAACGGCCATGGCCTTCTTAGTCACGTGTCTATAATATTTTTCTCATTGGTGTCCCTTATAGAAGCCCTGTTAAGAAGAAGGGAAGAGAATGTAATTACTATCTCTGGCAATCAAACCGAGTAAAGTGGTTCCTCCTTGGTATCATGGTTTAGGTAACCATACTGGGAGAATTAACTATGCCAGGAGATAAAGAGAATGATATACCTCATGGTGGTATTGACACCGGCTCAAGAAAGACCTTCTTGAAGTATTAAAGTGCCTGCATATCCTCCAGATATCATCATAGCATTGATCAAAAGCATAAAAATGTGGAGCTCATAGAGGTTTATAATAACCAATACGAAGCTCGTCAAAGAGAACCGATTGATGGAGTTGAAATGGGTCAACATGACAGTTGCCAATGGGAATGATTACTAGTAGGCAACTTATCATTTCGTACTCCTTGTCTTGAACTTCATGAAAGAACAAATAAAGATGCATCGGCGACTTCAGAACTCTGATATTGAGTGGGCTTAGTTGAAGCCAGCGCAACCGAGACTGGACAACAATGTAAATACGATCATAAATCAAGTAATGATTTGGAAATGGTAAACATGAAAGAAATCAAATGCAAAGGCAACTCATCAAGAAATTGTCGAAATGCATCGATTTGTGATTGATGTTATGGACGTTGCTCCGGATTGACCAGGGTTACCTAAAAGTATTAATTGATGAATTGAGTAAGATGATAATGACTGCGCTCGAGGACTATTCCGAGCGAGAGTGTTGAGAAACTACTAAACATAACTCCGTAAAGAATCTATGAGGAATATGTTTGTACCATGATAACTATTGGGAACTAGGAAGGTCATCCGACGGTGTGAGAAAATATTTAACGAGTTACGCAGCGGAAGCATGGATTTAGACACAACTCGATTGGCTAAGAACTATTGAAATTAGGAGATGAATTCCCACACTCGAAATAAGGAAGCAATTAATGGCCGGTGGAAAAATATAGTTGGTGGTGACGAAGTGGTATACTTCTATGATTGTACAAATTTTGAGGGCGAAATTCCTATAAAGGGGGAAGATTGACACGACCCAGCTCGGAGAATAAAAATTAGATTAAATAACCGGTCATTTCGGGTTAGATTAAAGTATGAATTACGCTAAACGTGAAATTGGACTCGAGTAAGGGCCCAAAGAGGGTTATTGGGCCGTGATTAAAAGTTTAATTTACCAATGGACCATTTTACCCTTGAAATTCTTGAAGACTCGAAAGTCACTTTTTGATCCGGAACATTTTTGAAAGTTTTCTTCGCACTATTACGTAGGTCTCGAACTCACGAGTGCTGGTAGGCCACAGATTAGTCCTTCACATGATCGTTCACCTGCGATCGCTCTATACTAGTTAAACAATGCCAATGTTGTCCCTGAGCCTTATGTGTATATATGGTCTCAGGGCTCCTTGGCAGACTCATGGTGATGGTACTTGCAACCAGTTATTCACGTGGTCGCGATACGAGCAAAGACACTTAGTCATGTCACGTGCGCGTGACTCATACAACTATAGTGCCATTAGGATGCCCGAGAAGATGATTGAGTCATGATATGCTAGCTGAGGGTTATACCAGCTTATGATATGATATGCTAACCGAGGGTTATGATGGCTTATGATATGATGATAGCCGACTATTATGCCAGCTTATGATATGACGATAACCGAGGGTTATGCCGGCTTATGATATGATGATAACCGAGGGTTATGCCGGCTTATGATATGATGATAGCCGAGGATTATGCCCGCTTATGATATGATGATAGTCGAGGGTTATGACGGCTTATGATATGATGATAGCAGAGGGTTATGCCGACTGATGAGATATGATGATAGCTGAGGGTTATGCCGGCTGATGAGATATGATGATAGCCGAGGGTTATACCGACTTACGATATGATGAGATATGATAGCTGATGGATTTGCTGGCTTATATTATATGGTGATGGTTGTCATGACTAGCGATCAGAGTCGAGGTACCAGTGACGGTACGTTCGTCATCGTGGTTAGTGGGTATGGTGTGGGCAGTGAACCCGGATTGACGAGTAATGATTCTTACACATGAGTGCGATGTTTTAGTTAATCGATGTCATCTAGAGAGAGATGATGATATTGTGGTATGTCTATTAGCCCTACCAGGTTATTAGAAGGGTTATAATATTATTCTGCTGTTATACATCGTTGTGCATGTTATATTACTTTATATAATACTTTACTGATGTTTTACTTGCTGAGGGGTTAGCATATGTTCACTCAACTTGTTGTTTGTTTGCGCCCCTCGGGTCTCAGAAGAAATTTTGTGGATTACGAGGAGGGAGTCTCATAGTGATAGCGCTGACACAACCCGTGGAAGGTGTAACATGGTAACAATCGGCTTAAGCACTCGATGCTTTAGTTATGATCATCACTTATTTTTATTATGCTCTGGGTTGCCCTTTTTCATGGTGAAATGGTAATTTAGTGTTTAATACTACTACACATTTCACTAAATTTCTAAAATGCAACGTTTTAGTTGGGGCTTTCGTCACCTGGACTCGGCGTCCAGGTGTCGGCCAGCACTGTTGACTCTGGTATCCAGTTGGATTTCCAGGGCGGGGTGTAACATAATGCTCACTTGTTTACTTTCTGGTTGGCCCATCGATGGAAAGACTGTGGTAAACAATGCTTCCAAGCCTACACCCTTCAACCCAAATCCAAATTTCCTAAACAATCATGTACCACATACACCACACCACAGAGCAAGAGCCCATACCGCAAAGAGGTCTCACCCGAGATCGACTCTAGATGATCCCAGACTCCCTGCCCTGCACTTTTTGGGTAGAACAAAATTAAAACCGATTTTTAGTCTTTCATCTCCAAAGACACAAAAAAGAGCCCTTACTTCACCAACCAAATACACATAAGAGCATCTCCATCAGAGTTTCTAACCCTACTTTAGAATGTTGATATTTTGGGGGTTTTGAATTCTTAAATTTAACAAATATGGGAGAGAAAGTAGGGATTCCTATCTCCTCACAATTGAATGAATTTCATAAATAATAAAAAATAAATTGAGGATATTTTTACTTGAAATAAATAATGAAATATTTAAGATTTGTTAAAATAGAGAACACTGCTGGAGTAAACTTTTTTAAAGTAGTTTGCTAAAATAACATTTCAACTATTTTAACTAAAATTTACCTTAAATTTAGGGACTCTGCTAGAGATGATTTAACTTATTTGCTAGAATAACATATTCTAATGCATAGTAACCTATTTTCAAGAGGGATTTAGTCCACGCTAGCATCAAATAGTTTATTTATCAAACTATTTTATAGAGGTTGCTATAAATCCAAAAGCACCCAATATCAGTGGGGCCTATAACCAATGTTGCATATCACAACAATAAAGGAGCAAACAAATTACTGAAATTAATTGAAGGGGTATTGTCCGATAAGCCTTCTTTTGGGCTGAAAATTTCAAAGATGCCTTTTTTTCTCAAAATCCAACTTAAGTTAAACTCTACTTATTTATAAAAATGACCTAGCTTTTTATACAAAGGGAACAAAAGGCATCTCCCTCATAGTCCCATCATTTCATTTCTTAAGAATTGAAACAGAAATTCGGGAAGAGCTCACGACCAAAACCCCTAGAAACAAGCCTTTGCGATCTTGGAAGCCTGGACGGAATTGAGGGAGAGGCCGTGATCTTGGACTCATCGTCGATAATCGAAGAACAGGGGACGAGATAGGGGAGAAACCCACGTAGGCGGTGCGATAGTTGGTCAGGGAACCCAAATCTGAAACCTAGAAGGTGGCACGATCTTGGACTGCAGACGGAACCATTTAACTTCGTCGTCGATCGAAGGTGGAATATAGGGTAGAGACGTCAATCTTGAGTCGGCATAACCGCCGATAACGGTTAGTTAACTCTCATTTTTCCGAGCTTGATCCATGGCCGCTTTAATTTCCTTCCATCATTTGTTGTTAGGTTTGGTTGAAGTGAATTAGGGATGTTATGGTTATGAAATAGCACTACAAGAAAAGTGATGTTGCCCGACTAGATTTTTCCCGATGAAGACAATATCACCTGGTAAACAATGTTTACTCGATGGATAAGAAGACTCGCCAGGTAACCTGTTGGAAGGAAGAGCAAGGCTTTGGCGCGCAAAATAGGAAGGGTTTACCCGACGATATACACCGTCCGTCGGGCAACAGTTTATATAACGACGAATATTCGTCGTTGGGTAACACTTGGCGTTGACTCTTTTTTGCCCGACGGATCATTAAAGTTTACCCTGCGAATGTGATTCGTCGGGCAACATTCTAAACAAGCTAAATACCCGACAGATACGAAGGCTCGCCAGGTAACCTGTTGGCGGGAAGAGCAAGACTTTGGCACGCAAAATAGGAAGAGTTTTCCCGACAATTTACACATTCCGTCGGGCAACAATATATATAACGATGATTATTCGTCGTCGGATAACACTTGGCGTTGACTCTATGTTGCCCGACGAATCATTAAAGATTGCCCTGCGAATTGTATTCGTCGGGCAAAAGTCTAAACACACTACATACCAGAGACTCTTTCTTTTCTTCTTATTCTTCTTCTTCCTCCTCTCTGCTTCGATCTTGAACTCTCTGCTCTCTCTATCTCTCACTCACTCTCTCTCTCTTTCTTTCTCTAGCTAAAATCATCATCTCATCACCATTTTCACTACCAATCAAATCCTTTTTCTCTATCAATAACCAAATATCAAATTTTAAGGTTTGAAAATTTTTTTTTTTTTAGTTTTGAAATTTTGATTTTTGATTAGAAACTAATTATGTTTTGTGCTGTAGGAATTTTGTGGTTGATTTGAAGGAATAATTATAAAAAGGTATGTGTGTTTACCACTCAATTTAATTTTGTTAAGAATTTTGGATATAATTATGTTTGGAAATTTTCTATTTATTGTGGAAAATGTGTAGAAATTGTTTAGAATTTGTGGAAATTAGAAAATTTGTTAGGAAAATATGAAAATAGAAAATATGTTATGAAATTAGGAAAATAGAAAATATGTTAGGAAATTAGAAAATACTTTAGGAAAATAGGAAAATAAAAAATATGTAATGAAATTATTGAAATTAGAAAATATGTTAGGAAATTAGAAAATATGTTAGGAAATTAGAAAATATGTTAGGAAAATAGGGAAATAGAAAATATGTACAGAAATTATAAAATTGTAAACTCTGTTTCATGCATAATTGATATATGTTTGTATTTCTGAATTTGTTGTGATATTTTTTGTAAAACGCTTTATTTAGTTCCGACGGAGTGAAATATGTTCATATTTCATAACCGTTTATGTGAAGTTAATCGAGTTGATTAACTTCGTATAATGAAATTCAATGAAAAACCTTAGACCCGTTTGAGAGTTAGTGAATCGGGTTGATTGACTGACTCTTGAATTGTCCATTTATTCGGACAGTTTGGAGGTGCACAACTATGTGTTATGTAGTTGGCGGTCTACGAGGTTAGGTTTCGAATGTGGGAAATTCGGTTTGTATCCCCTCAGTGTTCTCCGAATGCATACTAGATATTTGTTTATAATATCTATGTCGTGCATTTGGGGAACTATAGGGAGATGCTGCCGAAATTTCCCTCTATCGAAACTTAGGCTCGTAGGTCGCAAACTACCCAGCACAGAACGTGCACTCTCGAATGGGATAGGGCCAAATCACCGGAGGCATAAGGAGATAAGTTGCTTTTGATTTTAACTTGTTCTAATTACGGGACAATGTTAACTCAATAACTTATGTTGACTCTATGTTGTGAAAGTAGGCACAATGGACAGAGGCTGGATGCAAATGTTTGATAGATCTTCTTATTAGTATTTGGATGGGATCGACAGCTTCATTGCCTTTGCACGTAGTCATTGCAGTGATGACAGACGTATCAGGTGTCTGTGCCGTAAATGAAACAATTGCATTTGGATGCCATTGAATGAGGTCCAAACTCATCTGGAATGGAATGGGATCGTACACAACTACACTAATTGGATATATCACGGTCAAGAAATATTTTCCGCATCGACATCTTCGGTTCCCGGGACCCGTCGGGACGAACCTGGTTTGGATCGGCGATATGATAATGATCAAGTCGTTGAGTTATTAACCAATGTTTTTCCTCCCGCATCAGATGATATGAAAGATGATGCGTTCAGGTTGCAACCCGAAGACTCTGAGCTCCATTACGAGAGATTGTTGCAAGAAGCCCAGCGCGAATTGTACCCCGGTTGTAAATCATTTTCGATTCTATGGGCAGTTGTGGAGTTGATGCACATGAAAGTTGAGTATAATCAAACAAACAAGCATTTTGATCACATGATGAACATCATCATCTGAATGCTCCCTGAAGACAAATGTCTGCCTAAAGATCATTATAGCTCGAAGAAGTTATTGAAGGGCCTCGGTTTAGGGTATATCAAGATCCATGCATGCAAAAACAACTGTGCATTGTTTTACGGTGAATTTGAGCACCTTGACAAATGTCCCATGTGCAATGAGCCTAGGTTTCAAAAGAACAAGATTCCTAACAAGGTGTTGCGTTATTTTCCACTGAAGCCAAGGTTACAAATATTCTACATGTCGTCCCACACAGCCTTTGATATGATGTGGCATAAGGATGAACGCATTGATGATGATGTACTGAGGCATCCGACCGATGGAGAGGCTTGGAAGGAATTTGATAAGATGTATCCCGAGTTTGCTACGGAGCCAAGAAATGTCAGATTAGGGCTCGCTACTGACGGGTTTAATCCGTTTGGGAGTTTTGCAAAGCCCTATAGCACTTGGCCGATGGTTATGGTTCCGTATAACTTGCCTCCTTGGAGATGCATGAAGAAATAATTCACAATCCTCAGTACTTTGATACCGGGGCCCAAATCACCGAGTAATTCCATCGATGTGTATTTGCGGCCGTTGATTGACGAGCTCGTGGATCTGTGGGAAAATGGTGTCCGAACATACAACAAGTGCAGTGGAGAAATGTTCACTCTACGAGCGCCGTAATGTGGACAATTAATGATTTTCCTGCTTATGGTATGTTGTTGGGATGGAGCACCATGGGCTATCTTGCTTACCCGACATGTGGACCAGACATAACGTCCTTTTGGCATGCATCTAAGGTATGCTACTTGGGTGCGAGAAGGTTTCTGCCCTGGGATTACCGATGGCGAATGCAATCTGACTCATTTGATGGTAAATCAGAGTTAAGAGGTCGACCAAGGGAGAGGCGTGGTGATGAGATATTATCCAAACTAAACAGTATACATGACTTCGTCACACGAGGATCGAAACCAGCTGAACAGGAAAATTGGACGAAAAAAAACATTTTCTTCCGGTTGCCATATTGGTCGAAATTGAAAATCAGACACATCGCTGATCCTATGCACATCGAGAAGAATGTTGCTGAGAGCGTTGTGGAAACGACTTTACCCATTGAAGGCAAGTCAAAGGACACAAAAAAGACTCGTCTGGGCATGAAAGAAATGGGGATTCGGCCTAATTTGTGGCCAAAAGTCTTCAATGGCAAATACATCATGGCTCATCCAAGTTATACATTTACGCCGGAGAATAAGAAAAAATTCCTAAAGTGGTTGCAGGGTCTGAAATTTCCCGACGGGTACGCCGGTAACTTATCCCGGATTATTAGCACGGACGGTGGGACCATTTCTAGTATGAAGAGTCATGACTATCATGTTTTCCTACAATGACTTATTCCGATTGGTATTCGACCCTTCTAGGAGGCTGGTGTTGTTGAGACAATAGTTTATTTGTTTCAATTCTTCTGGATACTATGTGCCAAATCGTTGGTTAAGGCGGACCTTCAATCAATTAACGAGGATATTATCTACATCATGTGCCGGCTAGAGCAAATATATCCACCTGCATTCTTTGATGTAATGGTGCACCTACTAATACATCTGTCGGATGAGGCAAAGCTAGCTGGCCCGGTGCATTATCGTTGGATGTACCCAATCAAGAGGTATAACTTATCCCTGTTATTTTATAATATTTCCATACTATCATGTATATATGTGAATCATAAAGTAAATTTCCTTGCAGAATGTTAGGTACGTACAAGCGGTACGTTCCGAACAAGACATGCCCCGAAGGCTCTATAGCCGAGGCGTACATTGCAAATGAGGCACTGACATTTTGTGCAATGTACCTACGAAATGTTGAAACTTCCTTCAATAGGGCGTCTCGCAACGACGATGGTGGTCAACGTCCAGAGACCCTAACTGTATTTGCCTAACCCGCATGACCATTCGGCATTGTTCCAATCTCGGAGCCATTCATCAATAGCGACATGGAGGTGGCTCATTAGTTCATACTAAACAACTGTGACGAAGTCTGGCCTTTCCACGAGTAGCACGAGGCGTTGATGAAGGCCCAATTTCCTTCTAATTGGGAAGAAATGGACAAACAACTGTTTCTACGTTGGTTTTCCGAGCATGTAAGTCAAATATTTTATTTGAAAATTTCTTAAATTGGTTTTAAGCTTACCAATTTCGTTTCTTGTGTGCATCTTACCAGATGGCACAGCTGAAAGATGTCAACTCGCCAAATTTCAATAAAGAATTAATGCAGCTGGCCATTGGCCCATTCCTAGGAGAAACGTACGCTAGTTTTCACGTTAACGGAGTTAAGTTCGTGTGCACAGAACGAGACGACAAGTTGTCTACACAAAACAGCGGGGTCTTCGTGCCGGAGGATGGGGAAAATGCTGATACGGGGTTCTACGGCAAATCGTTAAGTGTAGTTAAGGTGTTATACGCAGACCGCAAGGAAGTCGTCTTATTCAAGTGTCATTGGTTTGATACGAACCCAAGTATCCCAGGCAGTGTCCGGTGGTTTGAGAGTGATCCCTACATCCTCGCTAGTATGGCGAAACAAGTATTCTTTGTGGATGATCCAAAAGCTGGTGGTGGTTGGAGAGTAGCTGAGATGGTGAATCATAGAAACATTTGGGACTTGGATGACCGATACCATGAAGAAGATGGGGAGACTGACGATGACCAAATCGTTTACCAGGTGGATTCCTCGGCATCCACCCAAAACGTGGATAGAGTACGGACCAATGACATCATCCCACCGAGGGAATTAGAACAAATCTATAGTGATTCAGAGGCATCAAGTACTGTACGCATCTCGGATGAAGAGCATGAATGGGAGGGGGAAAGCGAATCCGACACCGAATGAAAGTTGTAAATTAGAAATTTCATTTATATATGTAATATCCATCTTCAAATCAATAAATGTGATTTATATGTATGTTGTATGATTTTATTCATAAAAGTTTCAATTAATCTTTTATATATGTACTAAAGCCACAAACTTTTGATGTCCTCATCCTTGAATCGGCTTCCCATATTCCAAAACACTAAATAAATAATTAAATATTATTGGAAAAGAGAATACACTAAACATTAGGGTTTCAAAAAAGGTAAAACTGAGTACTTAGTATTTCTTAGAAAAGAGAATATACTAATATCGGCTTCCCATATTTAATCTACTATTTATTTAGATTTATTTGTATTTATAATAAGTAAAAAAGTAAGATCACATTATACTTAGTACATAATTAATTTGGTTTGAATAAAATTTGATCGATACAACCATCATTTTTTATTTGTACAAATCTTATAAAAACCAACAGACTTTTGCCCGACGAATATGTTCCATGCGTCTGGCAAAGGTTTCCAATATCATCAGTGCGTGTTTCTCTGTTCGGTGGGCGGTTGCCGAACTGGGAAATTTAGCCCGGCGAATATCATCTATATTCGTCGGGCAATATATACCAGATTCAATTTACATTTATTTATTAAACAACTTTTATAAATTACTTACGAGATGAAATGCACCGATCTAACCGTCAACTATTATGGTAGGTACTCATAGATCGCCTAAGGGAATAATTACCCAATTTGGAAATCCTGGGATTAGGTAATGGTGTGCGACGATTCAACGGTTACATAACGTTTCTTCACGATCAGACAGCTTGAACACCTCAAAACATCAAGATTTTCGACGGGCGAGTTTTAGGCACATAAAATCAAAAAATCAACGGTTAGATCTGTAAAATTCAATCTTTTGAACATCTATAGAACCAACACTTTGCAAAATGTATTGAAGTTTCCATCAAGTGTTTAAACTCATTGGTCAATATGCCTGTTTTCTGATTGTCAATAATTTACAAATTGAAATGGACCGATCTAACCGTCCACATTTATGGTAGGTACTCATAGATCGCCTATGCGAAAAATTACCGAATTTGGAAATCCCGGCATTTGGTAACGGTGAACGACAATTCAACGGTTACACAACGTTTCTTCACGATCGGAAGGCTTGAAATCCTCAAAACATCAAGATTTTCGACGGGCGAGATCTAGGCACGTTAAATCAAAAAATGAACAGTTAGATCTGTAAAATTCAATCGTTTGAACATCAATAGAACCAAAACTTCGCAAAATGTATTGAAGTTTCCATCAAATGTTTAAACTCCTTGGTCAATATGCTTGGTTTCTGATTTTCAATAATTTACAAATTGAAATGGACTGATCTAACTGTCCACATTTATGGTAGGTACTCATAGATCGCCTACGGGAAAAATTACCCAATTTGGAAATCCCGGGATTTGGTAACGGTGCGCGACGATTCAACGATTATACAACGTTTCTTCACGATCGGACGGCTTGAAATCTTTAAAACATGACGATAACGATTTATGGAGCTTTAGGCATGTAAAACAAAAAATTGAACGGTCCTGATGTTGATTATTCTTTCGTCGGACCTGTTTTTCAGATCAATCATAAACACGACATCATAAAACTCAAGCCCGAAGAAGGAATTAATTCGCCGAGCAAAATGTACATTTTCCGTCGGGCAACAGTTGAATCGTCGTCGGGCAAGGTAAATAAAACGCGCAATTTTGTTTCCCCGAAAATTTCAAAAATTCCGCGTAAATTTTCGCAAAATCTCAAAAACACCGCGCATTTATGCCCGAAGAATATTGAAAATGTTACTCGATGGATAGTCAATCCTTGTTGTTACCCGACGAACATTCCGCCAAAATTTTCGCGAAATATCAAACTTAGCGCCTGAAGTTGCCTGACGAATATGTAACCATTTACTCGACGAATATCCACCGCTTGTTATTGCCGGACGAATCATTAAAAAGGTTGCCCGACGCATACGTTCATCGTGCAAGGTCAACCAGACAGATAGATCAGACCGACTCTTCTTCTTCTTCCTCATTTTCCTTAATTTCTCCGGAACCCAGTCCACTCCCCTTCCCTGCAACTCAGTCGACTCGCCCCCTCACTGCAGTCGCCCGGTCACCGCAACTCCAACCCTTTCTCACTCTCTCTCAGTCAGACTCCAGTCGGACGTTTCTCACCATAAATTGTCGGTCGTTTCTCACCGAAGTTAACCGTCGCCGCCGCCTCCTCTATCCTTGCCGGCAGTTTCTTCAAGGTCGAACTCATTGTCCCTCTCGCTCTATTGTTAATGTAGATTGGTTATACTTGATTTTGATTATTGTTAATTTTGATTTAGTTTGGATTGAAATTTTAATTTAAATTTGGTTTGGATATTATGAAATTGTATTGAAAATGGAATTTAAATTTGGATTTGATTATTGTAGATTGTGTTTTACTGTTAAATTTGCAGATTGAGTATTTACGGGATTAGTTGAATATTGTGATTTTGGATTGGATTGGAATATAAATATTTGTTTGGTATAATGTTGAAATGTTGAAGATTTGTTTGGATTGGAATATAATAGTTGAAGATTTGTTGAAATTTTGATGTTTGGTATAATGTTGAAATTGGTATAATGTTATGATTTTTGTTATGATTTTGGATATGAAATTTATGTGAATTTTGGATATGTGAATTTTTTGAATTTTGGATATTTGAATTTAAAAAAACAATTTGTGAAATTTTGATATAGTGTAGTATATGTGATTTTTGGATATGTGAGTTTTATAAATTTTTAATATGTGAATTTTATGATTTAGATATTATTATTGTATGCTTGGATTCATTTGTAAGTTTGATTTTATTCCCAAAATTTGGATTTAGAAATTTAGGTATAATGTTCTGAATTTTGAGTTTAGTATTTTTGGATTAATTAGTATTTCAGGTTTAATTTTCGTTTGTGTTTGTTTTATTTTAAAAAATTAGAATTTGGTGGTTTTAGTTTTCAGATACCAATTTACTAATTTTTACTAAAAAAAATTATTACTTTATTTATTTACGTTTATTGGAATTAAAAAATGTTGGTTAATTTTAAATGTGGTTTTGTTTTTATTTTTTGAATTTAATATTTACTATTAAAAATGTTTGGTTTTTTTTATTTAATTAAAAATATGTTGGTTAATTTTATATTAATTATTTTATATTTCTTATTGTAGATGTTGCATCGCACCTTAATCACGTCTAGGACCCACCCCTACCCTGATCCTATTGATGATCAAGCACCGGAGGAGGCAACCCCTGACTCGGGTGCCTCAACAGTGGCGTCGGTTCAGGCACTGATGTCGGTTCATCAGCGTCCCGGTGCCCGATCGGCTCGCCGACAACATAGCAAGAAATGGGAGGAACCCCGTATCGACCCCTAGTCCCCACAGGACGACGCCGGAGCAGACGAAAGAGGGCCTAATGTCGGAGCACTCCCTAAGGGTAAGTTGATTATTTTGTTTATTTAACCAACCGTTTTTATTTGTTACTCATTTTATGTACGAATGTTCATTGAATTTGCAGGTAGGTCGGTGAACGTGCGCGGGATAAATCGGGGTTTGACATCCCAGCGGATTTGCAGGACAACAAATGCGAAGATACTGGTGGTGTACATGTCGCACCTCCGGTCCGCGCCAGTAAAAATTCACAGCCTTCTGGTGCATGACATTGGTGCGATTCTTCGCACCAAGTCCCTGATGATGGGGGATACTTTCAGAACCCAAACCCCGGAGGAGATCACGCGTTGTTGGGGAGAGTTATCGATAGGACATTTCTCTGACTTAAAAGACTCCTAATCAGACCTAAAACAAGGCAATATAATCATAAAAACGTTTTCCTAACAGGGCTGAGACAAGGGTCCTAAAAATCAGGCCCTTGTCTTATTTCTTGGCTGAAATTCTCTTGGCAATGAAGGTTCCTGATGTCTTGGACTTTCCTGGTGCAGCAAGTTGTTTTCTTAGCCCTTCTCGAGACTGCCCTTCTCGATACTTCCTTGGACGTCACTTTCCTCTTTGGTACGCACAAGCCTTCCTTATGTGGTACTTTCCCTTTCCAAAATGCTCAAGACTTCCTTATGTGGAAAGACACAATCTTGACATTGAGGACTTCTTCTTGGATGGCAAGAAATAATCTTTCCTCCTTCTTTGACTTGAGTCCGAGAAAGATTCATTCATTCTTCCTTTTCCACACTTATACGAACTTTTCTACTTCTGCACACACTTCACAAGAATGATCACTTTCTACTATGGATGACAATTAAATCACACAAAAGACAAGTAAATGAGCATTAGATGACATCAAAAAGATCCATGAATAATGACTTAACAAATACCCCCAAACCTATCTTTTGCTAGTCCCTGAGCAAAACAAAGAAAAACCAAACTAAAACAAAATGAACAGACTCAATCTTAGTTAAGGATAGATCATTTAAACCTCTAGGTGTTCCTAGTAGGAGGAGTTTTGTCTCCTGAGGGTTATGATAGCTACGATCCCCACAAACGTTTTACTTAAACAACTAACATGCTAGAGATAGTTGTTAACAAGTTAATAAGAATTAAAGAGAGTAGACATGCTTTGCAAAACTAAAAAGAATCCACAACAGTAAGTATCATGTGTGATGTGTAGATGCCAATATCTCAAGTAATCATGTCTAAAAACAAGTTTATCCAAATGCTCCAAAAAGATTTCGCCTCGACTCTAATCCTCACTAGGTATCTCTCCATTCTCACAAGAATCCTAGGCTTACACTCTTATCAAGCATATGTGATGGGCATTATTTAGAGCAATTCAAGTTTAATCACATATGATTTGCAATGAAGAATAGCACTTTCTGGAATTAAGATCTCATGAATGAAATTGAACTTTAAGAACATAGATACATACCTCAATCCTCAGCATGGTTGTCCATAAGATCAGTTAGGTCTTCAGTTTTGGGTGTAATGGGGCTAAGCTTATGGTGAAAGATAGAAAGGGTCGGATTCAAAGAACCTGAGTTGTGCCAAGGCATGAGATGGCATGACTTGAACTTTGAAGTTCTGCTCTGATTTCTTGCTTAGAACCCACGGCAGCATTGATAAGAACTTGATTCCTCTTTTGAAGTCTTCTTGAGTTTATTGCCTCACTTGGATCAATTCGGGTGTTCTTTCACATTTCCTTTTTATTTTTTAATTTTTTTTTTTTGAATTGAACCAAGATCATCCAATGGTTTCCTTATTCCTTGTATAGCATTTTCCATCACATTCAGACTTTAACTTTCACATTATTGTAGTTGCTGCAATAGCTCTTTTTGAATTGGGCAGCAACATCTTTAATTCTTCATTCTCACCATGAATCTCATTTAATGCAGCCTTAACACAAACTTGGGTTATAGGGCATGGCATGATTGAATGGTTGAGTGTTTGGCAGATTGTGCTTAGGGTGATGACAGAAAAGGCTGAGTGTTTGGCTTCAAAATGGCTTAGGGAGCACACAATTTGGTAGGATAAGTCCTTGAGAGGTTTAATCACACATAGCCTACATCACTTCTTATGGAAAACCACACCTCAAATCAAGAGCATCTATATGATGTCAGTTCTTTAAAATTCAATGCAAATGTGATGGAATGAGATCAGCATTTAAGAACAAAATCAGAGTGTTTAAGAGTAGAAACAATGTATATCACTCTAAAAGAATGGCAATATAGCTCAATAACCTCACAAGGTAATCTCCACTAATTTTCTGAAGTTCACTCAAATGCAGTAGTTTTGTTTACTTAATCACTCGAAACATGGCATTGTGAAGTGCAAGGTTATGATACAAACGGTGTAATGACCCGGACTAGAAATTAAATTATTTTGAAAATTGGACAATTTTACCCTCAATTTTGGATGGGTTCGGGAGTCACTTTTTGACTGACAGTACTTTTGGGAATTTTTCTTGGGTCGTTGCGTAGGTCTCGAACTCACGAGTTCGTAGACAGGCGGCATGCGGAAAACGGAGACCCGGTTAGTTCGTTACGGGTCTAGAAGCTTTAGGGGCAGTTTGGTAATTTTGGAAAAGTTGGAACTATATAGTAGATATTTTTCTCTCTCCTCGGGGGATTGGTCCATTCAGTCTCTCTCTCCTACCCGAAAACCTCCCCGTGCGAACACCGAAGTACCCTTTTCATCGGATGGATTTCGATCCGATTTGACCGAAACCAAGGTCGGGAGGATCTTCCCCGGGACCCCACGAGCATTTTGGGGTAGTTATTGGAGCGGGAGCACCGCCGTAGGCGACGGACGGAGGAGGGAGGTGAACCGAATCTTCTCGGCCGTTTTCTGGCCAAACAATTTTTGTTTTTACGAATGAACAGCGGAAATCGGTTGCCAACACATCGAACCGGGGAGCGAATAAATTCAACCACTAGGGGAGGGGGGGGAGGGGGGGGGGTCGCGATCCTTATCGGCCCGGCAGGAGGATCGGCGCATCGCCGGGTCAATGTTCCCAAAGGTGGATGCCTGGGGGCAAGTGTACGCTAGACGTGGCGACCAAGAAGCTGACAAAATTCACGTAAGTTTATTTTTTGCTAATTAAACATTAATTTTTAATTTGATAATTATATTTATAATTAATATTTATTTCAATTTGTAGGAGGCGATGGAGCAAGACGTCCAGCAAACACAGGCTGAGCTCACACAACAGCATCCGGAAGTGTCGTTGGAGCAGTAGCTCCCCAATCCCGAGATGTCGATCGCCATCTTGGAGCGACGACTTGGGAGGCGTCCAGGGAATATCATTCGGGGGGCGGGCGACGAGATAGTGCGGGATGTCTCTAGTCACTCGTCGAGTTCATCTCGGGCAGGCAATCCTGAGGAGATGTCGGACCTCAGGAGAAACTTCGAGTTCCTCTAGGCGGAAAATGTTGAGATCAAGGCTCAATACGCGGAGATCCAAGCCCAAAACGACCAAATCAAGACCGCCCTTGCCAAGGTCCTTGACTGCTTGGGTGACCGTGGATTGGATTACCTTTTCTCACAGCCGCAGCCCCCCCTCCCAACAGCCGCAACCCCCCTCCCAACAACCCGCCTAGGATCCCGACTACTTCGACCCATCGACAAGTAGTTAGAATGTAATATATGTAAAATATTGTTTTATTTTTAATTATGTAAAAACATAACATTAATTAAATATTTATTTTATTTTATTTTGATTCTTTTTATTCTTTTAATTGAAGTTTTAAATTTTTTTTAATTTTAATTATATATATTTATTTAATTAAATAATTTATTAAAATTATATTTTTAAATATTCAACGGTTGCCCGACGAATAATTATTTCGTCGGGAATAGTAATTGAAAATTTTAAATTTGTTCCTATTTTTAATTATATATATTTATTTAATTAAATAATTTATTAAAATTATATTTTTAAACATTCAGCGTTTGCTGGACGACGTGTTCTTCTGTCGGGCGTGGTAACAAATTTCGATGAACACCCACCGAATTTCTTTGCATTTGCCTGACGAAATGGGGCCGTCAGGCAAAGGTTGTTGACTTTTGGCGTTGCTCGACAAATCATAGGCGACGAACATATCCGCCGGGCAAGCTTTAATTGCTCGACGAATTCACTGTTGTCGTCGACTAACATCATGCCCGACTACATTATCCCGACAAAGATTGCCCGATGGATATTCGCCCTTTTTAATGTTGCTCGACGAAATCTGTTCGCCGAGCGCGCAAGATCGATTTTATTGTAGTGTGGGGTTGGTGGGCTATGTAAGAATTGAAACGGGTGATGATTTAGGTTAAGTTTTCATACAAGGTGATGTAAAGCGTGGTGAATTGCATGGTTTAGGTTTGTTCTTTACATTGCAGATTTGATGTATATGGTGGATGAAAGTGAATTGAATATTAAACCTGCAATTACTTGAAATATTTTTATTTTGCATTATTTATTTGAAAGAATGAATGTCAATATGTTCCTCCAAATTGAGGTTTGTGTAATGGGTATTTGAAATTTGCAGTGATTGAGGCTGTTCCGAAAGCTTGCTTCAATCCTATCGGTGTAAATTTGTCGTGTTAAGTTGTGTTAGGGTGTGTTGTTTGAATTTACAGCCCCTTGAATTTATGTCTTAGCACAAATCCAACTTTAGGGTGTGTTGTTTGAATTTACAGCCCCTTGAATTTATGTCTTAGCACAAATCCAACTGCAAATCATAGCATTTCTTCAAGAACCACAAATCCAAACCATAGAATCTCAAAATTAATTAACTAAAATTGCTTTACGCACATTCTATAACACTCTTGCAAAAGTGGTATGATGAAATGCTATATATGATAATTTTCTTGTAGTGTAGTGTTGTGTTTAGTTAGGTTAGATTTTGATCAGTGTGAAGGGTTTTGTTTGGTCTAGAAATTCGACGACTTCTTGTACCTGTAACTGTAGGCTACCCTCATTGCTATGTGTGAACAGAGTACCTAGCTTGTTATACACACAATGTGGTATATCCTCCTACACGTCCTAGGCCTGCGTATGTGGTTGTGTCAGTGGGTTCGGATCATCATTTGAATGGGTTGCCGGTTGGTACGTAGCTTAATTAGATGCTTTAACTTGCCTTTTCTTTCTTGTATCACAAAGCCATGGAGCCTCCAAAGTCCAAAGTAGATATGCTTTCTTTTAATTCCTTTGTGTTTCTAGTTAGTGTCCATTGTTCAAAGATGTTAATATGAAGTGATAGGTTATTTCTTTTCTTTGACCATTTTTGAGTAATTAGGTTATTCTATGACTCTGAAAATTAAGTGTGGAGTATTGAATTCTTTTTATTTCGTAAATCAAAGGACGTACAATGTGTTTTCTTGTACTTTTCATTTACCCGGTTTTTATACACTAAAATTAAATAGTTATTAGAGATCGATAATATTATTTGTATGTGCATTGATTGATTTGGAATTCTTTTATTCAAAAAAAAGATCAATTTGGAAGGCAAGTACATTTTTTTGAACGAGTGGTGTTTAGTAATTTGTGGTTTGGAACTTTACCGGTATTTAGTGTTTAGTATGATTGCTGTTTATTCTGATTTTGCTAGAGTGTCTATGAAAGTTATCACTTTGTTCAAAGTCGCCTATGTGATGGATCACATTTCTGTTGCAGGAAAAATGGCGCTTTATGGATTTGATTCAAGTATAGCTTATCGATCCTGTCATTTTGGGACCCGACGAATTTAAATACAGATAGGAAGCCAAAAAATAGATTCTGAATGTTGTTTAAAGCTTCTCATGCGTTATGTACATTTTTATTCTTATGTGGCTTGTGATCCAAGTTTTAGAGTTTTTGTGCTGTTTCAAAACACAAGAAAGAATGTAGGCCTCATTGAGTGAATGTAGTCCTCTTCATTTCAACAGAAGAAGAAAAGAAAAGAAGAGAAAAATGTAAGCCTAATGAATCAACATCTAGTAGCTAGGTTAAACTTTGTATTCCATCATAATTAATGTACTATAAAATTTTATTTCTTTGCCTTCATTCATTCTTTTGATGAGCAGTTGGTATTATGTTATTGCTTTCTTTGACTATCGTATTCTTAGTTTTATGCACTTTATCTAGTTTGGATCCTATTGGCTAATTATGATCTTTACACTTTGACACTTTGTAACTAGAACCGATTGTACGGTGCATGTTAAGTGCTAAGTTTCCCACTATTTGTAGCATTGAATGATAAACAAAGAACAACCGTTGCTTTGCTTTGCACTAATATTTCATTAATAAATTCATATTTGAATGTTCTAGCAAGTGTATTTGAGTTTACATTATAGTTTATGTCATTGATAAATTCACATTCGAACTAACAATTGTCTTGAATTTGTTTTATTTTTGCATGCAGTGGTCATGGAACATAACTACCAGTTAGTGGTTTCTCCGATGGTTTACAGAGTACAAAAATACAACCTGCATGTAACCTGAGACGTACAAGTAGGGTGATTAAGAAGAAGCTAGCTTACAGGTCTACAGCTTGGGGAATTTGAGAAAACTTGTTTTGGAAAGTTGTTGGGAATAGAAGACTTGAATTATTCAAACCCGATTGTGCACGGGTTGATGGTTCGGAAGATTAAGGGCAATACAGTGAATGAACGTGATGGTGTTTGTTTTCTTTAATTTGGGGAACAAAGTGAAATATTTCACCCTACAAGACTTTTGTGTGATAACGGGGTTATCTAGCTACGGTGAGGAGCAAAACAATTTGGAGGAAATATAAGGGGTTCGAAGATTGAAGGATACCTATTTCCCTCGTCTCAGATAATTGTTTAACAAAAATAAAAATAAAATCTTCCATGCTACATAGTTCGCAAAAAACAAAATGGGAAACCTATACGTATTGACCCTCCCTGAAAACATTAATGGGTCCGCCATTGCATATGTTACTATAGAAGATGGATTTTGCCAATGGATCTCCTCTTGTTGCAAGTGCCTTAAGGATTTGCGGTTTGAAAGAGTTGAGGGGATACAAAAGATTACCATCAAAAGTTCTTCTTTGGAATCATTTGAGGTTTCTGCTATGAATTACCTCCTCCATCTAAAAGTCTCTGGTGAGAAGCTTGAGTTTATTGACATCGGTTGATCACATGATTCACAAAGTGTCACATCCTTTAGTATATCTGCTCCAAATAGAAGAATGATCACCCAATTATGTAAACCCATAAAGCAAATATGGAGGACGGAGCTAACAAAATTGTCTTATGAGATTCTCAAGAAAATCCTCGGAGTGGAGGCCGGACATTTTATGCCCTAACGTACTTATACCTCTTACCCTCAAGCTCACCAAAGGCCACAACTTAATCAAATCTACTTATATCTCTTACCCTCAAACCCACCAAAGTCCACAACTTAATCAAATCCTTCAAGATTAATGTCATTTTGAATACCTCAGTATTTGTGTTGACATTTTAAACGTCTATAAAAGTCTGAATTGAATACACCAAGATTTTTCAAGTCTTTTAATAGTTAATACACTTAAAAGTGTTAATAAAATACACTTAGATTTTTGAAGTGTTTAAAATTTGGCTTATTACTTTTAATGCACCGAAAACAAGACATGAAATCTCACTTTGCACCCAAAACAAGAATTTGTGCCACTTTGTACCTAGAAGAGTCATTCGGTTACTTTCGTTGCATCAATTTCGTTATTCCCATCCAATTGATATTAGTTGCCGTTAAAATTGCTGATGTGGCAATAATATTATAAAAATTTTAGGGGCAATTAAGACATTTGTTATATTTTATTATATTAAAATTATTTTTAGAAAATTAAAACAAGGAAAAATTGGAGCAATAGTCCCTGAACTTTACCATAATGTTAGAAATCGTCCCTAAACTTCAATATTAGTTTTTTTCATCCCTTAAATTTACCATAATAGTTGATTTAGTCCCTCCGTCAAAAATTCGAATGGAATCCGTTAAAAATTAAGGGCAAAATCGTCCATTCATGTTAAATGTTTTTTTTTTGAAGTTTAATAAAAAGGAAAATTTGGAGCAATAGTCCCTGAACTTTACCATAATGTTAAAAATCGTCTCTAAACTTCAATATTAGCTTTTCCATCCCTGAACTTGACCATAATAGTTGATTTAGTGCCTCGGTAAAAAATTCGAACGGAATCTATTAAAAATTAAGGGCAAAATCCGTTAAAAAGTCAAGAACACGAACGAGGAGCTTTTGCCGCCGCCTTCGCTGTTGCTCTACCACAACAAATCTCTGATGCTCCACCACTGCAGCAAACCTCGACCGCCATCATCCCTAACTCGAAAAACAACATACAATTAACCTAACATCAAGCTCTCCACAAGGCGATTCTAACGGTATTGAAAATCAGTCCAACGATTACCTATGGTGGTCGGAAATCGACCGGGAAGCTTCGGCACCGTCGAGATTCATCTCCTCGATTCTCACCCCTTGACAGTCCTCGACGGTCATGGTTTACAGGTTTAGGTTTGTCTCGTCGAGGGGAAGATATTGGTCGTGGTATGAGTGCTTGAGCTGGCCGGAGTCGACGCCTCTTGAGGTGATCGATCGATTCTGCTTTCAGTGGTCTTCAACCATGCTCGAGTAAGAGAGAAAAGTAATCGAGGAAGGCAAAAAGAGTGTGAGGGTAATTGAGAGAGTCTACTAGTGTTGGTGGCTTGCTGGCTTCGGGAAGGTGGCATTGGTGGGTCTTGGCTTGTGGCTCTGTTCTTGGGAGATTGCTCTCGTGAGGGAGATGACAGAGAGGAAAGTCCGCATGAGAAAGGAGAAGAATGAGGTGAAGGACTAACATGAATGGACGATTTTGCCCTTAATTTTTAAACGAATTCCGTTTCAATTTTTGACGGAGAGACTAAATCAACTATTATGGTAAAGTTCAGGGACTGAAAAAACTAATATTGAAATTTAGGGACGATTTCTAACATTATGGTAAAATTCAGGGACTATTGCTCTAATTTTTCCTTTTTATTAAACTTAAAAAAAGCATTTAACATGAATGGACAATTTTGCCCTTAATTTTTAACGGATTCTATTCAATTTTTTTACGGATGAACTAAATCAACTATTATGGTAAAGTTCATGGACGGAAAAAACTAATATTGAAGTTTAAGAACGATTTCTAACAGTATGATAAAATTCAGCAACTATTGCTCCAATTTTTTCTTAAAACAAATAAAATTACCCTTCCCCAACCCAACCAATTGTCTCCCTCTCTAGACGTACACGCTCGAAGTCGAGATATTGAGCTCTTCTCAGATTAACAAAATGGACAGAGAGGTTTTGGATCTCATAATCAAGAGCTGGTTTGAATGCCGTGAAGATTTCAATTTCCACTCTCTTTAACAGAGAACGAATCCTATGCAATCACGTGTTCGCATCCTCCAACTCCATCAAAGAATCTTGCTTGTCACACATTTCTCGTGAAGCCGCGACTTTACTCTTCGGCTTCCCGCAAGTACTCGTAGCGAAGAGCAAGAAGAACACGTCATCACTCGACGTCTTTCGCCTTCTCGACATGTACACTACGATCTTCGAGAACTGGCCGGACATCAACTCTATCTTCGCCTTCGAGTCCACCACCGTCGTCCGGTCTCAAGCCCTCAACTCACTTGTCAAACTCGACGAGATAGTCCGTGGAATGATCTACTAATTCAAGTCAACGATCCAGAAAGACTCGTCGAAGCCGGTGGCTCCCGAGGGCGGAGTCCACGATCTGATTCTCCGCGTGATGAATTACCTCTCTCTCCTCACCGACTACAGCAACGTCCACGTTGACATTTTCGCCGACTGGCCTACGCCAACGAAATTGTCCCTCCCGGAGTCTTACCTCGACAGTCTACACTCCGTAGACAGCCTGGCGATGGCGATATGTATCTGCATGGCATGTCTAGTCCTCGTACCTCTTCAAGGAAGTTTCGATGTCGTACCTCTTCCTAGCGAACAATCTCCGGCACGTGATCTCAAAAGTTCGTACGTCTAATCTCCAATACCTTCTCGGCGACGAGTGGATATCGAAGCACGAGGCGAAGGTGGGGCAGTTCGCAGCGAATTACGAGCGGTTGGCATGGGGAAAAGTGTTCGAGTCCTTGCCGTAGAATCCAACGGGTCCGATTTCTCCTAAGGAAGTGAGATCGAGAGAGGAGAGGAAGTGGAGAGTGAGGTGGAGAGAGGAGGAGGAGCGAAGGTATTTGCAGAAAATATTGGGTGGGCAGTGGGCGGAGGTCCAAAGAGGGAGACTATCGAGGGGTTGGGGAAGGGTCATTTTGTTTGTTTTAATTTTTAAGAAAAAAATTTAATATAATATTTAATAAAATATTCCAAATGTCTTAATTGCCTTTATAAATTTTGTAATATTACTGACACAAATCATTTTAACGGCAATTAACGGTAATTAGATGAAAGTAACGAAATTGATACAACGGAAGTAACAAAATATTTCTTCTGAGTACAAAATAGCACGAATTCTTATTTTTAATACAAAATAAAATTTCACGTTCTATTTTGAGTACATAAATAATAAGCCTTAAAATTATTTAAGATCTTAATTGAATACACCTCTCTTTAGTATTAAAATTATTGGATTTGAGACAAACGGATTGTAAATCCAAATATGTTAATCCCAATGGACCCTGAGTGCATCTATTAGAATCTACAAAGAGTCTAAAAGGTGGAGAGCGAAAGGGTGTAGTATGCCCAGGTCTTTCAGCTTATTTGTTTCTTCTGATAATATGTGGAATCATACCAATATTAACCTATTTTATTATATTTATGGCACATTTATTTATCAAGAATTGGAGAAGTAAATAATAGAAGAAATAGGTAAATATTCTCATTGAGTTGTTTACTAACCATATAGAATTAAGATATTAGTGGAATTGAAATAAAAACTAACTTGATTATTAAAATACCCTTATACAAAAAATAAAAGAATAACCTTATTATTAATATGTATTCTACTACAGCAAAAACTGCTAAAACCTACCATTATGTGGACTCTAACTTTCTATCGTAGATTGAATTACTAAATTTTTATTGTCAAAATTATTTGTTTTTTTGCGAAATATTATGAAAGATGCTTATTCAACAAATAAGATTTAGAAGTACGGTACACATACTTAGCATCATTAAAAAAATTATTTAGTCATTAATAACAAATCCAAAATGTCATTTATCTTCTTGTGATTATTCATTAATAAAATTGGAGAAAATATGCATGATTTGTTATTTAATACTACAAAATTCATTGATAAATATTGTAAACTATATTTTTAATTGTTAATGGAGATGACTTAGAAAATAACGATTGATTCACACGAGAAAATTATTACTTAGAATTACTGTAATTAATACTTCTAAACTATGCTTTAAGTTTTTTTTTAAATATTATTTTGAGTTATTTGGAATCATTTTAAAATTATAAGGTATTATAGTAAATAAATAATATAAAATGAGATATTGAGAATCATTAACACCTCTTCTCTAATTAATTTCATTACCCCAAAATAGATAATTAAATTACCTATTTTGAATGATACCCACATATCCCCACAGATTAAAGCACTTTTTGCCCTCCTTAACTTAAGTCTAGGATACGCAAAAAATTTATCCCCATTACTAATTACCATTTTGCAAATAAACAAAAGAGAAGTATATATTAAAAATCATTACCTTTAATTTTATTCTCATTACTAGTAAATAAACATACCTTTATTCCCTAGTAAACTAAGACGAGAAGAAAGTGCTACCTATTTTAACCCTAGATTCAACATCAACCAAACCCTACGAAATGTTCCCAAAAGTTGCTCAGCTTCTTTTTTTCCCTTAATAAAGAAATTGTTTTCTTATTCTTTTGAACTGCAAACTTGTAAAGAGCAGTCTATAATAATTAATAAACAAGGCATTAGACTTGCATGAATATAACACTAGTGGATGGAACCTAAAAATTCAAAAAATGAAGCAACCTAACCCACAATTCCTATGGTATCAATATATATCATCAATACTTTTGGTTCTGTTGTAGACCCAATCCAACACAAAGACCATAACATTGACCCAAAAAAAAAAAGCACAAAGACCATAACCATTTCAATATTTCATATACCAGAATAATACAAGAGAACCCATATCATCTTTCATAATGGAAAACCTTTCATGTCTCAACTCACAAGAAACATATCAATACCAAACAACAAAATATGCATCTGCCAATTCCAATAGAGGTTCCAAATCAACTTTACAACAATCTGTGCAACCATCCACTAAAAGCTTACAACACAACATGACTGGAAGCTTCCAAATCCAATCTTGAATCCAAAACAAACTAGTACCCAAATTGAAACAAACATTCAGAAAATGATATCTGCCGAAAACATAGAGAAAAAGACCAAACCCTATGAAATATTCCCAAAAGTTGCTCAGCTTCTTCTTTTTCTATTGCAGTCATTTGACAGAAGATTCATTTAGATTCATTTAGGGAACATTAAAAAGGGATGTTAACACTGACTGCCAATGCCATTAGAATTAGATTAGTTAATTACGATTCAGTATGAGATTGGGTCTTAAACAAACAAGCAAGAATCAAATGATGAGAATGGAGGGCATAATATTACAACGCATAGGTTAATATGTAGCAAAATGTAGATGATACTTCTTATGGCATAGATAAGTGTACCATCCAGCAGCATACACAGCTCAAGACGACCATTTCCCATCTTCAATGCTTGCGTTTTCTTCGCTTTGGATTAGCAGCTTTCTTAGGCCTGAAGGAAACCAAATCATTAAGAAAGTCATCTCTACAGATATTCTCATTCTACAAGTTTCATGCCATAAATCATACAAGTTGAAGCAGGAAATGGAACAACAGCACACTCGGACCATGCATTGGGATCTTTATGCACAGATTTGATGATTGAACTGCAAAAATGCTGACTTCCATTCTGATATAAGGCTATCATAAATGTAGACTCACCTCGCATTCTGATCCGAAGATATCACATCCTCAACAGCATGAACAATCATTTTCTTGATCTGTTCCAAGACGAGCAGAATAATGAGTAATTTGCAACATAATGTTTCCATTCACGTAATATAATTCTCGTGCGCATTTAGAAATCCTCCCTGTACCTTCCAGGACTGAAATGATCATCTATACAGTGACTTAGAGAGCTACAGTTGAGGAATATAATCCATGAATGAAAACTTAAAATTAAAAATAGTGGTTTAGATCTTTGAAAGACAATGCAGAGTGGGTCGTGCAAGGGTGTCCTTCAACAAATCTTAAATTAACACCAAAATTGTCCATCTAAATGATTACAAATGTATAAAGTCAAAAGGAAGCTCATTTTGGCATAAGTTTGAACAATCATACCAACCAACAAATCAAGAGAGACAAGAATGACTCATTTGAACACGCTGATATAATAACATTGATATATCAATTGATTAGAATAAGTGATATATCAATTTGTCTGGTATCTCTGTTTCACCAATCTATATCCAACATTCATTTGAACGCGCACATTTTACCCCTATTTTAACATTCATTTGTCTGGTATCTCTGGTATCTTTGTTAGAATAAGCGATAAAACATTGATGGCCTATTTAAAGATAAACAAGACAATACATACCTCCAACTTGTCTTCTTTAGCCCTATGTGATTGTGGAAGCTTTCGGAATTCCTCTGTCAAGCGGAAGCACTCACCAACGTTTTCAGGTGAAACAAAGTCCATTGCAACTTTAATGCACGACTGGAAAAGAAAACTGTGCTTTCTTTAATATTTACGCACACTAGGTTTATGTAACCTAGCCTGTCAATACAACCCCACTTCATGTTGCACAAATAGAGCAAGAGAAGTATTACCTTCACTATAAAAATTTCCTTCCAGAATGTATTCAGTAAAAGTTTAAATACACTTAAGGAAACCATATGGAAAAAGATTACGATATAGCACAACAGATAAGAGGTGATTTATTTCCCCAATTATACAGAGACTAATAAGCTATTGCACCTGAAACTGAAATAAAATTCATGAAAAACGGACCCTTTTTGTATGGATATTATAATTTTTTACTTTACAGGGAAAAATTTCTTCAAGAAAATCCAATTGATAGAAGGCAAAAATATGACAGCACATTTCTGGCACTTTGATATTGTGACTGTCATTTTGTGGGGCCACGTACCTCGACATGCATGCTATTGACATAAAGGCTAGTACAACCATTGGGATATTGTTCAACCCTCCTTGTGGAGATGTGTAATTAGTTCATATATTTCCATTTTACAATCTGTAACATCTTTGGAGTTTCCATTTGAGATGCCGTAAAGGAAACTGATGTGAATTCTAGAAATCCTTACAACTAAGAATCATGTAAAGAGTAGAGAGAAGTGAAGTGTACGAAAAATTTTAGAGTTCTAAAAAGGGTACACAGTTGGATACAAGGCTCTAGTATTAGTTCTTGAGAAAAGTATACGTACAAATACATAAATTTTTTGAAAGCATTGCGTGTGTACTTGTTAATATATACCAAAATAATGAAATACAGATGCAATAGACAAAGACCCTCACAAGAGAAATAATAAATCTAAAATCCCAAATGTAAAAATCTAAACAATTTAATATTTTCATAGCATCTCAAAACAAATTAAAAAAGAATATTATAAACTCAGCAAATAAAGAAGAAAGAGAAGGTAGAGCGTCAACTGCCAAGAAAAAGTAAACCTGTATACTCTATTCCAAATGCAAGTTACCTTCGTGTTTCTGACTTGATGCGGACAGCCCGCAGGAACAAAGACAGCATCCCCAAGTTTTTGGACAAACGTCCATGGTTCAATTCCTATTAAAGAGCATAAAACATAAGAAATATAATTTGAATCATGGTGGATTATAAACTTGAATCCAATTACAAATAAATATGCAATGAACTAACCATATTCTTCCTTAAGCTTCTTTTTATGCTCCAGAGTAAGATAAAAGGTCTGATCATGTGTGGGATGAATAACCTACACCACCAAAAAGAAACCGTAGAGAACAGAAAAGAAACGCTTGTACATAGGAACACCAAATATATCAGATGGGCCAAGGAGTGGAAGAAAATTTTTTCTCAATATAAAACAGCCGGAACATGTTTTATTGAATTCCAGTAAATAGCATCATCTGTTACTGCTTTTTATATATGAAACAAACTTACAATAGGATAAAAAATTTAAGAAAAAAGGAATATACAAAGCAGGGGACAAGATGCTCCTGAAAGCCACCCTTCTAAAGTACAAAACAGAAAATCCATCAATTTACTGTTACCTAATCCAACACTGGTATATAAAGAATCGCTATGAAGACAAGTGATGTACTTAACAGATGAGAAGATATCAAAAGGCTAAACTAAAGAAATTATAAAAACATAAGAAAGAGAAACGATAAACTTAATTGCCTTTAAGCTATTCAAAGCTCAGAATTGCATAAAACATAACGAAAAAAATGGGCATACTTATTGGGGCCTTAAAATTCTGAATGAGGAAACTGAAAATGAAGACATATGGTACAGGCCAGAGTGCGTGGCAAGCTTGCTTTGGGGATATGTATTAGAAGCTTATATGCCAGGGTAAGGTTAAAATTTTGAAAATACTTAATTATCAGAGTATCAACAGAAGCTAAAATAATCATAAATAGCTGAAGTAACTCAACTCGAATGTATTTTCAAAAATCCCTACTCGTAAATTAAAAAACAAAAGTAATTCGCATCCTTGAGAACCAACAAATGTCGCTTTGGCCAACCAAAAGAATGCAGGAAGTATTGATAATTCATACAACTAATAATGATTATGTAAAAGCCTAAACCAGTAGTATTGCAGTTTTATCTCCAAGGGATAAAAAAAATTTAGATTTCTAATTTATTACTAAGCAATTTACCTGCAGCAATGGACAACAGTGTAAGTGCCTGAATTCCTTATAGTGCTTCCTGAGATATTCTTGTAGCTTAGGAACATCCTGTCTTCGGAAGATGTCCCACAAAGCACCTCCCTCAGCTCCACTTGACTCTTCCAACTTATTCGCACTATTTATTGAAGACACACAATCTTCACCACTTTCATCATGATCTAGTTTTCCCTGTACACTACTTTCATGCTTAGATCTCTTTGAAAAATCCTTATCATTCAGAACAATTGGATCATCCAATGCATGAACTGATGCACCACCTTTTTTACTGTCAACTTCAAGACAAAACTGTTTATCACTTTCAGCCTTGATACAAGATCCACTACCAGGATTGTTACTATCCCAGGAATCATCCTGAGTATGGAATTGACCAAAAATTTCTATTTGGTCTTGCTTATTATGATTTTTCTTCAACTTTTCAATTGTAGCAAGTTGCTCGGGGGTAAGGGTCACTTCAGTAGTATGTGTCAAGATGTTAACCTGAAATAAATTATTCAGGTCAAAATATGTTGAAAGTTATAATATGAAGAGAAGGTAAGGGCATGATTCTAACCAAAAAAAGAAAAAGCAATAAATTATAACACAAATTCAAGTGATTAAATACTTGCAGAAAATATGAGAGAAGATCTTAGTTCTCCTCTGACACCTACTTTGCATTGACATGCAGAAATTCTAAATCAAATTGATTGTGCAATGTCCTCTCCAAGAAATATAACCATGAGATCCATCTAGGAAGTTTAAACATGTCTCCAGTATAATTTGAGAGTACTAAACACCTAAAGGATAAACAAGAGTATGACACAAGTCAAACACATTGACCTTCACAGCTTATTTTTATGTATACATTCATGTTGTCCTCAACAACTATCAGAAAGAATAATCAATAGTTAATGTAGTGCCAAGCGTTGCGTCCTAAATTTAGAAGATTCATTATTATGTTATGGTGTTCTGAGCTGACCTCAATTGAAGGTGTCCATGTTTCATAGAAACCCATATATACTAAAATTTAAATGAAAAACATCAAGAGACAAGCAATAAGAAATTTGTAAAACAAAACATGTAACATGACAGTTAGCACAGCTAGACTGAGGAAAATCCAAGTGCATGTACAACTAATTCAACTATTCTTGCCCTTCAAGTTTCCAAATTAATTAGAATTTTCGCTAACTGAGGAAAGACATAAGGGATGACCTATCAAAATGCTCATTAAAGATGACTCGTCTACAAGTTTAACAAACTTCAAAGCAGAGACCGCACTTTAATGGTTAATAATTCATGCTTTAACAAAACACTGGCCAAGTATTGATTTTATTTACAATATATAATCAGGCAAAGACTGCAACCAGAAAGTTCAGATGGGCCGTAATTACAACAACACATATACACTAGTACGCAAAATAAAAAATAAAAAGACCAGCCTTGCTTATTCCGTGCATCGGACCTTCCAAATTGCCACTAAATTGTTAAAGAAACTAGTACTTACCGCATCAGACATGTCACAATGTAGCTTAGTTACAGAATCTCCACGGCCAAGCTCTTGAGCAAAACCATAAGCAATATATGTCTTGGGTCCCATGTCTGGCTTTACGTATTCCTTAGGCAATTTGGTAGCAAGGTTCAGACTTCCACTGCGAGGATGAGTATATTGCTTAAACGGCAAACAACAAATAAACTCAGCACCGTGACGAGGAAGGCGCTCCTCAAATACAGTAGAAGGTGGCCAATCCTTCAGTTTCAGAATCTGAGGCCATTTTTTCCAATCAAGCCGACCCTTCGAATATCCGGTAAAAAATTCATGGATATTGATATCCGCCTGCATTTCATCATAAGACTTATCAAAATCCGACCATCATAACCGTAGAAAATTTCATTTGTTGGAGAAGGAATGAAAACTATATCAGGAGGACAAAAGTGTAAAACATGAAGAATGATCCTAAACAATCCGTCAACAAATAAAAATTTGGACAAATTAAAGTGCTGGATCAGTAAATATCTCAAGAGACTAACAAACACATTAAAATAATGCATCAATTCAACACAGAATATGCCAATGAGGTTAAAGTGACTGGATTGACATGATGAAAAAAGCAGTGGTAATGGACATCCCCAAAACATCAATCTAAAGGGTGATTTTCATTATGAAAACTTGTGTAAACAAGGTTTTTGCATTTGTGAAATATATGGTACTGCTACAGTTAAAAATATATCCTTCTTCAACCATGCAATTGAAAAAGGAAGGCCACTCAACTCCTTTTTTTAACCACAATTGAAAATTCATAAAGATTCTGATTTTCCATTTCATCTCAACTTCCTGAGATGGTGTAACAGTTAAACCAAATCAGTATAAACGACTTAAAAGTTCATTTGAAAGCATTAACTGATAAAGAAAACAAGATATGAATGGCAATCAAAGCCAGAGAACAACTGACCTCGCACCAATCCAAGCAGTCTATGGTCTTGACTTCCAAATGTCTACCATGCTTAATATGTTGCATCTGACGACAAGCGCGCCACATAACAAATGGTTCCCAGCTTAAACCTGATGCAGTTTCAAGAACATTACTCACAATTACAGGCTCACCCCTGATCCAGTGCCACTGAAAATGCTTAAATTCCTCAGGTTGAATATCTCCAGCTTGTGTACAGTACAAATAGTTATCGTTAGTAGAATCTCTAGAAGATGCTTTCCTTGATTTAGTGCTGCTTGAATTAACATCATCCACAGTGTCAAGACATGAACATCTTTCTGCAGAAGTTTCACTTTCATGCATAAGTTTGTAAGGTTCGTCTATTTCTTCTGCTTTTTTTACCAACTCCATGATGTGGTTTTCAGGAAGTCTGCATCTCAATTCTAAAATACCATCACCACAACCACCCATGTCTTTTGGGGGGCAAGGAATACTTCCATCTTCCTTTGGTTTCCACTCATATGTTGACCTTACAGAACCAGTGGGGTTAGTTTCCGAAGGTATCACCTTTCCCTTTCCACCATGTAGATAGTGCAGGCCCTGATTGACATATTCCAAAACCACTTCCTCTGCACCTCCCTGCAAATTTCCATCTCGAATCTCCCGGCAACAGAGGAGGCAGAGGTCATATGAACATTTAGGACAGCTTCTGTGGAGATCATAAATAGATGTTTTGCAGTTGTTGCTGACAAAGAAAAAAATAAAGTTAACATCAAATGATTAATCAGAGTACAAAATAATGTTACAAAGAATAAGTTCCTGGTGAAGGCTCTACCAATAAACACGCTCATCAACCTCCGCATCTGACTTTTCTGTCTTTAGCTCCAAAATAGTTATCCCTGTCCCAAAGAACATCAAAAAAGTTAACTAAACATCATCTGAACAAGTCATTTTAAACTATTAGACTAAGAATTCCTGGGCTCGTAATCAAAACACTAGGTGATGAGAAACAAGAGTTAATCCCTAGTGAGTTCAAACACCAATGTGAACAAAACAGAAAGACTATACCTTGTGTCCTAGCCTCAATCTCCATCTCAAACACTTGTTCATTATATAGTCTTTTCAAGAAGGGAAGCAAAGCATGAAGCAAATACTTAGAGTGCTCAACTTTTTCATCCTCCTTAATTACAAAATCCACGTTCAAATTCTGCAATAAGAACCACAAATTTCTTAAGAACATGTTTGAATTCTGCAGTAAATTTTTACCTTTCGAAACAAGCAAAACTCAGAAGACTTGCTCCCAAAAATAGAAACTGACTTTCGCAGGTGCGTCTAAGCGCAAGCATGCTTTGCAATTACAATTTCCACGGCATACTGGACAAGCCTCAGCAATGTTATCCTCTGACGTCATAGGGTACCTAAACAATACAAAACTCAACAATAAATAATCACAAAACTATCCAAAGGGAAAGTTAGCACAGTGCAAAAGATTTGAAATTTTACAACCAGACATAAACAAGGATCTCTAATAATGCCAAATCCAATCCTAAACACCAGGTTCCATCCATTAAAATATGATTTTAGAAACTTTATTAACAAATATTTTGAAATTTTCCAAATAAAAGTCTGTCTATGTTGCTTGCTTAGCGAAATGCATATTACTCTTGGTTAGTGAGAAGCAGAATCAGAAGAGAAAATAAATAAATTAGCATTGGGCTAAGCAACTTAAAGGAAAAATGCCCTATCCTGCAACTTGCCTAATGTCAGTAGCTATTGCTTTAGTATTAGCATACATACATTATTCCATTCCATAAAACGTACTCAAAGAAAAAGCCAATATCTTTAACAAGTTAGTAATAAGAAATAAGTAAGAAAGATGGATGCTATAACTGCATACCAGTTCTGTAGGCAAGGAACACAATATCGCTTTCGCTTACAAGTTTTGCAGCGAACAACCCTGCCCTTGTCATTCCTTTGACATTGATGGCACATCAAGGACTGCTCTTCAACAAACTGCTGAAACCCAAAATGGGTAATTAAGTAAACCACAATCGTGACCTAACAAAAGCATAAAGAGAGGATATTAAATTTCTTACCTTTCGGGATTTCTTGTTTGTTTTCTCCTCTTCCTGCTGCTTAGCCTCTGCATCCCTAATCGAGCAGAATGCCCTCTTAGTTCTTCTCAAACCTTCATTCTCCTTTTCATCATGATTTCCCACAGATTCATCTTCTTCCTTTACCCTATTCGTATTCTCATGTGTCTTCTTTCGACCCCTTCTAGAGAGTACCATAGTTACCAAATTCGCCCTCCCCCTCCGAACTTGGATTGGATTCCGGCGTACGGACAGCGGCCTAGTTGGACAATTTCAGCGCCCAGTCCAGATCGAGAGATGCCCAAACCAGAGAGTATTCAAAGAAGACGGAGGAGATGAGAGTGGAGAGAATATGTTTTATGGGGAAGTGAAATCCGCTTGTGGGAATGAGAAACGATTGGAATTTGAACTTAAGTGGTCTTTTTTTTTTGGTGATGAACTTAAGTGGTCTTTCCTCGGAAAAAAAAAATAACTTAAGTGGGCGTAATGCGGGGGAATTTTGCGGGGGAATTTTGAAAAAAAGTGCGCCACAACATAGTAGAGGCTATCTGAGATGCGGCCCAAGTTAAATGCGGGAAGATCCGTACCAAATCATATTGACCGTAGATTACAAATGGTTGACTGAGATTTACTTTCACCCAAAATAACTAATTGTATCATTCACTCTCACAGATTCTGTTTGGTATTAATTTTTTTCTTAAAAAATTGTTTTATTTGAAAGTGTTTGATAAAAATGAGAAATTTTGTTTTTTCTGAAAAACAATGGACTTTTGTCAATATTTTTTAAAAACAATATGCAAGTTGCTTTTAAAATTTACTTTTACCAAAATTATTTTAGTGTACAACTATTTATTATGAAATAACAACAAAAATAATTATTCAAAAAAATACAGTAGAAATAACTTTTCAAAAAAATACTGTAATACTAAACTGGCCCTCAATCTCCCACATGTGTATTTGGATGAGAATTTTAAGATTACAAAAAATTTATAAAATGACAAAATTTAAATTAATGGAAATTAATTTTATAGAATTTGTAATATTTTTTGTTTGGATAATATAAAAATAGAATGAAATTTAAACATATAATTTAATGTTTATATAAATTCTAGTTATAAAGATGGAAATTTTTTGAGAAGGGTATAAAGGATGGAAATTGGGAAATGACACATCTTTATATGAAATTTAAAGTGGATTTTTTTTTTTTTTAATTTCTAAATTTCAATTTTTATGAATCCAAACAACGGGATTGATGCATAAGAATTTCAAAATTCTGACTTTTTATCAAATCTTTTTTTTTTTCCATCATCTAAACACACCCAGGTGGATCCTCTGGGAATCTTTTAATCCTGACCGTTGAAGTCGATCCAGCGGTGAGGAATCAGTTTTGATTTTTCTCTCATTTTCACGCACCAAAGCCAAAGCGCGTTGGCTCTTCTTCCTCATTTTGACGAACCCCAACCCGTGCTCCTCAAACCTCACTGTATTGAACGTGAGGAAAAATGAAGCAGCCTCCTCCTCCTTCTGTTTGCTCACTTAGGTTGAATTCCATTCTCTCCTCTCCAGCTGAAGACCAAGGTAATCACCCTCAGATGAGCCGTTGACAAATCTGGACACCTTATCAAGACTGGTGAGGTCTTCCAACTTGGGGATTATTTCGATTTTTCAGTTGGGGATTATTTCGATTTTTCATTTGGGGCTTTGATCTGGTGTTGAGTTGCAAATTTTGGATCAATCGATGACTATATCTGTCTCGTCGCCATATTTTTCTTCTCGGTTTGATCAATCCATATAGATCTCCCTTTAGGTTTCATTATTAGACAATGAGTGGTTTGGGTTATTATTAGTTGGGAATAATAAGGTTTAATTTTTCACTATTAATCTGATTATTTCTTTGTTATTCTTGTTTTCTTCTTTTACGATTGTTTTTTTCTTCAATGTGTGTATCGTTGTATGGTAACAATCTTAACGTGGTATACTAGTTTGTTGCTGTCAATACGTCCTTTAGAATTTGATTGTCTTGGTAAGATGCCATTGAATCATGGTAGGAAAATCATTACATTAATTGAAATTCATATAGAAGGCATTACCTTCTCTGTTTCTAGTTGGTTTTTGGGAGTGAGAACTTACAGTGTTTGGATAATGAATTTTTTTTTTTATGTCTAGTGTGATGAGCATATGAAATTTAATCAATTGTAACTTGTATGAACTTCGAAGTTACAAGAGGTTCAGAGTTGATATTAAGGTTTGAATTTTTTGTAATTTAGATTAACAAAGTATAGTATTCGGATGCAAAAGAATTTCCTTTCCACATCAACCGAAGAATCAGGCACTTTGGTTGGCCAGCTATAGGTTAGTTTCTTTTGTGGATATGAAATAAAAGGAGATAGTGGAGGAATCAACAGGCTTAAATTGATGCCTCATCCTTTACTTGTGGGCAAAAGCATTTACATTTTGGATTAGTTGATATAAGAATGGTACTATTTCCTTATCAAAGGTTAGGTTTTGGGATCAGTTTTTTCACTTATTTTCGCAGAAAAGTATACTCATATCTTTTGGACGTTGGAGTTTAAAAGAAAGCGAGGTTATCAGAAATAGAAAGGGATATAAAAGTGACAAAATGAAAACCTTGTTGTGGTAAGAGTATCTACTTTGGTACAACATTTGGGCTGTCAAAGCTTGTGATTATGGACTTTTTATTTCCAAGTAATGGATTTAGATAACCTTGCTCCATTATGTCAAATGCTATAGCTGGTGTCAGGATCTTCTATGTACATTTCCTGCTTCAAGTGCACCACATACATTATTAGCATTAGCTGAACAAGGGCTGCTCTTTGAAATATATATAGAAGGCTTATGGTAGCTGAATAGGTCAGTGTGCCTGCTGCTTTCGTAATTCAGAATGATAATCAGTCACAACTTTCTTTATGCATTTTCATTACTATTTTGTTTGAATCATAGGATTGTTTCTCTTTATTGGCTGAACTTTCCCATGTAACAATGCATGCATACTGTACTGATGCATCTCTTTTCATTGTAATGTTCCGTTGTTGGCCAACAACCGCGCTGCTGCATTTCTACAATTGGTTAAACTTAGCAAAGCGCTTGCTGATGCAGAGACAACTATTAAACTGAGCCCCCAGTGGAAAAAGGTACTATTTTTGCATTTTCTTAAAAAAAAATTCCCTTTTCCTTTCAACAAAATTTTACATTTAGAAAGAAAAAATCCTGATTTTCATGATTAATTCCTTTATAAGATCCTTTTAGATGCATCTCCAGGGATATTTCAGGAAAGGATGCATATTAGAGGCCATGGAACAATATGAAGATTGTTTGTGCTTAAGGTCGTCAACTAAGTCTTGTTATTAAACCATCACGATCTTCTATGTACATTTCACGGTCGTCAACCAAGTCTTGTTATTTCAGAACTACAGATTGAAATATGAACTTAAGGTCGTCAACTAGTTCAGTGCTATGAGCTGATTGTTTGTGCTGTTGAACAACTCTTATAGGCTCAATATTATGCTTATTAAGGTGTTACTGATTAAGAAATTCCTCATTTAGTGGTTTTATTATGCTCATGTGGTACATGTGTTCCCTTTCTAATTACTAGAGTTACTTACAAGCACTCTATTATTGATTTTAGTGTGTTTCTTATTTATATATCTTAATCCCTTTGGTACTTTGAAGTTCCTCATTAGAAAAATGGGTTGTTTTTGGGCGGATGCTAAAAAAAAAGCTGATTATCATTTTTTATAAGTTTGACTCTTAAATTCACCTAAGTTTTTGTTGTTGTCACTCTAAACCTTAGTACTATTAAGTCTACTCTTTTTGAATGCAGATGAGGAAAGATCGTGATTATAGAAAAGAAAAGACATACAACATGTTGTTGTTTAAAATTGCTCATGTTCTTCTATCTTCTTTTACTGTAATGCAAGTTCTCCTATCTTCTTTAACTGTAATACATAGTTCATTTCGAGTGCATCACATCAATTTTAAGACAATGTAGCCATTGCTACTCTTAGCATGTACAAACTGGAATCATAAATAAATTAATAATTATGAAGTGCTCAAGTCTTTACATGATTTTGCATAAAAATACAGGTGGGATTGCATCGATTGATGAAGTTTAGTTCAATAGAGATGGAAAGAGTTGATCTGTCAAATGCCAAAGAAGGGTCTAAATCCTTTATTTGTGTCAGCATTATTTGATCTGTCAAATGTCAAAGTGCTCACATATGAGATGGTAAAAGATATGAAGCTGCTGTAGTATATGGATACAATTAAGAGAATAAATTAAACAATATCTCAAACAACAAAACCACCAAATTCAAAGTGTGTGTGTTTCAAAGTGATACGAGGGGACCCACTTGCTTCATATTGCCAGATGCCCACCAAATGCAAACAACAACACCTTGACAATAGATGGTAACATTACTAAGCAGTCAATTCAGTTCTGTACACTCACTCCTTTAAACTTCACTAAGTGAAAGAGTGGAGAGAGCCAATGATGGGGATCAATTCAGTTATGTACTCACTCAAGTCCATACTCCTTTCAATTCACTTCTCTACTCATTTATTCCCATGAAGATAGATATAGAGAGTGAGTGATCGGTGAGGATCACTCAATTCGGTCACCTCGAATATGAAAATGACACTCCTAACATCAACTTTGAATTCATGCCAATATCAATATGTGGACTGTAATAGAAATAATTTATAAGACACATATTCGTGGAGGCACCCTGTAATCATAGAGCTATAGGGGGCAAAAGGCTGGAGATAATACCTGCGACTAGCTATTGATCGAATTCCATTGGCAGTTATTGGGAAGACATCCAATGTATGAAAATTTCTAGGGATTAATTCGATGAATAAATTCATGAACTTTCAAATAATTCCACAATTGTCTAGAATTAAAGTCTCAAAGACTTTTTCTAAATTATTGAAACAATCGATATACAAACATATGCTTAAAATCAAGAAAAGACCAAGTTAGTTTACTAACCTCACATGCTCCAATAGTGGGGCCAAATTGTACAATTAATGGGTGAAAACAATTGATTTTCTAGGGATATACCTAAGTCAGTATCAATGGATGCTCAATTGGAGCAACTGACAGCTTCACTATAAATATTCGCCTTCGACCAATGCAGCTCCTAATGTCCAAGTAACATCCACATGACCAAAAATGATCTCTTTGTCAAATTCATCATATCACTTCATACGAACATGAGGATGGGAGGGATTATGATATTGAAAGTGAAAGTGAAGGTTAAGTCTAAACAATGACAGCATATGATTTTACAATGAGTATAGACTAAGGTCGGTGGAAATTCTTATATATTTCTTATACATTCACGATAAGGGTACTATTCATTTACTATAAGGGTACTATATAGTCACTATAAGGGCACTACACAATATAAAGAGGCCCGGGCACTGCAATAATACTATAAGGACACTACAAGGGCACTATAGTCCTTTAAAGAGACCCGGGCACTATCACATTACTATAAGGATATACAGGGGCACTATACTATAAAGACACTAAAAATGCACTATAAATCGTATCATTGTAGCAATAGAAATATTTATCTAATTCTGTAAACAGTTTTCATTGTGTTTAATCTTTGTCTAAAATTCAATATTAGAGTCTTTTCGTTTGGATATTTTACGCATATGTTTTTCAATGGGATATATATTCAACTCATCATTTTTATCATGTATGATCATAGTAATGCAATTATTTGTCTGAGCTGTTAATTTCTAGTACAACTGAATTTGAGGATTTTTCTTTCTTAAGAGGTATTGCTCTCATAAAAGCACTTATTGTGACATCGGGGTTTTTAGTCTTGAGTCGACACTCTTAGACTTTATTGGCCAAGGACTCTTGATTATTTATTCTATGCACATATTTGTGTCCATACTAACCATATAGTACCCTTATAGTAACCTGTATAGTTCTCTGTAGTAACCATATAGTACACTTATAGTGACCATATACTACACTTATAGTAAATGTACAGGAATTATACATGAATTTTCCGTTAGCGGGAAAAGTCATAGGGTACTAAGTTTTTATACTGACAATATTGTGTTCATCTTGATCGTTGCTTTAATTTCATTATTTTAAGCTAGACCTTAATACAAAGTTTCTAACATTTCAATCATAATCATTATATCAATTGAAATGTCTATTGTTTCTTCTTCATTTATAAAGCTCGTTACGTCACATCTCAGTTTTGTTGGTGTGATCGAATAGTCTGATATTATTTTTTTTCATTTTTATTTTTGAGAATTTTAAATCGATAGTTCATCGTAATTTATTGTTCCCTTTGAATATTGTAATTACAGTCGCACTAGCAATCACAATAAGGGCACTAATCGCACTATGTAGTCACTATAAGATCATCAGAATGACTCCAAATGCAACTCAATAAATGCCCTATAAACAATATGGAGAAACGATATAACCCTTCAATTTATCATTAACCTAAACAAAATTTGTTCAAAAAAAATATTATACCTAATAAAGGAGTACAATGGCAAGAAAAAGGCAATACGAAGCCAATAACGTAGGAATAGAATTTCATGAAATATAAAGTCACCACATGGGGTGCTATTCACTTATAATCTCATCAGATTAGTTATACTATTAAACGGAAAAAGGATTTATATTGCTACAATGATACGATTTACAATGCATTTGCAGTTCCCGATAATACCCTGTTAGTGACCATATAGTGCCATTATAGTAAATGTATAGGAATTATACAAGAATTTTCCGTTAGCGGGAAAAGTCATAGGGTACTATGTTTTTATACTAACAATACTGTGTTCATCTCGATCTTTGCTTTAATTTCATTCTTGTAAGCTAGACTTTAATACAAAGTTTTTAACATTTCAATCATAGTCATTATATCAATTGAAATGTCTATTGTTTCTTCTTCGTTTCTCTCACGTTTTCATTCATCTGTAAACTTTTGTCGCTTTATAATCTTATCAGACTAGTTATACTTTTTAATGCAAAAAATATTTGTATTGCTATAATGATACTATTTACAGTGCATTTATAGGCCCCTTATAGTGCCCATATTATACCCTCATAGTAAATGTATAGGAATTATACAAGAATTTTCCGTTAGCGGGAAAAGTCATAGGGTACTATGTTTTTATACTAACAATACTGTGTTCATCTCGATCTTTGCTTTAATTTCATTCTTGTAAGCTAGACTTTAATACAAAGTTTTTAACATTTCAATCATAGTCATTATATCAATTGAAATGTCTATTGTTTCTTCTTCGTTTCTCTCACGTTTTCATTCATCTGTAAACTTTTGTCGCTTTATAATCTTATCAGACTAGTTATACTTTTTAATGCAAAAAATATTTGTATTGCTATAATGATACTATTTACAGTGCATTTATAGGCCCCTTATAGTGCCCATATTATACCCTCATAGTAAATGTATAGGAATTATACAAGAATTTTCCGTTAGCGGGAAAAGTCATAGGGTACTACGTTTTTATACTAACAGAACTGTGTTCATCTCGATCTTTGCTTTAATTTCATTCTTGTAAGCTAGACCTTAATACAAAGTTTTTAACATTTCAATCATAACCATTATATCAATTAAAATGTCCATTGTTTCTTTTTCGTTTCTCTCACCTTTTCATTCATCTGTACGTTTTTGTTGCTTTATAGTATGATATTATTTTTGCGAAGAGGATGGAAATGTGGAAACTTGTACGTTAGGAACGCTGGATTTGCCAATCTGGAAACTTGTACCTTTTCGTTTTTGTGTTTCCCTTTTTGTGCAAAGTTCTTGCTTATGTTGCTAATGAATTAGAAAATTGATTGGTTATCTAGCTTATCTAGCGATAGACTAGCTGGGTTGTTGCTTATCTTTCTAATGAATTTGAAAATAGTCATTGTGAGGCAGCACAAATCTTGGCACCGAAAGGCCATACTCATTTGAATAAAATAGTCTTATTTTTAAACAAGGTTTAGAAAGTGATGATTAAATATTTAACCAATTCTATGACTATCCAAACAAGAGAAATTTTCATTTTCATTTTCATTTTTTTTTTTCAATTTTACATGTATGATATCCAAACACTGGAATTTGCAATTCATAAAATTGTAATGACGGATTTGCATTTCATTGTCATTTTTTTTTTTCAATTTTACATGTATGATATCCAAACACTGGAATTTGCAATTCATAGAATTGTAAAATGAAGGAATTTTTAAATTCTCATTAATTGTTCAATTTGCTTAGATGTAAATTCACATTTTTAGTGTGTTATTGTTCCTTGGTTTGGATTGGAATCTTAGCACAATTGGTAAAATCTTAGCTAACTTCTTGACGTTTGTTTTCTTTCTAATTTCTTAGTTTCGAGAAATTTTATATGGCTTGCAGGAAATCCTATTTGCAAGATAGGACATTTTGCCAATCTGGTGCGAATCTGTCAATTTGAAGCTGCAGGAAATGGGATAATAACTCAATAAATCCAACTCAAACAATGGCCTGCTCTAGTCTCAAGCATACAACATTTTTGTATTAATAAGAGTTTATGTTATATCTTTATCAGTACAGATTCTTGCAAACTTATCAAAATACACTATGTAAATACTTACAATGTTCTATTGAGGTTTGCGGATTTGAATCAAAGTCTCGTGGCTGGGGGAATTCATGTGGTTATGACAGGGGCACTAAACGAGTTATATAGTGTATTACAAAGGAAATAAGCAAAGGCAACAGTCCCAAAAGGGCCAATAGACAAATAAAGGCACTATATACAGAAACCAACTTAAGGGGACTAATTATAGGGTAGAGGGTCATTATAAAGACACTGAATTTAGGGTATAAGGCCGTTCTAAAGGCATTATATAAACCATGTCATAACTGATATAATAACATTATTATGGGATACAAGGTCATTATGTTTGGAAGCGTAATTTTTAAAATACCGATTTAGGCTGTATTACAAAGTCATTTACACTGACAAGGTGAACGAGGTTATGATTAATACAATGACATCAACCTTTGGATAGAGGGTCATTATGATGACATTCACTAGGTCATTCATTTAGGCTTACTTTTGAATTAGGAACTTTAAGGGTATTATTTTTTGCCATAGTACTAAAAAGGCACTACAAACAATTAAATAGGGGAATTCGTAAGTAACTATTGGAGCAAATACAACGGGAAGGTCATTATGGTGGCACTTTACAGTCATTATGATGACATTGATCACTATGTCATTCATTTAGGTTGTTTTTAGATGAGGAACTTTAAGCGTATTAATTTGGGCTATATTACTATGAAATGCACTACAAACAATTAAATAGGGGAATTTGTAAGTATTTAGTGGAGCAAATACAAAGGGGAATGTCGTTATGGTGGCACTATACAGTCATTACAATGACATTCACTATGTCATTCATTAAGGCTACATTTGGATGAGAAACTTTTAGAGTAATAATTTTGGCTATATTACTAAGAAATGTGCTACAAACAATTAAATAGGGGAATTTACAAGTAACTAGCGGAGCAAATACAAAGGGAAGGTCATTATGGTGGCAATATACAGTCATTACGATCACATTGACTATGTTATTCATTTAGGTATTTTTGGATGAGGAACTTTAAGAATATTAATTTTCGCTATATTACTAAGAAATACACTACAAACAATTAAATTGGGGAGTTTGTAAGTAACTAATGGAGAAAATACAAAGGGAAGGTCATTACGGTGGCACTATACATTCATTATGATGACATTCACTATGTAATTCATTTAGGCTACTTTTGGACGAGAAACTTTTAGAGTACTAATTTTAGCTATATTACTAAGAAATGCACTAGAAACAATAAATAGGGGAATTTGTTAGTAACTAGTGGAGCCAATACAAAGAGAAGGTCATTATGGTGGCACTATACAGTCATTATTATGACATTTGCTATGTCATTCATTTAGGCTATTTTTGGATGAGGAACTTTAAGATTATTAATTTTGGGTATATTACTATGTCAGTCATTATAATTTGTGTTTAATATCCTCATACTTTCTGCATAGTTTTATGTGCTCCAAAATTCTTGTATAATGTGATATCAAGCTAATGAAAATTTCTTAAAAAAACACATACAAGGAAACTTTACTAACAAGTAGTGGAGAGAATTCAGTCATCAAGGAAATTAGTAATTGGGAAGTAAGTAACTGGAAAATTTTCATATTGATTTGTTTGTCAACTATATAAAATTAGAACATTACTAACACTTATGAATAGAAATAAAAGTTAATTTAGTTACTCATGTAGATAAAGACTTTCTTTATAGACTTACAATCATAATGATAGGGACATGTTAGGTCACAAGTTATACACAGTTAGGAGGGTCATTAATGGCTTGCACTTAAAAGAATTATATATTACATATAATCATTGGACCATAGGTTAAATATGTATACTAAATATTAAAGTAATTGATTGTGGTGGTCATCTAAGACCAATCTTTTTATTTACAACATAATGCTTAATATTAATCATGACTTGGTCCTTTACTAACTAGAAAGTTGGCTTGTAATTACCTTATATTGCGTGTTTATTGCCCTCGCAATGCTTTCGTAGTTTTATGTTCCTCAAAGTTATTGCATAATGCTAATTATTAATCATGATGTGGTCTTAATAACCATATAGTGCCCTTGTGAGGATTGTATGTAGCATTTTCCGGCCGTTAGTCAATACCACCAAGAAGGGTGGCCTCTATGCAGCATTTTTTGACCGTGGTAAGATGAAATCCATTATAAAACTCGCAATAAACATGGGACAAAAGGCCATTACAAAGGCCCTATACTATCAATATGGGCCAAAATACGAAAAATGCTTCTATCGCTCCGTAAATAGCATTTTGCCCACTTGCATGCTTGAATTTGAGGGTTATTCCATTGTGGTTGAATTATGTTCAAGAGCCGAATAACTTGAGGAACATATTCTAAATATACTAAAACCGGTCGATGGGGGTCACTGTTCAATGAGTAGTGATTTTCCTTGATTGCCCTTCGCATATTAACGTGACGATTTTGCCCCTCATTTAACACATTTCTTGCCATTGCTTCAACCGGTCTTCATCATTTTTTTCAGTTTATCTTCCACGGCTTCCAGTTTTCACTCTCCTAATCATTTTCTCACTTTCTCTTCCATGGCTTCTAGAGATTGAGAAAGCAGAAGGCATAGTGCCTAATTAATAGTTGTGGGAAAGGTCAAGATCTCTGAGATTGATGAAACTAATGTGTTTGTTTATGACACATCCTTAGTCTCTAAAAGTGAATAATTGTCACATTCTTAAGCACTTGTGAGTGTTTGTAACTTTGTTTTGTGAATGTGTAGTCCAAAGAGCAAAGAATGAGAAAATGAAGCAAAAGGTGCATAATTGAGATATTTTTTAGAATATGCATGTGCAGTACGTCTAACTTTGTGGATTTACTGAGAACAATCCAGAATGAATTAGAAAGTGAACCATACACGGTTGGAAAGCTACGGATGTTAGCTAACAAGATCCTTCCCGAATTTCCCCTCGAAACCCGTGAAAAGTCCTGCTCCCACCTGACAACTTAATAAATTGCCTAGAATACCCTTAAGCCCTTGCAATTAGTTACGAGAATTCTGCTAAAAATCCGGCAGAACCACTTCTATAAAACGGTTAACCGTCTTCCACCTGTCAGACGAAGGATCAAATAACACTCTCGAATCCCAACATCACCAAATAACCATCGACGTAGCTATAATGTACAATAAGTCCAAAGGTTTATCAGAGCAACTAGGTTGGAAAGGTAAATACATAAAAGTTATAAGTCCTACTCAATAGTCTCAGGTAAAGGCGCAACTGGAATTTAGTGCCTCTGCCTCTGGATGTGCCCTCGTCAACTCAACTACCTGGAGAGGATTTAAAACAAGAAAAGTGTGAGTGAACAAAATAATCGTTTAAAATAATTTATGAGGAAAACATACCTTTCCTCCTCCATGAGTAAAACAATGCATGCATAATATAAAATTCATTTTTAAACAAATAATATATAATGATAATCTGAAAACTTACCGGAAAATCCATTTTTAGTTAAAACATTCGTGGGACCCACGAAAACCCAAACAATGGAAACATCCCGTGGTCCACAACCTTGCTTTGAAAACCCTCCTCAAAGGAGTTTAAAAATCATGTAAACAAACCTGGATATCTCACAGCTCCCCGAATGTAATCTTGAGTCGTAGCTCGATATCCGAGCTGACTGACCCAGAAACCGACCCTCCACACACCCGATATACCTTGAGTTGTGCATATGTAACTCTGTACTACACGTAGACAAACTCATCGACCTGGTGGAGAAATACCCTTCGACGCCATCATCGAAGAACCCTCAACGATCTGGCGGAGAAATACCCTTCGACTCCAGTATCGGAGAAACGTCAACGAACACGTGATGGGAAATACTCCACATCATGTGCCGGAGAACAACCATAACCCTCGGGGACAATATACATAGTGGAAACAAACTCGTAAAGAAAAATCCAAAATCCATTATTTAAAATCCTTGTTTCTTGACCTAAGCCAAATTCATTGAAAACCGGGTCTATGCCCAAATCCAATAAAGTCACAAATTCGGGTCTAAACACAAAAATCATGGACTCGACCGAAACCCAAAATCTATAAAGTCAAACTACATAAAAGCAGAGTCCATAAAGCCAGGCCATAGCAAAAAACGTCGTTTCCAATTAAATATTGAAAACCCGTGTCCAGGATTAAATTACGAGAATAATTATTCTAAATTCCAGAAATTTGTAAAAATCAATTAGAATAATTATCCGACCTTATCAAAGTTAATGCTTGACAAGAAATTATTTAAAATATATGTTTATGCATGCATTATAAAATACGAAACCAAAGTCCACTCACCGAACGTCCAATTAAGCTCAATCTCGAGTTGTACGCTCCTCTGAAGTTTTCAGAGCAGTATCGCCTATCAAGAGTAACAATCGGGGTTACCAACAATAATTAAAAACCCTAAATCCAACCCCCTTAAATCCCGGACGTGTGCACATCTTAAACCTAAAATGGTAGCGACTTCGGACGTCCAAAAAACCCCTAAACAATGTCTTATTGACCAGAAACCTGCGCCAAAAGGTCCGAAAAGTCAAAAATATGTCGACTCGCATCGTCATGGCCCAAGGATCAGCCCCACGTGCCTCCATGCATCGGTGGAAGGCTGGTGGCTAGTCCACGCGTCGGCTAAAGTGCCCATGCACATGCACGCGTGCTGACTCGGTGCTAACTCGGTGTTGACTCGGTGCTGACTAGTCCGCAACGTGGCTCCACGTGGCTGCAAGGTGGCCTCCACGTGGCTCCATATGGCTACCAGGTGGCCTCCACGTGGTTCCACATGGCTGCCAGGTGGCATGCCACGTCAGCACTCTGACCGAACCAGTCGTCGAAAAAGACGACCGCTCAGCCGTGCGGTGTCGCCGAAAATCGTAATTGCATGCCGACCTTGAAAATTCCTATCTTCTTCAAATCCTAACTGTTTTTCATGAATTAATAGTATAAAACTATCTACTCGAGTCTAGGAACTCGAAACTGAAGTCTAAACACAAAACACATACCTAATTTGGCCTGAAAATCAATCGAAAGGTTCGGTTTTCTCCATCCTCAATTCGGCGTTTCCTGTGGCTATTTTCCCCGATGGCCGGTACGTCCTTGATCGTGGGGAAGAGGAGAAGAATATGGGTTGAACCAAAAGAAACGAGGTTACTTCAAACCAAAAGTTCAAGGTATGGGGTTTGTGGGTTCGGTGGCACGGTTTGGGTGAGGAATTGAGAAGAGAGAGAGGAAAATGAGAAGAATCTGGATAGGGTTTAAGTTAAAAATATCTGCCAAGTGAAAATTATCAAATTTCCCCTGAACATTCTAGACCCACAACTCTCTCATACGAACTCCATTTTTCGCGTGCCGCCTGTCTTCGAACTCTTGAGTTCGAGACCTACACAACTATCCAAGAAAAACTTCCAAAGGTGTCTCCAAACAAAATTTGACTTTCAAGCCTCTTATAAAACCAAGGGTAAACTCGTCCTTTCCCAAATTAATTTACGAAATTCGCCTATGTAAACAAACGGGTCTTTACAGCTCACCCTCCTTAAAGAAATTTCTTCCTCGAAATTCATACCTGTCACTGGAACAAATGTGGATGTTGCGTCCGCATCCGTGCCTCGGGTTCCCACGTGGCTTCCTCCACAAAATTTTAACCAGAGGAATAGTTTTTCTGCGCAGTACTTTTTCCTTCCAATCTAGAATTTACATTGATTGTTCCTCAAAACTCAAATCATCTCTCAGCTCAATTGGTTGCGCCTCTAATACATGAGAGTCATCAAATAGATACTTCCGGAGCATGGATACATGGAATACATTGTGAACCTTTAAAAGTTCTGGAGGTAAAGCAAGCTTGTAAGCGACTGGCCCTATCCTCTCAATTATCTCATAAGGCCCAATGTAGCGAGGACTCAGCTTCCCTCATCTACCAAAATGTACAACTCCTTTCCAGGGGGATAATTTCAAGAAAACCCAGTCTCCGACATCAAACTCAAGATCTCTGATATGTCGGTCTGCATAGCTTTTCTGGAGATCCTGAGTTGCCTTCAACCTTTCCCCAATGATTCTAATATTTTCCTTTGTCAGTTCAACTATCTCTGGTATCAATAGTCTTCTCTCACCTACCTCAGTTCAGCATATCGGTGTCCTGCATTGTCTCCCATACAGTGCCTCAAAAGGAGACATCCCAATACTAGACTGATAGTTGTTGTTGTATGCAAACTCCATCAAAGCCAGGTGTGAGTCCCAGTTTCCTTTAAACTTCAGTAAACAAGCTCTCATCATATCTTTCAGAATCTGAATTTTCCTCTCAGACTGACCATTAGTCTGAGGATGAAAAGCTATATTGAAATGCGATGTAGTTCCAAAGGCTTTCTGTAAACTCCGCCAAAACCTCAAGGTAAACCTACGATCCATGTCTGATACAATCGACTTTGGAGTCCCATGTAACCGTATGATCTCATCCATAAACAATTTGGCGTACTGGTCCATCCTATAATCTTCCCGTACTGGCAAGAAATGTGCTAACTTCGTAAGTCTATCAATAATTACCCAAATTCCATCATGTCCTTTTTGAGTCATTGGAAGTTTATAAGCAAAATCCATAGTAATGTGATCCCACTTCTATTCGGGAATAGGTAGTGGTTGTAGTGGATATGGTTTCTACCTCTCTGCTTTTACCTGTTGACCCGTCAAGCATCTACTCACAAATTCTGCTATTTACCTTTTCATCCCAGTCCACCAATAGTGCTCCTTAAGAGTACGATACATCTTAGTGCCACCTGGATGCATATCATAGGCTGAACTATGAGCTTCCTCAAGAATTTATCTTTTCAACTCTATATCATTAGGTACGCACAACCAGCCATCCTTAACCGAGGCCCCATCATCCCTAATCACATAAATCTACCTATTCTCAGCCTCCAATTCCATCCTAATAACACACAACGTAGGATCCTAGAGTTGAGCTTCAATAATTCGGTCAATCAAGACAGGTCTCACATGGAAGCTAGCCAACAGAGCCCCCTGGTTATCCATGCTAGGTATAATTCCTGCTCTTCGGAGTTCCACCAACAACGGTAAGTAAACAGTATGCAAATAGGCCAAGGAACCCATGGACTTCCTGCTCAGTGCATTTGCCACTACATTGGCCTTTCCTGGGTGATACTCTATGGTACAATCATAATCCTTTATCAACTCTAGCCACCTCCTCTGTCTCAAGTTCAGATCTTTCTGGGTAAAGAAATATTTCAATCTCTGATGGTTTGTAAAGATCCGGCACATTTTCCCATACAAATAGTGTCTCCAAATCTTCAGTGCATGCACCACTGCAGCTAACTCTAAATCATGTGTGGGGTAGTTCAACTCATGAGATTAGTTGTCTGGAAGCATATGCTATCACCTTCCTATGCTGCATCAGCACGCAGCCTATACCTCGTAACGATGCGTCACTGTACACCTTAAATCCTCCGCTATCATTTGGAAGGGTTAACACTGAGGCAGAAGGCAACCTCCTCTTAAGCTCTTGAAAGCTCTGTTCACACTCATCTTGCCATTCAAACTTGACTCCTTTCCTTGTCAACCTAGTCAACGGGGCAGCTATCTTAGAAAATCCTTCTACGAACTACCTATAATATCCTGCTAAACCCAGAAAACTTCTCACCTCTGACATTGTCCCCAGTTGCTCCAAATTTGCCATTGCCTCCACTTTTTGGGGATCCACACTGATACCCTCTGTAGAAATCACATGACCTAAGAATCCCACAATGGTAAACCAAAACTGACATTTACTGAACTTGGCGAACAATTGCTTTTTCCTGTACTCATCACAAACCTCAAGTGCTTCTCATGTACCTTAGCACTCTTCAAATATACTAAGATATCATTAATGAACACAATTACAAATCGATCCAAATACCGAAGGGCATCACCAGGAACTCATAATGCCCATAACGTATCCTGAAAGTCGTTTTGTGAATGTCCACTTCTCTAATCCTTAACTGATCGTACTCGAATCTAAGGTCAATTTTAGAGAAATACATTGCCCCTTTTAATTGGACAAAAAAGTCATCAATTCGTGGCAAATGATACTTATTCCACACCGAAACCCTTTTTAACTGCCGGTAATCGATACATAGCCTCAAACCACCATATTTCTTCCTTACAAATAACACCGGCGCACCCCAAGGTGATACACTCGGTCGAATAAATACCATATCCACTAAGTCTTTCAATTGAGTCTTCAATTCCCTCAATTCTGCCGGTGTCATCCTGTACGGTGCCTGTGATATGGGTTGAATATCCGGAAGAAGCTCTACGGTGAACTCAATTTCTCGGTGAGGTGGCAACCCTAGAAGATCCTTTGGAAACACATCTGCAAACTCATCTCTACTCTGGCAGCAGTGTCTGATAAAGCCCTCAAAGAAGTACGTGCCACAGCAGTTACTGCTAGTCTAATCTCATCTCTCAGCCCATACTCAAACCTTCGGCACTTATCCATCTCATTTGCCACTAGTGCCAGTACAAATTGAGACAAGTCAAGAAATTTATGCTCATACTGTGCCACCGTTATGTTCCCTCGCCTGCAACTGCAAAAACTCAACCTCTCTAGCATCTCGGTATGAGTGAGGATAAAACTGCTCGAGGAAGCGCTCCCGGAAAACTTCCCAAGTATGTGTACGGACATCCCAGCCCGTCATCTGCAAGGCATGCCACCAACGGTACGCATAACCACTCAGAAGAAATGTGGCTAAACGCACCTTATCCTCTGGAGGGCACTGGTAGAAGAAATACTGAACACAATATTTATGAACTTTATTTCTACTAAGTATAACTTCGCAAGTGCACAAAATCGATGGAGATAGTATAATGACAAGCAAAGGTCGATCCCTCGAGGACTTGTTCAACGATTAACCCAATTAAGTTCAGATTTGTTAACTTAAATAAAAACACACACACACACACACACGCCAAGGGGGGGTTTATGATTGAGAGCTGAAAATTAAAGACAAGTAAATCAAAGTGCAGAAAATAACAATGCAAGAATGAAAGGTTGTTAACTAAGGCGAATTAAGGCTTATTATCCACTCTAACCAATTATAGCTCTTAACCAGATTACCTTGACCTAATTACTATGCAATTCTGAATTAGGTGCCCATGCCCAGGTCCTAGCGTTAGTACACTAAACATATATCATTCTCTCTTACTTTGCATGTTTTAGACAGGGCATATGCCTACAACGTCTATCACCTACCAGTTAAGATGACGCATGAAGTACTAAGAGAATTTAAGGACACCACACTAGCCTAGAAGAGTGGGATGCATTCCTAGGTTGTCATGAATTCCGACTACAAGATTGTTTCTTAACCTCAACCTCTCGAAGCTAATGAATCACAGGATGATATGGCGGTCACTCAAGCAATTCCGTCAATAATTTATGCAAACAAGGTAGCTAATCTTATAAACATAAAAGAATGGTAGTTAAAGCAGTAATCAGATTTATTTAGCATGCATAACAATTAAGAACAAGAATAAAATCTACTTAATGAGCTAAGATGGCTAGGGCTTCAAACAACCCTAATTCTGAAATGAATTACTCACTCATAACTGAAATTGAAACAAATATAATTGAATTCATAAGTAAATTGCAATAATGAAAATAAGGGTACAGAAGAGATTGTTGAAGAACAAGCACAGCAGAGCCACGGTAGAGCCTTCTTCCCTAAGCTCCACGCCTAATAATCTGTGTGTAAAATATTATCTCTAAAAATCTGCTCTCCAATTATCCCCCTAAACACTGAACAAATGCTCCCTTTTATAGACAAAGGGAAAACCTTGTTCTATAAGGATTGGTAAAACCTTGTTCTATAAGGATTGGTAAAACCTTATCCTAGAATGTTCTGGAATAATTATTGTACTTCTAATTAATTACAAAGTCTTTAAAATCTATTAGAACCAATCAAAACACAGTTGGGAGTGTGAATGCAAGCTGGCAAGTGGGAACACAAGCTGGCCGTGGGCAGCCCGCGGTCTTCCCGTGGTCTTTGGAATGTCTTCGTCATAGGGGTTTGGGACTGCGCTTTTGAGGCACACCATGAGCATAGTAAAAGCGCATCTTCACTCAAGCAAGGCGCACAGGTTGTTAGGCTTAGCGCAGAGGAGGAACTTTGATCCACCGCTGGCGGAACAGGAACTAAGGTTTAGGCGCAGAGGCTGGGCTCGGATGGGAAGTTCTTGGGACATGTACTCGACATGTCCTGGCACGACCTTGGCACTGCTAGGATATGAACTTGATGTCATGAGACACAGGTTTGGGACCCGAATGTCATGATCTGAGGTACTTGGTCAAGGACTCAAAATAGGCGCACTGGCGCACTGGTGCACTCAGGACCCAATTCAGGACCTGATATTGAAATGAGGACATCTCATTCATCTGAACTCCGATTTGAGTCATTCTTTTTGCGTTCTTCTCAGAATTTACCTATCTTTCCAAATCTGCACAAGTCTCACAAGATTGATCATTTTCTACTATTGATGGCACGAAATCATTCAAAAGACATGTAAGGGAGGCATATAAAGACATCAAAATGATGCATAAATAATGACTGATCAAATACCCCAAAACCTATCTTTTGCTAGTCCCTGAGCAAAACCAACTTTAACAAAATGAAATGACTCTATCTTAGTTAAGATAGAACATTTAAACCCCTAGGTTCACCAAGTAGGAGGAGTTTTGTCTCCTGAGGGTTATACCAGCACGAAACCTACAAACGTTTTACTTAGACAAATAAGATGCTAGCGATAGTACTTTTAACAAGCTAATAAGAATCAAAGTAAGTAGACATGCTTTGCAGAACTAAAAGGAATGCCATAGCTGTGAGTGTCATGTGAAGGTGTACGTGTATAAGTGCCAATATTTTGAGTAATCGTGTTTGAAAACAACTTCATCTAAGTGCCCTAGAAAGATTTCGCCTCGACTCTAATCCTCACTAGGCAACTCTCAATTCACACAAGAATCCTAGGCTTTCACTCTTTTCAAGCATATGTGATGAGTTTATGTTATGAAATTCAAATTTAATCACATATGAGTAACAATGAAGAATAGCACTTTATGGAAATAAAGATCTCATGAAAGGAATTGAACTTTAAGAACATAGATTCGTATCTTAATCCTCCGTATGATTGTCCATAAGATCAGTTGGGTCTTCTTTTTTCGATTGTAACGGGGCTAAGCTTAGGGTTTTTAGAAAGGAAGGATTGGATTCAAAGAACCTGAGCTGTGCCAAGGCATGAGAAGTCATGACTTGAACTTGGAATTTCTGAACTGGATTCTTTCTTAAGGCCCACGGCATTGTGTTTTCTTGATGGTTTATTTTGAGGCTCTTGGCTCACTTGGCTTAATTTACTTTAGTTTTCACTTTTTTTTTGTTTCTTTTTCTTTTCAACGTTTCTTTCTTTCTTTTGATTTATTTATTTTTTCTTTTCTTCTTTGAATTGAATTGAACCATGATCATGCAATGATTTCCTCAAATTTTCGTGCAGCTTGAACTTGTAAAGCTTTTCTTTACTTTTGAACTTTGAATTGACGCCAATGTCCTTTGAATTGGGCAGCATCTTCTTTCACCTCTCATCCTCACCATGAATCTCATTTAGGGCAACCTTAGCACAACTGAGGTTATAGGGTATGGTTGTGATGAATGGCTAAGTATTTCAGTTAGGTTATACTTTGGGTGATGAAAGAAAAGGCTGAGTGTTTGGCTTCAAAGTTGGCTTAGGGAGCATGCAATAGGGTAGGATAAAGTCTTTAGAGGTTAAAGCATACATAGCCTACATCACTTCTTATGGAAAACCACAAATTCGATCAAGAGTATCTAAATGGTGTTAGTTCTTTAAAATTCAATGCAAATATGATGTAATGAGATCAACAATTAAGAACAAAAGCGATGAGTGTTCAAGAGTAGAAACAAGTATATCCCTCAGAAAGAATGGCAATTAGGCTCAAAGATCTCACAGGGTAGTCTCCACTAATTTTCTAAGGTTCACTCAAATTCAGTTATTTCGTTCACTTAATCACTTAAAACATGGCATTGTGAAGTGCAGATTATGAACTACTTGACCATGGCATGAGTCTTAGTAAGGCTAAGACAGTTAACTTAGCATATACATCCATATTAACAAGTTATCATACTATTCAAAAGAAAAAATTAAGTAACTAACTAAACACAAGAAAAAACTAAGGCTGAAAATTCAAAAGTCCTGGCCGTGTATCACCCCCAAACCTATTTGTTTCTATATGAAAAATTTTAAATCCACACCCCCAAACCTAAACTGAACATTTTCCTCAATGTGATAAGCAGTAAGCATGACAATAGTAGAAAGGTTTGAGAGATATAACGGCAGAAACAGAAAAGGAAGTTATAAATACAAACCAGGGCTAGGCTGCCTCCTAGGAGCGCTTTATTTAACGTCTAGGCAAGATGGGGCTGGCATGCTAGGCGTTTGATGGTGTGCCCAGGATTTCAGCGTCAACATGGAACCGATTATGAGCCTCTTGCTGTAGAATCTGCGCTGCATCATGGAGAAAAAAGTTAGAAACACATAAAGGAATCCACCGACGAGAACGTAACTTATCGGGAAAGATATTGAGGAATGATTTGAATGAGAGCAGTTTCTGTCCATTCTGGAATGTCTTCCTTGGACAATGCTCGTGGGGGAACAGCTTTGGTTGTGCCTTGTACGTTCTAGACTTCATCCTTGGTCCCTTCCGTTGATTTTTCCTTCGGAACTTGAAGAGGGGGACCAAGTTGAGGGCCTTTAGCATATTCTTGGTGTTTTTATGGTGGAACATGCACGGGAAAAGTTCAACAACATTAGGAGCTAAATCAGAATTCAAATCCAAGTTTTCCTTTTTAAATTGAAAGTGAAGTGTTTCAGGATTGAGTTGAGAAGGCGCATTGAATTTCAAAACAGGGTCCTTGTCCATGGGCATGGGCTGAGACACGGCTGGCAGCAGATTAGGAGGCACATGCTAGTCCTTGGGTTCTGCCGTGGATGTGTCTTGAAGCATGGCCGCAATGCTGTGTGTCTCAGATGCGTGCTGGGAAGGTTCTGGTGCAGCGGCGAAGGACTTGCCCTGCAGTGAATCTGTTGGCGTAGCTTAGAGCGTTGAAAGCGTGCCTTGGATATTTCCAAGTTCTGTGGTGCTGGGCTGTGGCTGCGGCAGGGCATTTGGCGAGTCTTGGGACTCAGCAGGCACCTGGGTTTGCGGAAGGGCAGTAGGCAGAACGTGGTCATGACTGTGGGACACGGCTTCGGGCAGTGCGTTGCTATTGGGCATCACATAGGGTAGGGGCATGGTTGTGACCTGGATGGCCTTGTCACTATGATCTGTCCTATTCTCTTCCTCCCAGTTTTCTTCCATTTCGCTTTCCAATCTGTTAGTGCAAGGAAAAGAGGTATAGTTAGACATGAAATCAGAATCAGACACATTATAAAAGGAAGAGTATACTGGAGGGTATGAATTGGGTGTGTCCCACTGCTCAATCTGAGAAGAATCGGGAGACACTGTCACGACATGGCCTTGGGTGGAATTCATGGCATCCATGGCAAGCACTTGCCGAAGTGTTAGCTTGGTGGTGTTCTCATTATGCTCTTCAGCTGTGTCATGGTTCTGTATACAAGCCTCCATGCTTTGTATCCTGGTCCATAGCGAAGGTTGGGTGGACTTTGTGGCCTCCATGGAAAGCACTTGTCGAAGTGTTGGCTTGATGACAGCTTCACCATGATCATCATTCCCGGCCTCAGTTGGTGGGGAATATGCCCTTTCTTCAGTTTGGCGTACGTCGAACTCAAACACCCTCTTGCTCTTTTCCAGTAACTCCTCCAAGCGCAGGCTTTGCCCTTAGAGTTCTTCATTAAAAGCTGCCATATATTGAATACAAGCCTCATTGCATTGCACCAAGGCCCTCAGCGAAGGTAGGAGGTCAGGAGTGGGTTCGTGGTGAGGAACTATTTGAGGGGAGTTCCATGTGAAATTAGGCTGCTCGCACCATCCTGGGTTGTATGGTTCTGGATTTTCATGATTGCTCCAACCCGGGTTGTATGAAGTTGGGTATGGATTTTCCAAGCTCCCGTCTCCATGTATGGATAATTCCATGGTCCCATATCCATGTATGAGTTGTTCATATGTACATGAGAAAGATGACAAGCTAAGTTAGCAAAACATCTAAAAGAAATCTAAATAGTTACTATACAAAATTTAGTTAACTAAATCTGAATTAATGGGCACCGTTGAGGGACAAGTGCCCGGCAACGGCGCCAAAAACTTGGTAGAAGAAATACTGAACACAATATTTATGAACTTTATTTCTACTAAGTATAACTTTGCAAGTGCACAAAATCGATGGAGATAGTATAATGACAAGCAAAGGTCGATCCCTCGAGGACTTGTTCAACGATTAACCCAATTAAGTTCAGATTTGTTAACTTAAATAAAAACACACACACACACGCCAAGGGGGGGTTTATGATTGAGAGCTGAAAATTAAAGACAAGTAAATCAAAGTGCAGAAAATAACAATGCAAGAATTAAAGGTTGTTAACTAAGGCGAATTAAGGCTTATTATCCACTCTAACAAATTATAGCTCTTAACCAAATTACCTTGACCTAATTACTATGCAGTTCTGAATTAGGTGCCCATGCCTAGGTCCTGGCGTTAGTACACTAAACATATATAATTCTCTCTTACTTTGCATGTTTTAGACAGGGCATATGCCTACAACGTTTATCACCTACCAGTTAAGATGACACATGAAGTACTAAGAGAATTTAATGACACCACACTAGCCTAGAAGAGTGGGATGCATTCCTAGGTTGTCATGAATTCCGACTACAAGATTGTTTCTTAACCTCAACCTCTCGAAGCTAATGAATCACAGGATGATATGGCGGTCACTCAAGCAATTCCATCAATAATTTATGCAAACAAGGTAGCTAATCTTATAAACATAAAAGAATGGTAGTTAAAGCAGTAATCAGAGTTATTCAGCATGCATAGCCATTAAGAACAAGAATAAAATCTACTTAATGAGCTAACATGGCTAGGGCTTCAAACAGCCCTAATTCTGAAAGGAACTACTCACTCATAACTGAAATTGAAACAAATATAATTGAATTCATAAGTAAATTGCAATAATGAAAATAAGGGTACAGAAGAGATTGTTAAAGAACAAGCACAATAGAGCAACGACAAAGCCTTTTTCCCCAAGCTCCACGCCTAATAATCTGTGTGTAAAATATTATCTCTAAAAATTTGCTCTCCAATTATGCCCCTAAACACTGAACAAAGGCTCCCTTTTATAGACAAAGGGAAAACCTTGTTCTACAAGGATTGGTAAACCCTTGTTCTATAAGGATTGGTAAAACCTTGTTCTATAAGGATTGGTAAAACCTTATCCTAGAATGTTCTGGAATAGTTATTGTACTTCTAATTAATTAAAAAGTCTTTAAAATCTATTAGAACCAATCAGAAAACAGTTGGGATTGTGAATGCAAGCTGGCAAGTGGGAACACAAGCTGGCCGCGGGCAGCCCGCGGTCTTCCCGTGGTCTTTGGAATGTCTTCGTCATAGGGGTCTGGGACTGCGCTTTTGAGGCACACCATGAGCATAGTAGAAGCACATCTTCACTCAGGCTAGGTGCACAGGTTGTTAGGCTTAGCGCAGAGGAGGAACTTTGATCCACCGCTGGCGGAACATGAACTAAGGTTTAGGCGCAGAGGCTGGGCTCGGATGGGAAGTTCTTGGGACATGTACTCGACATGTCCTGGCACGACCTTGGCACTGCTAGGATATGAACTTGATGTCATGAGACACAGGTTTGGGACCCGAATGTCATGATCTGAGGTACTTGGTCAAGGACTCAAAATAGGCGCACTGGCGCACTGGTGCACTCAGGACCCAATTCAGGACCTGATATTGAAATGAGGACATCTCATTCATCTGAACTCCGATTTGAGTCATTCTTTTTGTGTTCTTCTCAGAATTTACCTATCTTTCCAAATCTACACAAGTCTCACAAGATTGATCATTTTCTACTATTGATGGCACGAAATCATTCAAAAGACATGTAAGGGAGGCATATAAAGACATCAAAATGATGCATAAATAATGACTGATCAGGCACCTCATAACAACAAATACTTGTTCCAAACGAGTAATCCAATCATCAGCATCATCTGGGCCTAACTCGCCCCTAAACACTGTAGCCCCTAGCCTATGTACTCGTCCAATGTCAGAAGCGTCATACGTAGGCCTACCCTAAAGTACAGTCGTCAATGCCCGACCTAACTAATCCAGGGTCTGTCTTTAATCTGGCTCTAATACGGGATCATGTGTACCCCTAACCTTCTCAGCTTCTTCTCCACTTACAGGTCGCAGACTGGGCTCGCGTCTCAGAGGCATCACACTGAAAAGAACCATAATTCATTAGTACCACAATTAGATGTACACTAGGTGTACGGTCTACAGGAATTTAAACTTAGACCTCTGATACCAAGTTGATAGGACCTTTCCCGAATTACCACTCGCAACCTGTGAAAAGCTCTGCTCCCGCCTGACAACTTAATATATTGCCTAGAATACCCTTAAGCTTTTGCAATTAGTTACGAGAATTCTACTAAAAATCCAGCCGAACTGCCCCTATAAAATGGTTAACCGTCTTCCACCTGTCAGACGAAGGATCAAATAACACTCTCGAATCCCAACATCACCAAATAATCATCGACGTAGCTATAATGTACAATAAGTCCAAAGGTATATCAGAACAACTAGGTTGGAAAGGTAAATATAGAAAAGTTATAAGTCCTACTCGATAGTCTTAGGTAAAGGCGAAGCTGGAATTTAGTGTCTCCGCCTCTGGATGTGCCCTCGTCAACTCAACGGCTTGGAGGGGATTTAAAACAAGAAAAGTGTGGGTGGACAAAATAATCGTTTAAAATAATTTTCGAGGAAAACATACCTTTCCTCCTCCATGAGTAAAACATGCATGCATAATATAAAATTCCTTTTTAAACAAATAATATATAAAGATAATCTGAAAAATTACCGGAAAATCAATTTTTAGTTAAAACACTCGGTGGGATCCACGAAAACCCGAACAATGGAAACATCCCGTGGTCCACAACCTTATTTTGAAAACCCTCCTCAAAGGAGTTTAAAAATCATGTAAACAGACATGGACACAAAAATATCATAACATATCTCACCGCTCCCTGTTAAGTCATTATTCATGCATCTTTTTGATGTCATCTAATGCTCATTTACTTGTCTTTTGTGTGATTTAATTGCCATCCATAGTAGAAAGTGATCATTCTTGTAAAGTGTGTGCAGAAGTAGAAAAGTTCGTATAAGTGTGGAAAAGGAAGAATGAATGAATCTTTCTCGGACTCAAGTCAAAGAAGGAGGAAAGATTATTTCTTGCCATCCAAGAAGAAGTCTTCAATGTCAAGATTGTGCCTTTACACATAAGGAAGGCTTGAGCATTTTGGAAAGGGAAAGTACCACATAAGGAAGGCTTGTGCGTACCAAAGGGGAAAGTGACGTCCAAGGAAGTCTCGAGAAGGGCCAAGAAAACAACTTGCTGCAGCAGGAAAGTCCAAGACATTAGGAACCTTCATTGTCAAGAGAATTTCAGACAAGAAATAAGACAAGGGCCTGATTTTTAGGACCCTTGTCTCAACCCTGTTAGGAAAACATTTTTAGGATTTTATTGCCTTGTTTTAGGTCTGATTAGGAGTCTTTTAAGTCAGAGAAATGTCCTATTTATTCTCCTAACTTCTAGGGATTGTAGACTGCTATTTAAAGGAGTTTAGTTCAGAAAAAGAGAAGGAGAGAGGGAACCCTAGCCGCATCTATTTATGTTTTTGTCATACAGAAAGAGAGGAGGCCATTTTTAATATAAGAAGCAGTCACTGGTTTGGAGAAAAAAAAGGCTTAACGGAACCAGGAGGAGTTCGACATCAGAATTGCTTCAAGGGGTTTCTTCTTCTCCTTTTGAGTCTGATTTCAGTTATGCTTCATATTGTGTTTATACTTTCTTTTATCATGATGTGTAACTGAATTGATATCTAGGGTTTTGATGTAACCTTGCAGTTCTTATTCCATGTATTGATCTTAAGTGTTTTTCAGTTTGCTGCTATGTTTTATGATTCAATTACTATGCTCCATTGATAATTAACATTCTATTTTGATGTTTGATCACCATTAAGATTGTTTGTTAGTTTTCTTATCCCAATATTGAGTAGACACCCATACCTTTGTTTGGACGATCTGTAATTGAATGAATAATATCCTGAGAAGACACCCATTCCATGGAGTTATTTGGTTCTATTGTTTTCCTGTTATTATTGGTTCATTGATTGAAATCTATGTTGGACATCACATCTAGATTAAGGTTGAAGGAACTTGGTTCGATCGGACACCCACGACTGACCATAAGTAAGTGAAAACGAACCCATGAAACTATCTAGTGAAACTGATTTGTACTAGTTTAATTTACATGGAATTGAATTGTAATGGTGAAGTCAAGACCCTAGGCCTTTTAATCATCAGTCTTCTTCCTTGTTTAGTTTGTTCTCTACTTAGTTGCTTCTAACGTAATTCAGTGTCTAATTAAAAACCAAATCAAAAACCCAAACATTCAATTTTCTGTTTTTGTTGCATTTACATAGAATAGTTTATGGCTAGTTTCTGCTTCATTCTAATCAGTCTCCATGGTACGATAACCCTTACTTGTGCTCCACTATACCATCTACAACTTGTGCACTTGCAAGGAAAATTAAACAACAAGTTTTTGGCGCCGCTGCAGGGGACTGATTAATTCTAAGCATAGCGTGCCTTTTACCTATTCTATTTTTCATTTTTTGTTTTAGTTCTTTTTTTTACTTAATTTTGTTTTGTTTACTCTATTTGCGGTAGTTTATGTCTACCAGTCTTTTGGAACAAGTCGAATCTGCGAGAAGCAACCATTCCAGAGCATTGGGACGCAAGCCAATCCGAGGCGAACCAATTCTGAACATCCTACAAGAGAACCTAAAAGCTGCAAAACTTGTTGCCTTAGAAGTGGCATTAACTCACCCGCAAGATGAATTTGAAGAGGAATATCCATTAATGGAAGAGGTTGCTGCTCTAGAAGTATTGAAGTCATGCCCATCCTCCATTAAACCTTCCATTGAACCACTTTTACCCTCCGCCACCCACCTGATTCCTTCGATTGTTCAAGCCCCTAAGTTAGAGCTCAAACCACTTCCATCTCACCTCAAATATGCCTACATTGGTGAAGAAGAAACCCTCCCAGTTATCATATCTTCTGATCTAACTCCATTGCAAGAAGACAAGCTTATTAGAGTGCTTAAGGAGAACAAATCTGCTATTGGTTGGTCTATTGCAGATATCAAAGGAATAAGCCCTACAATGTGTATGCATAGAATTCTAATGGAGGAAGGAGCCAAGCCAGTTCGTGAGGCACAAAGGAGATTGAATCCTCACATGAAAGAAGTAGTGAGAGCTGAAGTGTTGAAATTGCTTGATGTGGGTATCATATACCCTATTTCTGACAGCAAATGGGTGAGCCCCGTCCAAGTGGTGCCTAAAAAGTCAGCGATCACCGTGGTGAAGAATGATGACAATGAGCTTGTGCCTACAAGAATGACCATTGGTTGGCGTGTGTGCATTGATTACAGGAAGTTGAATTCTGCCTCTAGAAAGGATCATTTCCCTTTACCTTTTATTGATCAAATGCTGGAGAGATTAGCTGGCCACTCATACTATTGTTTTCTTGATGGATTTTCAGGTTATAATCAGATTTCCATTGCTCCGGAAGATCAAGAAAAGACCACATTCACCTGTCCATTCGGAACATTCACATATAGGAGGATGCCTTTTGGTCTATGTAATGCTCCTGCCACCTTCCAAAGATGCATGATGGCCATCTTTTCGGATATGATTGAGAGGTTTATAGAGGTATTCATGGATGATTTTTCAGTGTTTGGTTCCTCATTTGATAATTGCCTTAACCATCTCTCTCTAGTGCTTCAAAGATGCAAAGAAACCAATCTGATCTTGAACTGGGAGAAGTGTCATTTCATGGTTAAGCAAGGTATTGTACTTGGTCATGTGATTTCTTGCAATGGAATTGAGGTTGATAAAGCAAAAATTGATCTCATCTCTAAGCTGCCCCCACCTACATCAGTTAAGGGTGTTAGAAGTTTTCTTGGGCATGCAGGTTTTTATAGGCGGTTTATCCAGGATTTTTCCAAAATAACTCATCCTCTTTGTGATTTGCTTGCTAAGGATTCTGTTTTTAAGTTTAATGAGGAGTGTTTAATTGATTTGATACACTAAAACGTGAACTAACCTCTTCGCCTATTATCATGGCTCCCGATTGGTCTTTACCTTTTGAATTAATGTGTGATGCCTCTGATTATGCTATAGGTGCAGTTTTGGGACAACGTGTTGATAAGTTACCTCATGTGATCTACTACGCTAGTAGAACCTTGAATGACGCTCAGCTCAACTATTCAACAACTGAGAAGGAGTTTTTGGCTGTAGTCTTTGCTTTAGAAAAATTTCGTTCTTATCTTGTGGGTTCTAATGTGATTGTCTATTCTGATCATGCAGCCATTAGGTACTACGAAGAAAGATTCTAAGCCTCGGTTGATAAGGTGGATACTCTTGCTTCAAGAGTTTGACCTGGAAATTCATGATAAGAGTGGAAGAGATAACCTAGTTGCTGATCACTTGTCTCGACTAGTTGATGACGGTGCTAAAGAAAACAATGTTGTCCCCATTAATGAATCATTCCCTGATGAGCAGCTCTTAGCTATTCAAGAAAAAGAACCATGATATGCTGATTTTGTTAATTATCTTGCTTGTCGAGTGATTTGAGATGATCTTTCTTCTCAGGAACGAAAGAAGTTTCTCTCCGGGGTGAAGCACTATTTGTGGGATGACCCCTACCTATTCAAGTACTGTCCCGATCAGATTATAAGGAGATGTGTACCAGAAGCTGAACAACAAAGCATACTCAAGTTCAGCCATGAATTTGCTTGCGGAGGACACTTTGGTGCAAAGAAAATAGCACTTAAGGTTATTCAATCTGGTTTCTTTTGGCCTTGTTTATTTAAAGATGCTTTTAACTTTTGTTCTAAATGTGACTGATGCCAAAGGATGGGAAACATAAGTAGCAGGAATCAGATGCCATTGACTAACATCTTGGTGGTCGAACTCTTTGATATGGGTCCTTTTCCATCTTCATATGGTTATACATATATTCTAGTGGCGGTAGATTATGTATCCAAATAGGTGGAAGCGATTGCTACAAGAAGTAATGATAATAGAGTGGTTCTCAGCTTTCTCCGAGACATGATCTTTACAAGATTTGGAACTCCAAGGGTGATTATAAGTGATGGTGGCACTCACTTTTGTAATCGTACGTTTGATGCTCTAATGAAAAAATACAACATCAGTCATAGAGTTGCAACTCCGTACCATCCCTAGAGTTCTGGACAAGTTGAGATAAGCAATAGGGAGATTAAGAACATACTGATGAAGACTGTGTCCCCTACTCGGAAGGATTGGTCCTTACGCCTCAACGATGCTCTTTGGGCTTACCGGACAGCTTATAAAACTCCAATTGGAATGAGTCCCTATAGGCTGGTTTTCGGAAAAGCTTGTCATTTACCTATGGAGCTTGAGCACCGTGCGTTTTGGGCAATCAAGAAGTTCAATTTTTATTTAAAAGACGCTGGGACAACAAGAAAACTTCTGAACGAGCTTGAGGAGTTGAGAAATGAAGCTTATGAAAATGCCAAGATTTACAAAGAGATAACCAAGCTTTATCATGACAAAGCAATCTTGAGAAAGGTATTCACTCCTAACCAGAAAGTTCTTTTGTTTAACTCATGGAGCCATTGAGATTGAGAATGAAAAGAATGGGGATCGATTCAAAGTTAATGGGCAGCGACTTAAACCCTATTTGGAGGATAATCCAGATCTATCCCACTATGATGTCGCCTTGGTCGAGATTTCAGTAACTTAGACATGTCTATCTCGTCTCGCCTAGACGTTAAATATAGCGCTTCTAGGAGGCAACCTAGCATTGGTTTGTGTTTTCTTTCATTCACTTGTTTCTGCTGTAATGGACTCTCTAAGCATCGAATCTGTTTTAGTCTTCTCATTGCATATTTCTTATCACATTGAGGACAATGATCAGTTTAGGTTTGGGGGTGTGGATTTGAAAATTGGTATATAGAAACAAGTAGGTTTGGGGGTTATACACGGCTTGATTTTGAAAATTTTACCTTTAGTTTTTGTTACTATGTTTAGTTAGTTAGTTTAAGTTTTTGCTAGTGATAGGTGTATTAACTTGTTAATAAGAGTGTACATGCTAAGTTAACTATCTTTGTTCTACTAAGAGTTCTGCCATAATCCGTTTGTATCATAACCTTGCACTTCACAATGCCATGTCTCGAGTGATTAAGTAAACAAAACTACTGCATTTGAGTGAACTTCAGAAAATTAGTGGAGATTACCTTGTGAGGTTATTGAGCTATATTGCCATTCTTTTAGAGTGATATACATTGTTTCTACTCTTAAACACTTTGATTTTGTTCTTAAATGCTGATCTCATTCCATTAAATTTGCATTGAATTTTAAAGAACTGACATCATATAGATGCTCTTGATTTGAGGTGTGGTTTTCCATAAGAAGTGATGTAGGCTATGTGTGATTAAACCTCTCAAGGACTTATCCTACCAAATTGTGTGCTCCCTAAGCCATTTTGAAGCCAAACACTCAGCCTTTTCTGTCATCACCCTAAGCACAATCTGCCAAACACTCAACCATTCAATCATGCCATGCCCTATAACCCAAGTTTGTGTTAAGGCTGCATTAAATGAGATTCATGGTGAGAATGAAGAATTAAAGATGTTGCTGCCCAATTCAAAAAGAGCTATTGCAGCAACGACAATAATGTGAAAGTTAAAGTCTGAATGTGATGGAAAATGCTATACAAGGAATAAGGAAACCATTGTATGATCTTGGTTCAATTCAGAAAAAAAAAAAAAAAAGGAAATGTGAAAGAACACCTGAATTGATCCAAGTGAGGCAATAAACTCAAGAAGACTTCAAAAGAGGAATCAAGTTCTTATCAATGCTGCCGTGGGTTCTAAGCAAGAAATCAGAGCAGAACTTCAAAGTTCAAGTCATGACATCTCATGCCTTGGGACAACTCAGGTTCTTTGAATCCGGCCCTTTCTTTCTTTCACCATTAGCTTAGCCCCATTACACCCAAAACTGAAGACCTAACTGATCTTATAGACAACCATGCTGAGGATTGAGGTATGTATCTATGTTCTTAAAGTTCAATTTCATTCATGAGATCTTAATTCCAGAAAGTGTTATTCTTCATTGCAAATTATATGTGATTAAACTTGAATTCCTCTAAATAATGCCCATCACATATGCTTGATAAGAGTGTAAGCCTAGGATTCTTGTGAGAATGGAAGGGAAATACCCTTCGACGCCAGCATCTGGGAACCCTCAACGATCTGGAGGAGAAATACCCTTTGACACCAGCATTGGAGAAACCTCGACGAACACGTGATGGGAAATACCCCACATCTTGTGTTAGAGAACAACCATAACCCTCGGTGGCAGTATACATAGTGGGAACAAACTCGTAAAGAAAAATCCAAAATCCATTTTTTGAAATCTTTGTTTCTTGGCCTAAGCCAAATTCATTGAAAAACCGGGTCTATGCCTAAATCCAATAAAGTCGCAAATCCGGGTCTAAACCCAAAAATCATGGACTCGACCGAAACCCAAAAATCATGGAATCGACCGAAACCCAAATTCTATAAAGTCAAACTACATAAAAGCAGAGTCCATAAAGCCATGCCATAGCCCAAAATGCCGTTTCCAATTAATTATTGAAAACCCGTGTCCAGGAAAAAATTACGAGAATAATTATTCTAAATTCCAGAAATTTCTCAAAATCAATTAGAATAATTATCCTACCTTATCAAAATTAATACTTGGCAAGAAATTATTTAAAATATATGTTTATGCATGTATTATAATTTACGAAACCAAAGTCCACTCACTAAACGTCCAATTAAGCTCAATCCCGAGTTGTACGCTCCTCTGAAGTTTTCGGAGCAGTATCACCTGTCAAGAGTAACAATCGGGGTTACCAACGATAATTAAAAACCCTAAATCCAACCTCTTTAAATACCGGACGTGCGAACACCTTAAACCTAAAATGGTAGCGATTTCTGACGTCCAAAACAACCCCTAAACGATGTCTAATTGATCGGAAACCTATGCCAAAAGGTCTAAAAAGTAAAAAACATGTCGCCATACGTCGTCATGGTCCAAGGACCGCCCCCACACGCCACCACGCGCCTGCGGAAGGCTGGTAGCTCATCCACGCACCGGCTACAGTGCCCACGCACCTGCACGCGTGCTGACTCGACGCTAACTGGGCCGCCATGTGACTCCACATAGCAGCCAAGTGGCCTCCATGTGGATGCCAGGTGGCCTCCACGTGGCTGCCAGGTGGCCTCCACGTGGCTCCACCTGGATGCTAGGTGGCCTCCATGTGGTTGCCAGGCGGCTTCCACGTGGTTGCCAGGTGGCATGCCACGTCAGCACTATGATCGAACTAGTCGCCGAAAAAGACAACTGCTCCGTCATGCGCCGTTGTCCGCCGTCGTCGGAAATCGCCATTGCCGGCCGACCTTGAAAATTCCTATCTTCTTCAAATCTCAACCGTTTTTCACGAATTAATAGTCTAAAACTATCTACTCGAGCCCAGGAACTCGAAACTGACATCTAAACACGAAACCTATACCTGATTTGGCCTAAAAATCAATCGAAAGGTTCGGTTTTCTCATTCCTTGGTATGGTGTTTCCCGTGGCTATTTCCCCGGATAGCCAGTACGTCCTTGATCGCAGAGAGGAGGAGAAGAAGATGGGTTGAACCAAAAGGAACGTGGTTACTTCAAACCAAAAGTTCAAGGTATTGGGTTTTTGGGTTCGGTGGCATGGTTTGGGTGAGGAATTGCGAAGAGAGAGATGAAAATGAGAGGAATTTGGAGAGGGTCTGAGTTAAAAATATATGCCAAGTGAAAATTACCAAATTGCCCCTAAACATTCTAGACCCACACTCTCTGATACGAACTCCATTTTTCGCATGCCGCCTATCTACGAACTCATGAGTACGAGACCTACGCAATTGTCCCATAAAAACTTCAAAAAGTGTCTCCAAACAAAATTTGACTTTTAAGCCTCTTATAAAACCAAGGGTAAAACTCATCCTTTCCAAAATTAATTTAAGAAATTCGCCTATTTAAATAAACGGGTAGTTACATTAGCTATCCCTAGGAATTTTACGGTTCGTACTTTGAATTTTTCTAGAAGAAGTTAAGGCTGTTTGAACACTAAAGGGTCCTATTAGAATTTTCTATGGGAATTTGTCAAGTTACCTTTCAGGACAACAAACGTGAGAAAAGCCTTTAGCCCAGACCTGGTGAGGCTATATACTCTATGAGGAGATGTAATCTCAACATTCAAGATCATCAAAGAATGGACGGCTGAGATTATTCAAGAGGAGTAACCCTCCCCTGACCTATACACACTCCTTGGTTGCATAAGAAAAATGAGAGCAGCCGACATAGGGAAAGGAGGACGACTTCTTTGCAGGTATTTTCTGGGATTCTTTTCCTTCAATAGTTTGTTTTCTATTTTAAATTTCATTCCATGATCTTTGTAAAACTTTTGATTTTGTTTAGCTAATTCTCTCATAGCTAGGGGCGATTTCAAAGCCTCAAACAAGCTCAATTTGTTTCAATGAAAATTTAGTTTTTGGTTTTCTATTTATTCAATTGAGTGTTTGTTTCACTACTTGTATAAAATGAATCGTTGCTTGTTTGTTTAGATGCGCAACTAGATGAACATGTTAGGGTTCTAATGCTAGGAATAATGATTGATTCGTATTTGACAAGTGTTTATTCCAGGTTAGTAGCAAAAATATTTTCTTGAATGACATGTGATTCAAACCCTAGGCGTAGTAGGACTACCAATGTGCCTATAACCCTAGATTTATCCAAATCTTTTTTGTTCTTAATGATTTTGGTATGTTAAACCTAACAAGCTTGTGTCTAGGTTGCATAGTTGAAATCGATCAAGTGGTGAGCCTTTATTCACTTTACAAGAACTAAGAGAGGGTAACGAGTTAATTCGAACTAGTGAGTTAACTTAAAGTAAATTCAATTGAGATTAGGAGACCTTGACTGGACTTTGTTATAATTGAGTGTGTTTGTTGGTATAGAATGAGTCCTTATCCCATTTTTATCAATAATCTTCAAAAACTCCAAATCTATTTTTCTGGTTTCATGAATTCCTGCTATCTTGCGTAAATTATTTGGTATATCAAAACATCTCCGGATCCCCTGAAATTTTGTATGCATAAGTTTCAATGCGTCTATATACTACAGACAAGTTTTCATAAAATTCCATTGAATTTAAGTTAGTTAAATAATTTATTTTCGTTTCCTGGTTAGTAGCGTAGTTTAATTCGGTCTAGGACATTTGATTAGTATTTTGGGAACAATCTCCAGTGGGTAATGACCCTTACTTGATCATTGTATTACCAACAAAAATATTTTTGTGCAAGGATAAGTTATGCATCTTTTAGATGTACCAGAAACTAGAGAGCCGAGCAGAGTTAGTGAACATGTTGGTTGAGAGATTGAGCTCCCGGACCGATGAGATTGATCCATTTCCCGATGCGGGTTCAAACCCAAAGCTCCCTCCGAGCCCCTTTTTTGACATACTGACTCGGTCCAAATTCAAAAGAGACCATAATCAGCCCGAAATAGAGCCCTTGAGAGAGTTGCTAGAGAGATCGAGGCTCTGCGGTTGATTAACATGGTGTTTTGCTTTCTTTCACTTGGAAATTGTTTGCTTTTGTATCGATAACAAAATTATATAATACAAAATTACAGTTCATGAGGTCTCTCAAACTCAATAGGCATGGTCCACACATTTGAAGGCACTGGGTAAGAATGTAAAATGTGCCCTCAATTATACACCTAATCATTAAAATGTAAATTTTTATAAACTGATTGTTTCATTTTTATCCTATGAGGCCTCGTTAAAACCTTTAATCTTCATCGTGAAAATTCAAAATCAAAACAGAGATCCCACTTAAAATTCAAAATCAAAACAGAGATCCCACTTGGAATTCTGATCATTATTGAACTGATGACTTCTTTGCCTCTTTTTTCTATTTTTTTTGGGTGAAAGCCTCCTTTGCTCTTTGGTTTCTCCGCCAATGTATATGCTAAACACTATTTCTTTATGTTTTCTTTTATTTTTTTAATTGTTTTTATAATTTATGATATAATATATTTATTTTCAGGCCTTAGAGCAAGTCTAATGGAGGTAAATTGGACTGGGTAAGGCAATTTTTAGCCCACAACCCATGAGAGAGACTTCCTAGCCCATGACAATTGGACAAGGCAAAGGCAAGCCCTGAGGCTAGCCTTGCCTCTTTGCAAACTAGGGTTGGGCTCATGGCCCACACCCTTCACAGAAACAGCCCACTTTTGCAGCCAATATTGACTCCAACGGCTACATGCTGTGGCCAATAGGATGATGCCATGTGGCACGATATTCAAAAAACTAGCCGTTGTAATGTTTTTTTTTAGAAAAAAAAATTAGAAAAGCCGTTGGAGTTGAATTTTTTTTTTAAACTTTTTTTTAACACCTATAAATACTCATCATTTAATCATCTTTTATCACACATTTTATCGTCTCCAATTCAAACCCAAATTCTTCATACTTATATTTTTTACATTTTGCTCAAACTTGTTATTCTCAAATATGGCACCGAACAACAAATGGTCAAATGATGAAGAAGTGTGTTGTTGTGCAAAGCTTGGGAAACCGTCACTTCGGATGCAATTGAAGAACCTGATCAAACAAACATCGCATTTTGGGTAAGTGTTCGAAACTACTATGCCGAAAATTGGGAGGGTCCTGAGGAAATATTTGAACAGTTAAGGGGATTTCAAATAGGTGGAAAAAATTGCGACCCATGCTCAAAGAGTGGCAGAGGGCTTAAAAAAAAGCGGCAGATTATCACGGTAGTGGTGACAATCAGATGGATGAGGTGAGAATTTTAATGAAAACTTAAGTTTATTAGTTTATGAATGTATTATCATTGTGCATGATTTTTTTAACTGATTAATTGATTCTTCAATATATGTATAGATGATACAAACTGAGGTCTATTATCAAGCAAAAATGAAATCACAATTTATGTTTCATCATTGTTGGGAGATATCCAAACAATGCGAGTATTTCAAACATCCACTGCGCAGAGAGCCTGGAGTAAGTCCACCTTCTCCAATTGGTTCATCACCACTCAAATCTCCAATTAATTTGGATGAATATGGGGAAGAGCCAAATCCCGGAACCAATGTAGGTTCCTCTGTAAGGCCACCGGGAAGGAAGCAATCAAAAGAAGCTAGGAGAAAGGGAAAGTCACATATGTTTGATAATAGTCAATTTTATGTTGCCATGGAGGCCATCGTGATGAAAAACTTTGAAGAGACGACACTAAGGAAGAAAAGAGATGAAGATTATGCAAAGGCGGTGGAATTTCAACAATCATTGGCATTGCGAAAAGAGGAAGAAAGACGGATAGAATGAGTGGATAGAATTATGGAGAATGAAACTGAAAATATGAGTCCAAACAAACAAAGATACGAGAGAAAGAAGCAATTGGCAATCACAAATGGACAAAGGAGCAATCTTAGTGGTAACTCTCATGAGAGTCATGAAGGTGATTATCATCGCCCCTCCTCACTAGTTGGTTTTATTTATGAAATTAAATTAATGGTGTACTTCTTATTAGACTTGCACTATTATTTATGTAATTTAAATTTGATAAAATAAAGCTTCTTTTTTGTCATCATGTTTAATTAATTTATTTTTATATAAAAAGTATAACCATATAAATTAAGGAATACATAAAGGATAAGAGACAAACAAAAATAAAGAATATGAGACAAAGAAAACACACCACACAAATTTATTCCTTACAATCAGAGCCACACATATAAAGATAACCTTACAATCAAATTGCAAGCCACACATACAAAGATAACCTTACAATCAAATTGCAAGCCACACATACAAAGATAACCTTACAATCAAAGCAAGCCACACATACAAAGATAACCTTATCATCAAACCAAGCCACATATAAAAAGATAAACTTACAAAGAAAGTAAGACATACACACAAACATAACCTTACAATTAAAGTAAACCACACAAATGAAGATTACATTACATGTTTCTTTCCCAAGCTGAAATGTGCTCAACACATACAAAGATAACCTTACAATCAAAGCAAGCCAAACATACAAAGATAACCTTATCATCAAACCAAGCCACATATAAAAAGATAAACTTACAAAGAAAGTAAGACATACACACAAACATAACCTTACAATTAAAGTAAACCACACAAATGAAGATTACATTACATGTTTCTTTCCCAAGCTGAAATGTGCTCAACTAGATCATCTCGAATTGCTTTATGAGCAATATCGAAGTGAACTTGTTCATATTGATCCATAAAGCCCTCAAAATTATGCCCATATCTTCCCACAGGCTCTAAAGGCTCCGGTGGTTGCTCATATATTATTGTTCTCCTTGAAGTCAATGGTTCAGGCTCATCGCCATCTTATTCATCACTATATTCGTCCTGCTCATCCTCTACAATCATATTATGCATAATCACATAAGCCATCATGATGCTTCATAGGGTAGATTTACTCCACATACGAGTAGCCCTTCGAATGATGCCATATCGAGCTTGTAGTATACCGAAACATCTTTCAACGTCTTTACGATATGACTCCTAATACTTAGAAAATAACTTCTTCTTCTCATTAATAGGCCTTGTAAATGATTTGACAATTGTACCCCATTTTGGATAGATATCGTCCGCCAAATAGTAGCCCATATTGTAGTCGTGGCGCCATTGATATTGTACACCACCTGTGGTGCTCGTCCTACTGTGAGTTCATCAAACACTGGTGATGCCCATACACCATTTATATCATTATGCGATCCTGGAGTTCCAAAGTAGGCATGCTAGATCCATGTGTCATATGAAGCAACTACCTCTAAGATTATAGTATGAGTCTTTTTGTAGCCACGAGAAGCTCCTGCCCAGCCAGTTGGGCAATTTTTCCATTGCCAGTGCATACAATCAATACTACAAAGCATACTGGGAAAACCCCGTTGCACAACTTTCAGCGTAAACCTTTGCAAGTCCGTGTATGTCGGAGATCGGAGGTACTCATTGGTGTAAAGATCTTCAATTGCTTTGCAAAAACGCGTCATGAATTCACTTACTATTTGGACGCCTAATGTTACAACCCGTTCCGGAATAAGAAATGGAATTTAAAAATTGATCTTATAATCCAGTAAGTGTTGGGTTGGACTCGAAGATTTTGGGTAATTAGGGAAGGCCCAACGTGTTGGGGACTGTAATTAGAAGTTTGAAATGCAAGAATGACCATTTTACCTTTGCTTTATCGATGGGCCCAACAGTCACTTTTTGACCGGGAACACTTTTGGAAGTTTTTCTCGTACTATTACAAAGGTCTCGCCCTCACGAGTACGTAGACAAGTGACATGCAAAGTTTGTACAAGGAAGTTCCGGGTCTGAAATGATGATGACGTAATGGTAATTTTCTGAAAGTCAAGAAGTATAAATAGAAAATTTCTCTCTCCTCACGCCATTGGTCCACCTGCACTATTTCTCTGCTCTCAATCTCTCTCTCTCTCTCTCCCAATGCGACCACCGCACCCCACCACCACCACCACCACCATCGACCCATTTCCAAGTCGTTGCGACTCAATCCATGGCCACCAATCCCTTCCACCGTTACTGTGCATATGCGTGAGACGTACGTGAGTGCGCGCTGGGGGGCGTGACCGCGCGTGGTCGACGCATGGCGCGTCTTCCAACCCCTATTTGCATGTGAGGTGGTCGACGGCCGCCTCTGGCGTGTGGGGCCACTTTACGACCTACGGCGGCGCATGTCCAGGGTTTTTAGACGTCTCAGATTTGTTTTCAATAGTTTTGAGGCAAATTGAATCCGTTTAGAGTCCCGTATGAGCATTTTTAAGGGAATTTAAGCCATTTGAGGGGTGTGCTTAATTCCAAGGGCTAAGGGCCCCCTTTAATGATTCAATTAGTAGTTTATTGGTACTAATGCCTCATTGTGGTTGGTATTATGTTTGAGGTGACGATCGAGAATCACATCACTCAAGACGGGACTCGGGGGAACGTTATAAAACAAGTGAAGTAGCAAAGAAAGTAGTGATGGACCTAGTCAGGTGACTTTTCCTTAATGTATTGTAAGTGGACCCCTTCCCTAAACTTACAATTAAATACTATTTATATGGTTGAATACTTAATGAATGTGATGCTTAGAGAAGTTTGATTGAATTATTTATGTGATGATAACGATAGTTATCTTAGACTATGATATAGGTTACCCTTAGGGCCTGGCATTGAGTATTCTAGTTAATTGAGGGTTGTGGACCATACGAAAGGTATAATACTTCGGAATGAGTATAAATTAATAATATAGTTGAATATCTTGAGGGTCGATTCTAAGATCCGAGTTACGATATCATGAGCTGTGGGTGGATATCGATGTTAAATGAACAATACGACGATTACGATAATCGAGATATACTAGATATATGATCGATATGCCATTGTCGAGGAGTCATGCATGTTTAGTACATGAGTTAGTATAGAGATGCTATCTCCGAGAAGTCATGCAGGCATAGCATCTACGTTAGTGTTGTGGTACTACAGCCGAGGCATGCCTGCCTAGTGCAAGTTCGTGTGTCAATCGTGAGTCATGTCAAGTCATGTTGAGTCGTATGTCCACGTCCAGTCATGGTATAAATATATGGTGGTCGCTGGTGTCGTAATTGTTCTTAGGCCACAGACCAGTCATGCACGTGATCGTTCACCTGAACTCGCTCTATACTAGTTAAACAGCGCCAGTCCTGTCTTCGAGCTTTATGTGTATATGTGGTCCCAATGCTACTAGGGGGACTCGTGGTGATGGTGCTTGCACCTAGTCCTTCACATAGTCGTGGTACGAGCGAAGACACTCAGTCCTGTCACATACGTGTGACTCGTGCAGCTACAGTGCCATTGGGATTAAGGATGAAAATATTTATATCGACAATCAAATTTACGAAAATATCATCGATATTATTTACACTAAACAAAAATAGTGGAAATTTAGTCCAAAAGTTGGAAATTTTTAATGAAACTTGGGAAAAGTTTAAGAACCCAATAATGGTTATATAAGACTAATAAAAATTTTATAATGGCTTTTTTTTTATACAATTATAAAATGACTTGGATATAATAAGTATATAATATAAAATATGATACAATATGATCTGATGATGACTAACAATATAAAACCTTAAATATAAACAGAAATTAAAAAATAATTTTATTGATAATTTCACACCAAGGATACTTCACTCGTTGAATTTTGCACCAAGGATATTCCTATGTTAATATAATAAGATAAGTAACATAATAATAAATTAAAATGAATGTGTACAATATTTAATAGAGCACACATTCTTTTTTTGACCAAATTAATAGAGCATATATTAATTGACAATAAATTAACAATATAATTAAGACGATTGACAATACAAATATATTTGTAAAGTAATTGACAATAGAAAAAAAATAATTTAATAATAACAACAATAATAATAATAATAATAATAACTTAAAGGATCTGGAACTTTATTGGGAATCCATTTAGTCAAAACCTTGCGTGAAGTGAAGATTGAAGACGTGAAGATGGCCGCCTGTGCCCCCTGGCTGTATAAGAGCAACTGCAAGTCTACAAGCCGCTGCTTGCCTAGGAAATTTCGGGAAAATGGCCACCGCTGCCCACTGTCTGTGCAAGTGCAAGATGGCCGACCCTGCCCCCTGCTTGTGCAACCACCAGCCACAGCCCGCAGGAAGAACGAAGAAGAACAGACTCGCAGGGAGAAAGAAAGAGGGGCATAAAGACAAGGAGGGAGGGAGATAGAGAAGAGAGTCCCAATTCTTCTGGAGTGTCTATTGGGTGAAATTTCCCCAATTTATAGAGGATGATAGTCTCAAATTTCCTCATGTAATGATGAATTTTCCAAATTTTATGAAGAAATCAGGCAAATGACCGTAAAGGCAATGCAAAACAGGTGAGTGGGTAATGAATTTTATGTTTTTTCCCTCTCAATTTGGCCTGCTTCTGTTTATCCATGAATGAACTTAGGCAATATTTTGTTTGCTTTGATTGGGTGTCGGTGGATGTTAAGGAATATTGGTCTATATCGCCGATATTTCGCATAATTATTGATGGCGACCCCTAAAATTAGCGATATTTCTGTCGATATTATCATGATTGGGATACCCGAGATGACGATCGAGTCATTATGATATCCGAGGGATATGTCGGTTGATATGATATATGATAACCGTGGATTTATGCCGGCTTATGATGATATGATAGCCAAGGGATATGCCGGCTTATGATGATACGATAGTCGAGGGTTATGCTTGCTTATGATGATATGATAATAGAGGGATATTCCGGCTTATGATGATACGATAGCCGAGGGTTATGACGGCTTATGATGATATGATAGCTGAGGGTTATGCCTGCTCATGTGATATGATGATAGCCGAGGGCTATGCCGGCTCATACGATTTGACGACGATTATCACGGGCTTTTATCCGAATATGGAAATGCTCGTTGTCGCGGTTAGTGGGTATGGTAAGGGCGATGACCCCGTTTGACGAGTTATGGTTAGTACGCATGAGTGCGACATTTGAGTTAATTGATACCGTCTTAGAGAGATGATGATATTAAGGTTTCAACATGATGTGAAGGAACATCGAGAAGGTGGTTATGTAGATGCAACTCTGACTTGAACCAATGAGGTAGAAAGGCTAGAAATTGGCTTTAGTCTCTAGGACTTCACCTATGATCATCAAATGTATTGCTATGCTCCAAAAATCTCCGTTGTTGTAAATATTATGAATTGGCTTTCGTCACCGGGAATTTTCGTCCAGGTGTCGGCCATCACCTGGGATTGCGGGTATCTAGGTGGATATTCGGGGCGGGGTGTAACAATTGGTATCAGAGCATGGTTTTGGATAGTGTCATCGGGTAAGGCCCATGATGATCATAAATGCCAATTTTAGCATGTCAGAGCACCTTTTTGAACAATTCTGTGTCGTTAATTGTTAACTAGTCTAACCTACTAAGGTATGGTCCTCCACTAGTTGACGGTCAAGGGTGAAACATATGAGTAGCCTTGACCTTCCTTTGGGGTGACTTGTGGAACTCCCATCGAATTTCACGTTCGGGGTGGTGAAAGCGAGTAGTGAGACTCGTCTAGGTGGTGTGAACGAGTTATTCGACAGTGAGCGTGACGGTGGTGAATCCGTATGCAGGCAGTATACTTGAGAAAGTGAGAGATAACCTATCAAAGAATACCATGTGAATCCAGAAAAGCATTTCCGAGGACCGAGGATCCTCGGAGGGAAGTTACAACAAGACTGATTATAAGGTACAAAGGAAAGCAAAGTGAACAAGGACAAAATGCAAATCCGTGAAGAGAAAAATCAGTACCAAGTGTGGCGACTTCCGTGGACTGGATGAAAGCGAAGCGAACCAATGGAAGTGTTTGTTATCGAGAAAAAGGATTAAGCATTACAGCAGCTATCAGAAGTTACTCCCATATGGAAGAAAGGACTCACTCGATTCGGGTGACCAGTCGTAGTCTCCGAATTGGCGGTGCCCCATACGAGGGCAGATGTCGAGTAATCCCGATAGGTGACCAATGTTTCCAAGCTACGTCTGAAGAAGAAGGCAGTGACGTATAAAAGTGCGGGGAGTAGCTATAGTGTGCTCTTACATAGTGGTAAGGCCTTTTGGATGGAGCACATAGGAGTGTGGGGGTAGTTACGCAGTTGGGTGGTCAACCATATGAACCAACCTAGAGAAGAAGTGTGCGACCACCATAGTGGTTGATGAACATCCGGAGGCACCCCGATGTTTGGAAATAACATAACAACAAAGAGCAAGGAGAAATGCAATGAAAAATAGGAACATATGTCAAATCCTAAAACCTCGTGAAGGCTAAAGTTGAAAAGTGACAAGGGCGAGTTAGATGTGGTAAGGATGTTGATATGGACAATAGGCCAAGCTAGCCCTATTGAGTAGTATGGTCGTCTATTAAAGTAAAAGTGATTTCCCTAGCGTATGATGGGTGGGCAATCATACATTGAGAAATAAGAATGCGAACGACAGAGAGGAGGGAGAAATAGAATGATCAATAATGGGATATTGAATTCATTAGTCATCCTCTCGAGAGTCGATACCCCTCTGAAGTCTACCATACGCTATAACAAAACTGATTTGACGATCTTTCCTACTTCTTCAGCTCGAGATTTTGGGTATGTTTCTAATACGGTTGCAACTTCTCTCGATTCTGAAGGTGATTTATGAGTCAAACATCCAGGCTGTGTGTCAAATTTGAATGAGTTGACAAAATGCTTTCACTCTTATAGGAGTTTAAGCAAGCCAACATTGAACTTGGTCAGCCAAGAACCCAAACATCGGGAACATAATGGCTCCCTTGGCAGCTCACAACAGATATTACTGGTTGGTGAAAAAAGTGGAATCGCAACAAAAATCAAGTGTCATCTTGACATTTTCCACTTTATTCCAGGAAGCAAACGAGTGAAGTTTCTTGGACCTCAACAACCCACCAATGGTACGGGGATTTTGTGGTTGTGAGGGATGTTTATTCTAAAAGTAGTAGTAGATCTACGCACTTGGAGTGGTCAAGGGAGGGCAATTCTACTTATGGATGGGTAGACTTTACTCCATGTTGATATTGGCCGTTAGGATGCCATTACTAAATTCTACGGACACAAGGACTATAGTCATACAGAGTCTGGATTGCTAATGTAAATGAAGTGATGGAACTTCCACCAGAGAAATGAGTAACCACTACTGGTTACTTTATGCGTGATTCAACTAATGATGGGTGGAAGAATGAGAAACATTTATTGCCTATGGAAGATTTTACCAATTGAGAGGTTGTCAGACAACGTTTTGAGAACAAACGTGATCTCAAGCAGTACATCAACATGACGAGAGATGAATTCCTACACTTGAAACATGAGAAGTGGTGGATTTCTCTTCAAAAACCAAATACAATCCAATCTCTTCTATTAAAAGCTATAGAAAGTACAGTAATGCCAAAAATGTCGGATCAGAAGTAGCATAGCGGAAGTTTGGCGATAGATGGATTGAGTGATTAACTGACTTGGATTGAGGGAGAGTAAGGCAACCATGGGAATTTAGTGAATTTCGGGGATGAAATTCTTATAAGGGGGAAAGATTGTTACAACCCATTCCGGTATAAGAAATGGAATTTAAAATTTTACCTTAGAATCTGATAAGTGTAGGGTTGGACTCGACGATTTTGGGTCATTAGGGAAGGCCCAATGTGTTGGGGACTATAATTAGAAGTTTGAATTGCAAGAATGACCATTTTACCCTTGCTTTATTGATGGGCCTGGCAGTTACTTTTGATCCGGAACACTTTGGGAAGTTTTGCCCATACTATTAATAAGGTCTCGCCTACACGAGTACACAGGCGGCACGCAAAAATCGGAGTTTGTACGAGGAAGTTATAGGTCTAAAATGATGAGGACGTAACGGTAATTTTTGAAAAGTCTAGAAGTATAAATAGAAATTTCTCTCCTCACGCCATTGGTCCACCTGCACTATCTCTATTCTCCCAGTGTCTATGTCTTTCCCCGTGCGACTGTAGCACCCCACCACCATCGACCCATTTCTAGGTCATTGCGACCCAATCCTTGGCCACCAATCCCTTCCCCTCTCAACCCCACGAGTCGTTAGTGCCTAGTTCAAGACGTGGGACCACCGTAGATGGCTGATTGAAAGAGGGAAGTCAACCAAAACTTCTCTGCCAGATTCCAACCAAACCAGGTACGATCCTTAACCATTGACTGCATTTTCGAGTTCATGGGGTCGAGTAGATGTGTGTAGGTGGGTATATCAAAAAAATGGGTGGAGTTTGGAAGGAGTTCGAAGCTCGTCGGAAATTGCGATTTTAGGCGAGGATTTTACAGAATCTGGCCATTGTAGCAGCTGCGACTGTGGTGGTCTGGTCATCTTCTTCGGCGAGCTGGTTCAGTTTGGTGGGCTGGCTTTGTAGCCACCTGGTAGCCACATGGCAGCTCCGCCAGCTACCCAGTTAGCCCAATTAGCCACATAGCATATTCCGTTAAAAGCTAACGGCGTCATAATGGAACATTTACGTCGTCAAGTGGACGAAATATTCCCATTTCGATAGAATATTCCTTCAGATCTTACGGAATATTTCGTCAAGACAACATAATATTTCGCTGTTTATAACGACCTGGATCAGGAAATTAAAATAATTAAGGAAAGGACGATTTTACCCTTGGTTTTGGAGGAGTTCGGGAGTCACTTTTTGATTGGCAGTGCTTTTGGGAATCTTTCTTGGATCGTTGAGAAGGTCTCGAACTCACGAGTTCGTAGACAGCCGGCACGCAGAAAATGGAGACCCGGTGAGATTGTTACGGGTTTAGAAGCTTCAGGGGTAGTTTGGTACTTTTGGAAAAGTTCAAAATTTAGGGGATATTTCTTCTCCCATTCGGACTCTGCTCGGACCAATTTTGAACCCCCTTCTCTCTCTCTCTCCTGCCCGACTCCCTACCTGTGCGATCACCGAACCTCCACCCTCATCGGACTATTCCCGGTCTGGCTTGACTGAATCCAAGGCCGGGGATGTCTTCCCCGTGACTCCATGAGTATTTTGGGGTCACCATCGAGGTGGGAGCACTATCGTAGACGACATATGGAAGAGGGAGGTGGACCGAAACTTCTCGGTCGTTTTTCGACCAAAGTAGGTATGATCTCAAAGCTTTGACCTCATTTTTGGATTCCTGGTGAAAATAGATGAATTTACATGTGTAGATGGTGAAAATTGATCAAGAAATCTAGGAGTTGGAAGCTTGCCGGAAATGGCGATTTGCGGCGAGAATTTCCATATTCCGGCTGTGGCGCGGCAGTGCGGCTGTCTTCTCCGGTGAGATGACTGCGGACTGCAGCGCGGTCGTCTCCTTCGGCAAACTCTGGCGACTGGTTCGGTCGGTGGTGGCTGACGTCAGCCGTCAGTTGACCGTTGAGTCAGTTGACACCGTCAAGGGTTTGACGGAATATGCTGACGGCGTTAGCATATTCCGTCAAAGGTTAACGGAGTTTGACGGAACCCTAACACCGTTAGGGTTGACAGAATATTTCGATTCCGTTAGGAGATTCTGTCAGGTTTGATGGAATATTCTGTCAGGGTTGACGAAATATTTTGTCAGGGTTGACGGAATATTCTGTCGTGAACAGTACCGACACATGGGGTCGCGTGCTGGTGCATAGGGGCACGTGACGACGCATGAGGGCACGTGGCAGCGCGTGAGGACACATGACGACGCGTGAGGACACGTGGCTGACGCGTGGGTCCAATTTAGGGGTCACGGCGACGCGTGGCTAGGCGTTTAGGACGTTTTGGATCGGAATTTGATAGTTTTTAGGCCATAGGAGTTCGTTTAGAGCCCTGTTTGAGTAATCCCAGCGGTAATGGTTGACCAACGGAGCGGGTTTTAACTTGGGAAGTTGGAGGAGTTGGGATATGTTTATATCAAAGAGTTCCTTGGGGCTAGGGCTTCCTTGATTTGGTATTGTAGTTGTACATACTGTGAACGGACTGGGTTTCCGGGATGCTGGGCATGCATACTTCTAGGTATTAGGTTATACCACGGGATTCTACGATGATTTTCGTGGAGGGTGTCTTTCTCCGCTACATTGTTGAGGGTTCTCTGACTGGCGTTAGAGGGTATGTCTCCGCCAAATCATCGAGGGGTTCTCCAATATTGGCATTCGAGGGTTCTTTCTCCGCCATATCATTGAGGACTGAGGTTGCTCTGGAGGAGGAGCAGGGATATCGAGTTTTCACTCAGGGTGCTCAGAACGAGCTGGGATATCGAGTTATCACCCGGGGTGCTCAGGATGAGCCTGGATATCGAGTATGAGTTAGTGTAAGTCAGTGAGACTCAATTCAACCAAGTGTAGTACCTTCGTCATCCGGATCAGTGGGCTGATGTGGGCGGTGACCTAGATTGTCGAGTTATTGACGATCCACACGAGGGTGACACGTCAGTTGTTTTGTTTGATTTCGGAGGAGGTCCTCCGAGGTCATTTGTTAACTACTAGGCTATCCTGCGTCTGACAGGTAGGTGTAGTCAGTGTACAGAGAAGGTTATGTCGGAACCCCTGTAAGGTTTATTTAATATTTCTAAGGATAAAGGGTATTCCTGGTATTAAATTTTGTGGAAAAAAGGCTGTCAGATGGGATAAGGTCTTTTTGTAGATTTCGAGGCAGAATTCGGGAAGGGTCCTTACACTGTTACAATGTAGATGCGTAAGAAGCGTGTGAGTGCGCGTGGGAACTCGTGATCGCACGTTGTCGGTGTGTCTACACAGTAACGGCGGAAGATCCCATGCTCACTCAAGCGTATGGCTAGCGCATGACACGTGTTTTGACCTCTGTCAACGTGTGGTGACGCGTGAGGTGGCCGTCGGCCTTCCTCTTACACGTGGCGACGCGTGGGGCCACTTTTCGACCCACGACGACGCGTGTTCAGGTTTTTCAGATGTCCTGAATCTGTTTTTGATAGTTTTGAGGCTAATTGAATCCGTTTAGAGTCCCGTATGAGCTTTTTTAATTGAATTTAAGCTATTTGAGGGGTGTGCTTAATTCTTAGGCTAAAGGCCCCGTTTAATGATTCAATTAGTGGTTTATTGGTACTAATGCCTCATTGTGGTTGGTATTATGTTTGAGGTGACGATGGAGAATCACATCACTCAAGACGGAACTCGGGGGAATGTTCTGAAACAAGTGAAGTAGCAAGGAAAGTAGCAAGGGGCCTAGTCAGGTGACTTCTTCCTGATGTACTATGAGTGGACCCATTTCCTAAACTTACAATTAAATACTATTTATATGGTTGAATACTTAATGAATGTGATGCTTAGAGAAGTTTGATTTAATTATTTATGCGATGATAACGATAGTTATCTTACACTATGCTATGGATTACCCTTAGGGCCCGACATTGAGTATTTGAGTTAACTGAGGGCTATGAACCTTATGAAAGGTACAATACTCCGGAATGAGTATAAATTAATAATATAGTTGAATATCTTGAGGGTCAACTCTGAGATCCGAGTTACGATATCATGAGCTATGGGTGGATATCGATGTTAAATGAACAATACGACGATTACGATAATCGAGATAGACTGGATATATGATCGATATGCCATTGTCGAGGAGTCATGCTGGTTTAGCACATGAGTTAGTATTGAGATGCTATCTCCGAGAAGTCATGCAGGCATAGCATCTACGTCAGTGTTGTGGTACTACAGCCGAGGCATGCCTGCCTAGTGCAAGTTCGTGTGTCAATCGTGAGTCATGTCAAGTCATGTTGAGTCGTATGTCCGTGTCGAGTCATGGTATACCCATATGGTGGTCGCTAGTGTCGTACCTGTTTGTAGGCTATAGACCAGTCCTCCACGTGATCATTCACCTACGCTCTGTCTATACTACTTAAACAACGACAGTCCTATCCCCGAGCCTTATGTGTGTATGTGGTCCCAGGGCTCATAGGGGGACTTGTGGTGATGGTGCTTGCTCTTAGTCCTTCACGTGGTCGTGTTACGAGAGAAGACACCCAGTCCTTGAAAATCAAGTTGGGAAGTAATTGTGGTTAGTGGTGGATAGGCCGTCTTAACGTATTATTTTTATTAATTGCTTTATTTTATGTTCTTTAATTTTTTTTATTTACAATTATGTTAAATCGCCCCACTTGTGTGTGCGTTTGTGTTTTTATTTTATTTTCTATTTTTATTTGGAACATAGCTAAGACAAGTCCTTGTGGGATTCGACCCTTGCTTATTTGCTATACTATCTTCAAAATTTGTGCACTTACAAGGTTAAATTGAATAGAATAGGGTTCATATTTATGGTATCTATTTTATCCAACAAGTTTGGGGCGTTGTTGACGGGGACTTTGTCCCTTGACGGTGTTCATTTATATTATATTAACTTAGTTTGTTATTATTTTTTAGGTACATGCTTATTGGGAGGCAACCCAACCCGGTTCGATCTTTCCTTTCCTTTTAGTTTTTCGTATTTTTGTTTGATGTCATGCCTCAACTTCACTATTTTCATTTAATCTTTGTTTTATCACATTGAGGACTATGTTTAGTTTAGGTTTGGGGGTGTGGACTTTCATTTAAAAATTAGAAAACTTATTGGGATTGGGAATTTTTTTTAAATTAAAAAAAAATATATATTTTTTAATTTGTTTTTATCTTGTAATTTCCAAAAAAAAATTATTTAAAAAATAATAATTTTTTTTTATTAAGTACATTACTCTTTGCTTGTTAATAAGGATGAATATGCTAAGTTAATCGTTAATGTTTTACTAAGGTTATGCCATTTTTAGTTAGTATCATAACTATGCACTTCACAATGTCATACTTTATGTGATTAAGTAGACAAAATGATTATGTTTAAGTGAACTTTAGAAAATTAGTGGAGACTACCCTTGTGAGTTTTTGAGCCTAATGCCATTCTTTGAGAGGGATTTATTTTGTTTCTACTCTTAAACACTCTTCAATTTTTGTTCATAAATTGTTGATCTCATTAACATTATTTGCATTGATTATTAAAGAACTAATCTTTTATGTAGGTGCTCTTAATTCTGAGTTTGATTTACCATAAGAGATGATGTAGGCTATGCATGTTTTAACCTCATTAAGCCTTTACTCTACCATTTTGTGTGCTCCATTAGCCAACTTTGAAACCAAACACTTAAGCCCTTTCTTTCATCACCCAAATCATAACCTACCTTAAACACTTACCCTACGTTTTGGCCATACCTTGTAACTTAGGTTTGTACTAAGGTTGCTCCAATTGAAGTTCATGAAAGAAAGAAGTTCATGTAAAATATGCTAAGTGATTGCAGTGTGGAAATTGCAAAAATTATTTCCAAGTTGGATAATGGTGACATCTCAAAGTAGTTTAGGCAATGTAGTTCAATTCCAAGAAAAAGAAAAAGAAAAAAAAAAGCGTTGAATAAAAGAGAAAAAAGAATTGAAAGAAAGAAAAATAGAAAAGAAAAAAAAATGATGGAATTGGGCCAAGTGTGATTTGATTCAAATTCAAAAATTATGAGTATGGTCACAAATATGAAAAACATGTGAAAGTGTTTAGAAATGTTCAAAGTTCAAGATTCAGTAAGTTCAAGTCATGGCGCTTCATGCTTTGGTACAACCTAAGTTCTTTGCAATCCTTATCCTTTGTTCTTTAACCCTAAGCCTAGCCTCATTACAACCTTAATTGAAGACCTAACAGATCTTATGGGAAATTATGCTTGGAGTTGAGGTTAGAATCTAGGTTCTTAATTTTCAATTTCTTTCATGAGATCTAGTTTCAGAAATTATTGTTCTTTCATTGATTATTCATATGTAAGATTATTCATATGTGATTATACTTTGATTTCCTTTACATAACTTCATCACATTTGCTTGATAAGAGTGTAAGCCTAGGATTCATGTGAAAATTGAGAGTTACCTAGTGAGGATTAGAGTCCAGCTGAAATCTTTCTAAGGCATTTGGATGTAGTTATCTTTAAGTTTGATTACATGAAATTTTGGCATTCCCACTTTAACACATGATACATTCTTGTTTATGGCATCTCTTTAGTTTAGCAAAGCATGATAGACTTACATTGATTCTTATTAATTTGCTTAAGGTTTATGTTTTTAGTTGTTAAGTAAAAAGCTTGTGGGTATCGTAACTGGCATAACCCTCATGAGACAAAACTCCTCTTACTAGGAACACCTAGGGGTTTAAATGTTCTATCTTAAGTAAGATTGAGTCTTTTATGTTTTTAGTTTTTATTCTGTTTTTTGCTCGAGGACTAGCAAAATATAGGTTTGGAGGTATTTGTTAGGTCGTAATTTTTACACATTTTATCAATGATTGAATACCCTTTTGCTAATGTTTTGTTAATATTTCATTCTATGCAATTGGAGAAAATACTCTATTTTGTGAGACATGTTTAGATTTAGAAAGATAATTGAATTCTGAAAATAATGGAAAAGAATCATTCAATTTGGAGTTAAAATGAAGAAGTTACAAGGAAATCAAGATCATGTCCCTAACGACATACGCGAATCCAGTGGAAGCCCGCGGGCCGCCAGGATGCCTTTGACCGCTTGTGTTCATACTTGGTTTCTATGTTTAAAGGGGATTTCAAGCCTATTTCATTAGGGAATGTTATTTTTACTCCTTTTATGTTTAGGAAAGGTTTTTAATTAGTTTTTTTTATTGATTAGGAAACATTTTCCTTACATAATTCAATGTAAACTTCTGTTTGTTTGAGGATTAATAATTCTCCATAAATAGAGGTCTTAGGACTTTGTAAAAAGAAGGGGGAGTGGATGGGCGCCGGAGGAGGGATCCATAGGGGACCGAAATACATAGAAATAGAGAGGAAGTGAAGAGAGCAAAACCACTTGTAGTTTTCTTTTTAGGTTATGTTTTAGGTTATGACCGAAATACAAGAAGCCCTAACCATGGTCATTCTTTAATTTGGTTTTGGCGCTTGGTTTGATTATTATGTTTGTCTTGGTGTGTTAAATTACTATTTGAACCTATATTCTTTTATGTTCTTAAAATTAGCTACTTTAATAACATAAATGATAGATGGACTAGCATCAAAAGGTTACCTTAAGTAATAATCTTGTAATTTAACTCATGACATTCCTAGGATTGCACATCACTTTCTAGGGTTAGTGTAGTGACTTAGATTTCCTTTCGTATTTAATGCGTCCTTTCGGGCCCAATTGGATAGAAAGTAAATGTACACATACATGCATTTAACATATCAACTAAGAAGGAAATAAAATGTGTGATTGAGCCTTGACCGGACTGTTGTACGAGCACTAGGCCGAGTAGCAAACATAGTAATTGAACATAGCAAATCAAGTTGGGAAGTAATTGTGGTTAGTGGTGGATAGACTGCCTTAAGCTATTATTTTTATTACTTGCTTTCGTTTATGTTCTTTAATTGTTTTATTTTCAATTATGTTAAATACCCACACGTGTGTGTGCATTTGTGTTTTTATTTTATTTTAAATTTTTATTTGGTTAAGTCTCTGAGTTATTTAATTAATCTAAGTAATTAAGTGGAACATAGTTAAAACAAGACCTTGTGGGATTCGACCCTTGCTTATTTGCTATACTATCTTCACGATTTGTGCACTTGCAAGGTTAAACTGAATAGAATAGGCTTCATATTTATGGTGTCGATTTTATCCAACAGATACCCGAGATGACGAACGAGTCATTATGATAGCCAAGGGATATGCCGGCTTATGATGATATGATAGCCGTGGGATATGCCGGCTTATGATGATATGATAGCCTAGGGTTATGCCGACTTATGATGATATGATAGCCGAGATATGTGTCAGCTAATGATGATACGATAGCCGATGGCTATGTCGGCTCATGATGATATGATAGCCGAAGATTATGCCAGCTCATGTGATATGAAGATAGTCGAGGGATATGCCACCGCATACGACTTGACGACGATTATCACGGGCTTTGATCCAAATCCAAAGATGCTCATTATCGTTGTAAGGACCCTTCTCGAATTTCGCCACGAAATCCGCGAAAAGCCCTTATCCCGTGACAGCTCTTTTTCCTCAAAATTTAATACTAGGAATACCCTTTATCCTTAAATAATATTTAGTAAACCTTACAGGGTTCCCGTCAGAACCTCTGTACTTACTGACCACACCTACATGTCAGACGCAGGATACCTACTTGTCAGACACATGATAGCTTATAGGTCAAAGCCGAGACCTCGGAATAGTGGTGGTCCAAAAGGTAACACACTCTGACACCAAATGTCAGTACATCAGACACTGCTAAAACCTCTACTGGAATAACACAAGACAACTAACTAGTCAGCCTCTTGTGAACCGTCCTTAACTCGTCACTCTGGGTCACCGCCCGCACCAACCCACTGACCCGGATGACGAAGGAACCATACTTGATTAAATTGAGTCTCACTGACTCGCCCCGAGTCAAACTTGATATCCTTGCTCCTCCAGAGCACCCCGAATGATAACTCGATATCTCTGCTCCTCTATAGCACCCTGAGTGATAACTCGATATATCCTTGCTCCTCCAGAGCACTCTTGGACCTCAACGATATGACGGAGAAAGATCCCTCGCACGCCAACATTGAAGAACCCCTCGACGATCTGGCGGAGACATGCCTCTAACGCCAAATGGAGAACCCTCAACAATGTAAAAGAGAAAAACACCCTCCACGCTAATCATCAGAGAATCCCATGGTATAACCCAATACCCAGAAGTATGCATACCCACGCAATCCCGGCTCTTAGTCCATTCACAGCGCGAAATAAAATACCAAATAGTGGACGCTCTAGCCCCAAGGAACTCTTGACACATTAATGACCCAACTACCTTGACCTCCCGAGCTCAAAACCCGTTCCAAGGTCAACCGTAATCTCTGGGATTGGCCAACCGGGGCTCTAAATGAACTCCTATGGCCTCGAAACCATCAAAATCAGATCCGGAGCAACCCAAAACCTTAACCACGTGTCGCCGTGACCCAAGAATTGGCTCCACGCGCCGTCACGCTCCGGCAGAAGGTCGGACCACGCGCCGGTCACGCGCGCCCCACGCGCCTGCTATAGTACTCACGCGCCTGACCCGATCCAACCGGCCCAACTCGACCTGACCCGATCCAGCTCGACCTGACTCACTCGACCCGTTCGGTCAACTAAACCCGATCGATTCACTCAAACTAACCGATCCACTTGACCCGACCTGTTCACTCGACCCGGTCCAACTCAACCCGACCCGATCACCGGTGACTCACCGGAGAAGACGATCGGACCACCGACACAGTCGCCAGAGGCTGGCGGGAGAAGATGACCGGACCGCCATAGCGCCACCATCACCGTCGCCTGAATCCCCTATTTCCGGCCGACCTTTAAGTTTTTATAACTTCCTCAAAACTCAACTGTTTTTCACAAATTTTATGTCTAAATCTATCTACTTGAACCTAGGAATCCAAATATGACCTCAAAACATTAAACACGTACCTATGCTGGGCGGAAAATCGATCGGTAGGTCCAATTCTTCTTTGTCTCGGTCCGACGGCTCCCGTGGTCCCCTCCGCTGATGGTTTTTACGGTTATGCTCGTGGGAATGAGGAGATTCCGATTAGTTCCTCCAAAAAGGGAGACATAGCCTTGAATCAAAGTCAATGTTTTGGGTTTCTTGGTGTTTTTGGGTCACACGGTTTCCGGGGGTGGGGTGGTGGGGTTGTGTGGTCCAGAGAGAAAAGATGAGAATGAGATGATGAATTAATGGTTTGGGGTTAAAATATCTACCCCCAGCCGAAATTACCCCCCTGAAGCCTCTAGACCCGTAACGATCTCACCGGTTCTCTGTTTTTCGCGTGCCGCCTATCTACAAATCGCGAGATCGAGCAACAACCTAAGAAAAATTCCCGAAAGCACTGCCAGTCAAAAAGTGACGCCCGAATCCATCCAAAACCGAGGGTAAAATCGTCAAATTCTCAAATTAGTTTAATTTCAGGTCTGGGTCATTACAAATCACCCCCCTTAAAAATATTTCTTCCCCGAAATTCCCTTAACTCAATTCAAGAACCAACTTCCTGTTTCAATTCCTCTCGCGTCACCACTGACACGAACTTGGCCCTAGACGCGATTCCCAAAAGAACCCGTGCACTCTGCACATTTCTTCATTCCAATCTCGACAACAAACCGTAGGCGAGAACTACATCCAGGAGAAGTCCACTGTGGTTCCTACTCCCAACATGACTTCATGACGTCACACGACCGAACATACCTCGAAGTCAGGTGTCAGATAGGGGTACGTGCACTACGTGCAGTCAGCCTCAACGATCTAGCGGAGTACTATCTTACAACGCCAACATCGGAAAGTCCATCAACGATCTGGCGGAGAACTACCCTCCTACGCTAGTCGGAGAAAACTTTTACGAATATGTGCTGGAGAAGACCCTCCCCCATGTATAAAACAATGCGTGCATACACAACATTTCTTTTCAAACAAGTTCATAAGGATAACTCAAAATCCATCTTTTGTAAAAACATTCGGTGGGACCCGCGAAATTCAAATAATGAAAACATTATGTGGTCCGCAACCCTGCTTTTAAAACCCTTCCTCCAAGGAGTTCAAATCATATAAATAAACCTGGACACATAATACCTCAAATCCACTATTCCCGACATATCCACAACACACCAGGGTATCCCTTGAGATGTGCTATAACCTATACTACGCATAGACAGCCTCGCGACCCGGCGGAGCAAAACCCCTCAACACCAGGGTTGGAGAACCCTCAACAACCAACGGAGCAAAACCTCTCAACACCAGTCAGAGAAAACCATGACCATGCCCACCCGATATACCTCGAGTGGTGCAGAAACCTATGCTATGCGTAGACAGCCTCGCGACCCGGCGGAGCAAAACCCCTCAACACCAGTCGGAGAAACCTTTTTCCATCGGGACAGAAAACTAGTGAAAACCAAATCCGTGTTTTGAAATCTTTAATTCTTGGCCTAAGCCAAATTCTTTGAAAATTCATTCATGGCCAAATCCAGTAAAATCACAAATACGGGTCCAACCCAAAATCATGGACTCAATAATTTCCATGTCAAAACAATAACAACCTGAGTCCAAAAACTAGGCCATTTCCCAAAACACATTTTCACTGAAATGTTGAAAACCTGTGTCTAGTAAGATTTGTAAAATACATAAAAGAGTTTAATTCACGTATACGTGTATGCATGCATTGTCATCTACAAACCTAGGGTCCACTCACCAGTAACAGCGACGCATACTTCGCTCGTGCATCACATACCCTCCGCCTCCCTCAGTTCAAGGACGCTAAAGAGGTAAACGTCTCGGAGGCATCTTGTTAACATAATCCTTAAATAATTTGCACACAAGTGTGCGGGCTGCAGGAAGTTAACCTAGAGTTATGATACCACTTGTAAGGACCCTTCCTGAATTTTGCCTTGAAATCCGCAAAAAGCCCTTATCCCGTCTGACAGCTCTTTTTCCTCAAAATTTAAAACCAGGAATATCCTTTATCCTTAAATAATATTTAGTAAACCTTACAGGGTTCCCATCAGAACCTCTGTACTTACTGACCGCACCTATCTATTAGACGCAGGATATCTACCTGTCAGACGCAGGATAGCTTAATGGTCAAAGCCGAGACCTCGGAATAGTGGTGGTCCAAAAAGTAACACACTCTGACACCAAATGTCAGTAGGTCAGACACTGTTGAAACCTCTACTGGAATAACACAAGATAACTAACTAGTCAGCCTCTTGTGAACCGTTCCTAACTCGTCACTTTGGGTCACCGCCCGCACGAACCCACTGACCCGGATGACGAAGGAACCATACTTGATTAAATTGAGTCTCACTGACTCGCCCCGAGTCAAACTCGATATCCCTGCTCCTCCAGAGCACCCCAAATGATAACTCGATATCCCAGCTCCTCCAGAGCACCCCAAATGATAACTCGATATCCCTGCTCCTCCAGAGCACCCCAAGTGATAACTCGATATCCATGCTCCTCTAGAGCACCCGAGTTATAACTCGATATCCTTGCTCCTCCAGAGCACTCTTGGAACTCAAAGATATGACGGAGAAAGATCCCTCGCATGCCAACATTGAAGAACCCCTCGACGATCTGGCAGAGACATATCCTCTAAAGCCAATCGGAGAACCCTCAACAATGTAGCTGAGAAAAACACCTTCCACGCCAATCATCAGAAAATCCCATGGTATAACCCAATACCCAGAAGTATGCATACACATGCAATCCCGGCTCCTAGTCTGTTCACAGCGCGAAATAAAATACCAAATAGTGGACGCTCTAGCCCCAAGGAACTCTTGACACATTAATGACCCAACTACCTTGACCTCCCGAGCTCAAAACCCGCTCCATGGTCAACCGTAACCGCTGGGATTGCCCAACCGGGGCTCTAAACGAACTCCTATGGCCTCGAAACCATTAAAATCATATTCGAAACGTCCCAAAACCTTAGCCACACGCCGCCGTGACCCCAGAATCGGCTCCACGCGCCGCCACGCGCCGCCACGCGCCGCCAGAAGGCCGGACCATGCGCCACGTGCTGTCACGCAACCCCCACGCGCCTGCTACAGTACTCACGCGCCTGACCCGGTCCAACCGGTCCAACTCAGCCTGACCCGATCCAGCCCAACCCAGCTCAATCGACCAGACCGATCCATTAAACCCGATCGGTCCACTCGAACCAACCGATCCACTTGACCCGACTGGTCTGCTAGACCCGACCAGTTCACTCGACCCAGTCCAAATCAACCGGACCCGGTCGCTGGAGAAGATGATCAGACCGCCGTTGCCGTCGCTGGAGGCTGGCCGGAGAAGATGACCGGACCGCCGTAGCGCCACCGTCACCGTCGCCGGAATCCCCTATATCCGGCCGACCTTGAAGTTTTTCTAACTTCCTCAAAACTCAACCGTTTTTCACAAATTTTATGTCTAAATCTATCTGCTCGAACCCCAGGAATCCAAATATGAGCTAAAAACATTAAACCGGTACCTGTGCTGGCCGGAAAATAGATCGGAAGGTCTGATTCTTCTTTGTCTCGATCCGACGGCTCCCGTGGTCCCCTCCTCCGTTGGTTTGTACGGTTGTGCTCGTGGGAATGAGGAGATTCCGATTAGTTCCTCCAAAAAGGGAGACATAGCCTTGGATCAAAGTCAATGTTTTGGGTTTCTTGGTGTTTTTGGGTCACACGGTTTCGGGTGGGGGGGTTGTGTGGTCCAGAGAGAAAAGTTGAGAATGAGATGATGAATTAATGGTTTGGGGTTAAAATATCTACCCCCTGCCGAAATTACCAAATGCCCCTGAAGCCTCTAGACCCGTAACAATCTCACTGGGTCTCCATTTTTCTCTTGCCACCTGTCTACAAACTTGTTAGTTCGAGACCTACGCAACGACCCAAGAAAAATTCCCAAAAGCACTGCCAGTTAAAATCATCAAATTCTCAAATTAGTTTAATTTCTAGTCCGGGTCGTTACAATCGCGGTCAGTGGGTATGGTGTGGGCGGTGACCAGGATAGATGAGTTATGGTTAGTACGCATGAGTGCGACATTTGAGTTAATTGATATCATTTTAAAGAGACGATGATATTAAGGTTTCAACAAGACGTGCAGGAACATCGAGAAGGTTGTTATGCGGATGCAACTCTGACTTCAACCGATGAGGTAGAAAGACTATAAATTGGCTTTACTCTCTAGGACTTCATCAATGATCATCAAATGTATTGCTATCCTCCAAAAATCTTCGTTGTTGTAAAGATTATCAATTGGTTTTCGTCACTGGGAATTTACATCCAGGTGTCGGACAACACCCGAGATTTCCGGTATCCAGGTGGATATTCGGAGCGGGGTGTAACACCTAACCTGTATATCTCATCACATTGATATGCTGATGAGCCATATGCTAGCATTCTATATGCGAATGTATTCTTTTGATGAGGTGTCAACTCGAGTATGCCGAAGGCATCTAGTTTTTGTGGGAAATAGTTGTCATGAGCGACAATATCTTGAAATATGCGGTCATAGAGGTGATGCTTCATTCTGTAGTGCATACAAAAATTGTGATCGGAACACGCCGGTCTTGGCACAAAGTATCCTCCATGACCAAATGGGCATGTATATGCCTACGCCGGTTGACGACTTCGCGACCAAGTTGTGAACTAGGTTGGGTTGGTGGATTGGAAGATGAGCTTTGATATTCCGGCACAGCGCCAACGATAATTAAGCATGTTTCTTTGATGTCTACTTTCATCATCTTCCTCGCGATCTTGATTCATTTTTTTTCAACAAACATTTCATGGCTGAATGTAGTAAGAGAAGTATCAAAGTGTTGAATTTTGATATGAAGACAAGAGTGTTGTGATAAGATGATAAAGAATGAGTTTATTTATTGAGGTTTAGATGCAGATGGGATGACACATGTCACAAAATTGTAGTATGAAAATGTAGTATAAGATAAGATAAGATATCAGTTTAGATTGTAGAGACAAAAAAGAATCAGATAAGATATCAGTTTAGATTGTAGAGATAAAAAAGAATCAGATAAGATAAAGTGGAATTAAATAATTTTTCAGAGATATTATATAAGATTTCTAAGTTATTATCTTTAAAAAAATAATTCACAAAAAATTTGAATTTTTGCCCCTTGCCCCTCTCCGTTAGAACAACAAAAAACAGTATTGGGCAAAATGCATTAATATTGTCATTTGAGGAGCAAAACCTTGCCCCTTGCCCTTTGTCCTTGCCTTTACCACTAGACATGCTCTTAAATTGGTTTGGGGCTAGGGCGGGCGCCCCTCTTTTCCTGGTTGAAGTCCGGCCCTGAAACTCAATCAATGTCACATCATGTATTGTTATTCACTTCTATGAAATGCTGGGTTTTCGATTTTGCAGTTGTTGTTACCGGTGGAGAAGATGAAAGTCAATATCTTGCGTATCATTTCTTTCAATTGCACCTATTTTATACCATTTATAATCATAGTTTGTTAAGTTTGTTGCAATTTATGGTGGTCTTGAAGATTTTTGTTTACTTCCTTTTTTCTTGCTGTTTTTCTTGGGTGAAATGCAATTTTGATAATAATATGAAAATTTCGTTAATCCATTGTTATCTTATTTGCTACTTTACTACTAATATCTTTGTTGTGAAATATTTGTTTTATTTGTACACATTTTTATAGAAACAGTGTTTTCTTGACTCGATTCTCTTTTCAAATATCTGCTAGGATTTTCTAACACAGTAGGTCCTCTTATCTCTTCCCTATCTCTTATTCTTTTATTGTTTGTTTTAATTGATGGGCATTGCTTAGCTTTTGAAATTTCTGAAGTTGTATGCTAGATTTTCTTTTGGTATGTGTTGAAGCAGAAATCAAACACACTTGAAAAAATCTCCATGATTTCCTATAAACAGCAAACAAGAAACAATCGAGGTTAAGGTTGAAGCCCCGAGGGGGTTGATCAACCAAGAACGCTCTGATGCTTAAATTAGCTTGGAGAGAGAAATTCGAAAGAATTTTAGAGCAAAGAATAAATTACCTTAGAACTGATGGTGATGACGTCTATTTATAGTGAAGCCTTGAAAGTCATGGAGCATTCTGATTGGTCGATGAATTTTGAAACTAATAAATAATTATTTTTAATAAAAAATATTATTGATTAATTGAAGTTTAATAACAATTAATTCTGAAGGAGAATATTATTATTATTGAGGCCTTAACCCAATTAAGTAATATATTTAGCTGGTAAATACATTATTTAATGTGTGGGCGTTTGTAAGCCGTTAATGTCATTACCAGAGGTAATTTGTACATTATATGAATTATGGGTCACGTAACAGCTCCACAATTTTCGGGTGATTTTGAGTTCCACAATATGGAAATAGAAATCCTTTGTAAGCTTATAAATTGTTTAACATATTTGGGAATGTTTTGAATCTACATACTTGGTAATATTGTGATTATTATAGCTTCTCATGGTCCTTTAATGAAATTAAGAAGCTCATAAAGTCCAAGAAATTGACAAACTTTACTGTGTTTGACATAATCCACTTGAGTACTATTTGTACCCAATTTGATCAACCTGATCTAGACCGACCAAAACCCTCCAAGACAATACTTGGCCTCAGCTCAACCAAAAACATACCAAGTGCACCCCACCAACATAGCCCTAGGCAAGAGGCAGAAACCCACTAGGTCGATCGGGTCTGGTCGACCTACCTTTCGACCGAACCTTCCACACGCATCAGCACCAGGGATAAGGACATTTATCCCACATCGAAATATTCCACCAATAACATTTAATGCCACTATAAATACAAGGGCACCTCCCCTAAAAAAGGTAATGACATCTTTACCCTTACATTGCCAAATCCCTCCACACTTAACTAACTTAAGCATCGGAGACTATTTGGCCAGCACCCCATCGGTGCTCCTTTACTTCTTCCTTCCCTCTGCAGGTCTCCCGACTCCCAAGAAGAGCAAGTAAAGCGAACCCGTAGGGGTGATTCTAAGTTGGTCCATTTTTGGCATCAACAGTTTGGCGCCATCTGTGAGAATTTCTGAAACAACCTCCCACGAACTCACTTACCACAAAGGCTGTCCCAACACCCTCCGAAATCATGTTGGGTGATCAAGACGAAGGAGAACTCAACAACACCCCATCTATGCAAAGGAGCTCCAGGGACAACATCCCGGATATGCTTAGACAGATGTTGGACGATCTCGAACGAGAAGTGGCAGAGCTCAGGGCACACAACGCCAAGATTGAGGCCAAGAATCAGGTCATATCAGAATAGTATGAGAGCACACTCGCCCTTGTAAGGTTGTCCCAGCGCAAATAGTCGTGAGACAAAGGACTCTCCGACCTTGTGCATGCCGACCCGGTTATAACCGAGTGAATCTCAGCCTATCAACCCGTCCTCGAGCTAATTCCCTCGGACAAACGCAAGAGGCTACATGCTCGGGTTCACCCTAGCTCATTTGAAAGACGATTACTCATCCAGCCGCAAAACGGTTACGAACCCCCTCAACCTAGAATCTACTGGGACGCTCGGCAACTACTGGACGATCGACAAATCAAGTTAGAACCCTCCACCTGACTTACGCTACGTCAAACCCCAGGGCAATGGGACAACCCCTCCTGCCTATCTTATCCATGACATGCCAGAAAACGGCAGGACAAGCCTCTAGCAGGGCTCATGACCAAGAGGACCAAGGGACGAGAGGTCCCGAGAAACAACAAATGGCATGTGACCGAGAAACTCAAAATGAGACCAGCTCAACCGCAGGGAGTTACTCCCACGGCCGACGTAGAAATCGGGATCGCCGAGTGAGAGGTGATGGTCAGGATGAACACCAACCGAACCCGCCCTAACAAGGCAATGCTCTGGTAGAAAGCCTCCTACAACGGGTGAACAACCTTGAGGCAGAAAAGGAGAAGGGCAAGGCCCTGAATTGGGGTAAAGCCAGCACTGGCCCTTTTTCCAATCGAATCCTTCTGTCTAGGCGGAGGATCGAAGTAAAACCTTTGAAGATAACTCCCTACACGGGAAAGGGGGACCCCGTCACCCATCTAAACAACTATGTCTCTTCCCTGGCATACAAGAACGTGACAGACGAGGTCCAATGCCTGATCTTAAGCTCTACTCTCACCGACGCATCTCTCAATTGGTTTTACCGCCTAGCCCCCAGTATAATCGACTCCTTCGATGAACTTCAGACAACCTTTCTCAATCAGTTCATGATCCAGACAGATAAACTAGTCACCACGGAAGATCGTTTCTCCCTTAGATAGGAAGAGGATGAAACACTTCAGAAATATGGCGCCCGGTTTAGTCTCGAATACTCCCGCTGCCGGGATACCGATGACAAGGCTGCATTCAACGCTTTCCGAAGCGGCCTAAAGGAGTCACCCTTCAAGTATGCAGCCCACACAGAGGACTGGAAGGATTACAATGAAATCATGCAAAGGGCAGCAATTCACGCAAAGGACGAATTCTTCCAAACCCCCACCAAAGAAACCAGGACATCCTTGTACTCGACACCCTCAGGGAACAACGGCCAGGGGAAGACTGGACAAACCCCCGGCAGCTACAATCACGACTCTTAGCAATCCCAACAAGGAAAGAGAAAACTTACCTACGATGGACACTATCAGGGCAAGAAGGACCGGTCGAACTACAATGGCGGAGGATTCAAACAAAGTGACCGACATCACCAGGAGGCACAAAATTTGGTAGGTGACAACTCCAGACTGCGAAGACGGTTTGAAACTTATGCCATCCTAAACACTCCCTTGGACCATGTTCTACTCAACGTGGAAGGCATGATCCCCAAGGCCAAGCGAAGAAACCCCAGCTACCTCCCAACCCACAACAAAGAATCCTTCTGCAATTCCACAAGTACAATGGCCACACGATCGAAGAATGCATTACTTTCAGAGACATTATCGAGCAAATGGTACGCTAAGGCAGACTCAACCAGTTTCTACAGCAACCCCCCCTTACCTATAGCGCTTCAGCAAATCAATACCATCAGCCAAGGTAGCAAAAAACGGATGGCCACCCATCACATTCTTGGACGAAGAGGAGAAAGGCGTCGTGTTCCCGCACGACGACCCTTTCATCATTCGAAACCCAAACTCCGAGTATGGCATATGGAGAATACTCATTGATACTGGGATCTCGGTCAATGTACTCTTCTGGGAGGCTTTCAAGAAGATGGGCATCAACGAGAAGGAGCTCGACCGCAAGGTCACCCCCCTCCTCGGCTTCTATAGGGACTCGGTCTTACCTAGGGGCATCATTTCTCTCCCAGTTTGTATGGGCACCACCCCAACAATCGCTATGACTATCACAACACACCATACTTGGACGAGGACTGCTCAACCAAATGAAAGATATCGTAGCAACCCACCTCCTTTTAATGAAATTCCTAACTCCCTTGGGAATGGGACAAATAAGAGGAGATCAACTATCTGGGCGAACAAGCTATGCCACGACCCTAACCAAGACTAGCAGGCAAGATTGGCCGGAGCACATAAAAACCCTATCTGTCGTAGAAACCGCCCTAGGGGACGACCCCATCCATCCTGAACTCATGTAGAAATTCCGAGATAGCCCCTCGGAAGATCCACGAGACCTTGTGAATATGCCACATGCAGAACCTGTGGAAGAGACAGATGCAATACCTCTTTCCGGTTTACACAAAGATCGCACAGTCCGTATCAGGTCGAAACTCAAGCCATATCCATATGAGCAGCCTTCGTCGAATTTTTGAAAGCAAACACAGAGGTCTTCACATGGTCTTACGCAGACATGCCTGGCATCTCCACTGATGTGATCTGCCATCGGCTCACCATCGACCCATCATTTCGACCCGTCACCCAGAAGCAGCGTAGTCATGACACCGAGCGGCAGTTGGCCATGCAGGCTGAAATCACAAAGTTGAGCACAATACACTTCATCCGAAAGGCAATCTATGCCGCTTGGGTAGCGAACGTGGTACTTGTCAAGAAACCATCTGGATCCTGGTGCATGTGCATCGACTTCACCGATCTCAACAAGGCATGTCCCAATGACAGCTTTCCACTACCTAAGATTGACATGCTCGCCGATGCCACCGCAGGACACGAGTTACTCAGCTTCATGGATGCATACTCCGGTTACAACCAAATCCTCATAAATCCAGACGATCAAATCCATACGAGCTTCAGAACTAACTTGTGTATCTACTGCTACAATGTTATGCCTTTCGGCCTAAAGAATGCAGGAGCTACATACCAGAGGTTGGTCAACTTCATATTCGCCAATCAAATCGGCAAGACGATGGAGGTCTATGTGGACGACATGCTCGTCAAGAGCAAAACGACCGACAAACACATTCCCAACTTGGCTAAGATGTTCAACGTCCTCAAGAAGTACAAGATGCGCCTCAATCCCACGAAATGTGTCTTCGAGGTGGGATCAGGCAAATTCTTGGGCTACATGATCAGCTAGAGGAGGATCGAGGAAAACCCCGAGAAAATCAAGGCAATCCTTGACATGAAAGCTCCACAAAGTCACAAAGAAATTCAACGCCTAACAGGAAGGGTGGCGGCTCTCACACGATTCATCTCCAAAGCAACCAACGAATGCGCCCTGTTTTTCAAAGCCCTAAAAGGCAAAGCCAAACACATCGATTGGACGGAGGGGTGCACCAAGGCATTCGACGGGCTAAAACATTACATGGGCAGAGCACCATTGCTAGCTAGACCCGAAAATGGCGAGCCACTCTTTGTCTACTTATCGGTATCTATTTCGGCTGTCAGTTTTGTTCTCATCACTCGGCGGGACGGGGTGGAGCATCCCGTGTATTATGTCAGGAAAACATTTCAAGATGCGGAGACATGGTACCCCAACCTAGAAAAACTTGCCTTAGCCCTTGTAGTCACAGCCCGGAGGCTTTGACCGTACTTCCAGGCTCATGAGATAAAGATCATCACCAACAGGCCTTTTAGACAAGTTTTACAGAAGCCAGATATCTTTGGCCGTCTCACCAAATGGGAAATCGAGCTAAGAGAGTTCGTTATATCCTATGTGGCCAGGACAGCCGAAAACGGCAAAGCAGTGACTAACTTCATAGCCGACTACTCGTATAAACCTACACAATGGATACCACCAGAGGCAACAGTTCTGCAAGCATCCGCCACTAGAGAATCCCAGAAATCCACCAAGGCACCCCCGATCGACTTACAATGCCCATGCTGGGCACTATATGTGGATGGATCAGCTTGCCACAGTGGGTCCGGGGCAGGATTAGTTCTGACTTCCCTAGAACTAGTCAAGCTAGAATACGCCCTACGCTTCAGCTTCAAAGCTTCCAACAACGAGGCTACATACGAGGCACTGTTGGCCGGCCTACGCTTAGCCAAAGACCTTGAGGCCAACCAGTTGAGAATATATAGCGATTCGAAATTGGTGGTCAGCCGAATCAACAATGACTTTGAGGCCAAGGACGTGTCCATGTCACTATATTTGGCCCTCGCTAAACAACTCCTTCAAGGCTTCTCGGCCTACCAAATCAACAAAATTCCGAGATCAGAGAATAGCCATGTCGATGCCCTAGTACGCCTTGCATCCTCCCTAGACGAGAAAGAGCAATGAAGGGTACTGGTAGAAGTTCAACATGCAACCAGCACGAGACCACGGCTGATAAATACCATCGACACCAGTCCCACCTGGATGGATCCCATCAAGGCCTACCTCAACTACGGAACCCTCCTGGACGATAGGCTGACAGCCAAGAAAATTAAGAGGCAATCAACTCAGTACACCATCCAGCACGACCATCTCTACAAGCGTGACTTCACAACCCCCCTATTGAAATGCCTAACACCGTATATGGGTGATTACTTCCTCAGGGAAATGCACGAGGGCATTTGCGGAGATCACTCTGGCACACGCACCTTAGCGCAGAAAGCATTCAGACAAGGATACTATTGGCCCACCATGCTTGTCGACGCCGTTGAGCTCACACAAAAATGCAATAAGTGCCAGCGACACGCACAAATCCCTCACCTCCCAATCGAGCCCCTCACGTCTATGGTCAGTCCTTGGCCCAAGGGAATCGGGAAAGGTCAACTACGCAGTCATCGCAGTCGACTACTTCACAAAATGGGCCGAAGCAAAACCATTAGCTACCATCACGGCAGCACAGATCGAGCATTTCGTTATCAACACATCATATGTCGCTTTGGAATCCCCCACACAATCGTCACTGATAATGGGAAACAATTTGATTGCAATCATTTCTGGGGTTTTTGTGAGACCAACTGCATCAGACTTCTTTTCGCTTCACCCTCACACCCCCAATCCAACGGACAGGTAGAGGCTGTCAATAAGTGCATCAAGTACCAATTGAAGAAGAGACTGGACGAGGACAAGGGAAAATGGTCCAACATCATCAATGACCTGCTATGGTCCCACAGGACCTCCTTCAAAACTGCCACCAATGAAACTCTTTTCGCCTTGGCTTTCGGCACAGAAGCGGTCGTGCTAGTGGAGATCGGCGAGACATCATATCGAGTTATCTCCTACGACCCAGAACAAAACAATCACCACATGGCTCTTAGCTTGGATCTACTGGAGGAACGCAAGGAAACGGCTAACCTCAAGCAGCTCGCCTACAAGCAACGCGTTGCACGATACTACGACTCAAGGGTCCACCACAGGAGCTTCAGGATAGGCAACCTAGTCCTAAGAAAGGTCAGCCTTGCAACCAGGGAAAGATCTACTGGCACATTCGCCCCTACTTAGGAAGGACCTTACACTGTCTCCCGCATATGCAGAGAAGGAACCTATGAGCTCGCAGATACGAATGGCAAGACACTGCCGCATCCATGGAATGTGGACCACCTAAAATTCTACTACAAGTAAAGCAGTCCCACGGCCAAAAACATGTTAGGCACCCGGCCGACCATTTTGTATACATTCCTGGCACAACCAGTAATTATCAATGAAAATATTTACAAGGCAATCCCTCTTACTTTTCATTTACATCGGCTCCTCTTACCAAAACTTTTTACGGTCAATGGACTCACCTCATTGCAGATCGGTCTAAACATTATTGTTAGGCAGAGTCAAACAAACACAATTACAAAAACACACATACACCATCAATATATATCGAAAAACAATTTGAATTTTTCAATACAAAGCCTTTCGGCCAAAAGATGAATACAAAGTTAGAAATTAATAAATTACAAAACTACGGGGCATTCCCCTGGTCTTCAGCAACATCCGCATCTCCCACCACCTCGGCATGCCCTTCGGCTTCGTCGTCCTCCTCCTCCTCTGGCAGCACGTTCCCTTCATCATCGCATAGTCCTCCAGCTGAGATGGATGCTTCAACCAAGGACATTTGATGGCCACGCCGGTATTCGCTAGGAGGATTCACTTGAACAACCCATCCTCCAACCGGGCACCGAACCATTGCAAATCTTGATGGTGCGCCGGAGAGGCCTTGTACTCCTCGGCACCCACCTTCTTAGCCAATACTAGCTGATCGGCCAGCATTACATTGGCAGATTTCGCTTGCTATGCTCTAGCCTCCAGCTCGGCCATCTTTGCTTCGGCAGCCTCACGCTGAGCGACCAACTGCAGCGTCCATCTTAGCATTCAGTGCTTGATGCTCTTCGGCCACCTTCTCTTTCGCCTGACTAGCATGGTGAAGGGTTGTAAAAACCTCCCCAAGAAACTAAAAACGCACAAAGTGTCAGGTGGTCGAACACAAATAAACACCAAACACAAACTTTCAGTGACATGGGTACTCACATATGCGCCGGCCCTCATGGTCTTGTCGCATCGGTCTGCAAAATCCTTCCCCTTCAACGCTGCGATTTCATCCAGCTCATACTGAGACCCACGAACAACGGTGTTCATGAAATCCAGCTGAGAAAGATGAAAGGCCGTTGTCAGCTGCCGCCACGTGTCGTCAACCTCCTGAGCCCTCACCATATCGGCTCCCCATCGGTCTTTAAAAAATATGACCAAAGGGTAGCGTCCAAATACGGCTTCCTCATATTCTTTGGCACCTGCTGGCCCTCCAAATCCAAACTAATTTGCGAGCAGACTATTTGGCGCACGGTCTCCAGGGCTTCAATCTCCCCATGCTTCTTCTGCTGAAGCACATCATCAGCATCTGCGGCCAACCCTTTCCTCTTCTTACCTTTCCTCCTCCTCTCCTCCGCCATTATCCGACGACACTCGTCAGCCTCATTGTCCACATCAATATGAACATGCATGGGGGATCGGCCAGCCGACGACACCGGCACAGCTGGTAGCGAAAGAGACACCAATGCCGAGGTACTTGGAAACAGCGGGGCCAAGGCCTCCCCAATCACCGGATCACCAACTTCCTGGCTGACCTACTCCGCCACAGGACCATCCACCCTCATCGTCACCTTGGTCGACGACCGAGTCCGGATCGGCTTTTGATAGTCTCCTTTGCTAGTGGAGGCCCCTACTTTCTCTGCCTAGGCCTTAGTCTCGGCCCCTTCTTCAAGACCTTGGTAATTTTGTTCATCATTTTCTTGAGCTGCTTGGATGCGGCTACGATGAAATCAAGATCGGCTGCAACACGAAAACATGTCAATTACATGAAATATGCGAGCCCGAGATCAGGGGTGAGAGACACTTACACAGAGAGGAAATGAGCCTCACTTGCAGAAGATGAGCAGGCAAACGCAGGTAGTCCCTACTCCTTTCCACTTGATCAAGTCTTCGGAACACCTCTGCACAATCAGTAATCTTCTGCTCACTGATGCTCGGTCGCTTAAACACCGCTGCATAAAGAAAAAAAAACAAAAAGAAAGGGTCAGCTCAATCGACAACAACATTATTAACAAAACAAAATAAACACAGCAGTCAGGCAAAATAAACTAAAGTGTCCTATGGCCACCACCTTTCGACTGATACACGCGGGCATGCGTCGGCAGAACAAGGGCAGCTCTACTGTCAGGACCCGTCCCAAATTTCCCCTCGAAACCCGGGAAGAACCCTGATCCAGTCTGACAACCTAAGAAAAGGTTCCCAAAATACCCTTCAATCCTTACAAAATATAATAACAATAATAAATACTTCCTCTTGTCAGACAAGGGACTTAAGCACTCAATAATTCCTGTAATTAATGACCCATCAAATACAATATAATATCAAAGCGTCTAAGTAGGATCAAGAGTAAAATTTAGATATCCTACTCAAATATAATTACACAGCGCAGTCGAAGTACTAATGCCTCAGCCTCGAGATCAATGTTCGCGTCAACTCTACTCAACTGCTTGAAGGGGGTTTAAACACAAAAGTTGTGAGTGGACAAAAATAATCATTTATAAATTCCTTTTCGAGAAAATACGTTTCTTCCCCTCCATTTATAAAATCATGCATGCATAACATAAAACAATTTATCATACTAAAACATCATATGTAAATCACCAAAAATTCTCATTTCTCTTTAAAACCACTTAGTTGGACTCACATAAAATCTGTATAATAAAAATACCTCGTGATCCACAATTTGGTTTGAAAACTCTCTTCAAAGGAGTTTAAAATCATTTAATTCAATCTGGACACAAATTATCTCAAATTCAAATCATTTCGTTCCATCTGCCACATAATATCTCAAATTTCACTGTTCCCGACATATCCATAACACACCAGGGTATCCCTTGAGATGTGTTCAAATCTGTACAACTATGTGTACCATATGTACTATCTGTACTATGCATAGACAGCTTCGCGACCCGGCGGAGCAAGGCCCCTCAACACCTAAGGTCCGAACCCTCAACAACTGGTAGAGCAAGGCCCCTCAACAACTGGTAGAGCAAGGCCCCTCAACACCAGTCAGAGCAACAATAACCATCGGGACGGGAACTAGTGAATCAAATCCATACTTCGAAATCTTTGTTTCGCGCCCTAAGCCAAATTCTTTGAAATATCATTTTATGGCAAAAATCGGTAAAATCACAATTATGAGTCTAAACCCAAATCACATACCCAAATAGTTACCTCGTCAAAACGATATCAAAATCGAGTACAAAAACCAGGCTATTTCTCAAAACACACTTTCATTGAAATATTGTAAAACATGTGTCCAGCATCATTTCTAAAGTCCAAAAATTCATTGCACCATACATAACAGTATTTAAAATCAAAGATACATTTATGCATGCATTACAGTTTATAAATCAAAGTCCACTCACAAACCTGTTCAAGCAAGCTCAATCCCGAACTGTACGCTCCCCTGAAGCTCCTGGAGCAGTATTGCATGTCCAAATTAATAATCGAGATTACCAACTAATCATAAGAACCTTAAATATAAACCCCCTAAACCCCGGGAGTCTAACTATGATGGCCTAGAAAACGCAGCAACTTTAAAACGTCCGAAACAACCCCTAAACGACATCCGATCGACTCGAAACCTGCGCCAACAGGTCCGAACCGTCAAAAACTACTTGTCACGCGCCACCGTGACCTCAGACTCTGCCCCACGCGCCGCCACGCTCCGACGGAAGGTTGGAACACGCGCCCACGCACCGCCACGCGCCTTCACGCGCCAGCCACTCGCCTGCTACAGTACCCACACGCCTGAACCGATCCAACCCGGTTCGGCTCAACTTGACCCGGTCCAACTCGACCCGACCGGTTCACTCAACCCGACCGGTTCAACTTGACCCGATCGGTCACCGGTGACTCGCCGGAGAAGACGACCGGCTGCCGTCGCCGGAAGCTGGCCGGAGAAGATGACCGGTAGCGCCGTCGCGCCGTCTGGTTTCGCCGGAATCCTCCATTTCCAGCTGAAACTTCAAGCTTTCCTAACTTCCTCAAAACTCAACCATTTTTCACAAATTTTATGTCTAAATCTATCTACTCGAACCCAGGAATCAAAATATGACCTCAAAACCACTAACACGTACCTGTGCTAGCCGGAAAATCGATCGGAAGGTCTCAAACTTCCTATCCTCGGTTCTGCTTCCACCGTGGTCCTCTCCTTCGATGGTTGGTACGGTTGTGATCGTGGGAAGGAGTAGAATATGATTAGTTGATCAAAACTGGAAGTTGGAGCCTTGAAATCAAAGTTGACTGTGTGGGTTTTTGGATGATTTTCACACGGGTTGGTTGTTTGTGTATGTTTGTCACAGAGAGAAAGAAGAAGATGAAGATGAAATGAAGATGAAGATGAGGTGGATCAGATAATCTCTGATTTGGGGGTTAAAAATATCTACCCCAAAGTCAAAAATTACCAAAATGCCCTTGCACATCTAGACCCATAACTTCCGTTCACAAACTCCGTTTTCCGCGTGCCGCCTGTCTACGAACTCGTGAGTTTGAGACCTACGCAACGGTATCCAAAACACCACCAAAAGTGTCTCAAAACAAAATTTGACTTCCATGCCCTTTACCGACCAAGGGTAAAATCGTCATTTTACCTAAATAATTTACTTAAATCCAATAATTGAAATTCCGGGTTGTTACAATCTACCCCCCTTAAGAAATTTTGTCCTCGAAATTCAACTCTATCCATGGAACAAATAAGGATACTGCGCCCGCATTAGTTCCTCAGTTTCCCACGTTGCTTCCTCCACGTTATGATTCCTCCACAACACTTTAACTAGAGGAATGCTCTTTCTGCGCAGTACCTTTTCTTTCCAATCCAAAATTTGCACCGGTTGCTCCTCAAAGGTCAAATCATCCTTCAGCTCAAGTGGCTGTTCTCCCAATACGTGAGATTCATCAAACAGATATTTCCGGAGCAAGGATACATGAAAAACATTATGAACTTTGGATAATTCCGATGGTAAAGCAAGACAATATGCCACTAGTCCTATCCTCTCCAGAATCTCATACGGACCAATGTAGCGAGGACTCAGTTTTCCTCGTCTACCAAAACGTACCACTCCCTTCCAAGGAGATAGTTTCAAGAACACCCAATCACCTACCTCAAACTCAAGGTCTCTGGTTCTACGGTCTGCATAGCTCTTCTGGCGATCCTGAGCTGTCTTCAACCTTTCTCTAATGATCCTTATTTTTTCCTCAGTCGTATCAACCAACTCTGGTGTTAACAGTTTCCTTTCACCCACTTCGTTCCAGCATAATGGTGTCCTGCACTGCCTCCCATACAGTGCCTCGAAAGGAGACATCCCAATACTCGACTGATAACTATTATTATAAGCAAATTCCATCAGAGCCAGGTGTGAATCCCAGTTCCCTTTAAACTGTAGTACACAAGCTCTCATCATATCCTCCAAAACCTGGATTGTCCTCTCAGACTGACCATCCGTCTGAGGATGAAAAGCTGTACTAAAATGCAAGGTAGTGCCAAAAGCCTTCTGCAAACTCCGCCAAAACCTGGAGGTAAATCTAGGATCCCTGTCCGAAACAATGGACTCTGGAGTCCCATGTAGCCGTATGATCTCATCAATAAACAATTTGGCATACCGACTCATCCGAAAATCTTCCCGCACTGGCAAGAAATGTGCAGACTTCGTGAGTCTATCAACAATTACCCATATCCCATCATGTCCCTTCTGTGTCCTTGGAAGTTTATACACAAAATTCATCGTAATGTGATCCCACTTCCATTCCGGAATAGGTAATGGTTGAAGTGCCCCATATGGTTTCTGCCTCTCTGCTTTCACTTGCTGACATGTCAGACATCTACTCACAAAATCAGCAATTTCCCTTTTCATCCCAGTCCACCAATAGTATTTCCTTAGGGTATGATACATCTTGGTACCTCATGGATGCATAGCGTAAGCCGAACTATGAGCCTCATCAAGAATTTCCCTTTTTAGTTCCAGCTCATTCGGTACGCATAATCGGCCATCCCTAACCAAGGCTCCATCATCCCTAAGCGCATAGTCCTGCCTGTTTCCAGCCTCCAACTCCATCCTGATAATGCACAATGTAGGATCCTGGAGTTGAGCCTCAATAATCCGATCAATCAGAACAGGCCTCACATGGAAACTAGCCAAAAAAGCCCCCTGGATATCCATGTCCAGTACTATCCCTGCTCTACGGAACTCTACCAGTAACGGTAGGTAGACTGTATGCAAATGGGCCAAAGAACCCATGGATTTCCTGCTCAATGCATCCACCACAACATTAGCTTTCCCTGGATGGTACTCTATAGTACAATCATAATCCTTTATTAGCTCAAGCCATCTTCTCTGCCTCAGATTCAGGTCCTTTTGGATGAACAAGTACTTTAAACTCTTATGGTCGGTGAAGATCCGACATGTCTCCCCGTACAAATAATGTCGCCAGATTTTCAATGCATGCACCACTGCAGCTAACACCAAATCATGTGTGGGGTAATTCAACTCATGGGGTTTAAGTTGTCTAGAAACATACGCTATCACCTTTCCATGCTGCATCAACACATAGCCTATACCCCGCAATGAGGCATCACTATACACCTCGAATCCCCCAGTATCATCAGGAAGGGTCAATACTGGAGCAGAAGTCAACCTCCTCTTCAGCTCCTGAAATCCCTGTTCACAATCAGCTCCCCAGTCAAACTTGACTTCTTTCCTCGTCAACCGAGTCAATGGCCCTGTTATCATAGAAAATCCTTCTACAAACCGTCGATAATATCCTGCCAAACCCATAAAACTCCTCACCTCTGTCACTGTCCTCGGTTGCTCCCAGTTTGCCACTGCCTCAACCTTTTGGGGATCTACGCTGATACCCTCAGCCGAAATCACATGACCTAAGAATCCAACTTCGGTCAACCAAAACTGGCATTTACTGAACTTGGCAAACAAATGCTTTTTCCTAAGCATATTCAGCACCAACCTTAAGTGTTTCTCATGTGCCTTAGCACTCCTCGAATACACCAAGATGTCATCGATGAATACAATCACAAACCGATCCAAATACTTTTGGAACACCCTGTTCATCAAATCCATAAATGCTGCTGGGGCATTAGTCAACCCGAAAGGCATCACCAGGAACTCATAATGACCATAACGAGTCCTGAAAGCTGTTTTCTCAACATCCCCTTCTCTGATCCTCAACTGATGGTACCCGGATCGAAGGTCAATTTTCGAAAAATATCTTGCCCCCTTAAGTTGATCAAACAAATCATCTATCCTTGGCAAAGGATACTTATTCCGCACCGTAGCCCTGTTTAGCTTCCGGTAGTCAATACACAATCTCAGACCACCATCCTTTTTCCTCACAAATAACACTGGTGCACCCTATGGTGAAACACTTGGGCGAATAAATCCCATATTCACCAAGTCCTGCAACTGAGTCTTTAACTCTCGCAATTTTGCCGGTGCCATTCTATACGGTGCCTGTGAGATAGGTTGAGTACCTGGCAAAAGCTCGATGGTGAACTCAATCTCCCGGTGAGGTGGCAATCCCGGAAGATCATCTGGAAACACATCAGAGAACTCACTCACCACTGGAATATCCTCCAATCTCATCGGAGTATCCCGAGAATCAAACACATGAGCCAAATAACCCTCACAACCTTTCCTCAGCAATTTCTCAGCGGTTAAAGATGATATCACTCCACAGGGTAGTACCCTACGATCTCCCCTGAATGTAAGTTCCGGTAAACCTGGACTCCGGAAATCCACTCTCTTGTCATAACAATCAATAGAGGCATGGTGCATAGTCAACCAATCCATCCCCAGAATCACATCAAAATCAAAAATATCTAAGGGAATTAAATCTGCCTCTAATGCATGACCTTCCACTAACACTGGACAATTTCAAATAACGAGATTCGCCACTAACATATTCCCAGTAGGAGTACTAATACCCATGTCCCCCTGAGGACATCTCATAACCGAGAACACTCGCTCTAAACGTGTAATTCACTCTACTGCATCATCTGGCTAGAGTCGCCCATAAATATTGTAGCCCCTAATCTCTGGGCTCTCTCAATGTCTGAACCTTCAGTAGCATTCCTACTCTGAAGTACAGAAGTCAACGTATGACCCAATTGTTCCAGTGTTTACCTCATATCAGGCTCCACTGCAGGTTCATGCGTGTCCCCAATATTTTCCGACTGTTGACGGAATTGTCGTCTCGGAGGCATTACGCTGTTAAGAACTATAACTCTTCAATACCAAAAGAATTGTATACGTAGTGTACAATCTACAGAAATTTAACCTAGTGCTCTGATACCAATTTGTCAGGACCCGTCCCGAATTTCCCCTCGAAACCCGGGAAGAACCCTGATCCCATCTGACAACCTAAGAAAAGGTTCCCAAAATACCCTTCAATCCTTACAAAATATAATAACAATAATAAATACTTCCTCTTGTCAGACAAGGGACTTAAGCACTCAATAATTCCCGTAATTAATGACCCATCAAATACAATATAATATCAGAGCGTCTAAGTAGGATCAAGAGTAAAATTTAGATATCCTACTCAAATATAATTACACAGCGCAGTCGAAGTACTAATGCCTCAGCCTCGAGATCAATGTTCGCGTCAACTCTACTCAACTGCTTGAAGGGGGTTTAAACACAAAAGTTGTGAGTGGACAAAAATAATCATTTATAAATTCCTTTTCGAGAAAATACGTTTCTTCCCCTCCATTTATAAAATCATGCATGCATAACATAAAACAATTTATCATACTAAAACATAATATGTAAATCACCAAAAATTCTCATTTCTCTTTAAAACCACTTAGTTGGACTCACATAAAATCTGTATAATAAAAATACCTCGTGATCCACAATTTGGTTTGAAAATTCTCTTCAAAGGAGTTTAAAATCATTTAATTCAATCTGGACACAAATTATCTCAAATTCAAATCAATTCGTTCCATCTGCCACATAATATCTCAAATTTCACTGTTCCCGACATATCCATAACACACCAGGGTATCCCTTGAGATGTGTTCAAATCTATACAACTATGTGTACCATATGTACTATCTGTACTCTCTGTACTATGCATAGACAGCTTCGCGACCCGGTGGAGCAACGCCCCTCAACACCTAAGGTCCGAACCCTCAACAACTGGTAGAGCAAGGCCCCTCAACACCAGTCAGAGCAACAATAACCATCGGGACGGGAACCAGTGAATCAAATCCATACTTCGAAATTTTTGTTTCGCGGCCTAAGCCAAATTCTTTGAAATATCATTTTATGGCCAAAATCGGTAAAATCACAATTATGAGTCTAAACCCAAATCACATACTCAAATAGTTACCACGTCAAAACGATATCAAAATCGAGTACAAAAACCAGGCCATTTCTCAAAACACACTTTCACTGAAATATTGTAAAACATGTGTCCAGCATCATTTCTAAAATCCAAAAATTCATTGCACCATACATAACAGTATTTAAAATCAAAGATACATTTATGCATGCATTACAGTTTATAAATCAAAGTCCACTCACAAACCTGTTCAAGCAAGCTCAATCCTGAACTGTACGCTCCCCTGAAGCTCCTGGAGCAGTATCGCCTGTCCAAATTAATAATCGGGATTACCAGCTAATCATAAGAACCTTAAATATAAACCCCCTAAACCCCAGGAGTCTAACTATGATGGCCTAGAAAACGCAGCAACTTTAAAACGTCTGAAACAACCCCTAAACGACATCCGATCGACTCGAAATCTGCGCCAATAGGTCCGAAACGTCAAAAACTACTTGTCACGCGCCACCGTGACCTCAGACTCTGCCCCACGCGCCGCCACGCGCCGACGGAAGGTCGGAACACGCGCCGGCCACTCGCCTGCTACAGTACCCACGCGCCTGAACCGGTCCAACCCGGTTCGGCTCAACCTGACCCGGTCCAACTCGACCCGACCGGTTCACTCAACCCGACCGGTTCAACTAGACTCGACCGGTCACCGGCGACTCGCCCGAGAGGATGACTGACTACCGTCGCCGTCGTCGGAAGCTGGCCGGAGAAGATGACCGGCAGCGCCGTTGCCGCCCTCTGGTTTCGCCGGAATCCTCCATTTCCGGCCGAAACTTCAAGCTTTCCTAACTTCCTCAAAACTCAACCATTTTTCACAAATTTTATGTCTAAATCTATCTACTCGAACCCAGGAATCCAAATATGACCTCAAAACCACAAACACGTACCTGTGCTAGCCGAAAAATCGATCGGAAGGTCCGAAACTTCCTATCCTCGATTCGGCTTCCACCGTGGTCCTCTCCTTCGATGGTTGGTACGGTTGTGATCGTGGGAAGGAGTAGAATATGATTAGTTGATCAAAACTGGAAGTTGGAGCCTTGAAATCAAAGTGGACTTTGTGGGTTTTTGGATGATTTTCGCACGGGTTGGTTGTTTGTGTATGTTTGTCACAGAGAGAAAGAAGAAGATGAAGATGAAATGAAGATGAGGATGAGGTGGATCAGATAATATCTGATTTGGGGGTTAAAAATATCTACCCCCAAGTCAAAAATTACCAAAATGCCTTTGCACATCTAGACCCATAACTTTCGTCCACGAACTCCATTTTCCGCGTGCCGCCTGTCTACGAACTCGTGAGTTCGAGACCTACGCAACGGTATCCAAAACACCACCAAAAGTATCTCAAAACAAAATTTGACTTCCATGCCCTTTATCGACCAAGGGTAAAATCGTCATTTTACATAAATAATTTACTTAAATCCAATAATTGAAATTCCGGGTTGTTACATCTACCCCCTCCCAATTATCCGAGACAAACACGAACTTGTGTTTCTAGGCCTTTTAGGAGGTCAGCATGTCTTCAATGAAGGGCCCGCTCTCCCATTTCGTCCAGGATTCCACGTACACCCAGCCAGTCTTGTCTCTGACAAATTTTTAGAGGTGGCAGATGTGACCCCAGGTCGGTTCCCCCTTCCCACAAAGCTTGAAGGCAGTGTAGACCCCAGTCAACATTATCCAGCAATTAGGATTTAGTTGACCGAGCGCAACACCCACCTCCACGGCCATCCTCTGCAGCCACGGGTGAAGGGGCAGTCCTACTCCATTGTTAAAGTTGTCTGGGTGGAATGTGGCCTAGCCTACCGGGGAGCCTCATCTTCACGGAGTCTGGAATGCTGAATACCCTTCGGTAGGCCAGAAGGTCATCATCATCTAGTGTGTTCACCTGTCGGTCAACTTCATACACCGAACTGGCGACTATTACCAGCTTCATCGCTTCTTCAATATCGATTTCCATCGGCCCCGGCACCGATGCTGTTTCAACATACTTGGATGTTGAAGCCACCGCCGTACACATAATTGGCGACCTCAATAACTCACTCTATCCAACTGACGATACGTCGGCGTTAGAGGTCTCGGCCCCGTCAACGGCCGAAACATAACGAGTATTAATAAATCTGAACGCTCTCTCGAGCTCATCTTCTAATTCCTGGCCCGAAAGCCCTTGAGACGCCTCAAGGATCGATCCAGTCATGTTTGGATCCACCTCTGGTTCTACCATAGGGTTTGGCCGAGGAGAGCCAGAGGCCGATTCCGTTGCATTTAACCGAGAATCGGAGTTAGCCGAACTAGCATCCGATTCACCGTCAAATGCATTATAGGACCGACCCTCGGATCATTCTGAATCATCATGAGAACTTGACATCTACAGACAATAAATAAATTCTAAGAAGGGAAAGATGTTTGACACGACTACTATAGACAAACAGAAGATCTAACTACAATCATACATCAAGTTCATCCTAGTTCATACAAAAATACATAACTCAATCGAAAAATCGGCGAAAGAAGAAGGCCATACCTTATTTATAGAAATTCCACCATGGGCACCGCCACAAATCACTCGCCGGGAATCGCCAAAACAGGAGTCAAATACTCACCGGAAATCGCCTCAAAAATTCGACAACCTCTCTCAAAAGCAAAAGGTGACTAGTATGAGATGCATTCGACTTCTTATAAGACACATTCGGCCAAACGAAAGGTCTCACACAAAACCCAAGACAGTTAATTCGTGACGCGTGGCACGCACTCATCCCGAGGTGACATACAATCGACCTTGGAGTGGCACTCGGTCGGCTAAGGACATCCTCCAAGCCGATCGACCACGTGATCGTGCGAGGGTCTGTGCAAGCGGGACGACCAAGGTGACATACAATCAACCTTGGAGTGGCACTCGGTCGGACAAGGACATCCTCCAAGCCGATCAGCCACGTGATCGTGCGAGGGTCCGCGCAAGCAGGCTGACCAAGGTGACATATAATCAACCTTGGAGTGGCACTCGGTCGGCCAAGGACATCCTCCAAGCCGATCGGCCATGTGATCGTGCGAGGTTCCGCGCAAGCGGGCCGACCAAGGTGACATACAATCAACCTTGGAGTGGCACTCGGTCAGCCAAGGACATCCTCCAAGCCGATCGACCACGTGATCGTGCGAGGGTCCGCACAAGCGGGCCGACCAAGGTGACATACAATCAACCATGGAGTGGCACTCGGTCGGCCAAGGACATCCTCCAAGCCAATCGACCATGTGATCGTGCGAGGGTCCGTGCAAGCGGGTCGACCAAGGTGACATACAATCAACCTTGGAGTGGCACTCGGTCGGCCTAGGACATCCTCCAAGCCGATCAGCCACGGAGTCGTGCGAGGTTCCGCACAAGTGGCCCGACCAAGGTGACATACAATCAACTTTGGATTGACACTTGGTCGGCCTAGGACATCCTCCAAGCCGATCGGCCACGGATTCATGCAAGTTTCCGCACAAGCAGGCCGACGAAACACTCTTTCAGCCAAAAAAAAATATATATATATATATATATATATAAAATAAAACACCCAACCATCCAACCTTGCCACCAAGGAGATTAACATCCGACATCTCGCCTCGGCCAAGGGCTTGGAGGACTGGGTACTAGTACGGGACGGATCCCCACAGGTTGACAAAAGAAGAATAAGCCCTCAACCGAGGAAATCCACCTCAATCAATGGCTTGGGGACTCCTGTTTGTACCCAATTTGATCAACCTGGTCAAGACCGACCAAAACCCTCCAAGACAATACTTGGTCTCAGCTCAACCAAAAACACACCAAGTGCACCTCACCAACACATCCCTGGGCAAGAGGCAGAAACCCACTAGGCCGATCGGGTCTGGTTGGCTTACCTTTCAGCCGAACCTTCGACACGCGTCAGCACCAAGGATAAGGACATTTATCCCACATCGAAATATTCCACCAACAACATTTAATGCCACTACAAATACAAGGGCACTTCCCCTAAAAAAGGTAATGACATTTTTACCCTTCCACTGCCAAATCCCTCCGCACTTAACTAACTTAAGCATCGAAGACTATTTGGCCGGCACCCCACCGGTGCTCCTTTACTTCTTCCTTCCCTCTGTAGGTCTCCCGATTCCCAAGAAGAGCAAGTAAAGCGAACCCAGAGGGGTGATTCTAAGTTGGTCCATTTTTGGCATCAACAAGTACTATCGTCATTAGAAGGATGGAAGATGTGGAAAACGGGTGGAAGATGTGGTTCATGCAGTCTGGGGTTGCAGGGGAAGTAAGAAGCTCTAGAGTTTGTTGCCGTGTACTTTCAAATTTGAGCACAATGGAGCAGGTTTTGCGGACTTCATACAAGCTGCTTTCTCAATTCTTAGTCGACATAAGGTAGAAGACATTATGTGGGGTTGTTGAGAAGCTTGGCGTATATGGAAGAAGCTCTGGAGTGCTACTGCTGAATGCCTGCTCCAATCCTAGGAGCTGTTTAGAGCTCATAGGTGGTGCATGAATTCAGTTGTGGCTCCCATGCAAGTGACTTGGACGAAACCACCGCAAAGCTGGTATAAATTGAACTGCGAGAAGGCCACATGCAGAACTGGCTCTGCGAGAGGGGTGGGAGGAGTTATTAGGGACCATGAAGGCACTTTTTCTTAAATTTGATGAGAATTCTCTTATATTTTTTTTAATTTTATAACAACAGGGAAGTTATATATATACAGAGATTAGGAATGTTACTATGTGCCTAATTAGGAGACTAAGTTTAACTAGGAATATACAGCTCATTGACACTTTTGTGGCGGATTTTTCAACGGTAGCTCCGCCTGGACTTTTAGCCGAGGCAGTTCAATTGGTAGCAGTCTGCGAGGGGGTCCAGTTTGTGTTGCAGCTGGGGATCAAAAACCTGCAGGTTGGACTGGACTAGAAACATGTAGAGGATTTGTTGCAAGCGGTGGATAGCTGCTGGGGCAACTTGGGGTGCTGGCTAGCGATGCTGTATGGTTGCTGAATCAGGCCGGGATCACACAGATTCTGTTTCAGAGGAAAAAGGGGAATGCAGTGGCTCACCAGTTTGCGCTGCGTGTACAGGCGCGACAAATCTGGTTTGAAGTGGCACCACGGACTTTATTGCAGTGGATGGTCAGTAGAAGGAGTTGTGGTGGGGGGCGCGTTGTTAGGGTCCAAGGCATTTGGTTGTGGTCCTGAGTTCTCGCGTCTGAGATGGTGATTTGGGGTTAGAGTACAAGTCAATTCTTCATGGTTTATTCAGGTTAGGGGACTTGGTTTGTCTCATCTCGTTTGTTTTGAGCTTGAGGTTGTTTGTTCTGGTTTTGTTCATCTTTTAGCCATTTGGGTGGACACTCTTTTTCCTGTACCGGATTTTTCCGATTAGCGGGTTTTATGGCAAGGTTTTAACGAGGCCCTCATAAACCCAAGCTCTTTGTAATGTTCTTTTTTCAATCAATAGACTCTCTTTTATGATTAAAAAAACAATTTAGAGATATCTTATTTAAACTGGAGTAAGGAGGAACAGAAAACAGAAAAACAAACTTAATAAAGATATCATTTTAATCCGGTTTAGAAAAGGTAAATACATGATCGAGAACAAACTTAGTTAACTCACCTCTAATGCTGAAAATCAAATTCATAAGCATCTAAGGCCAAAAGGTGAGAGTTATTAAAATAAGAACTGACCTCCATTTTTTCATATACCTCTGTGTTTTGATTTGCTTTATGGGGTATAAAGAAGGATGAGAATATCAATTTTCACAAAAATATCGACAGTCAAATTTATGGAAATATCGACGAATATCAATATCGATATCGTTCACTCTTAACAAAAATGTTGGAAATTTAGTCCAAAACTTGGAAATTTTGAATGAAACTTTGGAAAAAAACTTTGGGCGAAATATCCGTATATCGTGGAAATTGGGGGAAAATTTTTCTTCCACCCCTATTTTTAGGCCTAGACTCCAAAAATACGAATATCCACGGAAATATCGCGGATATTTCTTCCCCCTATTTTTATGTCGAGACTGCAAAATACAGATACATCGACATAAATAAAGCGGATATTGCAGATATTTTCATCCATGAATATAATGCATGTATAGCTAGAGTTGTCTAAATGCATGATATAGCTAGGGAACGTCAGCTTGAGGGTAGAAGTCTTTTGGCTTAGCCGAAATACAAATTATTAATATGTTTTGGTGTTTATATTTGGGGTCAGATGTGCACATTTCGCAATTTATGATGGACATGGAGGTGGATTAGCTGCAGAGTATGGTCAGAAGCATTTACATACAAATGTTCTTTCAGATGAATTACCACGTGAGTTGGTGTGTTTGCGTGGTCTGATTTTTGCATATATATTTAGGTACACGATACATAAATAGCAGATTGGCAAAATCATCTTTGTTAGTTTCTCCGATTAATGATTGATTTGCCAATGCACATGGCTAATGAGATTTCATTTTTGAAACAATTTTAAGGGGATTACAAAAGAGTTTTTCTTATGCTTGACAAAGAAATAGGGAAAACTATTACCACCGTCTCTTAATTTTATACTAATTTTAGTTATCGTCCACGAACTTTATTATTAGTAGCAAACGTCCATGAACTATCACTACCAGAAATAGTATGTTGCCCGACGAAGTTTTTCCCCAACGAACATAGATATTGGTCGGGCAAAAACCACTCAATGCCAAGGGTTTTGTTAGGGATATTGGCTGACAAAAACAGTCGTTGGGCAAGGTAAATTCATTGCGCAAGAGTTTGTCGCAAACAGCAATTTTTGGTGCGTAATCTTCCAGACTTTGCGTAACGAAAATTATTAGTCGTCGGGCAAGAAAAATCCGCTGATGATTGCCCAACGAATAATTTCATCGGGTAAAGATTCGTTTGTCTGGCCAAGTCTATGCATTGACCACTTAAAAAATATTTGTCTCATAAAATGCCCGACAAGCATAGAGCATCTTTGCCCGACGAAGTGGACAAGTGCATCAGGCAACATGTAACAGACAATTTCGTCAGGCTAAGCAGCACTTTCGTCAGGCACAAATTAGCATATTTTTGCATTAACTTATTAAACACCAATTTTAAATACACTGCGAAATGAAAAGACCGATCTTAACCGTCCATATTTATTGTACGTACTCATAAAATGCCTACGCCAAAAATTAGCCAAATATGAAATCCAGGGAGTAGGCAACGGTGTCCAATGATTCGACGGTTACATAACGTTTTTTTGACTATCGAACAACTTTAACTCCTCAAAACTTGACAATTTTCGATGGTGAAGCTCCAGGCACGTAAAACCACCAACTGAACGGCCACGATTTTGAAATTTGATCGTTGGATATCAGTTGACCCATAATGTAACGACCCGGACCAGAAATTAAACTATTTTTAGGATTGGACAATTTTACCCTCAGTTTTGGACGGGTTTTGGAGTCACTTTTTGACTGGCAAGACTTTTTGGAAATTTTCTAAAGTCGTTGCGTAGGTCTCGAACTCACGAGTTGGTAGACAGGCGGCATGCGGAAAACGGAGACCCGGTGAGTTCGTTACGGGTCTAGAAGCTTCAGGGGCAGTTTGGTAATTTTGGAGAAGTTGGAACTATATAATAGATATTTTCTCTCTCCTCGGCAGATTGGTCAGTATGGTCCCTCTCTCTCCTACCCGAAAACCCCCCCCCCCCCCCGTGTGAACACATAGCTTGATTTTCATCGGACGGATTTTGATCCGAGTTGAGTGAAACCAAGGTCGGGAGGATCATCCCCGGGACCCCACGAGCATTTTGGGGTAGATATTGGAGCGGGAGCACCGCCGTAGGCGACGGACGGAGGAGGGAGGTGAACCGAAACTTCTCGGCCGTTTTCCGGCCAAACCAGGTACGATCTCGGAACTTTGACCTCATATTTGGATTCCTGGTGAAAAGTAGATAAATTTCCATTTATAGATCGTGAAAAACGGTTAAGAAATGAAGAAGTTAGAAAACTGGTAGTTTCGGCCGGAAATGGGGGATTCCGGCGAACCAGACGGCGGCGGAGGTGGCGGTCCGGTCATCTTCTCCGGCCAGCCTCCGACGACGGTGACGGCGTCCGGTCGTCTTCTCCGGCGAGTCTCCGGTGACCGGTCGGGTCGAGTTAACCGGTCGGGTCGAGTTGACCGGTCGGGTCGAGTTGAACCGGTCGGGTTGAGTGAACCAGTCGGGTCGAGTTGGACCGGGTCAGGTTGAGCCGGACCGGGTTGGACCAGTCCAGGCGCGTGAACACTGTAGTAGCGCGTGACCGGCACGTGAGAGCGCGTGGGTGCGTGAGCCGACCTTCCGGCGGCGCGTGGGGCCGAGACTGACGTCACGGCGGCGCGTGGGAACTAGTTTTCGACGTTCCGAATCTGTTGGTACAGGTTTGAGGTTGATCAAACGTCGTTTAGAGATTGTTTTGGGCAATCCCAGCGGTAATAGTTGACCGTATTAGCGGGTTTTGAGCTCGGGAAGTCCAGGTAGTTGGGACATTATTGTACATGTGTTGCTTGGGCTAGAGCGTCTATGAATTAAGGGTTGGTTGATGTATATTAGTGGACTATTGTTTATAAACTGTAATGCATGCATCAATGTATCTTTGTTTACAAATTGTTATGTATTGTTGCAATGATTCCTGGAATTTAGAAATGATTACTCGATATATGTTTTCCACTATTTCGGTTAAAGTGTAATTTGGTCATATTGAGGGAGGCCAGGACTCGGGACGAGGATCCGTTATTAGCGGCGAACCCGATGAACCTCCAAGATAAACTCTGATTTGATATGATATGATATGATAGTCGAGATATGCCGACTATGCCGACTGATATGATATGATAGTCGAGATATGCCGACTATGCCGACTGATATGATATGATAGTCGAGATATGCCGACTATGCCGACTGATATGATATGATAGTCGAGAGATGCCGACTGATATGATATGATAGTCGAGATATATGCCGACTGATATGATATGATACATGACTAGCACACCCCAAGGGATACCATGGTGGCTAGGGATATGATAGTCGAGAGATATGCCTACTGATATGATATGATAGTCGAGATATGCCGACTGCTATGATATGATAGTCGAGATATGCCGACTGACATGATATGATAGTCGAGATATGCCGACTGATATGATATGATAGTCGAGATATGCCGACTGATATGATATGATAGTCGAGACATGCCGACTGATATGATATGATAGTCGAGATATGCCGACTGATATGTTATGATAGTCGAGAGATGCCGACTGATATGATATGATAGTCGAGATATATGCCGACTGATATGATATGATACATGACTAGCACACCCCAAGGGATACCCTGGTGGCTAGGGATATGATAGTCGAGAGATATGCCGACTGATATGATATGATAGTCGAGATATGCCGACTGATATGATATGATAGTCGAGATATGCCGACTGATATGATATGATAGTCGAGATATGCCGACTGATATGATATGATAGTCGAGATATGCCGACTGATATGATATGATAGTCGAGATATGCCGACTGATATGATATGATAGTCGAGACATGCCGACTGATATGATATGATAGTCGAGATATGCCAACTGATATGTTATGATAGTCGAGAGATGCCGACTGATATGATATGATAGTCGAGATATATGCCGACTGATATGATATGATACATGACTAGCACACCCCAAGGGATACCCTGGTGGCTAGGGATATGATAGTCGAGAGATATGCCGACTGATATGATATGATAGTCGAGATATGCCGACTGATATGATATGATAGTCGAGATATGCCGACTGATATGATATGATAGTCGAGATATGCCGACTGATATGATATGATAGTCGAGATATGCCGACTGATATGATATGATAGTCGAGATATGCCGACTGATATGATATGATAGTCGAGATATGCCGACTGATATGATATGATAGTCGAGACATGCCGACTGATATGATATGATAGTCGAGATATGCCGACTGATATGTTATGATAGTCGAGAGATGCCGACTGATATGATATGATAGTCGAGATATATGCCGACTGATATGATATGATACATGACTAGCACACCCCAAGGGATACCTTGGTGGCTAGGGATATGATAGTCGAGTGATGCCGACTGATATGTTATGATAGTCGAGAGATGCCGACTGATATGATATGATAGTCGAGATCTATGCCGACTGATATGATATGATACATGACTAGTACACCCCAAGGGATACCCTGGTGGCTAGGGACAGGATAGTCGAGAGATATGCCGACTGATATGTTATGGTAGCCGAAGGTTATACCGGCTGATGATACGATATGATAGCCGAGGATATGTCCGGCTTTAATATGAAACAGACGACAATGGTCATGGGCTTAATCAACCTATGAAAATACTTCGTCAGCCGGGTCAGTGGGTAGGTGTGGGCGGTGACCCAGAGGGACGAATTATGGTTGGTTCACAAGTATTTGACTAGTCTGTTGTCTTGTGGTATTCCAGTAGAGATGTCAGCAGTGTCTGACCTACTGACGTTTGGTGACATAGGATATTCCTATTTGGACCACCACTATTCCGAGGTTTTGGGTTTTGACCAGTATACTATCCTGCGTCTGACAGGTATGAGTGGTCAGTAAGTATAGAGGTTCTGTCGGGAACTCTGTAAGGTTTAATAAAAAATTATTCCAGAACAAAGGGTATTTCTGGTGTTTAAATTTTGAAGTAAAGAGCTGTCAGATGGGATAAGGGTTCTTTCCGGGTTTCGAGGGAAAATTCGGGAAGGGTCCTTACAAGTGGTATTAGAGCTCTAGGTTAACTTCCTGCAGACTGCACACTTGTGTGCAAATTATTTATGGATTTCGGTTAACAAGATGCCTCCTAGACGTGAGTTTCGTCAACGGTCGGGGAATGGTGGAGATAACCATGAACCTACAGTGGAGCCTGATTTGAGGCAGACACTGGAACAGCTGGGTCAGACTTTAGCTTCTGTACTCCAGGATAAAACTTCTTATGAAGTCTCTGATGTCGAGAGAGCCCAGAGACTAGGGGCGACGATATTCATGGGTGACTCTAGCCCAGATGAGGCTGAGGAGTGGATTACTCGCATGGAGCGGGTGTTCTTGATTATGAGGTGTCCTCTAGAAGAGAGAGTTCTACTGGCCACATTTTTACTAGGTGGTTCTGCTTACCACTGGTGGCACTCATTGGAGGTGTCAGGTTGGAATGTCCATACGCTTACTTGGCAGACTTTCCGGGAACGCTTCTTGGAGCAGTTTTACCCTCGCTCACACCGGAACGTTAAGGAGGCCGAGTTCTTGCATTTACAGCAAGGAGACATGACGGTGGCCCAGTATGAACAAAGATTCATAGCGCTGAGTCGCTTTGCACCGAAGTTGGTAGCGACCGAGTCAGACAAGTGCCACAGATTTGAGAGTGGACTGCGGAGTGAAATTCGGTCAGCAGTTACGTCTATGGACCACACTTCGTTGAGGACTTTGGCTGATGCTGCAGCTCGAGTAGAGTTGAGTTTGGGTTTCCCAATGCCACAGCAGTACAGTGGGTACAGGAGACTCGAGTAGCACCGGAGGTGGTCACGGATAGAGAATTGTCTCCAATTGGTTGGGACATGGGTATTAGTACTCCTACCGGAGATATATTAGTGGCGAACCTAGTGATTCGCAGTTGTCCGGTGATGGTTGAAGGCCATGGTTTGAAGGTAGATTTAATCCCCTTAGATATCTTTGAGTGTGATGTGATTCTGGGGATGGATTGGTTGTCCATGCACCATGCCTCCATAGACTGTTACGACAAGACAGTAGTTTTTCGAAGTCCAGGATTACCTGAACTTACATTTCGGGGAGATCGTAGGGTATTACCCTATGGAGTGATATCAGCGTTAACAGCTGAGAGATTGTTGAGAAAAGGTTGTGAGGGTTACTTGGCTCATGTGTTAGATGCTCGAAATACTTCGATGAGAGTGGAGGATATTCCTGTGGTGAGTGAGTTCTCTGATGTGTTTCCAGATGATCTTCCAGGATTACCACCACACCGTGAGATTGAGTTCACAATCGAGCTTTTGCCAGGTACTCAACCTATCTCACAGGAACCGTACAGGATGGCACCGGCAGAATTGCGAGAGTTAAAGACTCAATTGCAGGACTTGGTGAATATGGGATTTATTCGCCCAAGTGTTTCACCATGGGGTGCGCCGGTATTAATTGTGAGGAAAAAAAAGATGGTGGTCTGATGTTGTGTATCGACTACCGGCAGTTAACTAAAGTGACGGTGCAAATTCTGTATTTGAAGGAAAAGGTACTTCGCAGAAAGACTTTTCCTCTAGTTAAAGTATTGTGGAGGAATTATAACGGGGAGCAGGCCACGTGGGAAATCGCGGAACTAATGCGGGCACAATATCCTCATTGTTTCATGGTTAGGAATGAATTTCGGGGACGAAATTTCTGAAGGAGGGTAGATTGTAACGACCTGGACCAGAAATTAAACTATTTTGAGGATTGGACAATTTTACCCTCAGTTTTGGACGGGTTCGGGAGTCACTTTTTGACTGGCAAGACTTTTGGGAAATTTTCTAAAGTCGTTGCGTAGGTCTCGAACTCACGAGTTCGTAGACAGGCGGCACGCAGAAAACGGAGACCCGGTGAGTTCGTTACGGGTCTAGAAGCTTCAGGGGCAGTTTGGTAATTTTGGAGAAGTTGGAACTATATAATAGATATTTTCTCTCTCCTCGGCAGATTGGTCAGTATGGTCCCTCTCTCTCCTACCCGAAAACCCCCCCCGTGTGAACACATAGCTTTATTTTCATCGGACGGATTTTGATCCGAGTTGAGTGAAACCAAGGTCGGGAGGATCATCCCCGGGACCCCACGAGCATTTTGGGGTAGATATTGGAGCGGGAGCACCGCCGTAGGCGACGGACGGAGGAGGGAGGTGAACCGAAACTTCTCGGCCGTTTTCCGGCCAAACCAGGCACGATCTCGGAACTTTGACCTCATATTTGGATTCCTGGTGAAAAGTAGATAAATTTCCATGTATAGATCGTGAAAAACGGTTAAGAAATGAAGAAGTTAGAAAACTGGTAGTTTCGGCCGGAAATGGGGGATTCCGGCGAACCAGACGGCGGCGGAGGTGGCGGTCCGGTCATCTTCTCCGGCCAGCCTCCGGCGACGGTGACGGCATCCGGTCGTCTTCTCCGGCGAGTCACCGGTGACCGGTCGGGTCGAGTTGACCGGTCGGGTCGAGTTTACCGGTCGGGTCGAGTTGAACCGGTCGGGTTGAGTGAACCAGTCGGGTCGAGTTGGACCGGGTCAGGTTGAGCCGGACCGGGTTGGACCGGTCCAGGCGCGTGAACACTGTAGTAGCGCGTGACCGGCGCGTGAGAGCGCGTGGGTGCGTGAGCCGACCTTCCGGCGGCGCGTGGGGCCGAGACTGACGTCACGGCGGCGCGTGGGAACTAGTTTTCGACGTTCCGAATCTGTTGGTACAAGTTTGAGGTTGATCAGACGTCGTTTAGAGATTGTTTTGGGCAATCCCAGCGGTAATAGTTGACCGTATTAGCGGGTTTTGAGCTCGGGAAGTCCAGGTAGTTGGGACATTATTGTACATGTGTTGCTTGGGCTAGAGCGTCTATGAATTAAGGGTTGGTTGATGTATATTAGTGGACTATTGTTTATAAACTGTAATGCATGCATCAATGTATCTTTGTTTACATATTATTATGTATTGTTGCAATGATTCCTGGAATTTAGAAATGATTACTGGATATATGTTTTCCACTATTTCGGTTAATATGATATGATAGTCGAGATATGCCGACTATGCCGACTGATATGATATGATAGTCGAGATATGCCGACTGATATGTTATGATAGTCGAGAGATGCCGACTGATATGATATGATAGTCGAGATATATGCCGACTGATATGATATGATACATGACTAGCACACCCCAAGGGATACCCTGGTGGCTAGGGATATGATAGTCGAGAGATATGCCGACTGATATGATATGATAGTCGAGATATGCTGACTGATATGATATGATAGTCGAGATATGCCGACTGATATGATATGATAGTCGAGATATGCCGACTGATATGATATGATAGTCGAGATATGCCGACTGATATGATATGATAGTCGAGATATGCCGACTGATATGATATGATAGTCGAGATATGCCGACTGATATGATATGATAGTCGAGACATGCCGACTGATATGATATGATAGTCGAGATATGCCGACTGATATGTTATGATAGTCGAGAGATGCCGACTGATATGATATGATAGTCGAGATATATGCAGACTGATATGATATGATACATGACTAGCACACCCCAAGGGATACCCTGGTGGCTAGGGATATGATAGTCGAGAGATGCCGACTGATATGTTATGATAGTCGAGAGATGCCGACTGATATGATATGATAGTCGAGATCTATGCCGACTGATATGATATGATACATGACTAGTACACCCCAAGGGATACCCTGGTGGCTAGGGACAGGATAGTCGAGAGATATGCCGACTGATATGTTATGGTAGCCGAAGGTTATACCGGCTGATGATACGATATGATAGCCGAGGATATATCCGGCTTTAATTTGAAACAGACGACAATGGTTATGGGCTTAATCAACCTATGAAAATACTTCGTCAGCCGGGTCAGTGGGTAGGTGTGGGCGGTGACCCAGAGGGACGAATTATGGTTGGTTCACAAGTATTTGACTAGTTTGTTGTCTTGTGGTATTCCAGTAGAGATGTCAGCAGTGTCTGACCTACTGACGTTTGGTGACATAGGATATTCCTATTTGGACCACCACTATTCCGAGGTTTTGGGTTTTGACCAGTATACTATCCTGCGTCTGACAGGTATGAGTGGTCAGTAAGTATAGAGGTTCTGTCGGGAACTCTGTAAGGTTTAATAAAAAATTATTCCAGAACAAAGGGTATTTCTGGTGTTTAAATTTTGAAGTAAAGAGCTGTCAGATGGGATAAGGGTTCTTTCCGGGTTTCGAGGGAAAATTCGGGAAGGGTCCTTACACATAACCTTCCAAAGACATTGAAATATACTTAAAGTGTTTGATGAATAAGCTGATTTGACGGTTTTGAATACACTGAAAAATGAAATGACCGATCTTAACCATCCACATTTATTGTACGTACTCATAGAGCACCTATGCCAAAAATGAGCCAATTTTGAAATCCAGGGAGTAGGTAACGGTGTGCCACGATTTGACAGTTACATAATGTTTTTTGACGATTGGACGACTTTAACTCTTGAAAACTTGACAATTTTCGACGGTGGAGCTCCAGGCACGTAAAACCACCAACTGAACCGCCACGATCTTGAAATTCGATTGTTTGGATATCGGTTGACCCATAACCTTCCAAAGACATTGAAATATACTTAAGGTGTTTGATGAATAAGCTGATTTGATGGGTTTAAGTGCACTGCAAAATGAAATGACCGATCTTAACTGTCCACATTTATTGTACGTACTGATAGATTGCCTACGCCAAAAATTAGCCAATTTCGACATCCCGAGAGTAGGTAACGGTGCGCCACGCTTCGACGATTACATAACATTTTTTAACGATTAGACGACTTTAACTACTCAAAACTTGACGATTTTCGACGGTGGAGCTCCAAGCACGTAAAACCACAAACTGAATGGCCACGATCTTGAAATTCCATCGTTTGGATCCCCATTGGCCCATAACCTTCCAAAGACAAATTGAAATATACTTAAAGTATTTAATGAATAAGCTTATTTGACAGGTTTAAATACACTGCAAAATGAAACGATCAATCTTAACCGTTCACATTTATTTTACGTACTTATAGATCGCCTACGCAAAAAATTAGCCAGTTTCGAAATTACAGGAGTAAGTAATGGTGCGCCACGATTTGACGGTTACATAATGTTTTTTGACGATCAGACGACTTTAACTCCTCAAAACCTGACGATTTTCGACGGTCGAACTCCAAGCACATAAAACTACAAACTGAACGGCCACGATCTTGAAATTCCATCGTTTGGATCCCCGTTGACCCCTAACCTTCCAAAGAAATATTGAAAAATGCAAAACATTTTGTCAAGTAATTTTTTTTTTCCTTTAATATTTTGCATTTTTTTGTCAAGTAATTAAATTGTACGAAAGTTTTTGTCAAGTAATTAATTGTACGAAAGTTTTTGTCAAGTAATTTTTCTATGATAATTGTTTAAAAAGAGCATAATATATTTTCTCAAGTAATTTTTCTATGACAATTTTTTTTAAATGCAACATATTTTGTCGTGCAAAACAAATATTTTGTCGGGCAAAGTATACAATTTGTCATGCATGGTATTTAAATTCCTCAAATTTTTAGCATTTGCCGAAAAATACCCTTTATTCGTTGGGTCAGTTTGAAAATTTTCGTTGGCCATTTTCGACAATTCATCGGGCAAGGTTTCAAAATATCCGCGAATTCGTTTTCGCGAAAAATCAAAATTTCCACCAAAATTATCGCGAAAAATCAAAATTGCCGCTTCTTTTTGCCCGACGAATTATTAATACTTTCCCGATGAGTATTAATCTCATTAAATCGTGCCCGACTAAATGATTTGTCAGGCAAGGGTCTCCAGTTCATTAAATCACATAACTGTCTTTTCTTCTTCCTTCTTCTTCCTCAGTTCCTCTTCCGCTCCTCTTCTCTACCAAAATTCTCGGACTCCTTCTCTCTCTCTCATACTCCCTCTCTCTCTCTCTCACGCACTCCCACTCTCACTCTCTCATACTCCCTCTCTCACTCTCTCATACTCCCTCATACTCTCTCTCTCTCTCTCTCTCGGACTCCATCTTTCTCTCTGCCAGCAAGCAAAACAGGTACATTTTATTTCTTTCTCTCTTAAATTGTTTTCTTCTTCATTTGGTGTTTGTTGCAATTTTCTTGAAATATTGGAATTTGATTCGAATTATTGAGTTTGATTGGAATTGATTTAGTAATATAGTTTGAGTTTTTTTTTTTATCAGATAGAAACCTATGCATTGAAGAATGAAATGAGTACATGCACGGACCAACAGTGGGGCCTCATTAAAACCTCACATAAAACTCACTATTCTGGAAAATCCGACGAGGAAAAAGAGAGTCCCAGTTCCACACCAGCGGCGACCAAACCTGTGTACCCCCTGCGGTAAAACAACCCAAAAAATGACCCTGTGAGTCTCAGATTACACCACCCAGTCCTCTATCTCTGCCTGCACAACCAGTGGCACCCTCACAATTGAGCTTCAGACTCGGTGCAGGTGGACAGAGCCAGCGTGAGCTGCGAGCCTGCGGTGTCCCAGCAGTTCTGGCTGAGAGCTACGCATCCTCCACCAGCTGTTCAGCCACCACTGTAATTATGCGGTCAGGTTTGTAATGTAGAGATTCATTCCGCATATACCAAACCTGCCAACAACCCCAGACCCATGCTTCCAATTCCTCCTTACCCATTTCAACCGTAGCTGCATCAAATAGATCTGCAAAATAAGGTACTGCAGCTTCATAGTTTGGGTTTTTAAATTTTTGGTAGTATATATAGTTTTAGTTTTTTAATTTTTGGTAATATATATAGTTTGAGTTTTTTATTTTTTAAATTTGAATTGAAATTGGAATTGGAATTGAAATTGGAATTGGAATTGAAATTGGAATTGGCATTGAAATTGGAATTGGAATTAAAATTGAAATTGAAATTGGAATAGGAATTGGAATTTGATTGGAATTATTTTATTTTTGTGAATTTAGTATTAAAAATTAAAATTAGGTGGTTTTATTTTATTTTTGTGAATTTATTATTAAAAATTAAAATGAGTTGGTTTTATTTTATTATTAAAAATTAAAATTAGGTGGTTTTATTTTATTAATAAAAATTGAAATTAGATGGTTTTATTTTCTTACTAAAAATTAAAATTAGTTGGTTTTATTTTATTATTAAAAATTAAAATTTTGTGGTTTTATTGTATTATTAAAAATTAAAATTAGGTGGTTTTATTTTATTATTAAAAATAAAAATTGGTGGTTTTATTTTGTTTTTGTGAATTTATGATTAAAACTTAAAATTATGTGGTTTTATTTATTATTAAAAATTAAAATTAGGTGGTTTTATTACATGAATGGTGTAAATTTATTGTTTGGGTTGCCCTAATTATTGTGAATTTGTTATCGTAGATGTCGTCGCGCCGTCTTATCACATCCAGTGGTCGTGCCTCTACCTCCAGTTCAGGTCATAATGAGCTTCCGGAGGGGTGTTTGTAGGGCCTGCGAAGAAGGTTCGGGGGATCAGGAGGGGTTGAAATCAACCCGGATCATCCGCACGATGAAGGAAAAGATCCAAGTCACTTACATCTCATAACTTCGTAGTGCGCCCGCTAAAGTCCACAGCTTGTAGGTGGTCGACGCAGGGTCTATTATCTGGTGCAAGTGCCCTATTCTCACACCAACTTTCAAGAAGCTCCCCGCCATGGACAGGGAGCGCATGCTGGCGGATTTGTCGCTATGTATTTCTTAATTAATTTAGATTATTTTAATTATTGTTATATATATCTAACTTTATTAATTCATTGCAGGTCAATTTTGACTTCGACATGACTGATCCCGAGATGGCTGCGTAAATTAACAGGATATGGTAGGGCCAGTATGCCGGGTGGAAGTACAAGCTCCATATGTATTACAAGACTTGTACTTCCCCGGCCGAAGCCCCTCCAAATCCTCTAGCCGAGTTGACGGAGGAGCGGTTAGAAGAGTGGCACTGGTTGTACAGGCATTTCGCGAGCCCCGAGTTTAGGGGTACGTGCCTATTTAAAATATTTTTTCATTATTTCCCATTTATTAGTTTTCAATATAATTATTGTTTTTACAAATGAACAACGGAGATTGGAGGGCAGCACCAAAAATCGGGGGGAGAATAAATTCAACCATCACGGAGGCTCGTGACCCATTGCTTTCCGGGTAGAGGATCGGTGAGTGAAGGGTTCTTAGTGGCCGGAGCTCGACGTGTGGGAGGACCTAACCGCCCACCACGTCAACGAGGAGGCTGACCATATTCACGTAAGTATATTTTTTTTTTGCATTAAATTTGTTCTTACATTTGTGTACGATTCAAATGGGATAATTAGATTTTTAACTATTATTTATTGGAATTTGTAGGAGGGGATGGTGGCAGACAGGGAAGAGATACATTCCACCCTGTTGCAGGAGAATCCAGACACCCCGTTGCAGTAGCTTGGGCTACCAGGTCCTGATAGGTCCTTGGAGATCCTGGACAAAAGGCTTGGGAAGCGTCCAGGTCAGATCATTCGGGGGCTGGGATCCGGGTGGGTTCGGGGTCTCAGAAGCGGCTCTACGAGTTCTTCTCAAGGAGCCAACGAGGCTTCCACCCGACTCGCTCACCTTGAAGCAACTTCAACTTGCTACTGCAGACATTAAAGAATGCAGGGTTGCCTATTCCTCTGGGTCTCCAGCCTCAAGCAACCACTGGAGGATCACATAGACTAGATCGTATTTTTCATTATTAGTAAATTTTTCGTTATGTAAACCATTTGTACAAACATTTATATTAATTATATTTTTTTCGTTTCTATTTTAAATTTGTTTAATTCCAATAATTCAAGAAAACAGGAAAAACATATATATTGAAATTTTATTTAAATTAAAAAAGTATTTTAAAATTTGAAAAAAAAAAAATATATATATATATATATATATATTTAAAAAATATCAAGCTTTGCCCAGTGAACATTTTCGTCGGGCAAAGTTTTATTTAATTTTTGTTAAAAAAATCCAATAAAATGGCTCAACAAAACATTTCGTCTGCCAAAGTTTTACTTATAATGGCCCGACGAAGTTTTTTGTTGGGGTTAATATTTTTGCAACGATTTTTCCATCCCTACCCGATGAATATTTTCGTCGACCAAATGCAGTCAACGATATTTGCCCAACGAACATATTTGCCGGGGTAAATGGTTTTTTGCTACAACTTTGCGATGCCTACCTGATGAACTGTTTCATTGGGCAAATGCGGTCAACGCTATTTGCCCAACGAATACGTTTCGTCGGGCTAATACAACTAGCCCGAAGAAATAGCTTTATTCGTTGGACAAATTGTCGCTCGACTAGTTTCGCTCGACGAAATTTGCCCGACGATATGAAAGTGTTTACTTCCTGACGACATAATTTCGTCGGGTAAGTTCATATTCCTTCTAGTGTATGTCTAAACGTGCTTGGATAGTTCTTCCGTTAAATTTCTCAACGATTTCTGTTAAATAAGGGTAAAGTTGTCCTATTAGGTGTTAACAGAAATCGTTGAGAAATTTAACAAAATGACTGTCCTTGCATGTTTAGACATAATTTAGGGATGTCTGCTGCTAATAATAAAGTTCATGGGTGATAGCTAAAATTAGTGTAAAGTTCAGGAAAGCTTACAACAATTTTCCCAAGAAAATTATGGCTTTGTCAGTTTTTCAGGTTAACTTAATCCATTTGCAATGTGACACCTATAGGAATTAGTATATATGTTAATATCTGACTTACTGCATACTTAGGGCTTTGTGATAGCATCCAAAGGGACTTATTCTATTTGATCAGAAAGGAGTCAAAATTGAATTAGTTCACTGAGTGAAGAAAGCAATACTTGATGGTATAAATTAGTCTCCAAGTCTGTTTGTTTCTTACTATTATAGATTTTATCCAACTGTGGAATTTTTTGTTGTTAGGGTATCACTCATTCGAATTAATTTTTCGCTGTTTTAGGTTTATGAAAAACTGATAGTCTTTTCTTCAATGTTACATGAACAGATTTAATCTTCCACCTTTTATTTAGGATGTGAACTTTCTTTTGCCTTGATAATTTGAGCTCTTGAAGGATTGCATCTCAAAGAGTTATTTCTCACGTCTTTGATCTATCTACCATTTTTGTGCAAGAATACATCCTAAAGAACCATTTTAGTAATTAATATTTTTCTAATATCTACATTATGCATTGATTTTAGGGATGCATCTGATTATGCTTGGTGTAGTTCTAGACATTTGAGTTTCACATGAGGGGCATTTTTATTTGTTCTTATTTCATGCTTTATCACCTATGAAATGCTGAGAGTGTGTGGAATTTAACTGGGCAGATTCGCTCTGGAAGCGTTCTGAACTTCGGTTAATGGGTGCTCCTAAGCAGAAGTGGACTGCAGCAGAAGAAGCAGCCCTTAAAGCTAGAGTACTTAACATGGGGTTGGCAGATGACGCACAATACTCATAGATCCAGAGTTCAATACTATCTTACATCTATGTTCAAATGTTGATCTCAATGTATCCATTTCCGAAAATTTAGTTTAGTTGGTATTGTCAAGCTATTGTAGAAAAAATCCAGGATTCTGCGGCAACACGCAAGTTCAATTGCTAGTTTTGTACTATTAGGAGTTGTGCAAGATTTTAAGCTACGAAAACATGTATTGTTAGGTCATTATATGAGGGCAATACAACCGACCTAAAATCATTACAAGGACACTATATAGGCTAAAAAAATTTTTGGACCCATGAAAGTACGTACTGTTAGGTCATTGTGAGGTAAAAACACGAGGTGATTACAATGACACTATCCAGACCAACAAGTCCTAATTAATAACAGGCAATTAATAACAGGCATTACAGAGGAAATACTTTGACCACGACCATATTTCTCTGATTTCTCAAGTTAAAGTACTATTAGCGTCGTCAACAAGTTCTACTCTGATTTCTCTGAATTGTTCCAATCAAAACCACCATATTCTTCTAGTGACATCACCGCCTCATGACCACAACCCTGCCTTTTCAACCACGACTTCCATGCACCCTAAACCCTAAACCCTAAACCCTAAATTCTAAACCACATAATTACATGGAGCATGCAATAAGATGGACAAAATTTCTTGAGCAGAGTTTCAAAATATAGTATTCGATCATTTCTTAAGCCTAAGACTTGTTCATTAGGAATCAAACACATAGACCTTACAGTACTTCACAGCCTAAGAATTCTTCATTGCACAAAACAAGGGTAATTTCAATATACTCAAGCCACAACTAGCTAGTATTTAAAATGAATCAGCAACCATGCACAAAATATAGTTAGATTACAACGATTTTTCACATGATTTGATTTCTTCACATGATTTGATTTCTTTCCATGTAGATCTTTATCATATTTGATATGATTATCTTCCATCTCTGGATCCAAACATACAGACAATTGACTTTTATCATGAGTTCTTTTCTTGTGTGGATTTCACTATTTGCAAAAAGTCTTCTTACATATGTATTTTCCCTAATTAGATGCCTGATTGACATATGGCCGTAATTAATCTTTTTAATTATTCGGTTGAATTTGTCACTTTGGATTTCTAGCCGTATTTCAGCCTTTCACCATATTTTGGGCCCAAAAACTAACCCGTCGTCGGGTCTTGGGTTTTGATAAGGTTGGATTACGACCTGGCTAAAACACGTGCATACGAAGTTAATCAACTTTGTATAATGAAATTCAATGAAAACCTTAGACCCGTATGAGAGTCAGTTGGATGTGCACGTGGACGTAATGCGTGACCGCGCATTGACTGACTCTTGAATTGTCCATTTATTCTGACAGTTCGGCGATACGCAACTATGTTCTATGTAGTTTGCGGTGCTAAGTTTCGATTGTGTGAAATTCGGTTTGTATCTCCTCAATATTCTCTGAATGCATACTAGATATTTGTTTATAATATCTAGGGCGTGCACTTGGGATATTATAGGGAGATACTACCAAAATTTCCCTCGATCGGAACTTAGTCGTGTGACCCACAAACTGCACTGCACAGAAAGTGCACTCTCGAATTGGATAGGGTCAAATCACTGGAGGCATAAGGAGACGAACGACTTCTGATGTTAATTCGTTATAATTACGGGACAATGTTAACTCAATTACTTACGTTGACTGGATTTTGTGAAAGTAAGCACAATGGACAAAGGGTGGATACAAATGGAAGATAGATGTTCTTTTGAGTATTTGGATGAGATCGAAAGCTTTATTGCCTTTGCACAGCGTCATTGTAGTGATCAAAGACGTATCAGGTATCCATGCATGAAATGTAACAACTGTAGTTGGGCGACGTTGAATGGTGTCCGATATCATCTAGCAGGAAATGAGATGGTATTCAACTATATGAATTAAATTTATCACGGTGAACAAAAATTTACAGCATCGACATCTTCGGATCCCGGCACACCTGGGCATCAAAGTGCTTCAGATGGGCGTTTTGATGATGACCAAGTGTTTGACATATTAACCGATGCTTTTCCTCACACTTCAGTTAATTGAGACGATGAGGTGCCAAGGTTTCAGCTTGAAGACTATGTGCTTCATTACAAGAGATCACTGAAAGAATCTCAGCGCGAAGTGTACCCCAGTTGTAAAGCGTTCTCAATTCTAGGAGTAGTTGTGGAGTTGATGCACATGAAAGTAGAGTTTAATCAAACCAACAAGAATTTTGATCACATGATGGACATTATCATCCGATTGCTTCCTGAAGATAACCATCTGCCTAAAGATCATTATAGCTCGAAGAAGTTGTTGAAGGGTTTCAGTTTAGGGTATGTCAAGATTCATGCATGCAAGAACAATTGTGCATTGTTTTATGGTGAATTCGAGCAATTAGACAAATGTCACGTGCGCAATGAGCTGAGGTTTTGAAAGAACAAGATTCCAAACAAGGTGTTACGTTATTTTCCACTGAAGCCAAGATTACAAAGATTCTACATATGCCACACTACCCGTGATATGAGGTGGCACAAGGAGCAACGCATTGATGATGATGTACTGAGGCATCCGGCCAATGGAGAGGCGTGTAAGGAATTTGATAAGATGTATCCCGAGTTTGACGCGGAGCCAAGAAAGGTCAAATTAGGACTTTCTACTACGACTTTAATCCGTTTGGGAGTTTTGCGAAGCCCTATAACACTTGGCCAGTTGTCATGATTCGGTATAACTTGCTCGTTTGGAGATGCATGAAGAAAGGATTCACAATCCTTAGTACTTTGTTACCGGGCCCCAAATTGCCGAGTAATTTCATTGATGTTTATTTGCGACCGTTGATTGATGAGCTCGTAGATTTGTGGGAAAATGATGTCTGAACATACGACAAGTACATCGGAGAAATGTTCACTTTGCGAGTGGCAGTAATATGGACTATTAATGATTTTCCTACTTATGGTATGTTTTCATGCTGGAGCACCAAGGGTTATCTTACATGCCCAACATATGGCCCGAACACAACGACCATTTGGCATGCATCAAATGTATGCTACTTTGGTCACCGAAGATGGCTGCCCTAGGATCACCCGTGGCGTATACAGTCTGACGCATTTGATGGCAAAACAGAGATACGGCCCAGAGGAAGGGAATGGTTAAGTGATGAGATATTTCCCAAATTAAACAGTATCCAGGCGTTCATCATACGAGGACCAGAACCAGTGAAATAGAAAAATTGGACGAAGAAGAGCATATTCTTCTGATTAGAATACTGGTTTAAATTGAAAATCAGACACATTGCGGATCTGATGCACATTGAGAAGAATGTTGCCACCAGTGTTGTGGGAACGACTTTATCCATCGAAGGCAAGTCAAAGGACACACTAAAGACCCATCTTGGTATGCAACAAATGGGGATACAACCTAAGTTGTGGGTGAAACTCGTCAATGACAAATACATAAAGGGTCATCCAAGTTATAAATTTGAACCGGAGAATAAGAAAAGATTTTTGAACTGGTTGCAGAGTGTGAAATTTCCCAATGGGTACGCTAGCAACATCTCAAGAAACGTTAGCACCGACGGTGACACCCTCTCTGGTTTGAAGTGTCATGACTATCATGTTTTGCTACAACGGCTCATTCCGAATTGTATTCGGCCCTACTTGGAGCATGATGTTGTTGAGACGATCATTTATTTATCTTGGTTCTTCTAGTAACTATGTGCCATAACGTTGCGAAAGGCGGACATAGGTGCAATGAGAGAGGACATTGTCTACGTCATGTGTCAGCTAGAGCGAATATATCCCCTAGCATTTTTTTATGTAATGGTATACCTACTAATACATCTACCAAGTAAGGCAAAGCTAGTTGGGCCGGTGCATTATCGTTGGATGTACCCAATCGAGAGGTAATCTTCATCCTGCTTTTGGTACTATTCTTTACTATCCTATTAATATATGTGAATCGTAATGTCTATTTCCCTGCAGAATGTTAAGTAGGTACAAGCGGTACGTCCGCAACAAGGCACTCCCAAAAGGCTCTATAGCGGAGGCATATATTGCAAAAGAGTCACTCATGTTTTGTGCAACGTACCTTCAGAATGTTGAAACTTCCTTCTATAGGGCCCCACGGAACGACGGTGGTGGTGAATGTCCCGAGAACCTTTATGTATTTGCCCAACTAGAACGACCATTTGGCGTAGGTCATGTACACGAAGGTGGCACATTGGTTCATACTCAACAACTGTGATGTAGTCTGGCCCTTCCACGATCAACATGAGACTTTGATGAAGACCTAATATCCTTCAAATTGGGAAGAAATGGGCAAAACTGTTTCCAAGTTGGTTTGTCGAGCATGTAAGTCAAAATTTTTATTTGTAAAATTTCAAATTTTTTAAGTTGACCAATTTTATTTCTTGTGAGTATCTTACTAGATGGCACAGCTAAGAGATGACAAGTCGCCAGACTTCAATCAAGAATTAATGCACCTGGCCATTGGCCCATTTCGAGGCCAAACTTACGCTAGTTGTCACATTAACGGAGTTAAATTTGTATGCACAGAACGATACGACAAATTGTTTACTCAAAATAGCGGGGTCTTCGTGCCGGGGAAAGGGAAAAATGCTGCTACGAGGTTTTTGGCAGACTGCTAAATGTGATTCAGGTGTTATACGCAAACCGCAAGGAAGACATTTTGTTCAAGTATCGTTGGTTTAATACGAACCCAAATACCCCAAGCAAGCTCATTCGAGATAATTTATGTGTCTATCAACACAAACACCCGGTGGTATGAGAGTGATCCCTACATCCTTGCTAGTACGGCGAAACAAGTATTCTATGTGGATGATCCAAAAGCGGGTCCTTGTTGTACAAATAGCAACCTAAAAATTACGCAACTATATGCACATTTTAACTCGCAAGTGCACAAAATCAGAAAAATAGTATAGAAAGCAAATACGAGATCATTCCCACGAGGATTGGATTAATATGTGTTTAAAATTGATTTCCTAGAACTACTAACTAAATGGCACAAATTAAGAATGCATAAGTGAAAGAAAACCCTAAAAAAAAACTTATTTCAAACCCTAAGATTTCTAATCAAAGTTTATGTGCAATACACAAAGGCACTCGGTGTTCAAAATGATGATTTTAAGATGATTTTGAAAACTGAAAATTTCGAAACAAAATATTAAAAATAGCGTTTGATTAAAAATAGAATTGGATTAAGGTTAAAACAATGAGAAAACCAATTAGGGATTCGATGTTCACCGCCAATCTTCTTCCTTAAGCAAACGACATGCACAATGCTGCAAAACAGATTTTAGATGCTCATGTTTGTCAACCTAAAGGCATGATATCTACTCTTTAAATTATTGATTTCCCTCAGCAACAAGTTAGGCATGGGTATCTACGCTAACTCTTTTCATTCTTAAAGTGTTTAGCATGGTATCTACTAAGTTGCACTTTAAGAACGCATAACACAATGGAAATCGACAAACACACAACTCCTAGAACATGGTATCTATTCTAGTTATTCATGATGATTAATTTCAAGAACTCATAACTAGTTTTTTTGTTACTCTTACAGGCACAAGATTCGGTCATCTAAATTTTCCTATGTAACAAACTCAATACACAGCATGCATATGGTGATCAAACATAACATAACGTATGTATAGAGTAAAATATAATCTTAAATTAATCAATTAAGCATCACAAAAGTAGTTTACAGCAAAGACATATCGAAATCCTTAAAGAAACATGATCAGGGCTTCAATCGAGCCCTACTAAAGTACTTAGTTACCCATAATTTAAATAGACAGCAAGAACATACAAAACAAAAAATAAAAAGAGGAAGAAGACAGCTCTTTGATGATGTGTTGGTCAGCTACAGTGATTTCATGATGCCTTGACGTTCCTCCATGCTTCCTAAGCCTTTTAGACCTTGGAACCTTGTGTGAGAGAGCTGTCCCCGTTTTTTCCAGATTGAGGGTGACATAAACGTTGCTGCCAAGGGTGAGGGAGAGCTGGAGACGTTCTGTCAAAAAATGAGGGAGAGACAGAAACGCTCCTGCCAAGTCTAAGGTGTGGGCGTTGTTGTAAAGTGAGGTTAGGCACCGAGAAGTCCATGCTGCCGAATTGAGGGGGATTGAACGCTTCTCAACATAAAGAGAAAGAAGAAACGTTACTGCCAAAGTATGGAGAGAGGGAGCCGTTACTGCCAAAGTATGGAGAGCTCTTTTGTGCGCTCTTGTTGTGTGCGAGTTAATTCGTTACCAAGTGTGTGCCTGCCCCTTGGCTGCTCCTCCATTCTCTTTATTTTTTTTAATCTTCCTTCCTCTAATTAAAACGCTTCCTCCCATAACCCTAACAAATTGGGCCTCTAGTCGTCCAAGCCCGATAAAGATTAAAAAACTTGAAATAGAAGGAATGCTGAATTCCCGCACAGCCTGACCTTTCTATACTAAAACGGTCATAACTCCTTATTGATAGTTCCAATTCATGAACCTTAAAATTCCCTAGAAACTAGACTTCCGTATCTTTCCAACGAAATATGGCCCATCAGCTAGTTCTACCTGAGCAGGTGCAGTTAATTCAGAGAAGTTGACACAGGTGCTCAAGTCAATTTCAAAGTTTTTTCTTTAAATTTCCAAAACAGCAACTAATTAACTTCTTTTGTAACTTTGCTTCCAAAAATCTTACAAAATACGAAAACAAGCTAAGTATTAAGAAAACATAGGAAACATGCTAAGAAAAGCATAAGAAAACAAGATAAAATGTCTCATAAATATGCTCCTATCAAATTCCCCCACACATAAGCTTTTGCTAGTCCTCGAGCAAAACAGAAACAAAGAATGAAAGAAAAACAAAGACTCAATGATTCAACGTAAACCTTCCAACATTTGTCTCAGAGATTTTCAATGGATCATGACATATTAAGATTCATCATAAGCATAAGAATTTGTCCACATAATTCGAGAGTTAATACACATTTAGAGAAATCATACACAAGCTCACAATTAAATCAATCAAAGCAATAGTACAAAGAGAGATACATGTTGAAAGAATTAGCTCAAAATCTCACTGCATACGCTCTGATTTTACCTTATATTTTCTGGTTAAGTCACTCTTCCTATACTCGTTATATGTGAGAGGATTGATGTAAAAGGGAAACAAATTGCTCACAGATGATATAACAAGAAAGAAAGGCACTTTCAAAAAATTTCTTTTGAATATGATCCCATGAAAGGAATGCTACTACTTGAATGCAAGAACAAGTGACACCATATGCTCATACTGCATTCAAATCTCCACATATCGATATAAACACAACAAACAAGATCAAAAGGTCTTTATGAAGATTGTAATGGGGCCAAGGGGTTAGGGGTTAAAGAAAGAATGGATATGGATAACATAAGGTTCTTGAAGAAATAGTAGAAGCATGCAATGATGTCAGAGACATAAGAACTTGTATCACCATCAAGGCTTAAAAATCATATAAGTACCGAGAAAGTACATACACTCAATGACCGATTTGAACATTATTGACCATACTTCAACAATCAATACATGAACGGTCAGGGCATTAACAATTCAAACACAATGCCGATTTTTTTTTCTCCTTTTTGTTTTTTTTTTCTTTTTTTTTCTGGTGCACACTCCGAACCATGTACAATTCTTATCTTTTTTTTTTCTTTTGAACATTCCCCCAAACTTGCTCTTTTAACGCCCCTTGATTCACAATTAAGTCTCTACAAATTTTGCTTCACTAATCTTTAAGAAAAAGGGTAAGGATGAAAGTGTTTAGGCTAGGTGAGAAAAATGAGGGTTATGAAACAAAAGCGCTTAAACAAAGGCTCAACAAGGGTTTACCTAGAGGAAAGTATATCATGGGTCAAAGGCCATTTGGCAGTGGTGGCAATCTAGGTGCCTTAATCATCTCAAGTATGTCATGCAAATCAATTCAATGCCTCAAAAAGAAATTAGTACCAGTTCTAGCATTTAGTTCCAATGATGATAAGCAATTCAAGTAGCAACCAAGCAAAGAAAGATAAGATCATACAACAACTTAATTGATAAGAAAGTGGTAGATTAAACAAATACAACTCTCTCAAACAAAGGATAAAGGCTCAAAAGCTCACAAAAGGGTTGTATTGAGCTTCATTCAATTAAGCATGTTATGGGTACCACTTACTCGGGTGATTACATGTGATTTTGCATATGATAACCATGAATAATTTAGTATTAACCAAAGAATAATTTCAGACCTTGAATCATGCTTAGAAATCATCTTAAAGTCATGCAATTTAAAACCAAATCTCATTAGTGTGTTGGAAAGAAACCTAAGACACAAACAAACACAATAACTACCCAAAGAACACTACTAAAACCGACACAAACTAAGGCAAAAACAAACTTAAATCTAACATTGTCCTCAATGTTTGAAAGTTAAAGTATAAACAATGAAGCATTTAAGGTTGAAAGTTAAAGTATAAACAATGAAGCATTTAAGGAAGGAGAAACAAGCGACGACACATACAAAGAAAATAAAATAAAATAAAACAAAACAAAACAAACGAAGGCAAAGTTAATGACAAAGAAGGACAGGGGGTGAGAGAAAGCAAATCTGATTGTCAGTGGTTGTAGAGTGCCAAAACTGTCATCATCATCTTCACACGGGTTGCCTCCCAACTTCCCTTTAGGTTACCTCCCAAGTAGTGCGAATTTTATAGTCTTCAGCCGGACTGTTGGACTCTCATGCAATGTATTGAACAGGTTGGAGAGTCACATCCTCCTCTCTAGGCTCAAAACTCATCTTAATATAGGCCTTTACTCTGTGCCCATTCACCATGAATGTCTGACTCTTCTCTTTGCTATGAACCTCCAAAGCTCCATGAGGGAAAACTTTTGTAACAACATAAGGACCGTACCACCTAGACTTGAGCTTACCAGGGAAAAGTCTCAATTTTGAATTGTAGATCAACATCTTCTGTCCCACATGAAACTCCTTCCTAACTAGCCGCTTATCATGATACGCCTTGGTCCGTTCCTTATACAACTTAGCATTCTCATATGCATTATACCTCAACTTTTCAAGCTCATTCAGCTGTAACTTCCTCTTGTCACCTGCTAGTTGCATATCATAGTTGAATTTCTTAATAGCCCAATATGCTCTATGCTCCAACTCCACTGGTAGGTGACATGCTTTCCCAAAGACTAGACGATATGGGAACATGCCAATGGGGCTCTTGGACGCAGTCCGATATGCCCACAATGCATCATTCAAGTGTAGAGACCAATCCTTCCTTCTAGTATTCACTGTCTTCTCTAGGATGCTTTTGATCTCTCTATTGCTTATCTCCACTTGACCACTGGTTTGAGGATGATATGGAGTGCCAACCTTATGTGTGATCCCATATTTCTTCATTAAGGGAGCAAAATCCTGGTTGTTGAAGTGGCTAACTCCATCACTAATTATTGCCCTAGTAAAGATGTTATCCTGCAAGAACTTCACAACAACTTTGTGATCATTAGTTTTTGAGGGGACAGCCTCGACCCATTTAGATACATAATCCACACCCACAAGAATATATAAATAACCAAATGAGTTAGGAAATGGACCCATGAAGTCGATACCCCACACATCAAAGAGCTCCACCACTTGAATGTTTTGCAATGGCATCTGATTTCTAGAAAAGATGTTCCCTGTCCGTTGGCATCTGTCACAAGAGCTGCAAAACCAAAAAGCATCTTTAAACACATTAGGCCAATAAAACCCAGATTGTAAGACCATAAGTGCTGTTCTCTTCGCTCCAAAGTGTCCTCCACATGCAAACTGATGACAATGTTGGAGAATGCTCATATGCTCCTCCTCTGGAACACACCTTCTGATAATTTGATCTGGACAAAATTTGAACAAGTAGGGCTCGTCCCAATTGTAACAACTCGGAATTTCAATTATTGGATTTACGTAAATTATTTATGTAAAATGATGATTTTACCCTTGCTTGTTAAGGGCGTGGAAATAAAATTTTGTTTTGGAACATTTTAGGTGGTGTTTTAGATACCGTTGCGTAGGTCTCGAACTCAAGAGTTCGTAGACAGGCGGCATGCGAGAAACGGAGTTAGTGTACGAAAGTTATGGGTCTAGATGTGCAAGGGCATTTTGGTAAATTTGGCTTGGGAGTAGATATTTTTAACCCCCAAAACCTTTACTTCATCTTCATTTCATCAATTCATTATCATCATCCTCATTCTCTCTGTGAAACACGCACCCACTCGAACCCGTGAGAAAACACCCCAAAACCCACAAAGTGAACTTTTGATTCAAGGCTTTAACTTCCATTTTTGATCCACTAATCGTATTCTACTCCTTCCCACGATCACAACCATACCAACCATCGAATGAGAGGACCACGGGGGAAGCCGAACCGAGTATAGGAAGTTTCGGATCTTCCAATTGATTTTTTGGCTTACACAGGTACGTGTTTGTGGTTTTGAGGTCATATATGGATTCTTAGGTTTGAGTAGATAGATTTAGACATAAAATTTGTGAAAAATGGTTGAGTTTTGAGGAAGTTATAAAAGCTTGAAGTTTCGGCCGGAAATAGGGGATTCCGGTGAAACCAGGCGGTGGCGCTGGAAGCCGGTCGTCTTCTCCGGCGAGTCACCGGTGACCGATCGGGTTGAGTGACCGGTTGGGTTGAGTGAACCGATTGGGTTGAGTGAACCAGTCGGGTTGAGTGAATCGGTCGGGTTGAGTTGGACCGGGTTGGACCGGTCCAGGCGCGTGGGCACTGTAGCAGGCGCGTAACCGGCGCGTGACCGGCGCGTGACCGACACGTGACGGCGCGTGGACGCGTATTCTGACCTTCCGTCGGCGCGTGGGGCCGAGTCTGAGGTCACGGTGGCGCATGACAGCTAGTTTTTGACATTCAGGATCTGTTGGCGCAGGTTTTGGGTCGATCGGACGTCGTTTACGGGTTGTTTTGGGCGTTTGAAGTTGTTGCGTTTTCAAGGCCAGCATAGGTAGACCTCCCGGGGTTTAGGGGGTTTATATTTAAGGTTCTTATTATTAGCTGGTAATCCCGATTATTAATTTGGACAGGCGATACTGCTCCAGGAACTTCAGGGGAGCGTACATTTCGGGATTGAGCTTGCTTGGACAGGTTTGTGAGCGGACTTTTGGTTTATAAACTATAATGCATGCATAAATGTATCTTTGATTTAAATACTGTTATGTATGGGTGCAATGAATTTCTGGAATTTAGAAATGATGGTGGACACATGTTTTCCAATATTTCAGTGAAAGTATGTTTTGAGAAATGGCCTGGTTTTTGTACTCGATTTTGATATCGTTTTGACGTGGTAACTATTTGAGCCTGTGATTTGGGTTTAGACCCGTAATTATGATATTACTGGTTTTGGCCATAAAATGACTTTTCAAAGAATTTGGCTTAGGCCAAGAAACAAAGATTTCAAAATACGGATTTGGTTCACTGGTTTTCTGTCCCGATGGTTACAGTTGCTCTGACTGGTGTTGAGGGGTTTTGCTCCGCTGGTTGTTGAGGGTTCTCCGACCTTGGTGTTGAGGGGTTTTGCTCCGCTGGGTCGCGAGGCTGTCTACGCGTAGTACAGATTTTAACACATCTCAAGGGATACCCTGGTGTGTTGTGGATATGTCGGGAACAGTCGATTTGAGATATTATGTGTCCAGGTTGAATTAAATGATTTTAAACTCCGTTGGGGAGGATTTTCAAACCAAACTGTGGACCACGAGGTATTTTCATTATACAGATTTTATGTGAGTCCAACTAAGTGGTTTTAAAGAGAAATGGAATTCAGATGGTTTCAAATAATGTTTTAATCATAAACTGTTTTATGTGATGCATGCATGGTTTTATTCGTGGAGGGGGAAAATGTAAGATTTCCTCGAAAAATGATTTATAAATGATTATTTTTGTCCACTCACAACTTTGTGTTTTAAATCCCCTCCAGGCTGTTGAGTTGAGTTGACGTGGGCAGATTCTGAGGCGGAGGCATTAGTTTTACAGCTGCGCTTTGTACCTAAACTTTGAGTAGGATATCTAATTTTGTATTATTTATCCTACCTAGATGCTCTGATGATATATTTTGGATGGTTGTTGTCTATGGGAATTTGGAGTTTTTTAAATCCCTTGTTTAGAGCGAGTGTTCTCCGTTATGAGATGTCCTCAGGGGGACAAGGTGCTATTAGCCACTTTTCTGCTAGGTGGGTCCGCTTATCATTGGTGGAACGCATTAGAGCTATCAGGCTGGGATGTCAGTACAATTATCTAGGCGACTTTTCGGGAGCAGTTCCTTGAGAAATTTTACCCTTGCTCGTACCGAGATGCCAAAGAGGCTGAGTTCTTACACTTACAGCAGGGAGATATGACAGTGGCTCAATTTGAGCAGAAATTCATAGAATTGGCTCATTTTTCACCGGCTCTGGTGGCAACCGAGAGGGACAAGCGACGCAGATTTGAAAATGGACTGAGGGGCGAACTTCGGTCAGCGATAACGGCTACAATTCATACTTCCTTGAGAGCCGTGTCTAACGCGGCAGCTTGTGTAGAGTTGAGCATGGGTTTGCCAGTCCAGTAACAGTTTAGTGGTTCCAGGCGACACCAAGATCGCTGGGATATTGGAGCCTCTAGTTAGGGACCGTCCAAGAGAGGCAGTTTCAGTTCTGGATCTACTGGGGGTGCGGGATCCGGATCATGCAGTGGCGTAGCCAGACAGGCACCGCAGTCATCCGCTCGTTCTAGTGGTGCTTCAGTGCAGTCAACTGGAAGACTGAGTGGCAGCTCCGGTGGGACTGCATGTTACTTATGTGGGGAGATTGGTCACATAAGGAAATTTTGTCCACATCGTAATCCGGGCAGTAGTTCCTGGGGGCGGGGTGGTACTGAACAGAGGCAGAGGACAGTTCAGACGTCTGGTATTGTAGCTGGAAGCTAGAGTCAATCCAGTGGGGCCAACCGGGCCAATTGGACGAATAGGGCCAGTGGGTCCAACAGGGCTAGACGCAGACAGTGGGGCCGTGGTTGATCTTTGGATATACAAGCCCGAGTTTTTGCTATGTTGCAACATGAGGCCCGAGCAGCACCAGAGGTGGTCACGGGTACGTTATCTATTTTTAACCGTGATGCTTATGTTTTGATAGATCCTGGGGGCGACTTATTCTTTCATTTCTCGGAGTTTTACATTGTTTGCTGATAGAGAATTGTCTCCGATTGGTTGGGACATGGGTATTAGTACTCCTACTGGGAATATGTTAGTAGCGAATCTCGTGATTCGTAGTTGTCCAGTGTTAGTGGAAGGTCATGCATTAGAGGCAGATTTAATCCCCTTAGATATTTTTGATTTTGATGTGATTTTGGGGATGGATTGGTTGACTATGCACCATGCCTCTATTGATTGTTATGACAAGAGAGTGGATTTCCGGAGTCCAGGTTTACCAGAACTTACGTTTAGGGGAGATCGTATGGTACTACCTTGTGGAGTGATATCAGCTATGACCGCTTAGAAATTATTGAGGAAAGGTTGTGAGGGTTACTTGGCTCATGTGTTTAATTCTCGGGATACTCCGATGAGAGTGGAGGATATTCCAGTGGTGAGTGAGTTCTCTGATGTGTTTCCAGAGGATCTTCCGGGATTTCCACCTCACCAGGAGATTGAGTTCACCATAGAGCTTTTACCAGGTACTCAACCTATCTCACAGGCACCGTACAGAATGGCACCGACAGAATTGCAAGAGTTGAAGACTCAGTTGCAGGACTTGGTGAATATGGGATTTATTTGCCCAAGTGTTTCACCTTGGACTGCACCAGTGTTATTTGTGAGGAAAAAGGATGGTGATCTGAGGTTATGTATCGACTACCGGCAGCTAAACAGGGCTACGGTGCGGAATAAGTATCATCTGCCAAGGATAGATGATTTGTTTGATCAACTTAAGGGGGCAACATATTTTTTGAAAATTGACCTTCGATCCGGGTACCATCAGTTGAGGATAAAGGAAGGGGATGTTCAGAAAACAGCTTTCAGGACTCGTTATGGTTATTATGAGTTCCTGGTGATGCCCTTCGGGTTGACTAATGCCCCAGCAGCATATATGGCTTGATGAACAGGGTGTTCCAAAAGTATTTGGATCGGTTTGTGATTGTGTTCATCGATGGCATCTTGGTGTATTCAAGGAGTGCCAAGGCACATGAGAAGCACTTAAGGTTGGTGTTGAATATGCTTAGGAAAAAGCATTTGTTTGCCAAGTTCAGTAAATGCCAATTTTGGTTGACAGAAGTTGGATTCTTAGGTCATGTGATTCCGGTTGAGGGTATCAGCGTAGATCCCCAAAAGGTTGAGGCAGTGGCAAACTGGGAGCAACCGAGGACAGTGACAGAGGTGAGGAGCTTTCTGGGTTTGGCAGGATATTATCGATGGTTCGTAGAAGGATTTTCTACGATAGCAGGCCCGTTGACTTGGTTGACTAGGAAAGGAGTCAAGTTTGACTGGGGAGCTGATTGTGAACAGGGATTTCAGGAGCTGAAGAGGAGGTTGACTTCTGCTCCAGTATTAACCCTTCCTGATGATACTGGGGGATTCGAGGTGTATGGTGATGCATCATTGCGGGGTATAGGCTGCGTGTTGATGCTGCATGGGAAGATGATAGCGTATGCTTCTAGACAACTTAAATCCCATGAGTTGAATTACCCCACACATGATTTGGAGTTAGCTGCAGTGGTGCATGCACTAAAAATCTGGCGACATTATTTGTACAGGGAGACGTGTCGGATCTTCACCGACCATAAGAGTTTAAAGTACTTGTTCACCCAAAAGGACCTAAATCTGAGGCAGAGAAGATGGCTTGAGCTAATAAAGGATTTTGATTGTACTATAGAGTACCATCCAGGGAAAGCCAATGTTGTGGCGGATGCCTTGAGCAGGAAATCCATGGGTTCTTTGGCCCATTTATACACAATCTACCTACCATTGTTGTTAGAGTTCCGTAGAGCGGGGATTGTATTTGACATGGATAACCAGGGGGCTTTATTGGCTAGTTTCCATGTGAGGCCTGTTCTGATTGATCGGATTATTGAGAGGACAATCTAGGTTTTGGAGGATATGATGAGAGCTTGTGTACTGCAGTTTAAAGGGAACTGGGATTCACACCTGGCTCTGATGGAATTTGCTTATAATAATAGTTATCAGTCAAGTATTGGGATGTCTCCTTTCGAGGCACTGTATGGGAGGCAGTGCAGGACACCGTTATGCTGGAATGAAGTGGGTGAAAGGAAACTGTTAACACCAGAGTTAGTGGATACGACTGAGGAAAAGATAAGAATCATCAGAGAAAGGTTGAAGACAGCTCAGGATCGCCAGAAGAGCTATGCAAACCGTCGAACCAGAGATCTTGAATTTGAGATTGGAGACTGGGTGTTCTTGAAATTATCTCCTTGGAAGGGAGTGCTACGTTTTGGTAGACGAGGAAAACTGAGTCCTCACTACATAGGGCCGTATGAGATTTTGGAAAGGAAAGGACCAGTGGCATATCGTCTTGCTTTACCATCGGAATTATCCAGAGTTCATAATGTTTTCCATGTATCCTTGCTCCGGAAATATCTGTTTGATGAGTCTCATGTATTGGAAGAGCAGCCACTTGAGCTGAAGGATGATTTGACCTTTGAGGAGCAACCAGTGCAAATTTTGGATTGGAAGGAGAAGGTACTGCGCAGAAAGAGTATTCCTCTAGTTAAAGTGTTGTGGAGGAATCATAATGTGGAGGAAGCCACGTGGGAAACTGCAACTTTAATGCGGGCACAGAATCCTCATTTGTTCCAAGGGTAGAGTTGAATTTCGAGGAAGAAATTTCTTAAGGGGGGTGGATTGTAACAACCCGGAATTTCAATTATTGGATTTACGTAAATTATTTATGTAGCAGGCGCGGGACCGGCGCGTGACCGGCACGTGATGGCGCGTGGACGCGTGACGACGCATGGACGCGTGTTCTGACCTTCCGTCGGCGCGTGGGGCCTAGTCTGAGGTCACGGTGGCGCGTGACAGCTAGTTTTTGACGTTCAGGATCTGTTGGCGTAGGTTTTGGGTCGATCGGACGTCGTTTACGGGTTGTTTGGGGCGTTTGAAGTTGCTGCGTTTTCTAGGCCAGCATAGGTAGACCTCCTGGGGTTTAGGGGGTTTATATTTAAGGTTCTTATTATTAGCTGGTAATCCCGATTATTAATTTGGACAGGCGATACTGCTCCAGGAACTTCAGGGGAGCTTACATTTCGGGATTGAGCTTGCTTGGACAGGTTTGTGAGTGGACTTTTGGTTTATAAACTATAATGCATGCATAAATGTATCTTTGATTTAAATACTGTTATGTATGGGTGCAATTAATTTCTGGAATTTAGAAATGATGGTGGACACATGTTTTCCAATATTTCAGTGAAAGTATGTTTTGAGAAATGGCCTGGTTTTTGTACTCGATTTTGATATCGTTTTGACGTGGTAACTATTTGAGCCTGTGATTTGGGTTTAGACCCGTAATTATGATATTACTGGTTTTGGCCATAAAATGACTTTTCAAAGAATTTGGCTTAGGCCAAGAAACAAAGATTTCAAAATACGGATTTGGTTCACTGGTTTTCTGTCCCGATGGTTACAGTTGCTCTAACTGGTGTTGAGGGGTTTTGCTCCGCTGGTTGTTGAGGGTTCTCCGACCTTGGTGTTGAGGGGTTTTGCTCCGTTGGGTCGCGAGGCTGTCTACGCGTAGTACAGATTTTAACACATCTCAAGGGATACCCTGGTGTGTTGTGGATATGTCGGGAACAGTCGATTTGAGATATTATGTGTCCAGGTTGAATTAAATGATTTTAAACTCCGTTGGGGAGGATTTTCAAACCAAACTGTGGACCACGAGGTATTTTCATTATACAGATTTTATGTGATTCCAACTAAGTGGTTTTAAAGAGAAATGGAATTCCGATGGTTTCAAATAATGTTTTAATCATAAACTGTTTTATGTGATGCATGCATGGTTTTATTCGTGGAGGGGGAAAATGTAAGATTTCCTCGAAAAATGATTTATAAATGATTATTTTTGTTCACTCACAACTTTGTGTTTTAAATCCCCTCCAGGCTGTTGAGTTGAGTTGACGTGGGCAGATTCTGAGGCGGAGGCATTAGTTTTACAGCTGCGCTTTGTACCTAAACTTTGAGTAGGATATCTAATTTTGTATTATTTATCCTACCTAGATGCTCTGATGATATATTTTGGATGGTTGTTGTCTATGGGAATTTGGAGTGTTTTAAATCTCTTGTCTAACAGGTGGAAACTAGTTATTTAAATCCCTAAGAGGAAATTCTGCCGAACTCTTGGTAGAAATCTCATAAATTATTTTTAAGGATTAAAGGGTAATTTGGGAACTTTTCCTTAGGTTGTCAGACGGGACAGGATTTTTCCCGGGTTTCGAGGGGAAATTCGGGACGGGTCCTGACACCAATAGTAGTGCCTAGACACAGACACTAATTGCTTCCTTTCTTGGCTAGACATACCTAGAGGGAAAACCTTAGTAGTTATACAATTAACAATATCTACATACCATGGAAGTTATAAATCAATTGCAAATAACAGCTCATCTGGAAAGTTTTCACTCAAGGGAAGTTTGTTCCCTTCTTCATCATGAAGTAACCTGGACAAGTGATCTGCAACCACATTCTCACTACCCTTCATGTCCTTAATCTTAAGATCAAATTCTTGTAGTTAGAGCACCCATCTAATCAACCTAGGCATAACATCTTTCTTATCAAACAAAAATCTCAAAGCAGCGTGATCAGAAAAAACAATAACTTTAGAACCAATCAAGTAGGACCTAAATTTCTCTAAACCAAATATAACAGGTAACCATTCTTTTTCAGTAGTAGAATAATTAAGATGAGCATCATTCAAAGTTTTAGAAGCATAATAAATAGCATGAGGTACCTTGTTAACTCTTTGACCTAGAACAACTCCCAGAGCATAATCACTGGCGTCGCACATGAGCTTGAATGGGAGGTTCCAATCAGGTGCCATCATAATGGGTGCAGATGTGAGTAGCTCTTTCAATGTGTTAAAGGAATTCATGTATTTTTCTGTCCACACAAACTTAACATCTTTAGATAATAATGCACAAAGAGGTCTAGACATTTTAGAGAAATCTTTTATGAATCTTCTGTAAAACCCTGCATGCCCAAGAAAACTTCTCACACCTTTCACAGATGTAGGAGGAGGTAATTTTGATATGATGTCAATCTTTGCCTTGTCCACCTCAATGCCCCTGCTAGATATTACATGACGTAAAACAAGACCTTGTTGTACCATGAAATGGCACTTCTCCCAATTCAGCACTAGGTTGCATTCCTCACATATTTTCATAACAAGCTGCAAATGGTTAAGACAATCATCGAAGTTAGAACCAAAAACAAGGAAATCATCCATAAATACCACAATAAAAATCTCCACCATGTCTGAAAATACGCTCATCATGCACCTCTAGAATGTGGCAGGTGCATTACACAAACCGAATGGCATCCTTCTATATGCAAATGTGCCAAAGGGGCATGTGAGCGTGGTCTTCTCCTGGTCTTCTGGTGCTATAGCAATCTGATTATAATCACTATAACCATCTAGAAAATAGTAATGACTATGACCTGTTAACCTTTCTAACATATGATCAATAATGGGAAGAGGAAAATGATCTTTTTTGGTTTCATTGTTGAGCTTTCTGTAATCAATGCAGACTCTCCAACCTGTGGTGAGCCTGGTAGGAACAAGCTCATTCTCTTCATTCTTCATCACTGTGATTCCACTCTTCTTAAGCACAACATGAACTGGACTCACCCATTTGCTATCTGAGATAGGGTAGATGATGCCAACATCTAAGAGCTTAAGAACCTCTGCTCTCACTACTTCCTTCATGTGTGGGTTAAGCCGTCTTTGAGCATCCTTGTTAGGCTTTGCATTATCTTCAAGGAGGATTATGTGCATGCACTTGGATGGACTTATGCCTTTGATGTCGGCATCTTGCTCCACCAAACTCAAGTTTGCAGCGACTATCACTGGTAATGTCTGGTTCTCTCCCAATTAAGCATACTTCAATTGTTCAGGTAGTTGCTTCAATTCTAGATTTGGTGCCCTAACAATAGAAGGGACAAGAGCAATATTAGTAGATGTAAGAGTTTCAAAGGGAGGTACATACTTACTTGGATAAGGCTTAGAAGCCTCAAGAGAATGCACATCTTCATGGAGGTCTATCTCTGTAACATCACATCCACGTTCATAATTCAGCGTTGTGAGGTTGTGGGTTATGGATGCCTCCAAAGGGTCAATGCTATGTACCTGAAACACTTGCTCAACAACACTTCATACCACATCAATCTTGAAACAATCATGGTTATCATGTGGCAATTTGATAGTGTCGGACAACATGAATTCTATCTTCTTACCATTAACTTTCATGCGTATAGTACCCTTTTTCACACTTATCTTCGTATCAACAGTTACCATAAAGGGTCTACCAAGAATAATAGGGAATGAAGATGGCATAGGGGAATCTTCCATATCCATAACAATAAAATCAGCAGGCAAAATAAATTCATTTACCTGAACCAAAACATCCTCTAATATACCTCTAGGTATTCTAATGCTTCTATCTGCCAATTGCAATATAATTGAGGTTGGTTTGAGCTCCCCCAGCCTCAACTCCTCATAAACGGTATAAGGCATCAAGTTAATGCTTGCTCCTAAATCAAGCAAAGCACGTTCAAACATACGATCACCGACCTTACAAGGAATAGTAAAACTACCTGGATCTTTTAGTTTAAGTGGTAGCTTTCTCAATAAAACCGCACTTACCTCCTCAGTCAATGCAACTTTCTCATGTTCCTGAAACTGTCTTTTGTTTGTACAACAATCCTTTAAAAACTTAGCATAAGATGGAATATGTTTAATTGCATCAAGTAAAGGAATGTTGATTTCTACTTTTCTCAAAGTTTCAAAAATATCAAGAAGATGTTTTTCTTTGTTTTGCTTAACTAACCTTTGAGGGAAGGGTGGCAATATCACCTTCTCCTTCTCACCTACCTTTGTGGCCGGAGGTGGTTCAACATTTTCTGGTTCTTTCTCATCTGTCCCTACCTTGTTGTCAACTACCTTGCCACTTCTAAGGATTGTCACAGCCTTGAGCTGCTCCTGGCCTCCTGGATTAGGTATGGTTTGTGATGGAAACTCTCCTTTCTTCCTCTCACTTAACTTCTTTGCCATTTGCCCAACTTGTGCCTCCAATCTTTGAATAGCTTGGCTAGTTGTTGCCTCTAGTTTTTGAATGTTCTGACTAGTTAGAGCATTTGTCTGTTGTTGTGCAGTCAAGAATTGGAGTATGGCACCTTCCAGATTATTCTTCTTCTGGTCAGTATTTGGTTGTGATGAAGCATGATAATTATTTCCCTGCTGGAAGTTCTTCTGCTGCCCTTATGGATTAAGCACATTCTGACTGTTGCTCCAAGAGAAATTTGGGTGGTCTTTCCATCCTGGATTATAAGTGTTCGAATATGGGTTGTTCTTGGGATGATAGTTGTTTTGCCCCACATAATTTTCTTGCTCATGATCTGTAAAACAAGACATAGGACAAGTCTCAGTAGTATGAGTAGAATGAGAACATATAGCACATACCTAGACTTTAGCAACTTGTTGAACTTGATAGATGTTCTGAGCTGACATTGTTTTCACCAGCATATCTAACATCTTCTCCATTGCTGCCATTTGATTCTGGACTCCACCGTTTGTGCTAACTTCATAAACACCTTTACTTTTTACTCCTTGTCTCGCTCTTGATGAGAATTGCTAAGAATTTTCACTTAGGGTCTCAAATAGCTCAATGGCTTCATCACTGCTCTTTCCAATAAGCACACCTCCACAAGCTGAATCAACAAGACTTTTGTTAATATCATTTAAACCTTCATAAAAAGCTTGCACCTGATCGTCTTGAGATAGATTGTGGTGTGGACACTTGAGAAGCAACTCCTTGAAATGCTCATGTGCCTCAAAGAAAAGATCTCCATCCTTCTGTTGGAAGGCTTGAATCTCCCTCTTGAGTTGTCGGCTGGGAAAAACTTCTTAAAAAATTTAGTGGTCAATTGTTCCCAAGTAGTAATGGAACCTGCAGCCAGAGAATTCAACCACAACTTAGCATTATCTTTTAAGGAGAAAGGAAAGAGAATTAACCTGATTCCTTCTGGAGTTAAGCCCTGGATGTTCTGAGTCTTGCAGAGATCGAAGAAATCCCTAATGTGCAAGTATGGATCCTCAGAAGGTGTGCCTCTGTAGTGTGGCACCATGTTAAGCAATTGAGGTGATAAATTGAAGCTGCCTTGCACAGTTGGTTGGTAGGAAATGCATGATTCTGATCTTTCTCCTTCTTCAAAATCTTCTCTTTGTGTGTTAAGTTTTGCCCTCTCAGCTTGCTTTCGAAGACGTCTACGAGTTCGTTCAATCTCACGATTGTAAACACCAACCGCTAAATTTTGGGATCGACGACCTTCCATAAACAAAATTCAACCTGTAAAAGAAATCCAAAAATCAATTTCAGCACAAACTAGTTACACAATCCCCGGCAACGGCGCCAAAAACTTGTTGCACAAATAGGAACCTAAAAAGTACGCAACTATATGCACGTTTTAACTCGTAAGTGCACAAGATCAGACAAATAGTATAGAAAGCAAATACGAGATCATTTCCACGAGGATTGGATTAATATGTGTTTTAAATTGATTTCCTAGAACTACTAACTAAATGGCACAAACTAAGAATGCAGAAGTGAAAGCAAACCCTAAAAAAAAAACTTATTTCAAACCCTAAGATTTCTAATCAAAGTTTATGTGCAATACACAAAGGCACTCGGTGTTCAAAATGATGATTTTAAGATGATTTTGAAAACTAAAAATTTCGAAACAAAATATTAAAAACAGCGTTTGATTAAAAATAGAATTGGATTAAGGTTAAAACAATGAGAAACCCAATTAGGGATTTGATGTTCACCGCTAATCATCTTCCTTAAGCAAACGGCATGCACAATGCTGCAAAACAGAATTTAGATGCTCATGTTTATCAACCTAAAGGCATGATGATATTTACTCTTTAAATTATTGATTTCCCTAAGCAACAAATTAGGCATGGGTATCTACGCTAACTCTTTTCATTCTTAAAGTGTTTAGCATGGTATCTACTAAGTTGCCCTTTAAGAACGCATAACACAATGGAAATCGACAAACACACAACTCCTAGAACATGGTATCTATTCTAGTTATTTATGATGATTAATTTCAAGACCTCATAACTAGTTCTTTTGTTACTCTCATAGGCACAAGATTCGGTCATCTAAATTTGCCTATGTAACAAACTCAATACACAGCATGCATATGGTGATCAAGCATAACATAACGTATGTATAGAGTAAAATATAATCTTAAATTAATCAATTAAGCATCACAAAAGTAGTTTACAGCAAAGACATATCAAAATCCTTAAAGAAACATGATCAGGGCTTCAATCGAGCCCTAACTAAAGTACTTAGTTACCCATAATTTAAATAGACAGCAAGAACATACAAAACAAAAAATAAAAAGAGGAAGACGATACCTCTTTGATGATGTGTTGGTCAGCCATAGTGATTTGATGATGCCTTGACGTTCCTCCTTGCTTCCTAAGCCTTTTAGACCTTGGAACCTTGTGTGAGAGAGCTGTCCCCATTTTTTCCAGATTGAGGGAGACAGAAACGTTGCTGCCAAGGGTGAGGGAGAGCTGGAGACATTCTCCCAAAAAATGAGGGAGAGACAGAAACGCTGTTGCCAAGTCCAAGGTGTGGGCGTTGTTGTAAAGTGAGGTGAGGCACCGAGAAGTCCCTGCTGCCGAATTGAGGGGGATTGAACGCTTCTCAGCATGAAGAGAAAGAAGAAATGTTACTGCCAAAGTATGGAGAGAGGGAGCCGTTACTGCCAAAGTATGGAGAGCTCTTTTGTGCGTTCTTGTTGTGTGCGAGTTAATTCGCTACCAAGTGTGTGCCTGGCCCTTGGCTGCTCCTCCATTCTCTTTATTTTTTTAATCTTCCTTCCTCTAATTAAAACGCTTCCTCCCATAACCCTAATAAACTGGGCCTCTAGTCGTCCAAGCCTGATAAAGATTAAAAAACTTGAAATAGAAGGAATGCTGAATTCCCGCGCAGCCTGACCTTTCTGTACTAAAACGGTCATAACTCCTTCTAGAAAATTACAATTCATGAACCGTAAAATTCTCTAGAAACTAGACTTCCGTATCTTTCCAACAAAATATGGTCCATCAGCTAGTTCTTCCTGAGAAGGTGCAGTTAATTCCGAGAAGTTCACACATGTGCTTAAGTCAGTTTCAAAGTTTTTTCTTTAAATTTCCAAAACAGCAACTAATTAACTTCTTTTGTAACTTTGTTCCAAATATCCTACAAAACACAAAAACAAGCTAAGTATTAAGAAAGCATAGGAAACATTCTAAGAAAAGTATAAGAAAACAAGATAAAACGTCGCATAAATATGCTCCTATCAATGCTGGTTGGAGAGAATTGAGATGGTACATCATAGAAATATTTGGGACTTGCATGACCGAGATCATGAAGAAGATGGGGAAATAGACGATGACCAAAATGTTTACTAAGAGGATTCCTCAGCATCCACGACAAACGTTAATGAAGTACGGACCGACGACGTCATCCAATAATCATTTTTGAGATTGGACGTCCCACCAGTTGCGATTGATTCACTATTTATTGATCTCGGGCCCTTACAACCAATTCACAGTGATACTGAGGAAACAAGTAGAGTAAGTAGCTCGGATAACGAGAGTGATTGGGAATTTGAGACTGAATCCGACACAGATTGAAAGTTGTATAGAAATGAATTCAGTTATGTAATATCAATGTTCCAATCAATAAAATTAATATTATAAATGTTTCAATTAATCTATTAAGTTATGTTTTTATAATGTTAAGTGTTGGATAAAATAGACAACATAAATATGACGCCTATTCTAAACATAAAAGGTGAATACAAGCTTGAAATACCCCAAAATATGCCAAAAATCTCGCAAAACAAGTGAAAATAGGTTCAGAAATGTTTTCGGTGGACGCTGGCCGAAACATTAGATGAAATTTGATGGTCAAACTACCAATTAGCTAGGATGCATATTCGGCGCGCGTGTACTGAATATGGGACATCTTTGCCCGATGAAGTAAACAAGTTCGTCGGGAAGAGATGTCCCATATTCAGTACATGCTCACTGAATATAGGACATCTTTGCTCGACAAAGTAGACAAGTTTGTCTGGCAACATGTAACAGACATTTCATCGGGCAAAAATTAACATATTTTTACATTAACTTACTAAACAGCGGTTTTAAATACACTGCAAAATGAATCAGCCGGGAGTAGGTAACGGTGCGGGACAATTCAACGGCTACATAACGTTTTTTGACGAACAAACGGCCTTAATTCCTCAAAACTTGACGATTTTCGACAGTGGACCTCCATGCATGTAAAACCACTAACTGAGCGGTCACGATCTTGAAATCCGATCGTTTGGATCCTCGTTGACCCATAACCTTCCAAAGACATATTGTAATATACTAAGTGTTTGAGGAATAAGCTGATTAGACGGGTTTAAATACACTGCGAAATGAATCAACTAATCTTAACCGTCCACATTTATTGTATGTACTCATAGATCGCCTACACCAAAAATTAGCCAATTTCGAATTCCTGGGAGCAGGTAACTATGCACCATGATTCGACGGTTACATAATGTTTTTTGACGATAGGACGACTTTAACTCCTTCAAACCTGACGATTTTCGACGGTGGAGCTCCAGGCACGTAAAACCACAATTGTACGGCCACGATCTTGAAATTCAATCGTCGGGCTTGGTTTTTAAATTCCCCAAAATTTTTCCACTAAAATTAGCAAAAAAACTTTCTACATTTTGGCTATGAATATTTCCGCGAATTCTTTTTCGCGAAAAATGAAAATTTCCGCCAAAGTTTTCGCAAAAAATCAAAATTGCTACTTCACTTTGCCCGACGAATCTATAAAAGTTGCCCGACGAATTTTATTGCTTCTCTTTGGGCAAGGGTCTCCAGTAAGGGTTTAATATCACGCGACTTTCTTTTCTTCTTCCTTCTTCTTCCTCTCGGTTCTTCCGCATCCTCTCTACAAAAACCTCACAGACTCCCTCTCTCTCTCTCTCGCTCTCTCTCTCTCGCATATCCATCAGGAAGGATATGATGGTTGCGTTTTTTTTTTTTCAATTTATTTTTAATTGTGATTTTATTCAATTTTCTTATTTGGGTGTCTTGGGTTTTGTTTTTTTTGCAAGGATTGAAGAATGTACCTTTGGCTATTGGAGGAAGAAGAAGGTAAAATTATTGTTTTGAATTTATTGTTGGAAACTTCATATTGTTGAATTTTGGTTTTGGTTTTGAATTTATTGTTGGAATCAGCTTAGGGAAGAAACTTGATTGAAATTATGGAATGGGCTGTGTAGAAATTATCTTTTGAAAACTATGAATTTCATTGATAGGAGGTGAACAAAGGTAACCTGCCTCATTAAGCTGTGTAGAAATTATTGAATGGGCTGTTTTTTTTTTATCTAAAATAGAAATTCATTGAAGGATAATTTAGAAAAGTACATTCAGGGCCTAATATCCGATCAAGGGAAAGAGTATCCCACCCCAAACAAATAAACAACAGAAAAAGAAACACCTAGCTTCACTCTAACTTGCCCCACAAGAAAAGAAACATCAGCCCAGGCAAGAAACAAACCCCACTATTCTACCACCCCACCTGACTAACCCCCCTTGCTGCTAGAAACCCGCAGCACTTCCACACCCCCCCAACCCCCACCCCCCGCCCCCCCCCCCCCCCCCACATCCCCATGACTTGCTCTAGTCCCTATCAGCGGCTGCACCCGGGGAGGCGCCTCGCAGGCCGGCATTGGCAAGTCTATGCGCCACCTGGTTTGCCTCCCATTCTCTGAACTCCACCCGAGACTCCCCCAAATAGCTGAGCAACCAATTGATATTGGCGGACTGACTGCTCCAACACTCCGTGCCCCCCTTGAACGGCATGCTGAGAATCCACCACGATCATTAGTTTAGCTATGCCCAGTTACCTAACCAAAAGGAGCCCCTAGCAGATGGCCACCAATTCAACAGCCTCAACAGACAAACCCGGCAGTGCGGGTGCGGCAAAGCCTCCAACAATATCCCCCTCATGGTCACGAATGATGCCTCCCACATCCCTAGTTCTACCATCCTCCCCATGTCTCCATGACAATTCAACTTGAACCAGGGGGAGGCGGTTTCTGCCATCGAATTTGATTGCGAGGCTAGTGTACCTTGCTGTGATTCACTGAGTAGCTGAACAGCGCCTGTCTCTCCAGTAAGGTCTCCATCGTGAAGTCAAGGTTTGGTGCTTTGCCGCCATGTATAGCTTTGTTCCGTAGATTCCATACTTAATAGCAAACCCATACTAACTCCTCAAGGTATTCACCCTTCAAACCCTTACAAGCGGTAAAAAAGAGATCAACAAACTCCCCCTCCTTTGCATTAAACACAAACCTGCAGTTAAGTTTTTCCCTCAACTGTCAGCTAGTCTTACACCGCCATAGGGCATAGATAGTCGACTCCGGCTTTTTCCCACACCGAGTACAAAAAGGAGAAGATAGTAGTTTCTTACGATGAAGATTGACTGCAATTGGTAATATATTTTGACAGGCTCTCCACACAAATAACTTCATTCGATTAGGCACCCCCAAACCCCAAACCTTCTTCCAGAAACTAGCTGAGGCCTCCACGTTAGAAGAGCTTGCCTCCACAGGATGTTAGGCCTCAAACAACGATAGGGCTACCCTTTATCCTGATCTGACATTATATTGTCCATTTTTTGTGAAGCCCTAGAATAGCCCATCGACACTTCTTCGAGCTAAACCCAACGATATCGCCAAAATTGCTTCCACCTCCTCCGCATCAAAAACTTGATTAAGGAGGTCTATATTCCAACCACAATGCACCGAAAGAAGGTCAGCAACCCGTGCATCTCTAGGTAGAGCCCCAATATACCTAGGCCTAAATAGTGAAGGTTTAGAGATCCACCGGTCCTTGAACACCCTGATGCTCACACCATCCCCTACCCGGCGCCTTAACCCATCTTTAATGTCATATTTGCCCCACATTATAGCATGCCACACTCATGAAGGATTTTGACCTAACTTAGCATTCAACAGATCACTACTTCCTGAATAATACCGGGCCTTAATTATTTTAGAGACAATGGTATCTGGTCGTTCAATTAGCCTCCAAGCCTGTTTCGCCACTGTTGCTCTGTTAAAAGCCTCGAAGTTCTTGAACCCCAAACCCCCCAAACATTTTGGTTTATAGAGTTGTTGCCACCCCATCCAATGTATCCCCCTCTTGCCCTCCTTTCGTCACCAATATTTTGCAATGGCTGCCGAAAGTTCATGGCACAAACCTTGTGGGAGTTGGAAAACACTCATAGAGTATGTTGGCAAAGCCTGGGCCACTGCCTTAATAAGAACTTCTTTTCCAGCAGCTGACAGTAACTTTGTATTCCAAACTGAAAGTTTTGACCACAACGAATCCCTCACATGGCTAAAACATCCTCTTCTTACTACGCTGGGTCAACGTAGGTAGGCCCAAATAACGCTTGTGACATTCAACAATCCGGACCCTAAGCAACATCGCCAAAAGATGTTTCATAATAGGATTTGTGTTGGGGTTAAAACAAGCGGCAGACTTCTCAAAATTTATCTTCTGACCTGAAGCTCGCTCATAAGATTGAAGGATGCTAAGCAGATTCTTGCACTCTCTCATCCGGGCATTGCAAAAAAGCAAAATATCATTTGCGAAGAAGGGGTGAGACAACTCCAGTGCTCCAGGGGCAACTTTTACACCCCTTATTAGACGTCGAGATTGGGCTCTGGATAGCAACGCTAATAGGCCTTCAGCACAAAATAAAAATAAATATGGAGATAAGGGATCCCCCTGAAGAAGCCCACTACTTGGAGAGATAGGCCCCATAACTGTTCCATTCACTTTGACCTTATAAGAGACCGTAGTCACACATCCTATTCCGAGCTGAACCCACTGATCACTGAAACCAATCCGGCGCATAATCCCTGCCACAAAATGCCACTCCACTCTATCATATGCCTTCGACATATCCAATTTAAGAATCAGTTTCATAAAGAACGGGTCCAACCATACCATCAAAATCAAATTATGATAGTAAGACCCACAAGCCAATACGACAATACTAAAGCGGACAAAACAACACTAACAGCTAACAACCCACATTACTTAAATTATGCAAAATTACAAATCAAGCCCACAAAGCCCAAAACAACTAAAACCCTAACATCGCCTATAACCCTAAACATACTACCTCCACTAAAGAAACAGCCATCGTCGTCAAACCCATCACATATGGTATTGAAGAACATGTAGAGCATGGCGGATCTGAGGAAGGCTTGATCTCCAGCGATCCAATTGTGCATAAAAGAGAATAAAGGACAAAAAATCATAATCTAACTACTGTGACCAAAACCAATGGGAGATATTGCGGCAAACTCCTCCAACAACAAGGTAGAACAAGATTTAGGAAAAAAAAAATTTAAGGAAGATTTTGGGTAAAGGGATCGATTGAAAAAAATAGCAAAATAACATGATGACAAACTCAAATCTGAATATGGCTCATACCATACAGTCACCACAAAATGACTCTTATTACTAATCCAAAAGAAAAAGAGAAAAACGATTTATGGGAGGAGGCTCTTTAGTTTTCTTTTTCTTTGAGACTTGTCATATATATATATATATATATGTACCAAAAGGGACGGAAGCATGTGACTACTGATGTGACTGATTATAGATGAAGATTAGATCTTCTGTAAGGGAACGAATTATCTCAAGAACTTGAGGAATCAAGTAATAATTTAAATAGACAAAGAAAATGCAAATACTGTGGAAAATAATTATGAATATGAATAAGAAAATGGTTTGAAAATTTCTCATGCTCAAAATCATATGTGACTGAAATAACTTTGTTTTACTGATTTGAAACTTTGAAATCTTACATGAGAAATGACTAAGAAGAGCTTACTGGAGGTCTTCTGAAAAACTTAAGAAATCTTAAAACCATATATGAAAACTAAGAAGAAGGAAAGAATGTTGAAGTTGCAGTCCCCTGTAATGGGGAATGGGCTCTCTTTATATAGGTAGAGGCATCATGACATGAATGATTTTAATTTACTGTGACCGAAAGTTGATTCGTCGTTTACTGCGGCTAGAGGCCAATTTGTCAAAAGGGGCAGCGGCAGTACTATTCATGAATAGTACTTTATCGAGAAACTGTAGTAGCACGAGTCTGGATCTTTTGTTGCATAGATGACTTGTTGACTGTAACAGCACGAGACTGGAACTGTTGCTTCAGAGCTCACTAAGATCATATGGCTCGAAAGGATCTTGATTATCATGAAAATCGGACCAAAGAATCTTCTTCTTTTCCTTGGAGGGACAATACTGTTTACTGGATGATGGCTTTTTACTAGATGATAGGAGTTCGGCAGCAACTTGATTTCCCAAGGGGGAGGAAGAGGTTGACCGGTGGCTGCTATAGGAGGATGACTGGGTGGAACTCTTATCATGTTCTGAAACTTCATTTTGTTCGCCCAACTAGGTGGCACGAATCATGAGCATTCGGGCCATTTCTTTTAACTTAGCAGGTGACTTGTCTTCCAGGGAAAGCGTGGAGGAGGAAGAGGCAATGAACTTTGAAGGTTTTACTGTAGGCTCTTTCTTGACTGTTGACTTTGTGACTGAAAATTCTTGATGAACCTGGGAAATGATGCAATCATGATTAAATTTATCCCACCATTTTACTGAAAAGTGACGTACTAGAATGTCTTGGCAGATCTCATAATGCCACTTAAGAATCCACGGAACTTTGTACTTAGCCATGAAATGCATGAGAAGTGGGAATTCTCGATCTTCTTCACTGAAAGGATGGCGTTCACTAAAAAATTTGACTGTGCCTTGAAGGGTAGGAGGGAGGAGCCTGAGCATTGGTCCAAAATTAGACCACTATTTCAAGAACCATTTTGGGAAGGAACCTTTGAATTTACTGTCAACATTGATGAACAAGGAGTGACTGAAAGTCTCTGTTTGGTGGAGGAAAACTTTACTCCAAGCATCAACGTAATCAAAATAAGTGAATGGGATGTCGGAATTTGGAAGTTCCTGTCTGTCAAAGGGAGGTCGTTTCCATTGAGACAGACTGACTACTTTCAGAATGTATATGGAATGGTAAAGAATTGTACTGGGGTTATTTTTTCAGGGATGGCTTAAGATGAATAGAGGCAGTATGGAGAAGGTTCTCTATGTAAAACTTGATTGACTTTTTTGGATGAACTGGGGCAAAATGCCAATTTGGGGGGTAAATACTTTTGGCAATTGCTTCGGGGGATTTGAGTTGACTGAGAGAGGGTTCAATAAAAAAAAAATTTGTGATTGGGATCTTTGGGAATATATTGGGAAGATGGTAAAAAAGGAAGTGGGCTTGACTGTGGTCTGACTAAAGACTGGAAAGGGTCATAACTGGAAACAAGGGATGATAGATAGTTAGGCCTGATTTGGCCCAAGGTGGATCCAAGGGCTGAGTACTGGTTCCTGATAGGAATAGATGAATGACTAGGATAAGGGACCAAGGATGAAGGAGTGAAGGACTCCTGTTTTACTGGTGCTAAGGAGGCGGGGAGCCTCCGAGTTGACTGCTTGTCGAGGGTTTTATCAGACATGTTTACTCTGCAAGAATTCTTGGGTTAAGAAATTTGGAATACAGTTATCACTTCCTCTCAAATACTCTATTTCAAAATCGAAAATACTTAAAATAGCTTGCCATCTTGCAAAAATTTGTTTAAAGGCAACATTTTGAACATCTTTTTGAAGAACATGCTTTGCGATTTTGCAATCGACTCTGATTAAAAATTTTTGGTTTAATAAATCATCTTGAAATTTTGATATGCATAAAACTATAGATAAAATTTCTTTTTTAATAGGGCTATAATTTTTCTGGGATTGATTCCAAATGCCTGAATGGAAGCGGACAATTTGTTCTGATTGGTTTTGGGTGGTTCTTTGCTTGAGGATGCCTCCATAACCAATGTCAGAAGCATCAATTTCAACAATCTTGAAAGAACTAGCAGATGGAATGCCAAAACAAGGAAGAGTCTTGACATGTTGTTTGATCTGTTTGACTATGTTAGTATAAATAGTTCTCCAGGCAGGAGAGTTGCTCTGGAGACGATCAAATAAAGGCTTACATTGTTTACGTAGATCCTGCTAAAAATCGGAAACATAATTGAGGGAACCTAAGAACCGCTGAAGTTGACTTTTGTCGAGAATTTCATCTGGAAATTTATCAACAAATTCAATGACACAGTTAATTGGTTTGACTGTGGATTGGAATATATTGAAACCAAGGAATCTTATTTGAGTTTGAAATAACTTGACTTTTGATGCGGAGACAACCAAACCATTTTTCTGGACAATTTCTAAGAATTTACTGAGATGTTTCCAATGTTGTTCTATGGACTGTGAGAAAATAAGAACATCATCGATGTAGACTATTGAAAATTCACTGTAAGGGTTGAATATTTCGTTCATTATGTTTTGGAATTCACTAGGTGCATTCTTAAGGCCAAATGGCATTACATTCCATTCGTAATGGCCAAATGGGGTGACAAAGGCAGTTTTATACCTATCACTCTCATGAATTTGGATTTGCCAAAATCCACTTTTCATATCAAATTTTGAAAAGGCGATGGCATTTCCCAAACGGTTGACTATATCTCTTTTATTAGGGATTGGGTATCGAATCCATTCAAGAACTGAGTTAAGAGGCTTGTAATTGATGACCAATCTAGGGACTCCTTGTTCTAATTCGGCCTTTTTTTGGACATAGAATGCAGCACATGACCATGGGAATTTACTTTTTCTGATTATTCCTTTTTTGAGTAGTTCATTAATTTCTTTCTGACAAAACTCCATTATTTCCTGACTCATTTGTATCGGCCTTGCTTTTGTTGGTATTTTACTTTCACTGAAATCTTTAACATAGGGAAGACGTACTAGATGTTTTTTCCTATGCCAGAAGCACAGATTTTACTTTTAATGCTTGCTTCAAACTCTTGTATTTTAGATTGAAGAGTTTCTGTAACAACCCACCCCCGCTCGTAAGCCTTACGGGATGGCCATTGTTATGGCCGCCGGCCTCCAACCAGCGCATCCCAAGGTTCACCACCTTTAACAGTGGAATCTTACCTTCACAAAGGTATTGTTATGCTTGCCATATTCGCTGCCACTCGCATGCAGCCTTAACGGGAGTCGAACCCTGGACCAAGCCTTTTATTCCATTCAAGGTGTCAAGGCCCGTCCCGAATTTCCCCTCGAAACCCGGGAAGAACCCTGATCCCGTCTGACAACCTAAGGAAAGGTTCCCAAAATACCCATCAATCCTTACAAATTATAATAATAAATACTTCCACTTGTCAGACAAGGGATTCAAGCACTCAATAATTCCCGTAATTAATGACCAATCAAATACAATATAATATCAGAGCGTCTAAGTAGGATCAAGAGTAAAATTTAGATATCCTACTCAAATATAATTACACAGCGCAGTCGAAGTACTAATGCCTCTACCTCGAGATCAGTGTTCGCGTCAACTCTACTCAACAACCTGAAGGGGGTTTAAACACAAAAGTTGTGAGTGGACAAAAATAATAATTTATAAATTCTTTTTCAAGGAAATACCTTTCTTCCCCTCCATTTATAAAATCATGCATGCATAACATAAAACAATTTATGATACTAAAACATTATATGTAAATCACCAAAATTCCCATTTCTCTTTAAAACCACTTAGTTGGACTCACATAAAATCTATATAATGAAAATACCTCGTGATCCAAAGTTTGGTTTGAAAACTCTATTCAAAAGAGTTTAAAATCATTTAAATCAATCTGGATACATAATATCTCAAATTCACTGTTCCCGACATATCCACAACACACCAGGGTATCCCTTGAGATGTGTTAAAATCTGTACAACTCTCTGTACTATCTGTACTATGCATAGACAGCTTCGCGACCTGGCGGAGCAAGGCCCCTCAACACCAAGGTCCGAACCCTCAACAACTAGCGGAGCAAGACCCCTCAACACCGGTCAGAGCAACAGTAACCATCGGGACAGGAACCAGTGAACCAAATCCATACTTCGAAATCTTTGTTTCTCGGCCTAAGCCAAATTCTTTGCAATATCATTTTATGGCCAAAATCAATAAATCTTAATTATGGGTCTAAACCCCAAATCACATACTCAAATAGTTACCACGTCAAAACGATATCAAAATCAAGTACAAAATAAGGCCATTTCTCAAAACACACTTTCACTGAAATATTGGAAAACATGTGTCCAGCATCATTTCTAAAATCCAGAAATTCATTGCACCCATACATGACAGTATTTAAATCAAAGATACATTTATGCATGCATTAAAGTTTATAAACCAAAAGTCCACTCACAAACCTGTTGAAGCAAGCTCAATCCTGAACTGTACGCTCCCCTGAAGTTCCTGGAGCAGTATCGCCTGTCCAAATTAATAATCGGGATTACCAGCTAATAATAAGAACCTTAAATATAAACCCCCTAAACCCCGGGAGTCTAACTATGCTGGCCTAGCAACTTTAAAACGCCCAAAACAACCCCTAAACGACCTCCGATCGACTCAAAACCTGCGCCAACAGGTCCGAAACGTCAAAAACTACCTGTCACGCGCCACCGTGACATATTGGTAACATAACTGTTAGCAACCATTGACATATGTTGTAATTTATTTAATATTTCTTGTTCAGATAAACCATCTATATTCCATTCATAGAGTTTATCAGATGGTACTGTAAATTGATTCTGAAATATTCTTTCTTCAAGTTGAATATCTGGAGGCGTTGGCCTATTATACCAATTTTTGGTAAACCTTGTTGGGTTAACTCTGTAAGACAGTCTTTTTAATTCAAGATTTTTAAATGCATTTTCAATTTTACTGATGTTACTAGAGTCAGACTCATGTGAACTCGTATTCTCATATTCTTGACTATATAGGTCAATTACTTGTAAACTTTTCTGTGGATCTTTGGACTGTGCTAAAGTTAAATCTTTTACCATTCGTTCTACTTTTATTATAGAAGATGAAGGTTTGGATAGTAATCCAGTCTTACTACTAGAGAATGTTAATAAAGGTGTCTCTCGTTTGGGTTTTGGACTTCTGTCTTCAATTACTGATTTATCAATTTTTATTTCAATTTTATTTAACTGGTTTCCTAGGGTTATGAGACTTTGATTTGTATAATTGTTTTGTTCAATTAATTTTTTTAAATCTTGACTTGTTTCTTGTGTAGCCACTTTAAACGGAGAAGCTACTACTTTGGCTTGATTAATATTAATTATGATTGTTTTAGGAGGAGGATGACTAGATGTTACGTGGGTTGAGTCTTCCTTTATCCAATGTTCTTGGGTAATGACGTTTAAATTATTAACTTCTGGGTAATGTTATCAACAAAGTCAAAGAAAAATATATTAGTTTGGGTTTGCTTGATTAAATTTTCCCAATGTTGAAATAGATCTTCCTTTTCTTGTGGATTAAATCTTTGTCTGAAAGTATTTCTTCGTTCAATGTTACTAATTGACTCAATATCCTGATTTAATATTTTCCAATTAATTTCAAATGGTTTTGTCATAGTTAACAATTGAGAATGGACTTCAAAATCGAACTAGGTTGGTGACGTTGGTTCTTTATAAGTACCATAGCTAACTTGTGACTTGGTTTGGACACCTTTTAACTTCAAGTTTTTCAATTCTTGGTTTATTTCATTATCTCTTGTGGACTCAGTTATAGTAGATGCAGATCCAGCAAAAGAATGCCTAGTAGGGTCAACTTTTGCATAAGATGTATCTTCTATATCTCTGAGTTGGACACTGGACCTGGGTCTTTGACTATCAAATCTTATTTTGCCTGTGCTATCTAAGTATTGTTGAATATCATCAAAATTTGTAAAGTTTCTTTGTATATTAAGCGGTTGATTTTCATTTACTACTGACCACTCGGCTGGGAGATTGACATCCGACCAACTGATTGTCTGGGGAACTCAGATTCTTGAGTTTTGTTGGTTACTTTGTATTAGTAAGGTTTGATGTTTTGAGCTTTTATTAAGAGCTTGGAAATTCATGTTTGTGCCTATGGTTTTGTAATAAATTCGGAATATTAAAGCTAAGGGTTGACTACCTTCAAGTATATGATATCCTGATGTTTTAATGTTTAATGTTAAAGCTTTTAAGACATGGGGATCAGAGAGACTTATTGTGAAATCTGGATAACAATCGAAGTGGATTGGTCCATTATATAAACTTGACTCTATCATTCCAATAGTGCTATCACTAAAGTTAGTGAATCTTGCATCTCTGAGACATAATAAGACTGAAGCATTAAGTCCTAATCTTGTTAATAGTTTGATTGCGACTTGGACTAAAGCCTATATGTAAGAAGTTGTGACCATCTTTTCTGTGTTTTCTCAGGGACTCAGCATTAAACAATTGACAAGTCTCATGTTCTTTACTTAAAACATAAACTTGTTCTACTGTCTTAACATGACGTTCACTTTTAAATGAGGAAATTGACCATTTTTTCTTATAAATTTCACTGGTTGGAATTTTGGGTATATTCCACTCATGGAAGTTTACTTCTTCACTAGCATCATATGTTACTTGTTCTTCATTGACTATATCTAGAATTTTTGTTAAATTTGGCAAACTAGATCTAGAGCTAGTTGAAGAATTAGATTTGAATAGCCGACTCATTTTCCCAAAGTTTTAGGTATCCTAAATACCTTAATCAAACTAACATTGTTTATCTATTAAATTCATATTTACCTTAGAACCTACTGCCGTTCACTTTTCTCCGTTCATGCACCACCCGCGTATGCCTCTCCCTGAGACTTATTGTTTGGGCCCGAACCTACTGTTTGGAGAAAAGATAGAACAATAGATTATGAGGTTAATATGACTAAACATAATAAACGATAATAGCAACATTAAGATATACAGAGATAACCAGCCACTTGGGCGGAAGAGTTAATTAAACAGAAATAAGATCTCAACACTTATGTATATATATATATATATATGTATATATTTTCAACCGTTAGATCTATACATTTTAAATGGTCAAGATTGATTTGTCATATTAAATTTTATTAATTTAAATAAATATATATTGGAAATAAATCCTCCAAACATTTAAATTAATATTCTCTGTCCTCTCTCATTTACTATTCCTTAATCATCTCAATCCCATCTCTTTCTTCTCTGATATTGAAGCTCTTCCTTCTCCTTGTAAATGTTTTTCTAAATCCTTGAAAAATCCCAATTTTTTGACAAAAAAAAGTTAAGATTTGAAAACTTAAGGCCTAACCTTTTTTTTTTGCATTCTACAATTCTATTATAATTGTGCTCAACCTTGGGATTTAAGATTTGCCAAAAAAAAAAACCTTAGGATTAAAGATGGTTGTCAATTAATTCTGTCTAGAGCTTCAAGATGATTATTAGGCTGAAACTCAAAAGTCTAATCCAACCAAATTCAGTCCAAAACTAGAATACTAACAACAAAAAATCATCATGTTAAACTTTGTAAAGGCCAACATAATTCAATTACTCAATAAAAGATCAATAAATTGAAGTCTAATTTTGAGAGATATATTGGAGAAGGATATTGAAAAACTGGGCTTGTAAGTCTGTTCGATAAAAATAGGGAGGGAAGACTATTTAGGGAAAGAAATTTAATTTCCCAAATAAAAAAGGAGAGAAAAGGAATATTCTATTTATTTTATTGGTTGAGCATTTTATTTTAATTTATAAATAAAATAATTACTTCATAAAATCTCAACCATCCAAAGTGCTTTTAATCTAATGGCTCAAGATTTGTGTCAAAATTATAGTGCCACTGATCTGCCCCATATATATATTATGAAGGTTTTGGATGTTATTTTCAAAGGACAATACTTGCATCCCATCCTGGTGGGATGCCCTCATCACACTCATTTGATATGAACCAATTATATGTTGACATATATCATAATCGGAACCGTTCATTCTCTAAATCATTATGTCAAGATCATCTCCGTAAAAAATCAACAAGATTGGAGGTCGTTTAGTCATTCACATGTATCAAATAAATAAACGGTTTTGGTAAGAATTAGGATCCTTATGGAGAATCGTTCATTTAGTTGATAAATATAAATGACTAAATGACCTCCAATCTTACTGATTTTTTACGGAGATGATCTTGACATGATGATTTAGAGAATGAACGGTTCCGATTATGATATATGTCAACATATAATTGGTTCATATCAAAGGGGTGGGACGAGGGCATCTCACCAGAGTGGGATGTAAGTATTGTTCATTTTCAAATTCCCTAGATTTATAACAAACATTGACAAAAAAAAAAAAGATTTATAACAAAGAATTAGATATTCAGATAATTAAAAATTGAGGCGCTAATGAAGTGATACATACGAAATTGAATGACGAGCTAGAGTTCGACAGCCCAATTGAAAGGCTCAACTATTATCTTGAAGCCCATTAGAAAGGCCCAACTATTATGTTAAAGATGACCCTAATATTCAAATTCTTAGTAAAATAAACAACAGAAAAAACAATAATAAGAATAAGAAACCCCTGACATTTCCGACGTTCTCCTCGCGGGTTCTCTCAAGTCTCTTGAGGTTCATCATTCATCAATTTGATTCTCTGAAGCAAACGAGCAAGAAAAATTGCCGATTTCTTGGTTTAATTTCATTTCCACTCTGATTCTAACCTCTCCAACTTTCTCTTGCCGAAATTGCTCAAGGACAAACAGCAATATTCGGGCTTCTGAGTCAAAGGTAATTTTGCTCAGATTCTTTTTCTTTTGTCTTTTTTGTGTACATTGTTTCAGCTATTGAATAATTAATTCCAATTTGATTATCAGATATATTCAAGCTTAGATCGCAGAAGATTGTAGTATTTACTGATTATGTTGAAGAATTGATTATTCTAGTATTCTAGGGTTTTATTCTGGGATTAATGAACAAATAGAAGAACTAGGCAATACCTGCACGAAACCAAACTTCAATGCTGAGAAATGGATCTCGTTATCAAGCTCATTAGTTTAGTGTCGAGGACTTTCACTTAAACCCCAAATTGAAAAATCACCTGAATCATATTGACTCATATTCAATTGAATGCTAAGCAATCTAGTATCATACAGTAGAAAATTGAATTGTATTGTTATTCTAATATAGTGCCGATTTCATGCTTAATTGGAATAGTATTACAAAGAGAATTATAATGGGTAATTTAGTATGTATACCTTGTAGGTTTATTGGTTGAGGACATTGAATTAGCTAATAATCTACCCTCATTTCTATTTTCTTTTGTATATAATATTAGACTGTTTTTGTTTGAACTTTTGTAGGTAAATACCAAATAATAAATTTTAAAGTGGATGTGAATGGATGGCCCCATTTTAAAGTTCCGCCTTGGGTCCTCAAAAGTTCAGGGAGATTCTCCTCGAGAGATCTCCTCACGGACCAACCTGTCGAGTGACACTGGTGAGAATGGGTGGCTTATTCGGTTCTTTGACTCGGCATTTTTCTGTGAGTGGATTGCTGTTAGCTACCTATACAAGCATGAGCACTCAGGAGTACGCGACTACCTCTGTAATCGAATGTACACTCTTCCCTTGTCGGGTATCGAGAGCTACTTGTTTCAAATATGTTACATGTCAGTGCACAAGCCTAGCCCGTCTTTGGATAAGTTTGTGATTGATATATGCTCTAAGTCGCTTAAGATAGCTCTGAAGGTTCATTGGTTTTTATTGGCGGAGCTTGAAGACTCTGATGATAATGAAGGAATTAGTAGGATTCAAGAGAAGTGTCAGATTGCGGCCACTTTGATGGGTGAGTGGCCGCCTTTGGTACGTCCTCAAAGTGAGTCAGCCAGCCCTGGGAGCAAGAACCAGGTATTGAATAGAATATTGTCATCAAAACAGAAGTTCTTGTCACTAACGTCTTCACCGCCTGCCCAGAGGGCTTTTTCTTTCTCGCCTTCATCGGGAAACAATCTTCAAGAGGATGGTAGTCAATTCTCTCCCGATGAGAACAAACTTTTTAAAAAATTCATTCCGGGGCCAAAGGTTCGAGATGCATTGCTCTTTAGGAAGTCAGTGGAGAAAGATGACGATGACTCTGAAAAAGATGGGTTCTTTAAAAGGCTTTTAAGGGACAGTAGAGGTGATGATGAAACGGGTTCTAAGATTAGAGATTCTTTGCTTTTTAGGAGGTCTTCAGAGAAGGATGATGATGATGCAGAAAAGGATGGGTTTTTTAAGAGGCTATTAAGGGATAGTAGAGGCGATGATGAGGAATTGACATCGAGCTCAGAAGGGTTTTTTAAGAGATTATTTCGTGATAGTAAGAGTGACTCTGATGATAAATCAATTTCAAAATCAGTAGAAGATGAAGAAAAAGAAGGGTTCTTTCGGAAGTTTTTCAAAGAGAAATTTGAAGACAAAAAGGATCAGATTGATAGGAATGTAGATGAGGATGCACCATATTCTGAAGATAAGCGTACAAGATCAGCTGAAGATGATGAAAAGGAGGGGTTCTTTAAGAAATTCTTCAGGGATAAGTTTGAGGACAAGAAAGATGGGAATGATAAAACTGAGGAAGGGAGTGCCAATGGAGAGGAAGAAGAGCCTTCTGACTTTTCGTTGTTCCGAAGATTGTTCCGTGTGCACCCTGAAGATGCCAAAAGTACTGCTGCTAATGAAATCAATAATAGTGGTGGCTTGTTAGAAAGTAGTCCAGGGACTGAAAATTTTTTCCGCAAATTGTTTAGAGATCGTGACCGTTCTGTTGAAGACTCGGAGCTATTTGGTTCCAAAAAACACAAAGAGGTACGATTGCATTTAATTATCTATCTGTTGCTCTGCCGGTAGTGGTATGGCCTTCACTATGCAGTGCTGCTCTTTCCCCAACTATGTAATGGATTTTTTTAATTAAATGAACAAGGCTACATTTTTCATCCAGTTATATTACATTCTTTGTAAAATGATATAGTATTTAATAAGTAGCTCTTGTAGATGTGCATATGCTTTTTGAGGAAGCCCCTTAATTGTCAACTTATTGAATCACACAACAATCTGTATGTAATCCAGTATGATCTGTTCAATCTAGTTTCTGATTTTAAATTTTATTCATTCATTCTCTTGAAAGTTAGAAAATATTATAATGTCAGGTTAGGTCATATGGGCACCTCAGGCATTGTAGTTCTAAAAGGGCACTGAAATTCTGTGTTCTGGTGTATAAGTTGCAGTTGTAGATCTTATGGCCACTTGTGCTTGTGGATAATTGGCATTCCTTTCTTGTTGGATTTGTATATGGAAGTTAGGATATATCAGTAGGCTGAACCTCATCGAGTGATTTAGTTAGTAAACAACGATTTTTCAGGGCAGGCTGTGAATTTCGTATATAAGCTCATACGCAGTTTAGTTTTGTTATGCACGTACATCTCCTAGTTTATTCTTAAATTTATCATTGGTTTTTTCGATAAATGGCTTAAAGTGTTTACATACCTCATGTTAACAAATACAGGTGTAAAGAAGAGTGATGGCTATTTGGTAGTTTTAAAGGAGGATCATATGCACGATAGATGTTTTTTTTTACTGTGAAGTAGAATTGTATAAATAGAGAAGTACGAAGGCGGTTTTCGACAAGAGACCTATCCATGGGAATGTTTAGAATAAAAATGTAGCATAGAGATGGAATTGGGTTCCAAAATGTTACATGGAGAGTTTGAAATTATTTCTGAAAGAATGATATGAGAAGTTACGGAAAATAAACATGAAAGAAGGTAATATTATGTAACTAGGTGGTTGGTTCTGTTAGACACGGAGTAGAAAAGCTGCTGGAGTATAGGAATGGTAAAGGCTCTTTATAGACTTAACAGAAATTTTCAGTGGAATTAATGATAGTTTTCAAATGGCATTTTACTTTAAGTGATTCAGAATTTTAGGAGAAAAAGCTTAGAATGTAGTGAGTGAAAGTAACTTAAAGCTCTATGATGAACTCCATATTGTTGTGGAAGAGGAAGCTTAAAAATTGTGAGCGAGGATCAACTCAAACTTGTATTATCATCTTCAAGTTATAAAGTTTAGAACATGTCTACGGATATAATATACAAACTGTAGAGGTGCTCAAATCTGAACTTCGACAGGGGTAGGGTTCGTTTGAAGTTTATTTCCCTAGTTTGACTGGTTGGACTAAAGTAGCAGAAGAGTTGTTAATTCAACTTTTTTTGAGTTTTGTACTTTTATTCTGCTATTTAAGTGCTGCATTGACATAATAGCATCTCTAATCCTGCCAACATAGTATGGCATGGTTTTAACTCTTATCCTCATAAAGTATGACCACTTGATAGATTAAGGTATTGTACGCCATAGTTTCATATGCTGTATAGTTGTTGAAGTTCTTTTTGAAGGTATGCTTAACTTATTTGATGGTCTAAATTTATGTGCTGATCTTATGATTTGACAGAAACGCCCTGGTTCTCCAAAGCAACAAAATGAAAAGTCAAGTGCGAAACCCCCACTTCCAAATAATACAGCATCCCAGTACCGTAAAGGGGCTTATCATGAGTCGTTGGACTTTGTGCTGTCACTGTGTGAGACGTCATATGGTTTAGTGGATATATTTCCTATTGAAGATCGCAAGAGTGCTCTTCGTGAGGTTTTTGCTCATCCGGCTTATCATTTAGATTTACTCTGCATGCACATAGCATAGGGGAATGGTTAATTGACATGGATACAAAGCTAGTAGTTTTACTATTTATTAATTTTTTTGTCTTGATGATTATCTTTTTCATCAATCATTCCATTAATTAATGCTCTAATCGTGCTCACCATGCATCTTAAGTTTCAAGTTTGTCTAATATCTCTAACAGTTCCATCTACTTTGTATTGAAATTATCTTTCTATTATGAGTTTTTTCACTAAAAATAGAAAGTGAACCTTGTTGGTGGAGTGGTTGCTTATATCATGTCTGTATGAAATTTGGTAACATTGTTAATGCACTAATGTAGCTATTGGGTTGGCTGAAAAGAATTCTTACATAAATTTATGAAACAGTCTAAACATTTTGTACGTTTCTTTTTTGTTTTCTGATATGTGGTGGTTATTTTTTATTTCTAGTCGCTTGCAGAGATCAATTTGCACATTGCTGAGGCTCAAACTAGTGGAGGTAATTCTCTATTAAATTTTTGTATGTGAATAAATTGAGCTGATCTGTAAAGAATTTCTCAAGTTACATCTTGAATTCTGAAGAAAAATGCTTTTAGGGGTTTCAGGGCCATTTAATTATTGTTTACCGAAGTATGTTGTGGGATCTGAGAAGCTTGCAAATTTTTTGCTCTAAAAATGTCGGAAATTAATGCCAGCTTCTGTCTATTTGATTTCTGAACCTTTGGAAAACTTATCATATATATACCTTTCAAAATATTGGTTCTTGGTTCTCAATATTCTTGTTTCAAAGATGATTTACTTAGATGGAATCAATTTGGAATATTTGAGTTTTGGCCTTAGTTCTATAAATGTGTGTATGCCAAGTTTGCAAAATGTGGTAATGCATTGTTTGTATGAGAATATAGGCATGCAAGCCAGTTAGGCTTTAGAAAAGTGATGCTCATTGTTTGGCACTTTTTGTTTTGCTGTTGTTTTGGTTTTGGATTACTTGTCCACCAAATTCTCTTTGTTCTTTGTTTTTAAAAAACCAAGGAAGCTAGGTAAAATTGAAATCTCTTATGCAGTTTACAGATATTTTCTGTCTTTCCTTAGTCCACTCTTCCTCAATCTTTCATTTGTCTTTCCATTTGCTGTTCCTCTTAATCAGCTCTCATGCAGTTTACTGATAATTCCAAAAGATAAGAAAGTTTTCCTCTTTCCTGATAATGGGTTAACGTATTTTTTGGTCCCTTCAATGATAGATCAAAGGTTGAAAGTGCAAAGTTTACCTAGATTCGGCTTTTTTTGAACTAAATTATATTTATTGGATTCTTATTCAAGGCATCAAATTTGATTGCCCAGATTATGCATGTGCCACACAACTAATGCAACTAAAAATTGAGGGAATTTGCCACCTAGCGTGTTCTGAATTTTGTTTTACTTTGGTAGTTAGCAATAGTCTGCTGTTTTGTTTTGTTTTCTGTTCTGTTTTGTTCTAAATTTTGTTTTTCTCTTGTAGTACAGTAGTTTACAATGGGAGAAACTTGATAATTAAACTATTTTATTTGGGGCATTTATATTAACAGTTTTCTCCTTGCTCCTAATTGAATATTGCTGATTATAATCATAGGAGTTTGTTTTCCAATGGGAAAGGGGATGTATCGTGTGGTTTATATACCAGAAGATGAAGCTGTTCTTTTGAATTCTAGGGAAAAGGCACCTTATCTCATCTGTGTTGAAGTCTTGAAAAGTGAAATTCCAGGGTACGCTTATAGTTGCTTAATTTATGCCTTTGACTATATGGAAACGAAGTTTCATTTTGGATAATCGAATCAGGGTTTCATTTTAAGTGTTTGGAACTGAGACATTTTTCATTTCGTTTATTTTTATTTTATTTTGTGAAAACTTGTTTAAGAAATCCAAAGGACATATCTGGTTCTCAAAAGCTTTCTCGCGGTGGAATTCCTTTAGCAAATGGAGATGCACTTTTGCAAAGGCCACCTCCCTGGGCGTATCCTTTGTGGACTGTCCAGGAGGTGTATCGTAATAGTAATGATAGGATGTCGAGTTCTACTGCTCAAGCGATTGACCAGGCAATGTCACATACGTCAGAGGCGAAAGTGAAGTTTGTTACTGTGAAAATATCTGTGGAGAATAAATTACATAACCAGACAGTGAAAGCAGAGAATGTATCAAGGAGTTGTCAACCTGGAGAGGCTGTAACATTTTCATCAAAAGCAGCACAAGGGAGTGATTTGGAGTGGGTAAGGGTGGTGCTTACAGCAGATCCTGGTGTTAGAATGGAAGACATTGAGGATCAAGGACCCCCTCGGCGGAAGGAACACCGTCGTGTTCCAAGTACAGTGGCTATAGAGGAAGTAAAGGTGGGGTTTGTTTGGTTTTCAGCACTAAGTATGTTAATTTTTATATTTCTGAATGAAAACAAGTAAATTATTCTTGTTGTGTATCGTGTTGTATTAGTTATCCAAGGCTGATGCCAGCGTTTCCGGAGAGAATTGCCTACATATGATTGTTCCATTTGCATAAATATTTTTGTTGATTTTGACAATCACATGATCTTGAAACTTGCTTTGATGTACAATTTTTCAATCAATAGACAGATATTGATATATAGAGTTATAGACATGTGCACACACATGCGTACAGTCATTTTCTAAGGGCAATCTTCTCTTTCCAATCAGTCTGCTATATCATATATTCAGATTGTGTATCTGAACAAGTAATCAGGTGGATTTTTGTCTGAATGTGTAGTCTTGTTGATAGTTAAAAAAATAACATGCTAGATTGTATGAACATTACCCATTTTATAATGAGGTCCTGAAGTAAGGATTTCTTTGCATGGTGATGAATCACTTAGGAAAATGAAATCTACCATTTTTTTTCTTTTCTAACTTAAGAGACAATTCTGATTCCCTCCCTCCTTTGCACATTTTCTTTCTTGCCTCTATGTTAGTCCAGAATATAGATGCAGAGACATTCTATGCTCAAATTAAGTGGAATGGTATTGAAGCCTTACAACAAATGACAAAAATGATGCTTTGTGAAATAACTTATTTATCTGTATAATTTTTTATTTTCTTTCTTTGGTGTTCAGATATTCTTATGTTCTTGAATTTGCATTCTAATTGTCTCTTTCTTTGTTTAAAATTTAACTTTCTTCAGGCTGCTGCAGCGAAAGGAGAAGCACCTCCTGGACTCCCCCTAAAAGGTGCGGGTCAGGATTCTTCAGATGCACAACCAATGGTAGAAATTTATGAAAACTGAATTGTGTTAGAAGTTTCTCATGGAGATACTAAATTCTATTATCTGATGACAATCAATTTTTTCACCAGGCTAATGGAGGTACTTCCAAGGCCAGCAATGCCTTGTCTGGTGAACTTTGGGAGGTAAAGAAGGAGAGAATACGCAAAGCTTCAGTGCATGGAAAATTACCTGGTTGGGACTTGCGCTCTGTGAGTGCTACAAATATTGACCTGATTTTCCTTTTCATGAATGATTGACTTTGTTTTTATCTTTTAGCATATAACTTTTACAATTGGATGGCCTTGGTTTTTCTGTACATTCCCTGCTATTCTATTAGTTCTATATTTGTATGTGCTAGAATTCTAAGTTCTATATTGTATTTAGCCACATCCCTATCCGTGCAGGTTATTGTGAAGAGTGGTGATGATTGCCGGCAGGAGCATCTTGCTGTTCAACTTATTTCTCACTTTTATGGTAGGTGCCCTTTTCCTGATTAGTTTTGTTTTGTGGAAGCTAGCTTTCTCTCCCCCTTAGCTCTCAATCTTTGGTTTGATCAGGTAAAAAAAAAAAGCTTTCTTAAACCCGATTGTGGAAAAGGATGCGTTGTGGAAACATTGAACTGCATACTGTTCATTGGGCCTAAAAATTCTTTTCGAGTGTCCTCTTTCTTGTTTCTTTCTGTTAGAGTTTATCTTGGAAAGAATCAGTCAAAATAAACTTGGAGAAGCCAATGGGGCACCTCTAGGTCTGGGAGAACAAGTGCAAAATTGTCAAAAATGGCTTATAATTAGAACAAAAAAGAAAATATGGTTTTTCAAATTTTAAAGGTTACTATAAAACTCAGTACCGAAAACCAAGTGAGCGGACGATAATGTCATCTGATGTCACCTTGATATATTTGCTTGTTTCCCTTTTTGCACTAATTTCTTGACAACTTTCCGAATCTGATTTGTATCTGTTACCAGGTTGATCTGTCTATTGTAAGACTAGGTTAGGTTTAAGTGTAAGATAGGTCTCAGGGAAAGAGTTTAGGGTTGATAAATCAGCTTCTTCACAATGGTTTTATATGATAAACAGATAGTAGAAATCAATAATACCCCCAGTTGGAAAAAAAAAAGGGCATTTTATATGATAACACTAATGCATAGGAGGGGAGGAGCTACACTTTGGCCTGAAGTGGCCATGGCCCCCCACCCCTAAATTCCAATTAAAAAAAAAATCTATCACTATCATCAAATAAATATTGCAATTTCTATACCTTGGCATGGCCCCGTCGCCCCCCCTCCTTCCCCCCGACAACAAAAAAAAACTCAAAATACATATTATTGCCACCCATCTAAAATATAGAAGCTGGTTCTGCCCATGATAGGACCACTGTCTGGTACATATACGGTAATATTTTGTTTTGCTTTTTGTTTGCTTTAAGAATTTATTAGGTTGTGAAATAGACCTGTCCGCTTCTGTCTATTAGTATTCACTATCTGTCCTATCTCTTTTGTTAACAGAGTAACCTGTTTGGAATTATCGTAATATTCTCATCGACTATCAGTGCATGAATTGCAAAACTTTTTATTTTGAGTTTCATATGGCCACTTGGAAAACAAAATTAATATACTGCTTGGCTCTGCAAAAATTTTGAAAGTGTGAAATGCATAGAAGTGCAGAGCTGTGTGCATGTGCTTGCACGATTCCATGGCTTTACAGAAATCACACTATCCGACTTTCAATTGAACTCTTAAACGTGAGTTATTTTCTTTTTAAAACACTTAAGGTAGAAGAATAGAGTAAGTGAGAGGAAGGAAAAAAGAAGAAAGAATTACTCATGACTCCTTACACAACTTCTTAATTTAGTCGAAAGTAGGTATTGCCCAATATTAAAATAATATACGCCTTATCCCAATTTTGTTTTCTTCAAAAGTTGCTCATACTTCCTCACCATGTGGTTTTTCTTTATAGAGTTCCATTTTCCTCTCAAATGTGCATGCTCATGTGCACATGCACCCCCTTTGTGGAATTCAAAACTCACAATACCATGGGAATACAACCTCATCATGCAAATGCAAAATTTATTTGGTTCAATCATATATACTTATGCTTTTAGAGAGATAAAATGACATGCTTGTCCTTTTAGAAAGGTAACACGTGTTATGATATGTGTGGAATGGGGTTGATATGTTACGATTTTAGAATATTTCTTTGGAGGGTGTGGGTGGAGCTTATGGCTTAGGGTTTAGCTGTCAAGTTTTGTGACTAGGTCCCAAAACTTGAAACCTAATCCCTAAGCCATAAGTTATTAACCGGATATTATTGGAAGTTGAGAAGAGTAAATTTAAAATGTATAATTACAGACGGAAAAAAGGGTTATATGTTGCATTGGAGGCAGTATTGTCAAGTTCAACTTGTTTTATAAATTGAATTTTAAATGAGGGACTAGAAATTTCAAAAATGGATATTGAGGACTTTTGAATAAATTTCTAACTTGTCAAGGACCTATGGTAGATAGCCCGAAGAAAAAAAATAGTCGTTAGTCGAATCCAAATAGGCAGTTTTGGGACCCCAAATGGCTATAGATGGCAAGATGATTGCCAGTCATTTTAGTTATGTTAACTGAATGAAATAGTTCAATTGACATGTTAAATGAGTGATTTAACGGAGGAAAATTTGTCAGTTCCATTGAGTTTCAAATGAGTAATTTAACGGAAGCAAATATGTCATTTTTGTTAAAGAACCAATATTAATACATCAACCTCAATATTTTCATCCTTGCTGGTGTTGCAAATCAATCATCTCCAGTGGTCCACATTAGATGGTAAATTGAACAAGTTGGCAATAGTAGTTGATTACTGAATGCTGCTTGTTATGTTTCTATCCAGATTTATCCAAATAATTTCCTTGCTGCACTTTTTTTCTTTTTTCACAGTAGTTGAACCCACTCTTCAAAACTAGTTGAAGATTATAATCATTGGATTTGATGGCAGATATATTCCAAGAAGCTGGTCTTCCCCTCTGGTTGCGCCCTTATGAAGTCTTAGTTGCCTCTTCTTACACAGCTCTCATTGAAACAATTCCAGATACGGTAATTCTGTGAACTTGTGCTTTTAAGTGTATTAAATATTTCTAAATTTCACTACCTCTTTCATAATGCCCTTTGTTGTATAATATAGGCTTCACTTCATTCTATCAAAAGTAGATATCCCAACATCACAAGCTTGCGGGACTTCTTTGTTGCCAAGTATGAAGAGAATTCTCCAAGTTTTAAACTTGCGCAGGTAATATGCAACTCCATGAAGCAGGTGTTTTCAAAATGCCTTATAATTAGCTCAGCTTCATCCCCATCATGATTGATTGTGATCCTCTGCGTCGGGGAAATGCATACTGCAGCCTTTTTTTTCCCTTTGAAGTGCTGGTTAGGGTTTATAGGTTGAAAGAGTATGAAGCGCTCAGTGGAATCGGGAGCTCTCTCTTTCTCTCCCTCCTCTCTCTCTCTCATGTTTCTGGATATTATGGCAATTTCTTAGCAACTCTAGAAGTAATGACATGATGGTATACATGTGGGATAAAAGATACTAAGGGCAGGAAGAGGAGGTTTTCAGCCAATTAAGCATAGGCATGATCCTGTTCTTCTGAAAATGAAGTGACAATTAATCTTTTTACCATAGATTCCTAAGGGTCCCAAGAATACGGAGTTTTCCAGATTCAGGTTGCTTCTACGTTAAAAGGAACTTTAGGACGTTGATCTAAATGGTTGTTGAAGCATAGTATATACTATGAAAATTAGAAATGTCATTCTCATTGGGTTATCTTTTGAAATGTCATTCTCATTGGGTTACCTTAAAAGGAACTTTAGGAAGTTGATCTAAATGGTTGTTGAAGCATAGTATATACTATGAAAATTAGAAATTTCATTCTCATTGAGTTATGTTTTGTAGATATTTAATCTCAAATGCATTTCATGTGGTTTCAAACTATTGTGGCTCTTGTAATGCCATTTGACCAATTGCACGGCATATAGCACATTTATATCTGTTTGAGGCTCTTTCCACAGTATCTGAAGAGATGCCATCTTTTTGAAGTTTTTATCATATATTACCCCGTCCTTCCTAAAAATCTGTGAAGTTACTTCTGGGTGATGTTTGCACAGCTTTTGACATACTCATAACTGTTTATTTCATTAAATGCATAAGAAGTTGGTTTGGAAGGTGCCTTTCCTTTTCTGTCAGATTTTGACTAGTCTTGACAGAAACTAATTGTAGACAACCTGATGTGACCAGGAATTTTATATCAGGTTTTTATGGTTATTTTACATCAAATGTATCAAACCCTATTTCTCTTTTTTCAAGTCCAGATGCCCAAGTCTCAAACAAATTTAATGAAACCAACCAATTTTCTGGGCATCTAAATGAATTTATAGAAAAAAGGTTGCACATGAAGGAAATGGTCCAGATAGAAGAAGTGCAATGACTATGGGCAATTTATCATGCCCCGTGGTTAATTCAAGGAAATCTAATGTTTTTAGTGAACATATAGGGTTGATTCAACTTGTTTCCTTGTTTTTTGGGCAGAGGAATTTTGTTGAAAGTATGGCTGGATATTCCCTAGTGTGCTACCTTCTACAGGTATACTCTCTCTCTCTCTCATATGTTATATATATATCTGTGTGAAATTGTCATATGTTAATGAGGATTGAAATATATCTACTAAATATTTGTCATTCTCTCGTAGTTTCAGAAGTATGTGCTCGAGGAATGTTTAGTCTCTCATTTACCTTCGATCCGTAGTTTTCTCTTGGTTTTGTTTTTAATGAAGGAGTTCGTGTAATTGTTTTACAACAATGTGTGTGCTGTTCAGATAAAGGATAGGCACAATGGAAACCTCTTGATGGATGAAGAAGGCCATATAATACATATTGATTTTGGCTTCATGCTCTCCAATTCACCCGGGGGTGTAAATTTTGAGAGTGCTCCATTCAAATTAACACGTGAACTTCTTGAGGTAAGAGATACAGGTTTACGGCTGCCACATTTTGTGCAAGAGTCTTGCCAATTGTTATTAACATTTTAGGGTGATTTACTTTTGCCTTTTAAGTTTTAAATGTCGAAGTGAATGGACTATTTTGATTATGCTAGGTCATGGACTCTGATGCTGAGGGAGTTCCGAGTGAGTTCTTCGATTATTTTAAGGTAACGATAGAAAATACTTATATGCATTTCTTTTCTGGGTTCTTCAGATGATTCCTTTATGTTCTCTGGGGTAAATCTCTCTTGCTGCCTTCAGGTTTTATGCATTCAAGGATTCCTTACATGTCGAAAGCATGCAGAGCGCATTATTCTTCTTGTTGAGATGTTACAGGTAACACCAACTTTAGCTGTCAACAGCCTCATTTTCTTTATTATTTATTTTTGGATTTTTTACTCCAAAAAGGCCAAAACAATATCATGTTTCCCCATTTCCATCTATTTAATCCAAATATCGTTAAATTGATGGGTAATTTTGTCAAATGAGTCATGCTGTCATTCGAAGGCCACATAAATGTGCCCCGAACAATAATATGTTGACTGCTGCCAACACGATCCAAGTCTATAAACTATAAGTAAACAAAAAAAAGGCAATTTATTTTTCCGGTCGTGCAAAACGACGGTGTCAATTTAGCTTTAATTTCAATTATATTAATACAAATGATTTGAATGCCCATATCAAATTTTCCACAAGGCAGCCACATCAGCAAATTTGACGTCATTTGGGTGAAATAGTCTTTGGCCTGTTCTAGGGTTTAAGTGAGAAATATCACAATCACAGTTAATGTGACAAAGTGAGACTTTTGGGCCAGTCCAGGTAGCATTTGGAGTAAAATGCCTTTATTTTTTCTATGATTTATGATTGTTGGATATAATGGGACTGAATTTTTGGCCCAGCTATTGATGCTGCAATGAGATGACCAGGAAACAAAGCCTGGTCACATCTCATTACAGCAGAAATAGTTGCGCCACAAAATATAGTTGGTACACGGACGATACTGGTAGAATTACAAATTCCACTGTTGCAAAGAAAAAGTAATGAAAAATGCCTCCTTTTATGATGGCTGGTTGACTCATGCTACTGTTTTAAAATGTTTTTGGACCAGGACTCTGGTTTTCCATGCTTTAAAGGTGGTATAAGAACGATACAGAATCTGCGGAAGCGATTTCACCTGAGCTTGACAGAAGAGGTTTGACTTTACAATGTTTCATTCTTGGATCGCTACTTTGTTTCATTGCTATGGTTGTAACTGTGTTTGATGTTGTTTGTGGTCAGCAATGTGTGTCTTTGGTGCTTTCCTTGATCAGCAGCAGCTTGGATGCATGGCGAACGAGGCAGTATGATTATTATCAGAGGGTTTTGAATGGAATATTGTGAGTTTAGAATTTGGTGCTATTCACATGGTTTTATTTGGGGAAAGCCAGCTCAGTCGTCAGTGTTGATAAAAAATGCATATGCGAGTTGGCTGAGTTTTCCTCGGAGGTGAAAAAGGATTTGTTTATATAGTGGTTTTGGCCTGTTTTCGTGGGAGAGGATTTTTGTAATTGTATCGGCAACAATACCTATTCAGCATCTAGAGGGCTAAATTTAATTCAGCAGGGCCCCTCTCCATATTCATTATTCCCTTGTTTCGTGTATAATATCACGCTCTACTGGCTGGTGGGAATTCAGTTATTCTTGAGGGGAGGGGACGTTCGACCTTCCTCCCCTTCATCAAACTCTCCACACTGTACAGAGTGATTGCAGTTGAGGACAGACTTGGAAATCCGGTGGCTATGAAAGCCGTCTTTTATGGGTGCCGCCGGTTTGTGATCTGAAGAAGGCATCATAGCATTATTCATTTTGTAAATCTTCCATTTCCAATCGAAGGTATAATCTCGAGGACGAATTGTGGACTGGAGGGGTTTCAATTTCCGCACGGTTGCCTCATTTCTTCCAATCTCGACTCTGTTGGATGGCATCCATATTCTGATTTTCCATGAGTCTCATGTTACCCAAATTCTTGACAATGTGTATGTGATTATTGTATCATGTGTAACTGATCCCATTTTACGAAGTCAGTGAAATCTGTAGATTCCTCTTTCATTGTATACGGATTTTTGGTGATCGGCATGAAATTGATCTTCGTCTCCATTTTGTGCATGGGCTGGATCAATAACGTGTTTGACTGCCTATGTACGCAGGCAAAGGTTACATTACAATATAGTCAGAGGAGAAAGACAAAAAACCCGAAGGCCCAGAAAGCTATTTTGACAGAGCAGGCGGCGGCCAATATTAAAAAACGCAAATTTCACAAATTTCAATTGGAGAAGGAGAAGAATTTCAGTTTGTGCTGTGTTTGTTCGGATATAAATATTATAGTTTTTATTCTGAGGATTGGGGATTTTTTTTTGGTTGAAAGAGATGTTTTATTCAACACACCATGAAAATAGTACAAGGACAATGACAATCTTTTGCATATCCAATTGTGAATATTAGGTACAAAAATAAAATTTTAAAAATATTTGCAGTTTGAACAAATTCACAGAGAACAAGAATAGAACCAAAAAAACAAAAAAAACAAATTACAACTGTGGTAATGACTTCAATTTGTTGACTTGTACATGCTTATTCTATTCAACGGCAAATGAGGATATGATAATGCGCTCTATGCTGCCTTGTTAAAAAATCTTACCAAGAAAAATCAAATAAGAAAATCCCTTAACATAGGAAAAAGAGTGCAACATGTATAACAGAGCAAGGCCCCTCAACACCTAAGGTCCGAACCCTCAACAACTGGTAGAGCAAGGCCCCTCAACACCAGTCAGAGCAACAATAACCATCGGGACGGGAACCAGTGAATCAAATCCATACTTCGAAATCTTTGTTTCGCGGCCTAAGCCAAATTCTTTGAAATATCATTTTATGGCCAAAATCGGTAAAATCATAATTATGGGTCTCAACCCAAATCACATACTCAAATAGTTACCACGTCAAAACGATATCAAAATCGAGTACAAAAACCAGGCCATTTCTCAAAACATACTATCACTAAAATATTGTAAAACATGTGTCCAGCATCATTTCTAAAATCCAGAAATTCATTGCACCCATACATAACAGTATTTAAATCAAAGATAAATTTATGCATGCATTACAGTTTATAAATCAAAGTCCACTCACAAACCTGTTCAAGCAAGCTCAATCCCGAACTGTACGCTCCCCTGAAGCTCCTGGAGCAGTATCGCCTGTCCAAATTAATAATCGGGATTACCAGCCAATCATAAGAACCTTAAATATAAACCCCCTAAACCCCGGGAGTCTAACTATGATGGCCTAGAAAATGCAGCAACTTTAAAACGTCCGAAACAACCCCTAAACGACATCCGATCGACTCGAAACCTGCGCCAATAGGTCCGAAACATCAAAAACTACTTGTCACGCGCCACCGTGACATCAGACTCGGCCCCACGCGCCGCCACGCGCCGACGGAAGGTCGGAACATGCGCCGGCCACGCGCCTGAACCGGTCCAACCCGGTTCGGCTCAACCTGACCCGGTCCAACTCGACCCGACCGGTTCAACTCGACCCGACCGGTTCAACTCAACTCGATCAGTTCACTCGACCCGACCGGTTCAACTCGACCCGACCGGTTCAACTCGACCCGACCGGTTCAACTCGACCCGACCGGTCACCGGCGACTCGCCGGAGAAGACGACCGGCTGCCGTCGCCGTCGCCGAAAGCTGGCCGGAGAAGATGACCGGCAGCGCCGTCGCCGCCATCTGGTTTCGTCGGAATCCTCCATTTCCGGCCGAAACTTCAAGCTTTCCTAACTTCCTCAAAACTCAACCATTTTTCACAAATTTTATGTCTAAATCTATTTACTCGAACCCAGGAATCCAAATATGACCTCAAAACCACAAACACGTACCTGTGCTAGCCGGAAACTCGATCGGAAGGTCCGAAACTTCCTATCCTCGGTTCGGCTTCCTCCGCGGTCCTCTCCTTCGATGGTTGGTACGGTTGTGATCGTGGGAAGGAGTAGAATATGATTAGTTGATCAAAACTGGAAGTTAAAGCCTTGAAATCAAAGTTGACTTTGTGGGTTTTTTGGATGATTTTCGCACGGGTTTCGGTTGGTTTGTGTATGTTTGTCACAGAGAGGATGAGTGAGATGATAATGATAAGGATGAAATGAAGATGGATCAGATTACATTGATTTTGGGATTAAAAATATCTACCCCAAGTCAAAAATTACCAAAATGCCCTTGCACATCTAGACCCATAACTTCCGTACACGAACTCCGTTTTCTGCGTGCCGCCTGTCTACGAACTCGTGAGTTCGAGACTTACGCAACAGTATCCAAAACACCACCAAAAATGTCTCGAAATAAAACTTGATTCCCAAGCCCTTTAACAAACAAGGGTAAAATCGTCATTTTACAAAAATAATTACGTAAACCCAATAATTAAAATTCCGGGTTGTTACAATCTACCCTCCTTAAGAAATTTCGTCCTTGAAATTCAACTCTACCCTTGGAACAAATAAGGATACTGCGTCCGCATTAGTTCCTCGGTTTCCCACGTGGCTTCCTCCACGTTATGATTCCTCCATAACACTTTAACTAGAGGAATACTCTTTCTGCGTAGTACCTTTTCTTTCCAATCCAAAATTTGCACCGGTTGCTCCTCAAAGGTCAAATCATCTTTCAGCTCAAGTGGCTGCTCTCCCAATACGTGAGACTCATCAAACAGATATTTCCGGAGCAAGGATACATGGAAAACATTATGAACTCTGGATAATTCCGATGGTAAAGCAAGACGATATGCCACTGGTCCTATCCTCTCCAGAATCTCATACGGACCAATGTAGCGAGGACTCAGTTTTCCCCGTCTACCAAAACGTACCACTCCCTTCCAAGGAGATAGTTTCAAGAACACCCAATCACCTACCTCAAACTCAAGGTCTCTGGTTCTACGGTCTGCATAGCTCTTCTGGCAATCCTGAGCTGTCTTCAACCTTTCTCTGATGATCCTTATCTTTTCCTCAGTCGTATCAACCAACTCTGGTGTTAACAGTTTCCTTTCACCCACTTCGTTTCAGCATAATGGTGTCCTGCACTGCCTCCCATACAGTGCCTCCAAAGGAGACATCCCAATACTCGACTGATAACTATTATTATAAGCAAATTCCATCAGAGCTAGGTGTGAATCCCAGTTTCCTTTAAATTGTAGTACACAAGCTCTCATCATATCCTCCAAAACCTGGATTGTCCTCTCAGACTGACCATCCGTCTGAGGATGAAAAGCTGTACTAAAATGCAAGGTAGTGCCAAAAGCCTTCTGCAAACTCCGCCAAAACCTGGAGGTAAATCTAGGATCCCTGTCCGAAACAATCGACTCTGGAGTCCCATGTAGTCGTATGATCTCATCAATGAACAATTTGGCATACCGACTCATCCGAAAATCTTCCCGCACTGGCAAGAAATGTGCAGACTTCGTGAGTCTATCAACAATTACCCATATCCCATCATGTCCCTTCTGTGTCCTTGGAAGTTTATACACAAAATCCATCGTAATGTGATCCCACTTCCATTCCGGAATAGGTAATGGTTGAAGTGCCCCATATGGTTTATGCCTCTCTGCTTTCACTTGCTGACACGTCAGGCATCTACTCACAAACTCAGCAATTTCCCTTTTCATCCCAGTCCACCAATAGTATTTCCTTAGGGTATGATACATCTTGGTACCTCCTGGATGCATAGCGTAAGCCGAACTATGAGCCTCATCAAGAATTTCCCTCTTTAGCTCCAACTCATTCGGTACGCACAACCGGCCATTACTAACCAAGGCTCCATCATCCCTAAGCGCATAGTCCTGCCTGTTTCCAGCCTCCAACTCCATCCTGATAATGCACAACGTAGGATCCTGGAGTTGAGCCTCAATAATCAGATCAATCAGAACAGGCCTCACATGGAAACTAGCCAACAAAGCCCCCTGGCTATCCATGTCCAGTACTATCCCTGCTCTACGGAACTCTACCAATAACGGTAGGTAGACTGTATGCAAATGGGCCAAAGAACCCATGGATTTCCTGCTCAATGCATCCGCCACAACATTGGCTTTCCCTGGATGGTACTCTATAGTACAATCATAATCCTTTATTAGCTCAAGCCATCTTCTCTGCCTCAGATTCAGGTCCTTTTGGGTGAACAAGTACTTTAAACTCTTATGGTCGGTGAAGATCCGACATGTCTCCCCGTACAAATACTGTCGCCAGATTTTCAATGCATGCATCACTGCAGCTAACTCCAAATCATGTGTGGGGTAATTCAACTCATGGGGTTTAAGTTGTCTAGAAGCATACGCTATCACCTTTCCATGCTGCATCAACACACAGCCTATACCCCGCAATGAGGCATCACTATACACCTCGAATCCCCCAGTATCATCAGGAAGGGTCAATACTGGAGCAGAAGTCAACCTCCTATTCAGCTCCTGAAATCCCTGTTCACAATCAGCTCCCCAGTCAAACTTGACTCCTTTCCTCGTCAACCGAGTCAACGGCCCTGCTATCGTAGAAAATCCTTCTACAAACCGTCGATAATATCCTGCCAAATCCAGAAAACTCCTCACCTCTGTCACTGTCCTCGGTTGCTCCCAGTTTGCCACTGCCTCGACCTTTTGGGGATCTACGCTGATACCCTCAGCCGAAATCACATGACCTAAGAATCCAACTTCGGTCAACCAAAACTGGCATTTACTGAACTTGGCAAACAAATGCTTTTTCCTAAGCATATTCAGCACCAACCTTAAGTGTTTCTCATGTGCCTTAGCACTCCTCGAATACACCAAGATGTCATCGATGAACACAATCACAAACCGATCCAAATACTTTTGGAACACCCTGTTCATCAAATCCATAAATGCTGCTGGGGCATTAGTCAACCCGAAAGGCATCACCAGGAACTCATAATGACCATAACGAGTCCTGAAAGCTGTTTTCTCAACAACCCCTTCTCTGATCCTCAACTGATGGTACCCAGATCGAAGGTCAATTTTCAAAAAATATCTTGCCCCCTTAAATTGATCAAACAAATCATCTATCCTTGGCAAAGGATACCTATTCCGCACCGTAGCCCTGTTTAGCTTCCAGTAGTCAATACACAATCTCAGACCACCATCCTTTTTCCTCACAAATAACACTGGTGCACCCCATGGTGAAACACTTGGGCGAATAAATCCCATATTCACCAAGTCCTGCAACTGAGTCTTTAACTCTCGCAATTCTTCCGGTGCCATTCTATACGGTGCCTGTGAGATAGGTTGAGTACCTGGCAAAAGCTCGATGGTGAACTCAATCTCCCGGTGAGGTGGCAATCCCGGAAGATCATCTGGAAACACATCAGAGAACTCACTCACCACTGGAATATCCTCCACTCTCATCGGAGTATCCCGAGAATCAAACACATGAGCCAAATAACCCTCACAACCTTTCCTCAGCAATTTCTCAGCGGTTAAAGCTGATATCACTCCACAGGGTAGTACCCTACGATCTCCCCTGAATGTAAGTTCCGGTAAATCTGGACTCCGGAAACCCACTCTCTTATCATAACAATCAATAGAGGCATGGTGCATAGTCAACCAATCCATCCCCAGAATCGCATCAAAATCAAAAATATCTAAGGGGATTAAATCTGCCTCTAATGCATGACCTTCCACTAACACTGGACAACTACGAATCACGAGATTCGCCACTAACGTATTCCCAGTAGGAGTACTAATACCCATGTCCCCCTGAGGACATCTCATAACCGAGAACACTCGCTCTAAACGAGTAATCCACTCTATTGCATCATCTGGGCTAGAGTCGCCCATAAATATTGTAGCCCCTAATCTCTGGGCTCTCTCAATGTCTGAACCTTCAGTAGCAGTCCTACTCTGAAGTACAGAAGTCAACGTATGACCCAATTGTTCCAGTGTTTGCCTCATATCAGGCTCCACTGCAGGTTCAGATGTGTCCCCAATATTTTCCGACTGTTGACGGAACTCGCGTCTCGGAGGCATTACGCTGTTAAGAACTATACCAAAATAATTGTACACGTAGTGTACAATCTACAGGAATTTAACCTAGTGCTCTGATACCAATTGTCAAGACTCGTCCCGAATTTCCCCTCGAAACCCGGGAAGAACCCTGATCCCGTCTGACAACCTAAGAAAAGGTTCCCAAAATACCCTTCAATCCTTACAAAATATAATAACAATAATAAATACTTCCTCTTGTCAGACAAGGGACTTAAGCACTCAATAATTCCCGTAATTAACGACCAATCAAATACAACATAATATCAGAGCGTCTAAGTAGGATCAAGAGTAAAATTTAGATATCCTACTTAAATATACAACACAGCGCAGTCGGAATACTAATGCCTCAGCCTCGAGATCAATGTTCGCGTCAACTCTATTCAACGGCCTGAAGGGGGTTTAAACACAAAAGTTGTGAGTGGACAAAAATAATCATTTATAAATTCCTTTTCGAAGAAATACCTTTCTTCCCCTCCATTTATAAAATTATGCATGCATAACATAAAACAATTTATCATACTAAAACATCATATGTAAATCACCAAAAATTCTCATTTCTCTTTAAAACCACTTTAGTTGGACTCACATAAAATCTGTATAATAAAAATACCTCGTGATCCACAATTTGGTTTGAAAACTCTCTTCAAAGGAGTTTAAAATCATTTAATTCAATCTGGACACAAATTATCTCAAATTCAAATCATTTCGTTCCATCTGCCACATAATATCTCAAATTTCACTGTTCCCGACATATCCATAACACACCAGGGTATCCCTTGAGATGTGTTCAAATCTGTACAACTCTGTGTACCATCTGTACTATCTGTACTCTCTGTACTATGCATAGACAGCTTCGCGACCCGGCGGAGCAAGGCCCCTCAACACCTAAGGTCTGAACCCTCAACAACTGGTAGAGCAAGGCCCCTCAACACCAGTCAGAGCAACAATAACCATCGAGACGGGAACCAGTGAATCAAATCCATACTTCGAAATCTTTGTTTCGCGGCCTAAGCCAAATTCTTTGAAATATCATTTTATGGCCAAAATCGGTAAAATCATAATTATGGGTCTCAACCCAAATCACATACTCAAATAGTTACCACGTCAAAACGATATCAAAATCGAGTACAAAAACCAGGCCATTTCTCAAAACATACTTTCACTGAAATATTGTAAAACATGTGTCCAGCCTCATTTCTAAAATCCAGAAATTCATTGGACCCATACATTACAGTATTTAAATCAAAGATACATTTATGCATGCATTACAGTTTATAAATCAAAGTCCACTCACAAACCTGTTCAAGCAAGCTCAATCCCAAACTGTACGCTCCCCTGAAGCTCCTGGAGTAGTATCGCTTGTCCAAATTAATAATCGGGATTACCAGCCAATCATAAGAACCTTAAATATAAATCCCCTAAACCCCGGGAGTCTAACTATGATGGCCTAGAAAACGCAGCAACTTTAAAACGTCCGAAACAACCCCTAAACGACATCCGATCGACTCGAAATCTGCGCCAACAGGTCCGAAACGTCAAAAACTACTTGTCACGCGCCACCGTGACATCATACTCGGCCCCACGCACCGCCACGCACCGACGGAAGGTCGGAACACGCGCCGACGCGCCGCCACGCGCCCTCACGCGCCGGCCACGCGCCTGCTACAGTACCCACGCGCCTGAACCGGTCCAACCCGGTTCGGCTCAACTTGACCCGGTCTAACTCCACCCGACCAGTTCAACTCGACCCGATCGGTTCAACTCGACCCGACCGGTTCACTCGACCCGACCGGTTCAACTCGACCCGACCGGTTCAACTCGACCCGACCGGTCACCGGCGACTCACCGGAGAAGACGACCGGCTGCCGTCACCGTCGCCAGAAGCTGGCCGGAGAAGATGACCGGCAGCACCGTCGCCGCCGTCTGGTTTCGCCGGAATCCTCCATTTCCGGCCGAAACTTCAAGCTTTCCTAACTTCCTCAAAACTCAACCATTTTTCACAAATTTTATGTTTAAATCTATCTACTCGAACCCAGGAATCCAAATATGAACTCAAAACCACAAACACGTACCTGTGCTAGCCGGAAAATCGATCGGAAGGTCCGAAACTTCCTATCCTCGGTTCGGCTTCCTCCGCGGTCCTCTCCTTCGATGGTTGGTACGGTTGTGATCGTGGGAAGGAGTAGAATATGATTGGTTGATCAAAACTGGAAGTTAAAGCCTTGAAATCAAAGTTGACTTTGTGGGTTTTTTGGATGATTTTCGCACGGGTTTTGGTTGGTTTGTGTATGTTTGTCACAGAGAGGATGAGTGAGATGATAATGATAAGGATGAAATGAAGATGGATCAGATTACACTGATTTTGGGATTAAAAATATCTACCCCAAGTCAAAAATTACCAAAATGCCCTTGCACATCTAGACCCATAACTTCCGTACACGAACTCCGTTTTCTGCGTGCCGCCTGTCTACGAACTCGTGAGTTCGAGACTTACGCAACGGTATCCAAAACACCACCAAAAATGTCTCGAAATAAAACTTGATTCCCAAGCCCTTTAACAAACAAGGGTAAAATCGTCATTTTACAAAAATAATTACGTAAACCCAATAATTAAAATTCCGGGTTGTTACATTTGCTTCTGCCTGTTTTGAATTGTGATATTTGTTCTTAAATTAGGCGTGTTTTTTTTAAGCCTTAATATGGGCTAAATAATATTAATGGGCTAGACTAGCCTAATAAATACCAAGGGAGCAAGCTTGGGTGGGAAGGGCTATAACCCTCCCAGGCCAAGCCCACCCCCTGTCCCTCAGTCTTTGATAACCCTTAAAATATTTTGGAAGAGTGTTTGTAGGACTACAGTATCTTACCAAAATGATGGAGAGGATAGAGGCATCCTTTGGGATAGGGTTTACTTAATTGGGGGTGCAAGTAAGGTGGAAAGGCTAGGAGTATTGGTAAATTACTATTTGTAACGACCCGTACGTTTAATTAACGAGCTTTGGTAAATTAATTAAAAATTGATGATTTTACCCTCGGGTTTAACAGGGGTGTGAGAGCCACTTTTAGTTTGGAAATACTTTTAGAAACTTTTCTTGGACAGTTGCGCTGATCTCGAACTCACGAGTTTGTATACAGGCGGCATGCATAAATCGGGGTTTGTTTGAGAAGTTACGAGTCTCGGAAGGACCCTTCCCGAATTTCCCCTCGAAACCCGGGAAGAACCTTACTCCCGTCTGACAACCTAAGAAAAATTCCCAAAACACCCTTAAGTCCTAAAACTGTAATTATGAGGACTTTACCAAAAATCCGGCAGAATCTCCCCTCAAGGATTGTTTAACCGTCTTAGTCCCTAGACAAAGCAACCACACCGGTGGCTAAATGGCCTGGTCATATCAGGGTAAGAGCCAAAGTTTCGCCACAGATCACAAAGTGAGAACCCCTGATCATCATTCGAAGTTTATAGCCCTATGCTAACAAGCTCTGATACCAAGTTGACAGTAAGTCAAACACTGCTGAAACCTCAGACCAGTGGTGGCCCTACAAGGTGACCTCACGAACCTGTTTTACACCCCAGCCTCTCGACTAACAGTTTGTAACACAAAAGTTTAATACCTGAAAATTCCCTTAACCTTTAGAAACAATAAATGTACTTTATAGGGTTTTCAACGACTTGTTAGATGCATGATAGCATAGTAGTTAACAAACTACCTCGGACGACCTCCTCCGTAATCTAGCAAAACAACTGATGTGTCACTCTCTTGTAAACCGTCAATAACTCGTCAATCTAGCTCACCGCCCACACCAACCCACTGACCCGGATGACGAAGGTACCAGACTTGGTTGAATTGAGTCTCACTGACTTACTCCGAGTCATACTCGATATCCCGGCTCATCTTGAGCACCCCTAGTTGTAACTCAATAAACCGGCTTGTCTTGAGCACCCGGAGTGGTAACTCGATATCCCGCTCCTCTTGAGCACCCCGAGTGATAACTCGATATCCCTGCTCATCCTGAGCACCCTGAGTGATAACTCGATATCCTTGCTCCCCTAGAGCACCCTGAGTGGTAACTCGATATCCCTGCTTATCCTGAGCACCTCGAGTGGTAACTCGATATCCCTGCTCCTCTAGAGCACCCCGAGTGGTAACTCGATATCCCTGCTCCTCCTGAGCACCCCGAGTGGTAACTCGATATCCCTGCTCATCCTGAGCATCCCGAGTGGTAACTTGATATCCCTGCTCCTCCAGAGCACCCCGAGTGATAACTCGATATCCCTGCTCATCTTGAGCACCCCGAATGGTAACTCGATATCCCTGCTCCTCCAGAGCACCCCGAGTGGTAACTCGATATCCCTGCTCCTCCCCGAGTGGTAACTCGATATCCCTGCTCATCCTATGCACCTCGAGTGATAACTCGATATCCCTACTCCCATTGAACATCCCAAGTGGTAACTCGATATCCCTACTCATCCTGAGAACCCCCTAGTGGTAACTCGATATCCCTGCTCCTCCAGAGCACCCCGAGTGATAAATCGATATCCCTGCTCATCTTAAGCACCCCGAGTGGTAACTTGATATCCCTGCTCCTCTAGAGCACCTCGAGTGGTAACTCGATATCCCTACTCCTCCTGAGCACACCGAGTGGTAACTCGATATCCCTACTCCTCCAGAGCACCCCGAGTGGTAACTCGATATCCCTGCTCCTCCAGAGCACCCCGATTGGTAAGTCGATATCCCTGATCATCTTGAGCACCCCGAGTGGTAACTCGATATCCCTGCTCCTCTAGAGCACCCCGAGTGATAACTCGATATCCATGATGCCCCAAGCACCCCAAGTGGTAACTCAATATCCCAGCTCATCCTGAGCACCCCGAGTGGTAACTCGGTATCCCTGGTCCTCCAGAGCACCCCGAGTGCTAACTCGATATCCCTGCTCCCTCAGAGCACTCCAAGTGGTAACTCGATATCCTTGATCATCTTGGCATACGTCAGACCTCAATGATATGGTGGAGAAAGATCCCTTGAACGCCTACATCGGAGAACCCCTCAACGATCTAGCGGAGACGTACCCTCTAACGCCAGTCGGAGAACCCTCAACAGTGTAGTGGAGAAAGACATCCTCCACGCCAATCATCAGAGAACCCAGTGGTATAACATAATACCTAGAAGTACACAACCTATGCAATCTCGGGAACCTAGTCTGTTCACAGCGCAACTAAAATACCAAATCAAGGAAGCCTTAGCCCTAAGGAGCTCTTTGACACATTAATGACCCAACTCCCTTTATCTCCCGAGCCCAAAACCTGCTCCATGGTCAAGCATTACCTCTGGGTTTACTCAAACGGGGCTCCAAACGAACTCGTACGACCTCAAAATTACCAAAATCCGATCTGGAATGTCCCAAAACCCTAGCCACGCGTCGCCGTGACCCCATAATCGATCCCACTCGCCGCCACACGCCACGCATCAATCACTCGCTCTCACGAGCCGCCATACGCCCCCAGGTGCCCCACGCGTCGGTCCTGTTCAGGGTGGAATATTCTATCAACCCTAACGGAATATTCCGTCAAACCTGACAGAATCTCCTGACGGAATCGGAATATTTCGTCCAGACTAACGGTGTTAGGGTTCCGTCAAGCTCCGTTAACTTTTGACGAAATATGCTAATGTTGTCAGCATAATCCGTAAAACCCTTGCATCCACGTGGCTCCAGATGGCAGTCAGGTGGCATGCCACGTCAGCCTGTCTGATCGACCCAGTTATCGGTGTCTCACCGGAGAAGACAACTGCACTGCCGTCCGCCGTCGGATTCTCGTCGGAATTGCGCTGGAGAAGACAGTCGTGCCGTAGTTCGCAGTCGCCGAAAAACCCCATTTCCGGCCGACCTTGAGTCTTTCCTAACTTCTTCAAATCTCAACCATTTTTCACGAATTTTACGTCTAAATCTATGTACTCGAACCTATGAATTCAAAAATGACCTCAAAACACTAAACCCGTACTTGTGCTGGCCGAAAAATGGACCGAAACTTCTGATTTTTCTTTACCTCGGTCTGGCAGCTCTCGCGGCTGCCTCCTCTGATGGTTGGTACGTCTGTGATCGTGGGAAGGAGGAGATTTTGATTAGTTGAACTAGAATGGGAGACTTGGCCTTGAATCGAAGTTCACTTTTCATGGGTTTTGTGAGTTTGGGTCACCTAGGTTCGGGGAGGGGGGTGGGGGGGGGGGGGGGGGGGGGGGGGGGGGGGGGTGGGGGTGGTGGGAGTGGTGTGATCTAGAGAGAAAAATAGTGAAAAACTGAAGATGAGGATCATATCAATTGGGGGTTAAAAATATCTACCCCTGCCATATTACCAAAATGCTCATGACATTCTAGACCCGCATCTTTCGTACATGAACTCCGTTTCCTGCGTGCTGCATGTCTACGAACTCGTGAGTTCGAGACCTACGCAACGGTATCCGAAACACAGCCAAAAGTATCTCGAACAAAAATTGACTTTCACGCCCCTTAAACAGCCAACGGCAAAATCGTCTTTTTACAAAATAATTTACAAAAATTCAATAATTAAATTTCTAGGTTGTTACAGTTTCAGATTAAACCATCACTACCAAGTGATCCCTCTCTTCACCACAAACTAATACATACCTTTCTTGGGCCGTGAGGACCGCCGTGGATGATGAACCGAAGATCGGAATCTTGACCGAAGCTTTTCGTCCAATTTCTTGCCAACCAAGGCTATACAGCTCCGGGGACTTCAGACGTCCACACAACTCGGAGTTAGGCTTGCTTGGGCTTCTGTCTGAAGTGGGACGAGGCGCCGAACCTAGGAGGAGGCATCATCTTTTGCTGCACTATTTCTATGTAGGACTTTCTTTGGATTGTAAATTTATCTTTTAAACCTTGTATGCTCTTATCAACTTTTGGGTTGTTATTGAGTGTTGTGTGGTTTGGTTGGACTGGTTGGGTTAGTGGGTCTGTTATTTGTATCCTTCGTCTGACATGTAAAAATCACGGTTTGACCCGCTTAAATAGGACATTCTGCCTAATTTTTTGTAGAAATCTCGTAGAGTTTTGTTCGCTGGTGTGAGGGTATTTCTGGATGGTTTTTAGTTTTTCTAGAGTTGTCAGACATAAGCATGACTTCTCACTGATTTCGAGGGGAAATTAGGGAGGGATCCTGTCACTATTTGTTAAAGATACGGCTAGGGTTTTAATTGGAGTTGAATAATACTATTCTTCTCACTAGGAGGTATTTACAATACAAAGGTCAATTAAGCCACTAAGATCTTTCATATCAAACTCAGATGCCAAGTTAGACTTCAACTTAGTCATCTCATCTGTATCATTACCAGTAACAACCATGTCATCAACATAGGAAAAGAGACAATTATGAGAATAATTTGGGGTTAAGGTTGAATCTCGAGGTGGGGAGGTGGGTTCAACCAAGAACACTCCGATGCCTAAGTCAGTTTAATTGTAATGAGAAAACTGAAGAGAAAATTATGAGAATAATTTGGGTGTACATGAGAAGTGAGGGGAGGCCCTCTATTTATAATGAAGACCAGGAGGTCTTCGGAGCTTCTGATTGGTTGAAAGAGTTTGCAATGAATAAGTAATCCTAGTTAAGAAATACTTAATATTGACTTTTAATAATAAATAATTCGCTGGGAAGTTATTTATTATTGGTAGGAAAGGAGTACTAATTTATAAACAAATCATTTTAGGAAATGAAGTTTATTTATTAATTGATTCCTCGCTGAATAATAACTCTCATGGAGATATCTTTTATTACTGCAACATAAATTCTATTAATTAATATATTTAGATGGTAAATATATATAATTAATGCACAGTAATTATATGCCAATAATGACTCTACCAAGGGCAAAGTAGTCATTATGTAAATTATGGGCCACGTGGCAGCTCCATAATTTTTGGATGAATTATAGTTCCACAAATGCCCCCACATTGCTTAGGAATTCAGGGATTCCTAAGGGATGTAATTTTTGAGGTTCCAATAATCCATCGCCTATTGATGCTTCTATGGAAGAAGGGTTTTGATGTTTCAATGAAGAAGGCTTTCAATATTTCTTTGAAGAAGGCTTGGTTGCTTATATGGAAGAAGGCTTGAGTGCTTCGGGGGGTGAAGGCTTTGATGCTTCCGCGGAGGAAGGCTTGAATGCTTCGCAATGCGAAGGCTTTGGTGCTTCCGTGGTAGAAGGTTTGAATGCTTCGCAATGCGAAGGCTTTGATGCTTCCATGGAGGAAGGCTTGAGTGCTTCACATGGCGAAGGCTTTGATGCTTCCGTGGAGGAAGGCTTGAGTGCGTCGCAATGCGAAGGCTTTGATGCTTCCATGGAGGAAGGCTTGATTGCTTCACAATGCGATGACTTGATGCTTCCGTGGAGGAAGGTTTGAGTGCTTTGCAATGTGAAGGCTTTGATGCTCCCGTGGAGGAAGGCTTGAGTGCTTCGTGGGGCGAAGGCTTTGATGCTTCCGTGGTGGAAGGCTTGAATGCTTCGCAATGCGAAGGCTTTGATGGTTTCGTGGAGGAAGGCTTTGATGCTTCCACGGAGGAAGGCTTTAATGCTTCATGGGGCCAAGGCTTTGGTGCTTCTGTAGAGGAAGGCTTGAGTGCTTCATGGGGCGAAGGCTTTGATGCTTCCGTGGAGGAAGGCATTAATACTTCACAGGAGGAAGGCTTGAGTGCTTCGCGGGATGAAGGCTTTGATGCTTCCGTAGAGGAAGGCATTAATACTTAGCAGGGCGAAGGCTTTGGTGGTTCCACTGAGGAAGGCTTGAATGCTTCGCGGGGAGAAGGCTTTTGTGCTTCAGTTGGTGAAGGCTTTGATGCATCCGCGGAGGAAGGCTTTAATGCCTCGTGGGCTGAAGGCTTTGGTGCTTCCGTGGAGGAAGGCTTCAATGCTTCACAAGGCGAAGGCTTTTATGCTTCCACATGCAAATGCTTGAATGCTTCGCGGGGTGAAGGCTTTGGCGGGCGAAGGCTTTGAGGCTTCGGCGGGCGAAGGCTTTGAGGCTTCCGTGGTAGAAGGTTTGAATGCTTCGCAATGCGAAGGCTTTGATGCTTCCATGGAGGAAGGCTTGAGTGCTTCACATGGCGAAGGCTTTGATGCTTCAGTGGAGGAAGGCTTGAGTGCGTCGCAATGCGAAGGCTTTGATGCTTCCATGGAGGAAGGCTTGATTGCTTCACAATGCGATGACTTGATGCTTCCGTGGAGGAAGGTTTGAGTGCTTTGCAATGTGAAGGCTTTGATGCTCCCGTGGAGGAAGGCTTGAGTGCTTCGTGGGGCGAAGGCTTTGATGCTTCCGTGGTGGAAGGCTTGAATGCTTCGCAATGCGAAGGCTTTGATGGTTTCGTGGAGGAAGGCTTTGATGCTTCCACGGAGGAAGGCTTTAATGCTTCATGGGGCCAAGGCTTTGGTGCTTCTGTAGAGGAAGGCTTGAGTGCTTCATGGGGCGAAGGCTTTGATGCTTCCGTGGAGGAAGGCTTCAATGCCTCGTGGGCTGAAGGCTTTGGTGCTTCCGTGGAGGAAGGCTTTAATGCCTCGTGGGCTGAAGGCTTTGGTGCTTCCGTGGAGGAAGGCTTCAATGCTTCACAAGGCGAAGGCTTTTATGCTTCCACATGCAAATGCTTGAATGCTTCGCGGGGTGAAGGCTTTGAGGCTTTGGCGGGCGAAGGCTTTGAGGCTTCGGCGGGCGAAGGCTTTGATGCTTCCTTGGAGGAAGGCTTTGATGCTTATGCGGAGGAAGGGTTTAATGCTTCCGCGGAGGAAGGCTTTGATGCTGACCTCAGCGTACCAAAACACTTGCATAAGATTCGTTACAGCCCAGAATTAGCTTTTCTTGGTGGTTTAGAGAGCTAGCTTCCGTACCTTTCTAATTCCGTTGGTCCTTCTCAAAAAGGTTGAAAATTGAATTTTTGACAAATTTTTGGAGTTGGGTCATGTATGCTGATTCTCAGGCTTGACCTCTTCTCGGTAATTTATCAAGTAATAATGTTTTGGTTATCTGAATTAGTTACTTTTTACGAGGTTAGGAAACTAACATCTGTATCTTTCCAAGGTCATCGAGATTTCAGGAAACGTTTAAGAATTGAATTTTTGGCGAATTTCGGAAGTTGGGTCATGTGCGCATGCTGGCTTTTTTGACCTACCTCTGGTAAATTGCCCATAGATGATTCATCCCTTATTCAATATAGCTGTTCTTGATGGTGTTGGAAAGGTAACATCCATACCTTTTCAATGCCACTGGGATTACTGAAAAAGATTGAGAATTTAATTTCTAAATAAATTCGTAAGACGTGCTTATGCGCAGGATTGTGCACTCGACCTTGTGTCATTGAAATGGACATTCTGGATTAGTTATAACTTGGATTGGGGCACCGTGGATGGCATTAGAAAGATAAGATCCGTAGATTTCCAATGCTACCTAGCCCATTCCGTGGGTTATGTGATGAATCCGAGGTGAGCTCCGAAATTGACGTCTTCGGCGCATGAATCCTCTATTTGCTTGCTCCTTCGAACTTTAGACATCGCTGAGATTTTCTGTAAGTTGCCTTGAGCGTTGACCTTCCTTTCTCGCATGGTGAAAGGACTTTTTAGTTTATTCAAATACCCTCATTGCATTGCAATGGGCACTCAATGATGGCGCTTTGAATCAACTTGCCTCTTGGCAGAGGGCTTTACTTTGCCTTGGAGAAAGGGATTTTCTTGGGAATTTCGCGGCACAACACGTTTTGAGGTTGTCTGGGATGCCCCCCACTTGGCCAAGAAATGCTGCAGAAGTTCTGACTCCACTTGTACTTGGTTGCTAAGGCGTTCAGCACAGCCCTACCTTCCCGATTGTTTTGTTCTCTAGTGGCGCAGGCTCGTCCAGGATTAATTGCAGGTCTTCGTTTGCCGGTTGCCAGCTTGTGGCATTCCGAGACGCTTCGTCGACGAAACTTCCGTCTGTACGTTGAAATTAAGCGTAGTTGACCACCAGTTGCAGAGTTAGTGCGTCGGGGCTGGACATCGCTAGTGGATGTCCAGGTGCAATGGGCTGCGTCGTACCTAGGTCTGACTGCCGAATCCGGTGGCTTGACGGACGAGCCCACCGCGAGTTGGGCCGGTGGACGAGCTGGGCCATGGTTGCGGGCCATGGGGCTGATGGTGGAAGACAGGCGGTTGGCTGGAGGCACGGTTTGGGCTAGCGGTGGCTAGGCCGTGGGCTAGGCGATGTGGTACGAAGATCCGATGGCGGCAAGCAGCAGTCCAGTTATGAAGATCGGGTCATGGGGCCTGCTGCGGTGCGGGTTCCTCGCTCTGGCGATCTGGCTGTCGTCCAATGCTGGATGTGCCCATCTCGTTGGATCTCGTGGATCGTTGTGTTATTTCCATTATTCTAAGTTTTTCGAAGAACCAAAAACGAAGAATGATAATTTGATTAAAAAAAAAAGTAAGAACTTTTGAATTGAAAGTGCATGCTTTGAGAATTCCTCAACTCGGCTCTCAATGAGAGCACCAGCTGTTGATGCAGAAATCGTCCAGATTGATATTCGCCGTTTAATTCCTATACACAACAAAAGAGACAAGTGAGGTTAAGGTTGAATCCCGAGCTTGGGGGGGGGGGGGGGGGGGGGGGGGGGGGGGTGGGGGGGTTGGTTGGGGGTTGGTGGTCAACCAAGAACACTCTGATGCCTAACTCAGTTGGTGGCTAGGCCGTGGGCTAGGTTGGGGGTTGGGGGTTGCGAGCCTTTAGGTCCTTTAATTAGGCCTCTAAACCTCTAAAATGTAGGAGACAATCTAGGACAAAATCCTAATAAAAAATTGACTCAAAATTGCTATCCTAGTTAGGAATGAAATAGGACTCAAAAAGGTAATCCTTGTTGGATTTGGCGTAGGAATTGCGGTATGGACTTGAGAGAAAGCTTATGATATTCCTTGCATGCCAAGGCAGATTTTGGAGTCTTCTGGAGGGTGCTTGAACGTCAAGGACTGGGCTTGGCCAACCCTAAGTGCTTCAATCACGGTTGGGCTAGATTCTGGGCCATTAGAACCTCAAAATTGGACTTTTAAGAACTTAACATGTCATTGACCAATCGAATCGAGACAAACCACTCCAGGCACTTCCAAATGATTTATCTAGTATGGTTATGGGCTTTGTCATGCTTAAAGACTTGCAGAAAAGTCAATGGCCTAATTTTGCTCAAATCAGGGCTCCTAGGACTCTTTTAGGATAAAATCGGACACAAACGTGTCATTGGCATTTCTGGTCGAGACACATGATTGCATCGACTTAGATAGGTATTGTGAAGTCCAATATGGGTGGTGTCTCCTTTTTTTCCATCGTGTTCTAGGTCATGGCCCCGTTTGAACTTCCCGGGCGTAAAATAGGGCGCAGAGGAACTCGTTTCGCTGAGGAACCAGGAAAGCGTCTTGGGCATGATTTGGGTCTTCGCTTTTGAGGCGCACCAGGAACTCGTAACTGGCGTGGCATGGTGTAGCTTGGCGCATGAGGTTCAAAATTGGCGTAGGTCTTGCTAAAGGAACATGATCTTGGCGCATTATTAGGGCCTCCACAAGGCTGCGGCAGGGAACTCTTTGGAGCAATTCTAGGGCACTCCAAGGACATGTCCTTGACCTCGATAGAGACTCTTCTGTGACTCAATAGGAGCTCAGATTTAGCGCGCATCTTGACTTGTCTTGGCATGCGCCAGGATCCGATTTTGGACCTCCTATGGTCTGAACTTAAACTTGAGACATCTCTTTAGTTATAACTCCGAATTGAGCCATTATTTTTGCATTCATTGCAAAATTTACCTATCTTTCCAAATATGCAAAAGTCTCACAAGATTGATAATTGTCTACTATGGTTTTAACAAAATCATTCAAAAGACATGTAAAAGAGGTACTAAGTGACATCAAAACGATGCATAAATAATGACAGAACAAATACCCCAAAACTTTTATTTTACTAGTCCCTTAGCAAAACAAAGGAAAACAAACTTAAACAAAATGAAAAGACTCAATCTTAGTTATGATAGAACATTTAAACATCTAGGTTCACCTAGTAAGGGGAGTTTTGTCTCCTGAGGGTTATAGCAGCACGATACCAACAAACGTTTTACTTACCCACCAAGGTGCTTGAGCAGTACTTTTAACAAGCCAATAAGAATCAAAGTAAGTAACATGCTCTGCAGAACCAAAAGGGATGCCATAGCCTTGAGTGTCATGTGAGTTGTAACTGTATGAGTGCCAATATTTCAAGTGATCATTCTTGAAAGCAACCTTATCCAAGTGCCTTAGAAAGAATTCGCCTCGACTCTAATCCTCACTAGGCAACTCTCAATCCACACAAGAATCCTAGGCTTTCACTCTTTTCAAGCATATGTGATGAGTTTATGTTATGGAATTCAAGTTTAATGACATAAGAGTATCAATGAAGGATAACACTTTATGGAAATAAGATCTCATGAAAGGAATTGAACTTTAAAACATAGATACGTACCTTAATCCTTAGCATGATTGTCCATAAGATCAGTTAGGTCTTCGATTTTAGGTTGTAATGGGGCTAAGCTTAAGGGTTAGAAAGGAAGGATTGAGATTCAAAGAACCTGAGTTGTGCCAAGGCATAAGAAGTCATGACTTTGCTTATCATTTTTTTTTTCTCTTTTTCTTTCCTTTTTCTTTTGAATTGAATTGAACAAAGGTCATGGAATGATTTCCTCATTCTTTTTATACATCTTGTCACTTGTAGAGCTTTTCACTCTTCAAAAATTTGAACTTTGAACTTATCCTCTAATAAAAAGGCCAATGTCTTGGAATTGGGCAGCACCATCTTTCACATCTCATTCTCACCATGAATCTCATTTAGGGCCCTATCATTGATGATTGTCCTAGGTGCTCCAAACCTTGCTAAGATGTGACCCTGTAAAAAGCTCACAACTACTTTCGCATTGTTAGTTTTAGTGGGGATTGCTTCCACCCACTTGGAGACATAATCAACAGTGAGTAATATATAAAGATAACCAAAAGAGTTTGGAAAAGGCCCCATGAAATCAATGCCCCAGATGTCGAAGATTTCTAGCACAAGGATATGGTTGAATGTCATTTGATTCCGAGGGCCTATGTTACCTTGCCATTGGCATCTGCCGCAGTTGAGAACAAACTCGTGTGCATCCTTAAACATTGTGGGCCAATAGAATCCACTTTGAAGTACCTTGAGGGCCATCTTGTTAGCCCCAAAATGACCTCCACATGCCAAACTATGTTAGAAAGTTAGAATGGACTTCATCTCATCTTCCGGGATGCATCTTCGAACTATTTGATAAGGACAATGCTTCCATAAGTAAGGCTCGTCCCAGATGTAGTATTTAGCATGTTTAACAAGCTTATCCTTCTGAAATTTGCTCTTAGACGAGGGGATGCGCTTAGTAGCCAGGTAGTTGATGATGTCGGCATACCATGGATCAATGGCCTTGAGCGCGACGAGTTGTTCGTATGGGAATGTCTCAAGAAGTGGCAATTGATCAGCCTCTTTGTTGGATCCATATATCAAGAGGCTCATATGGTTAGCAACCACGTTTTCACTCCCTTTTTATCTCTGATTTCGAGGTCAAATTCTTGGAGAAGTAGTATCCATCGTAGCAACCATGGCTTGGCATCCTTCTTAGTGAGTAGGTACTTCAAGGCTGCGTGATCTGTGTAGACAATGACCTTGGTTTGAATCAAGCACGATCTGAACTTCTCGAGAGCAAAGATGATAACAAGAAGTTCTTTTTTCGTGGTGGAATAGTTTAGTTGGGCATCATTCAGAGTTTTACTTGCGTAATAGATGACATGAGGAAGTTTATTCACTGCTGCCCCAAAACAGCTCCTATGGCGATTTCGTAAGGTAGGTCTCAATTGGGTGGCAAGATGATGGGTGAAGTCGTGAGCTTTGCCTTGAGTGTGTTGAATGCCTCACGGCATTCCTTGGTGAACTCAAATGTTGAGTCCTTGGCCAAAAGATCATACAATGGCCTTGTGATCTTTGAGAAGTCTTTGATGAAGCATCTGTAGAAACCGGCGTGCCCCAAGAATGATCGAACTTCCTTGATTGTTGAAGGGTACGACAGTCTCTCTACTATGACAAATTTGTCCTTGTCGACTTCGATGCCTCGATTGGAAATCACATGGCCTAAAACGATGCCTTGTTGTACCATAAAGTGACACTTCTCCCAGTTTAGCACTAAGTTTCTTTCTCTACATCGTTCCAACACTCGGGATAGATTGGCTAAGCAAAGCTCAAATGAATGACCAAAAATCGAGAAGTCATCCATGAAGACTTCGATGATGTCTTCCACCATGTCGGAGAAGATGCTCATCATGCAGCGTTGGAAGGTAGCTGGGGTGTTGCAAAGTCCAAAAGGCATCCTTCTGTAAGCAAACGTGTCATAGGGACACGTAAATGTTGTTTTCTCTTTGTCTTTGGGAGCTATATTGATTTGATTATAGCCTAAGTATCCATCCAAGAAACAATAGTGTGAATGACCCGCCAATCTCTCAAGCATTTGATCGATGAAGGGCAAGGGAAAGTGATCCTTGCGTGTGGTTGTGTTGAACTTCCTGTAATCAATGCACACTCTCCATCCCTTTTGAACTCGTAGGGGTACGAGCTCAGCATGTTCGTTTTTGATTACCATGATTCCACTTTTCTTTGGCACGACTTGAACCGGGCTCACCCACTTAGAGTCACTTATTGGGTAGATAATGCCCACATCTAGGAGTTTGAGCACTTCTTTCTTCACCACTTCCTTCATAGGTGGATTCAACCTCCTCTGCGCCTCCCGTGATGGTTTGGAGTCTTCTTTGAGAAGTATCCGATGCATGCACTTAGCAGGACTAATGCCTTTGATGTCGGCGATTATCCAACCAATTGCCTTTTGATTATCTTTCAGTACTTGGACCAACGCATGCTCTTCCTCCATACTTAAGTTGGATGCAATGATGACCGGAAGGGTTTAATTGTCTCCTAAGTATGCGTACTTCAATTGTTTTGGCAATGGCTTTTAGTTCGAGTTCAGGTGGCTTCAAGATGGATGGCAAGGTCTTTTGGGCCGTGATGGGTAAGGCCTCGAATGGATGCTTGTGAAATGGAAGTGAAGGCACGACATTGAGGAACCTTACCTCCTCAACCACGTTCTCATCAAGGGACTCCTCGGTTTGTAAAGTGTTGGTGATGGCCTTCTCTAAATCAATCTTCATGCACGAATTGGCAATGGTTTTCTGTAGTAGCATGTCCATCGTATTCAACGGGAAGTCCACGATAGGTTCTGCAGGATATTGAATCGCATCATGAATAGAGAATGTCCGCAGCTTGTCCAAGACTTTGATGGAGACTTGGCCATTTTAACATCAATTAAGCATTATGCCGTGGCTAGGAGGGGACTTCCAACAATGAGTGGAGGCTCCCCATTCTGATCAATTCTATCCATCCTTAGAATGTAGAAATCTGCCGGAATGCGCGTATCTCCAATTTGTACTAATACGTTCTCAAGTACGCCCATGTGATTAGTAACAGAGGCGTTAGCTAATCTCACAAATAAATGTGTTGGTTTGAGCTCTCCCAAGTTGGGCGACTTGTAGATGTAAAACAGAATAATGTTGATTGAAGCTCCTGTGTCGTAAAGGGAATGCTCGAAGCGTTTAGATTGGATAACACATGACAGTGATGGAGGCCTGGGATCATTCGCTTTGAGTGGCATGCGCAGAAGTGCAGCAGAACATGCCTTAGGAATTTCAAGGATGTCAGTGGAACTGAAACCATGCTTTCCGACGACTAAGTCTTTGATGAGCTTGGCAAAGATAGGCATGTGTTTGACTATCTTATGGAAAGGCATCGTGATTTGAAGCTTCTACATCATGCATATGATTTCCTCCTCGAATTCCTCCTTTTGCTTATTCTTGTTTTGGAACCTACGAGGAAACGGAAGATCAACGTCATTATCTAACTCAAAAGTAACTTTTTTAGTTGTTTTCTGAATTGAAGTGTTGGAGTGATTAGGATCATTGGTTTGCTTAGGGGAGTCCAAAGTCGTGGCCTTGGAGTTGGAAGGCTCCTGTGCTCCAGCCGTGGGATGTTGCTGTCCTGCCGTGGCCATGTCCTGAAAGTTAGGCGTCGGTGGGTCGTAAGGGGTTCCTGCCGTGTGGGACTGAGGCGCAATGTGGCACATGTCAGCGTTGGTAGGCGCAATATATGTCTTGGACGCGTCCATGGCGTGTCTCGGTGCGGCGCTGGGCAAGTCCTGCGGCTTGTCACTCTGCAAGGCCTGATACATGTCTCTCGGTAGGCCGTAAGGGACTTCAAAATGCTGCTTCTGCGGCACAGTTTTGGTCCAAGCTTGATCCTGCGATATTGCTTGGGACATGACCCTTGGTAGGGCTAATTGAGGTGTTGCTTGCAGCAGGCCATAGGGCATGGCCTGTCCTGCTGATGTGCCTGCAACGTAGGGTTATTCATGGAAGAGTGGTGTCATGAAGATGCCACGATGAAGTGAGCCTCCTCTGCTTCAAGTCCTTCAATGTTTTCGTCGTAGGCAGGGTATATAGGGCCTCGGAGTTGCATTCCACTGCGAAGTGTGATGGCGTTTTCTGTTGGATTGTGGAATCCCTTAGGATTTACCATCACTTGACTCGATAGCTTCGCTTGCTCCCTTTGCTCCCTTTGATTTAACTGATTAGCAATCTGCCCCATTTGACGATCTAAGTTGGCGATTGCATTGTCCGTCTTTTACTGATAAGACACTTGGTTTTGAAGCAATGTCGGCGGCATAGGGATTGCAGCATTTTGATTGTTGCTTCAACGAAAGTTCGGATGATTCTTCCTTCCTAGTTTATAAGTGTTGGAGTATGGATCATTCCGGGGCCGTGCACAATTGTTGAAGCCTCCCGCAAAGTTAGCTTCTTCCACCGTCGGACAATCTTGTGAAGTATGTCCTTGAATTGAGCATAATTCACATATTTGAACGCCTTTGGTCTTTTCGTTGCAAAGCTTCTTCACCATTGTCGTAAGTTGAGCAATGGCGTTATCTTTGTCATTGGTTTACGCATCATCAGTGGTCCTAAAGGAATGACATCTGTAGCTAAATTGCTTCTCCCTTTGAGCGATGTTCTCAAAGGCAGTTCGCGCCTCCGCAACCGTGCCATCCAAGATGCCTTGTGATTTTGAGTTCACCATGGTTTGATCGTTGGTTTTCAATCCTCCGTAGAAGTATAACATCAAGTGATGTTCATCAATGTTATGGTGAGGGCACGCCCTTAGCATTTGATTGAAGCACTCTCAAAACTCGTAGAATGGCTCATCAATGCCTTGGCGTGGATCCATGATCTTGGCCTTCAATTCGTTCGTCTTCACCATGGGGTAGTATTGTGTTAGAAATGTTGAAGACAAGTCCCTCCACGAGTGGATTGAAGCTGGCACTAATGAGTGGAACCATGCCTTAGCACGATCCTTGAGGCTGAAGTGAAAAAGCCTTGGTCGAATTTCAACTTCCATCATGCCGTTAATGCACAAAGTTGAGCAGACTTCAAAAACTTCTTTGATGTCTAAATGCAGGTCTTCTCGGGAAAGTCCGTCTGTGAAACTTTGGCAACATGTGAATCATCCTAGACTTCAACTCGAAATTCTCCACCGTGGACGCAGGCAAAACGATGGGGAATTGGTCCTCCGAGACATAGGGGCTGGTAAACACCTTCAAAAGCCGTGGGGCTGGGTTATTCACCAAGGGGTGCTCTCTTCCTTGCTCTTCCCTTGCATCTGCCATCCTTCCTGGGCTTGGTGGTGGGGATCCGTGGACTGAAGATCCTCTTGAAGATGGTGGTGTGCTTAATCTGTGCAAAGATCCTTGGACGGATCCACCTGATGACATAAAAGAAAAGGGTACCTAAAAAAGTAAAAAAAACTAAGTTAATAAATCCAAACTAAATTGACACCGTTGAGGGACTAGTCCCCAGCAACTGTGCCAAAAATTTGATAGTAAAAATAAATGACACAATAAATATGAACTCTATTGTTAATAGTTATATCTTTGCAAGTGCACAAAATTGATTGAGATAGTATAATGGCAAGCAATGGTCAATCCCTCGAGGACTTGTTCAATAGTTAATCCAATTAAATTCATATTATATTAACTTAAACAAAATACACAAAACATCAAAAGGAAACAATGACACACGACAAGACAAACAAGACTCAAACAATGACTTTAAAGTGCAAAAAATAACAATGCAAGGATGATGATTGATTAAATTTGTTAACTAAGGCGAATTAAGGCTTACTATCCACCCTAACCAATTCAAATTCTTAACTAGATTTTCTTGACCTAATTACTATGAACTCTCTTAATTAAGTGCCTGTGCAAAGGTCCAACTAAGTCCCACTCCACATATGTTATTCTCTCTTACTTAGCATGTCCTACGCATGATGTGTACCTAAAACGTCTATCATCTACCGTTTAAGATGATGCATGAAGTACAAAGAGAATTTAATGACACTACACTACCCCTAGAAAAGTGATGTGCAAGCCTAGGTTGTTATGAGTTTAGATTACAAATAGGTGTCCCTCCACCTACCCGTGATGCTGCAAATCACAAGATGATATGATGGTCCGTCAAGCAATTACATCAATAATTATATGCAAACAAGGTAGCTAAGCTTATAGGCATAAATTAAGTTTATTAATCATAGTAATCCAACTTATTCAGCATTCATAATAATTAAAATCAAGAGCAAAAATCTGATTATCGAACTAACATGGCTAGGGCTTCGAGCAATCCTAATCCTGAAAGAACTACTCACGCATTATTGAAACTAAAACAAACATAATGGAATTCATAATGTAAAAGCAATAAAAGTAAAGATACAAAGAAGATTATTGAAGACGAGGCACAAAAGAAACCACGCCAAGGCTTGTCCCTCCACTGCTCACGCATAGCTCTCTCACAAACAAAAAACTAAAGTGGTTAAATTGAAAAACTGAATTACAATGTAATGCGGCTAGGGTGTCTAGAGGTCCTTTTAATAGGCCTCTACACCTCTACAATGTAGGAGAAAATCATAGACAAAATCCTAATAAAAAACTGACTCAAAATTGCTATCCTAGTTAGGAATGAAAAAGGACTCAAAAAGATAATCCCTGTTGGATTTGGAGTAGGAATTGCGGAAAGCACTTGAGACAAAGCTTCTGATTTTCCTTGCACACCAAGGCGTCTTCTGGAGTCTTCTGGAGGTTGCTTGAACATCAAGGACTGGGCTTGGCCAACCCTAAGTGCTTCAATCACGGCTGGGCCAGATTCTGGGCCACTAGAACCTCAAAATTGGAATTTTAAGAGCTAAACATGTCATTGACTAATCCAATCGAGAAAAACCACTCCAGGCACTTCCAAATGATTTATCTACTATGGTTCTGGGCTTTTTCCTGCTCAAAGACTTATAGAAAAGTCAATGGCCCAATTTTGCTCAAATCAGTGCTCTTGGGACTCCTTTAGGACAAAATAGGACACGGACGTGTTATTGGCTTTTCTGGTCGAGGCACATGATTGGATTGACTTAGATAGGTATTGTGAAGTCCAACTATGGGTGGCGTCTCACTTTGTTCCATCGTGTTCTAGGTCATGGCCCCTTTTGAACTTCCCGGGCCTGAAATAAGGCGCAGAGGAACTCCTTTCGCTGAGGAACCAGGAAAGCGTCTTGGGCATGATTTGGGTCTCCGCTTTTGAGGTGCACCAGGAACTTGTCCTTCGTGTGGCATGGTGTAGCTTGGCACATGAGATTCAGAATTGGCGCAGGTCCTGCTATAGGAACATGATCTTGGCGCATGATTAGGGCCTCCACAAGGCTGCGGCAGGGAACTCTTTGGAGCATGCTTAGGACACTCCAAGGACATGTCCTTGACCTCGATAGGGACTCTTCTGTGACTCGATAGGAGCTCAGATTTAGCGCGCGTCCTGACTTGTCTTGGCATGCGCCAGGATCCGATTTTGGACCTCCTAGGGCCTGAACTTCAGCTTGAGACATCTCCTTTGTTATAACTCCGAATTGAGCCATCATTTTTGCATTCTTTTTAGAATTACCTATCTTTCCAAATCAGTAAAATCTCACAAGATTGATCATTTTTTACTATGGTTGATACAAAATCATTCAAAAGACATGTAAAAGACATACTAAGTGACATCAAAGTGATGCATAAACAATGACTGAACATTACGTCCATTTTCGGATCAAACAAACTTACTTAGCTAGAATAAAGATCTTGCGAAGCTTCTGTTTTTCCATGCTGGTATATTGATGCGGTTGCTACATATCAGTGTTTTGGATATCTATGGGTTTTAGTTATGCAGACGTAACACTGCATATCATTGTTTGTCCTGATATAATGCTCTCAAATTTGGTTGTTTTCCCGATCTTAGGTACTAATTATATTTTCATTTACTCACATATAGATAGCTTTGGAAAGATATAACAAAATGAAAGGAAATTCCCCTGATATATTGATTTCTGGATTTTATGATTTTACAATTTTTCTATGTGAACCTTTCTAGAGGTAAGGGTCTGTTTGCTGTAGTTCTAATTGCTTTATGATGTCTCAGTTAAGGGGATATGAATTTCATTTGGTTGATTAATTATAGTATTTTAGTCAGCTATGTGGGTAACACTTCAGAACCGACGGTTGAGAACATTGTCGGCTAAATTGAAACTTTGAGAAGTGTTATCCATTCTTAATTTCAACGGCATGGAACTACAAGATTTAATTTTTTTTCCTTTATCATAAATTGATAAGCCCAACTTACTTGTAAACATGTGTTATGCATTATTTCAGTTTGTGTCTGGATGTCTGTGGATCAAGTGTCTGTGTGCCTCACTATTGGAAGAATAAGGTCCAGATGTGCATATGTGCACTTGGGCAGTTTGGCATGGTTTTTCATTTTCTTTCTTGTTGGAATGCTGAATAGAATCTTGAAACAAGAAAGTCTGTACTGACCAATATGAGCCTAATATCTGTGATAAGAATCTTAAAAGGAAGTGATATATATGTTGTATATAAATATTTGTTTTTCTTATGCTTGTACACAGCATTTTCAGCACCAATTATATATCAAGTTCACCGAGTACGTGAAGGGAAGAGCTTTGCTACTCGAAGAGTGGATGCAATACAGAAAGGGATCAACATATTCACGTTACTGGCTTCATTTAAAGTATGCATTTATGTAGTGATTTTACAAAATTATCATATAAGTATCTCTAGAATACTTCCGTGTTTGATTCTTATTGATATGTGTGCACTTAAAAATTTATATCCAAGTGGGTATGAGTTCAATTCTTGATCAAGATTTGTTTATCAGATTTCTTAAAGTTTCATGAACCATGTTTTGGTAATCCGGAGAAGGGATATCCTTGCTGAATGATATTGTATTGATAAGATAATGAATCTTGTGTCCTAAGAAATATTTTAAAGTTGTTTCCTTCATATGTATGCTAAAGTCGTAGATATGCTTGGACTTTGATGTAAGATGGTTAGATTTATATTTCAGAAAAAGAAGGGTCTGTCCACCAGGAAGCAACAATGCCATCTGTGCCTGCTCCAGATATGGTAACATTTTCTTATTTCGTAATGATTTTCCACCAGTAAGCATTGAACTCTTGATTTATAACAGCTTCTCTTAATGGAAGAACTACGGGAAAAATGCTTGCTTGATCCTCATCGTCCAAGGTAAGATATATAGTTGCATTGTGGTACTCTGCTATATGCAATCATGCCCTTTTCTACTTTCATCTTGTAATTCACTCTTCTCTTTCTCTCACTTTTTGCTTTCTGGGTATAGGGGAGGTCAGTTGGGACTTCTATTTAGTCATGTTTTTACTATATTGGACACAGTCACACAACTATGCATTTTAGACTTATAGCCTTCTAGACTATATATCCTGTTAGATACGTTAAAGGCTCCTCTCTATATGTACGGAAAATTAGAAGGGATAGATCTAGACACTCCATGGATTTGAGCTCCTTTTGTTGCGTGGAAACCATGTATAAAAAAATCTTAACTTTGGACCTGTGTCTTTCGTTTTGTATGAAACTGAAAAGTTGCTCAACCCTTCTGGCACACAACTGTTGAAAAATGAATTTGCTTAAATGGATGTGACATTCTTTGTGTGCTATTTCCATACTGGTCTTTACTATCCTTCCAATTTTTTATTTTATTTTTCCTATTTCAACGATGTTGGCTTTGAACAGAACAGCCAGGTCATTTTATTTGTAAATAAAAAATATTCAAAAAAGATGTTGGATCAAGATAATAATCTCCTTGTTTCCATGTAATTGGTGTCATAGAAGTGTCATAGAAGCATCATATTCGTAATTAGAGATTAGACTTTGTATAACTTATAATTGAACCCTTGTTGTCATAGAAGTGTCATAATACTCTTAGAAGCATCATACTATGTTGTATAGAAGTGTCATAATACTTGAATCATCACTTCACTCGTCTCTTGACTCATCACTCGAATCATCATCCACATCTAATATTCTAGTCTGGAGTTTTAATTCAAGAACTTGAGAAGTCACAATATGCATTATCCATATATCTATGCATACACACCATTTATGGAATTAGAAGACCAATGTAGCTTGCAATGGATTATAGTTAAAGCTTGATGTGGATGTTGTTGAATTGTTTTGCAGCTTAAATACATATGTATCACGGATTTTGGATGATAGAATTGTAGGACACTCTATCAGCAAATTAAGTTATTATATGACAGTTTATGTACATAAGGACAAACATGACATGTATTATGATTATGAAGCTTTATGATGAAAGTTCATGTACAAAGGATATGAAGCATTTTGTGTTTGATTTTTGGATTGGATATGAAGTTTCATTAATATTATGAAATGACTTTCTGAATGTATTTTGTGTTTGATGGTAGAAAATTATGTTAGGAAGCTCTAGAAAATATGGAAAATCTTTGATAGCATTATGGAACAGGAATTTGAAATGCTATGGAACATGATTTAGAAATCTTGAAAATGTTTCATAGCATTCTAAAAATGCTATGGAAAATGTTTTTAGAACGCTGTGAAACATTTTCCATAGCATTTTTAGAATGGTATGGAAAATGTTAAAGAAAATGTTTCACAGCGTTCCAAAAACATTATAGAAAGACAATGACAGCGTTTTGGAACAGCTAAAAGAAAAATTTCTATAGTTTTTCAGAAACGCTATAAATAGAGACTTTCTATAGCACTTCAGAAACGCTATGGTAGATGTACTACCTACCATAATGTCGACTGTTACAACATTTTCTATAATGTTATGATAGGCTATTATAGCGTTTTTGGAGTGTTATCGATATTGATTTGTGGCGCAGTGGAACAAGTAAAGTATGTTCCAATGACAAAGTGGGTGTTAACACCACTGTGCCTGCACTATTCACAGGAGAGGACACTCCATTAGCTATAGAGACATGTGATTAGTGCAATGTAGTTGTAGTATGTGGGAGCGATTAATCAAATGTCATGTGATCAGTGGCACCTGAATCAATAATCTGGCGAGTGTCTTTAGCAGAAGTAACATACTTATTTTGCTCCTTCATTGTGGGTTCGAGATACGGCATCCCATATATTTTCCGCTGTGAGCAAATGAACAAAAAATATCATTACTTCGAGTTCCATGGCACTGATGAGCCAAATTTTGACAAGAGCATTCTCCATGCTCCATGTTTCAAATGAAACATCATCCGAGGATGGTTTTTCAATTTCTCCAGTTAAATAACCCAATTGGCCACCATCCGCAATAAAGGTCTCGACAACTAGTGATCAAATTGAATAATTCGCTCCATTAAGCTTCATGTCAATAGGAATTTCCATGGGTTCTGGTGTAAAACTCATGGATTGGACAAAGGTTGGACCGACTTCGAATTTAGATATAGAGTTCATAATAATGATCGTGACTAGTCACACTAGATAATTGATATAAGTGTAACACAGGCAACCGACGGGTAATCTCTAACACATCCACCAATAATGATTCAAGAGACACTAACTAATAAGCATGCAATTCAATTATAGTGCTAATTTTAAGGTAGGGTTTAGGAATATGATCACGCGCCAGAAACAGATTCGACGCGTCGCCACGCGCAGCTGCTGGATTCTACAGATTTCGCCGAAAAGCTAGAGTTTTTCGGAAAGCCCTAACTTCCTCAAATCTTCACCAAATATGACATGCAATTAGTCCAATTTCGACTACTCAAATCCAGGAATCCAAATATCTAATTTTTAGGCCGAGAAGATACTTGAGTTAGCTAAAAAATAGCCTCAAAGTCGCGATGGTCGTCTGAATTTTCCCAGTTTCCGTTCAAGCCACTTCCACCGTCAAACCTCCGCCAAAAAGAACATGCAACAGGTCAAAAAGCATCTAAAAAACCTAAGGAATTCATTGGAAATGAAATCGTGGTTCGATTTTATCTAAATTGACTGGAATTGAGTCGGAAAGCTTCGACTCCAAGGGCAAAAAGCAGGCAACCAATGGGGTAATATCCAAGGTGAAAACACAGGTAATTGACGTGGGGTAATCTTTGAGGGAAAAAGCACATGTAACCGACGAGGTAATCTCCGAGGGCACACGTAGCGGATTTGAGTCTCAAGAGCGTTACTGCTTTGATACCAAGTCAAAGATACGGCTAGGGTTTTAATTGCAGTTGAGTAATACTATTCTTCTCACTAGAAGGTATTTGTATCGTTACAATACAAAGGTCAACTAAACCGAATAGGAAAATAATTACAATTTCTATAATTACTCTAATTCCTATATTTACGAAATATGGCTCACGCCAACACTATTCTCCCCTTGGGAGGACATAAGTCCTTCCTTACTTGGAACTCCACACCTTTTGCTAAATCTGTAGCATGTGGCAATGTGACCATGCGTCATATCGCCACTAGCCCGCATGCGTCCGGAATTACCGAGCCTACCCACTGTACATGTCTTTTCATCCTTAGAGTATTGCGGTATGGTTCCGGGTTTTAAGGTCGATAAGCGGGTAGGGACGGCAATGCCTACCCCATATTTCCAAGTTGTGCATTGGTTCCTTGTAGGCCCAGCACAGTCATGGAGTTCGTTGCTCTGACGTGGAAGGGTGACCTGGAGACATTGGTTACCTTCATACTTTTGTTTCCACATGTCAATCAGTGATTGGCCAAATGGGCTAGGACTAATATGAATGTTCGCATCATCTATCCTTAATTCCAATATGCTTTCAAGCATGATTAGTAGCTAAATTCTTTCAAGGGATTCTGGACGTAGCTATGTTGTTATGTTTTCTTAAGTAAAGTTCTTTCAATTCCATATTCATGATTCATTCTTCATTTATTGGGGTCAATGTTATTAACTTGTTTTTCTTAATTTCTGGCCAACTTTTGGATTGTAGGTCAGTTTTTTTGATTAAAAGATGAATATACACCACTACGTTTGTTTGTTTGACGCATGAATGAATGAATGAATTAATTGCTATCCATACACCATGCCATGTGATCTTGTTAACTTCTATGATATATTTCTTGCACTTAATGGATCTCTAGTTTAAGCCTTGATTGAAAACTTACAATTAGGAGTGAATTAGAGACACTTGTTCATAGCATACACAACTACATGACCATGATTTAGTGAACTTGAGTTCTTGGACTTGTTTCTTCTTGGAATTGTTTGATTTGATTTAATTAGAATTACTCATAAGGATTGCATGTGTAAAGTCAAGAACCCTAAACTTCATCAACTTTGTCTCTCATTCTTTGCAGTGCTACACTAACATCTAATTGTTACTTTCCTTTTCTTGTATGTCTTGTGCATTACAAGTTACCTAAAACCCCTTCTCCAAGATTGCAATGCATCTGGCCTAGTTAGCTCGAAAGAATGTCAAATTTTTATTGTCTATTAAGTGTGTGCGTAGTTTCGAAGAATTCGTGAGTCTTTTTTTTTAGAGAAGCGGATCTTCCGGGATCTAATAAGATCCTCATGTGGGGATCATATAATCGTAGCCGTTCAAATCAATCCTGCAGTTGAGGTGTGTTTTTATTTTTTTTAACTTTCGCACGCTCCAGAAGAAGGCGCTTCGTCTTCTCCGTGTTCGATGTGGAGGAAAAAAATCAAGGGGAAGCTCCTCCCATCTCCAATCTCCAGGCCACAAGAGTGAAAGAGAGCGTCGTCTTCTCAGAGATCGATGTGGAGGAAAAAATAAGGGGAATGCTTCTCCCATCTCCAATCTCCAGCCCACATGAGTGAAAGAGAGCGTCATCTTCTCCGTGTTCGATGTCGAGGAAAAATCAGGGGAAAGCTTCTCCCATCTCCCATCTCCCATCTCCAATCTCCAGCCCACAAGAGTGAAAGAGAGTCGTGACCCCTACGAGCCGCCGACGAATTTACACAGTAGTGGTGAGTTTAATATAGGGTTTGAGTTTCAATATTTGGAATCAATTATTGAATCTAACTCCCATGGCATCATCTTTCTTCTCGCAATATCAATTGGTACCGATCTCGCCTTAGATTTCTATGTAAGGAAATAATTGTGTTTGGTTCAAATTTCGGGGTTATAACTTACATACAAAGCTGCTTTTAAATAAATTATATCTTGTTCTACTTGAATTCAAATTCAAGTGTAATGGTTTTGTGATTTTTATGTTATTTCGCAGATTTTAAACTATGATGATGTTTTTTTTATGATTCTTAACCAAATATGGTGTAAATGTGATCTGATTCTGATGTTCCGGTTGTGCAAGGTTTAAAGAAAAGACTGTAAATTGCCATTGCTAAACATAAGTGAAAAAGGTTTTTTTCTTTGTTTTGCGTGTTAAGAATAATTTTATCAGCTTTATTGTTAGTCTTCGAATCCTATACTGAACTATTGTACTTGTAATCTCTAATTTGGGTTAATTATATGCCTATTTGTAGAGCTGTAATAGTGATTTTTTTTTATTCTTTAATTTCAAAGATTAGGTTTAGAATATGGGTTATCTATTTATTGTTCAACTCTTTAACCTCTACATCTGCGACGAAGGGTTCTAGTTAGGAATATAGTTAAAACCAATCCAGCAGATCCGGTAATTGAATTAGGGGCTGATTTTTGGAACTTGCCATCATTCTTTCCATTGTTTTCTCTTTGTTATTTGTTGATCTAAATTCATTTTTTTCCTTATGGTTGATTTACTTCTCAAGGGGAAAGTGACTTTTGATCCAAATTGATTTTGTAGTTTTTTCTTCTGAGATATGCCTTGAAGCAGGATTTTATATTTGTGTTTTAAATTGTTACTTTAGTGCACCAAACTTCTTGTTATGTTCATGGTAATTCATTAAGCTCATCATTCTTGAGTTTACTACCTCATACATTTTAATAGCATGCAATTAGGGGGTGAGATCTTAGAATGTTTGGATAATGGAATTTTTGTTTTATGTCTAGTGTGATGAGTATATGAACTTTAATCCAATGTTCTATATCTATGTTTTTTTTTTCTATAATGATTAACAAAAAAAAATTACAATGGATAAAACAAGTGTTGATTTGGAAGCTACTTTGGAATTGAAACCTGAATACGATATGAAGTTTGACTCCGAACAAGTAACATATGATTTTTAAAATGAGTATGGAAAAATCCTTACCAAAGAAGAAGTGTGATAAGGTAAGAAAATCAATTTCATTACAATTATTCTGTTGATGTGCAGGTGCCGATGCACCTATTTGATATGGTCGGAAATGATCCCTCTATGTCAATGCCATATTATTCATTTCATTTGAGTGTTTATTTGCTATTCTAATTTTTGGTTAGGAATGCATTTGCTGAGTAATGAGTATATTAAAATTGTTGCTTATAGTCTCTTCACTACCATCACAGTTTCTAGGGCATCATATGAATATGTCAAACCCAATGCCATGGGTGTCTTATGCAGTATCCCAACATACCAATTTCCAAACGCTTTTTCCACAAGTAGAGAATCCTAACGTACAAGTTTCCACATTTCCAATGGCTTCGCATACCTTTCAAGCATCAAATGAGGAAATGTAGTCTTATTAATCAAATATGGGGTGCCTCAGAATTTTTGGATAATCAATTCCATTCAGCTCAGGCGCGGGAGTGTTAGGTGCGGACTTGTCCGCATGGAATCATATCAGCCCTTGATTAGTGAGGAGTGGCCAAGATGGAAAAATGGAAAAAGGCATAGGTTGTAGACAATCAAAAACTGCCCACCGACTGGTTACCCATTATGAATGGGTGGGTGGAGTACACAGTAAAAAACAAAATGAACAGAAAAAAGGAAGACCCAAAATAATCTAAACCTAGATCTACTCTTACTCTCTTTAACCTCTCCAGCCGCACATCATTTTCATTTCTACCCACCATCCCCTCATCTTCTCCACACTTATTTTCTGCCTTTTCATCTCATACAACTGGTAACCGTTTATGGTTTTTTTTTTTGGATGGTTACAGATTGAACATGTTCAATAATGCACTGTCAAGAGGCATTTCCATGAGAATACAAGATGATGGGGCTGTTAGAGATAACACAAACGTGTGCTTCAAGTAAATAGACTAATAATTGATCAAATATAATTAAAAGGATTTAATTGTTGGTATTATCCTGTAGAGGCAGTTAAGAAACCTCTCCCTGAACTGATAGGTTTGAGAGAATTGGAGAAAACTGCCAATGCTGATTGGTCTCTGCCTTCAAGCCCGTTGAGCACTGTTTCTGTATTAAAAAGCCAAGTCCTAGTGTATGGTTTTAAGTGTGTTCGTTTAGGTACTGAGAAGGGAGAAGAGCAATTTGCAATCGATTGCTCAAGTTCAAGACATTCAATGGCTACAGGTCAGAATTTTGTTCATGATTGATTGTTTACTTCTTGGTGTTTGCAATATGTGATCTTATAGCATAGTTGATAATCATGTAGTTGTTTCTAACATTTGGTATCAGAGCATGAACATGCATAAGATTCAATTGAAACACTAAAATAAAAAGTAATCTGATAAATGCTATTTCTGAAATTTCAATCACTATATTGATCATGAACGATCCTGGATGTTTAATGTTAGTACTCTGATATTGTTATGAAGTCTTATATGACTTAATTATGTTAATAGACACCCTAACTTCCTAACAGCCATTGTCATCCTTACTGATATAATTGTCTATTGCTTGATATGTAGTTGTTGTTAACCGGAACCAAGTTATCTCTCATATCTGGTTTGTTATTAACACTGTGATATAAATCGACCTAATGAAAACGATCAAGATAATTTGGACCTTGATTTTGTATCATTCAAATAATTGTATATAATCTGCTAAAGTAGGTTATCTATTGATTGTTTGTTTGATTCTTTTGAAAATCAAAACTTGTAATTCATCATCCTAGCAAGATGAAGTAATTCCCAAAGGAGTTCCCTTATCTGGGCTGATCTTGAGTAGGTTATCAATAGAACTTTTCGAAATGTTCACTGATAGCATCATAAGTTTTTCAAGTTTAAAAGACACCTTTAGGCATAATTTAACTCAACATCATAGTCTGCATAACCAAAGCATAAAACATAGAGACAAAAGAAATACAATTTCAAGACATTTGAGCCAATGGAAAGGTATAATCCATATATTGCATGCTTCATTATACACTAACTCAAGATCAGCCCAGATAAGGGAACTCCTTTGGGAATTACTTCATCTTGCTAGGATGATGAATTGTATATAATCTGCTAAAGTAGGTTATCTATTGATTGTTTGTTTGATTCTTTTGAAAATCAAAACTTGTAATTCATCATCCTAGCAAGATGAAGTAATTCCCAAAGGAGTTCCCTTATCTGGGCTGATCTTGAGTTAGTGTATAATGAAGCATGCAATATATGGATTATACCTTTCCATTGGCTCAAATGTCTTGAAATTGTATTTCTTTTGTCTCTATGTTTTATGCTTTGGTTATGCAGACTATGATGTTGAGTTAAATTATGCCTAAAGGTGTCTTTTAAACTTGAAAAACTTATGATGCTATCAGTGAACATTTCGAAAAGTTCTCTGATATACCTATTACATATTACTTATGGCTGATTGAAAATGATGTCTGCAGTTTTTGGTTTCACTTCACTGAATGTTGCTAACATTGAACCACTCAATGGAAGCAACTACAAGAAATGGAAAAGAGATGTTGAACTCTTTATCTGCTGTGGAGAGTATGAGTTTGTGTTCAAGACTGATGTGCCAACAGAGCCAACTCATGATACAACTCCTGAGCAACTCAGGGAAACTGAGAAATGGAAGAAAGCTGACAGATTGGCAATGCTTCATATTCAGAGGCTTATGACATAAACTGTGAGGGGAGGAATTCCAGATTGTGCTATTGCAAGAGCTTATCTTGCTGCTATTGATGAGAAGTTCAAAGAATCTGATAAGGCACAGACTGGAAATCTTCTCACTAATCTCACCAACATGAAGTATGATGGGAATGGGAATGGGAATGTGAGAGAACACTTTCTCAAGATGGTCGACCTGGAAAACAAACTTGGAAAGCTGGAAGTGCCATTGAATGACCAGCTGCTGGTGCACATGGCACTGAACTCACTCCCATCCAAATATGAGAGTCTCAAAGTCTCATATCATACTTAGAAGGAAAAGTGGAACATGAATGACTTGATCTCCATCTGTGTCAATGAGGAGCAAAGAATGAAGAGTGCAAAATCAGAACAAGTTGCACAAGCTGCTGAAGTGAATCTTGTCAACAAGGGAAAAGGAAAGATGCACATGGATGCACCATATGGTAAGAAGAAAGGCAAAGGTAACAAAGCTTCTACTTCTGATATTGCTGCCAAAAATACTGACCACCCTGCTGTTAAGAAAACTCAAAAGTTCAAGGGAACTAAACCCAATGATGGCAAATGCTTCTTCTGTAAGAAACCTGGTCATGTAAGGAAGGACTGCGATGGTTTCAAAGCATGGCTTGAGAAGAAGGGTAAGATAATTAATGTTTTTGTAACTGTTGAGTCCAATTTGATCTTGATTCCAAAAGATTCATGCTGGTTTGCCTCTGGTTGTTCCATTCACATTACGAATTCTTTACAGGGATTCTCAAAACTGGAGAAACGAAGCAGTGAATGCTACAATGTTTACATAGGGAACGGAAGCCGAGTTGAAGTTATGTCAATTGGAGTCGTCAAGCTTAGAACATCCTTAGGTTTTAATCTAGTTTTAAATCCAGTATTGTATGTACTTTCCATGAGAAGGAGTTTACTTTTTGCTTCAAAACTTTTCAAGTCTGGTTATGGTTTTCTTTGTGACAATGTTCGTTTCAAGTTATTTCAATTAAATAGAATGGATGTTCCTCTTGGCATTTGTTTGCTCAAAGATGATCTATGGTATCTTGAATGTTCTGTGAATGAATGTTTTAGTGTTAACTGCATTGGTTCAAAAAGATTGCTTATAGATGAAAACACTTCTATGCTTTGGCATAGAAGACTTGGACACATCCCTAAAGAAAGAGTTACGCAGTTAGCTAAGGCAAACATGATTCCAGACCTGGATCAGAACAATTTTAAAATCTGCATTGATTGTATGAAAGGAAAGCAAATTGATTTTGGAAAATCTGGGTCAAATAGAACAAAACTTCTAGAAATCATGCGCACTGATGTATGTGGACCTTTTCAATACAAAACAATATGTGGAAATGTCTATTTTGTGACATTCTGAGAAATCTGCAGTCCTAAATTTTTTCAAAAACTATAAACTAGAAGTAGAAAATCAATTGGAATCAAAGATCAAAATAGTAAGATCAAATAGGGGTGGTGAGTACTATGGCAGGTATACAGAAGCTGGTCAAATGAAAGGACCTTTTGCCTTGTATCTTGAGCAAAATGGGATCATTGCTCAATATATAACTCCTGGAAAACCTAAGCAAAATGGTGTGGCAAAAAGAAGAAATAGAACTTACTTGGAAATGGTTAGGTCAATGTTTGCTGGAACTGATCTACCTATGTTCTTGTGGGAAGAAGCCTTGAAGACAGCCAATTACATTAGCAATCGTGTGCCATCCAAGTCAGTTAGCAAAGTACCCTTTGAAGCTTGGGCAAGAAGAAAGCCAAGCTTTAATCATTTCCATGTTTGCGGTTGTAAAGCTGAGGCTAGGATGTATGATCCGAGTGAAAAGAAGCTTGATCCAAGAACTGTAAGTTGTTCCTTCATTGGTTACTCAAAAAAATCGAAGGGATATAAGTTCTATTCAAGCAAACTACAAACCAGAATATTTGAAACTCACAATGCCAAGTTCATTGAAGATGAATCTTTCTTGGCATGTGAAAGTAGAGAAGTTACCTTTGATGAAATTCAAGAAGCAAAACCTACTGATGAATCAGATTCTCAATCCATACAAGTTCCTCTAATTAGCACTATATTAGAGAACACTGATATAAATCAGAATGAGAATGGACTGAATGAACGTCAACACCAAGGAAATGTTACTGGTAATGAAGGAAATGTTCCTGAAAATCAGCTTGATGAGTGCATTTACTTGAAGGTTAGTGGCCCTCATTTCATCTTTTTGGTGTTATATGTTGATGATATATTGCTTCCAAGTTCCAATGTTCAGTTGCTTCAAGCAACAAAGGCAATATTGAACAAGAACTTTGAAATGAAAGATCTTGGGGAAGCTCATTTTGTTATGGGAATAGAGATTATGAGGGACTGATCAAGAAAGCTGCTGGGACTGAATCAGAAAAGTTACATTGATAGAATTCTCAAGAGATTTCAGATGGAGCATTGCTCAGGAGAAGATGCACCAATTTCCAAGGGAGACAAATTGAATAAGCAACAATGTCCTAAAACTGTTTATGAAGCAGAAAAAATGAAGAACAAGCCTTATGCTTCAATGGTGGGAAGCATTATGTATGCACAAGTTTGCACAAGGCCAGATTTAGCTTTTGCTGTGAGTGTACTTGGTAGATTTCAGTCAAATCCTGGCATAAATTATTGGAGTGCATGCAAGAATGTCCTAATATACTTGAATGCAACCAGAGATCACATGTTAGTCTTCAGACAAGTTGACAAGTTAGAAGTAGTAGGCTGCTGTGACTCAGATCATGCTGGTGATTCTGATGACAGAAAATCAACCTCTGGCTACATCTTTCTCATGGCTGGAGGTGAAATCTCTTGGAGAAGTGCCAAACAAACTTCAGTTTCTAATTCAACAATGGAAGCTGAGTTTATTGGATGTTTTGATGCTACCAAGCATGCAATATGGCTGAAAACTTTCATTGAGCAAGTCAAAGTAGTGCCATCGATTTCAAGGCCTGTGAAAATCTACTGTGACAATAACTCTACAGTGTTTTTCTCTTAGAACAATAAAAGATCTTCAGCTTCTAAGTCTATGGAGATCAAATACTTTCTGGTTCGAGAGAAAGTTAGAGAAGGAATGATTGAAATTGAGCACATTAGATCTCACTCAATGGTAGCTGATCCCATGACGAAGGCAATGAGAGTGGGAGATTTTAAAAGACATGTGCCAACAATGGGAGTTCTGGAATCACTTGAAGCAATAATCATGTAGGAGTGTAACCGGTTCTTGTTCTTGGAACAACTTGTTACCAAGTTTTCATGCAGTTATATATAAAGTTCTAGTGATGATATTTTGATTAAGCTTAACTCCTATATATATATATATATATATATGTATATGTCAGTTGAACTCAAGAATGTCATAAGTATATGTTTAAAGTACTGCTGTGTTAAAAACTTATCAATATAAGTTTTGTAAAACTACTGCTGTGTTAAAAGTAGTTTACTTGTAAGAAAGCAACAATTTGAATTTCAGATGGAATTCATGAAATGGGCCAAATGTGGGAGCCGTACTTGCTGAAAATTTCAAATGAAATTTGTACAACTCCTTAACCTTGATTATAATAGTCTGCAACATGTATGTCTATTTTGATTGATAGTAATTATAGTGTAATTGATACAAAAACTATGTCGACGTTGCTATAGTTCTTCTTTTGAATTAGAACTGACATTTGCCTTTGAAGTAGTGTTCTTTCTATTATTAGCTCAGTGATCACTGTCGTCTTGTATCTTATGCATACTCATGAATGTATTGAAGCATGTTCAAGTGGGAGAATGTTGGATTGAACATGTTCAATAATACACTGTTATGAGGCATTTCTATGAGAATACAAGATGATGGGGCTATTAGAGATAACACAAACGTGTGCTTCAAGTAAATAGACTAGTAATTGATAAAATATAATTAAAAGGATTTAATTGTTGGTATTATCCTGTAGAGGCAGTTAAGAAACCTCTCCCTCAACTGATAGGTGTGAGAGAATTGGGGAAAACTGCCAATGATGATTGGTCTCTGCCTTCAAGCACGTTGAGCACTGTTTCTGTATTAAAAAGCCAAGTCCTATTGAAGGGTTTTAAAGTGTGTTCATTTTGGTACTAGGAAGGGAGAAGAGCAGTTTGCAATCGGTTGCTCAAGTTCAAGACATTCAATGGCTACAGGTCAGAATTTTGTTCATGATTGATTGTTTATTTCTTGGTGTTTGCAATATGTGATCTTATAGCTTTGTTGATAATCATGTAGTTGATTCTAACAACAATGTCCGGTTGGTAATCTTATGGGATCTAATCTTTGGCTCACATGGGTTTAAAGTATTTGTTGTTTGGAAGGTTGTGTGTTATTAACAAGTGAAGGTGGGCTTCAATATAGACAAAGCTTATATTGATTCTTTCTTGTTTGATGATAAGAAATGTTTGTGGTTAATGGTTTTCTTTTTATTTTTATTTTTTTACAGGTTTTGATGAACCTCTAAAGGAGTGGACTTCATGTTTTATATATAAGGTATTAATTGTTTTTAGTTCATATTTTCTGGGTTGTGTTAAGGTGTTTATCTTTGATTTCTTCCTCTTTATTGTTTATTTGTTTATATAAGATTACAAAATTGTATTTCGTTTTGTTTATTAATTTTTTTACTTTTGCTTTGTACTTTGGTATGTTGTGGTAATAACTATGTGAGGTGTTTTATGCAGAAAATAAAAAAAAGGATATGAATTGAGGAAGGAAGAAGTAGATGTGGGTGTTCTGGAAATTTGAAGAAGAATTTTGTTATTTTTTTTTGGATACAAAGATGAATTTTGTTCTTAATTTCTCTCTCTTTGGCTACTCACAATTAATTGAAAATTTTAATACATTTTAATTTACCAAAAAAAACTAATTAACCATTATATTTACTGACATAATCTCTGTTATTATAAGGGTAAGATGGTCGAAAGGATTCACTAAAAAATTCTAACGAAATTATTTTTAAATTATTTAATAGGGAAGGATATATTAGTAAAGTCAAATATTAAATTTATAAATTAAAAAAAAATATAATGGTCAATGGAAAGAGTGGGTGATAAAGAAAAAGGTAGTGGGTTCATATAGTTACTTCTCTTATTTTGTTTAAAAAAAAATTAAAAATTAATATTATTTATTTTATTTTAATTTTTTAATAAAAATAAAAAAATAAATTAGCACGGATCAAGAGTCTAGTTATAATATAAAAGCAGGGTTTCAAGGCCTCCTTGGAAACTTCTACATTTGCCTTGCTGCCTCCAAGTAAAAAATTCCCCAAATTTGCCAAACTCATTCCTTGCCACGTGACTTCAGTGTAGCTTGTCCAAATATTGTATATCACTCAATTATTTTTTGTTCAATTATGTATGAATTAAATTAATTGTTGGAAATATTAATTGTTGTTTGTTTTTTCCATGTATCCCCATTTCTAAAGACTAATCTGGAAGTTGAAAAAAAAAGCAAAAAAATAACCTCAAGCCATCTCCTTCTCTGGCTACTCACAATTAACTGAAAATTTCAATACATTTTAATTTACCAAAAAAAGTAATTGAAAATTACCAAAGGAAAAAAGCAATTGTTGTGCTCCATTAGTTATCAAAACATTAGGGTGTTTTGGATGAAAGGAATACATAGGGGATTTGGAAAAATATTAGGGTGTTTTGGATGAAGGAATAAATAGGGGATTTGGCAAAATATGAGAATTTCAAAATTTTCATGTACTAATTTCCGTGTTTGGATTTATAAATATAGGAATTTAGAAATTCTAAGAAAACTGAAAAAAGGAATTTTCATGCCCCAAATCCCCACTTTAAATTCCTTATAAAAATGTGTCATTTCCAAATTTCATCTTGATAACTATAATGTAACAACCCGGAATTTCAATTATTGGATTTAAGTAAATTATTTATGTAAAATGACGATTTTACCCTTGGTTGGTAAAGGGCATGGAAATCAAGTTTTGTTTCGAAACATTTTCGGTGGTGTTTTGGATACCGTTGCGTAGGTCTCGAACTCACGAGTTCGTAGACAGGCGGCAAGCGGAAAACGGAGTTCGTGGACGAAAGTTATGGGTCTAGATGTGCAAGGGCATTTTGATAATTTTTGACTTAGGGTAGATATTTTTTAACCCCCAAATCAGTGTAATCTGATCCATCTTCATTTCATCCTTATCATCTCACTCATTTCTATCTGGGACAAACAAACACAAAACCACTTCGAACCCAACCCGTGCGAAAACTCACCGAAGGAAAACCATAAAGTCAACTTTGATTTCAAGGCTTTAGCTTCCCGTTTTGATCAACTAATCGTATTCTACTCCTTCCCACGATCACAACCGTACCAACCATCGAAGGAGAGGACCACCGTGGAAGCCGAACCGAGGATAGGAAGTTTCGGACCTTCCGATCCATTTTCCGGCTAGCACAGGTACGTGTTTGATGTTTTAAGGTCATATTTGGATTCCTGGGTTCGAATAGATAGATTTAGACGTAAAATTTGTGAAAAATGGTTGAGTTTTGAGGAAGTTGGAAAGCTTGGAGTTTCGACCGGAAATGGAGGATTCTGGCGAAACCAGACGGCGGCGACGGCGCTGCCGGTCATCTTCTCCGGCCAGCTTCCGGCGACGGCGACGGCAGCCGGTCGTCTTCTCCGGCGAGTCGCCGGTGACCGGTCAGGTCGAGTTGAACCGGTCGGGTCGAGTTGAACCGGTCGGGTTGAGTGAACCGGTCGGGTTGAGTGAACCGGTCAGGCTGAGTTAGACCGGGTCAGGCCGAGTTGGACCGGGTTGGACCGGTCCAGGCGCGTGGGTACTGTAGCAGGCGCATGACCGGCGCGTGAGGGCGCGTGGACGCGTGTTCCGACCTTCCGTCGGCGCGTGGCGGCGCGTGGGGCCGAGTCTGAGGTCCCAGTGGCGCGTGACAAGTAGTTTTTGACGTTTCGTACCTGTTGGCGCAGGTTTTGAGTCGATCGGACGTCGTTTAGGGGTTGTTTCGGACGTTTTAAAGTTGCTGCATTTTCTAGGCCAGCATAGTTAGACTCCCGGGGTTTAGGGGGTTTATATTTAAGGTTCTTATTATTAGCTGGTAATCCCGATTATTAATTTGGACAGGCGATACTGCTCCAGGAACTTCAGGGGAGCGTACAGTTCGGGATTGAGCTTGCTTGAATAGGTTTGTGAGTGGACTTTGATTTATAAAATGTAATGCATGCATAAATGTATCTTTGATTTAAATACTGTTATGTATGGGTGCAATGAATTTCTGGATTTTAGAAATGATGCTGGACACATGTTTTACAATATTTCAATGAAAGTATGTTTTGAGAAATGGCCTGGTTTTTGTACTTGATTTTGATATCGTTTTGACGTGGTAACTATTTGAATATGTGATTTGGGGTTTAGACCCATAATTATGATTTATTGATTTTGGCCATAAAAATGATATTGCAAAGAATTTGGCTTAGGCCGAGAAACAAATATTTCAAAGTATGGATTTGATTCACTGGTTCCCGTCCCGATGGTTATTGTTGCTCTGACTGGTGTTGAGGGGCCTTGCTCTACCGGTTGTTGAGGGTTCGGACCTTAGGTGTTGAGGGGCCTTGCTCCGCCGGGTCGCGAGACTGTCTATGCATAGTACAGATAGTACAGACAGTACAGATGGTACACAGAGTTGTACAGATTTTAACACATCTCAAGGGATACCCTGGTGTGTTGTGGATATGTCGGGAACAGTGAATTTGAGATATTATGTGTCGGATTGAACGAAATGATTTGAATTTGAGATATTTTGTGTCCAGATTAAATTAAATGATTTTAAACTCCTTTGAAGAGAGTTTTCAAACCAAACTGTGGATCACGAGGTATTTTTATTATACAGATTTTATGTGAGTCCAACTAAGTGGTTTTAAAGAGAAATGAGAATTTTTGGTGATTTACATATGATGTTTAGTATGATAAATTGTTTTATGTTATGCATGCATGATTTTATAAATGGAGGGGAAGAAACGTATTTTCTCGAAAATGAATTTATAAATGATTATTTTTGTCCACTCACAACTTTTGTGTTTAAACCCCCTTCAGGCAGTTGAGTAGAGTTGACGCGAACACTGATCTCGAGGCAGAGACATTAGTACTTCGACTGCACTGTGTAATTATATTTGAGTAGGATATCTAAATTTTACTCTTGATCCTACTTAGACGCTCTGATATTATATTGTATTTGATTGGCCATTAATTACGGGAATTATTGAGTGCTTAAGTCCCTTGTCTGAGAAGAGGAAGTATTTATTATTGTTATTATATTTTGTAAGGATTGAAGGGTATTTTGGGAACCTTTTCTTAGGTTGTCAGATGGGATCAGGGTTCTTCCCGGGTTTCGAGGGGAAATTCGGGACGGGTCCTGACATATAATTTGTGTATAAATATTAAATTCCTTTTTTAATTTCATTCTTTTTTTATGTTACCCAAACAAAAAACTTAACAAATTCTAGAAAATTAATTTCTATAAATTTCAATTCCATCGCTTTATAAATTCTTAATAATTTTAAAGTTATTCATCCAAACAAACCCTTGCTAGGGGCAGAAGAAAATGCCTATAATATTTTGAAAAATATTAGGGGCAGATTTATAGATGACATCTACCACGGTGGCAATAAAGCTACTAGAGCAACGATCGAGATGAAATTAAAAGAATGAAATTAAAGCAACGATCGAGATGAACACAGTACAGTCAATATAAGGAATACCCTATGAGTTTTCCTGCAAATGGAAATTTTTTGTATAATTCTTATACATTTATGATAAGGGTACTATACGGTCGGTATAAGGGACTATACAATAATTAAAGAGGCAATGCACTATAACGTCTCTATAAGGGACTATATGGAAGGGTGAGAGAAAAATAGAAAAAGAATAGCAATACTAAATGATTCAAATATGTAAGGTTTATGAGTCATCTCATATAAAGGAATGTAATAAATCATCAATCCTTTTTAACCCTTAATTAGACATATATGTGCGTAGAATAAATAATGAAGAGTCTTCGGCCAATAAAGACTAAGAGTGTTGACTCATGGCTAAGACCCCCGATGTCACAGTAAGTGCATTTACACTCTTTATTACTTCTAGTACGACATGGCATCAATGCTTTGGGAAATATGTTTCTATTTCAACAGTGTAATCCAAGTATGGGCGTCAGATCCATTTTACCTAGTACACACGAGAGTCGACATTGACATAAAGGGCTTTAGAAACAAAGAAGAAACAATAGAGATTTCAATTGATAAAATAGTTTTGATTGAAATTTTAGAAACTTTGTTGTAAAATCTAGCTTAAAACAATGAAATTAAAGCAATGATCGAGATGAAACAATAGGTCACTATAAGAACACAATACCCTTTGAGTTTTTCGGCTAGCGGAAATTCTTGTATACTCATATACATTTACTATGAGGGTACTTTAAACTTACTACAAGACTACGTTTGGTACGCCGTATAAAGAACCGGATAGGATAATATAGTACGAAACCAGTGTTTGGTACCACTCGTATTAATTAGCCACTGGATAAGTTAATATGGTTAAGTACCTTTATACGGTTCACACCGGCTAAAATAATACCATCGAAATTATCCGGATTAAATAGTCGGATGACTAGTAATCTTAAAAAGTAATAATAATAATAATAATAATAATAATAATAATAATAATAAATAGTAATAATAATAATAATAAATTAATAATTAATAATAATTAAATAAATAGTAATAATAATAATATTAATAATTAATTAAAATTAAATTAAATTAAAAAAAATTAATAATAATAATATACATAATTAATATTTATGATATATAGATATTTCTTAGCAATTAGTATAATATAATCTGACTAGTATAATATAGTCGGCGTTTTAATCCAGTAGAGCACCAAACGCCCCACTAAATAGTCACTCTATCCTGTTGACATATTTGTCTATCCGATTGAAATAGTCAGTACAATACGGCGTACCAAACGAGGCCCTAGGGTACTATATAGTCACTATGAGGGCACTCTACAGAAAATAAAGAGGCATGTGCATTATAACATTACTATAAGGAAACAACAGAGGCACGGTGTATGGTGGCCGATAGCCTCCAGTGATGGTACGGTTGTGTTCACAAGAGGGGGACAGAGAGAATGGTGGTTGTGGTGGAGGTTAAGTAGCCGTCGAGTGGCGGCAGTACCAATGGCTTCCGCGAGAAGCCTATTACAGGAGGAAGGTGAAAGAAAGGGCACTGGGAAGAGAGAGAGGGGGCACGGGCCAAATAGGAGAGGAGAGAGAAAATTGGAATTTATAATTTAAAATTTTAAAAAATTACCAATACGTCTTTTTTGTTTTAGACCTGTAACTTCCTCGTACGAACTCCGATTTTCGCATGCCGCCTATCGACGTACTCGTGAGCTTGATAACTAAGTAACGGTGTGAGGAAAATTACCAAAGGTATTCTTGACAAAAAAGTGGCTTTCGAGCCTTCGGGAATTTTATGGGTAAAATGGTCGTTTCAAAAAATACAAACTTCTGATCACAGTCCAATAGCCCTTTTTGGGCCTTTAGTAAAGTCCATCTTTGTGGTGAGCCCAAATTCATACGTCAACTAACTCGGACTACCGGTTATTAAATTAATTTATATTTATAACTTGTATTTCTTGTAACGGGTCATAACACTATGAGTGATTTCATAACTCTCAATACTTGGCACTATGGTGGGAATCTTGAGGATCCACTTCCGATAACTTTCAAACCAATTTTCAATTTTACTAATATCAACAAAACGCATTTACTACTCGGTCTTCCAATTATAAAGTTGTTCTGCCTAAAAATGTGAGAGCGGGCCCGGGGTCGCTTTCGGTGGATCTACGTCGAAATCGACGCTAAAGGAGGGGACTCGTGTGGGTTTTAGTGGATGTGTGGGTGATGTGTATCTTTCTTGGAAGTTGGGTTTGGGTTGAAGGCTGTGGGCTTGGAGGCCTTGATGTCACGGTCTCTCCCTAGATGGGCTTACTAGGAAGCAAATAGGCATTTAGCACCCTTCAAAGTAGGCGTGCCACTAGTAGAAGCTACTACTAGCGGGACCACACTTTTATTGTATTTGGTTATATTATCCACTCACAGTTGTTTTGATTTTGTACCCTTCAGGCCGTAGCGGGATGAGGCGCTGAGACTAGGAGGAGGCATCACCTTCTGCCGCGTAGTTGGTATAGAGTTGAGTTGTATATGTAATTTAACCTAGTGGGCTCTGGTTGTTTTATGGGTTAGTTTAGTATGTGAATCCTTCGTCTAACATGTGGAAGACGGTTTGATCAAATTACAGGGGAGATTATGCCGAATTTTCAGTAGAATTCTCGTAGTGTATATACGAGGCGGTAAGGGTATTTTAGGAATTATTTTGGGGTTCAGGTTTTGTTAGACAGGAGCAGGGCTACTCACGAATTTCGAAAGGAAATTCGGGAGGGTTCCTGTCATATTGCCTTTTTCTTGCCATTGTACTCCTTTATTAGGTATAACTTATTTTTATATTCTCTTGGGCTTATGCTAAATTGAAGGGTTATATTGTTTCTCCATATTGTTTACAGGGCATTTTTTGAGTCGCATTCGGAGTCACTCTAATGACCTTATAGTGACTGCATAGTGCCATTATAGTGACCTTATAGTGATTGCTAGTGCGACTCTGATGACAATAAAGGCCATTAAAAGAACTATCAATTCAAAATTAAAAAAAAATAAATCAGACTATTTGGTCACACAAAAAAAATTGAGACGTGATGTAAAAAGCTTTAAAAATGAAGAAGAAACAATAGACATTTCAATTGATATAATGGTTTTGATTGAAATTTTAGAAACTTTGTATTAAGGTTTATCTTAAAAGAATGAAATTATAGTAATGGCTGAGATGAACACAATACAGTCCGTATAAGAACACAGTACCATATGAGTTGTCCCGCTAACGGAAAATTCTTGTAAAATTTCTATACATTTACGATAACGGTACTATACGACACTATAAGGATTACACAGTAATTAAAAGGAAATGCACTATAATGTCTCTATAAGGCACTATAATGTCTCTATAAGGGCACTATAACATCTTTATAAGGGCACTATAATGCTTCTACAAGGCCACTATAACGTCTCTAGAAGGGCACTATAACGTCTCTATAAGGGAATTATAGGGGACTATATATGTATCTTAAATCATATAATTATAGCAATATAAATTTTTTTTGCATCAACAAAGATAGTCAGTCTGATGAGATTATAAAGTGACAAAAATATACAGATGAATGGAAGGGTGAGAAAAATAGAAAAAGAATAGGCTACTACATGGTCACTATATACTGTCACTACATGTCTGTGTCTATGTGTTACTCTCTTAGTGTCTTGTCTTACTCTCATTGATATAAGGTAAATTGATTTGAGACCCATACTTAGACTACAAACTACCCGAGAGTTTAGCTTGGTACCCTCAATTACCATGGTCTACTGGAGCTACCCACTTCGATCAATTAGCAAAATTTTTGACCGGATATGAAATCACGTAGCAGGAGTCATTTCGTTTGTATGCCACGGGGTCAGAGTTAGATTTCCCCCTCATCATTGACCCGGAAGAGAAAGAGCCCTCTGATCTGAGAAGAAATACGTTTAAGTGGTTAGCTTGCCGATTGTTTGGTTTCTGGAAATTTAAAACATGATTTCCTCCATAAATTCTCCGATCCAAATGGCAGAGAAGTTTCCATATTTATACCTTTTCTTAGAAACAAAAGAGTTAAAGTAGCTATTGCGGCCTTCGCTCTCAAGACAGAAAGACGTTCCAAAGATTTATTTGCAAACCAATGATGCAAATCAACGGCGTCCTCCCCTCGAAGCTTTTCATAGTCAGGTGGCAAGCAGTGAGGGCGCTTCGATCGTAAGGAGGGAACTAGTAGGCTAATGCTTATGGCTAAAATCCAGCCCTTTCGGACTGGCCTTTTGAAGCTTTCTTGCTTCCCCCTAAAGGGGAACACCAACTAAGGCACTAACAACAGTAACATCAAATACCGTTCCCTCTTTGATGCATTTTCACAACAGCAATAAGTGTAGCAAGGGCCCTTTTTATTTACCGGAAATAACGAATAATGAACAATTCATATATTGACATTTCGTGCTCAGGCCGGTGAACCATAAGATGGTGTTGGAATCAGAGGCTTTGAGCCTGAGAGGAGAAAACATCAGCCCAAGCCAGATTAGTGAAAACTCTATCAATCCTCGCCCAAACAAAAAATAAGTTTTTGATATTCAGCAACTCTAGTTAAAAAATAATCACAGGCTCTTTTCTGTTTGTAAAAAGGAATTGGATTATCTAATTGATGCATAAAAATGTTCATTCCCTCATGTTCTAAAAAGCGTTTGTAAGTAGCAATTGATGAGAAGGCCCTATGGAGTACAGTCACACTCCCTACCTCTAAGTGAAGTTACTATCTCAGGGCTGTCACATCTAGTATCGAATGTCTAGCTCCTTACCTATGGTGCTTGCTCAAGTGAGGACAGTGCCCCAGTTCTACCCCGACATTCTTTAGACCAAATGACATCACCTTGCAAGCTAAGATCAACCACTTGGAGAACGTGAAGCCTTTTTTATCGATCGTCTTCCGGGCCCTGGTTTGAGCCGCTCTTACCCCGACTTAGGCAGGTCAATAGTACAGGGAAAATTTTCAAGTCATTCTTCATTCAAGAGGATAATTTTTCCTTACCCGAGTAGCATGCTTCATTGAATCGAAGACTTCCTGATAGCATATCTCAGTACAGTTTTTTTGTGGAGCGCAGAATTAGCCTTAATCAGCCCCAAAAACTACGAAATTCCACTCTCCTCTGTCTCACTCAAGTGAATTGGTTTCGAGTGTCAAGTAGTGGCTGTTCCACTCTCATATGTCTCACTCAAGTGAATTGGTTTCGAGTGTCAAGAAGTGGTTGTTCCACTCTCCTCTATCTCACTCAAGTGAATTGGTTTCGAGTGTCAAGAAGTGGCTGTTTCCACTCACCTGTTGTCCACAAATTAGCCAAGACGGGAGAAAGAGAGACCTATAATAGAGGATGGAATGAGTTAACACTCTTGTTAGAGCATGGAATCAACAAGCTGTTGACATTCAAAGAACATCAACTCATGATAAGCAAGAGAGTTATCACAACCCAGTCTTTATTCTTATTATGCTTCTCTAAAAGCGGAAGCTAAAGGCAAAGGCCCTCAAATGTATGCTTTTTTATTTTAGAATTGAATGATTTTTATTGGGTGAGTTCAAATCAAAGCGCTAATAAGACAAAGAAGTGGGGAGTCTATACCTTAATGAATCAGTAACAACGAATTAGTCGAATGTTGTCATAGTCAACAAGGTTGAAACTTCCAGGAAAGGAAAAGTTATAGCATGTTTGCCCTCATTTAGGCCCTGCGCTTACTCAAGCTCCTCTAACTATAGACGGAGCTCCCCCTCCACATCTCGAGCCTCTAACAATTGGACCAACCAGGACGATAGCCATCCAGTTGAGTGTCTCCGCATCTTGATCTCTGCTAATTCGATATGAGACTAGGGGAGGGGGCCCATTAACTTCCTCTGCTATTAGTGTAATAAGGGCAAGTTGAAATTGAAAGACACTTACAAAAAGCATCATTGATCCCATGTTGAGCTAAAGAGTGTAAACAGCAAGATAAATGCACTTACAGTGACATCAGGGCTCTTAGTCTTGAGTCAACACTCTTAGGCCCTGTTTAGTATTGTTTTTTTTCTTAAAAAGATGCTTTATTTGAAAGTGAATCAGTACAAAAGTGTTAGGTAAAAATGAGAAATCTTATTTTTTTTTGAAAAACAATAGACTTTTGACAACAAATTTTAAAAACAATATGCATGTTGCTTTTACAAGCTGGTTTTACCAAATTATTTTAGTGTACAACTATTTATTATGAAAGAACAACAAAATCGACTTTTCAAAAAAGCACAGCAGAAACAACTTTTCAAAAAAGCACAGCAGAAACAATTTTTCAAAAAAGCACAGTAGAAACAACTTTTCAAAAAAACACAGGAATATCAAACTAGCCCTTAGTCTTTATTGACTCAGGGCTCTTGATTATTTATTCTACGCACAATTTTTTCTAATTAAGGGGATAATCAATATTAATTATTTATTACTTTCCTTTATATGAGATGATTCATAAACCTTACATATTGGAATAATTTATTATTGATATTTTGTTTCTATCTTTCTCTCACTCTTCCATTCATTTTTATACTTTTGTCACTTTACAATCTCATCATATTGATTTTTCTTTTAATGCAAAAATGATTTCTATTGCTATACTGGTACATTTTATAGTGCATTTATGGTTCCCCTATAGTGCCCTTATAGAAACGTTATAGTGCCTTACTTCTTTAATTACTGTATAGTGGCCACATATTACCCTTATAATAAATGTATATAAACTATACAAGAATTTTTTCGTTTGCCGAAAAACTCTTATGGTACATGTGTTGACCATACTGTGTTTCTCTCGATCGTTGCTTTAATTTCATTGTTTTAAGTTAGACCTTACAACAAAATTTCAATCAAAACCAATGTATCACCCGAGTTTATGTGCTTCTAAGTTGGCCCTCTAGGATCAATCCAAAATGGCATGCCCTACGAATTCTCATTTCTTGAACCGATAGGAACCTCTTTATGTGATTCAAGAAGTGGATTAGCAAGATTTTGAGCCCCAACTTTAACGAGCATTTTTAGGGATTGAAATCTTTATTGTTTCTAAAGTCTTTTATGTCACATCTAAGTTTTTGGTGTGACTAAATTGTTTGATTTTATTTTATTTTTGGTTTTTTTGGAATTTTGAATTGATAGTTCATCGTAATTTATTGCTCTTTTAATTCTTTTTATTGTCATCAGAGTCTCGTCTTTATTCAGTCATTTAATTATTACATAAATGTTAAAAAGAGTAAATTTTTTTTTAATCAATCCCAATCTTAAAGCCCTAAATAAAAAGTAATATCACAAGATGCAAGAGTCGTGATATTTAAATGTCCTAAATCAAAAGCTACCTTCTCAATTACTAAAACCAGTTTGAAATCTGAGTAAGTCCTTGGCTCTTCATGCCCATCGCCCAACAGAGGTATTGAGTATTGCAACATAAGGGTCGACAAGTCAAACTAATTATGAAATCTGGCTTTGGCAGTAAGGCCTTGGTTCTTTATATTTCAACCCCCATTATGCCTTTGGTTTTGCAACTCAAATTTGTTTTCAATTTTTGCACAACCTTCAAACTTTTAATAAGCTCATATGATATCTCAATACGTTTTCAATTATGGAAAAAAATCACAAAAAAGAACAAAAAATCAAATACTTGTAACGACCCGTTTATTTAATTATGCAATTTTCATAATTTATTTTTGGAAAGGATGATTTTACCCTTGGATTTAATAGAGACTTGAAAGTCACTTTTTATTTGGAGATACTTTTGGAAGTTTTTCTTGGACCACCGCGTAGGTCTCGAACTCACGAGCTCGTAGACAGGTGGCATGCATAAATGTATATTTTAATTAAATTTCTATTAAATAGTATTTTTGGCAAATTAGAATAATTATTTCTAAATTTTTTAATATCTTATGAATTTTGGGAATTTAGAATAATTATTCTAAGAAATTATTATTGGTTGCGAATTTTCAATAATGGATTTGAAAATGAAGTTTTGGGCTATGGCCCGGCTTTATGGACTTCGATTTTACAGATTTTTGGATTTATGGATTTATGGATTTTGGTTTTGGCCAAGCTTATGATTTTAGGTTTAGACCGGTTATTAGGTTTTGGGCTACGTCATGGTTTTATGGATTTTGGTCTTATGGATTTTAAACTTGTTGGATTTTGGCTTCGGTCGAGCTTATGGTTTGGGGCTTGGGCTCAGGATTTCAGTTTTATTGGATTTTGGGCTTTGGCTCGGATTTTCTATGATTTTGGCTTAGGCCAAGTAAAAGGATTTCAATTAGGATTTTGATTTCACGTTACAATTTTCACTTGTATACCATCCCCGGGTATCATGATTAATTCTCCGACACACGACTTGAGGTATTATCGGCCGTGTGCTCGTTGAGGGTTATTCTACGACACATGACTAGAGGTATTATTGGTCGTGTGCTCGTTGAGGCAGTCTATGCATAGGTTACGTCCGCACATCTTGAGGTATTATCGAATGTGTGGAGAGTGGGTCCCCGGGATGGACCTCTCAATTTCTAACCATTGCTTAAGGTATTATTGGCGGTGGTTAGGGTATTATTGGCGGTGCTTAAGGTATTATTGGCGGTGGTTAGGGTATTATTGGCGGTGCTTAAGGTATTATTGGCGGTGGTTAGGAGGGCATATCCCCATGTCGGATGGCCCCAGATAAAGAGCTATGGCTCGGGATGTCATTCAGGGAATGGTGGGATATTTTTACAGCATTTTGTTTCCCGATTTTTCTCATGATTTTAAGCTCCTTCGAGGAGGGTTTTCAAAGCATGGTTGCGGACCACGGGATATTTTCTTTGCTTGCTTTTTTGTGAGTCCCGCCGGGTTTTTATTTTAAAAATGGATTGTCCGGTAAGCTCTTTTATGATTAATTTATTTAGTTAATTACTTAAAAATGATTTTACATTATGCATACATGCTTTTACTTATGGAGGGGAAAATGTATGTTTTCCTCGGAAATTATATTTTAAAAACATTATTATTGTATCCACTCGCACTTTTTCTTATTTTATGTCCCCTCCAGGCGGTTACGTTCGATGAGGGCACAATCCTAGGTGGAGGCATCCCTTCCTAGCTGCGCTGCTACCGTACCTTTCGAGTAGGGTTTGTTGGACTTGTAAATCTAATTTTGCAACCTAGTTGCTCTTATTCACTATTTGGGGGTTTTTTTTTTTTAAAAAAATTATTCCGTAGTTGGTTATTTTGAATTTGGAGTGGATTGGGTTGTGATGTGATATGGATGTGGTTAGTATGTGAATTCGTTTGACAGGTGAAAGACGGTTTGATCAAATTACAGGGGAGATTCTGCCGAATTTTCGGTAGAATTCTCATTGAGTAATTACGAGAGGGTAAGGGTATTTTAGGAATTAGTTTGAGTTGTCAGACGGGAGCATGACTTTTCACGGATTTCGAGGGGAAATTTGGGAAGGGTCCTGTCAACTTAGTATAAGAGCTATAGGTTTAAATTCCTGCAAACCGCACACTTAGTGTGCATATTAATTGTGGTACTGACGAATTGTGGTTCTTTTCAGCTAGATGCCTCCGTGACGTTTGCCCCGTCGGTAGCCTAAAAATAATGAAGAAGCAGGTAACGTTAGTTGTTCTCAGAATCCCTTATTAGAGCCCGATCTGAGGCATACCCTGGATCTATTGGGTCGGGCAATGACTACTGTACTTCAGAGCAGGGCTACTTCTGAGGTTTCTGACATAGAGTGAGTCCAGAGGCTAGGGCCACAGTGTTTACGGGCTAGTTGGGCCCAGACGATCCTGATGAGTGGATTAATCATTTGGAACGACTGTTTGATGTCATGAGGAGCCCTCCGGGCGATACGGTGCGTTTGGCCACTTTTCTGCTGAATAGGTATGCGTACCGTTGGTGGCACGCCTTGGTTATGCGTTTGGCCACAGATGTCCGTACGCTTACTTGGGAAGCTTTCTGGGAGCTCTTCCTCGAGCAGTTTTATCCTCGATCGTACTGGGATACTAGGGAGGCTGAGTTCCTACAGTTGCAACAGGGGAACATGACAATAGCGCAATACGAACAGAGGTTTCTTGACTTGTCTCGATTTGCGCCGGCTTTAGTGGGCAATGAGGTGGAAAAATGCCGACGGTTTGAGAATGGGCTGAGAGATGAGATTAGAGCATCAGTTACTACTGTAGTACATACTTCTTTGAGGACCTTGTCAGATGCTCTAGCTAGGGTGGAGCAGAGTTTGCCTAATAGGGGTCAGCCTAGTGGTTCCAAGCGACGTTGGGATTCCATGAGTTTTGAAGCCCCGAGTCAGGGACCATCGAAGAGAGGTAATTTTAGTTCTGGAACATCCGGGAGTGCCAGATCTGGTTCATGCAGTGGTGGAGCAAGGATTTGGATTTGAAATCCCACTGTTCTGGCAAACTAATTATTTTTTTGGAGATTCGAAATCCCTTCATTTAAAATCCATTGAGCATTTCCAATAAACAATTTCACTACACAAATTGAAAATAATATTGTCACAATGACTACTACTTTCGTAGCACAACTTGAAAGTTGGGCCTATTATTGGGCCTACGACTAGTAATTTGAATTATACCATAGAATTTCAACTAAAAACCAACTTAATGAAACATGCTATGAATTATACCTTAGAATTTCAACCAAGCCACGTAAACTCGTCAAAATCTTAAATAAAACTGACCACAAAGGTAACTAACATATCCCATGGTTAAACACTAAAGGAAACCCTTCTTGGGTTTTCCAAAATAGGACTAAAACAACTTTAAACAAACCAAATACGTGTTTAAAATATCTGCAACGTCCGGAAACTAGGCCCACGTGCCGCCGTAGTCCAGAAAACTACCCCACGCGCCGTCACTCTTCGGCTGGAAGTTGGGAAGTGGTCTCACGCGCCGTCACATGCTATCACGCGCCGTCATGCGCCGCCAGGCGCCGTCATGCGTGTTATGTACCCGCGGCTGCCACATGGCGCCCACATGGCTGATAAGTGGCATCTAAGTGGCTTCACGTGGCTGCAAGGTGGCTTCCAAGGGGCGTCCACACGGCTACCAGGTTGCTGCCATGTGGCATCCACGTGTCCGTCACGAGCTCGTCAAGTGTTCAACGATCGGTGACCGACGCAGCTGCGATCGACTGTCGAATTTTGGAAACGTCAACCAATTTCAACGAGCATGGTACCAAACTTATTCTACACGAACCCAGGTTCACGAATAATACAATCTCAGACCAAGAAGCTACCTGAAGCGGCCGAAAAATCGTCGGGAAGCTGCGGTGGTTTTGCATAATTCCTGAATCCAACGAGTCTCGTCCGTCGTCGACCGCCACTCGAAACCTACATGCAATAGGTCAGAAACACAGCCCAGGTCGAGACGATTATAGTGATGTAATATTTAGGACCCAACCTTACCTCGTTTGATCGTAAACCTCGGTGAAAACTTTGCCTTCCGCCGGACCCCCGAGTTTCCTATGCCCCGAGCCTGGTTTGGAAACGACATGCAAGCACCAGGTTTTCAAAATCTCAACGAGACGGAGTGAATGGCATGAGTTTTGGCTCGAGATAATTCCTTGTCAACTTGGAATTCGCCGTGAATTTCAAGAACTGCGATAGCTCTGTATTTTCTGACGAGGTTGACAGTCGTCAATCCTCGCACCAAATTGACATGAAATCAGACCAATAAGAAGCCCACAATACGATTAAAACAAAGGTCGAGCTTAAGAACATCAATCTCACTTGGTTTGATCGTGAAATCACCGAGAAGCCTTGGTCCTCACATCAATTTTTATGTCGTACTCGAGCTACGGTGGATGCTTAAGTCCAAGGTCAAGCCTCTTATGTTCGTAGTGACGAGACGAAAACAATGAGCGAGGATCGGAGTCCAGGTTCAAAGGTTGAGGAGGTGAGCTTGGTATCTCTCTATTTCAGTGTTCTTCGATTGCGCTAGAGAGGTAAAGGGACTTATCAAGAGAGGGAGAGACCGTGAGAGTGAAAGAGAGGGAGAGAGAGAATCGATGGGTGAGTGGCAAGGTCTAGGTCCAGTGTTTCATGAGTGGTGGTGGCTGGTTCAATGCTCTGTTTTGTTTGTGCTTCTTGATCCTTTTCGAGAAATAAGAGAGTGAGAAAGAGATATCAGAGAGAAGAAGGTAAATGAGTGTGGGCTTGGGGTTGTTAAAGTAGGTTTTGGGCTTTCAAAATGGGCTTGGTAACAACACATCAATAACAAACTTTGGGATCAAGGTAATTTATGGGCTTAAGTTGAAAACTCTAAAACAGCCCATGCAAAACACTTAAAGAACTTCCAAGACTCGGGGTGTCTCCAGGCATATTTTTGGGCAAAATAGATTTCTAATTTTTGAGTTTACGGGACAGGATGTAACAGTCTAACCCCATTAAGGAAAATTTTGTCCTCAAAATTTGGTCGACTTTGGTCGAAGGCACAACTTCCTACGGTTCCTCGAGCCTTCTCGTGCCATCACAGACACGAAACTCAACTTTCTGTACACAAGTTCATACGGTTCACTGAGTCCTTTTTGAAAGGTTGCCAACTTCAAGCTTCAAACTTCTTATGCGACTCCCCAGTTGAAACTTTACAAGCTCGAAATAAGTTGATCGCAAATAATATAACAAATCAGAAGCTTCTAGAATAGTTTTATGAATGTCTTGTATGGGTTCCCTAACAATTGGAAGAAAGCTTCCAAACCAACCCAGAACCCCTTCAGAAAGTAAATTCTCTGCTACCAGTGATCCAGGTGAGTCAACGGTTAACAAAACTTCCATGTTCTTTAACAATCTTGTATCGTACCGTGAGTCAAGGTCTTTCATTTCCTTGTTTTACTAACTCAAACACAAGTTTCAAAGTAATGGTTACTAAAACCACGCTCGTCGGTCCAGAATACTCGGTCTTATGATGGGTCAACTAAACCTTTCAATAACTTCTAACTCGTCGTGATTGCATTGACCTACACCGTCACTTCAAGTCACTTCGGGTCCTCACTAGCCCAAAACAACAACTACTGGCCTACCGACGATTCCCTCCGAAGAAACAAAAACCTAACAACGCAATTCAGGTACTAGAGCGGTTAGTTGCACATATTCCCAAACTCCGAACAGTAACTAAGAACTCAACTGCACTGACGATTCCTACCTCTACAAAATTGGAGATAGCAACAACTAGGTCCACTAGATTCTTCAATGAAGTATCAACAAGGATGTAACTCCCTTGATAAGGTTCTTCGGGTTTCCCAGGTAGCCTTTTTGTCCAGCAGATTCTTCAACGTAGGAAGTGCCGAAACGTGCTACAAATCTTACTATTCCTTTAACCCGAGATCGGCATAATCACCTCCACTAACTTCTTTTGTTATTCTAACTCAACAGTACAAATAATCTCTTTCTAAGATACCATTTCGTCAAATCTGGAGTTCATAAACTTGGCAAGCACTCAGCTAAAATTCCATTTCAACCCTTACCTAAGGGAAATGACAACCATCTAAGCTTTTAACTTCGATGCTCCCATTAACTCGTCCTTTTCAACCTCCGGGTAACTAAAAAGTCAAGTAATATTAAGATAGCGTTCATCCCCAATCACGACATTTTCCTTCCAATCTAAACAAATTGCTAACGAAATAACCATAAACAGTAATTTAAAATTCTTCGTAATAAGTCTTTCTAACCAAGACACTGTCTTGATTAGTAGACCCAAAATTTCTTCTATCAAAGCCTCAACTAACACCGTCAATTAACCAAGATGGTAAAATCACCCGAAACAACTAGTTCGTTAAACAAGTTTCAAAGTTCTCGCTACGTGATCAAAACTTGACACCAATGATTTTTCTGACCAACGTCAACCACTGGGCTCAATAAAAAGCTACTCAAACAAATAGTCACTACCTACTAGAAGGCCTGATTCGTACAATAGTTTGTAAAACTGGCGTCGACAAACAATTTGGTAGCTAGGGTTGCTTTGACAATTCGTCCCCAAAATTGAAGGTGATTCAAGATTCTCGATTGAAGTGATTAAGACCTTTGTTCGAAGTTAAGGTACGGTTTCCTTCTCAACTACTAAGCATGCTTACACTAAAGTAAGTTCCCACATACTAGTAAGAAGGGCATTGGTTTGTCACTCGGTCTACGATCACCCAATAGACGGCACGTCCAAGGTTGGTGTGAAGTGGTCGGAACACAACCACAGAGTAATACAACCTTATTTCCACCCAGGATCAGGGAAAAGGCTGCAGTTTCTATGAGGCATCAAACTCGGCCCAAGGTAAATGGTTAAAAGGTTTGACACAACTCCACACTATCAGCGTGAAAACCCCACATCTAGGTGCAAGCTTAACCCAAAAGTAGCTTGCAACAACAATAATACTAACTTCTATCAGGGTATGCTAACACCAAAGCACCAGTCTCTTTCCAATTAAAACACTAGGCTGGTGTACAAGTTCAGAGAGAGAGTCCAGGTATACATATTTCCTACGGTTCCCGTTTAAACTCATTTGCCACAGGTTACACGACTAGAGGTGACACTCGTGCGTACCATTCAAGTCATTGACAAAATCCTGCACCGGCTAAATCCTAGAGGCAGATAACAGGGATGACTTAAGGCTAGGAGTGAAAGACCAACAAAGACTGGATAAAAATGTTGTTATCTAACTCCCAGTCAAGAGGCGCTTCAGACTCTAAGCTCGGTAAAGTTCTCACTAAACCGTAAAGGCATAGTCACCGGATAACAATTGTGAACCCAACAATTGCCACCGGAGACACCGAATAACAATTGTGAACCCAACAACTGCTACCCAAGACGTAGTAAGAAAAACCATCAAAATTTCAACTGCCGTTAATAAACGTGAATGACTACCCACAAAACCTTCGCCAACACACCAACTCAAGTCGTCACAAGTAACACCTCTCCGAGGTCGAAAGAGATACGGCTTAATACTCTAATCAACGGATCTAGGAAATGGTGAATAAGTCGGTTTAGGATAAGGGTACAAAACAGGACCGATGGTACACATCAGAATCTGAAGGGAATTTGAACAAACGCATAGTAGTATGAAACCAATTTCATTCAGCCCACAATCTAGGACACAAACAAATGACCCAAAAAGAACTATGGTGTCAGTTTGAAAAGTATTTAATCTGCATGAAAAAGGCCCAAATGCAGAATTATGGGGATCAAAATTGTCTATAGAAAGTCAAAACCCAACAATTCCAAAGGCTTCACTAAAACATTTAATCAACAAGAAAATGCAAGTGACATAACGCCTAAATGTCAAAGAATTTTTCAACCACCAAAAGAGAAAGTAGAGGCTTGTAAAAATAGGTTAAGCGGGCTTGATAAGATAAATACAAAATCATTAACTGGTTCAAATACATTAAGTGAAAAGGGTTAATGAAAATACATGTCATAACTGTGTTACCGCTTAACCATCATTAATTCAACCAGAATTTTTTTATCAAACATACTAAGATAGCAAAGCAGACTTATTCACAAAATGGGGTAATAAACTATGAAGCAGGCATGTCAGCGCATACACCGTAAATAAAATCTGCATCCAAGTATTTGAGCAAATGTTCAAAACATGCCACCAAAACAAGTGGACTACACTACTCAACTGGTTTCTTTGGTACACATAAGAAAGGTTAAAGCAAAAGAGAAAAGTTCCCCTGGCTGCCTCCTAAACTGTCTTAAGGTTCACTTTGGTAAGGCGGCACGGAAACCCACAATACGATCGGTAACCACGGTTCTAAAAAGTCTAGTCCTCCAGTCGAAAATTCTAAGTCTTAGGGTAGCAAGTTCTAAAAAGTTTACCAAAACCTAACAAAGTCATTTTCTGGGTCTTCGGTTAAGTTGGGCTCAACTCAAACTTCCAGGGCAATTTCTGAGGTACCACACCTCAAAGTAAACTTCCAACTGGACCCAACACATAACGACTAAATCGTTAAACTCACCGCCGAATAACTCGTTCACACAACCCAAACGAGTCCTACGCTCGTGAACACCACCTTAGCGCAAAATTCAACTGGAAAAACTTACTAAGTTGCAACTGAAGGATAGTTGAGCTACAATTGAAACGTAAACTCTACTTGTTGACAACTAAGGATCAAGTAGCAAGCGATTAAAATCAAACGTCAACGAATGATACAAACAATTCGAGGAGGTGCTCTGCCACGTAAAATCAGAATTTATGATCATCAGGTGTTCGAAAACTAATGACACTTCATAAAATTATGCTCTGATACCAAATGATCATCGAGGTATGCTGGCTGAAAACTGAACGGTGACATCCATATGACGAAAGCCAAAAGTACAAATAGTGTGTATTAGGAGGTTGTGTGAAAGGCAATTGGTAAAACCAACAAGCGATTCACCGTGACATCGGAAGCACAGAGCATAGTACACTATTTGATGATCATAAGGTTAAGCAACTACCTGAGTTTCCCTGATTTTCTAACACACCCGAACGGTCGGTGTGAATGTCAGAGCAACAATCGAAAACTCCTCGATAAGCATGAAACACCACAAATACCTGAGGGGTACAAAAACAGAAGGGTGAGTGGACCTAACAGTTTATTTCAGTGTAAACCATAAGTTGAAAACATATTTTAACCCCTCAGTTTTGAAAGGAAACTCAAGATATCAATAGTGCACAAATGACAAACATGCACATTCTACGATGACTAATTACAAAATAATATGCACCAAATAATCTCGAAGCGATAAGTATAGTACATATAACCCGCTATTTGTTATGTTATTGAGTCGCTCGAGTGAAGCACACATGACATGCTGGGTATCTATGATTCGCTCGTGTACCTCTACCACGTGAAAGCTGGGTGCTAAGAACCGTCACCTCATGTCCCCTAGAGCGCGGGGACAAGCTGATGCTATTTAACTAGTATTCGAGCGACTCCGGGTGATCAATCACGTGAAGGTTGGTATGTGGCCAACAGACGGGTACAAAGATACCGGCGACTCCTTTGTGGATACTACACATCTCATGTGTAATGCGCGTACATCACAACTCTTATGAAGATAACTAACCAATAATTTCAATCAAGTCATGTTCGGGGAATAACAACCACAATCAATCATAGCATGCTCAAGAAATATAATATAATAATCAATTAAGGCATGCTCAAAAATATGATATAATAATCAAGGCATGCTCGGGAGTCAAATAATATAATAAACAACGATATGACTTATCAATCGCATTATTAACGATCCAACATATCAACCTACAATAACTCAAATCATGGTATAAAGAACGTACAAATAAAAGATTGTCGTAAAACCTAAGTTTGAGAAAGATGTATGTACACTCACAGATTGGTCCGGAGGGGGGGGGGGGGGCGGGGTCGGGGTGTTTGGGTTGTGAGGGTGGGGGTGGGGGGTGGGTCCAAAGTCATCTGAGAGTAAGCTACAAACTCATCAAAACCCTAAACAAAACTGACCACCAAGGTAACTAACAAATCCCAAGGTTAAACACTAAAGGAAACCCCTCTTGGGTTGTCCAAAATGGGACTAAAACATCTCTAAACAAACCAAATATGAGTTTAAAATATCTTAAAATGTACCGAAACTAGGCCCACGCGCGGCCGTAGTCCAGAAAACTGCCCTACGTGACGTCATGCGTAGTCACACGCCGACTGGAAGTCGGGAAGTGGCCTCACGTGCTGCCACGTGCTTGCAGAGTGTTCTGCACACGTGGATGCCATGTGGAGCCCAAGTGGCTCCACGTGGCTAACATGTGGCTCCACGTGGCTGCCAGGTGACGTCCACATGGCCCCACATGGCACCCACATGACTGGCATGTGGAACCCACGTGACTGCCATGTGGCATCCATGTGTATGCCACATGTCCATCACATGTCCAATTTCGACGAGTAAGGTACCAAACTTATTCTACATGAACCCAGGTTCACGAATAATATAATCTCAGACCAAGAAGCTACCTGATGCGGCCGGAAAGTTGTCAGGAAGCTACGGTGGTTCTCCAGAATTCCAGAATCCGACGAGTCTCGACCGCCGTCAACCGCCATTTGAAACCTACATGCAATAGGTCAGAAACAGAGCCCAGGACGAGACAATTCTAGTGATGTAATCTTTAGGACAGGAGCTTACCTAGTTATATTGTAAACCTCCGTAAAAACTTTGTCTTCCGCCGAACCTCTGAGATTCATCTTCAGCGAGCATGGTTTGAAGATGACACGCAAGCACCAGGTTTTAAAACTCTCAACGAGACGAAGAGAATGGCATGAGTTTGGGCTCGAGGTAACACCTGGTTAGCTCGGAATTCGCCACGAATTTCAAGAACTCCAGCTGGTTTGCATTTTCTGACGAGGTAGATGGTCGTCGATCCTCACACCAAATTGACTTGCAATCAGACCAATAAGAAGCCCACAATACGATTAACACAAAGGTTGAACTTAAGAACATCAATCTCACCTGGTTTGAACGTGAAATCAATGGGAAGCCTCGGTCCTCACATCAATTTCTACGTCGTACTCAAGCTACGGTGGTTGTCGAAGTCTAAGGTTTAGCCTCTTGTGTTCGTAGTAATGAGACGAACACGATGAGCGAGGATCGGAGTCCAAGTTCGAAGCTTGAGGAGGTGAGCTTGGTATCTCTCTATTTCGGTGTTCTTCGATTGCACTAGAGAGGGAAAGGGAATTGTCGAGAGAGGGAGAGAGCGTGAGAGTGAAAGAGAGGGAGAGAGAGAATCGATGGGTGAATGGCGAGGTCTCGGTCATTGGTTTCATGAGTGGTGGTGGTCGGTTTAATGCTCTGTTTTGTTTGTGCTTCTTGATCAACTTCGAGAAATATGAGAGTGAGAAAGAGATATAAGAGAGAAGAAGTCATCCGAGAGTACCAAGCCACGTAAGCTACAAACTCATCAAAACCCTAAACAAAACTGACCACAAAGGTAACTAACAAATCCCACGGTTAAACACTAAAGGAAACCCCTCTTGGGTTGTCCAAAACGGGACTAAAACAACTCTAAACAAACCAAATACGAGTTTAAAATATCTTAAATGTCCCGAAACTAGGCCCACGCGCTGCCGTAGCCCAGAAAACTGCCCTACGTGCCGTCATGCGTGATCAGTCGTTATTTATGCATCATTTTGTTGTCTTTATATGCCTCTCTTACATGTCTTTGGAATGATTTCGTGCCATCAATAGTAGAAAATGATCAATCCTGTGAGACTTGTGCAGAGTTAGAAAGATAGGTAAAATCTAGAAAGAACGCAAAAAGAATGACTCAAATCAGAGTCCAGATGAAGGAGATGTCCTCATTTCAATATCAGGTCCTGAACGAGGTCCTCAGTGCGCCAGTGCGCCTATTTTGGGTCACTGGCCAAGTACCTCATATCAGGCCCTCCGGGTCTCAAACCTATGTTTCATGACATCAAGGTCAGGTCCTAGAAGTGCCAAGGTCGCGCCAAGGCATGTCGGGGACATGTCCCAAGAACTCCCATCCGAAACCAGAAGTGCGCCTAAGCCCGGGGTCCCTGTTCCGCCAGCGGTGGATAAGAGGTTCTCCTTCTGAGCTTAGCCTGGTAACATTTGCGCCAAGCCTGAACGAAGATGTGCTTCTACTATACTCATGATATGATTCAAAAATGCAGTCCCAGATCCTGATTACGAAGACCGTCCAAAAGCCAAGTTCGGCCAGCTTGCGTTCCCACTTGCCAGCTTGCATTCACACTCCCAGCCGTATTCTGATTGGTTTGAGAGATTTTAGGGATGCTTTAATTATCTAGAAGGATTAGGACTGTCTTAGTACACGTTAGGATAGGGTTTTGATTCTATTAAAAGTCTAGTTGAACAAGGATTCCCTTTTCTTGACAAAGAAGGAACCGTGTTCAGTAAAAAGAGAAAAAATATATATATACGTTTTGTAGAGAGAGCAAGGTCCGTTTTGTTTTCTGGAAAAACAGAGACCATATTTTTAGAAATAATATTTTACACACAGATTATTGGGCGTGGAGCTTGGAGAAGAAGGCTCTGCCGTGTCTTCTGCTGCACCTGTTCTTCACAATATCTTTTGTAACCTTATTTTTACTGCAATTTAATTATGAATTCAATTACGCTTGTATTTATTTCAGTTATGTGTGAGTAGTCGTTAGGATTAGGGCTGCTTGAAGCCCTAGCCATGTTAGCTTGTTGATTGGATTTCTGGCTCTTGATTATGATTGCTATGCATGTTGAATAAGTTTGATTACTGTGCTTAATGACCTTAATTTATGCCTATAAGATTAGCTACCTTGTTTGCATATAATTATTGATGTAATTGCTTGAGTGACCATCATATCATCTTGTGATTTGGAGCATCGAAAGTATTCTTACTTGTAATCTTAACTCATAACGACCTAGGATTGCATGTCATTTTGCTAGGCTAATGTGGTGTCATTAAATTCTCTTTGAACTTCATGCATCATCTTAAAAGGTAGGTGATAGACGTTCTAGGCATATGCCCTGTTTAGAACATGCTAAGTAAGAGGGAATAAGATGTGTCTAGTGAACCAACGCCAGGTCCTAGGCACGGGCACCTAATTCAGAAAATGCATAGTAATTAGGTCGAGGAAATCTGATTAGTAACTATAATTGGTTAGAGTGGATAGTAAGCCTTAATTCGCCTTAGTTAATAATCAATCAACCGCTAATTCTTGCATTGTTATTTTCTGCATTTTATTTTACTTGTCTTTAAATTTCAGTTCTCACATCATAAACCCCCCCTTGCGTGTGTGTGTGTGTGTGTGTTTTCACTAAGTTAATAAATATGAACTAAAGTGGTCATAACGTTGATACAAGTCCTCGAGGGATCGACTCTTGCTGTGCTACTATACTATTCTTTTCGATTTGTGCACTTGCAAGGATTTTATAACTGTTAGAATTGAATTGCATATTTCTTGCTCTTTAATTCCACCAACAAGTTTTTGGCGCAGTCACACGCCGGCTGGAAGTCGAGAAGTAGCCTCACACGCTGCCACGTGCTTGCAGACTGTTCTGCACAGGTGGATGCCATGTGGAGCCCAAGTGGCTCCACGTGGAGCGCACGTGGCTAACATGTGGCATCAAAGTGGCTCCACGTGGCTGCCAGGTGACGTCCACATGGCCCCACATGGCACCCACATGACTGCCATATGGAACCCACGTGACTGCCATGTGGCATCCACGTGGCTCCATGTGTCTGCCACATGTCCGTCACAAGCTCGTCAAGTGTTCAACGACCGTTGATCGGCATTGCCGCGATCGACGGTCGGATTCTGGAAACTCCAACCAATTTCGACGAGTAAGGTACCAAACTTATTCTACAAGAACCCAGGTTAACGAATAATATAATCTCAGACCAAGAAACTATCTGATGCGGCCGGAAAGTTGTCGGGAAGCTGTTGTGGTTCTCCAGAATTCCAGAATCCGACGAGTCTCATCCGCCGTCGACCGCCATTTGAAACCTACATGCAATAGGTCAGAAACAGAGCCCAGGACGAGAAAATTCTCGTGATGTAATCTTTAGGATAGGAGCTTACCTCGTTAGCTTTTACCTGGTTAGCTCGGAATTTGCCACGAATTTCAAGAACTCCGACTTGTTTGCATTTTCTGACGAGGTAGATGGTCGTCGATCCTCACACCAAATCGACTTGCAATCAAACCAATAAGAAGCCCACAATACGATTAACACAAAGGTTGAACTTAAAAAAATCAATCTCATCTGGTTTGAACGTGAAATCACTGGGAAGCCTCGATCCTCACATCGATTTCTACGTCGTACTCGAGCTACGGTGGTTGCCAAAGTCTAAGGTCTAGCCTTTTGTGTTCGTAGTAACGAGACGAACACGATGAGTGAGGATCAGAGTGCTAGTTCTAAGCTTGAGGAGGTGAGCTTGGTATCTCTCTGTTTCGGTGTTCTTCGATGCGCTAGAGAGGGAAATGGAATTGTCGAGAGAGGGAGAGAGAGTGAGAGTGAAAGAGAGGGAGTGAGAGAATCGATGGGTAAGTGGCGAGGTCTCGGTCACTGGTTTCATGAGTGGTGGTGGCCGGTTTATTGCTCTGTTTTGTTTGTGCTTCTTGATCCACTTCGAGAAATATGAGAGTGAGAAAGAGATATGAGAGAGAATAAGTCATCTGAGAGTACCACGCCACGTAAGCTACAAACTCATCAAAACCCTAAACAAAACTGACCACAAAGGTAACTAACAAATCCCAAGGTTAAACACTAAAGGAAACCTCTCTTGGGTTGTCCAAAATGGGACTAAAACAACTCTAAACAACCCAAATATGAGTTTAAAATATCTTAAATGTCCCGAAACTAGGCCCCCGCGCCGCCGTAGTCTAGAAACTGCCCTACGTGTCGTCATGCGCAGTCATCCACCGGCTGGAAGTCGGGAAATGGCCTCTCGCGCTACCACATGCTTGCAGACTGTTCTGCACAAGTGGATGCCATGTGGAGCCCAAGTGGCTCCACATGGCTGCCAAGTGACGTCCACATGGCCCCACATGGCACCCACATGACTGCCATATGAACCCCCGTGACTGCCTTGTAGCATCCACGTGTCCACCACATGTCCGTCACAAGCTCGTTAAGTGTTCAACGACCGTTGACCGGCACTACCGCGAACGGCGGTCGGATTCTGGCAACTTCAACCAATTTGGACGAGTAAGGTACCAAACTTATTCTACAAGAACCTAGGTTTACGAATAATATAATCTCAGACCAAGAAGCTACCTGATGCGGCCGAAAGTTGTCGGGAAGCTGTGGTGGTTCTGCAGAATTCTAGAATCCGACGAGTCTCGTCTGCCGTCGACCGCCATTTGAAACCTACATGCAATAGGTTAGAAACAGAGCCCAGTACGAGACAATTCTAGTAATGTAATCTTTAGGACAGGAGCTTACCTCGTTATATCATAAACCTCCGCGTAAACTTTGCCTTCCGCCTGACCTCTGAGATTCCTCTGCAGCGAGCCTGGTTTGGTGATGACATGCAAGCTTCTTGTGTTCGTAGTAACGAGACGAACACGATGAGCGAGGATCGGAGTCCAAGTTCGAAGACTGAGGGGGTGAGCTTGGTATCACTCTATTTCGGTGTTCTTCGATTGCACTAGAGAGGGAAAGGGAATTATCGAGATAGGGAGAGAGCGTGAGAGTGAAAGAGAGGGAGAGAGAGAATCGATGGGTGAGTGGTGAGATCTTGGTAACTGGTTTCATGAGTGGTGGTGGTCGGTTTAATGCTCTATTTTGTTTGTGCTTCTTGATCCACTTCGCCAAATATGAGAGTGAGAAAGAGATATAAGAGAGAAAAAGTCATCCGAGAGTAACAAGCCACATAAGCTACAAACTCATCAAAACCCTAAACAAAACTTACCACAAAGGTAACTAACAAATCCCAAGGTTAAACTCTAAAGGAAACCCCACTTGGGTTGTCCAAAACGAGACTAAAACAACTCTAAACAAACCAAATACAAGTTTTTAAAATCTGAAACGTCTCGAAACTATGCCTTCGTGCCGCCGTAGTCCAGAAAACCACCCTACGCGCCATCATGCGCAGTCACACGCCGGTTGGAAGTGGGGCAGTGGCCTCACGCGCTGCCACGTGCTTGTAGAGTGTTCTGCACACGTGGCCGCCATGTGGAGCCCAAGTGGCTCCGCGAGGTGACCACGTGGCTAACAGGTGGCATCAAAGTGGCTCCACATGGCTGCCAGGTGGAATCCACATGGCCCTACGTGGCACCCATGTGACTGCCATGTGGCATCCACGTGGCTCCACGTGTCTGCCACATGTCCGTCACGAGCTCGTCAAGTGTTCAACGACAGTTGACCGGCGCTGCTGCGAACAGCGCTCGAATTCTGGAAACTTCAACCAATTTCGACGAGTAAGGTACCAAACTTATTCTACATGAACCCAGGTTCAAGAATAATATAATCTCATACCAAGAAGCTACCTGATGAGGCCGAAAAGTTGTCGAGAAGCTGTGATGGTTCTGCAGAATTCTTGAATCCGACTAGTCTCGTCCGCCATCGACCACAACTTGAAACCTACATGCAATAAGTCAGAAACAGAGCCTAGAACAAGATAATTCTAGTGATGTAATCTTTAGGATAGGAGCTTACCTTGTTATATCGTAAACCTCCGTGAAAACTTTGGCTTCCGTCAGACCTCTGAGATTCCTCTACAACGAGCCTGGTTTGGTGATGACATGCAAGCGCCAGGTTTTCAAACTCTCAACGAGGCGAAGCGAATGGCATGAGTTTGGGCTCGAGGTAATACCTAGTTAGCTCGGAATTCACCACGAATTTCAAGAACTCTAGCTGCTCTGCATTTTCTTACGAGGTCGATGGTCATCGATCCTCTCACCAAATCGACATGCAATCAGACCAATAAGAAGCCCATAATATGATTAACACAAAGGTTGAACTTAAGAACATCAATCTCAGCTGGTTTGAACGTGAAATCACTGGGAAGCCTCGGTCCTCACATCGATTTCTACGTCGTACTCGAGCTACGGTGGTTGCCGAAGTCCAAGGTCTAGCCTCTTGTGTTCGTAGTAACGAGACGAAGACGATGAGCGGGGATCGGAGTCTAGGTTTGAAGCTTGAGGAGGTGAGTTTGGTATCTCTCTGTTTCGGTGTTCTTCAATTGCGCTAGAGAGGGAAAGGGAATTATCGAGAGAGGGAGAGAGCGTGAGAGTGAAAGAGAGGGAGAGAGAGTATCGATGGGTGAGTGGCGAGGTCTAGGTCACTGGTTTCATGAGTGGTGGTGGCCGGTTTAATGCTCTGTTTGTTTTGTGCTTCTTGATCCTCTTCGAGAAATAAGAGAGTGAGAAAGAGATATAAGAGAGAAGAAGGTAAGTGAGTGTGGGCTTGGGGTTGTTAAAATAGGTTTGGGCCTTCAAAATGGCCTTGGTAACAACAAATCAATAACAAACTTTGGGCTCAAGGTAATTTATGGGCTTAAGTTCAAAACTCTAAAACGGCCCAAGAAAAACACTTAAAGAACTTCCAAGACTCGGAGTGTCTCCAGGGGTATTTTGGTCGAAATAGATTTCTAATTTTTGTATTTACGGGCCGGGATGTAACAGTATTGGACTCTCTGCATCTCTCAAGTGACACTTTTCCCAATTTAGAATAAAATTGGACTCTCTGCATATCTCAAGTACTCTTGACAAGTTTGTTAGACATAAATCAAAGGAATTACAAAAAACAAAAAAATCATCCATGAATACCTCAATGATGTCTTCCACCATGTCTGAACACATGATCATCATGCATCATTGAAAGGTGGTAGGGGCATTGCAAAGGCCAAAGGGCATTCTCCTATTGGAAAAAGTGCCATAGGGACATGTGAATGTTGTCTTTTCTTGATCCTCAGGTGCAATGTCAATTTGGTTGTAACCTGAATAACTATCTAGGAAGCAAAAGTGAGAATGTCCTGCAAGTCTTTCAAGCATTTGATCAATAAAAGGTAATGGAAAGTGATCTTTGCAAGTAGTAGAATTAAGTTTCCTATAATCTATGTATACTCTCCATCCAGTTTGTACTCTTTGGGGGACAAACTCATCTTGCTCATTCTTAATGACAGTGACGCCACTTTTCTTAGGCACAACTTGGACTGGACTTACCCACTTGGAGTATGAGATAGGGTATATGATGCCTACGTCCAAGAGTTTAAGAACCTCCTTTTTTACTACCTTCTTCATAGGGGGATTGAGACGTCCAAAAACCCCCAAATGGGGGTGATCCCGTTGAGGTCGTTTCGAGCAAATCCGAGGTCGTCGATCGACTTCCCCCATCTCCACAAGCCTGATGATGGTGATCTCGAGACTAGAACACCTCCAGAAGCAAGGAATCGAAGGGATGAAAGTGGGCCGAGCCTTCTCGTTGGATTTCCAGCCAAGGGAGGTAAGTTTTCCCATTTTTTAGCTCAAAATTGGAATCTTGGAGGTGAGTAGATGAATTTAGGTACGTAGATCGTGAAAAATGATGAAGAAATGGACGTGTTCGAAGCTCGACGGAAATCTCAATTTCCGACGAGATTTTCTAAAATCCGACAACTATAGCGGCGGCGACCCTGGTGGTCAGGACGTCTTCTCCGGCGAGCTAGTTCGATGCAGGGGCTAACGAGTAGTCTAGTCAGCAGCTGACTCAGTTGACACGTGGTGCCACATGGCAGCCTCGTCAACAGCACAATCAGCCGTCAGTCAATGGTTAAGTCAAAAACGCCGTCAGAGTTTGACGGAATATGCTGACGGCGAAAGCATTTTCCGTTAAAGGTTAAAGGTGTCCCAACGAAACCCTAATGCCGTTAGTTTGGACGGAATATTTCGATTCCGTCAAGATATTTTGTGAGGTTCGACGGAATATTCCATCAGAGTGACGGAATATTCCATCAGAGTGATGAAATATTCTGTCGTGATTGTGCAAACGCGTAGCGGCCCCTGGCTGCGCGTGGAAACGTGTGGCCGGTGCGTGGGGTTGCTGTGGGCCTTCTTCCTGCATATGGCAGTGCGTGGAGTCGTTTTCCAGCCCACGGCGACGCGTGCCTAGTGTGTTGTAGCATTCCGGATCAGTTTTTGGCGGTTTTGAGGCCATGGGGGGTGGGGGGGGGGGGGGGGGGGGGGGGGTGGTCAAGGGAGCTTGGTTATTGGTATGTCAAAGGATTCCTTGGGACTAGGGCTTCCTTGAATTGGTACTTTGGATGTACTGTGAACGGACCGGGGTTTCCGGGATTGCAAGGCATGCGTATTTCTAGGTATTATGTCATACCACGGATTGTGAGTGGTGGGAATTGAGAGATATTATTAGGAATGAATTAGCATCCTTTTGAGGCTCGGAAACTAAAGCTTAAGGTTTAAATGGATGTATTTAATGTCTTCTAATCATGCATCTCTCGAATGATGAGTGATGAATTATATTTTAGGGTTTCGACTGGGATTGTGGTTTGGGTTTTGACCCTGATGTATGATACGAGGTATGTTATGGAGGATTCCATCATACTCTCGGGAGGTTATGATGTGAGGCATGGTAGGGAGGATTGGACTGAGGCTCGGAAAGAGCCAGAATATTGAATTATGGCTTAGGAAGAGCCGGGATATCGGGTTACGGCTCGGGGTAAACTCAGTGAGTCTCAATTCGACCAAGTCTTGAACATTGAATTGGATTAAATCATTGAGGCAAGTATGGACTTCTATAATGGTTCAAGGAAACAGAAGCCTATCCAGATTAGCACCTTCGTCATCATGGTCAGTGGGTGGTGACCCGGATTGAGGAGTTGTTGATAGTTCACACGAGGGTGACACGTCAGTTATTTTGTTTTTCTTGCAGAGGAAGTCCTCAAGGGTAGTTTGTGAATTACTAGTCTATCCTTCGTTTGACAGGTGGGTGAAGGTCAATCAAGTACAGGGGAGGTTCTGTTGGGTTTCCGATAAATTTTCATTCGTTGTTTCTGAGGCAATACGGGTATTTCAGGTTTTAACCCGGTTGTTAAGGCTGTCCAACGGGAGCATGGCATTTCACGAATTTCGAGGTGGAATTCGAGAAGGGTCCTGTCACTCTTGTGTCACAAAGATAGTGCTCAAACCTTTTGGATTGGATGACACACGGCAAGGTAGGAGGGCCTAGGTCATTTTCCTTGCGTGGTAAGCCTTGGAACTCATTCAAAATGGCTGCACTAATGTCGAAGACATTGTTGGGGTGAAAGCCACGTTTTCCAGCCACTAGGTCCTTAAGAAGCTTGGCAAAGATGGGCATGGTTCTCACAAGCTTTGAGAAGGGCATGGTTCTCACAAGCTTTGAGAAGGGCAGTGTGATTTGAAGCTTGTGAAGCATGCTTGTGAGCTCTTGCTCAAATTGAGCATTCTTGTCCTTCTTTTGGAACCTGCGAGGAAAAGGTAAGCCAACATCATTAGTAACCAGAGGATTATTAAAACTAATTTTAGGCTTTGAATTTAAAGACAAATAGGGTTTAGAAGGCTCATTATGGGCTGCTGCGATGTCTTAGTCACTGTTGTCCTGAGGTGTCTCGGATTGGCTAGGTTTTGGAACTGGGACAGAACTGCACCCAATTCTGGCTTGGTGTGCCCTAATCTGTGCCATAATTCTGGCAACTGGACAGGTCCTCGGCTGCACCATAATTCTGGCCCAACGGTAGGGTCTTCAAAGTTTTCCAGGGTACTCTAGTGATGATGTGGACTTTGAAGTTCCTTTCCATTCCTAAGTTGAATGGCATTGGTCTGGCCTTATGGATAGTGTTTTTGGGGTTGATTTGCACTTGGCTAGGTAGTTGAGGTCCTTGGTCTAGCCTATTGAGCTGGCTTGCCCTTGGGCCCACTTGGGTTTCCAAGGCTGTAATGGCACGATCTGTCTTCTGCTGGAATGTGTGGGTGTTCTGAATGATGTTTGCCATTATATATTCCAAGGATCTCTTTCCCATCGTAGGATTGTTTTGAGGATGTTGAGGGATTTGAGTGGCACCTTGAGGGGCCATGGCATGCCCTTGGAAACCAGGGGGTGTCGTGGGGTTTGAACATTCTAATTGTGGTTCCCCTTGAAGTTTGGATGGTTCCTCCATCCAAGATTGTAAGAGGTGGCATAAGGGTCATTGCGTGGCCTCATGCCATCATTGAACCGTTCAATGTAATTGGCATCCTCTACCATAGGACAAGTCTGAGAGTCATGGCCTTGAACTGAATACACATCACAAGTCATAGTGAGCTTGGCCTTGGCATCACATAGCTATTTCACCATAGTCGTGAGTTGGGCTATGGTGTAATTCCTATCCCTACTCACACTATTAAGAGTTCTAGATTGTTGTCCCCTATATCTAAACTATTTTTCTTTTTAGCAATGCTCTCAAATGCTGCCCTAGCTTCCTCATCCGTATTATCCAAGTTTCCCTTGGATTGAGAGTTGACCATCACCCTATCACTATTCGTCAAGCCTCCATAAAAGTACATCATTAAGTGGCATTCATCAATGTTGTGATGAGGGCATTCTTGAATCATTTGGTTGCACATTTCCCAAAACTCATAGAGGGATTCATCCTCAGCTTGCTGGGGTGCCATGATCTGTGCCTTGAGCTTATTGGTCTTGGCCACAAGTAATATTGAGTGAGGAACTTAGAGGACAAATCCCTCCACAATGTAATGGATGCTGGTGCTAGTGAATGGAACCATGCCTTAGCCTTGTCGTTAAGGCTAAAATGAAACAATCTCAATATGATTTCAGCCTCAGTCATGTCATTGATCCTTACAGTGGAACACACTTCCACAAACTCCTTAATGTGCAAATGGGGGTCCTTACCCGAGAGGCCATGGTACTTATGGAGCATGTGAATTGTACATGACTTGAGCTCAAAGTTCTCCATGGTGGAAGGTGGAAAGACTATAGGAAATTGGTCCTCACTAACATGAGGTGTGGCATACTCCTTTAGCAACCGTGCTGGTGGATTGGCTAAGAAACATTCCTCATCCATTCTTCTAGGACTTGGTGGTGGGCTTGAATGAGGGGATCCTTGAATTGATGATGATGCAGATGATGGACTTGAAGAACCGTGTATGGAGCCTCTAGCAGAGCCTTATGATGACTTAAAAAGCACCTAAAACAACAAAAAGAAACTAAGTTAACACAATCGAAGCAATGGACACCGTTGAGGGACAAGTCCCCGGCAACGGCGCCAAAAACTTGTTGGAAGAAATGTACAACAATAAAAGTAATACTAATCCTAACAATTAAATCCTAGCAAGCGCACTAATCAATAGACAATATAGTGGTACAAGCAAGGGTCAAATCCCACAAGGACTTGACTCAACATTGTATCAAAGCGATAGATTGACAGTTCACAAGTTAGCTACTCAAAACAGAAAACAAAGACACTAAGTATATATGCGTCACACTACACATGACTCTAAACAATGACACTAAATAAGACACTGACAAAGGTGGGGGTGGGGAGTTAATTCAAAAGATACTATTAAAGTAAGTAACTTGGAATGCAAGAAACAAAGTAAACAAATGAAGATTCTTAACAATTTAAAGAACAAGTTAAGGTAGTCCATATCCACACCTAACCACAACGTTTTCTAACTTGGTTTGCAAGGTTCAATTATCATGTTCATTACTTGGCCTAGTGCCCATGCAAAAGTCCGGCTAAGGCTCTATCACATATTTTATTTCCTTCTTAGTTTGTACGTTAAATGCATGATGTGTACACCAATTTCTATCCAATTGGGCTCAAAAGGAAGCATTAAAAACAAAAGGAAATCTGAGTCACTACACTAACCCTAGAAAGTGATGTGTGATCTAGGAATGTCATGAGTCGAATTAAAAGATCATTGCTTAATGTAACATTTCGATGCTAAGTCATCCGTGAATTATGTCAGTAAAGTGATCAATTCTAACAACACAACAAAATAGCAGTTTAAGTAGTAATTCAACACACCAAGATGAACATAATGATCAAACTAAGCGCCAAAACCAAGTCACGAAGTTCTCATGGTTAGGATTTCAAGATCAACCCTAACTTAAAGTAAACTACTAACTATGCATAATGAAAAGAATAAATATGAATTGAAATGAATATAGAAGTGATAGATTAAACCCAATTATACTCTCAAAGGCAAACTCCAAGCACGGCTTCAAGCAATCCTTCAAGAACACAACGTGGTCTTCGTGAACAAACCTCACAATGATAGTTCAAAACAATAAGTAACAGTGTCTAAGATGGCATTCCTAAAACACTAAACAAAGGCACCATTTTATAGACAAGGGAAAACCATGTCCTACAAGAATTAGAATTAGTAACCTCAGCCTAGAGTGTTCAAGAATGTTTATTAAACTTTTAAGCAATTACAAAACCCCTAAAATCTAGGAGAACCAATCAAAACCCAACTGGGAATGTGAATACAAGCTGGCAGGTCTGAACACAAGCTGGCCGCTGGGCAGCCAGGCTAGAATCTGGGTAGGTTCTAGGTCAGGCACTGAGAGCTTGGAACTTGGCCCTTCGAATGTCACCCTCGCGCCTTAGTATTTGGCCCTTGGAATGTCACCGTCGCGCCCTAGCGCGCCTTAGTACTTGAATAGCGTATATACATGCATAGGAGTCTGAAAATGCACCGTGTCTCAATCAAGTGGCCGTAGGCACAAAGATGGCCTCGTTGGAACTTATCGAGTCATGTCCAGGACCTGACCAAAACCTGTCGACATATCGACACTTTTAGGCACAGTCTGGAACTCAAATTAGGGCGCAATCGCACCTTGTCTCTGCAGCTAGTGCTTGTCTTGAAAACGTGTCAAGGACATCAACTTGGACATCATTTAAGCATGGCAAAGGCACGCCTCGACTGGAACCTTAATTGGAACTTAGCCTTGCGGAGGACACGCCTTGGGCTCCTCTTTGGCACTTGAGGGCACACCTTGGGCGCAACCCTAGAACTCAATTTTGAGTGTCTTTAGCAACATGTCAGGGACACATCCTGACTCGATCCTTGGCATGACAAAGACATGTCATAAGCTTCATTTGTTGGTCCTCATACATAGTTTTAGGACCCGAATGGAACGATTTGGGATGCTTGACCTACGACCTAAATAGGGCGCACTGACACGTCTTGAGACAAGTCAGGACCCGATATGGATTTGAGGACATCTCCCTCATTTGGACTCCGATTTGAGCCATTCTTTTTCCATTATTCCTAGAATTGAGTCATCTTTCTAAGTCCTACACATGTCTCACAAAAGCATCACTTTCTACTATGGATGACATGATTTCAAACAAAAGACAAGTAAAGGGCATAATATGACATGAAATATGTGTAACAATTATGACCTAACAATATACATCTTGTTTAAAGTTCCATATAAACAACTCAACTTATAATTAACCCATCAATTATAATCCATGCACCTGTCAATTTCATCACTCAATTTCATCATTGAAACCATATTAAACCGGACCAAAGCATCAACATTGTTGTTGGCTAATTCTTTCTTACAAATCCAAAAAGGAAAATATAGAAATTATCATACATGTCGTTCTCCCTCTTCTTCATATCCTATGTTTCTCTCCTAGCAAGATCCATTATCACATTTTTTTAATTTGAGTTTTCTGTAAACATGAAAAACAGTAAAATGACGTCATGATCTATCTTAATGTTTCCTACAAGTAACGTAATACACTTAAGCCAATAACTATAAAGTCCTAAATAGACTTGTGCTTTTAATTATTGAAAAAACTCGGACTCCATCCTTCTTACTGACTTAGAATTTCAAGGAATAAGAGAAATCAATATCAAAATGCAGAATCACCTAGGAATCTAGGAGTTGGGCATTATTGATGGCTTAGTTGAGTAAAGAATTCATGATTTTCAGACACAAGGAAGTTAGAACCAAGGGCCAAGGCAGGCAGCCATTCAAGCCTTCAAGTCTACGACAGTAAGGTTTAGAGCAACTAAACCAAATAGTCTAGCACAAACAAGAGTCTTTATGAGGACGCAAGTTCCACTATTTTATTTTATAAGGTGCCCATGCTGGGCAATGATGCATTGGTCAGACACCAAAAGAAATGCTACTTTCATGGTCAAGCTCAGACAAGCCAAGAAAGAAAACATGCTCAGACTAGTTACCAAACAATGAGTCAAGGTACATATTCATTTTTTTTTATTCATAAAACTTACATTAAAAAGGAATCAAAACAGGAAGAAGCACATATTAGAAACAGATTTCAGGAACACCCTTGGTAAAAAAAAATAAATAAATAAATAAATGTTGCCACATTTAGGAACACCTGCTATGCAAATCAAAACTTATCATTTCATCCATTACACTTTCACAACTAAATTCTAAGGAACTACAACTTGATATCTTTAGACAATACGTAATATAGCAAGTGCCATAATATTCAAAAGCTCAAACAAAGAACATGACTTGTGCATTTCATAATGCTCTATGTATCAAGTAGAGTCATAAATCTTTGTCCCCAAAGACTCCGTAAGAAGATTTGACCCAAATGAATAGTATGCATAGCATTAACTCCTACTAATATTTTTCAAAAAGCATTAAACAAAAGAAATCTATAGTTTTTTCTTACAACTTCAAAAAGGAAAATATAGAAATTAAAAACGGAAGCTCACAAAATAGCAGAAGCTTAAAACAACTCCCCACATAGTTCTAGTTTTTATAGCAAATAGTAATCAAATCACATATATCAAATAAGATATTCTCATAAGGTTTCTTAGATAAGAAAACTAATGCAATTAAAGCAGAAAATTACCTTCATATTGATTGATGAGAAACCCAATCCATGAAGTGAATGGGTACTCAGAATTATAGTACAACATGAAGTGAATGGGTACTCAGAATTATAGTAAAAAAGAAGCAAAGATATCAGCAATATTAACTTGAAGGACTGAGCATGTTCCCACGACTTATGAGAAAATATAACTCCATAATAAAATCTAAACTTGATTTGGCGAAGAACCAAAATAATGATAATTGGATGAACAAAACTAATGAAAATTGGATGAACAAAATAAACTACAAGTCCAATTGAGAATTAGCTTTACCTAACAGGATGCTCTGAAAACAACCAGTGCCACAAGAATCTCATTCGAGCTTAAACCACATATTGACTTTCCCTTCAAAAATTCATATCCTTGATTAGTCAACTATTAAATGACAGATACAAAAATAGAACTCAAACATGAAAAAGAAAGTTGATAATATCACCAGTAGCCACTTTACCATATTCAGAGAATGCTTCATTAAGTGTTTCAGTCGTGGTTCTCTTGTTAAGCCCTGCAAGCATATTTTCTAGAAAAAAAGATATCATCAGAGCACTCGAATAACCCAAAGGCAGCCACAGCACCACCACCCAATCCCAGAAAAACAACAGAAATAACAAAGGGCCAATCCCAGCCCTAAGATAGAGCAATACCAAGGCCGTAGGTACCAATTGATCCCGCAACGGAGGAGAACCATCTTCCAAACAAAAAGACCTATACCAATTCGAACACAATATAAAAAACCCGAATTTTTGCAACCTTTGCCGTTGAATCTACTTCACTCAACTAATTTGAGAAAACAATTCCTACTCAGAGAATTAAAGAAACTCATACGTATTCAAGAAATCCTAAGCAATCTTAAATCGTCAAACCAAAAGAAATTAAATAAAAAATCCTAAAGAAATTAGCCTAAACACATAAATTAAATCAAAATTAGGAACCAAAATTAAAAGCCCAAAACTACAAATACTTACCCGTACGCTACGATAAGGACAAGGAGAATTCAGAGTAGTTTCTGTGGATGGAAAACTGAAAGGTGGGGGAGGGTGCTGCTGCTGCTGAGCTTGGGAAATTAGGGAGAGACTTGGAGAAGGCGGAGAGGGAAAACTTCGATTAGGGTTAATTACAGCGAGCGGGGAAGGAGATGATAGACTACTGCCGCGCACGCAAGAGACTTGAGACTTTCATTTCTTTCTCTTTCTTTTTTTAATGCGTCACAATTGTTCTCCCTCTAATACCAAAAGTGTGGGCGGCCAAAATCTTCCCACTTGTTTAATATCTTTTTTTCTGTGTATTATCTCTTTCAGTTTTTGTGACGAATTACAGAAGAATATGTGACGCCCGTGTTTTTATAAGTTCACAAACCCAATTAAGCTTAATCATTTGTGACAAATTTAGTCTTTCCCCAAATTGTTTATCTATAATTTGACTTACAAGTGATGACCCAAAAAATTCCTCACAAATTATAACTACATGTAAGGAATTTATGGATGTCACAAATTAACTGGTCACATTATCCTTTTTTTTTTGTAGTAATGCCACTTTGCCTTCTCATTGTCAGAAAGGGATTTCAGTAGAGAAAATTATGTTGGGTTGCCACTCATTAGTAACTTTATAGCCTTGTAACCTTGAAGTCTATTGAGGTTTGAAATCTTTGAAACCACCTGGTGTATCTCTTCTCCCTTGAATGGTGGGCTTATTTGACTTGCCAAAAACTTCTCAAGTGAAGTTGCTACTTGACCAATTGTTTGTACGATTGGATCTTTTTTCACTTTCTCTTTAGGACGTGAGTCACAACTTGAAGGATGCATAACTTCATGTGAGTTCGAAATGAAGTTTGGATCAATTTCTTCTTTAGTTTCCAGCCTATCATCCACATCTCCGTATCTTCTGTGCCTTCACCAGTGGATAGATCCCTCCCAAACAACAACAAACGTCTTCCCAATTTTGAATGACCTTGTTTTGATATTCTTTTGCAGAAAAATGTGACTATAAAAATCGATTAGATAGCAAAATGGAATAGGATATAATCATTACTAACTTAACAAATTTCAGAATATAATTTTTTTCATTATCCATATAAGTTGCATATCATACTAATAATTGCAAAAATCACACCCAATGCATGCAGATGTGCCTCACATTCAGGAAACGAAAGGCTTATTTTGAAAAATGTAAAGCTGAACATAGAGCTAAACATACCAATAACTGAAGAAAATAAAATATGCATAGGAAAAATGTATACATGAACATAGTCATTCCAAACTTTCAGATTTTCGATTTTCTACACTGATTGGAACCATCTTCTTATCTTCATTCCAAGTGAGCACACTTTGATTCTTGATGTCTGTTGTTGATGCCAAAAATGGACCAACTTATAATTGCCTCACTGAGTTCGCTTCACTCACTCTCCTTGGGGGTAGGAAGATCTGAAAAGGGAAGGTAGAAGCAAAGGAGCACCAGTGGGGTGCCGGCCTAACAGTCTCTGATGCTCAAGTAAGTTAAGTGATGGAGGGATCTAGGTAGTGTAAGGACAAAGATGTCATTACCTTTTTTAGGGGAGGTGCCCTTGTATTTATAGTGGCATTAAATGTTGTTGGTGAAACATTTCGATGTGGGATTAATGTCCTTGCCCCTGGAGCTGACGCGTGTCTCAGTGGTCCCGAGTTCCGTGACTGTGTTGACACGGTCGGCTAATAGGCGGGTAGGCCAACCGGATCTAGTCGGCCTAGTGGCTTTTGTCTTTTTCCCAAGTCTGTGTTGGTGGGATGTACATGATATTTGTGGATTTGCATTGTTGTGCCCTTGTTGAGCCGAGGCTAAGTACGGTTTTGGAGGGCTTTGGTCGGCCTTGACCAAGTTGACCAAATTAGGTACGAACAGAAGTCCCCCAAGTCATTGACTGAGATGGATTTCCTCGTTTGAGGGCTTGTTTTTTTTTTTTGGTCAACCTGTGGGGATCTGTCCCATACTAGTCGCCAATCCCCCAAGCCCTTGGCCGAGGCGATATACCGTATGTCAATCTTCCAAAAGGGGTTGGCGAGGGAGGATGGTCGGCCTTATATTTTGGTTGTGGCTGAATGGATTCTTGGTCATCCCACTTGCGCAGAACCTCACACGATCATGTGGCCGATCGGCTAGGAGGATGTTCGTGGTCGATCAAGTGCCACTCCAAGATGATTGTATGCCATCTTGGTTGGCACGCTTGCGCGGAACCTCTCACGATCATGTGGCAATCGACTAGGAGGATGTTCGTGGCCAATCGAATGCCACTCCAAGATGATTGTACGCCATCTTGGTGGGGCCGCTTGCACGGAACCTCGCACGATCAGGTGGCCGATCGGCTAGGAGGATGTCTGTGGCCGATCGAGTGCCACTCCAAGATGATTGTATGTCATCTTGATCGACTCGCATGCGTATAACCTCGCACGATCATGTGGCCGATCGGCTAGGAGGATGTCCGTGGCCGATCGAGTCCCACTCCAAGATGATTATATGTCATTTTGGTCGGCCCGCTTGCGCGGAACCTCACACGATCATGTGGCCAATCGGCTAGGAGGATGTCCGATCGAGTGCCACTCCCAGATGATTGTATGTCATCTTAGTCGGCCCGCTTGCGGGGAACCTCACACGATCATGTGGCCGATCGGCTAGGAGGATGTCCGTGGCTGATCGAATGCCACTCCAAGATGATTGTATGTCATCTTGGTCAGAACACTTGCGCAAAACCTCGCACGACCATGTGGTCAATCGGCTAGGAGGATGTTTTTGGCCGATCGAGTGCCACTCCAAGATGATTTTTATGTCATCTTGGTCGGCCCGCTTGCGCGAAACCTAGCACGATTAGGTGGCTGATCGGCTAGGAGGATTTATGTGGCCGATCGAGTGTCACTCCAAGATGATTGTATGTCATGTTGGTAGGCCCGCTTGCGCGGAACCTCGCATGATTAGGTGGCTGATTGGCTAGGAGGATATTTGTGGCCGATCGAGTGCCACTTGCCAGTCTTCGAGATGAACCTCTGACATGATGTGAGTTAACTGACATGGTATGATTGATGTGCCACATGTCGTGTAATAAATGCCTTGGGGTTTGTGCGCGACCCTTTGACTGGCCGAATGGGTTCCTATAAGAGCTCGAATTCGTCCTTATCCGTCACTTTTTCTTTTGAGAGAGCTTTTCGAAAATTGGAGGCTATTTTCGGTGATCCTTGACCCCTGTTTAGGTGATATCCGGCGAGTGTTTTGACGACGATGTTCACGACGGAAATCTTATAAACAAGGTATGGCATCTTTCTTCCGCTGTATTTTCGATTGAATGCGTGTTTTTTTTTTTTTTTGCATTAACTAGTGATGAACTTGATGCATGCTGTTGGTTAGATCGTATGTATGTCAATAGTAGTTGTCTTGCTCTTTCCCTTCTTAGAATTTGTCTGTATGTCTGTAGATGTCAAGTTCACTTGGTGATTCAGAAGGATCCGAGGATTGGTCCTGTTATGCGTTTGATGGTGAATCAGATGCTAGCTTGGCTAACTCTGATTCCCGGTTAAATGCGTCTGAATCGGCCTCTGGCTCTCCTCGGCCAAACCCTTTGGTAGAGCCAGAGGTGGATCCAAACGTAGATGGATCGATCCTTAAGGTGTCTCAAGGACTGTCGGCCCAAGAGTTGCAAGATGAGCTTGAGAAAGCCTTCGAGTTCATTGATACCCATTATGTCTCGGCTAGTGATGGGGCCGAGACCTCTAACGCCGAGGTGTCATCATTTGGACAAAGTGATATGTTGAAGTCACCGGTCGATAAGGGTACGGAGGTGGCTTCAAGTTCAAAGTCCGTGGAAATGGCATTGATTCCTAGGCTGATGGAAATTTACGTGGAAGAGGCCATGGAAGTGGTGATAGTGGCCAGCTCGGCCTATGAAGTTGATCGGCAGGTAAGCACTCTGGATGACGATGACCTTCTGCCTTACCGAAGGGTATTCAATATTTTGGATTCCGTGAAGATGAGGCTTCTCGGGAGAAGGGAGAGGCCGAGCAATCCGCTGGTCGGTTGGGCTACGTTTCATCCGGATAACTTCAATAATGTGGTGGTGTTGCCTCTTCACCCGTGGCTGCAGAGGATGGTCATGGGTGTTGCCCTCGGCCAGCTAAATCCCAACTACTAGGTCATGTTGATTGGGGTATACACTGTTTTCCAGTTGTACGGGAAATGAGAGCCGACCTAGGGTCACGTATGACATCTGTATAAGTTTATGAGGGACAAGATTGGCTGGGTGTATGTGGAGTCCAGGACGAAGCAAGAAAGCGGGCCTTTCATTGAAGATATGTCGACCTCCCAGAAGGCCTGGAAACACAAGTTCGTGTTTGTGTCGGGGAATTGGGAGGGTGTTGAGTTGCCATTATTCGGTCGACGCATGCCATGTGTGTATTAGTGGAAGAGTGGTGGCCGTAGGATAATCTTGTTAATCATGTTTTTTTTTTTAATAATATGGCCGATCTAGGCTGACCCTTCCTATTTATGCAGAGGTGTTTTAGCGACCGAACATTAGTGAGCAGGAGAAAGTCGATTGCACATAAGTTTTCAGGAAGCTTGACCGAGTGGAGAGGAGTAGGGATTACTTACGACTGCCTACCCACCTCCTTCAAGTTGGTCTAGTCTCCGCTCTGCGTAAGTGTTCCTCACCCGTACCTTGTACTAGTTTATTTTAGGTGGCTGATATGTTTACGCTTTACAGCCGATTCAGACTTTGTGGTAGCTGCAGCCGAGCAACTTACAAAGAGGATGACCAAGATTGCTGAGTCTTTGAAGAAAGCGGCGGAGACGAAGGCTGAGGCGGAGACGAAGGCTGAGGCGGAGAAGGTCGAGGCCTCCATGGGCAAGGGAAACTACCGAAAGCAAATCAGGACAAGGTCGATGACCAAGGTCACGCTGCGGGTGAAAGATCCTGTGGCTGAGCATGGCGGTTAGAAGGCCGTGGACCTTGTGACTGGGGAGCCTTTGGTGCAGCTCTTTCCAAGTGCCTCGGGGTTAGGTTCTGTCTAGCTGACAGATGTACCTGCACCTTCTGCTAGTCGGCCTCCTGTGGCTCTCCCCATTGATATGGACGTTGAGGCCGACGAACATCGCCAAATAACTGCCGAGGAAAGGAGGAGGAAAGGGAAGAAGCGGAAGGGGTTATCCTCCGACGCTGAAGATGTGCTATAGCAGCAGAAGAAGCAAGGTCAGATTGAAGTCCTTGAGTCCGTCCACGAGATAGTTGTTCAAGCGAATCCTTCTAGCTAACACTGGTGTTGCCATCCAATCCCCTAGCTAAAGCATCCCCCACAGTTGGAAGATTACGTGGACGAAGATGGGAATACGTTGCCGGATGATGAGGAGGATGATGATGCAGACGGTCAGGCCGAGGTGCCGAGAGATAGTGGAGATGTCCCTGAAGACCAGGGGAATGTCCCTTAGTATTTGTAATTAATTTTGTATTCATTCATTGGCCATATGGCCTTGTATTGAACACGTGTTATTGTTGTTGTATTTATTTTTTCATGGGATCATGGGGTTTCACTTATGGATTTATGTTATTATTTTTCCGCATCTGTGTTTGATTGTGGCTTGTAAATGATAAGATTTGCCTTAGCTCAGAGTAGGCTTAAATGTATGCGAAGTGGGGCTGTAATGGCCGATCGGTTGAGTGAGGTGAGGCCGTTTTAAAACAAAGTTGATCGTAAGGTGGTCAAAATGTGAAAGGCTGTTCTAAGAGAAGTCAAGGCCCTTTCGAAATGACGTTTGCCTCATCGTGAATTAGGGTCGATTGCTTTTACAAAATGCAAGATTGTTGGAGATGAGAAGTAAGAGGGATTGCCTCATTGTAAATACATTCATTGATAATGTCACTGGGTATGCCAGGAATGTTTACAAAAAATTCGGCCACGGGCCGAACATGTTTGTGGTCGTGGGCCTATTTTACTTGTAGTAGAATTTTGGATGGTCCACATTCCATGGATGTGGGAGTTTCTTGCCTTTCGAGTCTTGGAGTTCATAGGTCCCTTCTCTGCATATTCTGGAGACTGTGTAGGGTCCTTCCCAAGTAGGGGCAAATGTGCTGGCAGATCTCTCCTTGGTTGCAAGGCTGACCTTCCTTAGGACTAGATCACCTATCCTGAAGCTCCTGTGGTAGACTCTCGAGTCGTAATACCGTGCAACTCGTTGCTTGTATGCGATGTGCTTGAGGTTGGCCTTTTCCCTGCATTCCTCCAGTAGGTCCAAGCTGAGAGCCATTTGGTGATTGTTTTGTTCTGGGTTGGAGGAGATTACTCAATATGATGTTTCGCCAATCTCTACTGGTACGACTGCCTCTGTGCCGAAATCCAAGGCGAAAGGAGTCTCATTGGTGGCCGTCTTGAAGGAGGTTCTATGGGACCATAGCACGTCATCGATAATGTCGGACCATTTTCTTTTGTCCCCATCGAGTCTCTTCTTCAAGTTGTACTTGATGTTCTTATTGACTGCTTCTACCTGTCTGTTGGACTGTGGGTGTGATGGTGAAGCAAAAAGGAGCTTGATGTCGTAGGTCTCACAAAAAGCCTTGAAGCGATTGCAATCAAATAGCCTCCCATTATCAGTGACGATGGTGTGTGTGATCCCAAAGCGACAGATGATGCGTTGGTAGACGAAATACTCGATCTGGGCTATTGTGATGGTTTCTAATGGTTTCGCTTCAGCCCATTTTGTAAAGTAGTCCACTGCAACTACTGCGCAGTTGACCTTTCCCTTTCCCTTGGGCATTTGGCCAATCAGATCGAGTCCCCATTAGGGGAATGGTCGTGGACTGAGCATAGAAATAAGGGGCTCAGCTGGGAGGTGAGGGATTTGTGCGTGTCATTGGCACTTGTTGCATTTTGTTTTGTGAGTTCAATGGCGTCTGAGAGCATGGTGGGCCAATAGTATCCCTGTCTTAAGGCTTTCAGTGCCAAGGTGCGCGCTCCAGAGTGATCTCCGCAAATACCTTCGTGCATTTCCCTAAGCATGTAATCACCCATGTCTGGTGTCAGGCACTTCAATAGTGGGGTAGTGAAACCGCGCTTGTAGAGATGGTCATGCTAGATGGTGTATCGAGCTAATTGTCTCTTGATTTTCTTGGCCTCCATCCTGTCTTCCGGTAGAGTGCCGTCTTGGAGGTAGGTTTTGATGGGATCCATCCAGGTCAGACTGGTGTTGATGGTGTATATCGACCATGGTCTCGTGTTGGGCACGTGTTGGACTTCCACAAGTACCCTTCGCTGCTCCTTCTCATCCAAGGAGGATGCAAGTCGTGCCAGGGCATCGGCATAACTGTTTTCTGATCTTGGGATTTTGTTGATTTCATAGGCTGAGAAGCTTTGAAGAAGTTGTTTTGCTAGGGCCAAGTATAGTGACACGGACACCACTTTGGCCTCAAAGTCATTGTTGATTTGGCTGACTACCAATTGCGAATCGCTATAGATTCTCAACTGGTTGGCCTCCAGGTCTTTGGCTAAGCGTAGGTCGGCCAACAATGCTTCGTATTTGGCCTCGTTGTTGGAAGTTTTGAAGCTGAAGCGTAGGGCGTATTCTAGCTTGACTAGTTCCGGGGAAGTGAGAACTAGTCCTGCTATTGATCCGTTGTGGCAAGCGGGTCCATCCACGTATAGTGTCCAGTGTGGGAGTTGTAGATCGATCGGGGGTGCCTTGGTGGATTTCGGGATTTCTTTGGTGGTGGGTGCTTGCGGATGGGTTGCCTCTGGTGGTATGTATTGTGTAGGTTGATAGGAGTACTCGGCAATGAAGTTCGCCACTACTTGTCCTTTCTCAGCTGTCCTGACCACGTAGGAGATGTGAAACTCGCTCAGCTCGATTGCCCATTTGGTGAGACGGCCAGAGATGTCTGGCTTCTGCAAAACTTGTCTCAAGGGTTTGTTGGTGATGACCTTGATCTCATATGCTTGGAAGTATGGTCGGAGCTTCCGTGCTGTGACCACAAGGGCCAAGGCAAGTTTCTCTAGGTTAAGGTACCATGTCTCTACATCCTGAAATGCTTTGCTGACATAATATACGGGATGCTCTACCTCGTCGCGTCGTGTAATAAGAACAGAGCTGACAATCGAGATTTATACTGATAAGTAGACAAAGATAGGCTCTCCATTTTCGGGTCTGGCTAGCAATGGTGCTCTGCCCATGTATTGCTTTAGCTCAACGAATGTCTTGTTCCATTCCTCCGTCCAATTAATGTGTTTGCCTTTTCTTTTGAGAGCTTTGACGAATGGGGTGCATCTGTCAGTTGCTTTGGATATGAAGCGCGTGAGAGCTGCCAATCGTCCTATCAGGTGTTGGATGTCTTTATGATTTTGTAGAGCCTGCATGTCAAGGATTGCCTTGATCTTCTCAGGATTTGCCTTGATCCCCCCTCTGACTGATCATGTAGCCCAGGAATTTTCCTTATCCCACCCTGAAGACACATTTTGTGGGATTGAGGCGCATCTTGTACTCCTTGAGGACGTTGAACATTTTAGCTAGGTTGGGAATGTGCTCGTCGTCTGTTTTGCTCTTGATGAGCATGTCATCCACATAGACTTCCATCATTTTGCCTATATGATCGGCGAACATGAAGTTTACCAGTCTCTGGTATGTAGGCCCTGCATTCTTTAGGCCGAAAGGTATAACATTGTAGCAGTAGATACCCAGGTTAGTTCTAAAGCTTGTATGGATTTGATCACCTGAATTCATGAGGATCTGGTTGTAGCCTGAGCAAGCATCCATGAAGCTGAGTAATTCGTGTCCTGCGGTGGCATCTATGAGCATATCGATCTTAGGCAGTGGAAAATTGTCCTTGGCACATGCCTTGTTGAGATCGGTGAAGTCGATGCACATGCGCCAGGATCCGGATGGTTTCCTGACAAATACCACATTTGCTACCCAGGTGGCATAAATGGCTTTCCGAATGAAGTGTATGGTGCTCAGCTTTGTGATTTCGGCCTGCATGGCCAACTGCCTTTCGGTGTCATGGCTACGCTATTTCTGGGTGACCGGTCGGAATGATGGGAATGGTGAGCCGATGGCAGATCACATCCGTGGAGATGCTGGGAATGTCCATGTAAGACCATGCGAAGACTTCGGAATTTTCCTTTAAGAATTCTATGATGGCTGCTCGTATGAAGGGTTTGAGCTTCGACCCTATCCGGACCATGTGATCCTTGTGTAAATCAGAAAGAGGTATTGCCTCTGTCTCTTCCACAGGTTCTACCTGTGGCATATTTGCAAGGTCTCGTGGATCTTCCAGAGGGATGTCCCAGAATTCTTGCATGAGCTCAGGGTTGATGGGGTCGTCCCCTAGGGCAGTTTCGACGACGAATAGGGTTTCTGTTTGATTCGGCCGATCTTCCCTACTTGTCTTGGTTAGGGCTGTGGCATAGCATGTTCATCTGGAGAGTTGGTCTCCTCTTACCTATCCCATTCCCATGGGAGTTGGGAATTTCATCAAAAGTAGGTGGGTTGCCACTATAGTCTTCATCTGATTGAGCAATCCTCTTCCAATTATGGCGTTGTAGGCCGTGGGGCAGTCGACCACTAGGAAGGTTGTGATAGCCGTAGCTACCGTTGGGGTGGTGCCCATAGATACCGGTAGAGAAATGATGCCCCTATGTAAGACCGAGTCCCCAGAGAAACCCAGGAATGGTGTGACCTTTCGGTCGAGCTCCTTTTCGTCGATGCCCATCTGTTTTAAGGCGTCCCAGAAGAGTACATTGACCGAGCTCCCAGTGTCAATGAGTATTCTTCCTATGTCATAATCGGAGATTTGGGCTCGGATGATGAATGGGTCATCGTGCGGGAACACGATGCCTTTCTCCTCTTCCTCCGAGAATGTGATGGGTTACCATCCGTTCTTGGCCACCTTGGTTGCTCGACCGGAGTTGATGCTGAGGATTTGGTGGCTGGCCCGGGTCGCGCGAAGGAAGCTCTTCTTCACTCGGTTGGAGGTGATGGAGGAGGATAGGGAGGGTCCGCCGCTGATGGTATTGATCTGCGGATGTGCTACCGGTAAGGGGGGATGCTATAGAAACTGATTGAGTCTGCCTTCATAGACCATTTGCTCAATAATGTCCTTGAATGCAATGCATTCTTCGATTGTGTGGCCGTTGTATTTGTGGTACTGGCAGAAGGCTTCTTTGTTGTGGGTGGCGTGATAACTGGGGGTTCCTTGGCTTGGCTTTGGGGATCACGCTTTCCACGTTTAGTAGTACATGGTCCAAGGATTTGTTCAATATGGTGTATGTTTCAAACCGACTTCGTGGTCCGGAGTTGTCACCTACCAAGTTTCATGCCCCCTGGTGATGGCTGTCACCTTGCTTGAATCCCCCGTTATTGTAATTTGATCGGCCCTTCTTGCCCTGATGATGTCCATCGTAGGTAAGTTTCCTCTTTCCTTGCTGTGATTGCTGGGAGTCATGATTGTAGCGTCGGCTGGTCCTACCTTGGATGTTGTTCCCTGGGGGAGTTGAGTATGGGGATGTCCTGGTCTCCTTGGTGGGGGTGTGGAAGAATTCTACCTTGCCATGGATTGCCGCCCTTAGCATAATCTCATTGTAATCCTTCTAGTCCTCTGTATGGGCTGCATACTTGAAGGGTGACTCCTTAAGGCCGCTTCGGAAAGCGTTAAATGCAGCCTTGTCATCAGTGTCCCGGCAGTGGGAGTATTCGTGGTTGAACCTGGCAGCATATTGGGAGCCAGGTAGTAGAACCAATTGAGAGCCGCGTCAGTGAGAGTGGAGCTGAAGATCAGGCATTGGACCTCGTCCGTCACGTTTTTGTATGCCAGTGCGGAGACATAGTTGTTTAGGTGGGTGATGGGGTCCCCCTTTCCCGTGTAGGGAGCTATCTTTAAAGGTTTGACCTCGTATCTCTGCCTTGACCAAAGGATTCGGTTGGTGAAAGGATCGGCGCTAGTTTTCCCCCAAGCTGGTGCCTTGTCCTTTTCTTTTTTTGCCTCAAGGTTGCGCAACCGGCGTAGGAGGCTTTCTACCAGGGCATTGCCTTGTTGAGGTGGGGGCGGGTTTGGTTGGTGTCTATCTTGATCGTCGCCTCTCACTTGGCGATCTAGATTTCTCCTTCGGTCGTGGGAGCAACTCCCTGCGGTTGAGCCAATCTCATCTTGAGTCTCCCGATCATTTGCCCTTGGTTGTTGTTCAGGACCTCTAGTCCTTTGATCCGCTTGGTCATGAACCATACCAGAGGCGTGTCCCACGGTTTTTTGGCCCGTTGCGGTTAGGATGGGCAAGGGAGGTTGTCCCATTGCCCTAGGGTCCAATGTAGCGTAAGTCAGGTGAAGAGGCTCTAACTCAACTTGCCGATCATCTAGCAGTTGCCGAGCATCTCGGTAGATTCTCGGTTGAGAGGGTCCAGTGCCACTTTGTGGCTGGATGAGTAATCGACCTTCGGATGAGCTAGGGCGAACCCTAGCCTGCGACTTCTTGTGTTTGTCCTAGAGAATTTGCTCGAGGACAGGTTGATCGATCGGGATTTAGTCGGTTGCGATCTGGTCAGCCTGTACTGGGTCAGTTGGTCCTTTGTCTCGCGGTTCATTGCGCTGGAACAACCTTACAAGGGCGAGTGTGCTCTCATACTGCTCAGACATTTCCTGGTTCTTAGCATCCATCTTGTCGTTGTGAGCCCTGAGCTCAACCACTTCTCGTTGGAGATCGTCCAACGTCTGTCTCAGCATATTCGGGATGTTGTCCCTAGAGCTTCTTTGTATGAAGGGGGTGTTGTTGAGTTCTCCTTCGTCTTGATCGTCCAACATGATTTTGGAGGGTGTTGGGACGGTTTTTGTGGTAAGTGAGTTTGTGGGAGGTTGTTTCAGTATTCCCACAGACAGTGCCAAACTGTTGATGCCAAAAATGGACCAACTTAGAATTGCCTCACTGGGTTCGCTTCACTCACTCTCCTTGGGGGTAGGAAGACCTGAAAAGGGAAGGTAGAAGCAAAGGAGCACCGGTGGGGTGCTGGCCTAACAGTCTCCGATGCTGAAGTTAGTTAAGTGCGGAGGGATCTAGGCAATGTAAGGGCAAATATGTCATTACCTTTTTTCAGGGAGGTGCCATTGTATTTATAGTGGCATTAAATGTTGTTGGTGAAACATTTTGATGTGGGATTAATGTCCCTGCCCCTGGAGCTGACGCGTGTTCCGGTGGTTCCGAGTTCCGTGGCTGTGTTGACACGGTCCGCCGATGGGCGGGTAGGCCGACCGGATCTGGTCGACCTAGTGGCTTTTGTCTTTTGCCCAAGGCTGTGTTGGTGGGATGTACCTGATGTTTGTGGATTTGCATTGTTGTGCTCTTGTTGAGCCGATGCCAAATACGGTTTTGGAGGGCCTTGGTTGGCCATGACCAGGTTGACCAAATTAGGTACGAACATCTGTAATAACAGCATAATGTTTCTTCCAAGCCTTGAGCCTATTCTTGACATTTTCTTTTGTCAAACAAATTTGCAAGGAGGCAGTTAACTCATCCACGACTGCATGATAAGCTTGTGGTTTCCAATCTCCATCGCCCTTGTTTCCTTGATTGATTTGATCGTATAGAACCTTAGTAACTTGATCGAGTTGATTTGATTATATATATAGAAACTTAGCATATAGGCATTCAAATTGTGACAACAATCGTAAGCAGTGGCTCGACTGCGAATCAAGCGGCCTTTTTCGGATCCTTGCGTTTAATTAAACGGACAAAACATGAGTTGGAGCTTTAGATTTTAGAGAGATAGACACATGCACACACATATATAACATTACGTACCTGATCGAATATCAAACAGACAGACGGGCATGTGCACATACTGACATCCACATTTATTTATTTATAGGTTCGAAATCAAACTGCTAATTAGCTCAACACAAATTTTGCTGCCACCAGAAAAATGTAGCTCAAAAGTTATTAACATCTCTTTTAAACAAATTATGGCATTATGAATTTCTATAGTAGCTGTGAGCCTTTTTACATCAAATCCAATCTCAGGCATAATATCAAATTATGTTCAATAATGTAGAACAAGAACCCAACATCAAGAACTTGTCGAGATATTGAAATACTACATCATGGATAGACTTAGAACCCAAAAGTTAAATTTAGTGAATACAACTATTGAAATAGTAAATGGGGTAAACGATGGCCAATGCAGCCCACTGACTAACCAATGAAATACTATATGTATAAAGGAGGAGTGTCAAATAATGATAAAGAACTTGATGCTCGATCAATTTAGTTAACAAATCCAAAAGAATCTATGGATTAATCTGAAAGGAGAAAACAGTAGCATGAGAACAGCAGCAGAATATACTTCCTGCGTAGTGTGACCAATTGCTACCACAAGAGAACCAATAACCACAAAAATAATATCCACTATACCATCCTATTTTTTTATTTTTTTTCTGGATTATTATGTCTTTCCCACCACTATCCATGAGGAATACTAACCAGAACTACAAATTAAAGAAAAATATTAGAAACAAACATGTAACCATCCATAGAACCAATCCAGCAAAAACAACAAATAAAAAAGGTGCGATCTATATAGATAGACTGCAAGGCTGCGCTTATTTAAGAGAATGTTTTCTTTAGCTGTTTTGTGGCAATGATTCTTAGCTAATAATTACGTTCTTAAAACTGCACGCATTCACCTTCGTTGTAAGACACACCAAAAATGTGACTGAATCCACTCCAAAACACAGCAGTCATAATCAATTCAAAATCATAGAATTACAGCACTCAGATACTTATACATACCGTTGCACTGTAATCACTAAAACCTTAAATGAATTACACAAGTCTGTTTGACAGTTAATACAACATATGGAGACTTATCAATTTAAGCTCCCACATATCTGGTCCAATTTCAGAATTCATTTATGTTGGCAAGTATTGTTTGAATTACGAATTAGTTTTGGTTTAGAATTAGGAATTGTTACTTACCTGTTTTGGTTTACTTGGTTCCTTGTTGAGTAAGGATTAGTTTGCATGGTATTGGGAAAATTAGGTTGTATTATCCTTTTAGATATAGGATTTGTTGCCTATATATGGGTTAATTCAGGCTTGTAAATTGTAACCTTTCAGTAACCCAAGAATTCAGATTAATTACAGTGAAATATATTGGTTGGTTCCCAAAGTACTTAGCATCCCCTATGGGTGTACGGAACTTAGTTTCTCCGTGCACCCACAGGCAATGAATTCGAAAATTGCAATTTCCGCTGCTTTAGTATATTTGGTTCGTTGTTTGCTTGACATGGCATTGTACTTTGTTTGTTGTGGAGTATCAATTTGACAATTTATGGAACTTTGTTACTCAAACAACAACAATAGATCATAGCCTCAAAAGAATGATCAAATTTCACAACACACACATATGCACTGCTCAGTAACCGCAGAGTAACCGCAATGTCTCAACAAGGTTTGAACAACAATAATCATAGCAATTAAATATAAGAAAACAACAGGATCAACAGCTGTCGAAATATCCATTTAATCAATGAATTAACACAGGTTCAAAACCAACAATCATAATTAAGATAGCAAGTCAAAACTGAAGCAAAATTTGCAGCAATATAACAGCAACAACCAAAGCAAAATCTGCAGCAGTAAAACTGCAGCAACATAAACAAAATCTGCAGCAACACAAACAAAGCCTGCAGCAACATAAACAAAATAATGCAGATTTCTTACTCCACTTATCAAAATCTGCTACGACTCCCATATGCGAAACATGAGTCTTGAACTCTCCCATTGGTATAGCCTTATTACGAGGGTCTGCCAGTATTTTAGTAGCGCTTATGTCCAGTACTTATAAGGTTTAAAAGAGCCTCTGTTACCAAATCGATAAATCACTAAACCACATGTGATCTTCAACACAAAATGTCGTACAAGGGTAACATATTTCAGCAGAATTTGGATAACATATAGAAATTCCAGAACGCAGGGAATTATTCAAAACATTATAATGGTTCAATCAAGATTCTGATTATCCAAACATAATTGTTCAATCACAAGATATAAGGTTTCCGCAAAGAAGTTTTCAAAAACCAAATGATGACAAAACATGCATGATGACAAGTATAAAATTAACAAAATTATCAAAAGGAAACATCACTCCCAATGATCAAAATTTGGTACCAACCCCATCTTCAATAGTTAAGCTATTTCAACTAGCATATCACAACCTCTACTGGGTAGTAAAACCAAAATTGCTAAAACATACACAACATGCTTGTTAAAGCCTAACAATAACAAGTCCATCATGTAAAACAATAGCATGATCTCAAACTTGAAATCCAACAAAACACAAGAAAATAACTTGAATAATAATTAAGGAACGGATTAAACAAAAAACAATCTAGCCAACTGTCATCCATTCAATTAAATTCTAATAAGCAAGTTTTATCATGAAACATCAGCATGATCAAAACTTGAATCTCATCAATAAGCTAAAACTTAAGTGTTGATTCATAAGAATCCGTAGAATCACAAGCTAGTTGTTTATTCATTCAACTAAGTTTTAACAATATCCAAACCAAACTTAAATGGAATTTGGATAGAAAAGAAACCAACAACAAAATCAATTATATATTCAAATCATGAATTAGAACTGTCTGTTAAGCAACGGAAACAACAAACAAAAGGAACATAGTAGAGAAAAAATTAACTGTACTCCCACTAATGAACCAATTAAAAGATTCTAATAGTCTCATCCTTTACAATAGACATATTCATAGAAACAAAATGAGAAAGTAACTTCTTTATCATAGAAAATGGGCATAACAATAGTAAGGTTGAAACGTAGAGATAGATTATAAATAAAGTTGAAATTCAAATTGTTTTGTGTGAAAACATTTTATTTCCCCCCAATGACTTATAAAACTCAATCTTTAACTGTGAAAAAATAAATAGTGAGTGTCAACCCCAAAAACCTTTTAAAACATTAGGATTTAGATATTAGATTTCTAAGGCACTAATTTCAAAATTATGGGAAAATATCTTATTCAAGAGAAACAAATATATAATACATAAACTCTTCCCCCAATTTCAACTTTATTTCACAGTGATTTTTCCAAATTAATTTGTACGTAAAACATTAGTCAAAAGCTCATAGTAAAAAAAAAGCTTCAAAAAGACAATAGTAATTTCACAATCTTGCTAGCCAATTTTTGCAAAAGCGGAATGAACCATAAATTTTCAATTCACAAGTTCAACATTTTTGAGCAGATAAGCTTATACTTATCTAAAGAGTCCAGTTTTTACGAACATTTTATCTATAATAGATTAAATTAATAAACTTCGTAGAAAAATTAGTAATCATAGCATATAAATTAAAATTCGACTACAGCATCAAAGTGGTTTATCAATCTCAATCAATTTCAATGAAATTGATACGACTCATCAAGCACAAAAGGATGAGTCAAAATCACTAAATAAAAACTACAGTAATTAGTGATGTTTCCAATAGTTCCCAATTTAAAAAATAGAATTGGAATGAGTTTTCTTGTTTCTGCAAAAGGTAGTATTGATACTACCAAAATAATTTGACCAATACAATTGATAATTTTTTCTTTAGCCCTTCAAGATGAGTTGCAAAAACCACAAATTTTGCATTATATTGCAATTAAACTGAGAACTCAAATTTCATGCTCGAAAACAATTAAAAGGAGCAAATCAAAATAGATTCAAACAATCAAACAAACATCATTTTAACAACCACTTAGTAGACAACAAGTAATCCTCAAGTTATTTGGTCAATCTATCGATTAAACAAAAGTTGATAGAATAAGTATCAATCACAATATTTCTACATGTTACAAAATACAAAAGCTACTCTTATTAAAAGTCGAATTTAATTTCAGCATAAAACTGATGTTAGATTCAACTTATAAGTGATTAAAAGACCAAATAATAATCCATCAAAATAAGCAGTAGTCAATAGCTGCCTTTGAATTATAGAAAAATCTAAGTTTCTGGCGCCAAAATTATTAAACAAGCATATCAGTACAACAAATACTTGAGTTTTACATTTATTAAGCAATCAAGACTAAGCAAATTGGATTTGGTTTAAGGTTCAAAATATGATGTTTGTATGAAAGCGAGAGCTCAAGAATCATACTCAATAGACAATCATATAGCAAACACCATATATCACTGTAATAACGCTAAACTAATCATGGTTATTAGTTCAAGGTTTTGCAGATAAGTATTACAACAACACAAAAGAAATGAGGATATTATCTTAAACTCTTTAATCAAGAACCAAACAAGTAGCAGAGGAATAGATTTGTAAAGAGATTTTAGCACAAAATTTGAATGAAGACAACTTTCAGATCTTTAGTCAATCAGTATTAGCAGAAGCAATCAGCGGTGTGGTTTCGTGCAAAACTCATTCGCAATTTCAAACGTGCGTTTCATAATACGGAAGGTTAAATGAATAAAAAACATGCCAAAAGGTTTCTGGTAAGTTAGGTGTGGGTGTCTCAACAAGCACAAAACATCACATTTGTGCAGATGGACTTGCACTGTCCAGAAAACGATCACTTTCAAAGTTTATATTAGACCAGAGTGAAGTTTCTCTCTGGAGAAACTTCATCTGTCACAGTATATAAAACACAGAAGGCAACTCCTAAAGAATTACAGAACAACACAGCACAGATTACACTTTGGTGAATTTTTGGCCGGTTTTCATGTAATTGAGTCACATTGATCAATTCAGAGTCATAAGGAGTGGACCAATCAATTAGATTTTGATTCAACAGATGCCAACATATACAACAACTCAAACATCAGAAAAGTTAGTAACTTCAATCAGCACTAAATCACATCAAGATTCATTGAAAAATATTACAGATTAACATGAAAAATAAAAGAAAACATCAGAATATTGTTCATGTTAACATCAGAGTCACTAAACTAGCCAAGCATATAGTTAGTAAGAGTAAAATCAAAATGCAAATTGACATTCATAACATCAAAAATTTTAGTCAAGGAAGAGATAAAAACATTAGATATTGCAATCATTAACAACAATATCTCAACAGAGCAGTGGAGCAGTGGAGTAGAATTGAGAGCATAAAAAGGATGTTATGAATATGAGAATAATCTCATCGCATAGTCAATTGCAGATTTATCAGCATCAACTCAAAAAGAATATCCAGCGTTAAAACCCAAAACAAATAAACACCATTCAAACTCAGAAAACAACAAAAGAATCTAATAGCATAGATTAATACCATGACAGCAGTTCAATTAGTTGAAACTTTAGACAGAGGATGCCTATAATTTGCGTTCCATTAAATGAGACAATCAAGAGCTTCTGCAGATTTTCTTCAATTCTTCTCCTATTTGTGCCATTTCTTCACCAAAGTCTTCTTAATTCCGAAAAATAGCTATTCCTACAAAATTCTCACCAAACACATCGTTTTATACTATTTTTGCACAAGATTAGAGTTAATTGATATGTAAAATAGGCTTTCAAATATGTAAAATAGGCTTTCAAATATGGAAAATATTCATCTTATCAACACCCCCAAACCTATCTTTTGCTAGTCCTCGAGCAAATCAATAACAAAAAAAAATCAAAAACAAAAATAAAAGACTTAATCTACTTAGATAGAACATTTAAACCCCTAGGTGTCCCTAAGTAGGAGAAGTTTTGTCTCCTAAGGGTTTTACTAATTAAGATACCCACAAATGTTTTACTAAAAAACAAAGGTATTAAAATCTTCACTTTTAAACAAACTAATAAGAATCAATGAATGTCAATCATGCTTGCTAAGCTAAAAATATGCCATTTCAAGAGTGTATCATTGTTTTAACTGTAAATACAAATACTAAAATAATCAAGCTTAAAAATTACTACACTCAGATGCCATAGAAAGATTTCGCCTCGACTCTAATCCTCACAAGGTATCTCTCAATTTTCATTTGAATCCTAGGCGTGCACTCAATCAAGCATATGTGATGGAGTTTATGTAAAGGAAATCAAAATTATACCACATATGAATTTTCAATAAAAGAACTGTATTTATGAGTTTTTGATCTCATGAGAGGAATTGAAAATTAAGAACGTAGATGCATTACCTTAATTCCAAGAATGATTCCCATAAGATCTGTTAGGTCTTCAATAGGATTGTAATGGGGCTAGGCTAAGGGTATGGTAGAAAAGAAAAGAGGCTAACAAAGTTGAAAGATACCAAGAACACACATTTCTTCAAAATTGGCTAATCTTCGGAACTGTTGGCTTGCACATTCTTTGAATTTAGCAGGAAACAACTCCTTAAATTATTTTTTTCAAACTATTCCTTTGATTGAATTTTTTTTAATGTATATATATATATATATATATATTTTCTCTTTTCTTCTTCTTTGGCCGTAGCTTTCACTTTTTTTTTTTATTCTTTTTAATGGAAAGGAAACTTCACCATTTTTTTTCCTTCAATTTCTACTCCTCATGGATCATCTTACCCTTTATGGCGATCAAGATTAAACCATTCTCTTTAAATGCACCACCTTGGCATCTCTCAAACCATAGGGTATGGCTTAATTATTTGAAGGTTAAACAAGAAAAATTAATGTGGGTGATGAAAGAAAAGGTTTAGTGTTTGGCTTCAAATGGGCTAATGGCACACACAAAGGGTTGGATAAAGGCTTAAATGAGGTTAAACACATGCATAGCCTTCATCAACTTTTATGGAAAATCAAATTTAGAACCAAGAATACCTACATGAGAGGTTAATTCTTAATAAACAATGCAATGAATGTTAATGAGACCATAGAATTTAATAAGAACAAAAATCGAAGAGTTTTTAAGAGTAGAAACCATTTAAAACCCTCTCAAAGAATAGTAAATAGGCTCAAGAACTCACAAGGGTAGTCTATACTAATTTTCTATGGTTCAAACAAACGTAGAAACTTTGCACACTTAATTAGTCTAAGTAAGGCATTGTGAAGTGCAAATATTTATGATATAAATCATTCATGGCATATCCTTAGCAAAGAATTGATGATCATATTCATCCTTATTAGTAAGCAAATAACGAAATTAACCAAAATTTTGAGCTTTTGAAAATTCTCAAGTTCCAAAAAGTTCACAATTTGCTCTTCAAATTCCACGGTTTTCAACCCCAAAAGCTTAACCAAATCAATTTATAAGTCTTTTATATGATTTAAATATGCTTAGACTTTAAGATTTGATTTTGATGTGGTGAATTCAATGAATAATTAATCAAAAAAAAAATGATAAGGCATGAACTAAAGTTAACTTAGAATGCAAGAAATTCGAAATTTTATGATGAAAAGGAATGATCACACCTTAATTTCGGTACATTGGATGATTTTGGGTGTGTTGGAAGGTCTGTAATTGCTCTGAGGCACCTCGGAATTTTCTGGGAATTTTCTGAATTTTTCTTGATATTTCTGGAAAATCTGGATATTGTATGACCATTTCGTCACCAAAAGCTGAAGAATGCCTTTAGCGACCAAACAAGCTGAAGAACAGCGTCACTAAAGGTATCAAATACACCCATTTCTCGAAAATTCCCAGAAATTATGCAGAAACAATAAGGCTCTTTTTGGCAACTTTTTGGACTTCTAGGTACCCCAAAATCTTCCCTAGGCCGTTTCACATCCATAAACTTGTCCCAAAACATCATAAATTGTATTTTAAACGCGTTGGCGGCCTCAAGTTAACCTGAAACACATCAAATTGGGAGATTGATCAAAATTTTAAAAATAACCAAAAATAGGAACCTGGCAACCCAAAATGAGTTCTAAACATGCTATAACCAATTCAACACTTCCAGCAAGTCTACTTTAGCCATTCAAATATATTCCAACTAACGAACACCCAAAAATGCAACTTTTTGGCAATTTGGGTACTCAAAACCTCCGTTTTATGACTCAAAAACAAAAAAATTAACTAAAAACAGAAAATCAAATAATTTTCTCATCCCCAAACCAAAAGTTAACATTGTCCTCAATTTGAACAACATGAAACTTATCAGTAAGTCAAAATTAAGCCTAGAGAGTAGAAAATCATAGAAAATTACTAAAATTAGAGAAAAATAAAAGGAATGAAGGTACCAAGTCGGGTTGCCTCCCGAAAAGCGCTTAATTCAAAGTCCTTAGCCTGACTTTTCTGCTGCAATCATCCGGGAGTGTCGAGGAGCACAGCTATGCTCTGTTGGTCAAAATCAGCATCAAGGTATGGTTTAAGCCTTTGGTCGTTCACTTGAAATGTCATGCCTTTAAGGTCATGACGGACTTCTACATTGCCATATGGATAGACAGTAAGTACAGTAAAGGGGCCGGACCACCTAGACTTCAATTTCCCAAGGAAAAACCTAAGTCTAGAGTTAAAGAGAAGAACTTTTTGACCGACATAGAATTCTTTATGATGAATTTGCTTATCATGCCACTTCTTAATACGCTCCTTATAGATTTTGGCATTCTCATTTACAATTTCTTCAGGTTATATGAGACAAGCTTCCAAATCAAGTTTGAAACAATAGTCAGCGTCCAATGGGTATTTGGTGGCATCGAACACATTGAATTCAACTATTTGATCCCCCATTCGAAGAATGAGTGAGCCTTTCTCAACGCCAATCAATGTTCTACTGGTGATTAGGAACGGACGTCCCAAAATAATTGTCAGGACCCGTCTCGAATTTCCCCTCGAAACCCGAGAAGGACCCTAATCCCGTCTGACAACCTAAGGAAAGGTTCCCAAAATACCCTTCAATCCTTACAAATAATATGACCAACTTCACTTGTTAGACAAGGGATTCAAAGCACTCAACATTTCCAACAAATAATGACCATCCAATTAAAATATAATATCAGAGCGTCTAGGTAGGATAAATAGTACAATTTAGATATCCTACTCGAAGTTTAAATAAACTGTGCAGCTGAAATACTAATGCCTCCGCCTCGTAAGAAGTGTCCACGTCAACTCAACAGCCTGGAGGGGATTTAAACACAAAAGTTCTGAGTGGACAAAAATAATCATTTATAAAACCTTTTCTGAGGAAATCTTACCTTTTCCCCTCCACGAATAAAACCATGCATGCATCACATAAAACAGTTTATGATAATAAAGCATCATCTGAAAATCACCAGAATTCCATTTCTCTTTAAAACCATTTGGTTGGACCCACGCAAAATCTGTATAATGAAAACACATCGTGATCCACAGTTTGGTTTGAAAATCCTTCCCAAAGGAGTTTAAAAAAATTTAATTCAACCTGGACACATAATATATCAATCCACTACTCCCGACATATCCACTAGCCACCAGGGTATCCCATGAGGTGTGCTAACCCTGTACTACGCATAGACAGCCTCGCGACCCGGCAGAGCAAAACTCCTCGATGACAGAGTCGGAGCCCTCAACGAACCAGTGGAGCAAAACCCTCGACGCCAGTCGGAGAAACAGTAACCATCGGGATAGAAAACCAGTGAAAACCAAATCAGTGTTTTGAAATCTTTGTTTCTTAGCCTAAGCCAAATTCATTGAAAAACCATTTATGGCCAAATCCGATAAAATCATACATACGGGTCGAAACCCAAATCACGGACTCAAATAATTACCACGTCAAAACGATATCAAAATCGAGTCCAACAACAAGGCCATTTCTCAAAACAAACTTTCACTGAAATACTGGAAAACATGTTTCCAGTAATCATTTCTAAATTCCGGAAATTCAATGCAACAATACATAACAGTATTTAAACAAGGATACATTGATGCATGCATTACAGTTTATAAACCAAAAGTCCACTCACCACCTGTCCAAGCAAGCTCAATCCCGACTTGTTTGTTCCTCTGAAGTTCCCGGAGCATTATCACCTGTCAATAATAACAATCGGGATTACCGGCTAGTAATAAGACTCTTATATAACAACTCCCTAAACCCCGGCATATCCACCTACGTTGCCATAGAAAATGCAGCAACTTCGCACGCCCAAAACTACCTCTAAACGACGTCCGATCAACCTGAAACCTGCTCCAACAGATATGGAACGTTGAAAACTAGTCAACACGCACCGCTGTAACCTCAGAAATGGCCCCACGCGCTGGTAGAAGGCCGGACCACGCGCCACGCGCCGGCCATACACAGCCGCGCACTGGCTACAATACCCATGCGCCTGGACCAATCCAACCCAAACTAACTCGGCCTGACTCGATCCAACCCGACCCGATCCACTTGACCTGACCCAATCCACTTGACCCAACCCGATCCGACTCGACCTGACCGGTAGCCGGCGACTCGCCGGAGAAGACAACTGAACTCCCTTCGCCGTCGCTGGAGTCTGACCGAAGAAGATGACCAGACCACCGTCGCCGCCGCCGTCTGGGTCGCCGGAATCCTCCATTTCCGGCCAATCCAAGCTTTTTCATAACTTCTTCAAAACTCAACCATTTTTCACAAACTTTACGTCTAAATCTATCTACTCGAACCCAGGAATCCAAATATGATCTCAAAACATCAAACCTGTACCTGTGCTAGCCGAAAAATAGATCGGAAGGTTCAAATCTTCTTTTCCTCAGTTCCGCTTCCCCCATGGGTGTCTCCTCCGATGGTTGGTACGGTTGTGATCGTGGGAAGGAATAGAAGCCGATTAGTAGAACAAAAATGGAAGTTTATGCCTTGAATCAAAGTTGACTTTTGTGGGTTTTGGGGTGTTTATCTCTCATGGTTTCGGGATGGGTTTGTGTGGTTCAGAGAGAGGATGAGAATGAGATGATGAAATGAAGATGTAATAATGGTTTGGGGTTAAAATATCTACTCCCAAGCAAAAATTACCAAAATGCCCTTGAAGATCTTGACCTGTAACTATCATACACGAACTCCATTTCCCGCGTGCCGCTTGTCTACGAACTCGTGAGTTCGAGACCTACGTAACGGTATCCAAAACACAACCTAAAAATTTCCAAAACAAAACTTGATTTCCACACCCTTAACAACCAAGGGTAAAATCATCTTTTTACAAAAATAATTTACGTAAATCAAATAATTAAAATTCCGTGTTGTTACAATCCACCCCCCTTAAGAAATTTCGTCCTCGAAATTCATTTCTACCCTTGGAACAAATGAGGATATTGCGCCCGTATTAATGCCTCGGTTTGCCACGTGGCCTCCTCTACGTTATGATTCCTCCACAACACCTTAACTAGAGGAATATTCTTTCTGCGCATTACCTTCTCCTTCCAATCTAGAATTTGCACTGATTGCTCCTCAAAGGTCAAATCGTCTTTCAACTCAATTGGTTGCTCTTCCAACACATGAGACTGATCAAATAAATATTTCCGGAGCAAAGATACATGGAAGACAACATGAACTCTTGACAGTTCCGAGACTAAAGCAAGTATGTACGGCACTGGTCCTATCCTCTCCACAATCTCATACAGCCCAATGTAGCGAGGACTCGGTTTCCCTCGCCTACCAAAACGTACCACTCCCTTCCAGGGGGATAATTTCAAGAACACCTAGTCACCTACCTCAAATTCAAGGTCTCTGATTCGGCGGTCTGCATAGCCCTTCTGGCGATCCTAGGCTGCCTTCAGCCGTTCTCTGATGATCCTAATCATTTCCTCAGTCAAATCCACCAACTCTGGTGTTAACAGTCTCCTTTCACCTACCTCATTCCAACACAATGGTGTCCTGCACTACCTCCCATACAGTGCCTCGAAAGGAGACATCCCAATACTCGACTAATAACTGTTATTGTAAACAAATTCCATCTGAGCCAGGTGTGAATCCCAGTTCCCTTTAAACTGCAGTATCCAAGCTCTCATCATATCCTCCAAAACCTAGATTGTCCTCTCAGACTGACCATCCTTCTTAGGATGAAAAGCTGTACTGAAATGCAAGGTGGTGCCAAAAGCCTTCGGCAAACTCCTCCAAAACCTGGAGGTAAACCTAGGATCCCTATCCGAAACAATTGACTATGGAGTCCCATTCAACCTTATGATCTCTTCAACGAACAATTTGGCATACCGACTCATCCGGAAATCTTCCCACACAGGCAAGAAATGTGCAGACTTCGTGAGTCTGTCAACAATTATCCATATTCCATCATGTCCCTTCTGTGTCCTTGGAAGTTTATACACAAAGTCCATCGTAATGTGATCCCACTTCCATTCTGGGATAGGTAATGGTTGAAGTGTCCCATAGGGTTTCTGCCTCTCGGCTTTAACTTGCTGACATGTCAGACATCTACTCACAAACTCAGCAATTTCCCTTTTCATCCCAGTCCACCAATAGTATTCCCTTAGGGTATGATACATCTTGGTACCTCCTGGATGCATAGCATAAGCCGAACTATGAGCCTCGTCAAGAATTTCCCTCTTTAGCTCCAGCTCATTCGGTACGCACAACCATCCATCCTTAACCAAGGCTCCATCATCCCTAAGCGCATAATCCTGCCTGTTTCCAGCCTCCAACTCCATCCTGATAATACACAATGTAGGATCTTGGAGTTGAGCCTCAATAATCCGATCAATCAGAACAGGTCTCACATGGAAACTAGCCAACAAAGCCCCCTAGCTATCCATGTCTAGTACAATCCCCGCTCTACAAAACTCTACCAACAATGGTAGGTAGACTGTATGCAAATGGGCCAAAGAACCCATGGACTTCCTGCTCAAGGCATCTGCCACAACGTTGGCTTTTCCTGGGTGGTACTCTATAGTACAATCATAATCTTTTATCAGCTCAAGCCACCTTTTCTGACTCAGATTCAGGTCCTTCTGGGTGAACAAGTATTTCAAACTTTGATGGTCGGTGAAGATCTGAAACTTCTCCCCGTATAAATAATGTCGCCAGATTTTCATTGCATGCACCACTGCAGCTAACTCCAAATCATGTGTGGGGTAATTCATTTCATGGGGTTTAAGTTGCCTGGAAGCATACGCTATCACCCTCCCATGCTGCATCAGCACACAGCCTATACCCCACAATGATGCATCATTGTATACCTCGAATCCCCCGTTACCATCTGGAAGGGTTAATACTAGAGCAGAAGTCAACCTTCTCTTTAGCTCCTGAAAGCTCTGCTCACAATCAACATCTCAGTCAAACTTGACTCCTTTCCTAGTCAACTGAGTCAACGGGACAACTATCGTAGAAAATCCTTCTTCGAACCGTCTATAATATCCCGCTAAACCTAGAAAGCTCCTCACCTCTGTCACTGTCCTTGGTTGCTCCCAGTTTGCCACTGCCTCAACTTTTTGGGGATCCACATTGATACCTTCAGCCGAAATCACATGTCCTAAGAATCCCACCTCGGTCAACCAAAACTTGCATTCGGTTAACCAAAACTAGCATTTACTTAACTTGGCAAACAATTGCTTTTTCCTAAGCATATTCAGCACCAACCTTAAGTGGTTCTCATATGCCTTGGCACTCCTTGAATACACCAAGATATCGTCGATGAACACAATTACAAATCGATCCAAATACTTTCGAAACACCCTGTTCATCAAGTCCATAAACGCTGCCGGGGCATTAGTCAACCCGAAGGGCATCACCAAGAACTCATAATGACCATAACGTGTCCTGAAAGCTATTTTCTGAATATCCCCTTCCTTGATCCTCAACTGATGGTACCCGGATCGAAGGTCAATCTTTGAGAAATATTTTGCCCTCTTCAGTTGATCAAATAAATCGTCAATCCTTGGCAGAGGATACTTATTTCGCACTGTAACCCTGTTTAACTGCCGTTAGTCGATACACAATCTCAGACCACCATCCTTTTTCCTCACAAATAATACCGGCGCACCCCATGGTGAAACACTTGGTCGAATAAATCACATATTCACCAAATCCTGCAACTGAGTCTTCAACTCTCTTAATTCTGCCGGTGTCATTCTGTACGGTGCCTACGAGATAGGTTGAGTACCTGGTAGAAGCTCTATGGTGAACTCAATCTCTCGGTGAGGTGGCAATCCTAGAAGATCCTCTAGAAACACATCAGAGAATTCACTCACCACAGGAATATCCTCCACTCTCATCGGAGTATCCCGAGTATCAAACACATGAGCCAAGTAACCCTCACAACCTTTCCTCAATAATTTCTCAGCGGTCAATGCCGATATCACTCCGGAGGGTAGTACCCTATGATCTCCTCGAAACGTAAGTTCCGGCAAACCTGGACTCCGAAAAACCACTATCTTGTCATAACAGTCTATGGAGGCATGGTGTATAGTCAACCAATCGATCCCAAGAATCGCATCAAACTCAAAAATATCTAAAGGGATTAAATCTGCCTCCAACCCATGGCCTTCAACCATCACCGGACAATTGCGAATCACAAGGTTCGCCACTAACATATCTCCGGTAAGAGTACTAATACCCATGTCCCAACCAATCGGGGACAATTCTCTATCAGCAAACAGTGTAAAACCCTGAGAAATACAAGAATGAGTCACCCCGGGATCTATCAAAACACAAGCATCACGGTTGAATATAGATAACGTACCAGTGACCACCTCTGGTGCTGCTCGAGCCTCCTGTTGCGTCATAGCAAAAACTCGAGTTGGTGTACCCAAAGATCGACCACGATCCCCATATCTACCTCTGGCCCTGCTGGTCCCACTAGCTCTATCGGCCCCACTGAATTGGGTCTGGACCCCAACTACAGTATCAGACATCTGTCCTGCCCTCTAGCTCGGCTCAGTAGCATCACGACCCAAGGAACTACTGCCCGGACGACGATGTGGACAAAATCTCTTGAAGTGACCAGTCTCCCCACAGAAGAAACAACTAGCACCACCAGATCTGCCACCCTGTCTTCCGGTTGACTGCACTGAGGCACCGCTAGACTGAGCAGATGATTGTCGTGCCTGGCCTGGTCCGCTACTGCCTGACCCGGATCTCGCACTCCCAGAAGATCCAGAACTATGACTACCTCTCTTGGATGGTCCCTGACTAGAGGTTCCGACATTCCAGCGATCCCAACGTCGCCTGGAACCACTGTACTGCTGCTGGACTGGCAAAACCAAACTCAACTCTACTCAGGCTGCAGCATCAGACAAAGTCCTCAAGGAAGTGTGAGCCATAGCCGTAACTGCTGACCGAATCTCACCCCTCATTCCCCTTTCAAATCTGCGGCACTTGTCCCTCTTGGTCGCCACCAAAGCCAGTGCAAAGTGACTCAGCGCTATAAATCTCTGCTCGTACTGGGCCACAGTCATGTTTCCTTGCTGTAAATGCAAGAACTCGACCTCCTTGGCCTCCCGGTGCGAGCGAGGGTAAAGTGCTCAAGGAAACACTCTCGGAAAACCTCCCAAGTAAGTGTATGGACACCTCAGCCTGACACCTCCAATGAGTGCAACCAGTGGTCAGCAGAACCACTTAGCAAAAATGTGGCCAACAACACCCTATCCCCTGGAGGACATCTCATGACCAAGTACACTAGCTCCAAGTGAATAATCCAATCCACATCATCATCTAGGCTAGACTCGCCCGTAAATATCGTCGTCCCTAATCTCTGGGCTCTTTCAATATCTGAAACCTCAGTAGTAGCCCTATCCTGAAGTACTGAAGCAAATGTCTAACCTAGCTGTTCCAGTGTATGCCTCAAATCAGGCTCCACTGCGGGTTCGTGGGCGTCTCCACCGTTCCAAGACTGCTGACGGGGCTCCCGTCTCGGAGGCATTACGCTGAAAAGAAACTGTAACTCATCAATACCAAAAATTCACTTGTACACTAGATGTATAGTCTACAGGAATCTAACCTAGTGCTCTGATACCAATTGTCAGGACCCGTCCTGAATTTTCCCTCGAAACCCGAGAAGGACCCTAATCCCGTCTGACAACCTAAGAAAAGGTTCCCAAAATACCCTTCAATCCTTACAAATAATAGGACCAACTTCACCTGTTAGACAAGGGATTCAAAGCACTCAACATTTCCAACAAATAATGACCATCCAATTAAAATATAATATCAGAGCGTCTAGGTAGGATAAATAGTACAATTTAGATATCCTACTCGAAGTTTAAATACACTGTGCAGCTGAAATATTAATGCCTCCGCCTCGTAAGAAGTGCCCGTGTCAACTCAACAGCCTAGAGGGGATTTAAACACAAAAGTTGTGGGTGGACAAAAATAATCATTTATAAAACCTTTCCGAGGAAATCTTACCTTTTCCCCTCCACGAATAAAACCATGCATGCATCACATAAGACAATTTATGATAATAAAACATCATCTGAAAATCACCGGAATTCCATTTCTCTTCAAAACCACTTGGTTGGACCCACGCAAAATCTGTATAATGAAAACACATCGTGGTCCACAGTTTGGTTTGAAAATCCTTCCCAAAGGAGTTCAAAATCATTTAATACAACCTGGACACATAATATATCAATCCACTACTCCCGACATATCCACTAGCCACCAGGGTATCCCTTGACGTGTGCTAGCCCTGTACTACGCGTAGACAACCTCGCGACCCGGCTGAGCAAAACTCCTCGATGCTAAAGTCGGAGCCCTCAACGAACCAGCGGAACAAAACCCTTGATGCCAGTCGGAGAAACAGTAACCATCGGAATAGAAAACTAGTGAAAACCAAATCCGTGTTTTGAAATCTTTGTTTTTTGGCCTAAGCCAAATTCATTGAAAAATCACTTATGGCCAAATCCGATAAAATCATACAAACGGGTCGAAACCCAAATCACGGACTCAAATAATTACCACATCAAAACGATATCAAAATCGAGTCCAACAACAAGGCCATTTCTCAAAACACACTTTCACTTAAATATTGGAAAACATGTGTCTAGTAATCATTTCTAAATTCCGGAAATTCAATGCAGCAATACATAACAGTATTTAAACAAGGATACATTGATGCATGCATTACAGTTTATAAACCAAAAGTCCACTCACCACCTGTCCAAGCAAGCTCAATCCCGAATTGTTTGTTCCTCCGAGGTTCCCGAAGCAATATCGCATGTCAATAATAACAATCGGGATTACCGGCTAGTAATAAGACTCTTATATAACAACTCCCTAAACCCCGGGATATCCACCTACGCTTCCCTAGAAAACGTAGTAACTTCGGACGCCCAAAACTACCTCTAAACGACGTCCGATCAACCCGAAACTTGCTCCAACAGATCCGGAACGTTGAAAACTAGTCCACACGCATCGCCGTAACCTCAGAATCAGCCCCATGCGCCGGCGGAAGGCCGGACCACGCGCCACGCACCGGCCACACGCAGCCACGCGCCGGCTACAGTACCCACGCGCCTAGAACGGTCCAACTCGACCCAACTCGGCTTGACTCGATCCACTTGACCCGACTCGGTCCACTTGACCCAACCCAATTTGACTCGACCCGACCGGTCGCCGACGACTCGCCGGAGAAGACGAATGAACCACCATTTCCATCGCCGGATTCTGACCGGAGAAGATGACCGGACCACCGCTGTCGCGCCGTCTGGGTCGCCGGAATCCCCCATTTCTGGCCGATCCAAGCTTTTTCCTAACTTCTTCAAAACTCAACAATTTTTCACAAATTTTATGTCTAAATCTATCTACTCGAACCCAAGAATCCAAATATGACCTCAAAACATCAAACCCGTACCTGTGCTAACCGAAAAATCGATCGGAAGGTTTGAATCTTCTTTTCCTCGGTTCGGCTTCCCCCGTGGGTGTCTCCTCCGATGGTTGGTACGGTTGTGATCGTGGGAAGGAGTAGAAGCCGATTAGTGGAACAAAATGGAAGTTTATGCCTTGAATCAAAGTTGACTTTTGTGAGTTTTGAGGTGTTTATCTCTTGCGGTTTCGGGATGGGTTTGTGTGGTTCAGAGAGAGGATGAGAATGAGATGATGAAATGAAGATGTAATAATGATTTGGGGTTAAAATATCTACTCCCAAGCCAAAATTACCAAAATGCCCTTGAAGATCTTGACCCGTAACTATCGTACACGAACTCCGCGTGCCGCCTGTTTTCGAACTCGTGAGTTCGAGACCTACGTAACGGTATCCAAAACACAACCTAAAAAGTTCCAAAAAAAAACTTGATTTCCATAACCTTAACAATCAAGGGTAAAATCATCTTTTTACAAAAATAATTTACGTAAATCAAATAATTAAAATTCCGGGTTGTTACAATAATGGGGATTTCTCTATCAACTTCCATATCTAATATGATGAAATCAGCGGGGAAAAAGTAATTTCCGACAGTGACAACAACATCCTCAATCAAACCTTTTGGATATTGAATTGACCTGTCAGCCATATGCAAAGAAACATTAGTTGGTTTCATATTTTCTAGACCAATTTTTTTTGCACTAGAATGAGGCATTAAGTTAATGCTAGAGCCTAAATCACAAAGAGCTTTATCAAATTGAACTTTTCCCACTGAGCATGGGATAGTAAAACTCCCTGGATCACCGAGTTTGGGTGGCAGCCCTTCTTTCAAAATGGAGCAACAATTCTTTGTCAATTGGACGGCGTCGTCTTCAATTGCCTTCCGCTTTTTGGAGAGGATATCCTTCATGAATTTTGAATAATATGGGATTTCATCGAGAGCTTCACTGAATGGAAGAGTGACTTGTAGTTGTCGAAATTGATCAAGGAATTTCTGAAAGTTGGCTTCATATTTGGTGTTCAGTTGGAGTTGCTGCGGAAATGGAATAGGAGGGACATATGGCTGCTGTTTCGGGGCAGAGCCTTGTGACTTGATGGCAGTGTTGCTGCTGCTGCGTTGTTGTTTGCTGTTCGCCAACTTGTGACTGAAATTTAAGCACCCCAGAAATTTTCTGCTGCCCAGAATTGTTATGCCGCTCATCAGTTTCTTGCTGGAAATTCTGCATTTCAACAGTTTCTTGCTGGAAATTCTGCTGTGCTTGCTGAAAATCATGCAGTTTTGACTGATTTTGCTGTTTTTGCTGATTTTGTTGCTGTGCAGAATCTGGTTGATGTGCAGAATTTTGTTGCCGGCTGTTTTCTTTTTCGAGGTCAACAGCGGTTTTGATTTGCCTACCATTTCGAAGAGTTAATGCGTTTACTTGTTCTTGATTCTTTGGATTTATTTCGGATTGACTCGGTAAAATCCTTTTTTCTCTATTTGTCAATGCACTAGCTAATTGACCAATATGCACTTCTAAATTCCGAAGTGAAGCTGCTTGATTTTGGAACTTAGTGTCCGTCTGCTTCATAAATTGGGTTGTTTGTGCAGCAAGCTAAGGCATTGCTTCCTCCAATGTATTTTTCTTTTCTGGTGGTGCGAAACCTGGTGGAGGTCTCTGAACATGTTGATTGTTAGTCCATAAAAAATTGGGGTGATTCCTCCATCTTGGATTGTAAATATTAGAGAATGGGTCATTTCTAGGTTGTCTATATGAATTTACCATGTTCGCTTGTTCTTGCACAAATTCTGGAAAATCAGCCCCGTGAGGACACGACATGGTGGAGTGACCAGGAATAGCACATATGGCACAAGTCTCTTGTTTCAATGCTCCACCGTTCATGACTAGCAAGGCGTCTAATTTACTTGTAATGGCATCAACCTGTGCTTTAGAAGCAAAGTTGTGAGAATTACTAATTTCAAAAACTCTGGCATGCTTACTTCTTGTTTCAGAATGCTGAGTTTCAACTGCTAAATTATCAAACAATGTTTGTGTTAAGTCATAATTTCTACACATATTTCATGTCTGGCCCCTTTCCTTGTATTTTGTGTAAATTCATGTCATCCATAGTAGAAAGTGATGTTTTTGTGAGACATGTGCAGGATTTGAAAAGATAACCTAATTCTAAGAATACAGGAAAAAGAATGGCTCAAATCGGAGTTCAAATGATGGAGTTGTCCTCAGTTCAATATCGGGTCCTAGACATGTCCCAGGACGTGTCAGTGCGACCTATTTAGGGTGCAGGTCGAGTACTTCGCATCAAGCCAGCTGGGTCCCAAAACCGTGTCTGAGGACCAGCAGATGAAGTCCATGTCATGCCCTAGTCATGTCAAGCATCGAGCCCCAGACATGTCCTTGACATGTTTGGAAGTGAGCCAAGTTCCTGTCCCAGAGACATACAGTAGAGTCCCAGGGCTGCGCCAAGGCGTGTCCTCGAGTGCTCCAGTGAACCCAAGGTATGTCCTCCGTAATGCCAAGTTCCAATCGAGGCTCCAGTTAAGGTTTACCTTTGCCACGCCTCAATGAGTTCCAAGTTCGTGTCCCTTACACATTTTCAAGACTAGTTCCCAGACGCAGAAGCAAGGTGCGACTGCGCCCTAAGTCAGGTCCAGGTCATGCCTCTAACATGGCCCTGTAAGTTCCAAAGAGGTCATTTTTCATCCTACGACTATGCGATTGAGACATGGAGTATTTTCAGACCCCTTGGTCCATATTGAAGCCATTCAAGTGCTAAGGCGCACCATGTCGCGACGATGGCATCCCAAGGGCCAGGTTCCAATATGTTAGCGCCTGACCAAAGTTCCTGCCCAGATTTCAGCCCGGCTACCCAGTGGCCAAGTGTGTTCACACCTGCCAGCTTGCATTCACACTCCTAGCCGTGTTCTGATTGGTTTTCCAAGGTTCTAGAGACTTTGTATTTTCTTAAAAGTGTAATAAGAACTCTAGAACACTCTAGACTATGCTTTCTAATTCTAATCCTTGTAGGACAACTTTCGTCCCTTGTCTATAAAAGGGAGTCTCTGTTCAGTGTTTTGGGGACACCATCTTAGACACTTTTTACTTACTGTTTTAACCTATTGTTCGTGAGGCTTGTTCACGAAGACCAAGTTGTGTTCTTGGAGGATTGCTTGAAGCCGTGCTTGAAGTTGGTCCTTGAGAGTATTATTTGGGTTTAATCTTTGAACTCTTTATTCAGATTAATTCATGTTTATGTTTTTCATTATGCTTAGTGAGTAGTTTCTCTTAAGTTAGGGCTGATCCTAACCATGGCAACTTCTTAACTTGGTTTTGGCGCTTGGTTTGATGATTGTGTTTGCCTTGGTAGACTGATTCACTGCTTTTATTGAGACTATTTTGTGTTCTTAAATCTGGCCATTTTACTTGCACAACTTAAAGATGATTTTGCATCAACGATTATAACAAACGTAATCTGTGAAGAGATCCATGACATTCCTAGGGTTACCGTGTAATCCCTAGGGTTAGTGTAGCGTCATTAAATCCCTTTAGAACTTAATGCTTCACTTTGTGTTTAATTTGGAAACCGTGTGACTAAGTTGAGCATAATTTGATAGATGTCTTTGGTGCCCGTGAGGCCTAAGACGTACTAAGTAAGAAGAGATTAGAGGTGTGAGGGTGAGCTTAAGAGACCCCTTGCATGGGCACTAAACTAAGAAGTAGACATAATAATTGAACCTTGCCAACCCAGTTTGAAAACGTTGTGCTTAGGTGTGGGTAGGGACTGTCTGAACTTGTTCTTTAAATTGTTAAAACCCTTGTTTATTTAATTGTTTTTTGCATTTCAAGTTACTTACTTTTATAGCATCTTTTGAACTAAAACCCCCCCTCGTCTGAGTCTTGTTTTGTGTCCTCGTTTAGAGTCTTGTTTAAGTGTCAAGCATATATATCTACTTAGTGTTTTTGTTTCTGTTTTGAATACCTCACTTGTGAGCTAAGCAATCTATTACTTTTGTTACATTGTTAAGTCAAGTCCTTATGGGATTCGACCCTTGCTTGTACCACTAGATTATCTATTGATTAGGGCACTTGCAAGGATTTAATTGTTAGGACTAGTATTACTTTCATTGTGGTACTTTTCTTCCAGAAGTTTGACATTCAGTTGCCGTCTTGTTCTTAATAGACCCACATGCATAGTTAGTCATTGCAGCCTTACTTGAAATGGTTAGTGCGTTATAAAAATATGCATGAGAACTAAAGGAGGCAAACTATGGTGAGGACACTGTAGTAACAAATTATTAAATCGTTCCCAACCCTCAGAGAATGCCTCGTCTGCTTGTTGAGTAAATTGCATGATCTTATCCCTTAGTCCGTCAGTTTTTTTAGTCGAAAAGTATTTCTCTAAGAACTTATTTTGAATCTCATTCAATTAGTAAGCGATCCAGGTCTCAAGGAATTTAGCCATGTCTTTGCTTTGTCTTTTGCTTTGTCTTTCTTTGTGTAAGGAAAGATCTTCATTCGGAGATGTTCTTCAGTGACTCCTTGTGTCAAGGTCATGCATGAAACCATGTTAAAAATATCCCTAATATGAGACAACGGATCTTCGGTACTCAACCCATGAAAAGAAGGCATCATATTAAAATGGATATTTTTCAATTCATAATTTCGGGCCACCTCAGGAAGGACGATGCTTGATGGTGACGTCGGGATAGTTGGGATATCAAGGTTTTCCGTCGTTTCGTTTTGTACAATGGCCATCTCTATTTCCTCTTTTTGATTTTTATTGTCTTTGTCTTCTTTTCTTTTCCTGCGAATTTCACGAAGCTTTTGCTCAATTTCAGGTTCAAGTTCACCTAGTTTGCAATTTGATGATCGCGTACCGGTCAGTCACCTTCAAGAGAAAATAAGAGACAATAAGAATGTGCCCAAAAATTTAAACTGAAAATAAAAAAAAATCAAAAAATCAAAAAATTAACTAGAATTAAACAAGATCCCAGGCAGCGGCGCAAAAAAACTTGATACGGGTTTTTGCAAGCGTACAAAATGGCTCAAGTAATATAATGGTAAGTTAAGTATCATTCAGACACTGATCTGATTAATCCAGTAATTACTAACGTAATCCGACCTTAGATTACATCAATTGTTTGAGAAGATAATAAAACAGGAAAAGTAAAGCAAATATATTAAAAAGTAAAGAGATTTATGGATGGGAAAACACTAGGACTTCAAATTCACTGTTATTAATCCTACCGTATTCCTATATCATACTAAGTTCAATTACTACCCAAGTTAATGGTCATTTCCCTTAACCTAATCAATACTCTATCCCGAGCATTATTAATAGTGTTATTCGAAGATCAACCCACTCTATCCCTAGCAATGAATTTAGATAAACAAGAACCCGTTAAGCTTTATGGAAAACACTAAAGGACCACACAAACTGTAGTCATGTATCCCTACCAAACTATGCAATTTATGATATTCAATACAAAAAGCTATTACTAGATATCAACTCCCGTTCTCAACCTAGTTCTTTAAATCAGACAAATAGTTGGCCAATTATTTACAAGCATTAAGCACAGTAGAGAACAATCAACTTAGAATAATAATTAAAATTAGCATAACATAAAGAAATTAGATATTCATAATTAGGATCCTCCTAGCCCCAGCAAAGAAAGTTAGTTCATAATGAAATTAATGAAAAATATAATAATGAATGGCATGAATAAATCAAAAAATCTTATTGATTGAATTCAAATCCTAGCTCCGAGGTCACAAGCAAAACTCTAATCCTCTCTAAGAATATTTCGCGGAAGATGGTGGGTTATTTTACAATTGTCCTATGCTTCCTATTTATAAGAGAGTTGAATCCTCTTGATAAAAGGAATTCACAATTCCAATCCTATTTGGAAAAGGTTTAGAAAACCTTTCCTATTACAAAATATAAATCTTATTGATTTCGTATAATGACATGGAAACTTAAACTTTAATTGTAAGGAAAAGGACTTTCCATTAAGCAACCATGGCACATCCCATTAAATGAGACAATCCAGAGCTTCTGGAAATTTTCTTTAATTCTTCCCCAATTTGTGCAATTTCTTCACCAAAGTCATCTTCTTAATTCGAAAAAATAGCTATTCCTACAAAATTATCACTGTTCTACCCAAAATTGTGACAGCGAGCCAGTGGTCACCTTCAGTGGATGTCCGTCGAAATTGGCGCTTCGAAGGAGCGGGCTCGTGTGGGTTTCTTTAGTGATGGTGGTGATATGGACTTGTTTGGAATTTGGGTTTTGGGTTGAAGGTTGTTGGCTTAGAAGCCTTGATACCATGGTCTTTCCCTAGATGGGTTGACCAGGAAGTAAGCAGTCCTTAGATGCCTTCAAAGTAAACGTGCCACTAGTAGATGCTGCTACTAGACAGTTATAGACGGGTTATGTTGCGGCTCAAGAACCTTTCTTCAATCAAGTGATTGCGAGGCGAGCTGGCAAATTGCTCACACTGTTCTTTCCTATGACTTCTTCTTAATGTATCCACATAATTTATTTAATTTTCTTTCTAGTCTAGTCTACGTTTAGTATATGTTAATTCCAATTTGTCCATGTTAGCAGCATGTTATTATTTAGAAGCAATTAGGTGCGAGAATTTCCTTAAGTCGGGATGATGGTATTGGACTGAAAACATATAAGCGATTTTATGACTTGAAATAGCCACAAAATGCAATGGTTGGTACATTCCGAATTTTTATAATTCCTCTTTAGAAAATCCTTTGAAATGTAAAGGGAGTAAAGTACAAATACTGAAAAGTAAATGTGTAGATATTAAATGCAACAAACAAAATACAAGTGCTGTAAGTAAATATTTCTTTCGCAATCAAGCCTTGTTGAGGGGCACGATCTTCTAGAAATCATCAACTGAGATGAACAACAGTTGAAATCATGCCACAGGTTGGCAGAGTATTCAAACGACGGTGATACGTCAAGGGTTGAGTGTATGGAGACCTCAAAGGCTAGAGTGAATGGTAGTCGGGATGAGGCAGTGTTTGGGATTCCTCTAGGACTAGTTTGAGAGGTAGTCGGGATCAGGGAAAAGCTTGTGTTCCTAGTCTGGGACTGAGTAGGGGTTGAGAGAAGAGACTAAATCTTGATCCTAGATAAGAGAAACATGTTGTGCCTAAAGAGGCGAGCCTTTGAACAAAGAAACTTTTGAGGGTTTGCAGTCGTTTTGAAATTGATTGGTTTGATCAATTTTTTTGTTTGATTGATTGATTGGTTGTCCCTTGAGAAAAAGGCTTCTTCTCTTTTTATAGGTGGTGATGGAGTTGATGTGGCTTGCCAAATGGATTCTTACGGGACCCGCATTGCAGTTGCTTGTCTCGAACATCCCCTTTGCCTTCTGACATGTTAGGTGCTTTAGAACCGACTTCTCCCCTTCTCCACGTTTCCACGTTCCAAGTGGGCGTCTTGGGTTGCGCCTTTGTGAGTTGGGCATTTAATTTCTTCTCAATCTTTCTCCAACCCAAGTGGAATTTTTTCGGGTGCAAACAGTACTTTGCCTACTCTTCCATTCTCGCGACTCTGTCGATTCCACCTCTCGTGTTTTGGCAGTTAAGTTCATTTCTTCTTCGCGCTCTACAATTGTCACCCGCGAATTCCAATCCGTTCTTAATCCTTTCATTCCTCCAATTTTAGAAAATATGGCCCCTAAATCAACTTCGAAGGGAAAGGAGAAGGTGAATCCTTATAATCCTCTAGTTTTGAAGAACATGCCACCATCTCTCGGTGTATTCTATCGACTTTTGAGAGTAACAACGACAACATAAAAGACCCTTGCTTTTATGATTGAATCAGAACGTCATTTTTCTCTGGGCCCTAGTTGGAGAGGTCTTATTCCATCTACTGCGGACCCTCTCTATGCTCACCTAAAATATTTCCAGGCCCCTCCCATTTATCAGCGACAATCATTCCTATGGGAAAAGCTTCGTTCGGACTGAGCACCTCTTTTTCCTTCAATTAGCACATTGGATTTGGCCGATCCCTTGGCGTTGTGGGTTCAAAGAATGAAAGATCTATATTCAGGTGAATTCTGGAGTAACGGAATTTACCATTTGGTGAGTCTTTCCACCATCCCTGTGCCTCCCGACTACAATCTTCTTAATGATGCCTTATGTTTTTGGAACAACAGAACAAACACTTTTGATTTTTTGGTTGGGTCAATGACCCCAACCCTTTTAGACAGGTATGTTTTGTTTGGCTTGTCTCCATCTAGGAATATTTCCAATTACACCCTTTTCCAACCTTGTTCGAATATGGATTTTGATCCTTTAATCACGAGATTGCCCTTACAAGTTCCCACCTTGTTCTCCTGCTTCCAATTTCTGAGGGCTTTTTGCCCCTTTGATCTTGATGGGAAACTTAGGGCAAAGAGTGATTTTGGGGATTTGGGTTTCTCAGGTTCATACCTAGGTTCTGTTTTTGAAAAGATCCAATTCTACCATTTTTGGCTGGATTGGTTTGTATTTCCCAACGACATCAAAAGTATAAAGGTGGAATGGGTTCCCTTGGCCGAAACCCTTGCTTTTAGTTCCGGCATAGCTATGGGGCCTATAGTTCTTGTTCAACTATATAGTATTCTTCGCTCCATCACCTGCAAACCTGCTATGCCTTCCCTTTTGAATGGTCCTTTCTGGATGGCTCAAGTATGGATGAACTGGTTATTTCCTCAATTTTAGGGTCGATCAATTGATTGTTTAGATGACACTATTCCTGCTTAATTGATTATACCACTTACTCCCATTCCTTTTTCAACCAAAGGTTTCCTGTCCTTTTTGAGCAAGTTAAATTCTCTCCCTCGTGATCATTGGGAAGCCAATGTGATTAGAAAATACCCCTGGTTCCGAGAAGGAGGTTTCCTATGCGTTCCTTCTCATCCCGCGCATAGGAAAGCGGCCGCTAGAGATTTCATGAGTTGTATCCTAACTTGTGATCTTTTGAAGAGTGGTTGGAAGACAAACATATCAATTCCTGACTTTGAAGCCTATCAACCTAACTGTTGTGCCCACCAATTCGGGTTTTGCCAGGCTATCCCTGTCCCCTTCGTACAAGGTATGAATGGGGGTACTTCATTTCGACTTCGGGATTTTGAAGATATGGCAGTAGTTGCCATTGGGAATGCCTTTTATGCTGTGCATGTGCGGTTTCCGAATGCCATGGAAGCCTCCTATGAATGTACAGCTCCTTTTTTTGCCATGTGGAGTACTCATTTCAAGGCAACCTTCAAAGCTAGTATCGGGGTAGGTGGAATCAGCATTTTTTCTACTGGAGGGGTTGGGCGATACTGACCTTACTTCCCCAACTCTTCTCACCAATATGATAGCTGAGAGCAATGTTGTTCCCTCCATAGGTACGTTTTTTCCCCCTATCACACTTACACTTATCTGACTAGCTATCCTTACGTTATTTCTCAGTTGGGTCTGATGAGGCAGAATTGCTGGTAGAGAGGACTGATGATCCCATGTTCCTTGTAGAAGATGTTTTGTACAATCCACTTGTTGTCAGCCGTTTGGAGGGTGTGGAGAATCAGGATATGGCAGTTGTGCCAGCAGTTGTATCAACTCCTATCCCTACTCAGGCGGAGGGGAAGCGCAAGAGGTCTTCTACTTCTTAAGTACATTCTTTCCCTTGCTTATGTCTTATTTCTGAATTTTCTTTTGTTGATTTCTAATTTTCCTGGAGGAAGATTCTGAAGATGGGCTACGTCTGTCTTCTTTTCGTCGTCCACAGCGTCCCCGAGTTGTAATAGACACCCTCCCATTTCGCGATCCGGACTTGATAGCATCAACATATTATATGCCGAGAAGCAGTCCTTCATCTAGTGGTCATGATTATGGGATCGGGACATCATTATCTTCTCCCAATTCTAGCCAGATTCTAGTTTCGTCATCTTTGCCAGTGATCCCAAAGCGAGGTGTCACGTCGGTAGTTCAACAATCGCAACCTGTTCTGTCTGTGAGCAATGCCACTCACCAGCTCACTCCATCATCCCATGAAGTCAATCTTCTAGGTTCTTTTAATAATCAGAGCCTGGATGTTGACATGGTAGGAGTTTTGATAGTGACTTTAGTCTCAACCCACCATATTTTTCTGCCCTATGATTTGTTGATTTGTTTTGCAAGCACGGACTTCTCATGAGCTTGTCCTTTTAGAGATAGAGGTAAACTCCTTCATCTCGTCTGCTCCGACTGGTCCCAAAGACGATGTATCACTCGTGAGCTCCTCTCCTCCTGAGTTATATGCTGCTCGTGATGTCCTCATGTCTTTCGTTGCTAGAGGGGGTTCTCAAGCTATAGGAGAAGTGCCAAGAGCATTGAAGATTTTCTCCAATTCCTCTCATGCAGCCTTGGTAGCTTCCCACTCTTTGGGTTTGTTGTTAAACCATTATCGGGATCACCTTGGTTTTTTCAGTTTGCAGCAGCCTTCCAACTTGGTGGAAACCCCTACCCAACTTGAACTGGAGGAGTTACATCAGCAATGGTATGTTGACAACGCTGATTGTATTAGTCAGGGAACTGCTTTGTTTGATGAGTCTAGATGGTTGGAAGCTCTTAGAACTCAGATAGTCGAAGCGGAGATTCATCAATTGCTGGTTAGGCAAAAATACGAGCTTGCCAAGGTGAAATGGAATGCAACGCATAAAAACCTTCAAGAAGTCGAGCAACAAGTTCGAGAAGCAGCTTACCAAGATTCTGTAATTTCTCAAAATTTTCAAATCTCGAAAGCTGGTCTCCAGACCATGCTTCGTAAGCTATTGGGCTTGTCTTGATTTTCTTTATTCTCACCCATGTTGTAACTCTTGGCCCTTTGTAGGCCTTTATTTTGATAATAGTAAATCCTTCATTAATTTTGTTTTTCGAGTGATTATTTCTTGATTCTTTGAGGTTCCTAATTGCCTTGGAATTATTGTGATAATAACTCTCCATTGAATCTCCATTACTGCTCGTGTAATTTGATGTTACCAACCAACCCACTTCTTTAGGCTATAAGTACGAAACAAATCTCCATCTGTTTTTGCACGCCTCTTCATTGCATATTTTCAACAATGTCTTCTTCAACTCCTTCTTCTTTCCATGCTGGTCTTTCAGACCCTTGTTCTTCTTCATTCGATGGCTTCGACTATCCCACTTATGAGGTGCTCCTGGAAGCGATTGAGTATGAATGAACAAAAAACCAAGAGTTAAAGGTGCGGCTGGAGGTTGCCAAGCAAGCCTAGGAGAAGTGTGAGTATAACTTGCACTACCTAGGTGCCAATAATCATGTGTCACTAGACAATCTTCAGAAAAGGAGGAAGTAGTTACAAGCGAACCTGTCCAAGCTTCATGAAGCAGAGAAAACGGCCACTCGGAATTGGGATGTGGTTGTCATTACGGAGCTCAAAAGGGGCAGGGAAAAGGCGGGTTTCCCTTGAAGATGGTTTTCATACTTCTTGTTTTAATTTTGTAACTTTGTACTCCCGCCTTCAAATATTAATAAAATATTTGTCTCTTGTTTAAAGTCTTGTCTTTCATTCTTTAATGCTTCAACCAAATCTAACTCCCAACCGCAACATTTATAGAGATATCTCAATCCTTTTGCCTATATATTGGCTCTTCTCAAGAGTAGCTAAGGATCATTATTGATCTAAGAAAGGAACTTCATTCTTTAAGGGTCTCTGAAGAAAATGGCGTCATTGAGTGTCATCAGAAGCGATCTTTGCTTCAAATGCAATCTATTTCTCTTTGTGAGAAAATCAGAGAATCCCGAGACCAACTCCTTCATGTTGAAAGTGAAGTGGCTGTTATGAAATATGGAACAGAGAAACTCAGGGCAGATGTTGCATTCCGCGATGTGCTAAACAAACATATGAGGTTGGCCACGTATCGGAATGGGTTTGATCAAGGCTTCACTAACTGTGCAGTCGGGAAGCCCTATCCCCGAACTATGAACTTGTAATTTTCTTTTTTAGGCATTAAACTATTAACCTCTTGCTATAATCTTATCTTTCAAGCTTATAAAAGTATTCTAATGCTTTCCACCGCTTTCTTTGTGGGCTAAGTTAAGGCCTAGGCACATTTTTACTGTTCGTCAGTGCTGATGTGTTGTCTCAGGATAACTTCAAGTTGCATGCAGTAATAATTAGATGATGACGTAAGCCATAATCGTTGGCCTATAAAGCATACCATAAATTTTCATGCAACTCAACATATTATTTTCATCTTCATTCTCTGAACATGGCCAGCTCTAGCAACCCTATGAATGCTCAAGCTGAGTCTTCTAATCCCAATAGTGCTCAAAATCTTGTAATTTTCTTTGAGAGCCAGACTACCTCCCTACACCTTCTGGTCGAAGCCCAACCAGCTGAAATATAACACTTACAAGATTTGGCCCATGCACACCAGGTTGATAAGCAGAACAACCTTCATCTTTCAGCCGTTTCTTTGCTGTCCTTCCAATAGAAGATCCAAACTTTAGAAGGTTCTTATCAAAAGAAGTGTTTAGAGCTCTAGCAAGGATATGGCGAACATGCTATCTCTAAGACACAGATTTACAAACTTCTGGAGATGGTGAAAGCAAGGGATCATGTCATTAAGACCATCTCCCAGGTCTTGTTCAAAAATTGCTATGATGATGGATATATCGCTCATGCCTCTAGCCAGCCTCATCCTGATAGTTGGTCCGAAGATAAGCTGGTTGCTGAAATTGCAACCAGATCTAGATTCCATGTTGTCGCTGGACGCGTCACTCCCCAGTAATGGTAGCATAGCTTTATCCCCTGTTTGGATTTTCTGGCCATTATATTGGCCTTTTTTTTTTTTTGGTATTATGGGTTAGTTCCTGGGATAACCTCTGTTTGTAATGCTCATCTTTATCTTCTATTTGTACTTCGCCTTTTTAACTTTAATGGAACATTTTACTTTCCAATCAAATGTTAAGGCGGTTCCAACCAGTTTTCCTGCCTAATGAATGCAGGATCCCTATCCGATCATTCATTCCGTTGAATCCCAAAGCGTTGGATAAAACTTCTTGAGATGGATAGCGTTGGTGGGATTTTCATCCACCGTTCCGTCATCGTCCCTTAAGTAGTATGATCCTTTTCCATTTACTTTGTAGATGACAAACGGTCCTTGCCAAGTCGGGCTCCATTTCCCCCTTCCAAGCATAGATGTTCCTAGTGGTAAAATGTTTTCCACACTAAGTCACCTTCTCGGAATGACTTTCCTTTTACCCTCTTGTTGTATGTGCTTGACACATCTGCCTTGTTGGCCATGATTTTGTTTAAAGCATCAATCCTTTTCTGATCTAGATCTTCTAATTTGTAACACAAAGTTTGTGCATACTCATTGGTCTCTATTCCGTATTGGTGCTGGAGTTGCAATGAGTTCACATTTACCTCCATAGGTAGCACAAGGTCTCAACTGTAGACTAAGTCTGCCGGTGTGGTCCCGATTGCTCCCCTTTTTGATATCCGATAAGACTAGAGGGTGTAGATCAACTGCTCATGCCAATTGTTGGGGTTTTTGTCTAGCATTTTCTTCAAGATTGTGAGTATGCTTTTGTTGCTAGCTTCTTCTTGGCCATTGGCTTGAGGATAATAAGGGCTGGATTGTACAAATTTGATAGAAAATTGTTCACCGAACTCTTGCAACTCTCGAGAGGTAAATGATGATCCACGGTCAGTGACAATTTTATTCGGTATTCCAAATCGACTCAAAATGTTTTCTTTCAAAAAATTTATCAATTCACAATTTGCTTTACCGCTTTTTCTTCAACCAATTTAGTGAAATAATCCGTAGCCACGATAATAAAGCAGTGTTTCTTTGATGATTCTGGGGAGATTTTCCCGATGACATCTATGGCCCAACCCCGAAATGGCCATGGTTTGACCGCATGATTCATTGGTACTGCAGGTGCATGTTGAAATGGGCCATGTCTTTGACATGCTTCACATCCCTTGGCATATGCATAACAATCGGATTGTATATCTGGCCAATAGTAACCATGTCTTCGTATTAGCCATTTCATTTTTTGCCCTGCTTGGTGTGCCCCGCACACTCCTTCATGTACTTCTCCCATTATGACTATGGCTTCCTTGGGGCCAACACATCGGGATAAAGTACCATCATAATTCTTTCTTACCAAGTCTTGTCCCCACAGTGTATAATGATAAGCTTTATTTCTAAAGTTTTTGTCCTCGTTGGATGGATATTTTAGGTGCTTGATAAAAGGTGTCCTCTAGTCGTCTGGCTCAGCCTCAATTTCCAAGATCTCTAGTTCGACATCTCTTTCCATGATGGAGGGTAGGGATCTACTTTCAACTTTGATCAATTTCTCCGACTGCCCTTCTTGGAGTAGAACTCCATATCCCACTTGGGCAATTTCATTGGCTGTCAAGTTTTTTTCACGCGAGATATGTTCAATAGTCGGGGTGATGAATCTTAATGCATGAGTTGTGACTGCAGTATAGTAGCTAGCCAAGCACATATTCTTACATGTGTAGGTGCCTGTGACCTGATTAACTACTAACTCGAAATCTCCATAGAACTCTACCTGTTGAGCTCCCATTTCGACTAAGATCTCTAAACCAATAATCAATGCCTCATACTCTGCCTAATTATTCATTACATTTTCCCAATCCAATTTGAATGAGAACTGATGGTATATTCCCTCGGGATCCACTAAACATATTCCGGCTCCTGCTGAATCTTTAGTTTTGGATCCATCAAAGTATAATTTCCACTGCAGTATAGTTACCATGCTCACTCGTGGGATGATCTCTTCTTCGACATCTAGGCCGGGATACTCCGTTAGGAAGTCGGTGATAGCCTGACCTTTCATAGCTTTTTAGGGTACGTACTAGAAATTGAACTATGTTAAAGCTAGAGTCCATTTTCCTATATGACCTCTCAGAATAGGTCTGGATAACATGTATTTTAGCAAGTCTGTTTGAGAAATGATTCGAATAGTGAAGGGCAGCATGTAGTGCCTTAATTTAGAAGCCGTAAAATATAATGCAAGACACAACTTTTCTACTGCTGTATATCTCTCCTCCACCTTCGTAATGTCCTACTCAGATAGTATATTGCTTACTATTTTCCTTCTTCATTATCCTGAGCCAACAGACTTCCAAAGGTATTGAGGGATGCCGATATGTACAGCTTCAAAGGCCTTCCCTTTTTGGGCGGCATTAGGACCGGTGGTTTAGACAAGTAGTTCTTTAGCCCCTCGAAGGCTGCTTGATGTTTTTCTTCCCACTTGAATTCTTCTGTGTCCTTGAGTTTGACTAATTAGGAGAATGGTTGAATTTTCCCTGACAAGTATGCTATGAATCTTCTTAAAAAATTGACCTTTCCTAGTAAACTCTAAAGTTGTTTCTTATTCTTGGACGGAGAAGTTTCCATGATGGCTTTTGCTTTTTTCTTGTCCACCTCAACCCGTCTTTGGTGAACCAAGAATCCTAAGAAATTTCCCGCCTGAACCCCAAATGCACACTTCTTGGGATTCATTTTTAATTTGTGTTGTCTCATTTTCAGGAATGCTTGCCTTAGATCTTTTATGTGCTCTTCCTTATTTTGAGACTTCACCACTACATCATCAATGTATACTTCTAGGTTTTTACCTATCATTTCATGGAAGATAGCATTCATTGCCCATTGATATGTAGCTCCCGCATTCTTCAATACGAATGGAATGAAAACGTATTCAAATACCCCCAAGTGTCCAGGACACCTGAACGCGGTCTTATAGATGTCCTCCTCAGCTACCAAGATTTGGTTATATCCTACGCGGCCATCCATGAATGAAAAAAGTTGATTTTGAGAAGCGCTATCAATTAGCATGTCAGCCATTGGCATTGGATACTCATCCTTCATGGTGGCGTCATTCAGGTTGCGATAGTCTACGCATATCCTGACTTGTCCTGTTTTAATTTGATGACAGGTACTATGTTGGACACCCATTCTACATATTTGGCCGTTAAGATGAAATCGGCCTTGAGAAGTCTGTCAAGTTCTTCCTTGACTTTGAGTTCGGTTTCTACCGACATGCTTCTTCTTACTTGACACATAGGTTTATATCCATCCTTGATATGTAATCTATGTTCCACGAGCTGTCTGTCCAACCCTGGCATTTCCGTGTAGTGCCATGCAAAACAATCTTTAAACTCTCTTAAAAGTGCCACCATCTTTTCTCTCAGTGAATCTTCTAGCATTCCACTGATAAAGGTTGGTCGGGGATCTTCCTTGGAACCCAAGTTAACTTCTTCTAAAGGATCATGAGCTTCAGGGGGAGGTTTGTTCACCTTTTTTGACAAAAAACATATGACTTCAGGTGGGATTTCATCCTCTTCATCCATTTCCCCTTCATCTCGAATGAATTATGCCATATCAATGGCTGAATCCTTCAGCGTTAGGTCATGTTTTTCTACCCATTGGAGCTGGTCCATCTCTTCATTAAACAGAGAGGAACGTACCTTCAACTGTTCCTTTCATTGTATCAACAATCTCTTGTTTATAGACCTGACTGCTTCCATTTGGTCTATTTCCTTGTTGGGTGTGCTATTCATTTTGGAAGTCCCATTTCAAGTAGGGCCTATCCCACTCCTTATGAGGGATGAGCTCTTGTTCTAATAGCTTGTGGGTCGTCACCATGGTAGGGCGGCCATTCTCATCTTCTCCAGCTAACTTGACATTGCCTACCTTCGGGTCGTAAAAACTAGCTTCAGCAACTGTGGGACTGGCTATGGAAGGCCTTGAATCGGCCTGAATTATCTCCCGGAAGCCTCCTTCGTAGGCAGCTTCAGTAGGTTCCAAATAATGATTTGTTGGTGTAATGTAGAAGCAACACACATGCTCTTGTGTATCCAATCTCTTCCGAAAAGTACATTGTAACTAGTAGTACTGTCTACCATGAAAAATGCTAACATCATTTTCTTGGACCCAACCTCAATCTCTAGAGGTAAAAGTCCATGAGTTTTGGTGATTGTTCCACTAAAGTTGGACATTATGGCAGTTGTGGGCAAACAGTCCCGGAGGTTTTTGCCAAGCTTCTTTAAGATCCTTGAAGATAAAACGTTGATGGATGCTCCTCCATCAATCATCATTTTATCAATTGGGATCCCTTCCAGATGGGCTATGATGAAGATGGGCCGCTAGTGATCCGCCATTTCTTTAGTCGGATTCGAGAACATCATCCATCCTTTATGTGGGTTGGATTCCAAGATGATGCTTTAGTCATCCTCATGGTCTATCTCAATCAATGCTCGGGACGACTCGTGGGTAACGACATCCCCTTTCATGTAGTTCACTTGCTGGTAAACTACTGCCAGATGTTCTGGTAATACAATTTCCCAGTCAACTTTTTTCGAACAAGTCATCCATTTCCATGACTTCCGATAAGTCCTTCTCGAACTCTTTTAGCTCTTCTTCGGTCATTCCTTTACCGTAATCTTCTTGAATGACTTGTTTTGCCTTCCCTTTTGAGATCGGGATTTCTGCATCATCAAGTTGCTTGTTGGGTAACTCATCCTGCGCGAAGCTACCAAACACGATTCGCCTCCTTACCTTAGAAGAGGTTTCCGAGATGGAATTTGGTAAAGATATAGTTTTCAGCTCGTTGATCACTACTTCTTTCTTCTTCCAGTTCCTCTTGGGAGGACTCCTTGGTTCTTTCTTGGTCTCAGGAAGGGTTGCCCCCAAGCTCTTTTGGGCATGCATGTAAGCTCCATATTGTCTTTAGATTCTACGCTTCGCTATTCTACCCAATTTTTTGGTTGGCTTTCCATCTTTGCCGGCCACATACCACTTTCCCGAATTGTCTCCTTCTGGGGCATTGACTTCACAATATTCTATTTTAATAGGGTGGACCTCTTGTTTCTGGGACTTTTCTGGATGGTTTGCCCCCTAGCCTACTTACTAACAACCCATTCTTGTTTCCTCTTCATGTTTCCCAACCTCTGGAAAACAGATCTCCGAGGTGGTCTCACTTTTGGGCTGTGTGGTCCAAAACTAGTTTATGGGATCTTGAGGAAATTATCATCCTGATTATCCCTTGACTTCATGAGTTCCAAGTCTATTTTGGCACTTGGTGTTGGGATCTCTAGCACACACTCTACCCTGCACCTGCTACACATTTCCACTCCGGCGACAATTGTGGCTAGCATCCTTTCGGGTTGCTAGATTTCCTCATGAGGCTTTGGTTGATCTTCCTTGATTACCCTAGCTTCCTTCTCGGGTGGTAGCCATTGTAAATTGAGCATATTTACCGACACCATCGAGAAAGGGTTAGTGTCTACTCCTATTGGCGCTTTAGGAATTGGGGCTAGTGAGATGTGCCCCTAGTTAATCAAGTTTTGAATTGTGTTCGGTGCTAGTGAATTAGGGCTAGTGAGATGTGCCTTCTGACATGTTCGGTGCTTCAGAACCGACTTCTTCCCTTCTCCACGTTTCCACTTTCCAAGTGTGTGTCTTGGGCTGGGCCTTTGTGAGTTGGGCATTTAATTTCTTCTCAATCTTTCTTCAGCCCAAGTGGGATTTTTTCGGGTGTAAACATTCACCAAACGCATTGTTTTATACTATTTTAGCACAAGATTAGAGTTAATTGATATCTAAAATTGGCTTTCAAATATGGAAAATATTCATCTTATCAGTTGACTTTTAAGCTAGGTGGTCGTGTCAAGCAGTTTACACTATAAGATTTTTTCCTTATTACTGGTCTTGCTTCTGGAAAAGTTTCACAACACAAACGTATTGATGGAGAATGTAGATTGAAGAACGTGTACTTTAAAGACACAAAGACAATTTCAATTTTTTAACTTGAGGAGGCATTCAAGGCATGCCGTGTTAGGGAAGATAAACATAAATTTAACCTAGTTTATTTGGCTGACTTGGTGTTGCTGGGTAGGGAAAGATCCAATATTACTGAATTGTATTTTCTAAAACTTTTTGACAACCTGGAGGACTGGGACCAATATCCTTCGTGAAGGGTGTCGTTTGAAAAAACACTGACAGTAAATGGAACCAGTGGTGAAGCTGTTATCCAGGATGATTGGTGCCTGCCGGATCTTTCCATTCCAGAATCAATAATCTGGTAGATTGGCAAAACCTAGTCATGAAGCTGGTGGAAGCTGTGACAAACCTTGCAGAGCAGAATTCTAATTTGAAGAAAAAGGTGTCAAGTCTTGAGTCGAGCAAGGAAGTTGAAGAGCTCCGTGGCATGATACATTTGAGAAGGATGTGAAAGTACAACTGTTTGATTTTGACAAGAGGCTTACGGATATCTCTTCCAGGCAAGTTGAATTGTGAAATGAAGATGATTGTTATAAGGGCAACCGCTGACCAAAATCGCCTCAAAATGTTTCTGTGTTTTTAAGACAAATGGGTTAATTTTTCCGATCATGACAGCAAGGCAGAAAAAATAGACCGTCATAAGGAGTCTCAAAGCCCTATTCGTAGTAAAAAGGATAAAGCTATTGGGGATCTTGAGGTTGTTGAAAATCAGCAAGCTAGTGACTTCAGGGGATCAACCCATTATTAGTGAGAACTTGGAAGTTATTAGTGTTGTCCAAAAGGGTGTAAAAAATGTTTCAATACAATTGTATGATGCCATAGGTGGGCATGACAAATGACAATGTCAATAGTACGGTCTCGTCACAAATTTAAAGCATAGAATTAAGGAAGTGAACATGATATGATGTTCTTGAGGTCCCCACAGAGTTGAAAATGTGTAAGGAATTCTCGGTCTTATGCAAACGCTTAGTTTCTTTCTTGAAGGGATATGCGAAGAAGCTTGTAGCTAGGAATCACCAATGAAAAAGATGGTGTCATTGTTAGTGAGGTGAAGAACGACAACAATATATATATACAAGGGTCTACCAATGATTATACCTGATTCAGTGACCCCAAAGCGCACGAGTGCAAGGATGAAACAAAAAGATGCATTGTTGTTGTCCCCATTTACAGACCTGGAAGGAAAAGGCTGCGAGTGGGAGAACTTTAGGCAGAGAATTAAAAATATGATCCTTAATCTGCAATACCCCGAGAAGATGTGATGATAATGGTCAACTTTTTCAAACCTTGGACAACTACACCAATGTAAATGCTTCCATCACAGTCTTGGTTTTCATTACCGCTTATAATTTTTTAATTATTGAAATAACTCATCCGTTTACATGTTTTATTTTAAGGGGTCGACTAGATCTTGATTTGCTCCATGTTGATATATAATTTTTTTATGACCTTATGTACAACTCTTGTTGGACCACATATGAGGTTAGGAATTTACCTTAAATTTGTTTATTTCAACATGACTTCCAATACAAAAAATACCCTTACAAAAATATTGAATTTTGCATAACATGGATATGGCAATATATTTGTTTCGCAAACTGTCAATTTCTTAATCCCAAATTGTTTGGAAGGGATTGGATTACCACTGACTCCTTTTTTCAGGTATTTTAAATATGATTTGGATTTATTTATGCCCAATATTTTTCAATTCTAGCAATTACAATGTTTTTTTTTTATTGTGGTGAATGTGGTATGGTTTGTAGCAATATTTGGAGGGTTGTGTAAAGGAAACTCTTCTAACAGTAAGAACTAGTTATCGGAGACCCTAGACCCCAAATTTCTGTTCAGTTGAACAAAATATCTTTGGTCATTCACCATTAGATTATACTCTGCGATGGTTATCAGTGAGCAAAGTTGATGTGCCATATATGTTGGGTAGTGACCATTGGGTTCTTGTTGAGTTGGACCTCCTTAATTAATAGGAGCATAAGAAGTATTTTTCAAAGACTGATCAACTTGTGAAGACCCTCTGTTGATGCAGAAATCGTGTAAGTGGGAATTGGCCGTTGAGTTTCTACACACAGAAAATAAACACCTGAGGTTGAATCCCAAGATGGGGGGTTCAACCAAGAACGCTCAGATGATGAGGTTGAATCCCAAGATGGGGGGTTCAATCAAGAACGCTCAGATGATTAAGTCAGTTCAATCTAGAGAAAAAACTGAAAAGGCAATTATGAGGATAATTGTGATGTACCTGAATTGTGAGGAGAGGTCCTCTATTTATAGTGGAGACCTGGGGGTCTTTGGAGTTTTTGATTGGTTGAAAGGGATTGCAATCAATAATTCTTCCTAGTTAGGTAGTACTTAAGATGGAATTTTAATAATAAATAATGAAATTTACTTATTAATTTAATCCTAATTGAATAAGGATCACAAGTAGATGTCTTATTATAGTGATATATTTTCCTGTTAATTAATATATTCAGCTGTTAAATATATTTAATTAATACGCGGTAATTATATTCTAATAATGACTTCACTATGGGCAAAATTGTCATTATATAAATTATGGGCCGCGTGGCAGCTCCACAATTTTTGGACGAATTATGGTACCACAAATGGCCTCACACCCCTTAGGAATTCAGGGAAGTAATTTTTTGCGGTTCCGATAATCCAAGGCCTTTTGATGCTTCTATGTAAGAAGGCTTTTGATGCTTCTATGTAAGAAGGCTTTTGATGCTTCTTTGAAGAAGGCTTGGGTCATTCGCAGGGCAAAGTCTTTGATGCATCCGTGGAGGAAGGCTTGGGTTGATGATGGCTCATACAAGGTCACCTGTCGCGACTTAGGAAGCCGGCGGTAAGGTAGCCATGCCAAAGGCGAGAAGCGTTGGCGTGATTCCCGAAGGTGGCAAGGTTGTCGTCCCTTCAGGGTCGTGACCATTTCAGATATCGTTCCTCGTACTGATTTTGATAAAATTCAGGGAGGATTGGTAGCTCTTCAGGCTCGGTTGGCGGAAAGTAGCTTGAATCTCAAAACATTGTTAATTTGCAACACCGTGCATAGGAATATTTGGATTTAGCCCTTAAGTTGGTGTAAACTGTTATTTTTTTGCTTAGATGCAGCTTCTTTTTCAGCAAATGGTTGAGCCTTTGATTTTTGAATTGCCAACTTGTTTGTTGAATCTTTAGGGTTTAGGGTTTAGGGTTTAAAAAAAAGAATTCTTAACTTTTAAGGCAATTCTCAATTTTCGCAGCTTTCGGTAGATTTGACTTTTGTACAGTATTTTGGCTCTTCTGGGCTTAATTTAAGTCGGAATTGAGTCATTCTAGCTGGGCTGGAAAGCTGACTTCCATACCTTTCCAATTCCGTTGGCCTTTATCAAAAAGGTTGAGAATTGAAATTTTGACGATTTTTTGAAGTTAGGTCATGCGTTCAGATTCGCAGACTTGACCTTCCGTCCAATGATTGTCAATTAATCACTCGTCGATTGTCGGAATTAGTTGATTCTTGTGGGGTTAGAAAGTTAACATCCACATCTTTCCAATGCCATGCCCGTTTGGATGTTCTTTTGAAAATATCAAAAATGATTTTCAATGGATAGAAGCACTTTCTAAGTTAAAAACTTGTGTTTGGTAAATTTTAAGAAGTGCTTCGGATAAGAACCACAAGCACTTAAGGAGAAGTTTTGAGAAGCACTCTCAAAAACAGGGAAGCACATTTTTTCAAAAGTGATACTTCTCAAAAAACAGGGAAGCACCTTTTTCTTTTAATGAAACTTTTATTCGTCCAATATTATCCTTATATTTAATTAGTAATACCCTAAATGCCCAAATTCACCATATTTTATTTATTATTATTTAATTTATCAAAACTCTTATTTAGTTATTATTTATTTTAATTATTCAATTAGTAATACTCTTATTAAATTTTAATATATTTGTTAAGTCATTAACTTTATGTCATAATATAAACTCCCAAATATTTTTTTATATTACAAAATTGAGTTATAAGAACGATGAAATGAAATAATAATAATTTTATATTTCTAAAAGCACTTTTTTTTTTCACTACCAAGCACTCCAAAATTCTGGCTAGGAAGTTTGTCTCAACCTAGATATCCTTGGGAATTCTTCTAAGTGTTTGGACTTTAATTTTTGCTTCTTTGAAGAAGGCATGGGTACTTTGCAAGTGCAAATGTTTCAGTACTTCTTTTAGATGAAGGTTTTCAATGCTTCTAAAAAATAAGGTTTGATTGCTTCTATGGAAGAAGACTTTGATGCTTCAGTAGAGGAAGACTTGAATGCTTCGCAAGGCAAAGGCTTTGATGCTTCTGCAGAGGAAGGCTTGAATGCTTCGCAAGGCGAAGGCTTTGATGCTTCCGTAGGGGAAGGCTTGAATGCTCCGCAAAGCGAAGGCTTTGATGCTTCCATAGGGGAAGGATTATATGCTTCTATGGAAGAAAGATCTTATGCTTCCGTAGAGGAAGGCTTGACTGCTTCTATGGAAGAAGGCTTTGATGCTTCCGTAGAGGAAGGCTTGAATGCTTCACAGGGCGAAGGCTTTGATGCTTCCGTAAGGGAAGGCTTAACTGCTTCTATGGAAGAAGGCTCTGATGCTTCCGTAGAGGAAGGCTTGACTGCTTCTATGGAAGAAGGCTTTGATGCTTCCGTAGATAATGGCTTGAATGCTTCGCAGGGCAAAGACTTTGATGCTTCCGTAGTGGAAGGCTTGACTGCTTCGTAGGGCGAAGGCTTTGATGCTTCCCTAGGGGAAGGTTTGAATGCTTCGCAGGGCGAATGCTTAGCAGGGTGAATGCTTCGCAGGGCGAAGGCTTTGATGCTTCCGCAAGGGAAGGGTTGAATGCTTCGCAGGGCGAAGGCTTTGATGCTTCCGTAGAGTAAGGCTTGAGTGCTTTTCAGGGCGAAGGCTTTGATGCTTACGTAGAGGAAGACTTAATTGCTTCTATGGAAGAACGCTTGTGATGGTACGGTGGGCGAAGGCTTAATTGGTGTCTCAAGCTTATGCAAACCTATCAAAATAAAATTGCAAGTGAATAAATTTATTGAAGATTTAAATGAAAAATGCATAAAGCTTGAGATAAAAAATCAGCCCGAGGCCAATATCTTCAAGGCATGGTGCCAATTTTTGTGGTTACGGCATGACCTAGACTCACACGTAATACTTTCTTGAGTGGTGAGCGTTTGGTCAGTCATTATTTCATACATCTTCTAGATGCCATTTAATGCCCTTTTACTTGTCTTTTGAATGATTTTGTGTCATCAATAGGAGAAAATTATCAATCTTGTGAGCAATGTACATATTTGGAAATAGGGGTATAGTCTGAGAACAACGCAAAAAGAATGGCTCAATTCGGAGTTGTAACGAAGGAGATGGCCTAAGTTGAATATCGAGTCCTGAAGATGTCAATAACTGGCTCCTGGTGTCCCAAGACATGTCTAGGTGCCCCGCTAAGATCGTTGTCCAAGAACCGCAAAACATGTCAGAATCGAGTCCTTGAGGTGTCCCTGACATGTCTCAGATGCAGCCCAAAACGTGTCATCACCTAGACAGCAATGGAACCATGTGAGCCAACGACTAGATTTGATTTTCAAATGATGTTTCCAAGCTAATGAAATGATAAGGTGCGCTCATAACTGGCCAGGACATGTCCATGGCCTATTCTGCCCTAAATGACCTTCCCGGTGCCCTGAATCGAGCCAGATTGACCTATGGACGTGTCTAGCACATGGCATTCAGGCCAAAGTCCAGAATCAAGTTTTATACATCATATGTGAATGAGATAAATGATAGGGCACGTCTAGACATGTGTAGAACCTATAGGGTTCGTTGTGCCCTAAAAGGAGGCCCTAGAGGCACCAAATGAGGAACATTATGTTCAGACGTGTCCAGAAGGTGTCTTGTTGTTCAAGAGCATCCAATACATCGTCAGAACCTTCTAGAACTTGCTTTACCATACAAGACTGCTCTTTCTTGCATCACAAGTCATGCGGTCTCGCGGGCACGCAAAACTTTTCAAAGCCCTGTCCCTACCTTGTTTAGGAAACTGTTTTAGGGTTTCATAAAGGGTATTTTAGGCCTTTTCTTTCAGTTTTAATTCCTAGTTTTTAGGGGAAGCCCTAGGAGTATTTAAACAAAGTTTCAACGTGAAACTAGGCCTAACCCCCTAACCGCATAACTTAGTTTAGTTCAGTTTTTCTGTTTTTGAAGAGGAGGTTGAACGCAAGGAGGCTGGGAGCTGTTGCCTTGGACGTCTTCAACGCAGCACCATTCTTCCAAGAGTTTTTCTTCTTTCTCCTTTTATTATTCTGTACTTATGGATTCATTTATGTTTTTATTCAATAATATGCGTGAGTAGTTCTTTACAGAGTTTAGCTGATCATCTTCTTGTAATTTGTTGCATCAACGGTATATGGCTTTACATATATTTGTAATCTAAATTCATGACAACCTAGATTATAGGACATCTTCTAGGGGTAGTGTGATTGCTCATATTTCCTTTCGTACTTAATGCCTTCTTTTGTTTGATTGAATAGTTGTGGTAGTGAGCCGGAACAGCCTGCTACATAAGAATTAAGAAGGAAATAAAAAGTGAGGAGTGAACCTTGACCTGGCCTTTGCATGAGCATCATATTCAGTTAATTCACATTAATGGGATCTTGGAAATTGTGTTAGGGACTTAATTGGCTAGTAGTGGATAATTGGCATTAATTCGCTTTATTTAATTAATCAATTCAATTGTCATTACCATTGTTTTATTTGTTTCTTGCACTTTAAGTTTCTATTTTAATATCTTGTTTCAAACACATCAAAACATAACTTCAAAACATAACATCCTTTACTGCCTACCTGGTAGATGCGGTAAGGACCTTCGGTGAGGCACCGTTGGGCCATTGCTTGATTTCCCATTATCTCCCCAATTCCTCCTCCGGGATCGGGAATCGGATTTTTTGATAACAACTAGAGGAGCTAGCCTAAAATTCGTGCATCCATAGACATTCCAGGATGCCGTTGTAGGGTGAGTAGTCACCTACTACGTAGAACATCTGGGATGAGACGATGGGTGGCGAATGGACGTCAAGTTGGAGAGTTCCAACAGTCATACTGGTGGAGCCGTTGAAACCCTGCAACGGGATTGACTTCTTCGTAATGAAGTTTTTCAATCCCATTTTGCGCACTGTTTCCATGCAGAGGAGATTTGCAGCGCTTCCTTCGTCCACGTGAATTCGATCAACCTGCGCCTAGGCGATTTGGATCAAAATGACGAGTGCATCATCGTGAGGCTAGTCAAGGCCGACCTTATCTTTGAGGGAGAACCAGATGGAGACGTCATTGGCAATCCCGGAGGTGGATGCGGCATGGGAGACTTGGACCACGGCCAAGGAGGCTCGAATTTTCCACTTTTTCTCCTTGGAAGTGGTTCCCAGCAGCTTCGATTCGACGATGATCATGTTGATGCAAATCGTCTTAGAGGGTGACTCTTTAAGGCTCTTGTCCCCAACACGTTTTGCTATTTTTTCGATGATGTACTCAGTGCAGTGTCCCTCCTTTATGAAATTTTGGAGGTATTTCTTGAATATTTTTCAAGTGTTGATGGCATGAGCATATCAATCATGGTAGGAACACCACCTCGTCTTGTCAGCTTTTCTTGGTCCCCCTTGACGGGTGACGGCATTTTAAACCAAGGGTTGTCTTTGATCTCGTTGTAGATCTAACTGGTGGGCACCCTGAAGTGCGGGTTCGGCCTTCCGATCGAAGTGGCGTCAGAAGATTGATAAGCCTTTCACTTGTTGGATTTTTCGAACGGAGATTCGTGAGTGGCGTCATCCATGGGTGGCGTGAAGCTCTCAGTGGGCATTTTGTATGACAAGACCCTTCCCGAATTTCCCCTTGAAACCTGAGAAAAACCCTGCTCCCGTCTAACAACTTAAAGAAATTCCCAGAATACCCCTAAGTCCTTGCAATTAATTATGAGAATTCTACCACAAATCAGGCATAATCTCCCCTTAAGGACTGGTTAACCGTCTTCTACCTGTCAGACGAAGGATCAGATAACACTCCAAATTCCAACAACACTAATCATCCAAAGATGTAACCACAATTTTACAATCAGTCCAAAAGACTTATCAGAGCATTTAGGTAGGATAAGTAAATACATAAATAAATATCCTACTCGATAGTCTAGGTAAACGCGCAGCTGAAAATTTAATGCGTCCGCCTCTGGATATGCCCACGTGAACCCAACGGCCTAGAGGAGATTTAAAACACGAAAATTGTGAGTGGACAAAATAATCATTTAAAAATCATTTCCGAGGAAAACATAGCTTTTTCCCCCTCCTCGAGTAAAACCATGCATGCGTAACATAAAATCCCTTTTTATATAAATATAATATATTGATAATCCAAAAACCCACCGGAAAATCCATCTTTTGTTAAAACACTTGGTGGGACCCAGGAAAATCCGTATAATGAAAACATATCGTGGTCCACAACCCTGCTTTGAAAACCCTCCTCAAAGGAGTTTAAAATCACGTAAACCGACCTGGACACAAAATATATATCCAAACATATCCCACTGCTCCCCGAATAAAATCCCGAGCTGTAACTCAATACCCTTCCCATACCCGATAAACCTCGAGTTGTGCATAAACTTGTACTACGCGTAGATAGCCTCAATGACCTGGTGGAGAAATACCCTTCGAGAACAGCGTCGGAGATTACCAACTAATATTAAAAAACCCTACATTCAGACTCCCTAAACCCCGGGAGGTCTGTTCGCGTCACACTAAAAATACAGCCACTTCGGACGCCCAAAACTACCCTAAATGACGTCCGATTAACCCGAAACCTACGCCAACAGGTCCGAAACGTCGAAATCTTGTCGACACGCACCACCGTGACCCAAGGATCGGTCCCACACCCTTGCGGAAGGCCGGATCACGCGCCACGCATCGGCTACAGTGCCTCACGCGCCTGTTACATTGCCTCATACGTTGCTATAGTGTGTCACGCGCCTGACTCGAAGCAGACTCGACGCAGACTTGGCGCTTACTCACCGCTGACTCAGCTACCAGGTGGCACCACGTGGCTGCCAGGTGGCTCCCACATGGCTCCACGTGGCTGCTAGGGGGCATTCATGTGGCTCCACGTGGCATGCCACGTCAGCCCCCCTCTAACCGAACCAGTAACCGAAGTGTCACCGAAGAGTCGCTGGAGAAGACAACCGCTCTGCTGTACGCCGCCGTCCGTCGTCGCCGAAAATGCCATTGCTGGCCGACCTTGAAATTTTCCTAACTTTCTCAAATCTTAACCGTTTTTCTCAAATTTTTAGTCCAAATCCATCTACTCGAACCTAGGAACTCAAAAATGAAGTCTAAACACGAAACCTACAACTGTGTTGGCCAAACAATCGATCGAAATTTCTAATTTTCCCTTTCCTTGGTTCAGTGTCTCTCGTCGCTGCTTCCTACGACGTTCGGTACGTCCTTGATCACGGGAATGAGGAGAGTTCAATGAGTGGAACCAAAATGAACTATCTTGCCTCGAATTGAAGATCAAAATTTTGGGTTTTTTGCGTTCGGTCGCACGAGTTTTGGTGAGTCGCGAAGAGAGAGAGTGAAACAAGGGGGTTCTGATCTGCTTGGGGATAAAAATACCTACTAAGGCCAAATTAGCAAAATGCCCCAGAACATTCTAGACCCACAACTCTCTCACACGAATTTCGTTTCCTGCGTGCCGCCTGTCTACGAACTCGTGAGTTCGGGACCTACGCAACAGTACCCGATACACATCCAAAACTGTGTTGAAACAAAATTTGACTTTCAAGCCCCTTAAACAACCAAGGGTAATTTTATCATTTTGAAAATTAATTTATGAAAATTCACTAATTAAATTTCTGGGTCGTTACAATTCACCCCCCTTAAAGAAATTTCATCCTCAAAATTCATACCTGTCACTAGAACAAATGTGGATGCTGCGCCCGCATCAGTGCCTCGGTTTCCCACGTGGCCTCCTCCACGTTATGATTCCTCCACATAACTTTAACTAGAGGAATATTCTTTATGTGCAGTGCTTTTTCCTTCCAATCTAGAGGTTGCAATGGCTGCGCCTCAAAAGTCAAATCATCTCTCAGCTCAATTGGTTACGCCTCCAATACATAAGATGCATCGAATAGGTACTTCTGGAGCATGGATACATGGAAAACATCATGAACAATTGACAATTCCGGGGGTAAAGCAAGTTTGTAAGCCACTGACCCTATCCTCTCAATAATCTCATGAGGTCCAATGTAGCGAGTACTCAGTTTTCCTCGTCTACCAAAACGTACAACTCCTTTCCAGGGGGATAATTTCAAGAAAACTCAGTCTCCGACCTCAAGCTCAAGATCTCTGATCCTTCGGTCTGCATAGCTTTTCTGGCGGTCATGAGCTGCCTTCAACCTATCCCTGATGATTCTAATATTTTCCTCTATCATTTCCACTATCTCTGGTGTCAACAGTCTTCTCTCATCTCCCTCATTCCAGAATATCTGTGTCTTACACTGTCTCCCATACAGTGCCTCAAAAGGAGACATCCCAATACTAGACTGATAGTTTTTGTTGTATGCAAATACCATCAAGGCCAGGTTTGAATCCCATTTTCCTTTAAACTGCAGTACATAAGCTCTCATTATATCCTCCAAAATCTGAATTGTCCTCTCAGACTGACCGTCAGTCTGAGCATGAAAAGTTGTACTGAAATGCAATGCAGTTCCAAAGGCTTTCTGCAAACTCCGCCAAAACCTCAAGGTAAACCTAGGATCCCTGTCTAACACAATCAACTCTGGAGTCCCATGTAACCGAATGACCTCATCCATAAACAATTTGGCGTACTGGCCCATCCGGTAATCTTCTCGTACTAGCAAGAAATGTGCAGACTTCGTGAGTCTATCAACAATTACCCAGATTCCATCATGTCCTTTTTGAGTCCTAGGAAGTTTATAAACAAAATCCATAGTAATATGATACCACTTCCATTCCGGAATAGGTAATGGTTGTAGTGCCCCGTATCGTTTCTGCCTCTCTGCTTTTACTTGTTGACACGTCAGACATCTACTCACAAAATCCATTATTTCCCTTTTCATCTCAGTCCACCAATAGTGTTCCTTAAGAGTACGATACATCTTGGTACCGCCTGGATGCGTAGCATAGGCAAAACTATGAACTTCCTCAAGAATTTCTCTTTTCAACTCGAGATCATTAGGTACATACAACCGGCCATCCTTAACGACGGCCCCATCATCCCTAATCACATAATCCTACCTATTCTCAGCCTCCAACTTCATCCTAATAACACACAAAGTAGGATCCTGGAGCTGAGCTTCAATGATTCGATCAATCAAGATAGGTCTCACATGGAAACTAGCCAACAGAGCCCCCTGGCTATCCATGTCAAGTATAACTCCCGCCCTACGGAATTCTACCAGCAACGGTAGGTAAACAATATGCAAATGGACCAAGTAACCCATGGACTTCCTGCTCAAGGCATCTGCCACTACATTGGGTTTTCTTGGGTGATATTCTATGGTACAGTCATAATCCTTTATCAGCTCAAGCCACATTCTCTGTCTGAAATTCAGATCTTTCTGGGTGAAGAAGTATTCAAACTCTAATGGTTTGTAAAGATTCGACACGTTTCTCTATACAAATAGTGTCTCCAAATCTTCAGTGCATGCACCACTGCGATTAACTCTAAATCATGTGTGGGGTAGTTCAACTCATGAGGTTTAAGTTTCCTGGAAGCATATGATATCACCTTCCTATGCTGCAACAACACTCAGCCTATACCTCGTAATGATGCATCACTGTACACCTCAAATCCTCCGTTATCATTTGGAAGGGCTAACACTGGGGCAGAAGTCAACCTCCTCTTGAGCTCCTGAAAGCTTTGTTCACACCCATCATCCCAGTCAAACTTGACTCCTTCCTCGTCAACCAAGTTAACTGGGCAGCTATCGTAGAGAATCCTTCTACGAATCGTCGATAATATTCCGCTAAACCCATAAAATTTCTCACCTCTAAAATTGTTCTCGATTGCTCCCAATTTGCCACTACCTCAACTTTTTGGAGATCCACCCAAATACCCTCAGCAGAAATCACGTGACCTAAGAATCCCACACTGGTCAACCAAAACTGACATTTACTGAACTTGGCGAATAGTTGCTTTTTCCTCAGCATATTTAGCACCAACCTCAAGTGTTTCTCATGTGCCTTAGCACTCTTCGAATATACTAGGATATCATCGATGAACACAACCACAAACCGATCCAAATACTTTTGGAACACCCTGTTCATCAAATCCATAAATGCTCATGGTGCATTAGTTAACCTGAAGGGCATCACCAGGAACTCATAATGCCCATAGCGTGTCCTAAAAGCCGTTTTATGAATATCCCCTTTCCTGATCCTTAACTAATGGTACCCGGATCGAAGGTCAATTTTTAAGAAATACTTTGCCCCTTTTAATTGGTCAAAAAAATCATCAATTCGTGGCAAATGATACTTATTCCGCACTGTAACCCAGTTTAACTGCCGGTAGTCGATACATAACCTCAAACCACCATCTTTCTTCCTTACAAATAACACCAGCGCACTCCAAGGTGATACACTCGATTGGATAAATACCATATCCAACAAGTCTTGTAATTGAGTCTTCAATTCCCTCAATTCTGCCGGTGTCATTCTGTACGGTGCCTGTGATATAGGTTGGGTACCCAGAAGAAGCTATATGGTGAACTCAATCTCTCGGTGAGGTGGCAATCCCGGAGGATCCTCTGGAGATACATCGGGAAACTCATTCACAACAGGAATATCCTCTACTCTTACCGGAGTATCCCGAGAATCAATCACGTGAGCTAAATAGCCCTCACAACCTTTCCTCAATAATTTCTCAACCACTAAAGCCAATATCACTCCCGAGGGGAGCACCCTACAATCACCCTGAAACATAAGTTCCGGCAAGCTTGGACTCCAGAAAACCACCCTCTTGTTGAAACAATCAATGGAGGCATGGTGCATGGTTAACCAATCCATCCAAAGAATCACATCAAAATCATATATGTCCAAGGGGATTAAATCTGCCTCTAACTCATGACCTCCCACTACTACCGGGCAACTACGTATAACGAGGTTCGCCACTAACATATCTCCAGTAGGAGTGCTAATACCCATGTCCCAACCAATCGGGGGCAATTCTCTTTCAACAAAAAGTGTGAAACCTCGAGAAATAAAAGAATGTGTAGCCCCGGGATCTATCAAACTACGAGCTTCATGATTAAAAATAGATAATGTACCAATGACCACCTTTGGTGCCGCTCAAGCCTCTAGTTGGGTCATAGCAATACTCGGCCCTATGTATCAGAAGATCGACCACGATCCCCATGTCTCCCTTTGTCCCTGCTGGCCCTACTAGCCCTACTGGCCCCACTAGACTGGTCTGGCTTCCTACTGCAGTACCATATGTCTATGCTGCTCTTTGACTCGGTTCAGCAGCATCTCGGCCCAAGGAACTACTGCCCAGACGGAGATGTGGACAATCCCTCTTAAAATTATTTGTCTCCCTACAGAAGTAACAACTGGTGTCACCTATCCGTGCGGGTCTGCCGCTTTGCCTCCCGATCGACTACACTGAAGCCCCACTAGACTGAACGGATGTGTGTTGTCCCTGACTGGCTCCTCCATCGCCTGATCCGGAACTTGCACCCCCAGAAGATCCAGAACTGAAATTGCCTCTCTTAGATGGTCCTTTACTAGAGGCCCCAAAACTCTTGCGATCCCGACGTCACCTGGAACCACTAAACTAGTGTTGAGCTGGAAAACTAAACTCTACTCTGGCAGCAGCGTCTGACAAAGCCCTCAAAGAAGTATGAGCCACATCAGTTACTGCTACCTTAACCGCATTTCTCAGCCCATACTCAAATCTTCGGCAGTTATCCATCTCAATTGCCACCAGAGCCAGTACAAAGCGTGACAACTCAAGAAATTTCTGTTCATTCTTGTGCACCGTCATGTTCCCGTACTGTAGCTGCAAGAACTCAGCCTCTCTTGCATCACAGTATGAGCGAAGATAAAACTGCTCGAGGAAGCGCTCCCGGAAAGCTTCTGAAGCAAAGGTATGGACATCCCAGCCTGTTAACTGCAAGGCATACCACCAACGGTATGCATAGCCACCCAGAAGAAATGTGGCTAGTCGCACCCTATCCTCCGGAGGGCACCTCATAACAGCAAACACTCATTCCAAACGAGTAATCCACTCATCTGCATCATCTGGGCCTAACTCACCCATAAACACTGTCGCCACCAACCTCTAGGTTGGCTCAATGTCCGAAACATCAGATGTAGCCCTACCCTAAAGTACTGTAGTCAAAGCCCGAGCAAATTGATTCAGGGTCTGCCTCAAATCAAGCTCTACTACGGGTTCATGGGTATCCTCACTATTTCCAGACCGCTGATGGGGCTCGCGTCTCGAAGGTATTACGCTGAAAAAACCATAAATCATCAATACCACAATCAGTTGTACACTAGGTGTACGGTCTGCAGGAATTTAAACTTAGTGCTCTGATACCAAGTTGACAGGACCATTCCTGAATTTCCCCTCAAAACCCGAGAAAAACCCTCTTCCCGTCTGACAAATTAAAGAAATTCCCAGAATACCCCTAAGTCCTTGCAATTAATTATGAGAATTATGCCAAAAATCCAGTAGAATCTCCCCTTAAGAACTGGTTAACCGTCTTCCACCTGTCAAACGAAGGATCAGATAACACTCCAGATTCCAACAACACCAACCATCCAACGATGTAAACACAATTTTACAATCAGTCCAAAAGACTTATCAAAGCATCTAGGTAGGATAAGTAAATACAGAAATAAATATCCTACTCAATAGTTTAGGTAAACGCGCAGATGATAATTTAATGTCTCCGCCTCTGTATATGCCCACGTCAACTCAACGACATGGAGATGATTTAAAACAGGAAAATTGTGAGTGGACAAAATAATAATTTAAAAATCATTTTCGAGGAAAACATACATTTTTCCCCCTCCACTAGTAAAACCATGCAAGCATAACATAATATCTCATTTTATATAAATATAATATATAGATAATCCGAAAAATCAATTTTTTGTTAAAACACTTGGTGGGACCCACGAAAATCCGTATAATGAAAACCTACCGTGGTCCACAACCCTGCTTTGAAAACCCTCCTCAAAGGAGTTTAAAATCATGTATACTGACCTAGACAAAAAATATATATCAAAACATATCTTGCTGCTCCCTGAATAAAATCCCGAGCCGTAGCTATCTCCTCCACACACCCGATATACCTCGAGTTGTGCAGAAATCTGTACTGCGCGTAGATAGCCTCAACGACCTGGTGGAGAAATACTCTTCGACACCAGTATCGGAGAAACCTCAACGATCTGACGGAGAAATACCCTTCGACGTCAGTCGGAGAAAACCTTGACCCTTGGGGACAATAATCTAGTGAAAACCAAAATCCATATTTTGAAATCCTTGTTTCTTGGCCTAAGCCAAATTCATTGAAAAATCGGGTTTAAACTCAAAATCATGGAGTCGATTGAAATCCAAAATCAATCAAGTCAAACCATATTAAACTCGAAACCATAACGCTAGGCCATAGCCCAAAACGTCATTTCCAAATAATTATTGAAAGCCCGTGTCTAGTAATAATTTAATAATTTTTTAAATTCCAGAAATTGCCAAAAATAATACGTTACTAGAAATTATATCAAATATACCTTTATGCATGCATTATAATTTACAAAACCGAAGTCCACTCACCACACATTAAAATAAGCTCAATCCCGAGTCGTACGCCCCTCCGAAATTTCCAGAGCAATATCGCATGTCAAAAGTAACAGTCGGGACTACCAACTAATATTAAAAAACCCTACATTTAGACTCCCTAAACCCCGGGAGGTCCGCTCGCGTCACACTACAAATTCAGCCACTTCGGACGCCCAAGCGTACCCCTAAACGACATTCGATTAACCGAAACCTGCGCCAACAGGTCCGGAATGTCAAAACCTTGTATACACGTGACGCCGTGACCCATGGATCGGTCCCATATGATGCCACGCATAGGTGGAAGGCCGAACCATGCACCGCCACTTGCCGCCACGCGCCGTCTCACGTGCCTGACTAGGCGCTAACTCAACCGCCAGCTGGCACCACTTGGTGCCAAGTGGCCTCCACGTGGCATCCCCGTGGCTGCCAGGTGGCATCCACATGGTTGCCAGGTGGCATCCATGTGGTTGCCATGTGGCATGCCACGTCAGCCCCCCTCTAACCGAACCAGTCGCTGGAGTGTCACCGGAGAGTCGCTGGAGAAGACAACCGCTCCGCCGTGCGCCGCCGTCCGCCATCGCCGGAAAAAGACGTTGCCGGGCGACCTTGAAATTTTCCTAACCTTCTCAAATCTTAACCGTTTTTCACAAATATTTAGTCTAAATCCTTCTAATCGAACTCAGGAACTAAAAAATGAAGTCTAAACGTGAAACCCATACCTATGTTGGCCGAAAATCGATCGAAAGTTATGATTTTTCCTTTCCTCAGTTCGGTGTCTCCCGTGGCTGCTTCTTGCGATGGTCGGTACGTCCTTGATCGCGGGAAGAAGGACAGTCCGATGAGTGGAACCAAAACGGACAATCTTGCCTCGAATTGAAGTTCAAAATTTTTGGATTTTTGGGTTCGGTCGCACGGGTTTTGGTGAGTCGCGAAGAGAGAGAGTGCAACGAGGGGGATATGTTTTTCTTGGGGTTAAAAATATCTACCCAGGCCAAATTACCAAAATGGCCGTGAATATTCTAGACCCACAACTCTCTCACACGAACTCTGTTTCCTATGTGCCGCCGGTCTACGAACTCGTGAGTTCAAGACCTATGCAACGGTCCCCGAAACACAACCAAAAGTGTCTCGAAACAAAAATTGACTTTCAAGCCCCTTAAACAACCAATGGTAATTTCGTCCTTTTGGAAATTAATTTACAAAAATTCACTAATTAAATTTTCGGGTCGTTACATCGTCCTTCCTGGTGTCGTCCTCCCATGAAGCATGTCGGTTAGCCAGGGAGAGCATTTGTGTGAGGGTGCGAGTGTTGCCCGTCACAATGTCGGCATAAAGTTGGCTATCCAAGGGTAGCCCTTGTTTGAAGGCCATTGCAGCGACGAGGTCACTGTAACCTACGATGAGGGATTTTTGCTCGCAGAACCTTCAGACGTACTGGCGAAGAGACTCCTTGGATCTCTTTCTCACTAAGAATAGATGATCGAGTTTTACTTCGACGGTGCGAAGTTGTGAATACTCTTTCACAAATGCAAGTGCTAGTTCCTCGAAGGAAGCAATGGATCTCCATGGGAGATGGTTAAACCAAGTCATTGCTTGTCCTTGAAACGAAGCTTGGAACACTTTGCACATGAGTGCTTCGCTGTGTCGATGTGGCACCATGAAGCCGCAACAGTAGTCGTTGTGTTTTACAGGGTTCCCTTGAACTGTGTAAAGTTCGGAGTAGCGAATCGATGTGGAAACGGCTCATTCTCGATTCGCAGGGTGAATGTAGAAGTCGGAGAAGTTCGGAGTTGGTGACGTAGATCCTCCTCCTAGTTTCCGTTGCGTTGGACCCCCCGAAGTCGTTGGTCCAACATTCTCCTTACGTCGTCAGCGTAAAGTTGATCTCGATGAGGGGGAGGAGCTTGACGGCCATGGTGGCGCCGACTCCCCTTCGTCGTGGAGTCCAAAGCGAAGTGTGACAGCATGTATGACAAGACCCTTCCCGAATTTCCCCTCGAAACCCGGGAAAAACCCTACTCCCGTCTAACAACTTAATAAAATTCCAAAATACCCTTAAGCCCTTGCAAATAATTATGAGAATTCTGCCAAAAATCCAGCAGAATCTCCCTTTAAGGACTGGTTAACTGTCTTCCACCTATCAAACGAAGGATCAGATAACACTCCAAATGCCAACAACATCAGCAGCCAACAATATAAGCACAATTTTACACTCAGTTGAAAAGACTTATCAGAGCATCTAGGTAGGATAAGTAAATACATAAATAAATAAACTACTCGGTAGTCTAGGTAAATGCGCAGCTGAACATGTAATGTCTCCGCCTCTAGATATGCTCACGTCAACTCAACAACCTGGAGGGGATTTAAAACACGAAAAATGTGAGTGGACAAAAATAATCTTTTAAAACCAATTTCCAAGGAAAACATACCTTTCCCCCTCCACGAATAAAACAATGCATGCATGAAATTCCCCTTCAACAAATCCATAAGGATAAACCGAAAACTTACCGAAAAATCTATTTTGACTTAAAACACCCAATGGGACCCACGAAAATTCAAATAATGAAAACATCTCGCGGTCCATAACCCTGCTTTGAAAACCCTCCTCAAAGGAGTTTAAAAATCATGAAACCAACCTGGACACAAAATATATCAAAACTTATCCCACTGCTCCCGAATAAAATCTCGAGCCGTAGCTCAAAACCCTCCACACACCCGATATACCTCGAGTTGTGCAGAACCATGTACTATGCATAGACAGCCTCAACGACCCAATGGAGAAAATACCCCTCGACACCAGCATCGGAGAACCCTCAACAATCTGACAGAGAAAAACCCCCCGATGCTAGTCGGAGAAAACCTTGATCCTCAGGGACAGTAAATCAGTGAAAACCAAAATCCATGTTTTGAAATCCTTTTTTCCTGGCCTAAACCAAATTCATTGAAAAATCGGGTCTATACCCAAATCCAAGAAATCACACATCCGGGATTACACCCAAAACCATGGACTCAAAATCTATCAAGTCAAAATCATTTAATAACAGAGTCCATAAAACCAGGCCACAGCCCAAAACATTGTTTCCACTGTAATATTGAAAATCTGTGTCCAGTAATAATTTATTAGCAGAATTTAATTCCAGAAATGTACCAAAAGCAATACATAACAATATTTAATTGAAATATATCTTTATGCATGCATTATAATTTATAAACCAAAGTCCACTCATCGATAGCTCAATCCCAAGTCGTACGCTCCTCTGAAGTTCCCGGAGCAGTATCGCCTGTCAAAAGTAACAATCGGGATTACTAACGATAATTAAACACCCTACATTTAAACTCCCTAAACCCCGGGAAGTCCGTTCGCGTTACACTAAAAATGCAGCCACTTCGGACGCCCAAAACTACCCCTAAACGACATCTGATTAATCTGAAACCTACGCCAAAAGGTCCGAAACGTCGAAACCTTGTCGACACGTGTCACCGTGACCCAAGAACCGGTCCCACACGCCGCCACGCGCCGACAGAAGATCGGGGGCTCGAAGAACGAAGAACGAAAAAACAATAAACTGATGAAACAATGAGAACTTTTTAGATTAAAGAGCATACTTTGAGAATTTCTCAACTCGGCTCTCAATGAAAGCACCAGCTGTTGATGCAGAAATCGTCCAGGTAGGAATTGATCGATGAGTTTCTACACACACAGAAAACACCTGAGGTTAAGGTTGAATCCCGAGATGGGGTGGGGGGTGGTGGGTGGTTCAACCAAGAACCCTTCGATGCTTAAGTCAGCTCAATCTAGAGAATAAATTGAAACGCGAATTATGAGAATAATTGTGAGGTACCTAAATTATGAGGAGATGCCCTCTATTTATAGTGGAAACTCGGGGGTATTCGGAACTTCTGATTGATTGAAGGAGTTTGCAATCAAAAAGTATTCCTGGTTAGGTAATACGTAGGGTTGGCTTTTAATAATAAATAATTCGCTAGGATGTTATTTATTAGGAGTAGGAAAATGAGTTCTAATTAATTAAGTAATCCTTTAAGGAAAGAAAGTTTACTAATTAATTGAATCCTAATTGAATAAAGATTTCAAGGAGATGTCTTTTATTATGGTAATATAATTCATATTAATTAATATATTCAGCTGGTAAATTTATTTAATTAATGCGCAATAATTATATCCCGATAATGATTCTACCAAAGACAACATTGTCATTATATAAATTATGATCTACGTGAAAGTTTCACAATTTTTGGACGAATTATAGTCACACGCGTATTCATGCTTATTCTGAGCATGTAATTTGTAAATTAAACCTTCTATTTGTTGAAACTGCTGGAATTATGATCCGTTGTCAAAGGTTTGTCAACTTTAAGTGGTTGGGTGAAATAGTCATGCCTCATTTTCTCTTTTGTCAACTACAATTTTATAAAGTTTTTTATTTCTATATGGGAGGGCTTTTTTTTTAACTGTTATTGGCAAGGGCATGTGAAATGTGGGATATATATTAATATTGGACATGAACTATGATATTTATCTATTATTTTCGGATGTGTTCATGCGTGTTTCTAGTAGATGTGTTGATTTAATGAAATTTGTCATTGTTGTTAAATTTTTTTGAGAGGGAACTTCCAGATTTCATTAATAATAATCTGAGAAATAGAACAGGATGCAAGATGTGACCTCGTTAAAATTTTGATGGGGATTTCAACCCAACTAGAAAAAAATAGTGCTACGCACCAAAAAAACACAACCAAAACAAGAAAGCAACAAAAATATGAAAAACAAGCATAAAGAGAAGGCAAAACAAAACGACACCCATAGCACTAGACCAAATCAACCCACAACGCGTCATGAAGCCAGGGGGCTCTTCCTCCATCCACACCGTCATTTCCATGAGATTGAGCGCATGACAGGCAAGACGGTGTGCCACTTGGTTGCTTTGCCTCGGATGAAATTGGCAAGAAGCACGAGTAAAACCTCCCGCTAGACGGCGGATATCATTAATCAATAAACCATCCTCACCAAAACTAAAGACGCGTCGTTCACGGCGTGGACAGTAGAAAGACAGTCAGATTCCACCACAACGTTGTAGAAACCACCATCCAAAGCTAGCTGAAGGGCCATTCTGATTGCAGAAAGTTCAGTGAGATAAGGAAGACGGGTACCCACCATAGGAACAGAAGCCGCAAGCATCGTTTCCCCAGTAGAGTCTGTAATAACAACACCTAGGCCCCTGCGAGGCAAATAAGATCAAGTGGCGCCATCCACATTCACTTTATAAGCATTCCCAGGAGGAGTTTCCCATATAATCCGAAAGTGAGACTTGGGCAAGGTACCATTAGGGACTCCATGAACCCTCTTAAACTCATAAGCTAGCTCCAACCAAACTGGCAAAGAAGTGGCTACTGTATTGGTGGAATTTTGGAACAATTGCAGGTTGTGATGGGACCACAAACCCCAAAGCAAATAAGCACTTGTACTTAGTTCATCCTTCGAAAGCACCTCCGTCAAATAACTCCACAAAGAATAAGATCACTCACATAGAGGTGTGCCGGAAGTAGCCGGGGAGATTGCAACCATAAAGAATAAGGAAGTGGGATCCACTTATCACCATACACATGGATAATGCTTCCGTTACCAACCCTCCACTGAAGCCTTTGTACTAATAGATCCCGTCCCCACAAGAGCGACCTCCAAGTAAAAGAGGGCCGGGAACCAAGTTCAACATCCACAATATCGCAATGGGGATAGTAACGAGTTTTGAGTAATCTAGACACAAGAGCCTCAGGTTTATTACCAATTTGCCACACCTGTTTAGCCAACATGGCTTGGTTAAAATCCTCAATATGACAAAAGCCCAACCCTCCAAACTTCTTTGACAAGCACAGAGCACTCCACTTCTTCCAATGTATGTCGTTGCCCCCCTTTTGTTTTCCCTACCAAAATTTCGCGAGGATGCCATGGATCTCATTGACAGTGGCCTTGGGCATCTGGAAACAACTCATAGAATAGGTAGGAACCGACTGAGCAACTGCTTTAATCATAATTCCCTTCCCTACTGCTGATAAAAACTGCTCTTTCCAACCTTCTATTTTTTGCTTTAATTTTTGGATTACTGATTCAAAAAGTGATCGCTTCCCTCGCCCCACCATCGTGGGTATACCAAGATACTTGGCATGAAAAGTGACCATCGGAACTTGCAAGACCCCTGAGATCGCATTCTTTTGGTCCGTGGAGGAATTAGGACTGAAAGATAGTGCGGATTTGTCACGGTTAATTTGTTGACCCGCCACTTCCCCATAGATAGAAAATATATCTTGCAAGGTCTCCTTTGCTTCCACAGTTGCATCTGCAAAGAGAAGGGAATCATTTGCAAAAAATAAGTGAGAAATGTGAGGGGTTGAGGGAGCTACACAAAGTCCCAGAAGTGAACCCTATTGAACTGCTTGGTTGAGTAGTGAGGTAAAGCCTTCTGCACACAAGAGGAAAAGATAAGGTGACAGAGGGCATCCATGTCGAAGCCCCCGTTGAGGAATAATGTGACCCAAGGCAGCCCTTTCCATAGCACAGAGAAAGAGACGGTGGTACGTAAGACAATCCATAATCTTATGCACCCAAGCCGTATTGAACCCCATTTTTAACATTAAAGCTTCCATAAAACACCATTCCACCCGATCATATGCCTTGGCCATATCAAGCTTCAGGGCCATTTTGGGAACGCCATAGCGCTTTTGATCCTTCATGAAGTGGATACATTCGAAAGAAATGAGGTCATTATCAATTATGTAACGACCTGGAACAAAAGCACTTTGACTTTCTGAAATTACCTACGGAAGAATACCCTTTAGTCTATTTGCCATTGTTTTTGCCACCAATTTGTAAATGACCGTTCATAAACTAATAGGCCTGAATTGACTAACAATTGTAGGAGAAGTTACCTTCGGAATAAGTGCAATAAGTATATGATTAAAATCTTTCACACTCCTCTGCCCATTTAGGATTTGCAGACAAGTTTCACTGACCTCATCCCCTACAATATGCCAATAACGTTTGTAGAATAAAGCTGGGAGCCCAACACAACCCGGCGCATTGGTAGGGTACATTTGTTTCAAGGCACACTCCAACTCTTCTATGTTGAACGGTTGAGATAAAACCTGATTAATATCAAAAGAAACACAGGGAGTTATAGTATTCAATATTCTACTCATACCTTGTCCTCCAGTTCGTGTGAATAGGGTAGAAAAGTAGTTGCAGAACATCATCCCGATGGTACCAGAGTCAGTCTGCCAGACAAGATTGTCGTCGAAAAGACCTCTAATTTTGTTGTTTCGGCCCCGGGATTTTGCCTGTTCTTGAAAATAGCGGGTATTACGATCCCCCTCCTTAAGCCATTCCACCCGTGATCTCTGCTTCCATTTTACTTCCTCAGTTTGAAGCATAGAGTCAATATGTTTCTCTAATTCTGCTTTCCGCTTAATACCATGAGGAGACTTGTTGCCTTGGAGATTGTCAAGCTCCCTATGAGCTGATGCTAGCTTCTTAGATAACAAACCACAGTGTTGACGACTCCACTGGGAAAGAAAAGTTGTACAGCGGGTTATGCACTCCGGGGTAGAACTACCGCCACCTGCTCTACCCCAAACCGACTGAATAAGCTCCTCACATTTCCCGTCTCTCACCCAGGCCTCTTCAAACAAAAACCGATGTTGCCTCTGATCTCGAGGCTTTGCACTTACATTGGATAAATCAAGTTTAATATGGAGATGGTCAGAGCCGGTGGTTGCAAGGTGATGAGTGACCAGATGAGGGAAAGAGTTGAGCAGATTTTCATAGCCAAGAAACAGATCCAATCTGACCTCTGTCTCAGTAGAACCATTCCGCTTCCCTACCCATGTAAATAGATACCCCAAAAAAGGAATAGAAATGAGACCACACTCCCGCAAAGTATCCTGAAACTGAAACATCTGATTATTTGGCCTCTCTCGGCTGCCCAGATGCTTTTCTAAACTTAAAACTTCGTTGAAATCCCCCATGACAACCCATGGATGCTGCCCTACTTGAGACAAACGTCGAAGTAGGGTCAATGAGTGTTGTCTAAGGTGGGTGCTAGGTTACCATAGAAGCCGGTGATATGAAGTGTCGTTCCATCCGAGTTGGTAGAAAAAACATCAATGTGACTCGGAGAAGAGGTGAGAAATTGCATGGACACCGCTGCCTTACACATCATAAGCAATCCCCCACTCATGCCAATCCGCTTGACCAAAAAACATTGGTGAAAACGTAATTTCCTGCAAACTGCTTCCATTTGATTATCTGTCATTCTAGTCTCTGCCAAAAAAACAACAGCTGGGTGGTGTAGTCTCAAAAGATTCTTGAGAGCTCGAAAGGTACGGGGATTGCCAAGACTCCGCACATTCCAACTTAGGAGAATCAATCTGATAAGTGAGTCCCCAACACTGGACTCGCCTATGGACTTGACATCCTAGGTGATAGCTCATTCCTGTTGGCTTTACCCTTTTTGATTGGCTTAGCATTCAAGACCCCTACTCCCTCATTTAATTCTTTCCTTTTGTCACCCACAGAACACTTTTGTCAGTGGTAACTTTTCCCACCACTTCTTTGTGGGCCTGTCTCTTCCATCTCCCACCCCTGGTAACTCGGATATTTGAGGTTTCCATGATCAAACTGCTAGCCTCATGAGGGCCCATTGGATTTGAAGGTACCATCTTCTTACCTTTTTGTAATAAAACCATCTCATCCACCTCGTTGGCTTGTCCTGGATACTATGAAGATACTCCACCCAAAGACTCAGAAGAATTCGTTGCAATTTCGTTCACAAGAACCATAGGCAACGGTGTACTCATCCCAACAGTTTCGGAAGCAACCCCTGCCTCAATATTCTCTTTCATACTAATACTATCCAAATTGACCACATCTCCCATGGTCTTCTGATTTGTGATGTCGCTTGGACTATGTTCAGGCTGAACAATCACCTGGTCCCTGGGCACTCCAGCCCCTCCTTGATTTGTCCTCTTTATAGAGAGTGGTGTCGAGTCCCACACCTCAAATAGATGGCGTGGACAACACGTCACAAACCCCGGACACTGCAATGTTAATACCGCCCGTCCTCCTTGTCTCCGCCGAGATTCCTACCTCCCCCTCCGTATTGGTAGTTTCCTCACGGGTCTTCCAATTTGGCCCCCTAGCCCCCTCATTGTTCGTGTGCCAAGGACGATACCTTCAAGGGCTGGTAGATCGATTTTTTTGGTAGTCGTACGCCACCCTAAGGAAAGCCCCGTAAGGATTGTCTCTCATTAGCTTGGTTACCTCATTAACATAGCTACATGTAGTCATGATATGTCCAATTCTCCCACAATTATTACAAAAATCTGGGAGACGTTCATAGCGAAAGTCCACCCACTCTTGTTTCCCCGATGGCAAGACTAGTTTAGTCCCCCTCATCAAAGGCTTGGTGATATCAAATCAAACCCTAATCCTTAAGAATCTTCCAACACACTCTCCCCCCACTCCTCTGGACACTTCCACACAGGTACCAAAATTGTTTCCAATCTGCTCACCTGTCTTTGAAGGAGCACATTGTGGACTTGAACCCAAAACTCTGCAAACTTCAAATCCATCGTAGAAGGAGTGGCCTCCACATCGGGTTCCTCCAAAAGGACAAGGGCTTTGTCAAAATTACAAGGTCCTCCCCGCAAGACCCACTTTTGGTCCTGATTAGAAACAAAACTGAACAAAAACAGATTGTCACCTAGGTCTTTTATCGTAAGCTCCCTAGCTGTATTCCAAATTTTGTGCATAGTTTGTTTGAAAGCTTCACGATTAAAGGAATCGTTGGTAAGAACTTTGCCTACCAAAGAAAGTTTGAGATTGATCTCAACATCATCCCCATCACAGCTTCCTAGTGGAATTGCATCAATCTCGTCTTCAGTTAGAGCTAAAACTTTGTTGAAAGCAGTGGTGACTTCCTCCATTAGAAGAAAGGCTCACACCTAGGCAGCTAGGGTGAGAGAAAAAAGTTTGTGGTCGTTGTTGTTATATAGTGCTCTATTTGAAACATTATGATTAATAGGTTGCAAATTTCTGTTTCGTGTCTTCTTGGGTTATGCACAAACATTTGATTTTCCTATATATATCCTCGGCCACGTTCTCCATATGACCGTCTCAATGTTGAGCACTACTAGCCAGCCTAAAAGATTTACAATTGATCACATAAATTTGGTCTTAAATAAGAACAACGGTGGGCAAGGAAACAATCATAATTAATGCTTAATAATGCATTCTTGAACCTACATTACAAGGAGGGTAGAGATCCCAAGAGTAAACCTCCATATCGATACCAAACCCCCATTATTAATTTTAAAACAACACACAAAAAATGTAGAACCTTGAAAGTAGGCCACAGCTGTAACGACTCGGACCAGAAATTAAACTATTTTGAGGATTTGGACAATTTTACCCTCAGTTTTGGACGGGTTCGGGAGTCACTTTTTGACTGGCAAGACTTTTGGGAATTTTTCTAGGGTCGTTGCGTAGGTCTCGAACTCACGAGTTCGTAGACAGGCGGCACGCGGAAAACGGAGACCCGGTGAGTTCGTTACGGGTCTAGAAGCTTCAGGGGCAGTTTGGTAATTTTGGAGAAGTTGGAACTATATAGTAGATATTTTCTCTCTCCTCGGCAGATTGGTCAATATGGTCTCTCTCTCTCCTACCCGAAAACCCCCCGTGTGAACACAAAGCTTGATTTTCATCGGACGAATTTCGATCCGAGTTGAGTGAAACCAAGGTCGGGAGGATCATCCCCGGGACCCCACGAGCATTTTGGGGTAGATATTGGAGCGGGAGCACCGCCGTAGGCGACGGACGGAGGAGGAAGGTGAACCGAAACTTCTCGGCCGTTTTCCGGCCAAACCAGGTACGATCTCGGAACTTTGACCTCATATTTGGATTCCTGGTGAAACGTAGATAAATTTCCATGTGTAGATCGTGAAAAACGATTAAGAAATGAAGAAGTTAGAAAACCTTGAAGTTTCGGCCGGAAATGGGGGATTCTGGCGAACCAGACGGCGGCGGAGGTGGCGGTCCGGTCAACTTCTCCGGCCAGCCTCCGACGACGGTGACGGCAGTCCGGTCGTCTTCTCCGGCGAGTCACCGGTGACCAGTCGGGTCGAGTGAACCAGTCGGGTTGAGTGAACCGGTCGGGTCGAGTTGGACCGGGTCAGGTTGAGCCGGACCGGGTTGGACCGGTCCAGGCGCGTGAACACTGTAGTAGCGCGTGACCGGCGCGTGAGCGCGCGTGGGCGCGTGTGCCGACCTTCCGGCGGCGCGTGGGGTCGAGACTGAGGTCACGGCGGCGCGTGGTAAGTAGTTTTCGACGTTCCGAGTCTGTTGGTACAGGTTTGAGGTTGATCAGACGTCGTTGAGAGGTGGTTTTGGGCAATCCCAGCGGTAATAGTTGACCGTATTAGCGGGTTTTGAGTTCGGGAAGTCAAGGTAGTTGGGACATTATTGTGCATGTGTTGCTTGGGCTAGAGCGTCCTTGAATTAAGGGTTGGTTGATGTATATGAGTGGACTGTTGTTTATAACCTGAAATACATGCATTCAAATATCCTTGTTTAAATACTGTTATGTATTGTGGCATTGAATTTCTGTATTTTGAGAAATGATTATTGTATACATGTTTTCCACTATTACTGTGAAAGTGTGATTTGAGAAACATCATGGTTTTAGACTCGATTTTGATATCGTTTTGACGAGGAAATTATAGAGTCAATGATTTGGGTATTTGACCCTGTTACATGAGTTTATCGGATTTGGTCAAATTGAGGGAGGCTAGGACTCGGGACGAGGATCCGTTATTAACGGTGAACTCGGTGAACCTCCAATATAATGATATGATATGATACGATGGTCGAGGATACTTACCGACTGATATGATACTGATATGATACTAATATGATATGATATGATGGTCGAGGATACTTACCGACTAATATGATATGATACGATGGTCGAGGATACTTACCGACTGATATGATACTGATATGATACTAATATGATATGATATGATGGTCGAGGATACTTACCGACTAATATGATATGATATGATGGTCGAGGATACTTACCGACTGATATGATATGATACGATGGTCGAGGATACTTACCGACTGATATGATACTGATATGACACTGATATGATATGATATGATGGTCGAGGATACTTACCGACTGATATGATACTGATATGATATGATAGTCGAGAGATGCCGACTGATATGATATGATAGTCGAGAGATACCGACTTGTCAGGACCCGTCCCGAATTTCCCCTCAAAATTCGGGAAGAACCCTGATCCCGTCTGACAACCTAAGAAAATGTTCCCAAAATACCCTTCAATCCATACAATTTATAATAACAAAGATAAATACTTCCTCTTGTCAGACAAGGGACTTAAGCACTCAATAATTCCCGTAATTTACGACCAAACAAATACAACATAATATCAGAGCGTCTAAGTAGGATTAAGAGTAAAATTTAAATATCCTACTCAATTATACAACACAGCGCAGTCGAAATCCTAATGCCTCAGCCTCGAGATCAATGTTCGCGTCAACTCTACTCAACTGCCTGAAGGGGGATTTAAACACAAAAGTTGTGAGTGGACAAAAATAATCATTTATAAATTCCTTTTCGAAGAATTACCTTTCTTCCCCTCCATTTATAAAATCATGCATGCATAACATAAAACAATTTATCGTATAAAAGCATCATATGTAAATCATCCAAAATTCACATTTATCTTTAAAACCATTTACTTGGACCCACATAAAATCTGTATAATAACAATATCTCGTAATTCACAATTTGGTTTGAAAACTCTCTTCAAAGGAGTTTAAAATCATTTAAATCAATCTGGACACAAAATATCTCAAATTCAAATCATTTCGTTCCAACTGACACAAATATCTCAAATTCAAATCATTTCGTTCCAACTGCCACAAATATCTCAAATTCAAATCATTTGATTCAATCTCACAAATATCTCAAATTCAAATCATTTGGTTCAAACTCACGAATATCTCAATTTCAAATCATTTGGTTCCATTTGGCAAATATCTCAAAATCAAGAATTCACTGTTCCCGACATATTCATAACACATCAGGGTATCCCTTGAGATGTGTTCAAATCTGTACAACTCTGTGTACCATATGTACTGTCTGTAATATCTGTACTATGCATAGACAGTTTCGCGACCCGGCGGAGACATACTCCTCAACACCTAAGGTCCGAACCCTCAACAACTGGTAGAGTCATACTCCTCAACACCAGTCATAGCAACAACAATAATCGGGACGGGAATCAGTGAATCAAATCCATACTTCGAAATCTTGTTTCGCGGCCTAAGCCAAATTCTTTAAAATATCATTTTATGGCCAAAATCGGTAAAATCACAATTATGAGTCAAAACCCAAATCACATACTCAAATAGTCACCACGTCAAAACGATATCAAAATCGAGTACAAAATCAGGCCATTTCTCAAAACATACTTTCACAGAAATATTGTAAAATATGTGTCCAGTATCATTTCTAAAATCCAGAAATTCATTTCACTCATACTCAACAGTATTTAAAGCAAAGATACATTTATGCATGCATTACAGTTTATAAATCAAAGTCCACTCACAAACCTGTTCAAGCACGCTCAATCCCGAACTGTACGCTCCCCTGAGGTTCCTGGAGCAGTATCGCCTGTGCTAGCCGGAAAATCGATCGAAAGGTCTGAAACTTCCTTTCCTCGGTTCAGCTTCCTCCGTGGTCCTCTCCTTCGATGGTTGGTACGGTTGTGATCACGGGAAGGAGTAGAACACGATTAGTGGATCAAAACTGGAAGATGAGGCCTTGAAATCAAAGTTGACTTTTGTGGGTGTTTGGGTGAATTTCGCACGGTTCGGGTGTGGGTTGTGTATGTTTGTCACAGAGGATGAGTGAGATGATAAAGATGAAATGAAGATGATATGGATCAGATAAGTCTGATTTGGGGGGGTTAAAATATCTTCTCCCAAAACCAAATTACCAAAATGCCCTTGCACATTTAGACCCATAACTCTCGTCTACGAACTCCGTTTTCCGCGTGCCGCCTGTCTACGAACTCGTGAGTTCGAGACCTACGCAACGGTACCCAAAACACCACCGAAAAGGTTTCGAAACAAAACTTGATTTCCATGCCCTTTACCAACCAAGGGTAAAATCGTCATTTTACATAAATAATTTAATTAAATCCAATAATTGAAATTCCGGGTTGTTACAATCTACCCCCCTTAAGAAATTTCGTCCCCGAAATTCAACTATATCCTTGGAACAAATAAGGATACTGCGTCCGCATTAGTTCCTCGGTTTCCCACGTGGCTTCCTCCACGTTATGATTCCTCCACAACACTTTAACTAGAGGAATACTCTTTCTGCGCAGTACCTTCTCTTTCCAATCCAAAATTTGCACCGGTTGCTCCTCAAAGGTCAAATCATCTTTCAGCTCAAGTGGTTGTTCTCCCAATACGTGAGACTCATCAAACAGATATTTCCAGAGTAAAGATACATGGAAAACATTATGAACTCTGGATAGTTCCGATGGTAAAGCAAGACGATATGCCACTGGTCCTATCCTCTCCAGAATTTCATATGGACCAATGTAGCGAGGACTCAGTTTTCCTCGTCTACCAAAACGTACAACTCCCTTCCAAGGAGATAGTTTCAAGAACACCCAGTCACCAACCTCAAACTCAAGGTCTCTAATTCTGCGGTCTGCATAGCTCTTCTGGCGATCCTGAGCTGTCTTCAACCTTTCTCTGATGATTCTTATTTTTTCCTCAGTCGTATCAACCAACTCTGATGTTAACAGTTTCCTTTCACCCACTTCGTTCCAGCATAATGGTGTCCTGCACTGCCTCCCATACAGTGCCTCGAAAGGAGACATCCCAATACTCGACTGATAACTATTATTATAAGCAAATTCCATCAGAGCCAGATGTGAATCCCAGTTTCCTTTAAACTGTAGTACACAAGCTCTCATCATATCCTCCAAAATCTGGATTGTCCTCTCAGACTGACCATCCGTCTGAGGATGAAAAGCTGTACTAAAATGCAATGTAGTGCCAAAAGCCTTCTGCAAACTCCGCCAAAACCTGGAGGTAAATCTAGGATCCCTGTCCGAAACAATCGACTCTGGAGTCCCATGTAGCCGTATGATCTCATCAATGAACAATTTGGCATACTGACTCATCCAAAAATCTTCCCGCATTGGCAAGAAATGTGCAGACTTCGTGAGTCTATCAACAATTACTCATATCCCATCATGTCCCTTCTGTGTCCTTGGAAGTTTATACACAAAATCCATCGTAATGTGATCCCACTTCCATTCCGGAATAGGTAATGGTTGAAGTGCCCCATATGGTTTCTGCCTCTCTGCTTTCACTTGCTGGCACGTCAGGCATCTACTCACAAACTCAACAATCTCCCTTTTCATCCCAGTCCACCAATAATATTTCCTTAGGGTATGATACATCTTGGTACCTCCTGGATGCATAGCGTAAGCCGAACTATGAGCCTCATCAAGAATTTCCCTTTTTAGGTCCAGCTCATTCGGTACGCATAATCGGCCATCCCTAACCAAGGCTCCATCATCCCTAACCGCATAGTCATGCCTGGTTCCAGCCTCCAACTCCATCCTGATAATGCACAATGTAGGGTCCTGGAGTTGAGCCTCAATAATCCGATCAATCAGCACAGGCCTCACATGAAAACTAGCCAACAAAGCCCCCTGGCTATCCATGTCCAGTACTATCCCTGCTCTACGGAACTCTACCAGTAATGGTAAGTAGACTGTATGCAAATGGGCTAAAGAACCCATGGATTTCCTGCTTAAAGCATCTGCCACAACATTGGCTTTCCCTGGATGGTACTCTATAGTACAATCATAATCCTTTATTAACTCAAGCCATCTTCTCTGCCTCAGATTCAGGTCTTTTTGGGTGAACAAGTACTTCAAACTCTTATGGTCGGTGAAGATCCGACACGTCTCCCCGTACAAATAATGTCGCCAGATTTTCAATGCATGCACCACTGCAGCTAACTCCAAATCATGTGTGGGGTAATTCAACTCATGGGGTTTAAGTTGTCTAGAAGCATAAGCTATCACCTTTCCATGCTGCATCAACACACAGCCTATACCCCGCAATGATGCATCACTATACACCTCGAATCCACCAGTATCATCAGGAATGGTCAATACTTGAGCAGAAGTCAACCTCTTCTTCAGCTCCTGAAATCCCTGTTCACAATCAGCTCCCCAGTCAAACTTGACTCCTTTCCTTGTCAACCGAGTCAACGGCCCTGCTATCGTAGAAAATCCTTCTACGAACCGTCGATAATATCCTGCCAAACCCAGAAAACTCCTCACCTCTGTCACTGTCCTCGGTTGCTCCCAGTTTGCCACTGCCTCAATCTTTTGGGGATCTACGCTGATACCCTCAGCCGAAATCACATGACCTAAGAATCCAACTTCGGTCAACCAAAACTGGCATTTACTGAATTTGGCAAACAAATGCTTTTTCCTAAGCATATTCAGCACCAACCTTAAGTGCTTCTCATGTGCCTTAGCACTCCTCGAATACACCAAGATGTCATCAATGAACACAATCACAAACTGATCCAAATACTTTTGGAACACCCTGTTCATCAAATCCATAAATGCTGTTGGGGCATTAGTCAACCCAAAAGGCATCACCAGGAACTCATAATGACCATAACGAGTCCTGAAAACTGTTTTCTCAACATCCCCTTCTCTGATCCTCAACTGATAGTACCCGGATCGAAGGTCAATTTTCGAAAAATATCTTGCCCCCTTAAGTTGATCAAACAAATCATCTATCCTTGGCAAAGGATACTTATTCCGCACCGTAGCCATGTTTAGCTTCCGGTAGTCGATACACAACCTCAACCCACCATCCTTTTTCTTCACAAATAACACTGGTGCACCCCAAGGTGAAACACTTGGGCGAATAAATCCCATATTCACCAAGTCCTGCAACTGAGTCTTTAACTCTCGCAATTCTGCCGGTGCCATCCTATACGGTGCCTGTGAGATAGGTTGAGTACCTGGCAAAAGCTCGATGGTGAACTCAATCTCCCGGTGAGGTGGCAATCCCGGAAGATCATCTGGAAACACATCAGAGAATTCACTCACCACGGGAATATCCTCCACTCTCATCGGAGTATCCCGAGAATCAAACACATGAGCCAAGTAACCCTCACAACCTTTCCTCAGCAATTTCTCAGCAGTCAAAGCTGATATCACTCCACAGGGTAGTACCCTACGATCTCCTCTGAATGTAAGTTCCGGTAAACCTGGACTCCGGAAATCCACTATCTTGTCATAACAATCAATAGAGGCATGGTGCATAGTCAACCAATTCATCCCCAGAATCACATCAAAATCAAAATATCTAAGGGGATTAAATCTGCCTCTAATACATGACCTTCCACCAACACTGGACAATTTCGAATCACGAGATTCGGCACTAACATATTCCCAGTAGGAGTACTAATACCCATGTCCCCCTGAAGACATCTCATAACCGAGAAAACTCGCTCTAAACGAGTAATCCACTCTCTTGCATCATCTGGGCTAGAGTCGCCCATAAATATTGTAGCCCCTAATCTCTGGGCTCTCTCAATGTCTGAACCTTCAGTAGCATCCCTACTCTGAAGTACAGAAGTCAACGTGTGACCCAATTGTTCCAATGTTTGCCTCAACTCAGGCTCCACTGCAGGTTCATGCGTGTCCCCAATATTTTCAGACTGTTGACGGAACTCGCGTCTCGGAGGCATTACGCTGTTAAGAACTATAACTCATCAATACCAAAATAATTGTACACGTAGTGTACAGTCTACAGGAATTTAACCTAGTGCTCTGATACCAATTGTCAGGACCCGTCCCGAATTTCCCCTCAAAATTCGGGAAGAACCCTGATCCCGTCTGACAACCTAAGAAAATGTTCCCAAAATACCCTTCAATCCATACAATTTATAATAACAAAGATAAATACTTCCTCTTGTCAGACAAGGGACTTAAGCACTCAATAATTCCCGTAATTTACGACCAAACAAATACAACATAATATCAGAGCGTCTAAGTAGGATTAAGAGTAAAATTTAAATATCCTACTCAATTATACAACACAGCGCAGTCGAAATCCTAATGCCTCAGCCTCGAGATCAATGTTCGCGTCAACTCTACTCAACTGCCTGAAGGGGGATTTAAACACAAAAGTTGTGAGTGGACAAAAATAATCATTTATAAATTCCTTTTCGAAGAATTACCTTTCTTCCCCTCCATTTATAAAATCATGCATGCATAACATAAAACAATTTATCGTATAAAAGCATCATATGTAAATCATCCAAAATTCACATTTATCTTTAAAACCATTTACTTGGACCCACATAAAATCTGTATAATAACAATATCTCGTAATTCACAATTTGGTTTGAAAACTCTCTTCAAAGGAGTTTAAAATCATTTAAATCAATCTGGACACAAAATATCTCAAATTCAAATCATTTCGTTCCAACTGACACAAATATCTCAAATTCAAATCATTTCGTTCCAACTGCCACAAATATCTCAAATTCAAATCATTTGATTCAATCTCACAAATATCTCAAATTCAAATCATTTGGTTCAAACTCACGAATATCTCAATTTCAAATCATTTGGTTCCATTTGGCAAATATCTCAAAATCAAGAATTCACTGTTCCCGACATATTCATAACACATCAGGGTATCCCTTGAGATGTGTTCAAATCTGTACAACTCTGTGTACCATATGTACTGTCTGTAATATCTGTACTATGCATAGACAGTTTCGCGACCCGGCGGAGACATACTCCTCAACACCTAAGGTCCGAACCCTCAACAACTGGTAGAGTCATACTCCTCAACACCAGTCATAGCAACAACAATAATCGGGACGGGAATCAGTGAATCAAATCCATACTTCGAAATCTTGTTTCGCGGCCTAAGCCAAATTCTTTAAAATATCATTTTATGGCCAAAATCGGTAAAATCACAATTATGAGTCAAAACCCAAATCACATACTCAAATAGTCACCACGTCAAAACGATATCAAAATCGAGTACAAAATCAGGCCATTTCTCAAAACATACTTTCACAGAAATATTGTAAAATATGTGTCCAGTATCATTTCTAAAATCCAGAAATTCATTTCACTCATACTCAACAGTATTTAAAGCAAAGATACATTTATGCATGCATTACAGTTTATAAATCAAAGTCCACTCACAAACCTGTTCAAGCACGCTCAATCCCGAACTGTACGCTCCCCTGAGGTTCCTGGAGCAGTATCGCCTGTGCTAGCCGGAAAATCGATCGAAAGGTCTGAAACTTCCTTTCCTCGGTTCAGCTTCCTCCGTGGTCCTCTCCTTCGATGGTTGGTACGGTTGTGATCACGGGAAGGAGTAGAACACGATTAGTGGATCAAAACTGGAAGATGAGGCCTTGAAATCAAAGTTGACTTTTGTGGGTGTTTGGGTGAATTTCGCACGGTTCGGGTGTGGGTTGTGTATGTTTGTCACAGAGGATGAGTGAGATGATAAAGATGAAATGAAGATGATATGGATCAGATAAGTCTGATTTGGGGGGGTTAAAATATCTTCTCCCAAAACCAAATTACCAAAATGCCCTTGCACATTTAGACCCATAACTCTCGTCTACGAACTCCGTTTTCCGCGTGCCGCCTGTCTACGAACTCGTGAGTTCGAGACCTACGCAACGGTACCCAAAACACCACCGAAAAGGTTTCGAAACAAAACTTGATTTCCATGCCCTTTACCAACCAAGGGTAAAATCGTCATTTTACATAAATAATTTAATTAAATCCAATAATTGAAATTCCGGGTTGTTACAATCTACCCCCCTTAAGAAATTTCGTCCCCGAAATTCAACTATATCCTTGGAACAAATAAGGATACTGCGTCCGCATTAGTTCCTCGGTTTCCCACGTGGCTTCCTCCACGTTATGATTCCTCCACAACACTTTAACTAGAGGAATACTCTTTCTGCGCAGTACCTTCTCTTTCCAATCCAAAATTTGCACCGGTTGCTCCTCAAAGGTCAAATCATCTTTCAGCTCAAGTGGTTGTTCTCCCAATACGTGAGACTCATCAAACAGATATTTCCAGAGTAAAGATACATGGAAAACATTATGAACTCTGGATAGTTCCGATGGTAAAGCAAGACGATATGCCACTGGTCCTATCCTCTCCAGAATTTCATATGGACCAATGTAGCGAGGACTCAGTTTTCCTCGTCTACCAAAACGTACAACTCCCTTCCAAGGAGATAGTTTCAAGAACACCCAGTCACCAACCTCAAACTCAAGGTCTCTAATTCTGCGGTCTGCATAGCTCTTCTGGCGATCCTGAGCTGTCTTCAACCTTTCTCTGATGATTCTTATTTTTTCCTCAGTCGTATCAACCAACTCTGATGTTAACAGTTTCCTTTCACCCACTTCGTTCCAGCATAATGGTGTCCTGCACTGCCTCCCATACAGTGCCTCGAAAGGAGACATCCCAATACTCGACTGATAACTATTATTATAAGCAAATTCCATCAGAGCCAGATGTGAATCCCAGTTTCCTTTAAACTGTAGTACACAAGCTCTCATCATATCCTCCAAAATCTGGATTGTCCTCTCAGACTGACCATCCGTCTGAGGATGAAAAGCTGTACTAAAATGCAATGTAGTGCCAAAAGCCTTCTGCAAACTCCGCCAAAACCTGGAGGTAAATCTAGGATCCCTGTCCGAAACAATCGACTCTGGAGTCCCATGTAGCCGTATGATCTCATCAATGAACAATTTGGCATACTGACTCATCCAAAAATCTTCCCGCATTGGCAAGAAATGTGCAGACTTCGTGAGTCTATCAACAATTACTCATATCCCATCATGTCCCTTCTGTGTCCTTGGAAGTTTATACACAAAATCCATCGTAATGTGATCCCACTTCCATTCCGGAATAGGTAATGGTTGAAGTGCCCCATATGGTTTCTGCCTCTCTGCTTTCACTTGCTGGCACGTCAGGCATCTACTCACAAACTCAACAATCTCCCTTTTCATCCCAGTCCACCAATAATATTTCCTTAGGGTATGATACATCTTGGTACCTCCTGGATGCATAGCGTAAGCCGAACTATGAGCCTCATCAAGAATTTCCCTTTTTAGGTCCAGCTCATTCGGTACGCATAATCGGCCATCCCTAACCAAGGCTCCATCATCCCTAACCGCATAGTCATGCCTGGTTCCAGCCTCCAACTCCATCCTGATAATGCACAATGTAGGGTCCTGGAGTTGAGCCTCAATAATCCGATCAATCAGCACAGGCCTCACATGAAAACTAGCCAACAAAGCCCCCTGGCTATCCATGTCCAGTACTATCCCTGCTCTACGGAACTCTACCAGTAATGGTAAGTAGACTGTATGCAAATGGGCTAAAGAACCCATGGATTTCCTGCTTAAAGCATCTGCCACAACATTGGCTTTCCCTGGATGGTACTCTATAGTACAATCATAATCCTTTATTAACTCAAGCCATCTTCTCTGCCTCAGATTCAGGTCTTTTTGGGTGAACAAGTACTTCAAACTCTTATGGTCGGTGAAGATCCGACACGTCTCCCCGTACAAATAATGTCGCCAGATTTTCAATGCATGCACCACAGCAGCTAACTCCAAATCATGTGTGGGGTAATTCAACTCATGGGGTTTAAGTTGTCTAGAAGCATAAGCTATCACCTTTCCATGCTGCATCAACACACAGCCTATACCCCGCAATGATGCATCACTATACACCTCGAATCCACCAGTATCATCAGGAATGGTCAATACTTGAGCAGAAGTCAACCTCTTCTTCAGCTCCTGAAATCCCTGTTCACAATCAGCTCCCCAGTCAAACTTGACTCCTTTCCTTGTCAACCGAGTCAACGGCCCTGCTATCGTAGAAAATCCTTCTACGAACCGTCGATAATATCCTGCCAAACCCAGAAAACTCCTCACCTCTGTCACTGTCCTCGGTTGCTCCCAGTTTGCCACTGCCTCAATCTTTTGGGGATCTACGCTGATACCCTCAGCCGAAATCACATGACCTAAGAATCCAACTTCGGTCAACCAAAACTGGCATTTACTGAATTTGGCAAACAAATGCTTTTTCCTAAGCATATTCAGCACCAACCTTAAGTGCTTCTCATGTGCCTTAGCACTCCTCGAATACACCAAGATGTCATCAATGAACACAATCACAAACTGATCCAAATACTTTTGGAACACCCTGTTCATCAAATCCATAAATGCTGTTGGGGCATTAGTCAACCCAAAAGGCATCACCAGGAACTCATAATGACCATAACGAGTCCTGAAAACTGTTTTCTCAACATCCCCTTCTCTGATCCTCAACTGATAGTACCCGGATCGAAGGTCAATTTTCGAAAAATATCTTGCCCCCTTAAGTTGATCAAACAAATCATCTATCCTTGGCAAAGGATACTTATTCCGCACCGTAGCCATGTTTAGCTTCCGGTAGTCGATACACAACCTCAACCCACCATCCTTTTTCTTCACAAATAACACTGGTGCACCCCAAGGTGAAACACTTGGGCGAATAAATCCCATATTCACCAAGTCCTGCAACTGAGTCTTTAACTCTCGCAATTCTGCCGGTGCCATCCTATACGGTGCCTGTGAGATAGGTTGAGTACCTGGCAAAAGCTCGATGGTGAACTCAATCTCCCGGTGAGGTGGCAATCCCGGAAGATCATCTGGAAACACATCAGAGAATTCACTCACCACGGGAATATCCTCCACTCTCATCGGAGTATCCCGAGAATCAAACACATGAGCCAAGTAACCCTCACAACCTTTCCTCAGCAATTTCTCAGCAGTCAAAGCTGATATCACTCCACAGGGTAGTACCCTACGATCTCCTCTGAATGTAAGTTCCGGTAAACCTGGACTCCGGAAATCCACTATCTTGTCATAACAATCAATAGAGGCATGGTGCATAGTCAACCAATTCATCCCCAGAATCACATCAAAATCAAAATATCTAAGGGGATTAAATCTGCCTCTAATACATGACCTTCCACCAACACTGGACAATTTCGAATCACGAGATTCGGCACTAACATATTCCCAGTAGGAGTACTAATACCCATGTCCCCCTGAAGACATCTCATAACCGAGAAAACTCGCTCTAAACGAGTAATCCACTCTCTTGCATCATCTGGGCTAGAGTCGCCCATAAATATTGTAGCCCCTAATCTCTGGGCTCTCTCAATGTCTGAACCTTCAGTAGCATCCCTACTCTGAAGTACAGAAGTCAACGTGTGACCCAATTGTTCCAATGTTTGCCTCAACTCAGGCTCCACTGCAGGTTCATGCGTGTCCCCAATATTTTCAGACTGTTGACGGAACTCGCGTCTCGGAGGCATTACGCTGTTAAGAACTATAACTCATCAATACCAAAATAATTGTACACGTAGTGTACAGTCTACAGGAATTTAACCTAGTGCTCTGATACCAATTGTCAGGACCCGTCCCGAATTTCCCCTCAAAATTCGGGAAGAACCCTGATCCCGTCTGACAACCTAAGAAAATGTTCCCAAAATACCCTTCAATCCATACAATTTATAATAACAAAGATAAATACTTCCTCTTGTCAGACAAGGGACTTAAGCACTCAATAATTCCCGTAATTTACGACCAAACAAATACAACATAATATCAGAGCGTCTAAGTAGGATTAAGAGTAAAATTTAAATATCCTACTCAATTATACAACACAGCGCAGTCGAAATCCTAATGCCTCAGCCTCGAGATCAATGTTCGCGTCAACTCTACTCAACTGCCTGAAGGGGGATTTAAACACAAAAGTTGTGAGTGGACAAAAATAATCATTTATAAATTCCTTTTCGAAGAATTACCTTTCTTCCCCTCCATTTATAAAATCATGCATGCATAACATAAAACAATTTATCGTATAAAAGCATCATATGTAAATCATCCAAAATTCACATTTATCTTTAAAACCATTTACTTGGACCCACATAAAATCTGTATAATAACAATATCTCGTAATTCACAATTTGGTTTGAAAACTCTCTTCAAAGGAGTTTAAAATCATTTAAATCAATCTGGACACAAAATATCTCAAATTCAAATCATTTCGTTCCAACTGACACAAATATCTCAAATTCAAATCATTTCGTTCCAACTGCCACAAATATCTCAAATTCAAATCATTTGATTCAATCTCACAAATATCTCAAATTCAAATCATTTGGTTCAAACTCACGAATATCTCAATTTCAAATCATTTGGTTCCATTTGGCAAATATCTCAAAATCAAGAATTCACTGTTCCCGACATATTCATAACACATCAGGGTATCCCTTGAGATGTGTTCAAATCTGTACAACTCTGTGTACCATATGTACTGTCTGTAATATCTGTACTATGCATAGACAGTTTCGCGACCCGGCGGAGACATACTCCTCAACACCTAAGGTCCGAACCCTCAACAACTGGTAGAGTCATACTCCTCAACACCAGTCATAGCAACAACAATAATCGGGACGGGAATCAGTGAATCAAATCCATACTTCGAAATCTTGTTTCGCGGCCTAAGCCAAATTCTTTAAAATATCATTTTATGGCCAAAATCGGTAAAATCACAATTATGAGTCAAAACCCAAATCACATACTCAAATAGTCACCACGTCAAAACGATATCAAAATCGAGTACAAAATCAGGCCATTTCTCAAAACATACTTTCACAGAAATATTGTAAAATATGTGTCCAGTATCATTTCTAAAATCCAGAAATTCATTTCACTCATACTCAACAGTATTTAAAGCAAAGATACATTTATGCATGCATTACAGTTTATAAATCAAAGTCCACTCACAAACCTGTTCAAGCACGCTCAATCCCGAACTGTACGCTCCCCTGAGGTTCCTGGAGCAGTATCGCCTGTGCTAGCCGGAAAATCGATCGAAAGGTCTGAAACTTCCTTTCCTCGGTTCAGCTTCCTCCGTGGTCCTCTCCTTCGATGGTTGGTACGGTTGTGATCACGGGAAGGAGTAGAACACGATTAGTGGATCAAAACTGGAAGATGAGGCCTTGAAATCAAAGTTGACTTTTGTGGGTGTTTGGGTGAATTTCGCACGGTTCGGGTGTGGGTTGTGTATGTTTGTCACAGAGGATGAGTGAGATGATAAAGATGAAATGAAGATGATATGGATCAGATAAGTCTGATTTGGGGGGGTTAAAATATCTTCTCCCAAAACCAAATTACCAAAATGCCCTTGCACATTTAGACCCATAACTCTCGTCTACGAACTCCGTTTTCCGCGTGCCGCCTGTCTACGAACTCGTGAGTTCGAGACCTACGCAACGGTACCCAAAACACCACCGAAAAGGTTTCGAAACAAAACTTGATTTCCATGCCCTTTACCAACCAAGGGTAAAATCGTCATTTTACATAAATAATTTAATTAAATCCAATAATTGAAATTCCGGGTTGTCAGATGGGATAAGGGTTCTTTCCGGGTTTCGAGGGAAAATTCGGGAAGGGTCCTTACAAGTGGTATCAGAGCTCTAGGTTAACTTCCTGCAGACTGCACACTTGTGTGCAAATTATTTATGGATTTCGGTTAACAAGATGCCTCCGAGACGTGAGTTTCGTGAACGGTCAGGGAATGGTGGAGATGACCATGAACCTGCAGTGGAGCCTGATTTGAGGCAGACACTGGAACAGCTGGGTCAGACTTTAGCTTCTGTACTCCAGGATAGAGCTTCTCATGAAGTATCTGATATCGAGAGAGCCCAGAGACTAGGGGCGACGATATTCATGGGTGACTCTAGCCCAGATGAGGCTGAGGAGTGGATTACTCGCATGGAGCGGGTGTTCTTGATTATGAGATGTCCTCTAGAGGAGAGAGTTCTGTTGGCTACATTTTACTAGGTGGTTCTGCTTACCACTGGTGGCACTCATTGGAGGTGTCAGGCTGGAATGTCCATACGCTTACTTGGTAGACTTTCCGGGAACGCTTCTTGGAGAAGTTTTACCCTCGCTCACACCGAAACGTTAAGGAGGCCGAGTTCTTGCATTTATAGCAAGGAGACATGACGGTGGCCTAGTATGAACAGAGATTCATAGCGCTGAGTCGCTTTGCACCGACGTTGGTAGCGACCGAGTCAGACAAGTGCCACAGATTTGAGAGTGGACTGCGGAGTGAGATTCGGTCAACAGTTACGTCTATGGACCACACTTCCTTGAGGACTTTGGCTGATGCTGCAGCTCGAGTAGAGTTGAGTTTGGGTTTCCCAATGCCACAGCAGTACAGTGGGTACAGGAGACGTCGAGATCACTGGACTGCCGGAACCTCTAGTCAGGGACCATCCAAAAGAGGCAGTCATAGTTCTGGATCTTCTGGGAATGCGAGATCTAGTACAGGCAGTGGCGGAGCTGGTCAGGCACGACGATCTTATGCCCAGTCTAGCGGTGCCTCAGTGCAGTTCAACAGAAGACAGGGTGGCAGATCTAGTGGCTTCAGTGATTCCATTTGTTATTTCTGTGGGGAGACTGGTCACATCAAGAGATTCTGTCCACAACGTCGTCCGGGCAGTAGTTCCTTTGGTCATGGTGCGACTGATCCTAGCCCGAGTACAAGACAGATGTTTGATACTGCAGCTGGGAGGCAGATCCATTTCAGTGGGGCTGGTAGAGCTAGTGGGACCAGCAGTGCTAGAGGCATGTATGGGGATCGTGGTTGATCTTCGGGTACACCAGCTCAAGTTTTTGCCATGGCGCAACAGGAGGCTCGAGTAGCACCGGATGTGGTCACGGGTACGTTATCTATTTTTAACCGCAATGCTTGTGTTTTATTAGATCCAGGAGCAACTCATTCTTTTAGTTCTCGGGGTTTTGTACTGTTTGCGGATAGAGAATTGTCTCCAATTGGTTGGGACATGGGTATTAGTACTCCTACCGGAGATATGTTAGTGGCGAACCTAGTGATTCGCAGTTGTCCGGTGATGGTTGAAGGCCATGGTTTGGAGGTAGATTTAATCCCCTTAGATATCTTTGAGTTTGATGTGATTCTAGGGATGGGTTGGTTGTCCATGCACCATGCCTCCATATACTGTTATAATAAGACAGTAGTTTTTCGAAGTCCAGGATTCCCTGAACTTACATTTCGGGGAGATCGTAGGGTATTACCCTATGGAGTGATATCAGCGTTGACCGCTGAGAAATTGTTGAGAAAAGGTTGTGAGGGTTACTTGGCTCATGTGTTTGATGCTCGTGATACGTCGATGAGAGTGGAGGATATTCCTGTGGTGAGTGAGTTCTCTGATGTGTTCCAGATGATCTTCCAGGATTACCACCTCACCGTGAGATTTAGTTCACCATTGAGCTTTTGCCAAGTATTCAACCTATCTCACAGGCACCGTTTAAGATGGCACCAGCAGAATTGCGAGAGTTAAAGACTCAGTTGCAGGACTTGGTGAATATGGGATTTATTCGCCCAAGTGTTTCACCATGGGGTGCGCCGGTATTAATTGTGAGGAAAAAGGATGGTGGTCTGATATTGTATATCGACTACCGGCAGTTAAATAAAGTGACGGTGCAAATTCTGTATTTGAAGGAAAAGGTACTTCGCAGAAAGACTTTTCCTCTAGTTAAAGTGTTGTGGAGGAATTATAACGTGGAGCAGGCCACGTGGGAAATCGCGGAACTAATGCGGGCACAATATCCTCATTGTTTCATGGTTAGGAATGAATTTCGGGGACGAAATTTCTTAAGGAGGGTAGATTGTAACGACCCGGACCAGAAATTAAACTATTTTGAGGATTTGGACAATTTTACCCTCAGTTTTGGACGGGTTCGGGAGTCAGTTTTTGACTGGCAAGACTTTTGGGAATTTTTCTAGGGTCGTTGCGTAGGTCTCGAACTCACGAATTCGTAGACAGGCGGCACGCGGAAAACGGAGACCCGGTGAGTTCGTTACGGGTCTAGAAGCTTCAGGGGCAGTTTGGTAATTTTGGAGAAGTTGGAACTATATAGTAGATATTTTCTCTCTCCTCGGTAGATTGGTCAATATGGTCTCTCTCTCTCCTACCCGAAAACCCCCCGTGTGAACACAAAGCTTGATTTTCATCGGACGGATTTCGATCCGAGTTGAGTGAAACCAAGGTCGGGAGGATCATCCCCGGGACCCCACGAGCATTTTGGGGTAGATATTGGAGCGGGAGCACCGCCGTAGGCGACGGACGGAGGAAGGAGGTGAACCGAAACTTCTCGGCCGTTTTCCGGCCAAACCAGGTACGATCTCGGAACTTTGACCTCATATTTGGATTCCTGGTGAAACGTAGATAAATTTCCATGTGTAGATCGTGAAAAACGATTAAGAAATGAAGAAGTTAGAAAACCTTGAAGTTTCGGCCGGAAATGGGGGATTCTGGCGAACCAGACAGCGGCGGAGGTGGCGGTCCGGTCATCTTCTCCGGCCAGCCTCTGACGACGGTGACGGCAGTCCGGTCGTGTTCTCCGGTGAGTCACCGGTGACCGGTCGGGCCGAGTGAACCGGTCGGGTTGAGTGAACCGGTCGGGTCGAGTTGGACCGGGTCAGGTTGAGCCGAACCGGGTTGGACCGGGTCAGGTTGAGCCGGACCGGGTTGGACCGGTCCAGGCGCGTGAACACTGTAGTAGCGCGTGACCGACGCGTGAGCGCGCGTGACCGGCGCGTGAGCGCGCGTGGGCGCGTATGCCGACCTTCCGGCGGCGCGTGGGGCCGAGACTGAGGTCACGGCGGCGCGTGGTAAGTAGTTTTCGACGTGCTGAGTCTGTTGGTACAGGTTTGAGGTTGATCAGACGTCGTTTAGAGGTGGTTTTGGGCAATCCCAGCGGTAATAGTTGACCGTATTAGCGGGTTTTGAGCTCGGGAAGTCAAGGTAGTTGGGACATTATTGTGCATGTGTTGCTTGGGCTAGAGCGTCCTTGAATTAAGGGTTGGTTGATGTATATGAGTGGACTGTTGTTTATAAACTGAAATACATGCATTCAAATATCCTTGTTTAAATACTGTTATGTATTGTGGCATTGAATTTCTGTATTTTGAGAAATGATTATTGTATACATGTTTTCCACTATTACTGTGAAAGTGTGATTTGAGAAACATCAAGGTTTTAGACTCGATTTTGATATCGTTTTGACGAGGAAATTATAGAGTCAATGATTTGGGTATTTGACCCTGTTACATGAGTTTATCGGATTTGGTCAAATTGAGGGAGGCTAGGACTCAGGACAAGGATCCGTTATTAACGGTGAACCCGGTGAACCTCCAATATAATGATATGATATGATACGATGGTCGAGGATACTTACCGACTGATATGATACTGATATGATACTAATATGATATGATATGATGGTCGAGGATACTTACCGACTAATATGATATGATACGATGGTCGAGGATACTTACCGACTGATATGATACTGATATGATACTAATATGATATGATATGATGGTCGAGGATACTTACCGACTAATATGATATGATATGATGGTCGAGGATACTTACCGACTGATATGATATGATACGATGGTCGAGGATACTTACCGACTGATATGATACTGATATGACACTGATATGATATGATATGATGGTCGAGGATACTTACCGACTGATATGATACTGATATGATATGATAGTCGAGAGATGCCGACGGATATGATATGATAGTCGAGAGATACCGACTGATATGTTATGATAGTCGAGAGATATGCCGACTGATATGATATAATACATGACTAGCACACCCCAAGGGATACCCTGGTGGCTAGGGATATGATAGTCGAGAGATGCCGACTGATATGATATGATAGTCGAGAGATGCCGACTGATATGTTATGATAGTCGAGAGATATGCCGACTGATATGATATAATACATGACTAGCACACCCCAAGGGATACCCTGGTGGCTAGGGATATGATAGTCGAGAGATGCCGACTGATATGATATGATAGTCGAGAGATGCCGACTGATATGTTATGATAGTCGAGAGATATGCCGACTGATATGATATGATAGTCGAGAGATGCCGACTGATATGTTATGATAGTCGAGAGATATGCCGACTGATATGATATAATACATGACTAGCACACCCCAAGGGATACCCTGGTGGCTAGGGATATGATAGTCGAGAGATGCCGACTGATATGATATGATAGTTGAGAGATGCCGACTGATATGTTATGATAGTCGAGAGATATGCCGACTGATATGATATAATACATTACTAGCACACCCCAAGGGATACCCTGGTGGCTAGGGATATGATAGTCGAGAGATGCCGACTGATATGATATGATAGTCGAGAGATGCCGACTGATATGTTATGATAGTCGAGAGATATGCCGACTGATATGATATAATACATGACTAGCACACCCCAAGGGATACCCTGGTGGCTAGGGATATGATAGTCGAGAGATGCCGACTGATATGATATGATAGTCGAGAGATGCCGACTGATATGTTATGATAGTCAAGAGATATGCTGACTGATATGATATAATACATGACTAGCACACCCCAAGGGATACCCTGGTGGCTAGGGACAGGATAGTCGAGAGATATGCCGACTGATATGTTATGATAGCCGAAGGTTATACCGGCTGATGATACGATATGATAGCCGAGGATATATCCGGCTCTAATATGAAACAGACGACAATGGTCATGGGCTTAATCAACCTATGAAAATACTTCGTCAGCCGTGTCAGTGGGTTGGTGTGGGCGGTGACCCAGAGGGACGAATTATGGTTGGTTCACAAGTATTTGACTAGTCTGTTGTCTTGTGGTATTCCAGTAGAGATGTCAGCAGTGTCTGACCTACTGACGTTTGGTTACATAGGGTATTCCTATTTGGACCACCACTATTCCGAGGTTTTGGTTTTGACCAGTATACTATCCTGCGTCTGACAGGTATGAGTGGTCAGTAAGTAAAGAGGTTATGTCGGGAACCCTGTAAGGTTTAATAAAAATTATTCCAGAACAAAGGGTATTTCTGGTGTTTAAATTTTGAAGTAAAGAGCTGTCAGATGGGATAAGGGTTCTTTCCGGGTTTCGAGGGAAAATTCGGGAAGGGTCCTTACAACAGCTTACAAAAAGTAGGCTCTATAACCTAATGTGGCCAAAGAAAACCATGTTTAATAGGATTTTTACTTCAAATGCCCCTTGAACTTGCCATCTAATCTCATAAGTCCCCTCGAACTCAGTTTTGTCTCAGATTACCCCTTGAATAGGGATTCTGTCAACATGGTTACCCTATTCCGTCAAACCATTTTAACTGACGTTATTTTTTCCTATCTGGCATACAATTTGTCCTCGTTGGATGCTATGTGGCAAAACGTGGCACATTGGCCCACTCTTATTAGGACCCACACCAAAATCACACCAGTTCGTTCAAACCAAATTCAAAAAAATTGGGGGAGAAGGGTTTCGAGAGATTTGGGAGAGAAGGGCTTCAAGAGATTTGGGAGAGAAGGGTTTCGAGGGATTTGGAGAAAACCAAGAAGAAAGAGCTCAACTGGAAAGTTTTAGGGCTTCAATAAACACAAGGATTGACATCAAATAGTAATTTCAAACTGATGGAAGTTTTGTTGACACCGTTAGCATATTCCGTTAATGTCAACTCTGACGGAAGCCGTTAGCATATTTAATCTCAACTCTAACGGAATATGCGAACGGCATAAGGATATTCCGTTAAGGTTAGTAAGAGGTCACTGAGGCTAGTTTCGGGATATTTTAGAAACTATTTCACGTTTTACGCACATTTGGACACTTTTAACACCGTTTTCTAGCAAAAAAGAAGGAAAATTTTAGTTTAAGGGATTGTTAGTTAGTTTCAAGATTTATGTTGCCTTTTGTTCAGGGAAATGACTTTACGGAGTTTCTTAGTGGCGTAGCACCGTCGGGTGACTTGTTCCCCAACCATCTGTGAGTGCAACTTTTTCTTTAAACTCGTGATATAATATATTTTTTTTATATACTTGTGCGTATTTGTGTGTTTGTTATGATTTACTACTACTTTGGTTACTATCGCTATCGTGATTTAATTATGATTAGATTTTATTTATTTTTATTGTGAAAAGTTATTGGTTTGGCTTGGATTTGGTATAATTTGGTTCCAATTCGGTTTTACGGTTTTGAGTCTTACGACTTTAATGACGTAGTTTATAATTATTTTTTTGGTGAGATTTGACAGTTTATCACGAGTTTTTTAGTACTATGTCCACTTAGTAAGTCGTTGGTATATTGGTATCTGTCTGTTGGTCACAAATCAGTCATCCACATGATCGTTCACCCGCACTTCGTTCTACAATAGTTAAATAATTTCAATTTTGTCCCAGAGCTCCTAGGGGATATGATGGGATGGTGCTTAGCACCTAGTCCTTCACGTGGTCGTGGTACATGAGAGACATATATCCAGACCTGTCATGTGCGCATAATTCGTACGATTATATGCTGTTGGGCTACGTTTATTATTTTCACTTACTTTTGAGGTACCAGTGAGGCTACATTTTCTTATAGATATCATTTGCGTAAGGTTTTGGTGAGTTACAATTCGTGGTTTGTGACCTTGACTGCGAGCTTTCAGTGCGATTATCAGTATTTACTATTATTATTGCTTTAAGGTTAATTACACTTAAGGAATCTTTTATTTCCAAACTTATGTCCTCAACTATATTATTTTATTATTATATGCATCGGCTGCCTTGGTATGTGCTTATATAATTATAATATTCTTAAACAATGAATTTTCAATTGAGGGGTTATTATTATTAGCTTTATGAACTGTTTTACTTTGAACTCTTGTTTCTGCCTAACATGAGTCTCAAGGATGATTTCGTAGTGGTTATTCTGACACTACCCTATTTGTATGGGTCAAAACCCATTTGTAGTTAGGTATTTGCGTTAGTTTCTTTAATTATGATCATCAAAGTAGAAATTAATACACTCTTAACTTCCGTTGTTGCACACTTTTACTTTTACTTTACTAGTGATCTCATATCACACGACTTCCTAAAACACACCGTTTTACGTTTGGCTTTCTTCACTTGGACCGAGCATGTAACGACCCGTACGTTTTAATTTTAGATTTTGGTAAAATTAAATTAGAAAATGATGATTTTACCCTCGGATTTATGAGGGATTTGATAGTCACCTTTTGTTTGGAGATACTTTTTGAAGGATTTCTTGGACCATTGCGCAGGTCTCGAACTCATGAATTCATAGACAAGCGGCACGCGGGAATCGGAGCCCGTTTGAGTGAGTTTTGGGGTAGAAACTGCAAGGGCACTTTGGTAATTTTGACCCAAGGTTTTTTTCTAAAGTGCATTATCTCACGAACTCATACATACCTTCTTTGAGCTGTGAGGACCTCAGTGGGCTAAGGATCGAAGCTTGGAAGCTTGACCAAAACTTTCCGTCCAATTTCCGGCTAACCTAGGTGAGGTTTCTCGGTTTTAACTTCTTTTTTGGATTCTTGGGCTTGAGTAGATAGATTTTGACTATTAAAACATTAAATTTGGTGAAGATTTGAAGCTTTTAGAAAAGCTTCAAATCAGCCGGAAATGGCAGTTTCTAGCAGACCACGGCGGCATCGGTCGCCAGAATCTAAGCGAGAGGTTGAAGGTGACTGAAGTTGCAGTCGCGCACAATCAAGTGTGTGCAAGGTTTCGGGTCCATCGGATATCGTTTAGAGGTTGTTTTTGAGGTCATATGTTACTTTGTATGCGTTTCTTAGGGGGTCGGATTTTAGGTCTATAATTATCGTTTTAGTAACCTCGATTGTTACCTTTGATAGGCGACACTACTCTAGGTACTGCAGAGGAGCGTATAGCTCAAGGTTGAGCTTATTTGGACTTCCGGTGAGTGGATTTTGTTTTCCTAAATCGTAATGCATGCATAATCATATATTTTACATAATTTCTCATTAAATATGAATTATGGAAATTAACGATAATTAATCCCAATTAAATTAATGAGTCTCGGGAATTACGTAGAATTGTTCTAACGATTTCTATATTATCGCGGATAGATATTGATAACGGTTTAGAGAATGACTTTGGGATTGCCTAACATGTGCTTAGCCCGGTTTTATGACTTTGGATTAATTGGATTTATGGATTTTAGTTTTATGGTTTTCGGATTTAACCAGATTTATGTTTTAAGCTTAGGCCCTGGACTTCGGTTTTATTAGATTTGGGGCTATGGCCCGATTTATTTTTGATTTTGGCTTAGGCCAGTTAAAAAGGGTTTCAATTTGGATTTCAAATTCACATTACTGTTTTCACTACGTTACCATCCCCGATTATTATGGTTTTTCTCCGACACTTGATCTTGAGGTATTTTTGGTCATTTGCTCGTCGAGGTTGATTACATGATTTCTCCGATCGCATTATCTTGAGGTATTTTTGGTCATGCATGTTCATCTCCGACACACGATCTTGAGGTATTTTCGGTCATGTGTTCGTCGAGGTTATCTACGTGCGTAGTATATGATTTCGGCTACATATCTTTGAGGTATTTTCAAATATGCGTGACTAGGAGTGGGTCCCCGTGTTGGACCACTCGGTTCTCTAACCATTACTATGAGGTATTTTCAGTGGCAGTTAGGAGGGTACATCCCCAGGTTAGACTACCCTTGATGTTGGGTGATAGCTAGGGATATCGAGCTACGACTCGAGTCTACATTAGGGGATGGTGAGATGTTTTTATGGCACAGTGTATCCAGGTTCTCAGGGTTTACTCCTTCTAGGAGGGTTTTCAAAGTATGGTTGTGGACCGCGGGATATTATTATTGCCCGGGATTTCGTGGGTCCATTCGGATTTTAAATAAAAATGTATTTTCCTATAAGTTCTTTCATATTTATATTTATTTATTTAATTAACTTCTTGAAAAGAATATTACATTATGCATGCAAGGTTTTAATTACGGAGGGAAAATTATGTTTTCCTCGGAATTCGTGTTTTAAATTATTATTATTGTTGTTTTTTTCCACTCATTGTTTTCCTTATTTTGCGTCCCCTTTAGGCTGTTGAGTACGACGAGGGCATACCCTGAGGCGGATGCATCAATTTTCAGCTGCGCTACTACTGTACTATCTTCAAGCAGGGTTTGTTAGACTTGTAAATTTACCTTCCGACCTAGTTGCTCTGATTAACCATTTGGGATTGTTTGAAAATTATTTCAGTGGATTGGTTGTTTGGACTTGGAGTTGGTTGGATGTGATTTGATCTGGATTGTTTGGATATTAGTTTAGTATTTGAATCCTTCGTCTAACAGGTGGAATACGGCATGATCAATTTATAGGAAAGATTCTGCCGAAGTGTCAGCCAGCATATCTCCACCAAAGCATATCTCGACTTTGGTGTCCACGTGGACTTTCCGGATCATAGTGTGTTAATAATTCAAAGCCTTCTCTATAAGAAGCAATCATTTTCTCTTCGAATTCATTTGATTTCTTGAACTGCAGAATCATTTCTCGTTTTCCGCCTCCACCTCCATCTTCAATGCTTCCAACTAGGAAATTCTACGCTCAACATTCAAAGTTTGCTTCATTCAAAGTTTGCTTCATTTATCTGTATGTTGCAGAATTCACTTTGTTCTTCAGCTTTCCCATAACTTCTGCATGGATTTTAACTTTGTGCTGCCACAAAAATGCTGTTTGGCAAGTCAGGGTTTTCCTCACCTCATCGATGTTAGGGTCGTTAGAATCTTCCTCATTATAAGAAGAAGTGGGGGGAGGGTTACCAATTGTAGGAGAGAGTGAGGACTACGCCACAAATCGACATCGATAGCACTCCAAAAACACTATAACAGCCTACCATTGCATTATAGAAAACGCTGAAATAACCGACATTATGGTTAGTAGTACCTCTACCATAGCGTTTCTGAAGTGCTATAGAAAGTCTATTTATAGCGTTTTTGAAGTGTTATAGAAAGTTTTCTTATAGCGGTTCCAAAGAGTTGTCATTTTCTTTCCATAACATTTTTAGAACGCTGTGAAACATTTTCCATAGCAATTTTAGAATGCTATGAAACATTTTCCAGATTTGTAATTCCTATTCCATAGCATTTCAAATTCCTATTCCATAATGCTATCAAAGATTTTCCATATTTTCTAGAGCTTCCTCACATAGTTTTTTACCATCAAACACAAAATAGATTCATAAATTCATTTCATAATATTAATGAAACTTCATATCCAATCCAGAAATCTAACACAAAAAGCTTCATATCCATTGTACATAAACTTTCAACATAAAATTTTATAATCATAATACATATGTCATGTTTGTCCTTGCGTACATAAACTATCATATAATAACTTAATTTGCTGCTAGCATCCTCCAATTCCATCATCCAAAATCCATGATACATAAGTATTCAAGCTGCAAAACAATTTAACATCCAATTTTCAGACGATCGAATTTTCAAGATCCGGACCATTCAGTTTGTGGTTTTACATGTCAGGACCATGTCCGTCAAAAATCTCCATATTTTGAGGAGTTAAAGCCGTCTGATTGTCAAAAAATGTTTTGTAAACGTCAAATCGTGCCGCACCGTTACTTAGTCCCGACATATTGAAACTGCCTAATTTTTAGCATAGGAGATTTATGAGTACGTACAATAAATGTGGACTTTTAGATCGATCGATTGATTTCGAAAATTATTTAAAGTCATTAAATCATCTTATTCATCCAACACTTTTAAGTATATTTCAACACTTTTTTCGAAGTTTTGGTTCAACCGATATATTGAGACGATCGAATTTTCAAGATCGGGGCCTTTCACTTTGTGATTTTACGTGCCTAGACCTTGCCCTTCGAAAATGTCCAGATTTTGAGGAGTTAAAGCCGTTCGATTGTCAAAAAATGTTTAACCGTCGAATCGTGTAGCGCCGTTCCTTTGTCCCAGGATTTCGAAATTGGTTAATTTTTGGCATAGGCAATCTATGACTACGTACAATAAATATGGATGGTTAGATCGGTCGATTGATTTCGAAAATTATTTAAAATCGTAAAATCATCTTATTCATCAAACACTTTAAAACACTAAGTCTATTTCAATACATTTTTCGAAGTTTTGGTTCAAACGATATTCAAATGATCGAATTTTCAAGATCGGGACCGTTTACTTTGTGGTTTTACGTTTCTAGACCCATGCGTAGGCGATCTACGAGTACGTACAATAAATATGAACGACTAGATCAGTCAATTTAATTCAAAAATTATTTAAAATCGTATAATCATCTTCTTCATCGAACACTTTAAACACTTTTTGTATATTTTAATATTTTTTTCAAAGTTTTGGTTCTACTGATATTCAGACGATCGAATTTTCAAGATCATGACCATTCACTTTGTTGTTTTACTTGCCTGGACTATGCCCAACGAAAATCTCCATATTTTCAAGAGTTAAAGCTATCTAATCGCTAAAAACTGTTTTGTAACTATCGAATTGTATCACACCGTTACTTAGTCCCTGCATTTCAAAATTGGCTACTTTTTGACGTAAAAGATCTATGGGTACATACAATAAATGTGGACATTTAGATTGATCTATTACTTTCAAAAATTATTTAAAATCGTAAAATCATCTTATTCATCAAACACTTTTAAGTATATTTCAATACTTTTTTTCGAAATTTTGGTTTAACCGATATATTGAGACGACCGAATTTTCAAGATCGGGACCGTTCACTTTGCGGTTTTACATGCCTAGACCTCGGTCGATGAAAATCTACAGATTTTGTGTAAGGACCCTTCCCGAATTTCCCTCGAAACCCGGAAAGAACCATTATCCCGTCTGACAGCTCTTTTACCTCAAAATTTAAATACCAGAAATACCCTTTATCCTTAAATAATTTTTAGTAACCCTTACAGGGTTCCCGACAGAACCTCTGTACTTACTGACCACTCCTACCTGTTAGACGCAGGATAGTATACAGGTCAAAGCCAAGACCTCGGAATAGTAGTTGTCCAAATAGGAATACCCTGTGACACCAAATGTCAGTAGGTCAGACACTGTTGACATCTCTACTGGAATACCATAAGACAACTGACTAGTTAGATACTTGTGAACCAACAATAATTCGTCACTCTGGGTCACCACCCACACCAACCCACAGACCCGGATGACGAAGTATTTCCATAGGCTGATTAATCACATGACAATCGTCGTCAACAATATTAGAGCCGGAAATATCCTCGACTATCATATCATATAAATCGGCAACTATCCTTAGCCAGAATAACATTCGACTATTATATCACATCAGTCGGCATATCCCTCGATTGGCATATCCCTAGCCACCACGGTATCCCTTGGGGTGTGCTAGTCCAGCATCACAACTCTCTGTACTATGCATAGACAGCCTCACGACCTGACGGAGCCAAAACTCCTCGATGCCAGAGTCAGAGCACTCAACGAACCAATGGAGTAAAACTCTCGACGCTAGTCGAAGAAATAGTAACCGATTATATTGGAGGTTCAACGGTTCACCACCTACAGCGGATCCTGGTCCGGATTCTGGCCCCCACACATATCAGTATTGTTTATATCGGAGGTTCACCGGGTTCACTGTCTCAGCGGATCCTAGCCGGGATTTTGGCCCCCACACATATCAGTATTGTTTATTTTGGAGGTTCACCGGGTTCATCGTATCAGCGGATCCTAGCCCGGATTTTGGCCCCCACACATATCAGTATTGTTTATTTTGGAGGTTCACCGGTTCACCGTCTCAGCGGATCCTAGGCTGGATTCTGGCCCCCACACATATCAGTATTGTTTATTTTGGAGGTTCACCGAGTTCACCGTCTCAGCGGATCCTAACCCGGATCCTAGCCCCCCTCAAATCGGTATTATTTATTTTGGAGGTTCACCGTCTCAGCAGATGCCAGCTCCGGATCCTGGCCCCCCTCAAATCGGTATTGTTTATTTTGGAGGTACACCGGGTTCACCGTCTCAGCGGATCCTAGCCCCGGATCCTAGCCCCCCTCAAATCGATATTGTTTATTTTGGAGGTTCACCGGGTTCACCGTCTCAGCGGATCCTAGCCCCGGATCCTGGCCCCCCTCAAATCGGTATTGTTTATTTTGGAGGTTCATCGGGTTCACCGTCTCAGCGGATCCTAGCCCCAGATCCTGGCCCCCCTCAAATCAGTATTGGATCCAAAATCAAGTATTTTATAATCACAAATACAGTTTCAACTCAAAATCATGGACTCAAATATTTACGACGTTAAAACAATATCAAAACCGAATCCAACAACCATGTCATTTCTCACAACACACTTTCACTAAACTATTGAAAAAAACAATTTATAAATTCCATGAAACCATTGCACCCAAATTCATGGACGCTCTAGCCCAAGGAACACATGCACAATAATAACCCAACTACCTTGACTTTCCGAGCTCAAAACCCACTTCACGGTCAACCATTACCGCTGGGATCTCCCAACCGGGCCCTAAACGAACTCCTATGGCCTCGAAACGAACAAAATCGGATCCGGAACATCCCAAAACCTTAGTCACGCGTCGCCGTGACATCAGGAACAGTCCCACGCGCTTTCACGCGCCATTGGAAGGTCAGAACACGCGTTCACGTGCCGCCACGCACCCTCACGCGTCGGTTACGCGCCTGCTACAGTGTTCACACGCCTGGATCGGTCCAACCTGGCCCAGCTCGACCTGACCCGTTCCAATTCTACTCAACCCGACCGGTTCACTCAACCCGACCAGTTCAACTCGACCCGATCGGTTCACTCAACCCCAACCGATTCACTCGACTCGAGTGGTCGCCGGAGAAGACGGTCGGCTGTCGGTGCCGTCGCGGAAGTCTGGCCTGAAAAGATGACCGGCAGCCGCTGTCGCCGCCGTCTGGTTTCGCCGGAAATTGCCATTTTCGGTCGATTTTCAAGGTTTTCTAACTTCTTCATTTCTTGACCGTTTTTCACGATCAACACATGTAAATTCATCTACTTTTCACCAGGAATCCAAATATGCGGTCAAAGTTCCGAGATCGTACCTGGTCTGGCCGGAAAACGGCCGAGAAGATTCGGTCCACCTCCCTCCTCCGTCTGTCGCCTACGGCGGTGCTCTCGCTCCGATGATTACACCAAAAGGCTCGTGGGGTCACGGGGAAGATCCTCCCGGCCTTGGTTTCGTTCAAATCGGACTGAAATTCGTCCGATGAAAATGGGGTTTTGGTGCGCTCACGGGGAGAAACGGGTAGGAGAGAGAGACTGAACGAACCCCCTCCCCCGAGGAGAGAGGAAATATCTGATATATAGTTCCAACAAATTTTTTTTTCCAAAATTACCAAACTGCCCCTTAAGATTCTAGACCCGTAACGAACTCACTGAGCCTCCGTTTTCTACGTGCCGCCTGTCTACGAACTCGTGAGTTCGAGACCTATGGAATGACCCAAGAAAAATTTCAAAAAGTACTGCCAGTCAAAAAATGACTCCTGAAACCGTCCAAAATCGAGGGTAAAATATTCAAATTCTCAAAATAATTTAATTTCTGGTACGGGTCGTTACAAATTTCCCCCCTTACAAAAATTTGGTCCTCGAAATTTCACTAACTCAGGTTAAAGAACAAACCTCCTATTCAGTTCAAGGTCGCTAAAGAGGTAAACGCCTCTGAGGCATCTTGTTAACAGAAATCCTTAATAATTTGCACATAAATGGGCGGTCTGCAGGAAATTAACCTAGAGCTCTGATACCACTTGTAAGGACCCTTCCCGAATTGCCCTCGAAACCCGGAAAGAACCCTTATTCCGTCTGACAGCTCTTTTACCTCAAAATTCAAATACCACAAATACCCTTTATCCTTGAATAATTTTTAGTAACCCTTACAGGGTTCCCGACAAAACCTCTGTACTTACTGACCACTCCTACCTGTCAGACGCAGGATAGTATACAGGTCAAAGCCAAGACCTCGAAATAGTAGTGGTCCAAATAGAAATACCCTCTGACACCAAATGTCAGTAGGTCAGACACTGCTGACATCTCTACTGGAATAGCACAAGACAACTGACTAGTTAGATACTTGTGAACCAACAATAATTCGTCACTCTGGGTCACCGCCCACACCAACCCACAGACCCGGATGACGAAGTATTTCCATAGGCTGATTAATCACATGACAATTTTCGTCAACCATATTAGAGCCGGAAATATCCTCGACTATCATATCATATAAATCGGCAACTATCCTTAGCCAGAATAACATTCGACTATTATATCACATCAGTCGGCATATCCCCCGACTGGCATATCCCTAGCCACCAGGGTATCCCTTGGGGTGTGCTAGTCCTGTATCACAACTCTCTGTACTATGCATAGACAGCCTCACGACCTGACGGAGCCAAAACTCCTCGATGCCAGAGTCAGAGCACTCAACGAACCAATGGAGTAAAACTCTCGACGCTAATCGAAGAAACAGTAACCGATTATATTGGAGGTTCACCGGTTCACCGCCTACAGCGGATCCTGGTCCGGATTCTGGCCCCCACACATATCAGTATTGTTATATCGGAGGTTCACTGGGTTCACCGTCTCAGCGGATCCTAGCCCGGATTCTGGCCCCCACACATATCAGTATTGTTTATTTTGGAGGTTCACCGGGTTCACCGTCTCAGAGGATCCTAGGACAGATTCTGGTCCCCAGACATATCAGTATTTTGTTTATTTTGGAGGTTCACCGGGTTCACCGTCTCAACGGATCCTAGCCCGGATCCGCGCCCCCCTCAAATCGGTATTGTTTATTTTGGAGGTTCACCGGGTTCACCGTCTCAGCGGATCCTAGCCCCGGATCCTGGCCCCCTTCAAATCGGTATTGTTTATTTTGGAGGCTCACTGGGTTCACTATCTCAGCGGATCCTAGTCCCGGATCCTGGCCCCCCACAAATCGATATTGTTTATTTTGGAGGTTCACCGGGTTCACCGTCTCAGCGGATCCTAGCCCCAGATCCTGCCCCCCTTCAAATCGATATTGTTTATTTTGGAGGTTTACCGGGTTCACCATCTCAGCGGATCCTAGCCCCGGATCCTGGCCCCCCTCAAATCGATATTGTTTATTTTGGAGGTTCATTGGGTTCACCATCTCAGCAGATCCTAGCCCCGAATCCTGGCCCCCCTCAAATCGGTATTGTTTATTTTGGAGGTTCACCGGGTTCACCGTCTCAGCGGATCCTAGCCCCGAATCCTGGCCCCCCTCAAATCGGTATTGTTTATTTTGGAGGTTCATCGGGTTCACTGTCTCAGCGGATCCTAGCCTCGGATCCTGGCCCCCCCTCAAATCAGTATTGGATCTAAAATCAAGTATTTTACAATCACAAATACGGTTTCAACTCAAAATCATGGACTCAAATAATTACCACGTCAAAACATATCAAAACCGAATCCAACAACCATGCCATTTCTCACAACACACTTTCACTAAACTATTGAAAAAAAAAAATTTATAAATTCCATGAAACCTTTGCACCCAAAATTCATGGACGCTCTAGCCCAAGGAACACATGCACTATAATAACCCACCTACCTTGACTTTCGGAGCTCAAAACCCGCTTCACGGTCAACCATTACCGCTGGGATCGCCCAACCGGGCCCTAAACGAACTGCTATGACCTCAAAACCAACAAAATCAAATCTGGAAAGTCCCAAAACCCTAGTCACGCGTCGCCGTGACATCGGGAACAGTCCCACACGCCGCCACGCGCCACCGGAAGGTCAGAACACGCGTTCACGAGCTGCCATGCGCCCTCACGCGCCGGTCACGCGCCTGCTATAGTGTTCACGCACTTGGACCGGTCCAACCCAGCCCGGCTCGACCTGACCCGATCCAACTCGACTCAACTCGATCGATTCACTCAACTCGACCTGTTCAACTCGACCCGACTGCTTCACTCAACCCCAACCGATTCACTCGACTCGACCGGTCGCCGGAGAACACGATCAGCTACCGGCGTCATCGCCGAAGTCTGGCCTGAGAAGATGACCGACAGCCGCCGTCGCCGCCGTCTTGTTTCACCAGAAATTGCCATTTCTGGTCGATTTTCAAGATTTTCTAACTTCTTCATTTCTTGATCGTTTTTTCACGATCCACACATGTAAATTCATCTACTTTTCACCTTGAATGTGAATATGGGGTCAAAGTTCTGAGATCGTACCTGGTCTGGCCGAAAAACGGCCGAGAAGATTCGGTCCACCTCCCTCTTCCGTCCGTCGCCTACGGCGGTGCTCCCACTCCGATGATTACACCAAAGCTCGTGGGGTCGCGGGGGAGAAACGGGTAGGAGAGAACGACTGAACGCTCTAGCCCAAGGAACACATGCACAATAATGACCCAACTACCTTGACTTTCCGAGCTCAAAAGCTGCTCCATAGTCAACCATTACCGCTGGGATTGCCCAATCGGGCCCTAAACGAACTCCTATGGCCTCGAAACCAACAAAATATAATCTGAAACGTCCCAAAACCCTAGCCATGCGCCGCCATGACTTCGAAAACAGTCCCACATGCCACCACGCACCACCGGAAGCTCAGAACACGCGCACACGCCCCTCACGCGCCGGTCACGCGCCTGCTACAGTGTTGCGCCTGCTACAGTGTTCACGTGCCTGGATCGGTCCATCCCGACCCGGCTCGACCTGACCTGGTCCAACTCGGCCCGACCTGATCCAACTCGACCTGACTCGGTCCAACTCGACCCGACCAGTTCACTCAACCCGACCGGTTCACCCCACCCGACCTCGGTCTGACCTGACTCCACCGGTAGCCGATGACTCACCGAAGAAGGCGATCGGTTACCGACGCCGTCGCCGAAGTCTGGCGGAGAAGATGACCGGCCGCCGCCGTCGCCGCCGTCTGGTTTCACCGGAATCCCACATTTCCGGCCGAAAATTCAAGCTTTTATAACTTCCTCAAAACTGAACCGTTTTCCACAATTTTTATGTCTAAATCTATCTACTCAAACCCAAGAATCCAAATATGACCTCAAAACCAGAAACACGTACCTGTGTAAGCCGAAAAATCGATCGAAAGATCCGAAACTTCCTATACTCGGTTCGGCTTCCCCCGTGGTCCTCTCTTTCGATGATTGGTACGGTTGTGATCGTGGGAAGGAGTAGAATACGATTGGTTGATCAAAAATGGAAGCTAAAGCCTTGAATCAAAAATTGACTTTGTGGGTTTTGGGTGTGTTTTACGCACGGGTTCGGTGTGTTTGTGTTTCAGTGGGAGAGATGAGTGATGATGAGATGAAGATGAAGTTAAGATGTCCATGAAGATGTAAGAAATTATTGGGGTTAAAATATCTTCTCCCAAACCAAAATTACCAAAATGCCCTTGCACATCAAGACCCATAACTTTCGTACACTAACTCCGTTTTCTGCGTGCCACCTGTCTACGAACTCGTGAGTTCGAGACCTACGCAACAGTACCCGAAACACCGCCTAATAAGTTCCGAAACAAAACTTGATTTTCATGCCCTTTATCGACCAAGGGTAAAATCGTCATATTCTAAAAATAATTAAATTTCTGGTCCAGGTTGTTACAAATTTCCCCCCTTACAGAAATTTCGTCCTTGAAATTTCACTAACTCAGGTTAAAGAACCAATGTAACAACCCAGAATTTCAATTATTGGATTTAAGTAAATTATTTATGTAAAATGACGATTTTACCCTTGCTTGTTAAGGGGCGTGAATGTCAAATTTTGTTTTGAGAAAATTTTGGTGGTGTTTTGGATACCATTGTGTAGGTCTCGAACTCACGAGTTCGTAAACAGGCGGCACGCAGAAAATGGAGTTCGTGGACGAAAGTTATGGGTCTAGACGTGTAGGGGTATTTTGGTAATTTTTGACTTGGGGTAGATATTTTAAACCCCAAATCATTGTTTCATCTTGATATCATCATCTCATCCTCATCTCTCTGAACCACCCATTTTGTCCCAAAACCATCGAACCCGTGTGCGACTTTCACACCCAAAAACCCACAAAGTCAACTTTTGATTCAAGGCTCTAACTTCCATTTTTGATTAACTAATCGTATTCTACTCCTTCCCATGATGACAATCATACCAACCATCGAAGGAGAGGACCACGGGGGAAGCCGAACCGAAAATAGGAAGTTTCAGATCTTCCGATCGATTTTCCGGCTAGCATAGGCGATACTGCTCCAGGAACTTCAGGGGAGCGTACAGTTCGGGATTGAGCTTGCTTCAACAGGTTTGTGAGTGGACTTTTGGTTTATAAACTATAATGCATGCATAAATGTATCTTTGATTTAAATACTGTTATGTATGGGTGCAATGAATTTCTAGAATTTAGAAATGATTACTGGACACAAGTTTTCGAATTTTCAGTGAAAGTGTGTTTTGAGAAATGTCCTGGTTTTTGTACTCGATTTTGATATTGTTTTGACGCGGTAATTGTTTGAGTCCATGATTTCGAGTTGAAACCGTATTTGTGATTATAAAATACTTGATTTTGGATCCAATACTGTTTTGAGGGGGCCAGGATCCGGGCTAGGATCCGCTGAGACGGTGAACCCGGTGAACCTCCAAAATAAACAATACTGTTTTGAGGGGGCCAGGATCCGGACTAGGATCCGCTGGGACGGTGAACCCGGTGAACCTCCAAAATAAACAATACCGATTTGAGGGGGCCAGGATCCGCTGAGACGGTGAACCCGGTGAACCTCCAATATAAAAGGTGATTTTGCAGAGATTGTCGTCGAGGCCAAGTAACACAGATTTTTACACATCTCAAGGGTTACCCTAATGTGTAATGGATTTTGTCGGGAACAGTGGATTTGAGATATTATGTGTTCAGGTCGAATTAAATGATGTTTACTAGCATAAACTGTTTTATATAATGCATTGCATGATTTTATACGTGGCGGGGGAAAAAGGTAAGTTTTCCTCGAACAATGATTTATAAATGATTATTTTTGGTCCACTCACAACTTTGTGTTTTAAATCCCCTCCAGGCTGTTGAGTTGAGTTGACGCTGGCACTTCTTACGAGGCGAAGGCATTAGGACTTTACAATTGCGCTTTGTACCTAAATTTGAGTAGGATATCTAATTTTTTATTATTTATCCTACCTAGACGCTCTGATATGATATATTTTGGGATGGTTATTGTCTATTGGAATTTGGAGTGCTTTTAATCCCTTGTCTAACAGGTGGAAATCAGTTATTTAAGTTCCTAAGAGGAGATTCTGCCGAAGATTTAGGCAGAAATCTCATATTATATTTTGTAAGGATTTAAGGGTATTTTGGGAACCTTTCCTTAGATTGTCAGACGGGATCAGGGTTCTTCCCGGGTTTCTAGGGGAAATTCGGGACGGGTCCTGACAATTGGTATCAGAGCTCTAGGTTAAATTCCTATAGACTGTACACGTAGTGTACAATTATTTTGGTATTGACGAGTTATAGTTCTTTTCAGCGTAATGCCTCCGAGACGCGAGTTCCGTCAACAGTCTGGAAACATTGGGGACACACATGAACCCGCAGTGGAGCCTTATATGAGGCAAACACTGGAACAATTGGGTCACACTTTGACTTCTGTACTTCAGAGTAGGACTGCTACTGAAGGTTCGGACATTGAGAAAGCCCAGAGATTAGGGGCTACAATATGTATGGGCGACTCTAGCCCAGATGATGCAGTGGAGTGGATTACTCATTTAGAGCGAGTGTTCTCAGTTATGAGATGTCCTCAGGGGGATAGGGTGTTGTTAGCCAATTTTCTACTAGGTGGTTCCGGTTATCATTGGTGGAACGCATTATAGCTATCAGGATGGGAGGTCAGTACAATTACCTAGGCGACTTTTCGGGAGAAGTTCCTTGAGCAATTTTATCCTTGCTCGTACCGAGATGCAAGGGAGGCTGAGTTCTTGCACTTACAGCAGGGAGATATGACAGTGGCTCAGTATGAGCAGAAATTCATAGAGTTGGTTCGTTTTGCACCGGCTCTTGTGGCAACCGAGAGGGACAAACGATGCAGATTTGAAAATGGACTGAGGAGCGAACTTCGGTCAGCGGTAACGGCTGTAGCTCATACTTCATTGAGAGACGTGTCTGATGCTGCAGCTCGTGTAGAGTTGAGCATGGGTGTACCAGTCCAACATCAGTTCGGTGGTTCCAAGCGACACCGGGATCACTGGGATGCTGGAGCCTCTAGTCAAGGACCGTCCAAGAGAGGTAGTATCAGTTCTGGATCTTCTGGGGGTGCAAGATCCAAATCGGGCAGTGGCGGAGCCAGACATGCACCGCAGTCATCCACTCAGTTTAGTGGGGCTTCAATACGGTCAACGGGTAGACAAAGTGGCGGATATGGTGACCCCAAATGTTATACCTGTGGAGAGACTGGTCATATCAGGAGATTCTGTCCACACCATCTTCAAGATAGTAGTTTCTTGGGTCATCGTGCGACTGAGCAGAGTCAGAGGACATGGCAGACTTCTGGTACTTCAATAGGGACCAGGCTCAATACAGTAGGGCCAGCGGGGCTAGTAGGTCCAATAGGACCAGAGGCAGACAGTGGGGTCGTGGTCGATCTTCGGGTACATCGGCCCGAGTTTTTGCTATGTCACGACAGGAGGCCCGAGCAGCCCCTGAGAGGGTCACGAGTACATTATTTATTTATTTATTTATTTTTGTTTTTACCGTGACGTTTATGGATTAATAGATCCCGGGGCAATTCATTCTTTCATTTCTCGGGGTTTTACATTGTTGCTAATAGAGAATTGTCTCCGATTGTTTGGGACATGGGTATTAGTACTCCTACTGGGAATATGTTAGTGGCGAATCTCGTGATTCGTAGTTGTCCAGTGTTGTGGAGGAATCATAACGTGGAGGAAGCCACGAGGGAAACTGCGACTTTAATGCAGGCGCAGTATCCTCAATTGTTCCAAGGGTAAAGTTGAATTTCGAGGATGAAATTTCTGAAGGGGGGTAGATTGTAACAACCCAGAATTTCAATTATTGGATTTAAGTAAATTATTTATGTAAAATGACGATTTTACCCTTGCTTGTTAAGGTGCGTGAATGTCAAATTTTGTTTCGAGAAACTTTTGGTGGTGTTTTGGATACCATTGCGTAGGTATCGAACTCACGAGTTCGTAGACAGGCGGCACGCAGAAAACGGAGTTCGTGGATGAAAGTTATGGGTCTAGACGTGTAGGGGTATTTTGGTAATTTTTGACTTGGGGGTAGATATTTTTAACCCCAAATCATTGTTTCATCATGATATCATCATCTCATCCTCATCTCTCTGAACCACCCATTTTGTCCCAAAACCATCGAACCCGTGTGCGACTTTCACACCCAAAAACCCACAAAGTCAACTTTTGATTCAAGGCTCTAACTTCCATTTTTTATTAACTAATCGTATTCTACTCCTTCCCACGATCACAACCATACCAACCATCGAAGGAGAGGACCACGGGGGAAGCCGAACCAAAAATAGGAAGTTTCGGATCTTCCGATCGATTTTCCAGCTAGCACAGGCGATACTGCTCCAAGAACTTCAGGGGAGCGTACAGTTCGGGATTGAGCTTGCTTCAACAGGTTTGTGAGTGGACTTTTGGTTTATAAAGTATAATGCATGCATAAATGTATCTTTGATTTAAATACTGTTATGTATGGGTGCAATGAATTTCTGGAATTTAGAAATCATTATTGGACACAAGTTTTCGAATTTTTCAGTGAAAGTGTGTTTTGAGAAATGTCCTGGTTTTTGTACTCGATTTTGATATTGTTTTGACGCGGTAATTGTTTGAGTCCATGATTGTGAGTTGAAACCGTATTTGTGATTATAAAATACTTGATTTTGGATTAATACTGTTTTGAGGGGGCCAGGATCCGGGCTAGGATCCGCTGAGACGGTGAACCCGGTGAACCTCCAAAATAAACAATACTGTTTTGAGGGGGCCAGGATCTGGGCTAGGATCCGCTGAGACGGTGAACCCGGTGAACCTCCAAAATAAACAATACCGATTTGAGGGGGCCAGGATCCGGGCTAGGATCCGCTGAGACGGTGAACCCGGTGAACCTCCAATATAAAAGGTGATTTTGCAAAGATTGTGGTCGAGGCCAAGTAACATAGATTTTTACACATCTCAAGGGATACCCTAGTGTGTAATGGATTTTTCGGGAACAGTGGATTGAGATAATATGTGTTCAGGTCGAATTAAATGATGTTTACTAGTATAAACTGTTTTATATAATGCATTGCATGATTTTATACGTGGCGGGGGAAAAAGGTAAGTTTTCCTCGAACAATGATTTATAAATGATTATTTTTTGTCCACTCACAACTTTGTATTTTGAATCCCCTCCAGGCTGTTGAGTTGAGTTGACGCGAGCACTTCTTACGAGGCGGAGGCATTAGGACTTTACAATTGCGCTTTGTACCTAAATTTGAGTAGGATATCAAATTTTGTATTATTTATCCTACCTAGATGCTCTGATATGATATATTTTGGGATGGTTATTGTCTATTGGAATTTGGAGTGCTTTTAATCCCTTGTCTGACAGGTGGAAATCAGTTATTTAAGTTCCTAAGAGGAAATTCTGCCGAAGATTTAGGCAGAAATCTCATATTATATTTTGTAAGGATTGAAGGGTATTTTGGGATCCTTTCCTTAGATTGTCAGACGGGATCAGGGTTCTTCCCGGGTTTCGAGGGGAAATTCGGGACGGGTCCTGACAACCAACCTCCTATTCAGTTCAAGGTTGCTAAAGAGGTAAACGCCTTGGAGGCATCTTGTTAACATAAATCCTTAAATAATTTGCACACAAGTGTGCGGTCTACAAGAAGTTAACCTAGAGATCTGAAACCACTTGTAGGGACCCTTCCCGAATTTCCCCTCGAAACCCGGAAAGAAACCTTATCCCGTCTAACAGCTCTTTTACCTCAAAATTTAAATACCAGAAATACCCTTTTATCCTTAAATAATTTTTTTAGTAAACCTTACAGGGTTTCCGACAAAACCTCTGTACTTACTGACCACTCCTACCTGTCAGACGCAGGATAGTATACAGGTCAAAGCCAAGACCTCGGAATAGTGGTGGTCCAAATAGAAATACCCTATGACACCAAATGTCAGTAGGTCATACACTACTGACTTCTCTACTGGAATACCACAAGACAACCGACTAGTCAGATACTTGTGAACGAACAATAATTCGTCACTCTGGGTCACCGCCCACACCAACCCACAAACCCGGATGACGAAGTATTTTCATAGGCTGATTAAGCACATGACAATCGTCGTCAAACCATATTAGAGCCGGAAATATCCTCGACTATCATATCATATAAGTCGGCAAGTATCCTCGACTATCATATCATATCATCAGCCGGTATAACCTTCGACTATCATATCACATCAGTCGGCATATCCCTCGACTGGCATTTCCCAAGCCACCAGGGTATCCCTTAGGGTGTAATAGTCCTGTATCACAACTCTCTGTACTATGATATCACATCAGTCGGTCAGTATCCTTGACTATCATATCATATCATCAGCCCGGTATAACCTTCGGCTATCATATCACATCAGTCGGCATATCCCTCGACTAGCATATCCTTAGCCACCAGGGTATCCCTTGGGGTGTGCTAGTCCTGTATCACAACTCTCTGTACTATGATATCACATCAGTCGGAAAGTATCCTTGATTATCATATCATATCATCAGCCGGCATAACCTTCGGCTATCATATCACATCAGTCAGGATATCCCTCGACTAGCATATCCCTAGCCACCAGGGTATCCCTTGGGGTGTGCTAGTCCTGTATCACAACTCTCTGTACTATGATATCACATCAGTCGGCAAGTATCCTCGACTATCATATCATATCATCAGCCAGTATAACCTTCGGCTATCATATCACATAAGTCGGCATATCCCTCGACTAGCATATCCCTAGCCACCAGGGTATCCCTTGGGGTGTGCTAGTCCTGTATCACAACTCTCTATACTATGATATCACATCAGTCGGCAAGTATCTCCGACTATCATATCATATCATCAGTCGGTATAACCTTCGACTATCATTTCACATCAGTCGGCATATCCCTCGACTAGCATATCCCTAGCCACCAGGGTATCCCTTGGGGTGTGCTAGTCCTGTATCACAACTCTCTATACTATGATATCACATCAATCGGCAAGTATCCTCGACTATCATATCATATCATCAGCCGGTATAACCTTCGACTATCATATCACATCAGTCGGTATATCCCTCGACTGGCATATCCCTAGCCACCAGGGTATCCCTTGGGGTGTGCTAGTCCTGTATCACAACTCTCTGTACTATGATATCACATCAGTCGGCAAGTATCCTCGACAATCATATCATATCATCAGCCGGTATAACCTTCGACTATCATATCACATCAGTCGGCATATCCCTCGACTGGCATATCCCTAGCCACCAGGGTATCCATTGGGTTGTGCTAGTCCTGTATCACAACTCTTTCTAGACCCGGCGGAGCAAAAACTCCACGATGCCAGAGTTGGCGCATTCAACGAACCAACGGAGTAATACTGTCATTGCTAGTCGAAGAAACAGTAATCAATTCTATTGGAGGTTCACCGGGTTCACCGCCAACAGCGGATCCTAGTCCCATATCCTGGTCCTCCTCAAATATATTTATCTTGGAGGTTCACCGGGTTCATCGCCAATAACAGTTCCTAGTCCCGGGTCCTGGCCTCCCTCAAATCAATGTTTATCTTGGAGGTTCACCGGGTTCACCGCTAATAACAGATCCTAGTCCCAGTTCCTGGCCTCCCTCAAATATGTTTATCTTGCAGGTTCACCGGTTTCACCGCTAATAACGGATCCTAGTCCCAGTTCCTGGCCTCCCTTAAATATGTTTATCTTGGAGGTTCACTCGGTTCACCGCCAATAACGGATCCTAGTCCCAGTTCCTGGCCTCCCTCAAATATGTCCAAATCCGATAAACTCATACAACCGGGTCAAAACCCAAATCATGGACTCAATAATCTCCATGTCAAATCGATATCAAACCGAGTCCAAAAACCATGACATTTCTCATCATACACTTTAACTGAAATATTGGAAAATATGTGTCCAGCAATAATTTCTAAATTCCGGAAATTCAATGCAACAATACATACCAGTATTTAAACAAAGATACATTGATCCATGCATTTCAATTTATAAATGAAAAGTCCACTCGCATATATCATCCAACCCGAAATTTATGGACGCTCTAGCCCAAGGAACACATGCACAATAATGACCCAACTACCTTGACTTTCCGAGCTCAAAAGCCGCTCCATAGTCAACCATTACAGCTGGGATTGCCCAATCAGGCCCTAAACGAACTCCTATGGCATCGAAACCAACAAAATCTGATTCGGAACGTCCCAAAACCCTAGTCACGCGTCGCCGTGACTTCGGGAACAATCCCACGCGCCGCCATGCGCCACCAGAAGGTCAGAACACGCGCCCACGCGCCTCACGCGCCGGTCATGCGCCTGCTACAGTGTTCACGCGCCTGGACCGGTCCAACCCGGCCCAGCTTGACCTGACCTGATCCAACTCGACTCGACTCGGTCCAACTTAACCCAACCCGATCCAACTCGACCCGACCGATTCACTCAATCCTACCGATTCACCCGACTCGACCCCGGTCTGACCCGACTCGACCGTCGTCGGTGACTCGTCGGAGAAGACGATCGGCTACCGGCGCCGTCGCCGAAGTCTGGCCGAAGAAGATGACCGGCCGCCGGCGTCTGGTTTCGCCGTAATCCCCCATTTTCGGTCGAAACTTCAAGCTTTTCTGACTTCCTCAAAACTCAACCATTTTCCACAATTTTTATGTCTAAATCTATCTACTCAAACCCAAGAATCCAAATATGACCTCAAAACCACAAACACGTACCTGTGTAAGCCGAAAAATCGATCGAAAGATCCGAAACTTCCTATACTCGGTTCGGCTTCCCCCGTGGTCCTCTCCTTCGATGATTGGTACGGTTGTGATCGTGGGAAGGAGTAAAATACAATTGGTTGATCAAAAATGGAAGCTAAAGCCTTGAATCAAAAATTGACTTTGTGGGTTTTCGGTGTGTTTTTCGCACGGGTTCGGTGTGTTTGTGTTTCAGTGAGAGAGATGAGTGATGATGAGATGAAGATGAAGTTAAGATGTCCATGAAGATGTAAGAAATTATTAGGGTTAAAATATCTTCTCCCAAACCAAAATTACCAAAATGCCCTTGCACATCTAGACCCATAACTTTCGTACACGAACTCCGTTTTCTACGTGCCGCCTGTCTACCAATTCGTGAGTTCGAGACCTATGCAACAGTACCTGAAACACCGCCTAATAATTTTCGAAACAAAACTTGATTTCCATGCCCTTTACCGACCAAGGGTAAAATCGTCATATTCTAAAAATAATTAAATTTCTGGTTCGGGTCGTTACATTTTGTTCAACTGATATTCAGATGATCAAATTTTTAAGATCGGGACCGTTCACTTGTGTTTTTTTCGTACCGAGGCCTTTCCCGTTGAAAATATCCATATTTTGAGGAGTTAAAGTCATTCGATCGTCAAAATACGTTTTGTAACCATCGAATCATGTCGCACCGTTACCTAGTCCCGGGATTTTGAAATTTGCTAATATTTGGCGTAGGCGATCTATGAGTACGTACAATAAATATGGACAGTTGGATCGGTCGATTTAATTCGAAAATTATTTAAAATCGTAAAATCATCTTCTTCATCCAAGACTTTAAACACTTTAAGTACATTTTAATACTTTTTTCAAAGTTTTGGTTCAACTGATATTCAGACGATCAAATTTTCAAGATCGGGATCGTTCACTTTGTGGTTTTATGTGCCTAGACCATATCCATCGAAAATCTGCAAATTTTGAGGAGTTAAAGTTGTCTAGTCGTCAAAAAATACTTTGTAACCAACGAATCGTGTCGCACCGTTACTTAGTCTTTGGGTTGTCGAAATTGGCTAGTTTTTCGCGTAGGCGATCTTTGAGTATGTATCATAAATGTGAACGGTTAGATCGGTCAATTGATTTAAAAAATTATTTAAAATCGTATAATCATCATATTCATAAAACACTTTGAACACTAAGTATATTTTAATATTTTTTTCGAAGTTTTGGTTCAACCGATATTCAGAAGATCGAATTTTCAAGTTCGGGACCGTTCACTTTGTAGTTTTACATGCCTAGACCTTGACCGTCGAAATTCTCCAGATTTTGTGGATTTAAAGTCACCCGATCGTCAAAAAACGTTTTGTAACCGGCGAATTGTGTCGCACCGTTACTTAGTCTCTGGATTTCAAAATTGGCTAATTTTTGGCCTAGGAGATTTATGAGTACGTACAATAAATGTGGATAGTTTGATCGGTCGATTGATTTTGAAAATTATTTAAAATCGTAAAATCATCTTGTTCATCAAACACTTTACATATATTTAAAAAAAAAATCGAATTTTGGGTCAATCGATATTAAGACGATCGAATTTTCAAGATCGGGACCACTCACTTTGTGGTTTTACGTGCCTAGACCTTGCCTGCCGAAAATATCCAGATTTTGAGGATTTTAATCCGTCCAATCGTCAAAAAACGTTTTGTAACCGTCGAATCGTGTCGCACAGTCCTGGATTTCTAAATCTGCTAATTTTTTGCGTAGGTGATCTATGAGTATGTACAATAAATGTGGACGGTTAGATCGGTCGATTGAATTCGAAAATTATTTAAAATCGTAAAATTATCTTATTCTTCAAACACTTTAAAACACTAAGTATATTTCAATACTTTTTTCGAAGTTTTAGTTTAACCAATATTTAGACGATTAAATTTTCAAGATAGGGACGATTCACTTTCTGGTTTTACGTGCCTAGAACTTGCCCGTCAAAAATCTCCAGATTTTGAGTAGTTAAGGCCGTTCGATCGTCAAAAAAACATTTTGTAACCGTCGAATTGTGTTGCACCGTTACTTAGTCCTGGGATTTCGAAATTGGCTAATTTTTGGCGTAGGCAATCTATGAGTATGTACAATAAATGTGGGTTTATATCGGTTGATTGATTTTGAAAATAATTTTAAATCATAAAATCATCTTATTCATCAAACACTTTAAGTATATTTCATTACTTTTTTCTAAGTTTTGGTTTAGATATTTAGACGATCGAATTTTCAAGATCGTGACCATTCACTTTGTGTTTTTACGTACCTAGGCCTTGCCCGTCGAAAATATCCATATTTTGAGGAGTTAAAGCCTTCCGATGTCAAAAAACATTTTGTAACCTTCAAATCATGTTGCACCGTTACTTAGTCCCGGGATTTCAAAATTGGCTAATTCTTGGCATAGGCGATCTATGAGTACGTACAATAAAAGTGGACATTTAGGTCGGTCGATTGATTTCGAAAATTATTTAAAATCGTAAAGTCATCTTATTCATCGAACACTTCAAAACTCTAGGTGTATTTCAATACTTTTTCGAAGTTTTGGTTCAACCAATATTTAAAAGATCGAATTTTCAAGATCGGGACCATTCACTTTGTGGTTTTACGTGCCTAGACTTTGCCCATCAAAAATCTCCAGATTTTGAGGAGTTAAAGCCGTCCGATCGTCAAAAAACGTTTTGTAACCGTCGAATCGTGTCGCACTGTTTGTTGCCATTTTCGCATTATTTGATGCTCTGTGGATTTTTTTCATATGAATTTTGAAGGAACAGAGTACGTGTCTTTATGCCAGTGGCTACTTGCTGTTTTTTTTTTAACCATTTTGGCTTTTTATCGGGGGATTTCATCTTCATGGTTTGATGAACTTTATTTGGGTAAAGCTTTAAATACATACTGACTGACATTGCTGCCTTAATTCATACTCATCAATTGTTGCATGCATTGTTAATTAAGAGTTGTAGTTTTTAAGTCATATTCAACCGGGAGATCATGGCTTAATTAGCTTGTTAAATTGATTTAAAGTCCCTAAGTTGATCACCCATTGCTAGAAGGTGGCCAAAATGGCCAAAATATTGTGAGAAAAACCAGATTTAACAAATTCACATGCAAATAATGCAAGGCTGGAGATGCTGTGACAAGCATAGATTTTGGTTCTTAGACTTAAGATTTTGGGGATCTTAATTAGCTTTCAAGTTGAAAATCTAAAATCTGACCTCATATGATATGCTTCTACATTAGAGTACAAATCAACCATGAAAAAGTGCTTAAATGTATATATAGAATAAAAAAGAAATTTCTTAAGTTGAGTGAATGCATTATTACGCATAAATTGGAAGAACAGCGAATTTATGATTTTCAAACACAACTAAGAAAAGTGACATTTTCTTTTTGTTAAAGCTACTATTATTTCCAGATAGCTTGGGTTCAATTGGTTCTGAGACCTTGATCTGCAGGTATCATCGAAAAGTTGGTTCGAATGGCAAGGAAACTTGATAAGAGTTTAGTAAAGAAACCGTCGTTTTTCAAGATCCTAATTGGTGACTTCTCTACCAATCTGGTAACAACTTGGCCTTTTTTTTTCTTTCGCTTTTTTAATATTAAGGTTTTACAGTCATGAACAAAATGCATAATTGTGTATTTTTGGCTTCATTTTCAAGATTAATCATGAATTTGAGTGAGAAGTTAATAGTTATCACCTTGTTTGTGCCCTATGTAACAGTTTTAAAAATCGGCAATCAAATGTGTTTAGTTAAAATTTGAACTTGATCAGGCTTTGCATTGAGTCACCAACAACTGCTTGAAACTCAAAAACTTTTTGTTTTATTAATATTGATGTTATGAAGTTATGCAGTTCTAATTTTGTTCATTAAGATATTAGCTAGGTTCTTAAGAGGTTATTCAATTTTGTAGGGCATACCACCGGCGTTTATATATATCAAACTCAAAAACTCAAAACTCAAAAACTCAAACTCAAAACGCTCCCCTATATATTCATCAGTACTTCACACCAAAACGCTTCCGGCCATTACCTAATCTATTAGCTTTATCTCACACTCCATATATATTCATCAGTACTCCCTATCTATTGTATTCTATTAGATAGTTTCTGATCTCGATCAATTAGCACGTGCTAGAACATGGGCGAAAATGGATGAATCATGACATGATATCTTCTTGTCACCGTTGCTCTTGTTTCCATGACTCCAATTGACTAATACTGGACTTCAACCTCCTTTCTTCAATCTGTCGGTATAAAATCAAACGAAGCAACCAAGTCATTTTCTGGAGTTTATATGAAGTGGAGCTTTAAACATGCATGCATAGTTCAGCCTTCATTCGTTACCTCTAATGTCGATATGGTCTTGAAAAGCTCACGGCACTCTTCTAAAATCAATTTTTCTTGCGCAACGACTTCTGCTAATTGAGACAGCAACGGAGCAGTCTGCTCAGCCTGATGGTGAAATCGGTTTCAATATAAGTTCACATTCACTTGAAGGTTAATAAATAGCTAGTTTACAGACACGTCAAGCTTACCAAAGGTGAGAAAGTAGCCAACAACAACTTAACAGAAGTGGTGAGATCTGAAGCATGTCGAAGAGCAATGGCTGCTGATTGAGTGTCCACCTAAAGAATATGTTTGATTTTTTTAGAAAATGCATCTTGTTCGCCGAAAACAAGAGCTTTGAATCAGTTTCGTTTGGCTTACCTCTGCACCTTCAGTGAGGGGTACCCTACAGACAACAGAATGTAAGCACTCTTTCATCAAGGAAACCGCTGCCATGTGTTGCCTTTCCGTATCTCCCCATGAATATTCCAATGGCTTAAGCTACACAAATTCCAAACCCACCATTCACATTTTATCACAAGTTGTTCAAATTTCGAAATATTTATACTTATACAAGCTGTAGACTGCTACTCACTTGAGAATGGAGTATAGAGTTGAGCTTCATGTCAAGCTTTTCTTTCTCTAGCTTCAATTTCTTCTGCACCACGGAATGCCGCAACTTTGTAAGACCATCCCAAGCATATAGAACATTGGCCTGCAAAAATCATTGAAAATCAAACACATTTCAGTTCTCAGTTATAAATCCAATAACACAAACCCAATTGATGAACCGAACCGAACTGAACTAAATTAACCCGAGAATCAAAATAACTGTAATTGCTTAACTAGGTTTTCATTCACAACACCAGCTCTACCATTTGCATACCGCCATTGCATCAATCTGTTATGAAGCAACCGAAGTTGATGACCAATTTCGGTGACACTTGAGGCCGAAGAAACCGAATTAGACCTCACCAGAACTGCACTAGAATTAGAAGACTTTTTACTCTTGAACAAGTCCAAACCCAAATTGAGCAACTCTCCACCCCCTTGGTTTTTGAAGGACTAGTAGGCGGCTTCATGCTCGAAAACGACATGGGCACTCCCTTGGTCTCCACAGACATCGTCGGCGACTCTATGCTTCCCGGCGACAGTGCCCACTGTGTCGTCGCCGTCAGTGAAGGAGCCCTCCTCATCACATTTTTAATGGTGAATTTGTTCTGATTTGGAGATTTATCTCCCAAATTTGGGAGATTCGAATCCGATGTCCCTCTTCGATGCTTTAATGGTACCTCACTCATGTACTTTGAAGAAACCTCCATGCCCAATTTTCTTGAATTCGAACCCGGACCCACATTCGGAGACTCCATACCCAGCGTGCCGGAATAGCCATCGCTATATTCCGATCCCGAGTAAACAGTATCGGAAAAATTATCAGAAATTCGCCGAGAATGTTTCTTGTTCAGACCATTTTCGTCCACGGAAAATCTCCGAGGAGCAACCGAATTCGAATTACTCGAGAACCTACTGGAAGACAATGACGAAGAATTAGATTGACCCAGAAATTTGAATCTTCCAGTGTATCCCATCGACCCACCAATTACGGGTTTGTGGTTTTCTTTGGCGCTTTCCGAAGATTCAGTGTATCTCATCGACCCACCAATTACGGGTTTGTAGTTTTCTTCGGCGCTTTCCTTCTCATTCTCAAAGGAGCTTCTTCTGTCAAAGATTGAAAGCTCGATACGATCTTTGCGCCTGTCGTTTCCGAGATGGTCTGCTAGAGTGTCAAGCTTTTTGTTCGATGAAGTTGAAGAGGGCCATAGTCCTCGGATGGGACCCGAGTCGTCGAGCTGGGTTTGGGGTTTTCGGGTTTCGGAAAAAGGGAAAACAGGCTTGAACCGGACCGGTGAGATGGCGTGGTTCTGAGAAGGAAATGTGGCGGTTTCCAACGGAGTGGTTGTGGCTGCGGTCGGCGACGACAGAAACCTTGACCTTCCTTCGCGGGATTTGGATTTTCTGGGTCTGTGAGATTGCTCTGTCACCATTTGATTGCTGCTCTCATTCTTCATGGCGTTTGTAAGAGAGAGAGATGAAGAGTTGCAGAGAAAGAAAGCGTTCGATTAATTTTGAATTGATTTGAGATTTGACGATATCTGCGTTTTTTGGGAAAGGGATTAGACCAAAACCGAACAGCCAACACTTGAAATGGCGGCAAATTAGATTCTAAGGCGGCGTACGAGGGGATTTGTGTGAAGGATATGGAGGCGGAATTACTGAAATACCCTTGTGGCCACTGACTTGTTAAATACAACTAATACGCAGTGGTATATAACGAAAGCGATGTATTAATTCTATTTCCTTTTTTTTTTAAGTAATAAAAATTGACCTGTGGAAGCTTCCATTAAAAAGAAATTTGCTTCTTCTTAAAAAAAAGAGTTGGTAGATTAACTCCTGAATCCTCATATTTATAATTATTGTACGTCATATGTAATGTTTTTTTATCACAATAATTAATAATTAATATGTTACACGTATTATATTTACGGATTGAAGTTACATTAAATTTATCAAAATAAATAATTATGATAGGTTTTTTCAAAAAAATAATTATGATAGGTTGAATCTATACCCATATAAGTAAGTTTTAGATGTGGTTATATACAACTAATTTACCTTTTAATAAGAAAAAAAAATCATGTGACATTTTTTTTTTTACAAAATTATATGTAGAATCACTGCATATCATATATAAAAGTAAACAAAATTTTAATTTTGACGTGATAAGCGAAGAGACAAACATAAGTATTTAGATGCTTTTAATTAATTGAACTTCAAACTCTTAGAGTCCGTTTGGATTAAAGGATTTGGATTTGGAATCCATTCATTTCAAATCCAATTGTTTGGATAACAAAATTGAATCAGTGTATTTCATCTAAGGATTTGAACAACAATTAATAATTAAATCCCATGTATCTACAAAATATAATTTGATGTGTTCCCTCGAGCGAGAATAGCAAACCCCTGAAAAAGATGCTAAGCTGTTAAAGTTGATGGAGAAAAATTCAGGAAATGGTGTTGTTGATCTCCAAGAAATTCTTCTTAGATTTACTTTCGACAACATTTGCTCTGCTGCTCTTGGTGTTGATGCAGGGTGCTTGGATCCGACTTGCCCCAGATTCCTTTTGCATAAACAACATGAACACACAAAGCTTGATACCTAGAAACCTTCCTCAAAGTAAAATTGGGGTCTCTCTACTGACCATGCAACCCAATAAAATCAATGTTCAATACAAGGTATATTCATGCTCATATCTTATAGCCTAAACTAAAGATACAACCATACCTCATGCATCCTTGATTTGATCCAAAACAGTTGTACTCATTTGCAAACTCCGTTCACAGCAGCTCTGCTATTCTCATTCCGTTCATCCACACTTAGTCGCATCCACGATTAAATGATAGACTTAAAATACAAACAATCCGAGCTCATCAAGCCAGAGTCCTTGATGAACCCATATAAGAAACACACCTTTGTAGAATTTCGATGAAGTAGATTTCAAAATCAATTTCAGAAAATCAAAGAAGCGTTTTGATAAAACATTTGACAAATCAATTCAACTGTGTAAAACCATATTTACTCAATAATCGATTCAACAAATAACAATTTAGAAAACTTTTTCTCAAAACCCATAAATCATCGGCTCTATGCTTCAGCTACCATCACTGAGAAACCCCACAGAGAACGATGATCAATTTTTCCCAAAATTACACACGCACTCATTCGCGAAGGAGACCCAAAGATATCTCCAAAACCGTGAAACTCAAAACGCATTCCAACAGCTCAAAAGGAAAATGACCAAAATGTCCTGGACTCAATTCTCAATAAAAAACCTTGAGGCAGTAAGTAGTAAAAGTTATAAGACGACTAGTCATCAGGTCCACTGCAATCTCTTAAAACTTCCTCTTTAATATATAATCCTTATCAATAAGGGAGTCTTATTGAACTTAATGTCTAAGTCCTAGAGTTTGAGCATGATTCAATTTATACAGGGAGAGGCAAAGTCAATTACATCAATCATTCCTAGAAACAAGAACTAATAGTGAACCCTCAAAAATTGAAGATGGGACTAAATGGGTATAATGCCTTTAGTGCCATGTTGGTTAAGGTGCCCTCTAAATTACCCATTTGACCATTCCTAAGTGAGGCAGACAATTTTTATAACACTGAGGTAGAAGAAAACCATTTCAGTAAATAAAGGATCCATGATCTGTTCATCTGCTGCTGCTTGGTTGAAAGCATGTTGCCCCTTGTAGCACAAAATAACATCCTCTCGAATCTTAGAGCTTTGGATTTAGAAACCAGGACCAATAGTAACCGCAACTGCACACAAATTTCTCTCACTTAATTTAGCTTTGTCATGTGCTTCTTGTACAACCTGCAATCAATAATCACAATTCAGACCCACTCTAGCACTAAAATGTTTTAAACCACCAAGAAACAAAAGAATATAGCCTTGCAGCATTTGACTATATTAAAGCGATAAGTTGGAGTGACATAGGAAATCCAAAAGTGACAGACAATGACCTAGCAAGTTTCGAACAACTAGCAATAAGAATGACATAGATGCAGATGTAAGTATCAAACGTTCGCTCAAGTGGCTCCAGTAGCAGATGTCAAGACAAGAAAACGAAACAACAAACCTAAATTCGATGGGAGAGTACTGAAGCAAATATACCTGACCAATCGCTTGCAAATGCGCCTCCTCAACCAATTTCGGAGAAACACCTCCATATTGAGCAAGTAAATCTGCCTTGATGCGGTCAAGGATCAAAATTAGAATGCTCTAATTACCCTTACGGGATTGTTTGTTGAGTTATTTGTTGTTTGTTTGGATTTGGATTTGTTGAGGTTTCTTGGATTTGTATCGTTTGACAAGTTGGAATTTGGTTGACCTCTTTATGGGGAGATTCTGCCTAATTTTCGGTAAAAATGTTTTACTTTGGTCGTTTGTGTGAGGGTAGTTTCGGAAAGATCTTAACTTTCAGGAGTGGTCAGACGGAAGTAGGACTTCTCACGGATTTCAAAGGGAAATTCGGTAGGGGTACTATCACTAATCCCGGGCATCAACCACCTCGTTTACTGTGTGTAAGGATCGAGAATGCGGAACCGGATGATTTCTGCATCAACAATTGGTGCTTTCATTGGGAGGAGATTTGAGAAATACTCAAAGCGTGCTCTCCATCTATTTATCCTTATCGTTCTTCGTTCATTATTCTTCATCCATGGCAAGAACACAAGGAACAACACGATTTGATAGAGCCACTACCTCTGCCACCGCGACATGGGACGAGAATGGCTCGCTCACCAAAATCCAAGAGGAACATCTAAGCTTGCCCCCGTAAGGGGCATCATCCGTGTTGCCACCGGCACAGGCCTCCGAGCCACAATCGATATTATCGCTCCTTGGCCTCGGTGCCCTTGCTATACCGAGCGGAAGAATGGTCGGAGCCCGTCCTAGCGGAAATCCTCCCCTACATTCGGCGCCATAATGACCATTTTCCAACGCAAGGATGGACACAAAGTGGGAGAAGCATCCCGGCAAATCGCAAAATTGCAACCTGTCGACGACGACCTACGAAGAATCCTGGAGGACTCACGGAACGCGAGTGGACGATCCCGAACTCCTGATGAGAGGGTACTAATACTATTGTCGTGCTTCTTAATAATAGACTCAACATATATGATCGTCAGTTTTTTTTCTTGCTTATTATGTTTTGATCGTTCCTATATGTTGGAGTCTAAGTTAGCAGTTCAAGATGCAATCTTATGTTGTGAGATGCCCTAAGTTTCTAATAGAATATATTGAGTGGTATTAAGTGAAAATACATCTTTTGTTGGCCTATGAGCATATTCAACTGAGTCCCTAAATTTAAGTTAAATTCTAGCTAATATAGTTGAAAAGTTATTTTAACAAATTACTTTCAAAAAGTTTATTCTAACAGTCTTCTCTATTTTAGTAAATCTCAAATATTTTATTATTTGTTTCAAGTTAAATATTTGAATATCCTAAATTTATTATTTTATTATTTATGAAATTCATCCAATTGTAAGCAGATAGCAATTGCTACTTTCTCTTTTATATTTGCTAAATTTAGGGATCTAGAACCCCTAAAATATCAAAATTCTAAAATAGGGAGTAAGATAGGGACTCTACTGCATCCCTTTTTTCATTAATAATTCCTAAATTAGCTAAAAATTGTATTTTAGAGACTTTGCCGGAGATGCTCAAATAATTTGATTCTTTTGTTTTTTAGTCGGGCAGATGTGAATCACACCATAATTCAACCTTGGAATAATTGATATATAAATAAAAGAGTAAAACACATTTTTTGGTCAAGGTGGTTTAAAACAAAACAATTTTGGTTACCGTTATTTTCTTTGTATTATTTTGGTTACTGTACGCTAATAGTTAACAAATTAAGCCACTTAATTGCATCTAAAAAAATTAAGCCACTTAGTGGGGTGTATTCAATTGAGACTTTCATAGAGTTTAAATGACTCTAAAAGTTTAGATGTACTAAATTAGGACTTTTAGAGAGTTGGTAAAAGTTTGAGGGTTTTCAATCTATACATTTATAGAGATTTATAAAGTCATTAAAAGTTGAGGTGTATTCAGTCATGACATTTTATAATTCTATAAAAGTTTAGGTGTATTCAAAATATCAATGAATATTGTAGACTTCATTAAATGAAAGAGTTTTATGGAGTTTGACAAATATTTTAGTGTAAATTATGCTTTAGCAAAGTTTATGATTTGCCTAGTCTTGCCCCTTTGGATTTCTAAAGAAAATACTTAAAATATAATTTGTGATTTTTATATTTTTCAATTGACTCAATAAAGTTCAAGTCCCCTACCGATATTTATTATCATATATTATTTTCTATAGGAATTATAAGTAATTAAATAAAACAAATTTTAGATAAATTTATTTACATGTTTGAAGAAAAAAAATAAAAAATTAATAAAATTAATAAAAAAATTCAAAAGCATGCATGATGCCTAGCGGCCCTAGTCTATGAATCTCATTGATTCGTTAGAAGTTTTATATTTTTGTAATCATTTTTGTAGTATTATAAATATTTTTTATATTTTAGTTATAGATTTTTTAGTAAAAAAATAATTATGAGTTGATTATAAAATTCTTCAAAAAAATATATATCAAATTATATAACCCAATATCATTTTCTGCAAAACTCAATCAAAATATATAAAACTCGGCATCACTCTGCAAAACTCTTGTCACGTAACCCTATATAATTCCGTTATTAATTATGTGAAAGTTTATGAAAATAAAAAAATCTGTAAAATTCAATCACTTTAAAAAACTCTACAATTATCATGTATAAATATGAATTCAATACACCCCCCTAATCAACTTCCGTCAAATATACATAGGCATTTTAGTAATTTTGCTCTTTAAAACTAAATTAAAAACCCCAACTCTATTTCCTTGCCCGATCTCTTCGGCGGTGACTGATCCAATCGGACCCCATGCCCTCTGCATCCCCATCTTGTTTGGTTTCTTGATGTGGGGTGATACGACCCGTCCCGGAATTTAAAAGTAGAAATTAAATTTAATTAAATAGCTGAGAGTTGCGGGTTAGATTAGTGTTGGGTTTGAACTAAAGTTGGATATGGGCCTTAGAGAGGGCCCAAAGAAGTTGTTGGGTCGTAAATTAAAGTTGGATTTACAAATATATTGTTTTGTCCAGGAAATTCCCGAAGGCTTGAAAGTCACTTTTAAATTGGTGAGGTTTTTGGGAGTTTTCTTCATTACATTACGTAGAGCTCAAGCTAACAAGTACGTAGATAGGTGGCACGTCGAAATCGGAGTTCGAACGAGAAAGTTATGGGTCTAGAACGATCAAGAAGTATCGATAATTTTGGGAAAAAGTTTTAATTATAAAAGCTTTCTCTCTCCTCCCTCGATTGGTTAGTCTTTCCCTTTCTCCTCACAGACTCCTTCTCCCACTCTCATTCACGCGACTCCTCTCGCGGAGGACCCAAAAACCCAGCCGCCAAACGGCGACGACCTAGATCAATATTAGACCATCTTCTTCTTCGTCTCCTTCATGCGAACCCAACCGTATCAACCATCGAAGCCATCGTCCACCGTTCGAGGCACAGGAAGCCACGAAAGGTATTGGGTCTCACAGCTTTCGAGGGGTTTTCCGGCCACTATAGGTGGCGGCTGTCGATTTGAACGTTAGTTTTGAATTCCTCTCGTTGAGTAGATGAATCTAGACTATTTACTTGTATATTTCGGTTGGGTTTTGTAGGAGTTGCAGGAGCATGAATCCGGCCTTTAATGGCGGATTCTGCTACAAGAGCTGTCCCGAGGTAGGGAGCAACTGAACTCCACAGTCGCACCCCTTAAAATCTCCAGAAAGTGTGCTGGCGCGTGAAGGCGAGTGACGCCCTCCCCCCGCCTCTGGCGAATCGTGTTTTGATGTTCTCGACATTCCGGATCTAATGGCGAGGTTTGGAGTCCATGGAGTTCGTTTAGGGCTAGTTCCGGACGTCTTAAGTTTCTTTGAATAGCGTTAAATAACGTAAATATTCGGGAGTTAGGGTTTTGATTATGATGATTAAATTGTGATTTATTAATGTTAATTATCTTGTTTATGAAGCATTATGACAATGGAAAGCCCGAATAGCCGTAAGGATCGAGACGGAGCTCGTGGAGACTTCCGGGAATGGATGCCTCGAAATACATGCAAAAGTGGATACGGTCGGGCTCCCCGACGTACAGTGAGTGGTATTCTTCCCTAATTTATAATTATGTATTGATAAATGATTGAAACTGTGATGGATGAATGCGATGGAATATTTATGATTTGGATTGTTTGGTATGTTTGGTTGCTTACATGTAGGTTATGATGAATTGCCTATGAAGATTATGTTATGAAAATTTTTGTATGGATTATATTATGAATAATTGAATATGGACAGGACATGATTGAGTTTGAAATATGTTGAGGTCAAATATCATTATTTGGCTAGGTATCATATTAGATGGAGTGTAAATACTCTGAAACGAGTATAAACTAATACTATAATGGATGATCTCGAAGATAGGTTCCGAGATCTATATTAAAATATCGATGGAGTGTAAATACTCCGGAATGAGTACTACCACTAGGTTAGAACGTCTCGAGGATCGATTTCGAGACACGTGTCATGACGATATTCGTGAGTTACGGAGAGGTTAAAGATACCAAATGACGCATACGACGTTAATCGCGAGTGACGTAGAGATATCAACACGAACATGATGGTTACGATTTCGAGATAGATGATTCAGTGTCGAGATGCTACAGCGGAGGAGTCAGTCCAGACTAGCACGTATGTCAGTCATGTCGTCATGAATTGTATGGTCATGGGAGAATTGTCGATGAGTCATGCCGACATAGCACATGAGTATGTATTGTTGTGCGAGGATTGCCGATGAGTCATACTGGCATAGCACATGAGTCATACTGGCATAGCACATGAGTGAGTCATATGAAGGTGCGAGGATTATCAAGGATTCATGCCGACATAGCACATGAATCATATGATGGTGCGATGATTGCCGAGGAGTCATGCCGACATAGCACATGGTTCAGTTTTGGTAAGCCCATATGGTGGCCGCTGGTGTCGTACCAGTATGTAGGCCACAAAATAGCCTCCATGTGATCATTCACCTGCGCCCACTCTATACTAGTTAAATGGCTCCAGCCTGTTCTCGAACCTTGTGTGTATTGTAGTCCCATGCTCCTAGGGGACCTGTAACAACCCGGAATTTTAATTATTGGGTTTACGCAATTATTTTTGTAAAATGACGATTTTACCCTTGGTTGGTAAAGGGCATGGAAATCAAGTTTTGTTTCGGAACTTATTAGGTGGTGTTTTGGATACCGTTGCGTAGGTCTCGAACTCACGAGTTCGTAGACAGGCGGCACGCAGGAAACGGGGTTCGTGTACGAAAGTTATGGGTCTAGACGTGTAAGGGCAGTTTGGTAATTTGCCATGGAGGGCAGATACTTTACTACCCAAATCAGATTAATCAGATTAATCTGATCATTGATCACACTCATCTCTCTCGGTCTGAAACAAAAAACCACCGAACCCATGCGAAAAACACCCGAAAAACCCACAAAGTCAACTTTGGATTCAAGGCTTTAGCTTCCAATTTTGATTAAATAATCGTATTCTACTCCTTCCCACGATCACAATCGTACCAACCATCGAAGGAGAGGACCACGGTGGAAACCAAACCGAGTATAGGAAGTTTCGGATCTTCTGATAGAATTTTCGGCTTACACAGGTACGTGTTTGATGTTTTAAGGTCATATTTGGATTCCTGGGTTCGAGTAGATAGATTTAGACGTAAAATTTGTGAAAAATGGCTGATTTTTGAGGAAGTTGTAAAGCTTGGAGTTTCGGCCGGAAATGGGGGATTCCGGCGAAAACCAGATGGCGGCGCCGGTAGCCGATCGTCTTCTCCGGCGAGTCACCGGTAACCGGTCGGGTCGAGTTGAACCGGTCAGGTTGAGTGAACCGATCGGGTCGAGTTGAACTGGTCGAGTTGAGTGAACCGGTCAAGTCGAGTTGGACAGGGTCAGGTTGAGCTGGACCGGGTTGGACCGGTCCAGGCTCGTGAACACTGTAGCAGGCGCGTGACCGGTGCGTGAGGGCGCGTGGGCGCGTGTGCCGAACTTCCGACGGCGCGTGGCGGCGCGTGGGGCCGAGTATGAGGTCATGACGACGCGTGGTAACTAGTTTTCGACGTTCCGAATCTATTGGTACAAGTTTCAGGTTGATCGGACGTCGTTTAGAGGTCATTTTGGGCAATCCCAGCGGTAATGGTTGACCTTATTAGCGGGTTTTGAGCACGAAAAGTCAAGGTAGTTGGGTCATTATTGTGCATGTGTTCCTTGGGCTAGAGCGTCCATGAATTAAGGGTTGGATGATGTATGTGAGTGGACTTTTGTTTTATAAACTGAAATGCATGCATCAAAATATCTTTGTTTAAATACTGTTATGTATTGTGGCATTGAATTTCTGGATTTTAGAAATTATTACTAGACATATGTTTTCCACTATATCAGTTAAAGTGTGATTTGAGAAATATCATGGGTTTTGGACTCGGTTTTGATATCATTTTGACGTGGAAATTATTGAGTACATGATTTGGGTTTTGACCCAGATGTATGAGTTTATCGGAATTGGCCATATATTTGAGGGAGACCAGAACCCGGGATTAGGATCCGTTATTAGCGGTGAACCCGGTGAACCTCCAATATAATATGATATGATAGTCGAGGGATATGCCGACTGATATGATATGATAGTCGATGGATATGCCGACTGATATGATATGATAACCGAAGGTTATACCGGCTGATGATATGATATGATAGTCGAGGATACTTGCCGACTGATGTGATATGATAGCCAAAGGTTATACCGGCTGATGATATGATATGATAGTCGATGATACTTGCCGACTGATATGATATGATAGCCGAAGGTTATACCGGCTGATGATATGATATGATAGTCGATGATACTTGTCGACTGATGTGATATCATAGTACAGAGAGTTGTGATACAGGACTAGCACACCCCAAGGGATACCCTGGTGGCTAGGGATATGCCAGTCGAGGGATATGCCGACTGATGTGATATGATAGCCGAGGATATTTCCATCTCTAATATGATTTGACGACGATAGTCATGGGCTTAATCAGCCTATGGGCTTAATCAGCCTATGGGCTTAATCAGCCTACAGAAATACTTCGTCATCCGGGTCAGTGGGTTGGTGTGGGCGGTGACCCAGAGTGACGAATTATTGTTGGTTCACAAGTATCTAACTAGTCGGTTGTCTTGTGGTATTCCAGTAGAGATGTCAGTAGTGTCTGACCTACTGACAATTGGTGTCAGAGAGTGTTCCTATTTGGACCACCACTATTCCAAGGTCTTGGCTTTGACCTGTATACTATCATACGTCTGACAGGTAGGAATGGTCAGTAAGTACAGAGGTTCGGTCGGGAACCCTGTAAGGTTTACAAAAAAGAAAAAATTATTTAAGGATAAAGGATATTTCTGATATTTAAAATTTGAGATAAAAGAGCTGTCAGACGGGATAAGGGTTCTTTCCGGGTTTCGAGGGAAAATTCGGGAAGGGTCCTTACAGGAACTCGTGGTGATGGTGCTTGCACCCTGTCCTTCAGGTGGTCGTGGTACGAGTGAAGACACCCAGCCTGTCACGTGCGCGTGACTTGTGCGGCTACAGTGCCATTGGGGTACCTGTGTGTGTGTGTGATGCCAGCCGATGACACATGCCGGCTGATGCTAGCCGAGGATAAATACCAGTTGATGATGTGATATTACAACCGATGATACATGTCGGTTGATGCCAGCTGATGATATACGCCGGCTGATGCCAGTCGATGATATATGCCGGCTAATGCCAGCCGATGATATATGCCGGCTGATGATGTGTTATGCCAGCCGATGATATATGCCGGCTGATGATGTGTTATGCCAACCGATGATATATGCCAGCTGATGATGTGTTATGCCAGCCGATGATACATGCCGGTTGATGCCAGTCGAGGGTTACGCCGGCTGATGACAAGATATGATAGCCGAGGTGACATACCGGCATATGTGATTTAAAAGCCGAGGGTTTGCCGGCTGATGCCTGTTATGTTGGTCAGTGGGTATGCCGTGGGAGGTGACCCCGATTACTGAGATTTTGATTCGTACGCACGAGTGTGACATTGAGACGTTCGATTCCGTTTGTGGAGAGACGACGAGAGTACGACGTCGAGTATACCGCTATCGTTCGTAAAGAGGTGACGAAGGCGAGATATTACTATTCTAGTTATCCACGAGTTCGATGTGTCATCTTCAACGTGTGAAGATTTACTATGATTGTTGCGATAAATGTCTCTAGATGTTGAATGTGTATGATTGCAAACCCTGCCGGGTTATTCGATTATTATATTGTTATACTGTTGTTGTATGCTTTGCTTACTGAGGGGTTAACATGGAAACCCTCACCCTTGTTTTCTTTTTCAACCCTCAGGTCATCCTAGAAGTTTGCAGATTCAAGGAGGAATGTTATCAACTCTGACATTTTGTTGTCGTCCAAGGTATTATCAGTTAGCATTAGAATTCCTTTAATTATGATCATCAATTTTGTAAGCATGCTCTGGGATGCCGCTGTCACGGTGAAACAGTAATTAAGTATTTACTATTTACCTTGCACAAAACTTCCTAAATCTCACCGTTTAAATTAGGCTTTCGTCACCTGGACTCAGCGTCCAGGTGTCGGCCATCACTGTTTAAAGACATCAGAATGTTGCTTAAATAATGACTGAACACTTGTTGTAGGCCGAGATCCACAAACCTTTATGGATGATGAAGAGCCCTAGAAGGGATAACCTTGAAGGGATGACTACGAAAAACAAGGGTCTTATGGCCTATCATGATACTTGCTACTCTTCCCCCCGAAGTCGAAGAGGGCATGGATAATCTACGGGTCATCGAAGTAAAGTTTCGATCGCCACTATGAGTCATGATGCAGGGACATTGTTTCGACTCTGGCTGGGAAGGAAGGAAGGCGAAACACCGATGTCATGTTGTGACTGATTACTTACGGGATGAGAATAATTCAAGGTGAGACCTGAGTTACGTTCCCATTGAGTGGTTAATGTGACTACGCTCGAGGACGGTGCCCAGCTAGTATGTTGAGTGATGCCGAAAAATTCTCGATTGAAGATTCTAACATGATAACCAAAAAGTGAATAATTTCTACCGAACTACGTTCAAAAATGACAATCTCGATGTATGAAAGTTGGAGAAAGGCAATGGAGTACTAGTACAGGGTAGTAAGACCTTTGGATGGAACACGTAGGGACGTTGTGACGGCTCACGTGTGATAGTTTATTAGTCGCACGATTTGACTCGGCTCAACGGAGATATATGAGATATTGAGACCCTAGGAAGGTCGCAACGGTATAAAGATACATTCAGTGGTATTCCGATGTGTAGAATTAACAAAACGACAAGTAATATAAGAAAATACAAAGAAATTATTGGCATGCCTCAAGATATGAATAACGGTCACACAGTTGCTCTAGATTGGCCAAGGCCTCTAGGGTCGTTAAATGACAAATTGAGAAAAATGGTGATGACTGTGCTCGAGAATATTCCGAGACAGTGTGTGCAAACTACTAAATATAACTCCGTAATGAACTTCAGAGAAAGATAATTGTGTCGTGATGATTAGTTTGCCAAACTAGATACCTTATTTGATTTTTATGATTGCTCGTGAATTATTATGCAGAAGAGTTGTCATGGACTTAGAGTGGTTTGGAAATAGTCAGTATAAAAGAATTCAACTGTTAAGGCAACTCATCAAGAAATTTTCGAAATGCATCAACTTTTAATTGAGGTTATGGCCGTTGCCACAGATTGACCAGGGATAATTCGAGGTATTAATTGACGAATTGATTGAGATGATAATAATTACGCTCAAGGACTGTCCTGAGCAAGAGTATCAAGAAACTACTGAACATAACTCCGTAATGTACCTCGAAGGGAAAAAATGTTGTAATCATGATGAATATTCAGAAGTTGGAAAGGTCATCCGAGATTATGAGAAAATACTTACACGCTCTCTCTCTTGTCTTGGATGTGATTGTGCTCGAGGTTGATGCCGAGCTAACTTTATGAATAATGTGTGATGATAGTGAAAAATATTAAGCATGACTCAGTAATGAATCTCGGGAAAAGATACCATGTCATGATGATTACCTGGAACGGTGAAGACCATCCGGGATGATGGGAAATAGTTTATGAGTACCCTGCGGATATGTGGAGTTAGACCTAACTCAAATGACTACGGATTATGGAAATGGAAAGATGAATTACTACATTCGAAATGTGGAAGCAATGATCAGTAAGCGATAAAAATTGAGTAGTAGTTATGTAAGTGGGGTTTTCCCCTATTATTAGGCAAATTTTAGGGACAAAATTCTTTTAAGGGGGGGTAGATTGATACGACTCGTCCCGTAATTTAAAAGTAGAAATTTAATTTAATTAAATAGCCTGGAGTGACGGGTTTCATTAGAGTTGGGTTTGAACTAAAGTTGGAGATGGGCTTTAGAAAGGGCCCAACGAAGGTTGTTGAGCCGTAAATTAAAGTTGGATTTACAAATATATCGTTTTGTCTTGGAATTTCCCGAAGGCTCGAAAGTCACTTTTTTATTGGTGAGGTTTTTGGGAGTTTTCTTCATACCATTATGTAGAGCTCGAGCTCACGAGTACGTAAACAGTTGGCACGTCGAAATCGGAGCTCGAATGAGAAAGTTACGAGTCTAGAACGATCGGGACGTATCAGTAATTTTGGGAAAAGTTTAAATTATAAAAGGTTTCTCTCTCCTCCCTCAATTGGTCAGTCTTTCCCTCTCTCCTCACAAACTCCTTCTTCCTCTCTCATTCCCGTGACTCTTCTCGTGGAGGACACAAAAACTCAACTGCCAAACGGCGATGACCGAGATCATGATGAGACCATCTTCTTCTTCGTCTCCTTTGTGCGAACCCAACCGTATCAACCATCGAAGCCGTCGTCCACTGTACGCGACGTATGAAGCCGCGAAAGGTCATGGGTCTTACGATTTTCGAGGAGTTTTCCAGCCACCATAGGTGGCATCTGTCGATTTGGACGTTATTTTTGGATTCCTCTCGTTGAGTAGATGAATCTAGACTATTTACTTGTAGATTTTGGTTGGGTTTTGGAGGAGTTGCAGGAGCTTGAATCCGGTCTTTAATGGCGGATTTTACTACATGAGCTGTCGCGAGGTAGGGGGTGATTGAACTCCACGGTCGCTCCCTATAAAACCTCCAGAACGTGTGTCGACGTGTGGGGCCCTCCCCCGACCTCCGACGAGTCATGTTTTGATGCTCTCAATGTTCCGAATCTAATGGCATAGGTTTGGAGTCCATCGGAGTTCGTTTAGGAATAGTTTCGAACGTCTTAAGTTGCTTTGATTAGCATTAAATAACGTAAATATCCGAGAGTCAGGGTTTTGATTATGATGATTAAATTGTGATTTATTAATGTTAATTATCTTGTTTATGAGGCATTATGACAATGAAAAGCCCGAATAGCCGTAAAGATCGAGAGGGAGCTCATGGAGACTTCCAGGAATGGATGCCTCAAAATACGTGCAACAGTGGATACGGTCGGGTGAGCTCTCCCCGACGTACAGTGAGTGGTATTCTTCCCTAATTTATAATTATGTATTGGTAAATGATTGAAAATGTGATGGATGAATGCAATGGAATAGTTATGATTTGTATTGTTCGGTATGTTTGGTTGCTTACATGAAGGTTATGGTGAATTGCCTATGATGATTATGTTATGAACATTTATGTATGGATGATATTATGAATAATTGACTATGGATATGACATGATTGAGTCTGAAATACGTTGAGGTCAATTATCATATTTTGGCTAGGTATCATATTAGATGGAGTGTAAATACTCCGAAATGAGTATAAACTAATACTATAGTGGATGATCTCGAAGTTAGGTTCCGAGATCTATATTAAAATATCGATGGAGTGTAAATACTCCGGAATGAGTATAAACTACTAGTAGGTTAGAACGACTCGATGATCGATTTCGAGATACGTGTCACGATGATATTTGTGAGTTACGGAGGGTTATCGATACGAAATAACGTATACGATGTTAATCGTGAGTGACGTAGAGATGTCGTCACGAACATGACGGTTACGATGATCGAGACAGATGAGTTAGTGTCGAGATGCTACGGCTGATGAGTCATGCCGGCCTAGCACGTATTTCAGTGATGTCATCATGAGTCGTATGGTCGTGCAAGGATTACCGATGAGTCATGCCGGCATAGCACATGAGTATGTATTGTCGTGCGAGGATTGCCAATGAGTTATACCGGCATAGCACATGAGTATGTATTGTGGTGCGATGATTGCCAACGAGTCATTCCGGCATAGCACATGTGTCAGTCATGTGGTCATGAGTCATATGATGGTGCAAGGATTACCAATGATTCATGCCGACATAGCACATGAATCATATGATGGTGCGATGATTACCGAGGAGTCATGTCGGCATAGCACGTGGGTCAGTTTTGGTATGCTCATATGGTAGCCGCTGGTGTCATACCTGTCTGTAGGCCACAGACCAGCCTCCATGTGATTGTTCACATGCATCCGCTTTATACTAGTTAAATGGCACCAGCCTGTTCCCGAGCCTTGTGTGTACTGTGGTCCAATGCTTCTAGGGCAAGTCGTGGTGATGGTGCGTGCACCCAGTCCTTCACGTGGACGTGGTACGAGTAAAGATACCCAGCATGTCACATGCACGTGACTTGTGCGGCTACAGTGCCATTGGGGTACCTGTGTGTGTGATACCAGCCGATGACACATGTCGGCTGATGCCAACCGATGATAAATGCCGGCTGATGATGTGATATTCCAGCCAATGATACATGTCTGTTGATGCCAACCTATAATATATGCCGGCTGATGCTATGTTATGCCTGCTGATGAAACATTCCGACTGATGCCAGCGGAGGGTTATGTCAGTTGATGACGTGATATGATAGCCGAGGTGACGTGTTGGCTTATGTGATATGCCAGCCGTTGGTTATGCCGGCTGATGCCAACCGAGGGTTTACTGGTTGATGCCTGTTATCGTGGTCAGCATGTATGGTGTGGTCGGTGACCTCGATTATTGAGATTTTGATACCGTTCGTAGAGACACGATGAGAGTACGACGTTGAGTGTAACAACCCGGAATTTCAATTATTGGATTTAAGTAAATTATTTATGTAAAATGATGATTTTACCCTTGGTCGGTAAAGGGCATGGAAGTCAAATTTTGTTTCGAGACACTTTTGGTGGTGTTTTGGATACCGTTGCGTAGGTCTCGAACTCACGAGTTCGTAGACAGGCGGCACACAGGAAACGGAGTTCGTGGACGAAAGTTACGGGTCTAGATTGATAGGGGTATTTTGGTAATTTTTGACTTGGGGTAGATATTTTTAACCCAAATCATTGTTACATCTTCAGATCATCATCTCATTCTCATCTTTCTCTCTGAACCACCCATTTTATCCCAAAACCATCGAACCCGTGTGCGACTTTCACACCTAAAACCCATAAATTCCAAGTTTGATTCAAGGCTCCAACTTCCAGTTTTGATCAACTAATCATATTCTACTCCTTCCCAAGATCACAACCGTACCTACCATCGAAGGAGAGGACCATGGGAGAAGCCGAACCGAGTGTAGGAAGTTTCGGATCTTCCGATCAATTTTCTGGCTAGCACAGGTACGTGTTTGTGGTTTTGAGGTCATATTTGGATTCCTGGGTTCTAGTAGATAGATTTAGACATAAAATTTGTGAAAAATGGTAGAGTTTTGTGGAAGTTAGGGAAGCTTGAAGTTTCGGCTGGAAATGGAGGATTCCCCCGGAAACCAGACGGCGGCGCCAGCAGCCGGTCGTCTTCTCCGGCGAGTCACCGATGACCGGTCGGGTCGAGTGAACCGGTCGGGTCGAGTTGGACCGGGTCAGGCCGAGTTGGACCGGGTTGGACCGATCCAGGCGCGTGGGTACTGTAGTAGGCGCGTGGCCGGCGCGTGAGGGCGCGTGGCGGCGCGTGGGCGCGTGTTCCGACCTTCCGTCGGCGCGTGGCGGTGCGTGGGGCCGAGTCTGAGGTCACGGTGGCACGTGACAGGTAGTTTTTGACGTTTCGGACCTGTTGGCGCAGGTTTCGAGTCGATCGGATGTCGTTTAGGGGTTGTTTTGGGCATTTTAAAGTTGATGCGTTTTCTAGGCCAGCAAAGTTAGACTCCCGGGGTTTAGGGGGTTTATAATTAAGGTTCTTATTATTAGCTGGTAATCCCGATTATTAATTTGGACAGGCGATACTGCTCCAGGAACTTCAGGGGAGCGTATAGTTCGGGATTGAGCTTGCTTCGATAGGTTTGTGAGTGGACTTTTGGTTTATAAACTAAAATGCATGCATAAATGTATCTTTGATTTAAATACTGTCATGTATGGGTGCAATGAATTTCTGGATTTTAGAAATGATGCTGGACACATGTTTTCCAATATTTCAGTGAAAGTGTGTTTTGAGAAATGGCCTGGTTTTTGTATTCGATTTTGATATCGTTTTGACGTGGTAACTATTTGAGTATGTGATTTGGGGATTAGACCCATAATTATGATTTATTGATTTTGGCCATAAAATGATATTGCAAAGAATTTGGCTTAGGCCGAGAAACAAAGATTTCGAAGTATGGATTTGGTTCACTGGTTCCTATCCCGATGGTTACTGTTGCTCTGACCGGTGTTGAGGGGTCTTGCTCCGCTGGTTGTTGAGGGTTCGGACCTTGGTGTTGAGGGGCTTTGCTCCGCCAGGTTGCGAAGCTGTCTATGCATAGTACAGATTGTACATATTGTACAGAGAATTGTTGTACAGATTTTAACACATCTCAAGGGATACCCTGGTGTGTTGTGGATATGTCGGGAACAGTGAATTTGAGATATTATGTGTCTAGATTGAACAGTGAATTTGAGATATTATGTGTCCAGATTGATTTAAATGATTTTAAACTCTTTTGAAGAGAGTTTTCAAACCAAACTTTGGATCTCGAGGTATTTTCATTATACAGATTTCATGTGAGTCCAACTAAGTGGTTTTAAAGAGAAATGGAAATTTTGGTGATTTACATATAATGTTTTAGTATCATAAATTGTTTTATGTTATGCATGCATGATTTTATAAATAGAGGGGAAGAAAGTTATTTTCTCGAAAAGGAATTTATAAATGATTATTTTTTGTCCACTCACAACTTTTGTGTTTTAACCCCCTTCAGGCAGTTGAGTAGAGTTGACGCGAACACTGATCTCGAGGCAGAGGCATTAGTACTTCGACTGCGCTGTGTAATTATATTTGAGTAGGATATCTAAATTTTACTCTTGATCCTACTTAGACGCTATGATATTATATTGTATTTGATTGGTCATTAATTACGGGAATTATTGAGTGCTTGAATCCCTTGTCTGACAAGTGGAAGTATTTATTGTTATTATATTTTGTAAGGATTGAAGGGTATTTTGGGAACCTTTTCTTAGGTTGTCAGACGGGATCAGGGTTCTTCCCAGGTTTCGAGGGGAAATTCGAGACGGGTCCTAACAATTGGTATCAGAGCACTAGGTTAAATTCCTGTAGACTATACACTACGTGTACAATTATTTTGGTATTGATGAGTTATAGTTCTTTTCAGCATAATGCCTCCGAGACGCGAGTTCCGTCAACAGTCGGAAAATATTGGGGACACACCTGAACCTGCAGTGGAGCCTGATATGAGGCAAACACTGGAACAATTGGGTCACACTTTGACTTCTGTACTTCAGAGTAGGACTGCTACTGAAGGTTCAGACATTGAGAGAGCCCAGAGATTAGGGGCTACAATATTTATGGGCGACTCTAGCCCAGATGATGCAATAGAGTGGATTACTCGTTTAGAGTGAGTGTTCTCGATTATGAGATGTCCTCAGGGGGACAGGTTGCTGTTAGCCACTTTTCTGCTGGGTGGTTCCGCTTATCATTGGTGGAACGCATTAGAGGTATCAGGTTGGGAAGTCAGTACAATTACATGGGCGACCTTTCGGGAGAAGTTCCTTGAGCAATTTTATCATTGCTCGTACCGAGATGCCAGGGAGGCTGAGTTCTTGCACCTACAGCAGGGAGATATGACAGTGGCTCAGTATGAGCAGAAATTCATAGAGTTGGCTCGTTTTGCACCAGCTCTAGTGGCAACCGAGAGGGACAGACGCCGCAGATTTGAAAATGGGTTGAGGGGCGAACTTCGGTCAGCGGTAACGGCTGCAACCCATACTTCATTGAGTGAAGCGTCTGACGCTGCAGCTCGTGTAGAGTTGAGCATGGGTGTGCTAGTCCAGCAGCAGTTTAGGGGTTCCAGGCGACACCGGGATCGCTGGGATATTGGAGCCTCTAGTCAGGGACCGTCCAAGAGAGGCAGTTTCAGGTCTGGATCTACTAGGGGTGAGGGATCCGGATCAGGCAGTGGCGGAGCCAGACAGGCACCCCAGTCATCCGCCCGTTCTAGTGGTGCTTCAGTGCAGTCAACTAGAAGACTGAGTGGCAGCTCTGGTGGCACTGGATGTTTCTTATGTGGGGAGATTGGTCACATAAAGAGATTTTGCCCACATCTTTATCCGGTCAGTAATTCCTGGGGGCGGGGTACTACTGAACAGAGGCAAAGGACAGTTCAGACGTCCGGTTTTGCAGCTGGAAGCCAGAGTCAATCCAGTGGGGCCAACCGGGCCAATTGGACAAACAGGGCCCGTGGGTCCAACAGGGCCAGAGGCAGACAGTGGGGTCGTGGTCGATCTTTGGATACACAAGCCTGAGTGTTTGCTATGTCACAACAGGAGGCCCGAGCAGCACCAGATGTGGTCACGGGTACGTTATCTATTTTTAACCGTGATGCTTATGTTTTAATAGATCATGGGGCGACTCATTCTTTCATTTCTCGGGGTTTTACATTGTTTGCTGATAGAGAATTGTCTCCGATTGGTTGGGACATGGGTATTAGTACTCCTACTGGGAATATGTTAGTGGCGAATCTTGTGATTCGTAGTTGTCCAGTGTTAGTGGAAGGTCATGCATTAGAGGCAGATTTAATCCCCTTAGATATTTTTTATTTTGATGTGATTCTGGGGATGGATTGGTTGACTATGCACCATGCCTCTATTGATTGTTATGACAAGAGAGTGGATTTCCGGAGTCCAGGTTTACTAGAACTTACATTCAGGGGAGATCGTAGGGTACTACCCTGTGGAGTGATATCAGCTTTGACCGCTGAGAAATTGCTGAGGAAAGGTTGTGAGGGTTATTTGGCTCATGTGTTTGATTCTCGGGATACTCTGATGAGAGTGGAGGATATTCCAGTGGTGAGTGAGTTCTCTTATGTGTTTCCAGATGATCTTCCGGGATTGCCACCTCACCGGGAGATTGAGTTCACCATTGAGCTTTTACCAGGTACTCAACCTATCTCACAGGCACCGTATAGAATGGCACCGGCAGAATTGCGAGAGTTGAAGACTCAGTTGCAGGATTTGGTAAATATGGGATTTATTCGCCCAAGTGTTTCACCTTGGGGTGGACCAGTGTTATTTGTGAGGAAAAAGGATGGTGGTCTGAGATTGTGTATCGACTACCGGAAGCTAAACAGGGCTACGATGCGGAATAAGTATCCTTTGCCAAGGATAGATGATTTTTTTGATCAACTTAAGGGAGCAAGATATTTTTCGAAAATTGACCTTCGATCCGGGTACCATCAGTTGAGGATCAGAGAAGGGGATGTTCAGAAAATAGCTTTCAGGACTCGTTATGGTCATTATGAGTTCCTGGTGATGCCCTTCGGGTTGACCAATGCCCCAGCAGCATTTATGGATTTGATGAACAGGGTGTTTCAAAAGTATTTGGATCGGTTTGTGATTGTGTTCATCGATGACATCTTGGTGTATTCGATGAGTGCTAAGGCACATGAGAAACACTTAAGGTTGGTGCTGAATATGCTTAGGAAAAAGCATTTGTTTGCCAAGTTCAGTAAATGCCAGTTTTGGTTGACCGAAGTTGGATTCTTAGGTCATGTGATTTCGGCTGAGGGTATCAGCGTAGATCCCCAAAAGGTTGAGGCAGTGGCAAACTGGGAGCAACCGAGGACATTGACAGAGGTGAGGAGTTTTCTGGATTTGGCAGGATATTATCGACGGTTTGTAGAAGGATTTTCTACGATAGCAGGGCCGTTGACTCGGTTGACTAGGAAAGGAGTCAAGTTTGATTAGGGAGCTGATTGTGAACAGGGATTTCAGGAGCTGAAGAGGAGGTTGACTTTTGCTCCAGTATTGACCCTTCCTGATGATACTGGGGGATTCGAGGTGTATATTGATGCATCATTGCGGGGTATAGGCTGTGTGTTGATGCAGCATGGAAAGGTGATAGCGTATGCTTCTAGACAACTTAAACCCCATGAGTTGAATTACCCCACACATGATTTGGAGTTAGCTGCAGTGGTGCATGCATTGAAAATCTGGCGACATTATTTGTACGGGGAGACGTGTCGGATCTTCACCGACCATAAGAGTTTAAAGTACTTGTTCACCCAAAAGGACCTGAATCTGAGGCAGAGAAGATGGCTTGAGTTAATAAAGGATTATGATTGTACTATAGAGTACCATCCAGGGAAAGCCAATGTTGTGGCGGAGGCATTGAGCAGGAAATCCATGGGTTCTTTAGCCCATTTGCATACAGTCTACCTACCGTTACTGGTAGAGTTCCGTAGAGCAGGGATAGTACTAGACATGGATAGCCAGGGGGCGTTATTGGCTAGTTTCCATGTGAGGCCTGTTCTGATTGATCGGATTATTGAGGCTCAACTCCCAGATCCTACATTGTGCATTATCAGGATGGAGTTGGAGGCTGGAAACAGGCAGGACTATGCGCTTAGGGATGATGGAGCCTTGGTTAGGGATGGCCGATTATGCGTACCGAATGAGCTGGAACTAAAAAGGGAAATTCTTGATGAGGCTCATAGTTCGGCTTACGCTATGCATCCAGGAGGTACCAAGATGTATCATACCCTAAGGAAACACTATTGGTGGATTGGGATGAAAAGGGAAATTGCTGAGTTTGTGAGTAGATGCCTGACGTGTCAGCAAGTGAAAGCAGAGAGGCAGAAACCATATGGGACACTTCAACCATTACCTATTCCGGAATGGAAGTGGGATCACATTACGATGGATTTTGTGTATAAACTTCCAAGGACACAGAAGGGACCTGATGGGATATGGGTAATTGTTGATAGACTCACGAAGTCTTCACATTTCTTTCCAGTGCGGGAAGATTTTCGGATGAGTCGGTATGCCAAATTTTTCATTGATGAGATCATACAACTACATGGGACTCCAGAGTCAATTGTTTCGGACAGGGATCCTAGATTTACCTCCAGGTTTTGGCGGAGTTTGCAGAAGGCTTTTGGCACTACCTTGCATTTTAGTACAGCTTTTCATCCTCAGACGGATTGTCAGTCTGAGAGGACAATCCAGGTTTTGGAAGATATGATGAGAGCTTGTGTACTACAGTTTAAAGGGAACTGGGATTTACACCTGGCTCTGATGGAATTTGCTTATAATAATAGTTATCAGTCGAGCATTGGGATGTCTCCTTTCGAGGCACTGTATGGGAGGCAGTGCAGGACACCGTTATGCTGGAACGAAGTGGGTGAAAGGAAACTGTTAACACCAGAGTTGGTTGATACGACTGAGGAAAAGATAAGGATCATCAGAGAAAGGTTGAAGACAGCTCTGGATCGCCAGAAGAGCTATGCAGACCGTAGAACCAGAGACCTTGAATTTGAGGTAGGTGATTGGGTGTTCTTGAAACTATCTCCTTGGAAGGGAGTGGTACGTTTTGGTAGATGAGGAAAACTGAGTCCTCGCTACATTGGTCCGTATGAGATTTTGGAGAGGATAGGACCAGTGGCATTTCGTCTTGCTTTACCATCAGAATTATCCAGAGTTCATAATGTTTTTCATGTATCTTTGCTCCGGAAATATCTGTTTGATGAATCTCACGTATTGGGAGAGCAGCCACTTGAGCTGAAGGATGATTTGACCTTTGAGGAGCAACCGGTGCAAATTTTGGATTGGAAAGAGAAGGTATTGCGCAGAACGAGTATTCCTCTAGTTAAAGTGTTATGGAGGAATCATAACGTGGAGGAAGGCACGTGGGAAACCGAGGAACTAATGCGGGCGTAGTATCCTTATTTGTTCCAAGGGTAGAGTTGAATTTCGAGGACGAAATTTCTTAAGGGGGGTAGATTGTAACAACCCGGAATTTCAATTATTGGATTTAAGTAAATTATTTATGTAAAATGACAATTTTACCCTTGGTCGGTAAAGGGCATGGAAGTCAAATTTTGTTTCGAGACACTTTTGGTGGTGTTTTGGATACCGTTGCGTAGGTCTCGAACTCACAAGTTCGTAGACAGGCGGCACACAGGAAACGGAGTTCGTGGACGAAAGTTACGGGTCTAGATTGATAGGGGTATTTTGGTAATTTTTGACTTGGGGTAGATATTTTTAACCCAAATCATTGTTACATCTTCAGATCATCATCTCATTCTCATCTTTCTCTCTGAACCACCCATTTTATCCCAAAACCATCGAACCCGTGTGCGACTTTCACACCTAAAACCCATAAATTCCAAGCTTGATTCAAGGCTCCAACTTCCAGTTTTGATCAACTAATCATATTCTACTCCTTCCCACGATCACAACCGTACCAACCATGGAAGGAAAGGACCACGGGAGAAGCCGAACCGAGTGTAGGAAGTTTCGGATCTTCCGATCGATTTTCCAGCTAGCACATGTACGTGTTTGTGGTTTTGAGGTCATATTTGGATTCATGGGTTCAAGTAGATAGATTTAAACATAAAATTTGTGAAAAATGGTAGAGTTTTGAGGAAGTTAGGGAAGCTTGAAGTTTCGACCGGAAATGGAGGATTCTGGCGGAAACCAGACGGCGGCGCCGGTAGCCGGTCGTCTTCTCCGGCGAGTCGCCGGTGACCGGTCGGGTCGAGTGAACCAGTCAGGTCGAGTTGGATCGGGTCAGGCCGAGTTGGACCGGGTTGGATCGGTCCAGGCGCGTGGGTACTGTAGCAGGCGCGTGAGGGCGCGTGTTCCGACCTTCCGTCGGCGTATGGCGGCGCGTGGGGCCGAGTCTGAGGTCACGGTGGCGCGTGACATGTAGTTTTTGACGTTTCGGACCTGTTGGCGCAGGTTTCGAGTCGATCGGATGTCGTTTAGGGGTTGTTTTGGGCGTTTTAAAGTTGCTGCGTTTTCTAGGCCAGCATAGTTAGACTCCCGGGGTTTAAGGGGTTTATAATTAATGTTCTTATTATTAGCTGGTAATCCCAATTATTAATTTGGACAGGCAATACTGCTCCAGGAACTTCAGGGGAGCGTACAGTTCGGGATTGAGCTTGCTTCGATAGGTTTGTGAGTGGACTTTTGGTTTATAAACTAAAATGCATGCATAAATGTATCTTTGATTTAAATACTGTCATGTATGGGTGCAATGAATTTCTGGATTTTAGAAATGATGCTGGACACATGTTTTCCAATATTTCAGTGAAAGTGTGTTTTGAGAAATGGCCTGGTTTTTGTATTCGATTTTGATATCGTTTTGACGTGGTAACTATTTGAGTATGTGATTTGGGGATTAGACCCATAATTATGATTTATTGATTTTGGCCATAAAATGATATTGCAAAGAATTTGGCTTAGGCCGAGAAACAAAGATTTCGAAGTATGGATTTGGTTCACTGGTTCCTGTCCCGATGGTTACTGTTGCTCTGACCGGTGTTGAGGGGTCTTGTTCTGCTGGTTGTTGAGGGTTCGGACCTTGGTGTTGAGGGGCCTTGCTCCGCCAGGTTGCGAAGCTGTCTATGCATAGTACAGATTGTACATATTGTACAGAGAATTGTTGTACAGATTTTAACACATCTCAAGGGATACCCTGGTGTGTTGTGGATATGTCGGGAACAGTGAATTTGAGATATTATGTGTCCAGATTGAACAGTGAATTTGAGATATTATGTGTCCAGATTGATTTAAATGATTTTAAACTCTTTTGAAGAGAGTTTTCAAACCAAACTTTGGATCTCGAGGTATTTTCATTATACAGATTTCATGTGAGTCCAACTAAGTGGTTTTAAAGAGAAATGGAAATTTTGGTGATTTACATATAATGTTTTAGTATCATAAATTGTTTTATGTTATGCATGCATGATTTTATAAATAGAGGGGAAGAAAGTTATTTTCTCGAAAAGGAATTTATAAATGATTATTTTTTGTCCACTCACAATTTTTGTGTTTTAACCCCCTTCAGGCAGTTGAGTAGAGTTGACGCGAACACTGATCTCGAGGCAGAGGCATTAGTACTTCGACTGCGCTGTGTAATTATATTTGAGTAGGATATCTAAATTTTACTCTTGATCCTACTTAGACGCTATGATATTATATTGTATTTGATTGGTCATTAATTACGGGAATTATTGAGTGCTTGAATCCCTTGTCTGACAAGTGGAAGTATTTATTGTTATTATATTTTGTAAGGATTGAAGGGTATTTTAGGAACCTTTTCTTAGGTTGTCAGACGGGATCAGGGTTCTTCCCGAGTTTCGAGGGGAAATTCGGGACGGGTCCTGACATTGAGTATACCGCTATTGTTCGTAGAGAGACGACGAGAGCGAGATATTACTATTCTAGTTATCCACGAGTTGGATGTGTCATCTTCAACATGTGAAGGTTTACTATGATTGTTGTGATAAATGTCTCTAGATGTTGAATGTGTGTGATTGTTAACCCTACGGGGTTATTCGATTATTATATTTTTATATTGTTGTTATATGCTTTGCTTATTGAGGGGTTAACATGGAAATACTCACCCTTGTTTCCTTTTATACCAGTCAGGTCATCGTAGAAGTTTGCAGATTCAAGGAGGAATGTTATTAACTCTGACTTTTTGCTGTCATCCAAGGTATTATCGGTTAGGATTAAAATGCTTTTAATTATGATCATCAATTTGTAAGCATGCTCTGGGACGCCGATGTCACGGCGAAACGGTAATTTACTATTTACTATTTACCTTTCACTAAACTTCCTAAAACACACCGTTTAAATTAGGCTTTCGTCACCTGGACTCAGTGTCTAGGTGTCGGCCAACACCAGTGACTCCGGTACCTTGTTGGATTTCCGGATTGGGGGTGTAACATGGGGTCTCCATCAAAAACCCCATCATTATCATGATGATGGCGATGAGGATGAAGGTCATGATGATGATGATGGGTAACGAGCTCCTGCCGTGGTTAATGAGCGACAAATTCGGAAGGCAAGGGAAAAGGACATTTCCTAAGATGAGCAATTGGAAGCGGTCGCCATACTGGCTTGTGAGGCTTGGCTGCGTCAGTGGGAAGCATTGCCTAGGTTTGAAGCACATCCATTAATAAGGCTTCTTCAGTTAATTTCTTGCAAAGATTGGAGCTATGGAGAATTGGGCGTCTTTTGCAACTGGATTTAGTAATGCGATTTAACGTATTAGTTGCCCAAATAAGTAACCTATAGCTAACCATATATAGGCTGTATGTATTTTTGGATGGTCTTGGTATAGTCTTTTGTTAGTATTTGGTTTCAGTCAGTCCGTTGAAAGCGCAATATTCGCTCAGTGTTGAGCATGCTGAGTGAGTGTATTTGTAGCCTTGGAGAGGTGAGAAGAGATTAGGAAATTCATATGAAAATTGGCCCAATTTTTGTTATTTCCTTTTCTCTGTTTCTGTTAGCTTCTATCATTCTGGTATCAGATCCCCATGGGGGCTTCAAGCAGTAGAGTCGCTTGAATTAGATTACCGTCGAGATCAAATGGAGATCCATGTACACGAGGTCCAAGTTTCCGGTTGTTTTGGTAGAAAAATACAATATTGTTAGAGCCGATGTTCCTTTGAGAAGGGCGGAGTCAAAATATAGTGTCGAACAAGTAAGTGTAACTGTCGAGTTCTATGGCGGCGAACTCAACAGAGTCAGTTATAACAATCCTGCTAATGTGAAAAAATATGCTAGAAGTGCTCAATTGGGTGAAATTTTTGGGCAGAAATTGGATGGGGAAAAATTTACCCATCTTCTAATGGGTAGGGTAAGTGTTTACTCATGGGTATTTAGTACCCATTAAGTTAAAAGTACATTCTTTATCTCTACTTCAAATTACCCATGGGTATTTAATACTCATTCTTCCCTCTACTAATTTTATTTTTGTCTTATTATTATTATTATGATTTCTAATATATTTATTGAATTGAAACTCAATTATTTATGCTTTGATTAAAAAAAGGATAAACTACATAAAAGTATCCAAACTACAGTGGTCATTTCAAGTTCAAACATCAACTATGAAAATTTTCATATAAGTACCCAAACTATCAAAACACAACATCTAGGTACCCACCGTTAGTCAATCCGTTAGTCACATTGTTAAAATCTGAGGTGACATTTTTTTTTTTTTTAATTTGTTGATTTGGACTCCATGTAATCAATTTTCAATTAAAAAATTATAATTTTAAAATAATGAAAAAATTAAAAAAAGAAAAATATCTCACCCAATGTCTCATTCTCTCTCAAGATGACAACCACAAGAAAACCACAAGACGGTGCAAATCAAGATGAAAACCACAAGAAAATCGACGTCGAAAGCGATAGCTGTGGTGCGATGCTCATGCTTGATTACATAGATCTGCAGGCGTTGCCCAAAGGATGCATAGCCAACGTCCTCTCCCTCACCACGCCTCGCGACACCTGCAGGTTGTCTTATGTTTCCAGGAGTTTCAGGTCCGCCTTGGAATCAGACGCCGTTTGGGACCGATTCCTTTCCCTCGAGGTCAACGGCATCCTAGCCTCCCAATCCCTAAACCTTCCCATCTCCATTTCCACCAAGAAGGAACTTTACCTAACTCTCTACAACAACCCCATCCTCATCAAACAAGGCAAAATGGTAAATTCACTTATACTTTGCCCAAATTTCAATCTCATAGACAAAAATTGGTTGGGTCGATCAAGCCGTTGAAGGTGGGATTGGGTGTTCATCGAACTCAGACGCCTTCGAACTCGAGCGCGGTGGGACCTTGCTTGGCCCCTATTGACGTCGACGTTGGTTGGGTCGATCAGGTCATTGAAGGTAGGATTGGGTGTTCATCGAACTCATACGCCTTCGAAATTAGACGCCTTCGAACTCAAACGTCGTCGAACTCAAATGTCATGAAGCTGGGAGTGGGTGTTCATCGTTAGCTGAGTTTTGGCGTGAATTGGGAGCAACTGGGTTTGAGCTTCAATTTTGGGGGCTAGGTTTCTAATTTGTTGGATATGTGATTTGTAGTCAACGAGAATGGTTGGTGTGTGGGGTTTGGGGTGTAATATTGGAGTTGGTATGTGGGTTGGGAATGGTAGTGGTGAGGCCAGATCTCGACCTCAATGAAGTTAATGACTTCGTGGTGGTTCGAAGTCGAGTACGGGTTTGGATGGTTTAAAACCACAAGTTTGTCTAGGAAATTTTGAAGAGATTGCTGATCATCTACACCACGATATCATGGTAAATTGAGACTTAAGGGTTTCTCTTTTTTCTTTTTCTTTTTTATAATTATTTTAAGATGATAATTGGAAGAGGGATTCAAATATGTAATTGTAAGATGATGATGATGATGATGATGGTGGTGGTGGTGGAAATTGATGGACGTGATGCTGGTTGCTGGTTGTTGGTTTCTGGGTGGGTATGGTGTCGACTGCGGATAGAGGAGGAATAACGGTGGAGTTGTGTGGGATATTTTTCTTTTATTTTATTTTTCCATTTATTTTAAAATTATAGTTTTTTAATTGAAAGTTGGTCTACATGGAGTCCAAGTCAGCAATTTTTTTTAAAAAAAATGCCACCTCAAACTTTAACAGTTTGACTAACGGATTGACTAACTGTGGGTACATAAATGTTATGTTTTGATAGTTTGGGTACCTAGATGAAAATTTTCATAGTTGGGGTATGAACTTGAAATGACCCCTATAGTTTGGGTACTTTTATGTAGTTTATCCTTAAAAAAATTAAACCACAATTAGAAAAATGTTTTCTTTTGGGAAACCAACTAGAATAATATTACGAATTTATATTAACAACAAAGTTTATTTTGAGAACTTAACTCATTCATTGATATCAAAACAACATAAAAGAACCCAAATTATAGGGGTCATTTCAAATCGTACCCCAACTATGAAAATTGGATTCTAGGTACCCAAACTATCAAAAAACAACATTTAGGTACCCACCGTTAGTAATCTATTAAATAAAAATATGTTAAGTGCCCAAGTGGCATTTGTGGGGCCTTTTTTTATGCTGACATGAACGCCATGTAGACAAAAAAATAATAAAAATTGAATATTATTAAAGTAATTAATAAAATCTTAAAATAAACCGACACACCCTGTAAGGACCCTTCCCGAATTTTCCCTCGAAACCCGGAAAGAACCCTTATCCCATCTGACAGCTCTTTACTTCAAAATTTAAACACCAGAAATACCCTTTGTTCTGGAATAATTTTTTTATTAAACCTTACAGAGTTCCCGACAGAACCTCTGTACTTACTGACCACTCATACCTATCAGACGCAGGATAGTATACTGGTCAAAACCAAAACCTCGGAATAGTGGTGGTCCAAATAGGAATACTCTATGTCACCAAACGTCAGTAGGTCAGACACTGCTGACATCTCTACTGGAATACCACAAGACAACAGACTAGTCAAATACTTGTGAACCAACCATAATTTGTCCCTCTGGGTCACCGCCCACACCTACCCACTGACCCGGCTGACGAAGTATTTTCATAGGTTGATTAAGCCCATGACCATTGTCGTCTGTTTCATATTAAAGCCGGATATATCCTCGGCTATCATATCGTATCATCAGTCGGTATAACCTTCGGTTACCATAACATATCAGTCGGCATATCTCTCGACTATCCTGTCCCTAGCCACCAGGGTATCCCTTGGGGTGTACTAGTCATGTATCATATCATATCAGTCGGCATAGATCTCGACTATCATATCATATCAGTCGGCATCTCTCGACTATCATAACATATCAGTCGGCATCTCTCGACTATCATATCCCTAGCCACCAGGGTATCCCTTGGGGTGTGCTAGTCATGTATCATATCATATCAGTCGGCATATATCTCGACTATCATATCATATCAGTCGGCATCTCTCGACTATCATAACATATCAGTCGGCATATCTCGACTATCATATCATATCAGTCGGCATGTCTCGACTATCATATCATATCAGTCGGCATCTCTCGACTATCATATCATATCAGTCGGCATATCTCGACTATCATATCATATCAGTCGGCATATCTCGACTATCATATCATATCAGTCGGCATATCTCGACTATCATATCATATCAGTCGGCATATCTTGACTATCATATCATATCAGTCGGCATATCTCGATTATCATATCATATCAGTCGGCATATCTCGACTATCATATCATATCAGTCGTTATATCTCGACTATCATATCATATCAGTCGGCATATCTCGACTATCATATCATATCAGTCGGCATATCTCGACTATCATATCATATCAGTCGGCATATCTCGACTATCATATCATATCAGTCGGCATATCTCGACTATCATATCATATCAGTCGGCATATCTCGACTATCATATCATATCAGTCGGCATGTCTCGACTATCATATCATATCAGTCGGCATATCTCGACTATCATATCATATCAGTCGGCATATCTCGACTATCATATCATATCAGTCGGCATATCTCGACTATCATATCATATCAGTCGGCATGTCTCGACTATCATATCATATCAGTCGGCATGTCTCGACTATCATATCATATCAGTCGGCATCTCTCGACTATCATATCATATCAGTCGGCATATCTCGACTATCATATCATATCAGTCGACATATCTCGACTATCATATCATATCAGTCGACATATCTCGACTATCATATCATATCAGTCGGCATATCTCGACTATCATATCATATCAGTCGACATGTCTCGACTATCATATCATATCAGTCGGCATATCTCGACTATCATATCATATCAGTCGACATGTCTCGACTATCATATCATATCAGTCGGCATATCTCGACTATCATATCATATCAGTCGGCATGTCTCGACTATCATATCATATCAGTCGGCATATCTCGACTATCATATCATATCAGTCGGCATATCTCGACTATCATATCATATCAGTCGGCATATCTCGACTATCATATCATATCAGTCGGCATATCTCGACTATCATATCATATAAGTCGGCATGTCTCGACTATCATATCATATCAGTCGGCATATCTCGACTATCATATCATATCAGTCGGCATATCTCGACTATCATATCATATCAGTCGGCATATCTCGACTATCATATCATATCAGTCGGCATATCTCGACTATCATATCATACGAGTCGGCATATCTCGACTATCATATCATATCAGTCGGCATATCTCGACTATCATATCATATCAGTCGGCATATCTCGACTATCATATCATATCATATCATATCATATCATATTAGTGTTTATCCTGGAGGTTCATCGGGTTCACCGCTAATAACGGATCCTCGTCCCGAGTCCTGGCCTCCCTCAATATGACCAAATCACACTTTAACCGAAATAGTGGAAAACATATATCCAGTAATCATTTCTAAATTCCAGGAATCATTGCAACAATACATAACAATATGTAAACAAAGATACATTGATGCATACATTACAGTTTATAAACAATAGTCCACTAATATATATCAACCAACCCTTAATTCATAGACGCTCTAGCCCAAGCAACACATGTACAATAATGTCCCAACTACCTGGACTTCCCGAGCTCAAAACCCGCTAATACGGTCAACTATTACCGCTGGGATTGCCCAAAACAATCTCTAAACGACGTCTGATCAACCTCAAACCTGTACCAACAGATTCGGAACGTCGAAAACTAGTTCCCACGCGCCGCCGTGACCTCAGTCTCGGCCCCACGCGCCGCCACGCGCCGCCGGAAGGTCGGCTCACGCACCCACGCGCGCTCACGCGCCGGTCACGCGCTACTACAGTGTTCACGCGCCTGGACCGGTCCAACCCGGTCCGGCTCAACCTGACCCGGTCCAACTCGACCCCGACCGGTTCACTCAACCCGACCGGTTCAACTCGACCCGATCGGTTCACTTAACCCGACCGGTTCAACTCGACCCGACCGGTTCACTCAACCCGACCGGTTCAACTCGACCCGACCGGTCAACTCGACCCGACCGGTCACCGGTGACTCGCCGGAGAAGACGACCGGACGCCGTCACCGTCGTCGGAGGCTGGCCGGAGAAGATGACCGGACCGCCACCTTCTCCGCCGTCTGGTTCGCCGGAATCCCCCATTTCCGGCCGAAACTACCAGTTTTCTAACTTCTTCATTTCTTAACCGTTTTTCACGATCTATACATGGAAATTTATCTACTTTTCACCAGGAATCCAAATATGAGGTCAAAGTTCCGAGATCGTACCTGGTTTGGCCGGAAAACGGCCGAGAAGTTTCGGTTCACCTCCCTCCTCCGTCCGTCGCCTACGGCTGTGCTCCCGCTCCAATATCTACCCCAAAATGCTCGTGGGGTCCCGGGGATGATCCTCCCGACCTTGGTTTCACTCAACTCGGATCAAAATCCGTCCGATGAAAATCAAGCTATGTGTTCACACGGGGGGGGGGGGGGGGGGGGGGGTTTCGGGTAGGAGAGAGAGGGACTATACTGACCAATCTGCCGAGGAGAGAGAAAATATCTATTATATAGTTCCAACTTCTCCAAAATTACCAAACTGCCCCTGAAGCTTCTAGACCGGTAACGAACTCACCGGGTCTCCGTTTTTCGCGTGCCGCCTGTCTACGAACTCGTGAGTTCGAGACCTACGCAACGACTTTAGAAAATTTCCCAAAAGTCTTGCCAGTCAAAAAGTGACTCCCGAACCCGTCCAAAACTGAGGGTAAAATTGTCCAATCCTCAAAATAGTTTAATTTCTAGTCCGGGTCGTTACAATCTACCCTCCTTAAGAAATTTCGTCCCCGAAATTCATTCCTAACCATGAAACAATGAGGATATTGTGCCCGCATTAGTTCCGCGATTTCCCACGTGGCCTGCTCCACGTTATAATTCCTCCACAATACTTTAACTAGAGGAAAAGTCTTTCTGCGAAGTACCTTTTCCTTCAAATACAGAATTTGCACCGTCACTTTAGTTAACTGCCGGTAGTCGATACACAACATCAGACCACCATCCTTTTTTTTTCCTCACAATTAATACCGGTGCACCCCATGGTGAAACACTTGGGCGAATAAATCCCATATTCACCAAGTCCTGCAATTGAGTCTTTAACTCTCGCAATTCTGCCGGTGCCATCCTGCACGGTGCCTGTGAGATAGGTTGAGTACCTGGCAAAAGCTCGATTGTGAACTCAATCTCACGGTGTGGTGGTAATCCTGGAAGATCATCTGGAAACACATCAGAGAATTCACTCACCACAGGAATATCCTCCACTCTCATCGAAGTATTCCGAGCATCTATCACATGAGCCAAGTAACCCTCACAACCTTTTCTCAACAATCTCTCGGCTGTTAACGCTGATATCACTCCATAGGGTAATACCCTACGATCTCCCCGAAATGTAAGTTCAGGGAATCCTGGACTCCGAAAAACTACTGTCTTATCGTAACAGTCTATGGAGGCATGGTGCATGGACAACCAATCCATCCCCAGAATCACATCAAACTCAAAGATATCTAAGGGGATTAAATCTACCTCCAAACCATGGCCTTCAACCATCACCGGACAACTGCGAATCACTAGGTTCGCCACTAACATATCTCCGGTAGGAGTACTAATACCCATGTCCCAACCAATTGGAGACAATTCTCTATCCGTGACCACCTCCGGTGCTACTCGAGTCTCCTGTACCCACTGTACTGCTGTGGCATTGGGAAACCCAAACTCAACTCTACTCGAGCTATAGCATCAGCCAAAGTCCTCAACGAAGTGTGGTCCATAGACGTAACTACTGACCGAATTTCACTCCGCAGTCCACTCTCAAATCTGTGGCACTTGTCTGACTCGGTCGCTACCAACGTCGGTGCAAAGCGACTCAGCGCTATGAATCTTTGTTCATACTGGGCCACCGTCATGTCTCCTTGCTGTAAATGCAAGAACTCGGCCTCCTTAACGTTCCGGTGTGAGCGAGGGTAAAACTGCTCCAAGAAGCGTTCCCGGAAAGTCTGCCAAGTAAGCGTATGGACATTCCAACCTGACACCTCCAATGAGTGCCACCAGTGGTAAGCAGAACCACCTAGTAAAAATGTGGCCAGTAGAACTCTCTCCTCTAGAGGACACCTCATAATCAAGAACACCCGCTCCATGCGAGTAATCCACTCCTCAGCCTCATCTGGGCTAGAGTCACCCATGAATATCGTTGCCCCTAGTCTCTGGGCTCTCTCAATATCAGAGACTTCATGAGAAGCCCTGTCCTGGAGTACAGAAGCTAACGTCTGACCCAGCTGTTCCAGTGTCTGCCTCAAATCAGGCTCCACTGCAGGTTCATGGTCATCTCCACCATTCCCTGACCGTTGACGGAACTCACGTCTCGGAGGCATCTTGTTAACCGAAATCCATAAATAATTTGCACACAAGTGTGCAGTCTGCAGGAAGTTAACCTAGAGCTCTGATACCACTTGTAAGGACCCTTCTCGAATTTTCCCTCGAAACCCGGAAAGAACCCTTATCCCATCTGACAGCTCTTTACTTCAAAATTTAAACACCAGAAATACCCTTTGTTCTGGAATAATTTTTTTATTAAACCTTACAGAGTTCCCGACAGAACCTCTGTACTTACTGACCACTCATACCTGTCAGACGCAGGATAGTATATTGGTCAAAACCAAAACCTCGGAATAGTGGTGGTCCAAATAGGAATACTCTATGTCACCAAACGTCAGTAGGTCAGACACTGCTGACATCTCTACTGGAATACCACAAGACAACAGACTAGTCAAATACTTGTGAACCAACCATAATTCGTCACTCTGGGTCACCGCCCACACCTACCCACTGACCCGGCTGACGAAGTATTTTCATAGGTTGATTAAGCCCATGACCATTGTCGTCTGTTTCATATTAAAGCCGGATATATCCTCGGCTATCATATCGTATCATCAGCCGGTATAACCTTCGGCTACCATAACATATCAGTCGGCATATCTCTCGACTATCCTGTCCCTAGCCACCAGGGTATCCCTTGGGGTGTACTAGTCATGTATCATATCATATCAGTCGGCATAGATCTCGACTATCATATCATATCAGTCGGCATCTCTCGACTATCATAACATATCAGTCGGCATCTCTCGACTATCATATCCCTAGCCACCAGGGTATCCCTTGGGGTGTGCTAGTCATGTATCAAATCATATCAGTCGGCATATATCTCGACTATCATATCATATCAGTCGGCATCTCTCGACTATCATAACATATCAGTCGGCATATCTCGACTATCATATCATATCAGTCGGCATGTCTCGACTATCATATCATATCAGTCGGCATATCTCGACTATCATATCATATCAGTCGGCATATCTCGACTATCATATCATATCAGTCGGCATATCTCGACTATCATATCATATCAGTCGGCATATATCGACTATCATATCATATCAGTCGGCATATCTCGACTATCATATCATATCAGTCGGCATATCTCGACTATCATATCATATCAGTCGGCATATCTCGACTATCATATCATATCAGTCGGCATATCTCGACTATCATTTCATATCAGTCGGCATATCTCGACTATCATATCATATCAGTCGGCATATCTCGATTATCATATCATATCAGTCGGCATGTCTCGACTATCATATCATATCAGTCGGCATATCTCGACTATCATATCATATCAGTCGGCATATCTCGACTATCATATCATATCAGTCGGCATATCTCGACTATCATATCATATCAGTCGGCATATCTCGACTATCATATCATATCAGTCGGCATGTCTCGACTATCATATCATATCAGTCGGCATATCTCGACTATCATATCATATCAGTCGGCATATCTCGACTATCATATCATATCAGTCGGCATATCTCGACTATCATATCATATCAGTCGGCATATCTCGACTATCATATCATATCAGTCGGCATAGATCTCGACTATCATATCATATCAGTCGGCATGTCTCGACTATCATATCATATCACTCGGCATATATCGACTATCATATCATATCAGTCGTCATATCTCGAATATCATATCATATCAGTCGGCATATCTCGACTATCATATCATATCAGTCGGCATATCTCGACTATCATATCATATAAGTCGGCATATCTCGACTATCATATCATATCAGTCGGCATATCTCGACTATCATATCATATCAGTCGGCATATCTCGACTATCATATCATATCAGTCGGCATATCTCGACTATCATATCATATCAGTCGGCATATCTCGACTATCATATCATATCAGTCGGCATAGATCTCGACTATCATATCATATCAGTCGGCATCTCTCGATTATCATAACATATCAGTCGGCATCTCTCGACTATCATATCCCTAGCCACCAGGGTATCCCTTGGGGTGTGCTAGTCATGTATCAAATCATATCAGTCGGCATATATCTCGACTATCATATCATATCAGTCGGCATCTCTCGACTATCATAACATATCAGTCGCCATATCTCGACTATCATATCATATCAGTCGGCATGTCTCGACTATCATATCATATCAGTCGACATATCTCGACTATCATATCATATAAGTCGGCATATCTCGACTATCATATCATATCAGTCGGCATATCTCGACTATCATATCATATCAGTCGGCATATCTCGACTATCATATCATATCAGTCGGCATATCTCGACTATCATATCATATCAGTCGGCATATCTCGACTATCATATCATATCAGTCGGCATGTCTCGACTATCATATCATATCAGTCGGCATGTCTCGACTATCATATCATATCAGTCGGCATGTCTCGACTATCATATCATATCAGTCGGCATATCTCGACTATCATATCATATCAGTCGGCATATCTCGACTAGCATATCATATCAGTCGGCATATCTCGACTATCATATCATATCAGTCGGCATATCTCGACTATCATATCATATCAGTCGGCATGTCTCGACTATCATATCATATCAGTCGGCATATCTCGACTATCATATCATATCAGTCGGCATCTCTCGACTATCATATCATATCAGTCGGCATATCTCGACTATCATATCATATCAGTCGGCATATCTCGACTATCATATCATATCAGTCGGCATGTCTCGACTATCATATCATATCAGTCGGCATATCTCGACTATCATATCATATCAGTCGGCATATCTCGAATATCATATCATATCAGTCGGCATATCTCGACTATCATATCATATTAGTCGGCATATCTCGACTATCATATCATATCAGTCGGCATATCTCGACTATCATATCATATCAGTCGGCATATCTCGACTATCATATCATATCAGTCGGCATATCTCGACTATCATATCATATCAGTCGGCATATCTCGACTATCATATCATATCAGTCGGCATATCTCGACTATCATATCATATCATATCATATCAGTGTTTATCCTGGAGGTTCATCGGGTTCACCGCTAATAACGGATCCTCGTCCCGAGTCCTGGCCTCCCTCAATATGACCAAATCACACTTTAACCGAAATAGTGGAAAACATATATCGAGTAATCATTTCTAAATTCCAGGAATCATTGCAACAATACATAACAATATGTAAACAAAGATACATTGATGCATGCATTACAGTTTATAAACAATAGTCCACTAATATACATCAACCAACCCTTAATTCATAGACGCTCTAGCCCAAGCAACACATGTACAATAATGTCCCAACTACCTGGACTTCCCGAGCTCAAAACCCGCTAATACGGTCAACTATTACCGCTGGGATTGCCCAAAATAATCTCTAAACGACGTCTGATCAACCTCAAACCTATACCAACAGATTCGGAACGTCGAAAACTAGTTCCCACGCGCCGCCGTGACCTCAGTCTCGGCCCCACGCGCCGCCACGCGCCGCCGGAAGGTCGGCTCACGCACCCACGCGCGCTCACGCGCCGGTCACGCGCTACTACAGTGTTCACGCGCCTGGACCGGTCCAACCCGGTCCGGCTCAACCTGACCCGGTCCAACTCAACCCCGACCGGTTCACTCAACCCGACCGGTTCAACTCGACCCGACCGGTTCACTCAACCCGACCGGTTCAACTCGACCCGACCGGTTCACTCAACCCGACCGGTTCAACTCGACCCGACCGGTCAACTCGACCCGACCGGTCACCGGTGACTCGCCTGAGAAGACGACCGGACGCCGTCACCGTCGCCGGAGGCTGGCCGGAGAAGATGACCGGACCGCCACCTCCGCCGCCGTCTGGTTCGCCGGAATCCCCCATTTCCAGCCGAAACTACCAGTTTTCTAACTTCTTCATTTCTTAACCGTTTTTCACGATCTATACATGGAAATTTATCTACTTTTCACCAGGAATCCAAATATGAGGTCAAAGTTCCGAGATCGTACCTGGTTTGGCCGGAAAACGGCCGAGAAGTTTCGGTTCACCTCCCTCCTCCGTCCGTCACCTACGGCGGTGCTCCCGCTCCAATATCTACCCCAAAATGCTCGTGGGGTCCCGGGGATGATCCTCCCGACCTTGGTTTCACTCAACTCGGATCAAAATCCGTCCGATGAAAATCAAGCTATGTGTTCACACGGGGGGGGGGGGGGGGGGGGGGGGGGGGGGGGAGGGGTTTTCGGGTAGGAGAGAGAGGGACCATACTGACCAATCTACCGAGGAGAGAGAAAATATCTATTATATAGTTCCAACTTCTTCAAAATTACCAAACTGCCCCTGAAGCTTCTAGACCCGTAACGAACTCACCGGGTCTCCGTTTTCCGCGTGCCGCCTGTCTACGAACTCGTGAGTTCGAGACCTACGCAACGACTTTAGAAAATTTCCCAAAAGTCTTGCCAGTCAAAAAGTGACTCCCGAACCCGTCCAAAACTGAGGGTAAAATTGTCCAATCCTCAAAATAGTTTAATTTCTGGTCTGGGTCGTTACACACCCACTTCTGTCCCTATATTTTTAATTTAATTTCAACCCACCCGTTCAATTTGAGGCAATTTGAATGTACTTATACATATGGGCGAGCAAACCCAGGTCCAAACCCAAACTTCGACTCCGACCCAGACCCAACCTCGGCACACCTTTGCTATCATCGTCAATGTTGAAGAGCTCGGACAGAGTGTTCCGAGCCCTAATGTTGCAGGACTTGCGCCAAGTCAGGTCCGGGGCGTTGGCCAATGACGATTCAGGTCTCGTTTCGGAGCATGATATACTACGACGAAGCTTCGAACAGGAATGGGAGTTGTTTCTAGTAGGGGACTCGGGGTTAGCGTCGATGGCGGTATCGGAGTCAAGGCCGGCAAGGCTTTCGCGGAGACAGGGGGCGAGCTTCGATAGTGATGGGTGGCAAGGACGGGTTCGTCTCGACGAGGGGAGGTGTTTGATAGTGGTGGTGAGGCTGGTCGTAGTCGGAAACATGGGTGGTGGCGGTGGTTTCCGTCGCCGTCGCAGAGAAGGTGAGGAAGAGGGCGTCGAGGAGAGAGAGTGAGTCTGATAGGAGAGAGAGAAGAATGGAGGAAAGTAATTGGTGGAGGTTAGTCTTCTTCAACCTCATCACCCAAATAACCACCATTCTCTTCAACCCTAGTCTCACCCTCATCAATCTGGGTTTTTCAAACCGGGTCTTCTTCAATTTCATCCAAGGAAGTTGGGTTTTGTTTTTTATTATTTTTTTGTCTACAAGGCATCCATGTCAGTATAAAAAAGAGTCCGACAAATGCCACTTGGGCACTTAACAGATTTTTTTAACATATTGCTAACAGTGGGTACCTAGATGTTGTGTTTTGATAGTTTGGACACCTAGATGAAAATTTTCATAGTTCAGGTATGAACTTGAAATGACCCTTATAGTTTGGGTACTTTTATGTAGTTTATCCTTTTTTAAATTTTTAACAAACATCAACATAAGCTATAGAAATTTCTAGGATTTTCACAACCATGGTCTTACATGTGGAAATGTATGGCCCTAGTTGTGGTTCATCACTTATCTAGCATAAACACGTGAGAATTGATTGTTTCTATTCGGTTGGATGGTAATCAAGATTTGCTAGGATGAAATACATTTTGATGATATTTTTTCGACAAATGTGAGTCACACAATTTGATTTTTTGTTTTTGAAATATTCTTTTTTTTTTATAAGTTTGTAAAATTAGCTCAATCAAATACTGTGGAACTGAAAAACTGAATAAAATATCATAGTTGGTAGGCGTATCCTATTTTTTATATTAGAATATTAAAAAAAGGGTTATACAAATTAAACCAAAAGGATAAGAGGCTTCGAAAGATGGTAACAAATTCCAAATCAAAGTGGGTGTCTATACTATGTATCTTCTAAACGTATTTTAAATAAGTATCTCTTCTAACAAAAGAAAAATGAAAAGCAAAGGAAATTGAAAAGAAAAACAATGAAAAAGTAAGAAAGAAAATGAAAAGTAAATTAAAATTAAAGTGTTAGAAGAAATTTTGAATAAACGTGTTAGAAGACATTTTGAAAAAAAAATAAAAAAAATTAACATCAACAAAAATGAAATGCAAAAGAAATTGAAAAAAAAAAGACAAAAGACAAAATGAAAATAAAAAAATGAATTGAAAAGCAAAAAAATAGGTTAATTTGTCATAGGTATGGATTACCTTGTGGACTAGATATGAATAAACCCTTAAAAATTAAAGATGAGTCTAAATGATATAATGCCCCCTTGTTACCCATATTTTGGGTAAGGGTCTGCCCATGAGTCACCCACCAGATGCATGGGTCAACTGTTTTTACGAAAAGATTGTTTCTTTTATCGAATCCATTTTTGTAGGTTGATATGGGCTTTTTGCTTATGTTGGCTTTTCACTTTTCGCCCATTTTTTTTATCATTTTTTGTCTGTTAGGTTGACGTTATTGTTTGAGGCTCTCTGGATTTTTTTCTTACGAATTTTGAAGGAACAGAGTACGTGTCTTTATGCCAGTGGCTACTTGCTGTTTTTTTTTTCACCATTTTGGATTTTTATCGGGGGTTTTTCAAGAAATTCATTTTCCCCTCCTTCTCTCCCTATCACTCTCTCTGTTCGAAAAAAAAAAAGCTCTCAACCCTCAGAGTCTGCCTCACTGCCGTCCGATCCATCTTCGTTTGGTTTATGAGGTACGCTCCTTATGATCTCTCTTTTATTGATCTTTCTTTTTGGCTCTGCTCTGCCCTCTGATTTTACTGTAATTTTATCTGCATGTTATCGCTCACACATCTGGTTCTTTACCAAAAGATTGGGTTCTTTCAACTGCTTTTACGAAAAGATTGTTTCTTTGATTGAATCCTTTTTTGTAGGTGGATGGGTTTTGCTTAGGTTGGCTTTTCACTTATCGCCCATTTGTTTTAAAATTTTTTTTTTTTCTAATTGGTTGACGTTAATATTTGAGGCTCTGTGGATTTAAATAAAAATAGAGACTTTTTTATTGAGAACGTTAGGATTGGGTTTTTTGTACTTTTTCCAAAAAGCTTATTTTTTTAAGGCTCTTCATTATTACAATTTTTCTTCTTCATGGTTTGATGAATTTCAAGTTGAAAATCTAAAATCTAACCTCATATGATATGCTTCTACATTAAAGTACTAATCAACCATGAAAAAGTGCTTAAATGTATATATAGAATAAAAAAGAAAATTCTTAAGTTGAGTGAAAGCATTATTATCCATAAATATGGAAGAAAAGCGAATTTATGATTTTCAAACACAACTAAGAAAAGTTACATTTTCTTTTTGTTAAAGCTACTAATTTTTCCAGATAGCTTGGGTTAAGTTGGTTCTGAGACCTTGATCTGCAGGTATCATCGAAAAGTTGGTTCGAATGGCAAGGAAACTTGATAAGAGTTCAGTAAAGAAACCATCGTTTTTCAAGATCCTGATTGGTGACTTCTCTACTAATCTGGTAACATCTTTGCCTTCTTTTTTTTTTTTTTTTTTTTTTTCTTTTTCACTTTTTTAATATCAAGCTTTTACAGTCATGAACAAAATGCATAATTGTGTATTTCTGGCTTCATTTGCAAGATTAATCATGAATTTGAGTGAGCAGTTAATAGTTAGCACCCTGTTCGCGGCCTATGTAATAGTTATAAAAGTCGGTGTGGCCGATCCTGAAGAAAATCACAATCAAATGTGTTTATTTAAAATTTGAACTTCATCAGGCTTTGCATTGATTCACCAACAACTGCTTGAAAGATTTCCAAGTGTTTGATACTTTTAGTTTTATTAATATTGATGTTATGAAGTTATGCAGTTCTAATTTTGTTCATTAAGATACTAGCTAGGTTCTTAAGAGGTTATTCAATTTTGTAGGGCATACCACCGGCATTTTTTAGCAACTTCAATGGACGACCACTTCGAAAGTTTGCTCTTAAAGGCCCTAGTGGAAAATTGTGGGCAGTGGAATTGGAAGAGAGAGTGAATGGCTTGGTCTTCGGTAGGGGTTGGCAGGGTTTTGTGAAGGATCATCTTTTACAAGTTGGGGATTTTGTGGTTTTCCATTATGATAGCAAATCAAAGTTTAAGGTCGAAATCTATGATAGAAGTGCCTGCGAGAAGGATGTAGAGGTACCCGAGAGGAGTGGAAATCCAGGTAGAGTAAAAGAGGAAACTGTTGACCTTGAAACCGAAAACTGCAATGAGGACTGCGAAAACAACACGGTTGTTGCTGGCAGTAGTGGTAAGTTGTACTCTATTTTACTTTCCTACCTCTATGAAATATTTGTATGTGTAATTGTTGTCACATTCTACTTAACTCTGCTTCAATTTGGTGCTGTATAGGCAATGTCATGACTGGAAAGAAACGACCTAGAGCTGGTTATGTAAAAGAAACATCAGCTAGACGCATCTCCTTCAAATCCAAGAATCCATGCTTTATGGAAACTTTGAAGAAGCATCAACAATATCGCTTGGTGAGTACTTTGTCACCATGTTTTAAGCCGTTTTTGTTTCTAAAAACTATATCTTATAGTAAAATGTTCCACCGGTAACAATGGAAAGTAATATTCAACAAGATTTCTTGAAACTTAATGAATCTTTTTAGTGGAAAATGAACTTTTTCTTTTGTTCTGAAATATTATAATGTTCGAAATTGCAGTATATTCCCAAAGGCCTAGCCATAGCTGCAGGGCTCATGAGTAGGAGTGATGTAATGCTCCGAAATGAAACTGCTAAAGCATGGCCTGTTAAAATTGTAACCTATCCCAATGGTCGTGTGGAATTCACATCGGGTTGGGGAGAGTGCCGTAAAGCGAACCGGATTTCAGTTGGGGACACGGTGGTTTTTGAGAGCGTCCGGCAAAGTGTAATAAAAATGCATATTTTCAGGGCAGTGGGAGGTAAGAGGTGCTCTGTGGAACTGAATGCACCAATGTAACAAATTTAAGCTACTTCATGCTCTTCACTCTTGTCTCTAGATGACTACTTACCTTCACTCATTGCAATACTTTTGAAAATTTTTTGTGACTGCAATGTACACTGAGCCTGTTTTTATGGATAGTACTAGCATAGTACTATAGAGGGCCTTTTGGCTTGTGCAATTTCTCTGCCCAAGAACTTGTAGCAGGCCAGCCTCCATTTTGTGTAGTTGCTAGAGTTTTATTTATAAGACTGCACACAAAGGGAGGACTGATCTTGAATTCTTGATGATGATCAGTCATTGAAGCTCCTAAATTATATGATAAACTACATAAAAGTATCCAAACTATAGGGTTCATTTTAAGTTCATATCCGAATTATAAAAAATTTCATCTAGGTACTCAAACTATCAAAACACAACATATAGGTACCCACTATTAGCAATCTTCGGAAAATTTTCATTAGGTACCAAAACTATAAAAACATAACATCTAGGTATTCACTGTTAGTAATTTGTTAAAAACAAATCTGTTAAGTGTCCAAATTACATTTGTGGGGTTATTTTTTATGTTGACATAGATTCTATGTAGACAAAATATTAATAAATTTCTAATTATAATAATCTATGTAGGTAAAAATAATAATTATAAATTCTATTATGAAAAAAAAAGAAAAAGACTGACAAAACAAACAAAAAAATTAGCAAAAAGAAAGAAAGAAAGAAAAAAATAGAGCAATCGGAAACACCCAGGCCAGGACCCAGGTTCGTTTTCACTTTTATTTTCATCAGTGTTGAACTTCTCCCCTCCTCTTCGCCCTTATTGTTTCACGACTAAAATTCCAAACATATTCTCTACGACAAGCACGCTGAGACCCATTAACCGGAATACCCAACTCTTCCAACGATGTTTCATCATCATCATCCTCCAAAACCCCAAATTTCTAAAGCAGTGAAAATCCCCAATCAATTCCCACAAAAACCCTAAATCGATCCACAAAACTTGAAACCAATTTCCGCAAAATCCAATCATAGCTCTGCTATTTCCTATCTCAGTCCATCTCTTGAAACCCTGCGTGCCTCTCTCATTCTCCCGCTCTCTTTTTATCCGTAAGTCCACCTTCACTTCATGGAAAGAGAAAAAGACAGTACACAGTAATGGGTAAGCTGAATCTAAATTCTTCTCTTATAATTTTAATTTTCTTCTTAAATTGTTATAATTTTTTTGTAAATTATCTACCGTGAAAAGCCGAGATTGAAGATTGCTCTTAAACTAAATCAAAGGCAGAGCTTTTGGGTCAACTGAAGGATCTAAAAGAGGTCTTTCTTCTCACTAGCGTTTTAGATTTGTTAAAGCTTTTGTCCCTGCGCTATGCTTTTATTAATTTCATTTTTCTTTCTTTTTTTTGGCCTTTTCATAAAGGTGATTGAATTGAACTTCAATTTGAAAAGGTTGAATCTATACCTATATAAGTAAGTTTTAGATGTGGTTAAATACAACTAACTTACCTTTGAATAAGAAAAAAAAATCATGAAAAATTTTTTTTTTTACAAAATTATATGTAGAATCACCGCATATCATATATAAGTAAACAAAAAATTTAATTTTGGCGTGATAAGCGAGGAGACAAACATAAGTATTTGGATGCTTTTAATTACTTGAACTTCAAACTCTTATACTAATATAGGTATTTTTTTTTTCTTCATATGTAAACTATACTTTACCTTAAAAATTTTATAATTGTAAAAACAAAAAATATTCGAATTCACGTGCATTGAGGGAGACCATCCACTCTACCAATTAGGGATGGACATAATACCCATGGGCATGGGTACTCATGGGTATTGTTTAGATGGACATAAATTAGATGGGTAAAGCTGTACCCATCTTCTAATGGGTAGGGTAAGGGTTTACCCAGATGTATTCAATACCCATTAAGTTAAAAAACACATTCTTTACTCATGCATATTTAATACCCATTCTTCCCTCTACTAATTTTATTTTTGTATTATTATTATTGTTGTTGTTGTTGTTGTTATGATTTCTAATATATTTATTTAATTGAACCTCAATTATTTATGCTTTGATTAAAAAAATTAAACCACAATTAGAAAAATGTTTTCTTTTGGGAAACCAACTAGAATAATATTACAAATTTATATTAATATTAAAGTTTATTTTGAGAACTTAACTCATTCATTGATCTCAAAATTATCTCAAGCCTTTTTAAAAATTTTTAACAAAAATCAACATAAGCTATAGAATTTTCCAGGATTTCACAACCATGGGTAGGTCGCTTGTATGGCTCTGGTTGTGGTTCATCACTTATCTAGCATAAACACGTGAGAATTGATTGTTTCTATTCATGGTTGGTTGGTAATCAGGATTTGCTAGGATGAAATACGTTTGATGATATTTTTTCGACAAATGTGGGTCACACAATTTGATTTTTTGTTTTTGAATAATTCTTTTTTTTTTTATAAGTTTGTAAAATTAGCTCAATCAAATATTGTGGAACTGACAAATTGAATAAAATATCCTAGTTAGTAGGCGTATCCTATTTTTTATAAAAGAATATTGAAAAAAGGGTTATACAAATTAAACCAAAAGGATCAGAGGCTTCGGAAGATGGTAACACATTCCAAATCAAAATTGGGTGTCTATACTAAGTATCTTCTAAATGTGTTTTAAATAAGTATCTCTTCTAACAAAAAAATAATTAAAAGAAAAAGAAATTGAAAAGAAAAAAAATGAAAAGTAAGAAAAAAGTGAAAAGCAAATTAAAATGAACGTGTTACAAGAATTTTTAGAACAAATTTTGAATAAATGTGTTAGAATCCATTTTGAAAGGCAAATAAAAAAATGAATAGCGACAAAAATGAAAAGTAAAAGAAATTGAAAAAAAAAAGCAAAAAAAATATGAAAATCAAGAAAAGAATTGAAAAGCAAAAAAAAAAGGTTAATTTGTCATGGTTAGGGTATACCTTGTGGGTAGGGTATGGGTAAACCCTTAAAAATTGAAGATGGGTCTAAATGAGTATAATGCCAATTAGTACCCATATTTGGTAAGGGTCTACTCATGCCCTCAAAGTTATCCATTTGACCATCCCTAGGTTTGGGTCTTGCGTTTGGTTTTATTTTCAATTTAAAGTGGTTTGGGTTTGAGTTTTGTATAGAAATTTGAAATTGAATTGAGGACGCTGCCACTTTTCCACCGTTTGAAATTGAAGTTTGATTTGGGCGTCTGATTGAGGATGCTCCATTTCTCAGAGGACGTGCTGCAGCTCCATTTCTTTGTTAGGTAAACCCCTTTCCTAAACCGGGAGGGGATCCGTTGTTCCATTTATGTGTCCGCCTTCATGTCCCATTCCTAATTTCTTGACACCTGTCTTCCTGCTTAACCAAACAATTAACACCGTTAACTTTGAAAGCAACAGAAAAAAATAATCAAACAAGCAGCGGAGCAGCCACCAACCCACGATCTCCTTCCTCCCCTCCCTCTCATGACCTCGTGTCTTAGCCACAAATCCGTCAGCCACCACCCAAATAATAAATCACACTGGCGATAGCCCCTCATTCTTCATGGTCGGCCACTTCCACTGCCTCCTTTTGCCGTTCTATCCTCTAAATTGGATATCATAGATTCAATTTTTATGAATTTTCAATTGGGTTTCTGGTATTAATTCATACAATCAGTCCATAAACTTTTGTGAATTAATTTAATGGTTTTTTCAATTGCAAATATGTGGATAAATTGTGGAATAATTGTGTTCATACTTAAATTGCTCAACCTGGCCAAAGCCGACTAGTCCCTCAAAAACCATACTTGGCCTTGGCTCAACAAGAGCACAACAATACAAATCCTCATCAGGTGCATCCCACCAACGCAGCCTTAGACAAAAGACATCAAAAACCACTAGGCCGACCGTGTCAACACAACCACGGAACTCGGGACCACCGGGACACGCGTCAGTTCCAGGGGCAGGGACAGTTATCCCACATCGAAATGTTTCACCAACAACATTTAATGCCACTATAAATACAAGGGCACCTCCCCTAAAAAAGGGAAGGAGATATTTTCCCTTACATTGCCTAAAACCCTCCGCACTTAACTAACTTAAGCATCGGAGACTGTTAGGTCGGCACCCCACCGGTGCTCCTTTGCTCTTTCCTTCTCCCTGCATGTCTTCCTATCCCTGAGAAGCTCCTTTGCTCTTACCTTCTCCCTGCATGTCTTCCTATCCCTGAGAAGAGTGAGCTCAGTGAGGCAAATTTTGGTTGGTCCATTTTTGGCATCAACAAATTGGATAGCCGAATCGATAGTATTTGGAGAGCATGAAGAGATGTGTATAAAGAGGAGGACGTTGGAGCAAACTAAGGGCAACAATCGGTGGGGAGATGAAGACCCAATTGAACCAGCAAATGAATTAAAACCTAGAAACTCAAAGTTTGAGGTTGAGGAGATGGATGACATTAGGAGAAGGTGATGATAACTGGAGGAGAGAGGCGTGTGTGGGCTTTGGGTTGGTTTGAGAGATCGATCTTTGGTGAGAAGATGAAAGGTTGCCGCCGCCCGCCGGTAGGTGGGGTGGGCAATCAGGATTTTGGTGGCTTTCCTCTGCTGTTTCTTTATTTTTTCTAAATGTTTTATTGGAAGTTGACAGTGTTAACCTTTGAGTTAAATGTGTGGACAGGTGTCAAAAAATTAAAAATGGGACATGGAAGGAGGACACCAAAATGGGACAGCGGATCCCCTCCCTCCTAAACCTCCCCTCTCCCCCAACCCTACTATCTCACTAGGCGTTTGATTGAAATTAATCTGGTATGTTTTACTCTTAAAAGTACCCACCAAGTGATCTAATAACATTAGGGGAATCTTCCAGCTGTAATTTGAATTGCTAATTGAGTTTGTCTAGTTTTCCTGGTGATAGATTGTTATTATTTGTGCTACGTTTTGACTACTGCGTAAGTTGATAATGATGTGTAAGTTGATAATGCTGCGTGTATCAGAATGCTGCATATATTGTCTATTTAGATTACTGTTTAGTTTTTGTTACAATTGCTCTTAATTGTTTTTTGTTCTAATTTCTGAGTTATGTCTGGGTTCTCATATTTGGAAATGTATTTGGGATGTGTATATTTAGCATTTGGATAATGACTTGCTCTTTCTATTTGCATTGGTTTGTAGTTATGTGTTGGTGCGGTGGGATGGATTTTTGGGCTGTGACGTGGTGGGGTGGCAGAGAGAGAGATGAGTGGGTTGAAGTAGAAGATATGGAGATAGTTCTTGTGTGCTTCTCTCTCTCTCTCTCTCTCTCTTCCCCATTCCTCTTATTCTTGTTCTCTCTATTATGTGATTTGTACTCCATAGCCTTTGTACAACTAATGATCTGGTGTGAAAACCTTTTGCCTTTTACAGCCCGAGAAGAAGAACCCAGGATTAACTCCAATGGACTGGGTTAAGTTCCTTGTCTCTGCCGTAGTGGGGCTGGTCAGTGTACAGAGATAGCTAGCAATGAATTTTGTCTTGGTGCATTGCTTAATTACCATTCTTTTCTTTTCTTGTGGAACTGCAGCTTAATTACCGATTATTTCTTTTTCAGGTTGCCATGGTTAGTTCTGTTGAAATGCCTAAAGCTGATCTTTGGGTCATTATTTCAGTTCTTTCCACTGTGATTGGTTACTGCGCTAAGATATACTTCCCGTTAAGTTTCTTATAATGATTTGTGTTTTTTTTTCCCTTTCAATTTTGTTGCTTAGGTGTGATATATGATTCTCCCATAATTTAATATGCATGCTTGTCGCACGTCGACATGATCAATGTGTCTTCATTGGTCCTATAGGGTAGATCAAGTCATATTAGGCCAATATCTGATGTAAGACCCTTGGTCTGATGATCATTACTCTCCATGGGGTGTATTTACTTGGAGGACTCATTTTTTTTAATTGAATAATTTGTTTCACTCGCTAATGTGCCTATTGTTTCTTAATTATCTGTAGTTTTCAGCAGAACTTGGTTGCATATTAGAACTTAATAACACTGTCCATGTATGACAAACAACTAGATAGCGGGAGGGGTACTGTTCTTCACTTGTGTGATGATGTCATTCAACAGGAAGTAAGTTGCAAGTTCGATAATTTATTTGCTGTTACTAATTGATATTTACATGATATTTTGGGGGTAGAGTGTAGACTAATCCTTACCGTTGAATGTTTTCGCAGAGAAAAGCAGACCCTGGGACATTGAGCTAGCTGTTATGCTTGTTTAGGATTTATCTTGAATGCTATTCAATCAATTAACTCGAATCGAGTATGAAGATTTTTTTTGGGGTTTAGGCCATACTTGAATTCTATCAATTTAACAGGATGCCTCATGAATAATCATAATCCGGTGTTAGTAAGTTACATGGATTGTTGCAGTTGTGGCATGTTATTAGTGTAAGTAGTGTGTAACCTAAACTTTTTAGCCATTTAAAAATTTTCTGGCTTAACCACTCAATTTAGGATTTATCTTGAATGCTATTCAATCAATTAACTCGTATCGAGTATGAAGACAATTAGAACTTTTTTTGGGTTTAGGTCATACTTGAATTCTATCAATTTAACAGGATACCTTATGAATAATCATAATCCGGTGTTAGGGATGAAAGTTGGATGCCAATTCTAGATCCCAATTAGAAAAAATTCAGCTCACTAGTCACACTGTGACTAGAGTTACAGTAACATTCAATCAGACACAACCACACTAACAATTGCATACACATACAGTACATTTTCACCCTGCAGAAAACACATTCACTAAGGTGACATCTTAAGCACTTAGGGTTCAGTCAATTAGGCATCCTTGTACTAGTTCTAAGTGAATGTGCACAATGATCACAATCATTCAGCAACAATAATAAGGCAACTTAATAAACTTGATTCACAATAATAGTTCCATAATCAAAATGAACAACATATATTAATCGGAAAGAACACATAGAGATTGATACCCAGAAACCTTCCTCAAGGTGAAAACTGAGAGTCTCTCTGCTGACCAGGCAATCCAATAATTTCAGTGTTCAATACAAGGTATATTCATTCTCAAATCTTCTAGCCTATACTAAAGATACAGCCATACCTTGTGCAACCTAGAAATTATCCAACTCAGCTAAGCTCCATTGCAAATTTCACTCACAGCAGCTCGAGCTCCTTGATTCCATTCACTAATGATCCATATTCACCCAAAATTGAATGACGGATTCAATAAACAATTGATCCGAGTTCAACAAGCCATAATCCTTGATGAACCCAAACAAAGCAACAACTTGTAGGAGTATTGCAACGAAAGCAGATTTCAAAACTCGATTTTAGAAAAACAAAGACATCCGATTTTGATAAAACATTTTGTGAATCAATTCAACCCAAAAATCAATTTTCAAAACGTTTTCTCAAAACCCAGAAGAAATCGCATCCATGGTTCAGCACCTCAGCTGAAGCTCACAGAATCGAAAATCGGTTTTTCGAAATTCACACACACACACTTCGTGAATTCCCCAAACCCCCATAGATATCCCCAAAACCGATTAACTCAAAATGCACAGCTTTTTCAACTGCATATAATGAAACTGACAAAAATACCATTGACAGAAAACTCAGTAAAAAATCTATAGCAGTAAATAATAAGAGTTAAATGGCGACTAGTCATTCGTTTCACTACCACCTCTTGAAAATTCCTCTTCAATATATAGACCTTATCAATAAGGAAAGCTTAATGAAAACAATGACTAAGTCCTAGAGTTTGAGCATGATTCAAATTATACAGGGAGAGGCAAAGCCAATTACATCAATCCTAGAGACAAGAACTGACAATCTCCCCCTTTGGCTTTGCCTCGTCATCATCATCAGCGGCTAACTCCACTGATGCTCATAAATCATCAATTTTAACATTAACTGACTCTACCAATGTGTTTGTTCAAAGATTGAACACTCGATATGCCCTGATAGTTGAGGAGTATCCAAGAAAGATACCCTCACTACTTTTAGGATCAAACTTTGCTAATGCCTCCCTATCTCGCAAAATATAACAAGTGCTACCAAAGAATCGAAAATAATCAACTCTAGGTTTTTTCTTTTTCCAAATCTCATAAGGAGTTTGATGAGATCTAGGTCTTAGAAACACTCTGTTAATGATATGACATGCAATATTCATGGCCTCAGCCCAGAAATGTTTAGCCAAATTTTTGCTATTAAGCATGACACGAGTCATTTCAATTAAAACACGATTTTTCCTCTCAACAATGCCATTTTGTTGAAGTGTGATAGGTGCAGAAAATTCAAGCTTAATACCATGCTTGGCACAGAAACGTGCAAATGATGAGTTCTCAAACTCAGTACCATGATCTGATATGATACGAGTAAGAGACAGATGACTAGTCATATGTCCAAACTGTAACTATTTAACCAGAGTCTTGAACTCAGTGTATGTCTCAGTTTTGTCTTTCAAAAAACATACCCAAGAAAACTTTGAGTAATCATCTACAATAATTAAGATATACTTCTTCCCACCAAGTGAGAGAACATTAACAGGTGCAATCAAATCCATGTGAAGTAGTTCAAGTACTCTAGAAGTGGTGATGTGAGCAATTGTAGAATGAGATGACTTGGCCTGTTTTCTAAGTTGACGTGGTCCACACACATGATTAGCATTTCTTTTGAGTTTAGGAAGACCCCTAACCCACTCTTTCCTAGCTAAACGTGTTAGATCAATAAAGTTCATATGACCAAGACGTTGATGCCACAATAGACTTGTTTCATCAACAACCCTATGACAAATATTGGTCTGACCAATGGAGCTTCTATCAATACAAAAACAGTGATCTTTGGACTGTCCAACATACAAGATTTCATTCCCTAACTCACCAATGATTCTACATCCAGCTCTAGTCATTCGAACCTCTTTAGCCCACTCATCACAGAGTTGACTAATGCTAATGAGGTTTGAAGTCAACCCTTGAACAAATCTGACATTTGTCAAATATGGCATTCCTGGTATCTTGATAGTACCTTTTGCAGTCACAAGACCTTTGTGAACACCTCTAAAAGTGATACTACCCCCATCAAAAGTATCAAGTGACTCAAACACACTTGAGTCACCAGACATATGACGAGAACACCCACTATCAAGATACCAAACACTTGAATTTGAGGCGGCTAGAGCATTCAACACAACCTGGCATTGATATGATGTTCTCTCTACCCACTGATGCTTAGTCTTAGTCAATGGTAATGATGATGATGCAAGTACCTTAGCAATCTTAGTCGCTTCATACAAGAGATATTGAACAGTATCATGTAATGATGTATTTCTTGAGAGTGGATCCAATATGAACCTTATCTCCACAATAGTGACACACTGGAATGAACCTTTCTTTCTTTTTAGAACCCACATTTGATTCATCATGTGAATGTGTCTTAGATGGACTGAGAAGACTTGTCTCAGAACATAATGGTTTTGACTCTCTCACAAATTTTACTTGTTTGTTGGACTCTTTTGAATTTGGCATGCTGAAACCAATTCTAGACATGTCACCATGACCCTTTCCCATGTTAAGCATCTTATAAACCTTTTCAGCACCAATGGTTAACCTAATGATTTTTTCATTTGCTTCATTTACTTGTGTGAACAGACTTTTTTTTGCATTCTGAAAAAGAGTTACATTATATTTTAGACCAGGAACTTGACTGTGAAGTTTTTCATTTTCAGTAAGCCTATTCTTCAACTTCTCTTCTTTAGTCCTAATTGACTCTAGAAGATCAGTTCTAGAATCTTTCAACTCACTATTTTCTTTTGACAACTCGTTCAATTTACCTTCAAGAAAAAGGTTATTCTTCTGAATTTCACATGTCTCTTCAAATAGATCATCGTATTTTTTGCAAAGCAAATTGTAGGACAAGTCATATGAGTCATGTTCCTCAGATGACAACACTTCTTGTCTTGGTTCAAAAGAATCATTACAAATTGAAGAAACAAAATCTACAATACTACCTTCCTCATCAGACTCTGAGTCAGAGTGTGATGAGCACTCTGATTTAGAGTCACTCCAAGTTGCTTTCATTGCTCTATCTCTCTTATTAGAATTATGCTTATTGTTTGCACAATCAGCAGCAATATGACCAATCCCTCCCTAAAACACTTGATTTATTTTCTGTTTCCCTTATTATCCTTGAACCCTGAAGACCTATCATTGTTTGGCTCAAACTTCCAATTGTTCCTAACTCAGACTTCCATTTATTTCTAAAGTCCCTAGGCTGACTCCCACTTGCCAGTGCATCCTTACCTTTGTCTTCTAGTATTCTCTTGAATTTTTTAGCAAAGAGAGCTATATGATCTTCTACACTTTGAGAAGAATCAGACAAGACATCAGATTCTGTTTGAGCATATTGTAAGACAATGTTTTTTCCCTTTTTAGAATCCAAAGTTTCCATGTCCATTTCCATTTCAAAAGCCATTAGTTTACCCACAAGCTTGGCTAACACCTAATGTCTTTTAAATTTTGAACTTCCATGAGAGCAATCTTCTTTGGACGAAACTTACTAGGTAGGACACGCATAATTTTTTGAACAATGGTGATTTCAGAGATTGGTTCACATAGACTGACACATTCATTTGTAATTGACTCAAGCCGTTCATAAAACTCTGTGAAAGTCTCTGATCACTCATCCTAATCCCTTCAAACTTTGCCAAAGACATTTGAAGCTTCAAGTCACGAACTTGAGCATCACCTTCATGGACAATTCTAAGCTTATCCCAAGCTTGCTTTGCCGTGGTGTAATTTCTAATGTGTGAAAACTGTGACATAGATAAGGCTGTGACAATGGCATTTCTAGCTTTCTTATTTGATGACGAGGCAAGTGCCTCACCTCGAGTCCACTCAGACCTTGGTTTGTCTACAACCTCATTACCAATAGATTTTATAGGACACCTCCACTCAACAGTAAGATATTCAAAACCAACTTCATCATATGCATAAAGAAAGATTGCAAACTTTTCTCTCTAGGCAGCATAGTTTGTGCCATCAAAGAAAGGTGGATTGTTACAAGAATTCCTATCACACTCCATCCATTGCAACCAAAAATGATATCAACTTACAACCCTAGGACCGACTCTAAGTTTGTCTAGAGTCAGCTCTGATACTAACTAAAAGTTGGATACTAATTCTAGTTCCCAAATAGAAAAAAATTCAGCTCAGAAGTCACACACTGTGACTAGATTTAAAGAAACATTCAATCATGCACAACCACACAAACAATCACATACACATCCAGTACACATTCACCCTGCAGAAAACACAATCACTCAGGTGACATCCTAAGCACTTAGAGGCTCCGTCAATGTAGGCAGCCTTGTGCTAGTTCTAAGTGAATGTGCACAATGATCACAATCATTCATCATCAATAATCAAGCAACTTAATAAACTTGATTCACAATAACAGTTCCATAATCACAATGAACAACATATATCAATCAGAAAGAAGACACATAGATTGATACCCAAAAACCTTCTTCAAGATGAAAACTGGGATTCTCTCTGCTGACTAGGATATCCAATAATTTCAGTGTTCAATACAAGGTATATTCATGCTCAAATCTTCTAGCCTATACTAAAGATGCAGCCATACCTTGTGCATTCTTGAAATTATCCAACTCAGCTAAGCTCCATTGTAAATTTCACTCACAGCAGCTCGAGCTCCTTGATTCCTTTAACTGATAATTCATATTCATCCAACATTGAATGACGGACTCAAAAACAATTGATCCGAGTTCATCAAGCCATAATCCTTGATGAACCCATGCAAAGCAACAACTCGGAGGAGTATTGCAACGAAAGTAGATTTCAAAACTCGATTTTAGAAAAACAAAGACATTTGATTTTGATAAAACATTTTGTGAATCAATTCAACCCAAAAACCAATTTTCAAAACGTTTTCTCAAAACCCAGAAGAAATCACATCCATGGTTCAGCACCTCAGCTGAAGCTCACGGAATCGAAAATCAGTTTTTCGAAATTCACACACACACTTCGTGAATTCCCCAAAACCCCAAAGATATCCCAAAAACTGATTAACTCAAAGCACACAGCTTTTTCAACTTTATATAATGGAACTAGCAAAAATACCCATGACAGAAAACTCAGTAAAAAATCTGTAGCAGTAAATAATGAGAGTTAAACGGCGACTAGTCATTCGTTTCACTACAACCTCTTGAAAATTCCTCTTCAATATATAGTCCTTATCAATAAGGAAAGCTTAATGAAAACAATGACTAAGTCCTAGAGTTTGAGCAAGATTCATTATACAGGGAGAGGCAAAGCCAATTGCATCAATCCTAGAGACAAGAATTAACAAGTGAGTTACATGGATTGATGCAGTTGTGACATGTTATTAGTGTAAGTAGTGTGTAACCTGAACTTTTTAGCTATTTTAATTTTTTCAGGCTTAAACACTTCATTTCTTCAATGTGCAGGTCAAGGAGGTGATAATTGGTTACTATATATTAATGGAGCAAGGGAAAGCAACTAGACAAGTACACATCTCTCTTAACTTGTTTTCTACTTCCATTTATCATTCTGCTCATTGATTTATTTCTGGGTTTCCTTACTTGTTTCTCATAACAAGACAAACAATGTTGTTAGAATAGTTGACAATAGAATTATGAGTTTCTTCATTTTGATCATAGTTTATTGCATGATATGGATGAGGTTGTTGGAAATTAAGAACATGCATGATACTTGTGTATGAATATTATACCATTTGAGGAAAGTTATATTTCTACAATATGATTTTTGGACTTTTTAAGTTCATGCCCTGTTTGTTTCTCAAAATTAAGTAAGATTTATCAATTGCCATACTCTCCTCATTTCACACATCTGTTAGCTGTCTCACTATGTTTTGCTGTTAGTTTCTATGCTTCCTGCTCATGTTTCCACCTTTTCAATAAGTAACATTGTTCTTATTTAAAGAAATATGTTTAACTTGTTACTATTATGATGGATAGGCAATTTCTCAACGATTCAAAGCTATGCGTGTGAGACAAACTTTGGTACATAGAACGAGTCGTAAAGGCTTAGCCTACGTAGGGGATGAATTAGTAAGAATATTTTTTAACTTCATATCAATATTCTAATGAAACAGTGGGAACTTTTATTGCTTGGCCGATTAAGTACATCAAAATGGATTAGTGTATTATCTTTGAGGTAAATTCTCCTTTCATTTACTCGTTTCAAATTTCTCTTTATTTTTTCTGCTTGTCTTCATTTCAATCCCTTGCTTATATGCATAAGCATTTCACAGTAACTCTAGTCTGATTATAGAATGGTGCCTGAATTTAGTCTGATTATAGTGTTTATTGGCTATTTCATCAGTATATAGGTCATAGAAGATATTTTGTGCAGCAGCTAGAAGACGTTGTGTTGGCACATGTTTCTTCTTATTGTATCAAACTTTATAGGAGCATGTAGAAGATATTTTGTGTTGGCACCGATTTTCTCTTATTGTATCAGACTTTAAAGGAGAAGTTAGAAGATATTTTGTGTTGGGCATATTGTATTTTGAGTAAATATTGGTTATTTAAATCATGATATGTAAGTTGGAGTTTGGATAGTTAATGCATTTTGTACATTTTTCAAAGGCTAAATTGGAGCAACAGTCCCTGAACTTTACCATAATTTTAGCAACCGTTCCTAAATTTCAACTTTAGTGTCCCTCATTTCTGAATTTTATCATAATAGTTCCTTTAATCCCTCCATCAAACATTCACATGGAATCCATGAGAAAAAGGCACGTGACTGACTGAATAGTTGAGGGAAAAAGACTTTTTCAAAAGTGGTTGTAGATCTGCTTCTCTAAACCCGAGTGCCCTCGATCATCGGCATCACCCGTGACCTCTATTCCCAAATTCCCCAAAACGATTCTCAAGTTTCAGATTCCTCTCACTCTCAAGTTTCAGATTCTCAAGCAAACGATTCTTAGTTCATGTGAAGGAGCCTTAATTAGAAGATTGACTATATATCTACTGTGTATTACTGTATTAGCTTCTCAATATCAATCATATTCTTAATATTTGAACTCCAACGCTGCTGGCTTCTTGAACTACCTTCTCAGTGTAGGTAATGACAGAAGCCTCTCGGGCAAGGCCATCAGGTCCGATCTCAGGCTGTAGTGAAGGATTCGAATTCGAAGCCATTGTAATCTTTGAGTAGAATTTGAACCAGAAGGGCAAGAATGGCTTTTGATTCAAACCCCCAAAGCTACAAAAACCTAAACCGTTTTTTTTCTTTTGCCACTTGGTTTAGCTCCGTCCACGGCGGTCGATGAGGGGCGAGATTACCATGGTTGGCTTCGTCTCGTCGAGACGATCAAGGAGGTGCTGAAGGTGAGTGTTAGTTCGTCGGATTACGGGGACGGTCGTGTGCTGTTCTCGACTTCTCCGTCGAGCTTCCTCTCGTCAAATCTCCCACCACGGTGGTCTTCGGTGCACAAGAATGGTAGGGTTATCTTTGTCTCCTCACGGTGGTCACGAAGGTGGTAGCCGTGATGGTTGGTTCGCCGGATGTCGAGGATGGTGCGGTGGCTCTGTTTTGGTGGTCTTCTCGGTCGAGTGAGGCTGAGGGTGATGTAGAGAGGATGAAGAGATAGTGAGGGAGTGGGTATGGGCTCACCAAATCACCAAAATTGACGTTTTTGTCCTTATTTTTAACGGATTCCGTTTGACAATTTAACGGAGGTACTAAATGAACTATTATGGTAAAGTTCAGGGACGGGGGACACTAATATTGAAGTTTAGGGACAGTTCCTAAAATTATGGTAAAGTACAGGAACTGTTGCTCCAATTTAGCCTTTTCCAAAATATTGGATTTACGTTTCATGGTGTTATGAGCTTCTTGTAGCGGTAATTGATCATATAATTGTTAATGTTCAGCTTGAATGTGTACGTCAGGGTTAATGTTCAACTCAAATATGGCGTGCTTGGCATGCGTTAATTAACTGAAAGTCTAATATTCACGGCTTGCAACATGTGCCATAAAATAGGGAGTTATTTATGGCGCACAAAATATGCCGTGAAAAAGTCTATTAAGGCGTGCTTTTATTTTATTTACGACACACTTAAACAAGCCGTAATTGAAATATATTTTTTACGGCAACAGCTTTTACCGCACAAAGTCGTACGCCATTATTTATATTTATAGCTTGCAAAGTGAGCCTTAAAAACTCTAATTTGGCGTAGCGCTAGTCCAAAATAGGGAAACACCATTATCATATAATATTATTTTGCTAAACAAGAGATCATACTTTGCTTGAACACTTTGTTATAAGTATACAAGCGCTAAGATAACTACTAATAATATTCAGGGGATCTCTAAGTTATGCTCTCATAACCCTTTGAGTTGGTTTGTGTTCGTGCAGTTCCATGTCCTTGTTCTATGTTCAAGGCTTGATATTTAGTAGTTGTACTGGCCATATAATTATCTAGCAGAGCCCCTCTTCATCTACTAATTTATGCAGACCTAAGTCATATGTTTTCTATTTCTCTAAGTATTATTCCTCGCTTAGCTGATCTATGTCGTCTATTAGCTTATCTGCAATATTATCAAAATAAAGTTAAACTATATTGATTTCTAAATTTTCATATGCCATATGACTTGAAAATCTTACTGTGACAGCTCCAAAGTGACTTTCAAATATCTGTGCTTTTTTCTGGTTGTCTATTCCTAGACTCTTGTAAATTAGGTAGAATCCATTATGTGCATTCAAGAAAGCTATTATCTACAAGTTTAGCTTCTATCATTTTAACGTGTTTGCTTCCAAAAGTTTGTAGTAAATTCTGAAATTCAATATTGAACTTATAATTGAATTTATAAGAAACTTTTCCTATATACATTAGGCTAACACTTCAATTTTTTGTTCTTATGCTACTTACTAAATTCTATAATGTTCATTATAGTTAGATAGACATCCTATAACTGCCAAATTTGAACTCATGTCTACTTCTGCCGTAGCTATTGCTGCTTCTTGACGCTTATCCCATCTATCATCATAAATATATATATCAAAGCTTTTGTTCCTACTTGTGCTCTTGTTAAACCTGCTAGTGCAATCATAATTGTACCAATATGGATATGGGAATAGTTTAGCTTTCTCAATTCTTTAGTAGCTTGATGGCTAAGTAATTAAGGATAACTTACAACTTGTATCATGTTGGATGATGCTACTAACAATATTGTGCTTATTCTCAAATCTTCCTAGTCTATATAAATTATATTTATTCTTCTGTGATCTTCAAAACATTTTCTTAAAAATTCTTGTGCTTCATGTTCATTACCATAAAAATCTTATGTTCTGACTATTTCTTTTCCTTTTCTTCTGAAAACATCCATTTTCAATTATCAAAAGGATTTACCTTAACCCTTCTTGGTTGGAAAGTTGTTCCTACTGACAACCTTTGTAATTTTTGTATTAATGCGGAAGGAAGTGATGTAGTTGTATTATGTATAATCTAATTTATTTCCTTAATTTTTTCTTCTAATGAATCTAATTTATTGGTTAAGTTTAAAATTAGCTGAATAATAGTACTATTTTGTCTATAGGCACTACCAAAACAAGAGTCATTAGCGACGAGTGGCTATCGTCGTGAAAAACAAAATAGTGTCGCAAACATGATTATGCGACGACTTCGCGCCGGTTGTATTTGCGTCGAAAGTGGTGTCGCAAATGGTTAGCCCACTTATTACGATGGTTCTAGGTGTCGCAAAAACGTTTTACGACGCAAAGCCCTCTGTCGCAAAATAATTGAGCGTTGTTTTAAATTAAATATTTGCGACCATTATACTCCGTCGTAAATGTTATTGCCAACATATATTTTCTGTCGTAAATACGAATATGGCGTAATCAAAGTTCTTTTTGGTACTGCAGTAGCCTTCGCAATTAACAGCTTTGCAACTGCTAGTGGTCATCGCAAGATAATTTAGTAAATATGAGATAGAGGGACTGAGAGAAGAGAGGGTGTCCGACTCTAACACCCATATCCAACAAGGAATTGCAAAACTTATAACTTGAGAAAACAGCTAAACTAAGCCAACCAACAATTGGTAGGCAGTAGGCGAACAAGTAAAGGAGGGGAATTAAGTAAATATACACTTGTCAAAGCTACTCCAGCCATTTTCATCTTTTACAATATTAAGCAAAATTTTGAAAAAAAGATAAAAAAAAACGAATTTCACAAATCAAACTCTGAAATCACAATTAACCAAAAAAAAAAAAAATCTAGTATTATCGGGTAAGAAATTTTTTAATAACCTTACTTAACAGTTAAAATTACAAAGTTCTAGGAAGCGCTTAATTCATTCGAACCGCAACCGTTTATTCCCCACGAGCCAATAACATTCCTACAAGTGAGCTAATTTGACTAATAAACATGATCTATGGACAAAAAAATGCATTTCTGTTTATTATACTGAACAACAATTGATTAATTAATCACTTACCAAAACTCAAACACAACTCAAGGTCTCATTATAATTTAAACAATCTAAAAAACACTACTTTCATCTCTCTTACCACCATAGCAACACCGTCCATCAACTGGCCGAGAGATAGAGGGACTGAGAGAAGAGAGGATGATAGAGATTCATAACTTGAGACTTGAGGCTTGAACACTTGAGTGAAGAAGAAAAACAGAGAATTAGAGTCGTCGGAGTCTACCACTTGAGTAAGACGACGAAATAGTTCACGATGGAGACTTAAACACTGAAGTCCCAGTCGCGATGGAGGCTTCAAGGCGTCGCCAGTGCCACTAGTCGAAGACAAAGACCCAGATGCTCAGTGAGTCGCGATGGAAGTGCAGGATGGGTAATCCCCTCGAGGGCTTGACTTCGAGTTCGCGATGTTATTCTCATTGGGGATTTTGATTCCCCCTTGTCAATTTTCAGATTCAATTTCTGTTTTGAAATTTTGATACCCTAAATCACTAAAAAAAAAACTTTACGAATTCGCCCAGCCCACCCAATTCTCCTCGCCCGCCAAACTTTACAGAAAATTCAAACAATTAATCCCTAAAATCGAACACCATGTGGATACTGAGGTAGTAGCTAAGGGATTGGAGGTCGCACGTCATCGATACGAGCGTGGTTGGCAATGGAATTTGATATTTCAAAAACCCTAGATCTATCAATTTCAACAAATATCCTAAACTCTACCATGAGGGGCGCAAGGAAATTAATTTCTAATGCTAAATTGATGTCCTCTTCAAATCCAATTTGAAATTACGGGAATTTGAACGAAATAATCACTTTAATCGGAATTATAACGAATAAGATATAAAGGAAACAAATGAGGGCACCAAAAAAAGCAAAGCAATTCGGTAGGAAGCTACCGAGCCCAAAAACCAGCATGCAAAGGCGCGCCTCCTTTCAGCACTCACCCACCGAACCTGCCTACGCCCATTCATTACGCGCACCGAAGTTTGTTTACCATTTCGACCAGCGTTCACCGACATATACTTCCCGTTTGTCGCCGCCTGTTTAGCAGCTGTGACCGCGATATTTGACCACCAATTTCGGTAGTTGACCACCGAAACGGCTCCAGAGGTGATTCCAACTGCTTTTCCGAGTTTTAAGGCTTATTTTGTTGAATTTTCAACTTGTGTTCACACTTATTCTCCATGTTTCAAGGGGATTTCATACCTACTTGGTTAGAAAATATTATTTTTTGATCATTTTATGTTTAAAAAATGTTTTAATTAGTTTTCTTAAATGTTTAAAAAACCTTCTCATCATAGAATTTAATGTAAATTTCTATTTATTTGAGGATTAATAATTCTCCTATAAATAGAGGTCCTAGGATTTTTAAAAGGGGACGATTAGAGGGAGAGAGGAGACTACCAACCAACACACCACATTAAACCCAGAGCGAAAATACTTTTAATTTACATTGTAGTTTTCTTTTTAGGTTAGGGCTCCTAACCATGGTTACTCTTGAATATGAATTTGGTTCTTTATTCCTTGATTATGAATGCATGATAAATTTAGATGACTACTTTAATTGATATTCTTTTATGTTTATGAGATTGATCACCTTGTTTGCATAAATTATTGATGGAATTGCTTGGCTGACTACCTTTATCATCTTGTAATTCACTTAGTATCGAGAGCTTGAGTTGAAAAACAATCTTGTAATCTGAATTCATGACATCCTATGATAGATGCCATGTTATAAGCTTAGTGTGATGACCTATATCTTCTTTAGCACTTAATGCATTCGCTCTATGTTAACTTCAGTAGATGCCATGCTAGCTTACATAAGTGGATAGAAAGTTAGAGTGTAGATGCCATGCATCTAGCATATAAAGTAAGAAGAAGATAAATGTGTAACTGTACTGGGCCAAGGTCTGTTGCATGGGCATCTTATCAAGGAACATTCATAGAATTTGAATCCAGAAAATCATGTTAGGAATTAATTGTGGTTAGTAGTGGATTGAGTGCCTTAACCTATTTTTTTTTATTAATTATTTTAGTTAGGATTCTTTAGTTTATTTTATTTTTGATTATGTTAAACCTCCCCAAAGTGTTTGTGTTTTTATTTTCTATTTTTATTTGCTTGTTAAGTCTCTGAGTTAATTGATCAATCTAAGTAATAAAGTGGAACATAGTTAAGACAAGTCCTTGTGGGATTCGAACCTTGCTTATTTGCTATATTATCTATTCAATTTGTGCACTAGCAAGGTTAAACTGAATAAAATATGCTTCAAATTTGTGTTGTCTATTTATCCAACAAGTTTTTGGCGCCTACAATCAACAAATAAGTTTCACATTCATATTAAACTGCCATTGCTAAGAACCCGTTACATTGAAGGTCCAATTTGTATTTGAGTTTCAGATTACATAACAAGCAGTTCACAAAGCCTACCTATATGTCAATGTTGAAAGTTTTTCATAACACCACTGAATGCAATCTTACTTTACCCTAAATCCTTACGCCCATCTCCTAAATTACCCTATTTGATAGTGGTACGGTTTCTTTGCAAGTTGGTCGGTAATGCCCATTACCACCACACCTGGAGCATATTGCGGTCCTTCTCTCCTCTCCCAAGGAAGGAATACGTTACCTCTTCGAAAGACTGGGCATCATACCGCTATGTGTGTAATAAGATGAAATTGAATACGCCCTCTCCCTAGTCGCTCGTGTGTAATAAGATGAAGCCATGTCGTACAAAGGAAGGTTGATGTGCATACATACCGCTATAGCATGCTTACATGGAAGTTGTTCAAGATCAAACTTTCGACATGAACTGGTTTTATTCCCCAAATGCACCAAACCATTTAAATCACCGTCTAATACGTTGTAATCCATTTCATTTATCTTCACAATGTTCATCCTACTCGCATCTACTACCCGGTCGGCCAATTTCCTTTCACCAAAATTCGGACACAATACGGAAGTGCACCTCGAAGATTTCTCCCTTCCAAAATGTAAACCATCTTTGCAACATACTCTGTACCTCATCAATAAGTTGGACAACCAAAAGGAGCCTTGAAAACTTCAAAACTGAATTGATAGACTCCGCAATGTTTGTTGTCAGTGCATTGTATCTCTTTTTATCACAATGAGCTCTAGACCATCTTCGCACTCCAATCTCATGAAGATATTCAACAACCTCTTTCTTCCAAATCTTACCAAATTCTCTTTCAAACTCAGAAAACCTATAAGACTTCGCTGTCATCTAAAATTGGAATAGTATCTTGCTTTTTTCCTTCAACTTACGCTTGCTCTTCATGTTACCCTTGAGATGATAAAAACATACCCTGTGACTTGCAGCATGAAATACTTTGTTGATCACGCTAGCTATATGCTGTAATTCATGTCCCAAATTACCACAAGATTGGTACACTCCCCAATTGCCAACCTCAACTGCTAGCACCGGTCGCATTGAACTCTTAAATCCTTCAACAGAGGCCCCAATAGCAGCAAATAAATATTTAAAAAATTCCCTTCCTCCTTGTGTATGAAAGTCAACGTACCTGGATTAGTGTTTTCTAATTCATGAAAATATGAAGGAAGCAACGCATAAGATTCCTCCACCTTCCCTTGAAATATTTGTAGAGCTAGCTCCTACTTCTCCATGCTCTTGAATAACTGATTTTCATTCCAAAACGGTGCTTCAGATTGTTTATAACATCCCCCAGTGTAAATAGAGTTCGTGCATCCTTCCAACTATGTTGCATTGAGTCCACCGCCAAATCATTTATTTTTGTCGGATGAGAACTTTTGATGGATCTCAGATCACACCTATGGGTGGCTTTGTACTTCACCACCCAAAAATGACTATCACCAATTTTTTGAGCCCTTATACCCTAGTAACACTCCAAATCCTTACATTTCACTGCTAGATAGGATCTAACCAAACTGTTCTTCATTGAAAATGACCTCTAACAACAACTAATTTTAGAAGCCTAACTAGGGTTGACTTTGTAAAAAATACTTTCCTCTCCCGCAATTTAGGCTTCCAGTTAATACTGTCTAGCCCTCGATGATAATTGACATTTGAGAATGGGGAATTCAGTCCACCCAAAGAATTTTTTCGTTCTCCCCTACCTCTTTCACGTCCACCTCTCAAACCATCACTGCCTTGTATATTAGGCAATGAATTAACCACACCAACTGCAGCAAAACTGCTCTCTGTCACATCTTCTTCTCCCACATTCATTCCAGTCGTACTCATTTCAACACCACCGTGAATACTCTCACCAATTGCTCTTGTATTAAACTCAGACCCTAAATCGTCCAGTCCATCCAAATCCAAAATCGACATCCAATCTGGAACTGCTTCTTCCTCCCTTTGCAATACATTGGTGCTACCTTCTACATGGATACTCCCATTTATATGGCTCCAGTTGTTATCATTGGATCCTGCAACATCCTTTTCTGCAATTGATTTCTGAACCACAACTAAAGGAACAACGCTTGATGATATTACTTGCTTCTTGTGATTCAAATAAAATTGGAGGTCATCCTCGTCTTCAATTGCCACAACCTTCTGCCCGCTCCTAGAATTGGGGACTGAATAATTCAAAACAATTATTTCTTCTAGCATCTATGTGAGCAATACAACAAACTCGCTCAACAAAATCCTCATAACTAATACTACACGAAACTAAAATCCCTTTTTTTTCTCCATCATCGTATATAGAATTCCTTCCTTTATTTACCCATTTTCACATTGTAGCAAATCAGAATCACCAATGCTTCATCCATCCGTGCACATCAGCAAACAATTATTCAGTTTCAATATATCTGGGATTCTACGTTTAGTGGTCCTTAGTTGCAACTTATAACATGCTTAGTTACATAACCTTATCTAGTTCCTTCATTTTTGGGTTCTACTACGAATATTTTCATACAAAGCAAGACAACACAAACCCAGGCTAATATCTCCATAATCACAAACACTTGTTGACTTATAAGTTTTTTTCTTCCACTCAACTACCGTTTAGTGGTCCTTAGTTACAACTTATAACATGCTTAGTTACATAACCTTATCCAGTTCCTTCATTTTGTGGTTCCCTTACAATTATTATCATACAAAGCAAGACAACACAAACCCAAGCTAATATCTCCATAATCACAAACACTTGTTGAGCTTCCACTCAACTACCATTTAGTGGCCCTTAGTTACAATTTAAAACCTGCTTAGTTACAAAATACTATTTGGTCCCTCATACACACATGCTTATTAAAACGAACACACAACACTAAACCACATAACCTTTGGATTATACCACATAACTACCAGTTAGTCCTTAGTTACAATTTATACCATGCTTATTAATCTAAATCGGTTCCTAACAAACCAAAATCTGTTCAGCCAATCCAAACAAACTAAATCAAACTTCATTTTTCATTCGAGGAAAAAATCGTTTACTAACATCTCCTTACTCCCTTCTAAGTAAGGAGACAAATTTTTCACTCAAAAGATTTATTAATTTGAACATTTGATTTAGGGATTTACATTCAAGCTACAATGGAACCTAGCCTTCAGCTCCAGTCCAAGCCAGCCTTAAAGCTGCAGTCGAACCCACCCTTCAACTATAGTCAAAACCAGCTTTCCACCTCCCGTTGAACGCAACCTTCACCTCCAGTTGAACCCACCCATCAAGTTGCAGTCGAACCCAACCTCCCACAATCAGTCGAACCCAGCCTCCAACAATCCGTCGAACCCAGCCTTCACTTCATTTCCTGCCTCACCTTCTGTCCCCATTTACCATTCCTCTCACTGTACCTCAAAATAACCCACCCCACCTGATCTACCAATTTCCCTGTTTCATTGCTTCCACCCACCCCACGCACCCCATCCCCCCCCCCCCCCCCCCCCCCACTCCAACAAGCCTTCCACCTCCCGTCGAATGCAACCTTCTCCTCCAGTCAAACCCACCCTTCAAGCTCCAGTCGAATCCAACCTCCCATCGCACGTTGAACCCAGTCTTCACTTTACTTCCTGCCACACCTTCCATTTCCACTTACCGCTCCTCTCACTGTACCTCAAACAACCCACCCCACCTGATATAACAATTTCCCTTTTCCATTGCTTCCAACCCCCACCCCCAATCACAATCCCTTCAACCTCAACTTTACCTTCTTTCTCAGTTATCTCCGCCCAAAACTCATTTTCCCCTATCTAATTAGACTCTCACTCCAAAATTGCTAAACCAGTAACTAAATGAGTGATTGGAAATTTCTGATCTCTATTTATATTTTGGGAAAAATGCAAATAGCTAATTTTAAAAACTAGTTGTGATTGAGTAGAAGGGCAATGGGTATTTGTGGTTGAATTTTATGATAAGGGAATATCTTTGGCAATTTCCCTTATGTTTTTTCAAAATAAATAGTACGTAGCACGTGGGGGTTTTAAAGCCAAATCGGGCATTTAGGTTGTAACGGCTAGTGACGTGGCGACCGTTTACTGGAACACGCCAATCACGGATTGAGCATGCAACTCTGTCTGTAGCTGTCAAGCTTATCAAGCTGTTTGAGGCTTTGTTTTGGGAGATTAGAATTTTGACTTGTAGGACTCGTTAGGCTTCCATATGCAGAACTCGTCTGAAACCATGGATGCCAACAAGGTGCCATTGATATCTTCTCCGGACTTCCATGGCAATCCGATGAACTTGCAAGCTCATCCTGTAAACAGGACACCGTAATACGAATCACATTTCCCAAATCAGACAAGTTAGAGTACGTACTAGTCGATGTCGGAGGGTGGACGAACTCGTCGTCCTCGGAATCGCCCTTTGACCACAGTCCAGCAGCCACCTCTCAAAACCAAAACCATCATTGGACTCCGGGGACTTGGATCTGTAATCCCTAACAAATTCTTGAGACCTCGGCAGTGTGTATGTGGTATGTGTTGATGCAAAAATCGTCCGGATTGAGATTTGACCGTTCAATCCCTACACACAGAAAATAAACACTAGAGGTTAAGGTTGAATCCCAAGATTAGGGATTCAACCAAGAACGCTCCGTTGCTTAAGTCTGCTCAATCTAGAGAAACAATTGAAAAGCCAATTATGAGAATAATTGTGAGATAGTTGAGAAGTGAGGAGATGTCTTGTACTTATAGTGGAGACCTGGAGGTCTTCGGAGCATCTGATTAGTTAAAGGAGTTTACAATCAATAAGTAATCCTAATTAGGTAATACTTAGGATTAACTTTTAATAATAAATAATTCGTTGGGAAGTTATTTATTAGGAGTAGGAAAAGAAGTTCCAATTAATAAATAAATCCTTATTGTAAAGGAAGTTTACTTATTAATTGATTCATAGTTGAAAAAGGAACTCAAGGAGATGACTTTTATTATGGCAATATAATTCCTATTAATTTATATATGCAGCTGGTAAATATATTAATTAATGTGCGGTAATTATATCCCAATAGTAACTCCACCAAGCACAAAGTTGTCATTATATAAATTATAGGCCACGTGGCAACTCCTCAATTTTTGGACGAATTATGGTCCCACAAATGCTACCACATTCCTTAAGAATTCAGGGAATCCTAAGGGAAGTAATTTTTGCGGTTCCGATAATCCATCGCCTTTTGATGCCTCTATGTAAGAAGGCTTTTCATGCTTCTATGAAGAAGGCTTTAGTGTTTCGTGATGCGAAGGCTTTGATGCTTCCGCGGATGAAGGCTTGAGTGCTTCGTGGGACGAAGGCTTTGATGCTTCCTTAGAGGAAGGCTTGAGTGCTTCGCAGGGCAAAGGCTTTGATGCTTCCGTGGAGGAAGGCTTGATTTGCTTCGCAGGGTAAAGGCTTTGATGCTTCCGTAGAGGAAGGCTTGAATGCTTCGCAAGTCGAAGGCTTTGATGCTTCTACGGGAGAAGGCTTGAATTGCTTCGCACGGCGAAGACTTTGATGCTTCCATAGAGGAAGGCTTGAATGCTTCGCAAGGCGAAGGCTAAGAAGCTTATACGGGAGAAGGATTGAATGCTTCGCAAGGAGAAGGCTTTGATGCTTCCGTGAAGGAAGGTTTGAATGCTTTGCAAGGCGAAGGCTTTGATGCTTCTATGGGAGAAGGCTTGAATTCTTTGCAAGGCGAAGGCTTTGAAGCTTCTACGGGCGAAGGCTTGAATCGCTTGGCAGGGCGAAGGCTTTGATGCTTCCGTAGAGGAAGGCTTGAATGCTTCTCAAGGCGAAGGCTTTGATGCTTCTACGGGAGAAGGCTTGAATTGCTTGGCAGGGAGAAGGCTTTGATGCTTCCGTAGAGGAAGGCTTGAATGCTTCGCAAGGCGAAGGCTTCGATGCTTCTACGGGAGAAGGCTTGAATTGCTTCGCAGGGCGAAGGCTTTGTTGCTTCAGTAGAGGAAGGCTTGAGTGCTTCATGGGGTGAAGGCTTTGATGCTTCCGCGAAGGAAGGTTTGAATGCTTCGGAAGGCGAAGGCTTTGATTCTTCTACGGGAGAAGGCTTGAATTGCTTCGCAGGGCGAAAGCTTTGATGCTTTCGTAGGGGAAGGCATGAATGCTTCAAAAGGCGTAGGCATTGATTCTTCTACGGGAGAAGGTTTGAATGCTTCGCAAGGCGAAGGCTTTGATGCTTCCGCGGAGGAAGGCTTGAATGCTTCACAAGGGGAAGGCTTTGATGCTTCTACGGGAGAAGGCTTGAATGCTTTGCAAGGTGAAGGCTTTGATGCTTATGCGGAGGAAGGCTTGAATGCTTCACAAGGTGAAGGCTTGTACAGTGGAGAAATGTTCACTTTGTGAGCGGTCATAATGTGGACAATTAACGATTTTTCTGCTTATGGTATGTTGTTGGGGTGGAGCATCAAGGGTTATCTTGCCTGCTCGACATGTGGACCGGACACAACGTCCATTTGGCACGCATCGAAGGTATGTTACTTGGGTCACCGAAGATGGCTGCCTTGGGATCACCAGTGGCGTAATGAAGCTGACAAATTTAATGGCCAAATAAAGAGACAGACACAACCAAGGGAATGCTCGGGTGATGAGATATTGTCTAAATTGAACAATATCCAGGAGTTCGTCACATGAGGATTGAAACCAGCGAAATAGGAAAATTGGACGAAGAAGAGCATATTCTTCCGTTTTCCATCGAGAAGAATATTGCCGAGAGTGTTGTGGGAACGACTTTGCCCATCGACGGCAAGTCAAAAGACACGAAAAAAAACCCATATAGGTATGCAAGAAATGGGGATTCGGCGTAACTTGTGGCCAAAGCTCATCAATGGGAAATACATACTGGGTCTTCCAACTTGTACATTCACGCCGAAGAATAAGAAAAGATTCTTGAAGTGGTTGTAGAGTGTGAAATTTCCGGATAGGTACGCCAACAACATCTCTCGAACCGTTAGCACCGACAATGCCACCTTGTCTAGTTTGAAGAGCCATTACTATCATGTTTTGCTACAACGGCTCCTTCCAATTAGTATTCAGCCATACTTGTGGCATGATGTTGTTGAGACGATCATTAATTTTTCTCGGTTCTTCCAGCAACTATGTGCCAAAATGTTGCGAAAGGCGGACGTCGCTGCAAAGAACGAGGACGTTGTCTACCTCATGTGCCGGCTAGAGAAAATATATCCCCCGACATTTTTTGATGTAATGATGCACCAACTAATACATCTGCCGGATGAGGCAAAGGTAGTTGGTCCATGTCACACCCCCAAATCCACGTTGTATATTATAAGGAATATGATACGTGTATTTGCGGCATAAGTCGAATAAATTTAATTTTTTTCTTCTTTCGAAGATGAAAGAATAAGGATATTTCAAATTCAAATCTTTATTATAAAAAGTATACATACATAACATTTTTACAGCATCGGAAAAACGAAAAGTAAGAATACTGAAATATCAAAATAGAGTTTTTAAAACAAAAATTAACTGATAAACATTGTTTTATTTGTAACATAATAAAGATCGTCCCATCCCCATTTTTCTACTCAATACCTGAAAAGACAAAGGTGTAGCACCATGAGTTACACAAACCTAGTAAGCACAAAATAAATCAATTTATGATACAAGGCTTAATAAGTTAATTACATATTTTAACCACAAATCACTAAGAAATGTCTAAATAAATTTCAAATACCATAACATCTAACATAACATATACTTGGAAGGCATAATCAGGAAAACTCATAAATAGAGAACTAGTAACATAACATAAGTCCCATAATATACATGATAAGCTACAACATATTTGGGTTTACACCTACCCATACATTTATACTTAAATATTCGACTTCTTGAACCTAATAAGTATAATAGTGCACTATCTGAAGGGACTAAGCCCATAGCAAAACTTCTCAACTTCCCAAAGAAACCAATGTTTCACAATAGGCTTAAGCACCATAAACCAACAAGATGACATTCCAAGATATAGATTATATCGTAAGTTATGAATAAATGACAATTAATATAGGATGCTTTCCTCCAAATCAAGTAAGCGATCACAATTTAACTCATAAAAGAAGTCTTTGAATTAACAAGAAAAATGGAAAGAAATTTGAATCAGTGAGTGAGCATAAATGAAGAAGAACTATTATATAAGTGTTATCATCTCCTGCCTTTGGGTTCTGGTATCTGCCTTTTTAACAATCATCATTTTACCGAACTCTCCAGATTTAAAGTTCATTTGACAAGCATTGAATTGATATAAAGAACAGAGAAACCCGTTAAGAAACGAAAGAGTTACAAGGTTTGAAAATTTCAACAAAAGCATTTAGTTTGTGTTGAAGTACCTTGTTTCGGACCTACCTTTATAAACCTGTACAAGTCTAATATTCACCAAAATTGATTTGATATAATGAACATAGAAAATCATTAAGAAATGACAGAGTTACAAGGTTTTGAAGTTTCAGCAGTGTTATGGTCCATTTGTCCGATAAGGTAAGTTTCAGGTCTCATTTTCTAATTATGTGTTACTCTGTTTGATGCCCAAATTTCCAGATCAAAAGCGTAGGTAAAGAGCTTCAAAATGACGTATGGAACATAAAAATCCATCAAGCATTGAGTAAAATACAAAGGGTGAAATTTTCAGCAACGTTACAGTCAAGTTTGTCTGAACCAGTAAGTTCAGAACCTTATTTTTTTCATTTCTATGTTACTTCGTTGGCTACCAAAACCTCCAGATCCATATTTAAGGTAAAGAGCTTCAAAATTATATAAAGAACGTAAATATCTATAAAGAATTGAGTGAGTTACAAAGTTTGGAAGTTTCAAAATATTGCTGTGCGTTTTCTGGGTTTTCCAGCAGGGCACTCATTTTGTTTTTTTCCATAAAATCCTGATTTCTCAACATTTTTAGATTATTCCAAAGCCAAAACTTCATTACTTCTCATGTACTTTAAGATGGTATGATCTTTTAACACTAACACAATCATTAACTGCACGAATTTCTACTTTTTACAGAGATGGTGTTCTTCAAGCTTTCATGAAGTTTTTCATGAAATTTCAAATTTAAAAGCAAGGAATCATAAGCTACTTCTTAAGTACTTACAGAGAGATTAAGGTGAGGATCTAGGAGACTCAAACCCAGGATTTGACCACCCAAAGTGAGAGACTTCCTTCATGATGGTGAAGATTTTTCCTTCTCCCTCTTCTCACAGTTTTAAACTGAACTTTGGAGATGATTATGAATTGGAACTCCATCCTAATTATAAGCTGAATGTTTGGGCTTAGTCACTTCTCTCAATTATGAGAAGTGATGTGGGCGATGATGGTGAAGATTTGGGGAAGATTTGGGAAATATTTGAGAGAAAGCTGAGAGATTTTGAGAATCTCTCTACAGCAGAGATGAATTAGACACGTTTAGATGTTTTAACTCTTTTTATTTTATTTAAAATCCTAAGGCTTATGCAAAATAGGCAAATTAGTCTTTTGACAACGAATTAAAATTTCTCGAAAACTTCCAAGATTTCGTATAATAAAATCCTATACTTAACAAGGACCAACAGTAAAAAAGAATCTTCGTATAACGCTTAACGATACGATTCGTGAAACAGAGAAATACTTATTAATACAAGGGCATTTTCGTCATTTTTCACTCAAAATCCATAAAACGGGAAGACACATGAATTGACAAGTTATATCTCAACAATTAGATAGGAAACATGATATGAACATTTTAAATCACATAAACGTTTCATAAATGAAAAGAAAATAAAAATACGTATAGGGGCATTTTGGTCATTTTCCATTAAATTCTCATTTTCAAATTTTGTCGAAGTATGATTTTGAAATATGAGTAAATAAGAGTTTGAATATTTTTAAAAGTCTTCTAAGGTCATAAGGTAAGTAATAAGAATAAATTCAAATTTAGAGGATCCTACCGTGCAGTACAGTACTTCTTGGTTCAGGTTATTACAATCTACCCTACTTAAAACAAAATTTTTTATCGAATTTACGTACCTTGTTCCTCGAACAAATGTTGGTATTTGGACTTTATTTCTAATTCAAACTCCCATGAGTCTTCATTCTCATCATTATGATTCCATTGTATCTTTACTAATGAAATTTCCTTCGTGTGGAGTTTTCCTATTTCTCGATCTAAGATACGCACAAGTGCTTCGTTGTAGGTTGCATCCTTAGAGAGTTCTAAATACTATGATCAATGACATGCGATTTGTCTGGATGTACTCCCGCAACATGGAAACATGAAACACATTATGTACGCCGGGGAGGTTGAGGGTCAGCTCCAATCGATAAACTAAATTACCAATCCTCTCGGAAACTTTGAAAGGTCCAATAAATCGTGGGGAGAGTTTGGCTTTCTTCTTTCCAAAATGAATTACTCCTCGCATTGGAGATACTTTTAATAGAACATAATCTCAGGTTTGGAACTCAACATTCCTTTGATGTTGGTCTGCATAGCTCTTCTGTCAACTTTGTGCGGTCTTTAAACACTCCTTGATTACAATGATGACCTCTGTAGTTTGCCTGACTATATAAAGTCATGGAAGGACATTTTCTCCAACTTTTGTCCAACAGATCGGCATGCGACATGGCCTTCCGTAAAGAGCTTCAAAGGGTGCCATTTCAATACTTGAGTGGTAGTTGTTGTCGTAAGAGAACTCGATCAAATACAGATGTTCTTCCCAGCTCCCACCGAAATCTAAGATGCAAGATCTCAGCATATCTTCCATTACTTGGTTGACTCTTTCCGTCTGCCCGTCTATTTGAGGGTGAAACGCCGTACTCTTATCCAGCTTTGTCTCCATTGCTTTTTGCAAGCTTTCCAAAAATCTTGTCGTGAAACGAGCATCACGATAGGATACTATTGAAATAGGGACTTCGTGCAGGCGCACAATTTCTTTAAAGTATAATTTACTGAGGACATCGATAGAATCAGTCATCTTTATCGGAAAAAAATACGCTGATTTGGTAAGGCGATCAACGATTACCCATATGCCATCATTACCCCTCCGAGTCTTTGGCAATCCTATTACAAAATCCATAGCTATGTGTTCCCATTTCCATTTAGCGATTTTAAGGGGTTGCACCAGTCTCCCTTTCCGTACACGTTCAGCTTTTACCAGTTGGCATGTGAGGCACTTGGAAACGTACGTGGTGATTTCCCTCTTCATATTATTCCACCAAAAAGTCCGTCGAATATCTTTGTACATTTTCGTACCTCCTGGGTGGACAGCGAACTTTGAGCGGTGAGCTTCCTGCATTACTTCATCTTTTAGCTCCGAGTCTGGTACACATAGTCATCCTCTAAAGCGCATTCCTCCATCTTGATTCATACTCCAATCTTCAGGGCTTTTCTTTTTCCTTTCTTGCACGTATTTATTAAGTCCTTCATCTTTTCCTTGTGCTTATATGACCCGCGTAATTAAAGAAGGTTGTGCTGCTAGAGTTCCAAGGAAGATTCATTCCGTGTTTGGAGAGGGACAAAGATTGTGTTCGATTAGGGTTTCCAACGTCCTTCAATTTTCCCTAATGACTAGAGCAAGATGACTTCGAGGCTTTCGACTTAAAGCATCAGCCACGACGTTTGCTTTTCCAGGGTGGTATTGTAGGGTAAAGTCATAATCTTTTTTGAGCTCCATCCATCGTCGTTGTCGCATGTTCAGATCCTTTTGAGAGAAAATGTACTAGAGACTCTTATAATCCGAGAATAAGTCAAACTTTTCCCCATACAAATAATGTCTCCAATCCTTCAAAGCGAACACAACGGCTGCCAGTTCCAAATCATGCATTGGGTAATTATTTTCATGCGTCTTTAGTTGTCGAGATGCATAGACTACCACTTTTCCATTTTGCATAAGCACACAACCAAGTCCTTGATGTGATGCATCACCGTAGATGACAAAGGGTATTCCACTATCAGGAATGGTGAGGACAGGTGCTGTCATGAGCTTCTCCTTCAACTTCTGGAATGCTCGTGCACACTTTTAATCCCATGTGTACTTAGTATCTCTCCGAGTCAGCATCGTCATGGGTAACAAAATCTTCGAAAAACCTTCAATGAATCTTCGATAGTATCCTGCCAAGCCAAGGAAACTTCGCACGTCAGTGAGAGTAGTCGGAGCCTTCCATTCCAAGATCGATTCAATCTTGGAAGGGTCCATAGCTATTCCTTGTTGTGAAACAACATGGCCTAAGAATTTCACTTAGGATGGCCAAAAATCACATTTTTTGAAATTTGCATACAGTTGGTTCTCCCTAAGAACTTGTAGCATAGCCTCCAAGTCCTCTGCGTGCTCTACCTTGGTTTTGGAATAGATTAAGATATCATCAATGAAGACGATAACAAAACTGTTTAAAAATGGACTGAAAACTCGATTCATCATATCCATGAATAAGGCTGGTGCATTGGTTAGTCCAAAGGACAAAACCAACCATTTGTATTGCCCATACCGTGTGTTGAATGCGATCTTCACAATGTCTTCCTTCTTGACCAAAAGTTGATGGTATCCGGAATGCAACTCAATCTTTGAAAATACTTGAGCTCCCCGTAATTGGTCTAACAAGTCATCAATTTTGGGAAGAAGGTATTTATTCTTAATGGTGATCTTGTTGAGTTGTCGATAGTCAATGCACAACCGAAGAGACGCATCCTTCTTCTTGACGAACAACACTGGTGCTCTCTAGCTAGAAATTCCTTTAACTCCCCCGGCGCCATTTTGTAAGGGGTAACAAATATTGGCCGTGCTTCGAGTACCAAGTCGATACTAAATTCGACTTCTCTTTTTGGGAGTAGGTGAGTGATTTTTTGAAAGATATCTTCAAAGGCATATACCACCGGAATTTGGTCTAATTGTGGTGTTGGGTTCCTTATTTCAACTTGGCTGAGGATTCTAGTGGAGAAAGATTTGGTGACTGGAATGGCTTGAATTTTTCGGATTGGTTGGTCAGGAATTAAGAAAGTTATGATTCTCTTATGGCAATCTAAGAGAGCATGGTATTTGACTAACCAATTCATTCCAAGAATTATATCAATTCTTTTCATCGGTAAGGTTATGAGGTTTAGAGGAAATTCTACATCTAGGACATACACAGGACATGATCTACAAACTTGGCAGAGGATAGTTGAATTTCCAAGTGGGGTAGAGATAGTCAAACTTTCATCTAGTGATACTGACACTAAGCCCAAAGTTTTCACAAATTTGGAAAATATAAAAGAATATGATGCACCAGTATAAAAAAGAACATGAGCATGACTACTGAATATTACTAGTGTACCTTCCATGGCCGAATTATCGAAGTCCACAATGCCATCAAAGGCAACATCAATTAGATGAGCATGCCGAGGTGGTGGTCTATTATCTTGCTTGGGTGTTGGACAATCCTTTGAGAAGTGCCTCATCTTCCCACAATTGAAACAAGATCTTGGGACCCTCCGTGGGTTTGGACAAGTGTTTTCTTGGTGTCCAGTCGCTCCACAATTGTAACATCGAGCCAGTGGCTTCATTACTTCTTTTCCTCTATCATTTCTTGCAGGTGGGTATCGAGTTGCATTTCCTCCCCTCTGTTATTTCCATGATTGATTACCCCTCTGGTTAGGAGCCGGATGAGGTCTCTTCCCGCGTTGGACGTTGTTTCTTTCTTTTTCCAAGCGGTACTTATGGTACTTTTCTTCTTGCATCAAGCTTTGTCTAACGCTTCCTCGTACGTAGTCCCGTGATCAGTGACCATCCTTCGAATATTTGAATTCATCCCCGCAATGAATCTTCTAGCCTTTCATTCATGGGTGTTGATCATGTGTATGGCAAAGCGTGAGAGTTTGGTAAACTTGGCCTCGTACTCAGTTATGCTCATCTTCCCTTGAGTGAGTTCTATGAATTCAACTTCCTTCTTATCTTTCTCAACTTGAGGAAAATACTTTTCCAAAATTTTTTCCTTGAATTCAGACCAATCCATTAGCTCGAGTGCTGGAGTTAGAGTCGAACGCTTGACCATATCACACCAGAAATGGGCAACTCCTCCTAAGAGTCCGGTAGCTATCCGACGATATTCGATTTACGTGCAGTCCATCATCTCGAAATGAATTTCAAGATTTTAAATCCATTCTTATGCCTCATGGGATTTTCCTGCTTCAAAGTTCTTCGCTCCCAAGCTTCTAATATGTGCTAAGAGTTGCCCAATCTTTCCACCAACTTGATTTGCCTCCATCCTTTGTGCGAAGGCTTCGACAAAATCTTCGGCGGCGGTGGGTGGGTTCCTTCTAACCTCATCCATTGTCCTAATTTTAAAAGAAAATATTTTATAAGATTATAAGTTGGAAGAAAAAGAAATACTTTTAGTTGACTAAAACAAATATTTCACATTAACATTAAACTAGCTTAGTTTATATACAAAGTTGTTAGGAAGAGTGCTTCTACGAGCTTCTCTTGTCACAAAAGCGTGCGACTAGGCACTATCTGATCTCTATGGAGTCGTGTTATTGAAAGAAATTAAAAAGTAACCAAGTGTTCCTTAGAACTAAGTCCTATACATTCATATCATTGTCGCCGGTAGATTCCTCCGTACTAAGATCTCCAACAGTGCTAGGATAAAATCCCGGAGGAAGGACACACCCTGTCAGGATCCATCCCGAATTTCCCCTCGAAACCAGGGAAGAACCCTGATCCCGTCTGACAACCTAAAGAAAGGTTCCCAAAATACCCTTCAATCCTTACAAATAATAATAATAATAAATACTTTCACTTGTCAGACAAGGGATTCAAGGACTCAATAATTCCCGTAAATAATGACCAACCAAATACAATATAATATCAGAGCGTCTAAGTAGGATCAAGAGTATAATTTAGATATTCTACTCAAATATAACTACACAGCGCAGCCGAAAGTACTAATGCCTCTGCCTCGAGATAAGTGTCCGCGTCAACTCAACTGCCTGAAGGGGGTTTAAACACAAAATTTGTGAGTGGACAAAAATAATCATTTATAAATCATTTTCCAAGGAAATATTACCTTTTCCCCCCTCCATTTATAAAATCATGCATGCATCACATAAAACAGTTTATGATATAAAAACATTATATGTAAATCACCAAAATTTCCATTTCTCTTTAAAACCACTTAGTTTGACTCACATAAAATCTGTATAATGAAAATACCTCGTGATCCACAGTTTGGTTTGAAAACTCTCTTCAAAGGAGTTCAAATTCATTTAATTCAGCCTGGACACATAATATCTCAAATTCACTGTTCCCGACATATCCACAACACACCAGGGTATCCCTTGAGATGTGTTAAAATCTGTACTACGCGTAGATAGCTTCGCGACCTGGCGGAGCAAGACCCCTCAACACCAAAGTCCGAACCCTCAACAACCAGCGGAGCAAAACCCCTCAACACCAGTCAGAGCAACTGTAACCATTGGGACAGAAAACCAGTGAACCAAATCCGTATTTTGAAATCTTTGTTTCTTGGTCTAAGCCAAATTCTTTGAAATATCATTTACGGACAAAATCGGTAAAATCATAATTACGGGTCTCAATCCAAATCACATTCTCAAATAGTTACCACTTCAAAACGATATCAAAATCAAGTACAAAAACCAGGCCATTTCTCAAAACACACTTTCACTGAAATATTGGAAAACATGTGTCCAGCATCATTTCTAAATTCCAGAAATTCATTGCACCCATACATAACAGTATTTAAATCAAAGATACATTTATGCATGCATTATAGTTTATAAACCAAAAGTCCACTCACAAACCTGTCCAAGCAAGCTCAATCCCGAATTGTACACTCCCCTGAAGTTCCTGGAGCAGTATCGCCTGTCCAAATTAATAATCGGGATTATCAGCTAATAATAAGAACCTTAAATATAAACCCCCTAAACCCCGGGAGGTCTACCTATGCTGGCCTAGAAAACGCAGCAACTTCAAACGCCCAAAACAACCCCTAAACGACGTCCGATCGACCCAAAACCTGCGCCAACAGGTCCAAAATGTAAAAACTAGCTGTCACGCGCCACCGAGACCTCAGACTCGCCCCCACGCACCTCCACGCGCCGATGGAAGGTCGAAACATGTGCCCACACGCCGCCACGCGCCGGTCACGCGCTGCTATAGTACCCACTCGCCTGGATCGGTCCAACCCGGCCCAACTCGGCTTGACCCCATCCAACTAGGCCCGACCGATTCACTCAACCCGATCGATTCACTCGACCTGACCGGCCGGACCGGTTACCTCGACCCGACCGGTCACCTCGACCCGACCGGACACCGGTGACTCGCCGGAGAAGACGACCGGCTGCCGGAGCCGCCGTCTGGTTTTCGCCGGAATCCCTCATTTCCGGCCGAAACTTCCAGCTTTTGTAACTTCCTCAAAACTCAACCATTTTTCACAAATTTTACGTCTAAATCTATCTACTCGAACCCAGGAATCCTAATATGACCTTAAAACATCAAACACGTACCTATGTAAGCCGAAAAATCGATCGGAAGTTCTGAAACTTCCTACACTCGGTTCGGCTTCCCCCGTGGTCCTCTCCTTCGATGGTTGGTACGGTTGTGATTGTGGGAAGGAGTAGAATACGATTAGTTGATAAAAAATGGACGTTAGAGCCTTGAATCAAAAGTTGACTTTGTGGGTTTTTGGGTGTTTTTTCGCACGGGTCGATGGTTGGGAGTGTGTTTCACAGAGAGAGAGGGAGATGATAATGAGATGAAGATGTAATTGAAGTGAAGATGTAAAATGATTGGGATAAAAAAATATCTTCTCCCAAACCAAAATTACCAAAATGCCCTTGCACATCTAGACCCATAACTTCCGTACACGAATTCCGTTTTCCGCGCGCCGCCTGTCTACGAACTCGTGAGTTCGAGACCTACGCATCGGTATCCAAAACACCACCAAAAGTGTCTCGAAACAAAATTTGACTTTCACGCCCCTTAACAAGCAAGGGTAAAATCGTCATTTTACATAAATAATTTACGTAAATCCAATAATTGAAATTCCGGGTTGTTACACACCCCAGAAGAGGTGGACGGACACGCATGTAAAGCTTGGTGCGAGGAGCAGATCCACTAGAGGTGAAGGGCAGATCACAATCCATGGGAACTCTCGAGTTCTTGAATATCCCATTTACTTACTCCTTGGATGTTGCCCTCTTAGGGTAGCGAGGGTATACATGATCAACTACATTGAGAAACCCATCAGCCATGGCTTGATCCATCAAGTCATCAGTTTACATCGGATCTGAGGATCATGGTGGCCTCCTCATAGATGCTGACTTCCTTACTTACACTCAGGTACGCCTCCACTCTCTTAAAGTTACTATCTGCACTTGGATATTGCCTCTCTATTTCTACAAGGATGTCAGTGACCTTTTGCCTCGCTGCACCGTGAATCTCAATCGTATAGACATCCATAGGAGTGCAGCTAGGACACAGATTCGGGTTGAAACGATCCATAACTCTACACATAGAGGCAAAACTTAAAACACTTAATGCATAAAAACTAAGATATGAACACGTACATACTTATATGTAGCAAAGCATTTAATCTTTTGTTTTTAAAACAAACATAATAAGTCTAATACAAACTAAGTAGAACAATGTTCTTTCAACAATCAATATCTTTAACCAAGCATATAACAATAAACATAAAGTTCCTTTGAAAAATTAAACCAACTACTTCACATATCATATAGAGTCATGATCTTTGACTTGACACCAAACAATACTTATACTATATATACATTCTTAACTTATGATTATAATCAGATTTCCAAAATTAAATTCTCGAATTTATATATATATCCCAACCAAAATTAACCTCTCTCTTTTTTTCACGAAAATTCATTTTGGTTTTTGAAATAGGCTCTGATACTAATCTGTCACACCCACAAATCCACGGTCTCTATTATAAGGAATATGACATGTGTATTTACGGCATGAGTCGAACAAAATTAATTTTTTTCTTCTTTGGAAGATGAAAGAATAAGGATATTTCAAATTCAAATCTTTATTATAAAAAGTATACATACATGACATTTTTTACAGCAGCGGAAAGACGAAAAGTAAGAATACTGAAATATCCAAATAGAGTATTTCAAATGAACATTAACTGATAAACATTTTTTTATTTGTAACACAATAAAGATCATCCCGTACCCGTTTTTCTACCCAATGCCTAAAAAGACAAAGGTGTACCATCATGAGTTACACAAACCCAGTAAGCACAAAAGAAATCAATTTAAGATACAAGGCTTAATAAGTTAATTACATATTATAACCACAAATCACTAAGAAATGTCTAAATAAATTTCACATGCCATAACATGTAACATAACATATACTTGGAATGCATAATCAGGAAAACTCAGAAATAGAGAACCAATAACATAACATAAGTCCCATAATGTACAGGAAAAGCTACAACATATTTGGCATTACACCTACCCATACATGTATACTTAAAGATTCGACTTCTTGAATCTAATAAGTATAATAGTGCACTATCTAAAGTGACTAAGCCCATAGCTAAACTTCTCAACTTCCCAAAGAAACCAATGTTTCACAATAAGCATAAGCACCATAAACCAATAAGATGACATTCCAAGATATAGATTATATCGTAAGTTATGAATAAATGACAATTAATATAGAATGCTTTCCTCCAAATCAAGTACGTAATCACAGTTTAACACATAAAAGAAGTCTTTGAATTAACAAGAAAAATGGAAAGAAATTTGAATCAATGAGTGTGCATAACAATGAAGAACTATTATATAAGTGTTATCGTCACCTGTCTTTGGGTTCTGGTATCCGCCTCTGTAACAATCATCATTTTACCAAACTTTCCAGATTTAAATTTCATTTGACAAGCTTCGAATTGATGTAAAGAACATAGAAATCCGTTAAGAAACAAGAGAGTTACAAGGGTTGAAAGTTTCAACAAAAGCAGTTTAGTTTGTGTTGAAGTACCTTGTTTCGGACCTACCTTTCTAAATCTGTATAAGTCTAATATTGATCAAAATTTTCAGACATATAGTTAACTCAGCAAGCTTTAATTTGATATAATGAACATAGAAAACCATTAAGAAATGACAGAGTTACAATGTTTTGAAGTTTCAGCAGTGTTATGGTCCATTTGTCCGATAAGGTAAGTTTCGGGTCTCATTTTCTAATTCTATGTTACTCTGTTTGATACCAAAATTTCCAGATCAAAATTGTAGGTAAAGAGCTTCAAAATGACATATGGAACATAAACATCCATCAAGAATTGAGTAAAATACAAAGGGTGAAATATTCAGCAATGTTACAGTCAAGTTTGTCTGAACCAGTAAGTTTAGAACCTTATTTTTTAAATTTCTGTGTTACTTCGTTGGCTACCAAAACCACCAGATCTGTAGTTAAGGTAAACTGCTTCAAAATGATATAAAGAATGTAAAGATCTATCAAGAATTGAGTGAGTTACGAAGTTTGGAAGTTTCAAAATATTACTGTGCGTTTTCTGGATTTTCCAGCAGGGCACTCATTTTGTTTTTTTTTCCATAAAATCCTGATTTTTCAACCTTTTTAGATGATTCCAAAGCCAAAACTTAATAAATTTTCATGAACTTTAAGATGGTATGATCTTTTAATACTACAGACAATCATTAACTGCACGAATTTCTACTTTTTATAGAGATGGTGTTCTTCAAGCGTTCGTGAAGTTTTTCATGAAATTTCAAAATTAAAAGCAAGGAATCAAAAGCTAAATTCTTAAGTACTTATAGAGAGATTAAGGTGAGGATCTAGGAGACTCAACCCAAGGATTTGAACACCCAATGTGAGAGGCTTCCTTCAAGATTTTCCAGAATTTTCCTTCTCCCTCTTCTCACAGTTTTAGACTGAACTTTGGAGATGATTTTGAATTGGAACTCCATCCTATTTGTAAGCTGAAGGTTTGGGCTTAGTCACATCTGTCAATTATGAGAAGTGATGTGGGTGATGATGGTGAAGATTTGGGGAAAATTTGGGAAAAAATCTGATAGAGAGCTGAGAGATTTTGAGAATCTCTCTGCAGTAGAGATAAATTAGACACGTTTAGATATTTTAACCCTTTTTTTTTTTTTTTAAATCCTAAGGCTTAAGGCAAAATTGGGAAATTAGTCTTTTGAGAACGAACTAAAATTTCCCGAAAAATTCTGAAATTTCGTATAATAAAATCCTATACTTAACAAGGACCAACAATAAATAAGAATCTTCGTATAACGCTTAGAGATACGATTCGTGAAACAGAGAAATACTTATTAATACAAGGGCATTTTCGTCATTTTTCACTCAAATCCATAAAACGGGAAAACACATAAATTGACAAGTTATATCTCAAGAATTAGATAGGTACCCAATCGAGAGGTAAACTTCATCCTGCATTATCGTTGGATGTACCCAATCGAGAGGTAAACTTCATCCTGCTTATGGGACTATTCTATACTATCATGTTAATATACGTGAATCATAATGTCTATTTTCCTGCAGAATGTTAGGTAGGTACAACCAATACGTCCGGCAATTAGACACGTCCCGAAGACCTTATAGCGGAGGTGTACATTGAAAATGAGTCACTCACGTTTTGTGCAATGTACCTTTAGAACGTTGAAACTTCCTTCAATAGGCCCCCGCGGAACGACGACGGCGGTGAACACGCCGAGAACCTATCCGTATTTGCCCAACCAGCGCGACCATTCGGCATTTGTCCGGTGTCGTAGCCGTTCACCGATAGTGACATGAAGGTGGCTCATTGGTTCATACTAAACAACTATGACGAAGTCTGGCCCTTCCAAAAGCAGCACAAGTCATTGATGAAGGCCCAATATCCTTTGAATTGGGAATAAATGGACCAGCAACTGTTTCGAAATTGGTTTTCCCATCATGTAAGTCAAGTATTCTAATTGTATAATTTCTTATTTTTGTTTTAAGTTGACCAATTTAATTCCTGATATGTATCTTACCAGATGGCACAGCTGAGAGATGACAACTCGCCAGACTTCAATCAAGAATTAATGAAGCTTGCCATTGGCCCATTTCGAGGAGAAACGTACGCCGGTTGTCACGTTAACAGAGTTAAGTTTGTGTGCACAGACCGATATGACAAGTTGTCTACTCAAAACAGCATGGTCTTCGTGCCGCGGGAGGGGAAAAAGCTGCTACGGGGTTCTTCGACAAATTGTTAAGTGTGGTTCAGGTGCTATACGCATAGTGCAAGGAAGTTGTTTTGTTCAAGTGTCAATGGTTTGATACGAACCCAAATATCCCAGGCAGGGTCATTCGAGATAACTTATGTGTATATGTCAAAATAAACACCAGGTGGTATGAGAGTGATCACTACATATTCGCTAGTATGGTGAAACAAGTATTCTATGTGGATGATCCAAAATTCGGTGCTGGTTGAAGAGTAGCTGAGATGGTAAATCAAGGAAATATTTGGGTTTTGGATTACCGAGACCATGAAGCAAATGGGGAGACAATGACCAGCAAATTGTTTACCAGAAGGATTTCTTGGCATCAACCCTAAACGTGGATGGAGTACGGACCAACGACGTCATCCCACCAATTGCGATTGATGAAATTTTTATTGATCTCGGGGACATAGAACTAATTAAAAGTGATTATGAGGAAACAAGTAGTGTGCACATCTCGGATGACGAGCCTGATTGGGAGGGGGATAGCGAATTTGACACTGAATAAAAGTTGTAAAGAAATGAGTTCATTTATATATGTAATATGAAGCTACAAATTAATAAAGTTGAAGTTTTAAATGTTTCAATTAATCTATTATAGTATCTTTTAATGATGTCAAGTGTTGAATAAAATATACAACATAAATATCAACTAATAAAGCTATCAAAACATGTGAAAATAGCTTATTCGATGAAATTGTGTTATATATTATATAAAAAAAATTATATTTTTTCTTCATTGAAAAAATGTATTTTATATTTTAGATTAATAAAAAAAAATGCTAATAGAAACGAATCATTAAAAAATGAAAAATAGACAGAACATTGTTTTTAGTTCTATCCATGGATTGCAATAAAAATTATCATGTTACAACCGGTACGTTTTAGGAGAGCATAAAAGAATAACCTATGAAAAAACTGTAAGGACCCTTCCCGAATTTTCCCTTGAAACCCGGAAAGAACCCTTATCCCGTCTGACAGCTCTTTTATCTCAAATTTTAAATATCAGAAATACCCTTTATCCTTAAATAAATTTTTTTCTTTTTTGTAAACCTTACAAGGTTCTCGACCAAACCTCTGTACATACTGACCATTCCTACCTGTCAGACTCAGGATAGTATACAGGTCAAAGCAAAGACATCGGAAATAGTGGTGGTCCAAATAGGAACACTCTCTGACACCAATTGTCAGTAGGTCAGACACTGCTTACATCTCTACTGGAATACCACAAGACAACCGACTAGTCAGATACTTGTGAACCAACAATAATTCGTCACTCTGGGTCACCGCCCACACCAACCCACTGACCCGGATGACGAAGTATTTTAGTAGGCTGATTAAGCCCATGACAAGCTTCGTCAAATCATATTAGAGCCGGAAATATCCTCGGCTATCATATCACATCAGTCGGCATATCCCTTGACTGGCATATCCCTAGCCACCAGGGTATCCCATGGGGTGTGCTAGTCTTGTATCACAACTCTCTGTACTATGATATCACATCAGTCGGCAAGTATCCTCGACTATCATATCATATCATCAGCCGGTATAACCTTCGGCTATCATATCACATCAGTCGGCATATCTCTCGACTATCATATCATATCATCAGCCGGTATAACCTTCGGCTATCATATCATATCAGTCGGCATATCTCTCGACTATCATATCACATCATCAGCCGGTATAACCTTCAGCTATAATATCATATCAGTCGGCATATCTCTCGACTATCATATCATATCATCAGCCAGTATAACCTTCGACTATCATATCATATCAGTCGGCATATCTCTCGACTATCATATCATATCATCAGCCGGTATAAGCTTCTGCTATCATATCATATCAGTCGGCATATCTCTCGACTATCATATCATATCATCAGCCGGTATAACCTTCGACTATCATATCATATCAGTCGGCATATCTCTCGACTATCATATCATATCATAAGCCAGTATAACCTTCGGCTATCATATCATATCAGTCGGCATATCTCTCGACTATCATATCATATCATCAGCCGGTATAACCTTCGGCTATCATATCATATCAGTCGGCATATCTCTCGACTATCATATCATATCATCAGCCGGTATAACCTTCGGCTATCATATCATATCAGTCGGCATATCTCTCGACTATCATATCACATCATCAGTCGGAATAACCTTCGGCTATCATATCACATCAGTCGGCATATCTCTCGACTATCATATCATATCATCAGCCGGTATAACCTTCGGCTATCATATCATATCAGTCGGCATATCTCTCGACTATCATATCACATCATTAGCCGGTATAACCTTCGGCTATCATATCATATCAGTCGGCATATCTCTCAACTATCATATCATATCATCAGCCGGTATAACCTTCGGCTATCATATCATATCAGTCGGCATATCTCTCGACTATCATATCATATCATCAGCCAGTATAACCTTCGGCTATCATATCATATCAGTCGGCATATCTCTCGACTATCATATCATATCATCAGCCGGTATAACCTTCGGCTATCATATCATATCAGTGGGTAAATATCCTCGACCATCATATCATATCATCAGCCGGTATAACCTTCGGCTATCATATTATATCAGTCGGCATATCTCTCGACTATCATATCATATCATCAGCCGGTATAACCTTCGGCTATCATATCATATCAGTCGGCATATCTCTCGACTATCATATCATATCATCAGCCGGTATAACCTTCGGCTATCATATCATATCAGTCGGTAAGTATCCTCGACCATCATATCATATCATCAGCCGGTATAACCTTCGGCTATCATATCATATCAGTCGGCATATCTCTCGACTATCATATCATATCATCAGCCGGTATAACCTTCGGCTATCATATCATATCAGTCGGCATATCTCTCGACTATCATATCATATTATATTGGAGGTTCACTGGGTTCACCGCTAATAACGGATCCTTATCCCGGGTTCTAGTCTCCCTCAAATATATGGCCAATTCCGATAACTCATACATCCGGGTCAAAACCCAAATCGTAGACTCAATAATTTCCACGTCAAAATGATATCAAAACCGAGTCCAAAACCCATGATATTTCTCAATTCACACTTTAACTGATATAGTGGAAAACATATGTCTAGTAATCATTTCTAAAATACAGAAATTCAATGCCACAATACATAACAGTATTTAAACAAAGATATTTCGATGCATGCATTTTCAGTTTATAAAACAAAAGTCCACTCACATACATCATCCAACCCTTAATTCGTGGACGCTCTAGCCCAAGGAACACATGCACAATAATGACCCAACTACCTTGACTTTCCGAGCTCAAAACCCGCTAATACGGTCAACTATTACCGCTGGGATTGCCCAAAATGACCTCTAAACGACGTCAGATCAACCTGAAACCTGTACCAACAGATTCGAAAAGTCGAAAACTAGTTACCACGCGTCGCCGTGACCTCAGACTCTGCCCCACGTGCCTCCACGCGCTTCTGGAAGTTTGGCACATGCACCCACACGCCGGTCACGCGCCGGTCACGCGCATGCTACAGTGTTCACGCGCCTGGACCGATCCAACCCGGTTCGGCTCAACCTGACCCGGTCCAACTCGACCCGACCGGTTCACTCGACCCGACCGATTCACTCGACTCGACTGGTTCACTCGACCCGCCCGATTCACTCAACCCGACTGGTTCACTCAACCTGACCGATTCACTCCACCCGACCGGTTCACTCAACCCGACCAGTTCACTCAACCCGACCAGTTCACTCAACCCGACCAGTCTCCGGTGACTCACCGGAGAAGACGACCGAATGACCGTCACCGTCGTCGGAGGCTGGCCGGAGAAGATGACCAGACCGCCACCTCCGCCGCCGTCTGGTTCGCGGAAATTGCCATTTCCGGTCGATTTTCAAGGTTTTCTAACTTCTTCATTTCTTGACTGTTTTTCACGATCTACACATGTAAATTCATCTACGTTTCACCAGGAATCCAAATATGAGGTCAAAGTTCCGAGATCGTACCTGGTTTGGCTGAAAAATGGCCGAGAAGGTTCGGTTCACCTCCCTCCTCTGTCCGTCGCCTACGGCGGTGCTCTCGCTCCAATAACTACCCCAAAATGCTCGTGGGGTCCCGGGGAAGATCCTCCCGACCTTGGTTTCATTCGAATCGGATCGAAATCCATCCGATGGAAATGGGTTCTTCAGTGTCGCACAGGGAGGACTTCGGGTTGGGGCGAGACTGAATGGACCAATCTCCCGAGGAGAGAGAAAAATATCTGCTATATAGTTCCAACTTTTCCAAAATTACCAAACTGCGCCTGAAGCTTCTAGACCCGTAACGAACTCATCGGGTCTCCGTTTTCCGCGTGCCGCCTGTCTACGAACTCGTGAGTTCGAGACCTACGCAACGACCTAAGAAAAATTCCCAAAAGTACTGCCAGTCAAAAAGTGACTCCCGAACCCGTCCAAAACTGAGGGTAAAATTGTCCAATTCACAAAATAATTTAATTTCTGATTCGGCTCGTTACAATCTACCCCCCTTAAGAAATTTCATCCTCGAAATTCATTCCTAACCATGGAACAAATGAGGATATTGTGCCCGTATTAGTTCCTTGGTTTCCCACGTGGCCTCCTCCACATTATGATTCCTCCACAACACTTTAACTAGAGGAATAGTCTTTTCCTCAGTCAAATCCACCAACTCGGGTGTTAACAGTCTTCTTTCACCTATTTCACTCCAGCACAAAGGTGTCCTCCAACTGAGTCTTTAACTCTCGCAATTCTGTCGGTGCCATCCTATACGGTGCCTATGAGATAGGTTGAGTACCTGGCAAAAGCTCGATGATAAACTCAATCTCACGATCAGGTGGCAATCCTGGAAGATCATTTGGAAACACATCAGAGAACTCACTCACCACTGGAATATCCTCCACTCTCATCGGAGTGTCCCGTGAATCAAACACATGAGCCGAATACCCCTCACAACCTTTCCTCAACAATCCCTCAGCGGTCAACGCTGATATCACTCCAAAGGGTAGTACCCTACGATCTCCCCGAAATGTAAGTTCCGATAATCCTGGACTCTGGAAAACCACTGTCTTATCATAATAGTCTATGGAGGCATGGTGCATGGACAACCAATCCATCCCTAGAATCCCATCAACTCAAAATATCTAAGGGGATTAAATCTACCTCCAAACCATGGCCTTCAACCATCACCGGACAACTGCGAATCACGAGGTTCCCCACCAAAGTCGGGGCAAAGCAACTCAGCGTTATGAATCTCTGTTAATACTGGGCCACAGTCATGTCTACTTGCTGTAAATGCAAGAACTCGGCCTCCTTAACATTCCGGTGTGAGCGAGGGTAAAATTGCTCCAAGAAGCGTTCCTGGAAAGTTTGCCAAGTAAGTGTATGAACATTCCAGCCTGACACCTCCAATGAGTGCCACCAGTGGTAAGCAGAACCACCTAGCAAAATGTGGCCAACAGAACTCTGTCCCCTAGAGGACATCTCATAATAAAAAACACCCGCTCCATGCGAGTAATCCAATACTCAGCCTCATCTGGGTAAACTCGCCCATAAATATCGTCGCCCCCATTCTCTGGGCTCTCTCAATATTAGAGACTTCATGAGAAGCCCTATCCTGGAGTACAGAAGCTAAAGTCTGACCCAGCTGTTCCAGTGTCTGCCTCAAATCAGGCTCCACTGCAGGTTCATGGTCATCTCCACCATTTCTCGACCATTGACGGAACTCACGTCTCGGAGGCATCTTGTTAACAGAAATCCTTAAATAATTTGCACACAAGTGTGCGGTCTGCAGGAAGTTAACCTAGAGCTTTGATACCACTTGTAAGGACCCTTCCCGAATTTTCCCTTGAAACCCGGAAAGAACCCTTATCCCGTCTGACAGCTCTTTTATCTCAAATTTTAAATATCAGAAATACCCTTTATCCTTAAATAAATTTTTTTCTTTTTTGTAAACCTTACAGGGTTCTCGACCGAACCTCTGTACTTAATGACCATTCCTACCTGTCAGACGCAGGATAGTATACAGGTCAAAGCCAAGACCTCGGAAATAGTGGTGGTCCAAATAGGAACACTCTCTGACACCAATTGTCAGTAGGTCAAACACTGCTGACATCTCTACTGGAATACCACAAGACAACCGACTAGTCAGATACTTGTGAACCAACAATAATTCGTCACTCTGGGTCACCGCCCACACCAACCCACTGACCCGGATGACGAAGTATTTTAGTAGGCTGATTAAGCCCATGACAAGCGTCGTCAAATCATATTAGAGCCGGAAATATCCTCGGCTATCATATCACATCAGTCAGCATATCCCTCGACTGGCATATCCCTAGCCACCAGGGTATCCCTTGGGGTGTGCTAGTCCTGTATCACAACTCTCTGTACTATGATATCACATCAGTCGGCAAGTATCCTCGACTATCATATCATATCATCAGCCGGTATAACCTTCGGCTATCATATCACATCAGTCGGTATATCTCTCGACTATCATATCATATCATCAGCCGGTATAACCTTCGGCTATCATATCATATCAGTCGGCATATCTCTCGACTATCATATCACATCATCAGCCGGTATAACCTTCGGCTATCATATCACATCAGTCGGCATATCTCTCGACTATCATATCATATCATCATTCAGTATAACCTTCGGCTATCATATCATATCAGTCGGCATATCTCTCGACTATCATATCACATCATCAGCCGGTATAACCTTCGGCTATCGTATCATATCAGTCGGCATATCTCTCAACTATCATATCATATCATCAGCCGGTATAACCTTCAGCTATCATATCATATCAGTCGGCATATCTCTCGACTATCATATCATATCATCAGCCGGTATAACCTTCGGCTATCATATCATATCAGTCGGCATATCTCTCGACTATCATATCATATCATCAGCCGGTATAACCTTCGGCTATCATATCATATCACTGGGTAAGTACCCTCGACAATCATATCATATCATCAGCCGGTATAACCTTCGGCTATCATATCATATCAGTCGGCATATCTCTCGACTATCATATCATATCATCAGCCAGTATAACCTTCGGCTATCATATCATATCAGTCGGCATATCTCTCGACTATCATATCATATCAGTCGGTAAGTATCCTCGACCATCATATCATATCATCAGCCGGTATAATCGTCGGCTATCATATCATATCAGTCGGCATATCTCTCGACTATCATATCATATCATCAGTCGGTATAACCTTCGGCTATCATATCATATCAGTCGGCATATCTCTCGACTATCATATCATATTATATTGGAGGTTCACCGGGTTCACCGCTAATAACGGATCCTTGTCCCGGGTTCTAGTCTCCCTCAAATATAAGGCCAATTCCGATAACTCATACATCCGGGTCAAAACCCAAATCGTGGACTCAATAATTTCCACGTCAAAATGATAACAAAATCGAGTCCAAAACCCATGATATTTCTCAATTCACACTTTAATTTATATAGTGGAAAACATATGTCTAGTAATTATTTCTAAAATACAGAAATTCAATGCCACAATACATAATAGTATTTAAACAAAGATATTTCGATGCATGCAATTTCAGTTTATAAAACAAAAGTCCACTCACATACATCATCCAACCCTTAATTCGTGGACGCTCTAGCTCAAGGAACACATGCACAATAATGACCCAACTGACTTGACTTTCCGAGCTCAAAGCCCGCTAATACGGTCAACTATTACCGCTGGGATTGCCCAAAATGACCTCTAAACGACGTCCGATCAACCTAAAACCTGTACCAACAGATTCGAAACGTCGAAAACTAGTTACCATGCGACGTCGTGACCTCAGACTCGGCCCCACGCACAGCCGGAAGTTTGGCACACGCACCCACACGCCCTCACGCGCCGGTCACGCGCCTACTACAGTGTTCACGCGCCTAGACCGGTCCAACCCGGTCCGACTCAACCTGACCCGGTCCAACTCGACCCGATCGGTTCACTCGACCCGATCGGTTCACTCAACCCGACCGGTTCACTCAACCCGACCGGTTCACCCAACCCGACCGGTTCACTCAACTCGATCGGTTCACTCAACCCGACCGGTTCACTCAACCCGACCGGTCTCCGGTGACTCGTCGGAGAAGACGACCGGACGGCCGTTGCCGTCGTCGGAGGCTGGCCGGAGAAGATGACCGGACCGCCACCTCCGCCGCCGTCTAGTTCGACGGAAATCGCAATTTCCGGTCGATTTTCAAGGTTTTCTAACTTCTTCATTTCTTTACCGTTTTTCACGATCTACACATGTAAATTCATCTACGTTTCACCAGGAATCCAAATATGAGGTCAAAGTTCCGAGATCATACCTGGTTTGGCCGAAAAACGGCCGAGAAGGTTCGGTTCACCTCCTTCCTCCGTCCGTCGCCTACGGCGGTGCTCCCGCTCCAATTACTACCCCAAAATGCTCATGGGGTCCAGGGTAAGATCCTCCCGACCTTGGTTTCCTTCTAATCGGATCGAAATCCATCCGATGAAAATGAGTTCTTCGGTGTCGCACGGGGAGGACTTTGGGTAGGGGCGAGACTGAATGGACCAATCTCCTGAGGAGAGAGAAAAATATCTGCTATATAGTTCCAACTTTTCCAAAATTACCAAACTGCCCCTGAAGCTTCTAGACCCGTAACGAACTCATCGGGTCTCTGTTTTCCGCGTGCCACCTGTCTACGAACTTGTGAGTTCGAGAGCTACGTAAAGACCCAAGAAAAATCCCAAAAGTACTACCAGTCAAAAAGTGACTCCCGAACCCGTCCAAAACTGAGGGTAAAATTGTCCAATTCACAAAATAATTTAATTTCTAGTCCGGGTCGTTACAAAAACACATTATTAGTTTAGTTAAATAAAATTGACATTCTAAAAAAATAATTAAAAAGATAGTAAGAATACTAAATAATATTAATTAAAACGTTGAAATCACTAATTTTAAAACAAGTTTTTCGTCGAAACAGGAACTACTTTTCCCTACGAAAACTGATATATTGGTCGGGTAAAGGTGTTCAATTTTCAGTGGTCACTCACTGAATAAGAAACACAAACTGAACGGTTAGATCGGTCAAATTCAATCGTTTGGATATCAATTAAACCAAAACTTCGAAAAACGTATTGAAGTTTCCTTAAAGTGTTTAAAGTGTTTGATGAATAAGCTGATTTTACGATTTTCAATAATTTACAAAATGAAATCGACCTATCTAACCGTCCACATTTATTACACGTACTCACTTATCGCCTATGCGAAAAATTAGCCAATTTGGAATTCCCGAGATTATAAATCGACAGTTACAATACGTCTTTTGACGATCCGACGGCTTTAACTCCTCAAAACCTTACGATATTTTATGGGCGAGGTCTACGCATGTAAAACCAGAAATTAAACGGTTAGATCAGTCAAATTCGTTCATTTGAATATCAATTTAACTAAAACTTCGAAAAATGCCTTGAAATACGCAAACTGAATGGTCTAAGCACGTAAACACCTTAAAACATGACAATTTTCGACGGTGGGGCTCTAGGCACGTAAAAAAACAAAGTGAAATTGACCTATCTAACCGTCCACATTTATTACACGTACTCACTTATCGCCTATGCGAAAAATTAGCCAGTTTGGAATTCCCGAGATTATAAATCGACAGTTACAATATGTCGTTTGACGATCCGATGGCTTTAACTCCTCAAAACCTTACGATATTTTACAGGCGAGGTCTACGCACGTAAAACCACAAATTAAACGGTTAGATCGGTCAAATTCGTTCGTTTGAATATCAATTTAACTAAAACTTCGAAAAACGCCCTGAAATACGCAAATTGAATAGTCTAAGCACGTAAACACCTTAAAACATGACAATTTTTGACGGTGGGGCTCTAGGCACGTAAAAAAACAAAGTGAACAGTAATAATCTTCAAAAATCAATCTTTGGGCCTGGGTTTTACATTACCCATATTTTCTTACATATATTCAAGTTAGCCCGACTATTTAATTATTATCGTAGAGCAAAGTTGAAATTATTGGTCGGGCAAGGATACTTTTCCGCCAAAATTTTGAAAAAAAATTTAGAAATGGCAGTCAAGGTTGCCCGGTGAATATTTTCCCTTTTCCCGGGGAATATTCCGTTTTATTGGCCAGACGAATTTCATTTAAAGTTTGCCCGATCATTTTTCGTCTGGAAAAGTCCTCCACCCTATTTTAAAACACGACTCCTCCTTTCATCTTCTTCATTCTGCTTGCGGTTCCTCCTCCAAACAGAGCTCCCTCTCTGCACAAATCGGACTCCCAGCGCTCAAACACCCTCCCTTGCTCTCCCTTTCTCCCTCTCTCCCTTTCTCACCATCACCATAACAAAGACCCTCAATCTCTCTCGCCGCCGACCGCATCTCTCGCCGCCGACTGCCTCTTTCTATCTCACAATAAGTCCCTCTCTCTCTCTCTCAATGAAATTTGATAAAATTGGATATTTATATATGGGTGGTAGAAGTTTTTGGTTGAATTATGTGGATTTGTATGTTTGATTTATGTTGAATTTGTATGTTTGGAATGGGTTGGTTGAATTTGTATGTTTGGATTAAGGCAAATTGTTAATGGGTTGGTTGAATTTGGATGTTTGGAATGGGTTGGTTGAATTTGTATGTTTTGAATGGGTTAGTTGAATTTGTTGGTTAATTGATTGGGTTTTATTAATTTTTATGTGAATTTAGGAAAGAAATTTGAAATTTGGTAATTTTAGTTTGATTTGCATGGAATTGGAATTCAATTTGGATTTGGAATTGATTTAGTAATATTGGAATTGGATTTAAGTTTGTTAGTATTTAGTAATTTAGGTTTAATTTTGTGCATTTTGATTTTAGTAATTTAGGTTTAAGTTTGTTTGGATTAAGTATTTTAGGTTTAATTTTGGTTTATTTTAGGTTTATTAAATTAGTTGGTTTAGATTCATTTTTGTGAATTTATTATTAAACATTAATTTTTTTTTTTGTGAATTTGTCTTTGAAAATTAAAATTAGGTGGTTTTATTTCATTTTTGTGAGTTTATTATTAAAAATTAAATTTAGGAGGTTTTATTTAATTTCGGTGACGTTATTATTAAAAATTAAAATTAGGTGGTTTTATTTCATTTTTTTGAATTTATTATTAAAAATTAAATTTAGAGTTTTATTTGATTTTGGTGACTTTATTATTAAAAATTATAATTAGGTGGTTTTATTTCATTTTTGTGAATTTATTATTAAAAATTAAATTTAGGAGATTTTATTAGAGATTTTATTTAATTTTGGTGAGTTTATTATTAAAAATTAAAATTATGTGGTTTATTTGTTTTATTTTCAATTTACTATTTACAATTAGAAAATTTGGGTTTTTTTTTATTAAATATTAAAATTGAAAATAAGTTGGTCTTATTTTAATTATTTTGAATTTTTTAATGTAGATGTCGTCGCGCCCATTGATCACGTCCACCAGCTGTCGCGCTACCCCCGTTGTTGATGGTGCGAAGGAAGAGGCTCCCCCAGCCACGTTAGCCTCCACGACTGAGTCCACTCAGGACACGGTCAACACCTCACAATTCGTGCGACCCGACGCGCGATCGGCCCGTCGATGCCATAGAAAGAAATGAGGCGAACCATGTCCTGACCCCCAGCCCTCACAGCCCGCACATCCTTCCGACTGAGGCAACGAGGAGATTGGGGACGGTGTACTCCCCGTTGGTAAGTTGACGACTTCGTTTATTTAAATGACCTTTTTTCTTTTTTGCTCATATTTGTATTAATTTATGTCGTATGTGTTGGGACATTGGTGAATGTGCGCAGGATCAACAAGGGATTGGCATCGTAGTGGATATGCCAGTCAACAAACGCAAAGATTCCGGTGGTATACCAGCCTCATCTGCGAGCAGCGGAGCAAAAAATCCACAACCTGGTGGTACACCACATTAGTGCTATTCTGCGTACCAAGTGCCGGATGATGGCACTGACTTTTAAGAAGCTCGACGTCGAACAGAAGGCGAAATGTTGGTCTAAGTTAATGACTACCTCACCAAAGTCTGGCAGAAACCGTTCTCAGAATGGAAGTATGAGGTCCATTTGTACTACTAGAGCTGGACATCCCCGGCAGAAGCCCGTGCGAATCCTCTATCTGAGTACTCGAAGGTGCATCGGTTGGTGGAGTGGGAATGGTTGTGCACCCATTTCGAGACCCCCCAGTATTTGGTACATGTCGAAATTAAGAATTTTTTATATAATTTTTTATTTGAATATAATAATAGTTTTTACTAATGAACATTGGATATCACCCGCCAACAAAAAAAAATTGAAACGAGAAGAAATACGAGCACCAGCACGAGGACAAGCGAATCGCCAGGTTGATGTGGCTGAAGCTGGAGGTCTAGGGGCAAGTCTACGCTGGCCACGACAACCAGGCGGCTGACGTTATTTACGTAAGTATTTTTTTTTCATTTTAAATGTAAGTTTTAATTTCCAAATTGTATTTTCAATTAATATTTGTTCGAATTTGTAGGAGGGGATGCAACGAGACATGGAGGGTGTACAGAGTGAGCTATCACAGCAGAAGCCCTAGGTCTCATTGCAGCAGCATCTATCGGATCCCGCTAGGTCGGTGGAGATCCTGGAGAGACAATACTTGGGGCAACATCCATGGAAGATTATACGGGGGCGGGAGATACAATAGTTCGGGATGTCGCAAGTGGCTCTTCTAGTTCTTCTCGGGGATTCAACGACCATAGCCAGAGGTTCACGGAGCTCCAGACCAGCTTCGCGAACCTCCAGACTGAATTATCGACCGTCCAGACCGAGTGCGCGACCGTCAAGAAGGCCTACGCGAATGTCCAGGTCGAGTGCGCCAACTACAGGGCCGACTACGCAAACGTCCAGTCCACCCTCCAACTGGTGCTCGATGCGATGCGTACAAGTGGGATGCAATTACCACCGCAAGTCCAGGCGCAAACTCAGCAGCATAGTCATCATTCGGCCCCACAACCCGACCACCACCTCGAACAGCCATCGAAATTTTAGATATATTGGACGTAATTTCTTTTTATATATGTAAAATAATATTTTTTTTAATGATATTTGATATTTATATTTATTTTAATTATATTTGTTTAAAATATATTTTATTTTAATTATAATATAGATAGTTTTTATTATAAACATAATTAAAATATTTATTTTTATTTCTAAATTATAATGTTTGGCCTACAAAATAGTGTCGTTCGTCGGGCAAAGATGTCCCTATTCTGCCTCTACTTAGACTCTTTGCCCGAGGAAAAATCAAGTTTGGTCGGGTAAAATCTCATTCTATACCATATATGAACCATTTTACCCTACGGAAAATGAACACATTTGGTCGGGCAAAAGTGCGTTGCCTTACTAAGGTTGCCCGACAACGTTTTCCCTACCAATTTTCTTTCTCGGTTATGTGTGGTTTACCCGACGATTTTATTATTTTCGTTGGGTAAGAGTTCACCCGACAACGGTGTCCCGACGACGATATTCGCCTAACGATGTTTCGTCGGTTTGTTTTTGGTCCGTCAAGTTACGAGTTTGCCCGACGAAAGTGTTTGGTCGGGCAACCTTCTTTTTCCTGTAGTGACCTATACTTGTAGTCTAAATTCATGATAACCTAGGACTGCACATCAGTTTTCTAGGGGTAGTGTGCTACCATTAAATTCTCTTCTTACTTCATGCATCATCTTAGATTATTAACCCTTCTCTAGAATTGATAGACGTTGCAAGCAGAGGAAACAGCTAGGACATGCTAAATAAGAGAGAATGAATTGTGTGGAGTGAGCTTTAACTGGATCTTTGCATGGGCACCATATTCAGATAATTTATAATAATGGGATCTTGGAAATCGTGTTAGGAACTTAATTGGTTAGTGATGGATAGTTGGCTTTAATTCGCATTAATTCATCAATCAGTCTCATTATCTTTAATTTCTTGCTTTTAGTGTTTCTTGCAATTTAAGTCATTTAATTTCATTTTTTTTTCGACGCATCAAGCCACAACCCACCCCCCCCCCCCCCCCCCCCCCCCCCCCCCCCCCCTCCCACCCTCTTGCTGTAATCTTTAATTGAGTCTTCGTTGAGTCTTTTAGGTTTCTTGCGTCTTAAGTGAGTGTCTAGGGTTGTGTATAGTCTTACTTGCGTGTTAGTGTGTTCTTTATCAATCTTGATTGTTTCTTTGTGAGTCTTGCATATCTACTTATTGTCACATGTCTTTTGTTTTATTTCTTATTTTTGAGTCTTAGTTAAGTTATTCAATCAAATCTAGTGGTGTAACGTTGAACAAGTCCTCGAGGGATCGACTCTTGCTTTGCTCTATTCTTTATTTTTTTACCAACAAGTTTTTGACGTCGTTGTGGGGCACTTGTCCCTCAACGTTATCCAAGTAGTTTGGATTGTTTACCTTGGTTTCTTTTGTTTTCTATCTTTTAGGTACTCACTGTTTATGTCGTCAGGAGGCTCTGTACAAGGGTTTGTACACGGGTCTTCCTTGCCTTCATCTGCGTCATCATCAGTGCGCAACTCTCCACAGCCAACACCACCACAATCTCCACTAAGGATGGCATGCCGTGACATTGCCCCTCCACCACCACCACTAGACCCAAACTTCTGAAGGAGTATGCCACTCCACATGTCTCCAAGGATCAGTTCCCTATCGTCTTTCCACCATCTACTGTGGAAAACTTCGAGTTTAAGTCAGGGACCATACACATGCTCCCTAAATTCCATGGACTATCCGGAGAGGATCCTCATCTACATATCAAGGAATTCATAGAGGTGTGCCCGAAATTGGTGATAAATGGTATGACAGAGGCAGAGATTAGATTGAGGTTATTTCACTTCAGTCTCAAGGATAGAGCGAAGGCATGGTTTCACACCTTGGCCCTGCATCGATCACAACTTGGAGAGACTTGTCTTCCAAGTTTCTCACCTAGTAATATCTCGTGGCCAAGACAAACAAACTGAAAAGTGAGAATATGGACCCATGGCAAGCAGAGGATGAGTCCTTTTATGAATTTTGGGAGAGGTTTAACCAACTCATTCAGTCATGCCCTCACCATAACATCGATGACTTCCACCTCATGTTATACTTCTATGGGGGACTGAAGAACAGTGACAGAGTGATGGTGAACTCCCAATCTAAAGGAGTTCTAGAGAGCACAGCTGAGGAGGCCAGGGAGGCTTTTGAGATTAATGCTCAACGGGAGAAGCAATTAAGCTACAGGGGACATCAACTCAAAACCCTTGGAGGAGTGAGTAAGGACAAAGATGACACCATTGCCCAACTCATGGCAATGGTGAAGCAATTGTGTAATGAGAAGTCTAAGGGAGTTCAAGTGTGTGATGTTTGTTCAGTACAAGGACACAGCTCTCCGGAGTGTCCAATGATAGAGGACGCCAAAATGGCTGGTGGCTTCAGCAATGGCCCACGGCCTAGGAATGATCCCTACTCCAACCCCTATAATCTGGGATAGAGGAATCTTCCTAACTTCAGGTGAAATAAGAACCAGAACGTTCAAAATTCGGTGCCACCACCTGGATTTTAGAATCGACCCGTGTCCCCTCAGATGAATCAACCTGGGCTCCCACCAAATCAAAGCACTGGCACCAAATCTTTGGAGGACATTGAGACTGCCATGGCTCAGAACGCCAACTCTTTCATCCAAAACACTAATGCTTTCATTCAGGAGAGTAGGAGTCGCATGGTTAAGATTGACAGAGCCATCACCAATTTAGAGCATTAGATGGGTCAACTAGCAACTCAGTTAAGTCAAAGAGAGGAAGGCAAACTGCCAAGCCAAGTACTGGTAAACCCCAAACGATTCCAAAACCCCACTACACACGCCATTACTTTGAGAAGTGGGACCCAGCTTCAAGGACCCCAATATGTGCCCTCTCAAGACATCAGTGATGTGTAAGGTGATGAAGACACCTATGTTGAGCCTTTGCCGCAAGGCTTGGCCAAACCTGCACCGCAAGGAAACCCGCGGCCCAGTACCGAGTCCCTAACACCAGGCATGCACCAGACCTCGCTGTAGGACACCTCCCTAAGTCCGCATGCATAGCATGGCATGCGCCAAACTGTGCCAGCTGATGTGCTACAACAGACGCCTGGCCAGCCGCAGGACGCGCCACCAGAGGCATCAGAGCATGCGCTAGGACGCACTACTGATGAGCCAAGACGCACCACTGATGTGCCACGACGTGCCATTGAAGGACTCCAGGTAGTACCTCAGTTGACTCCATTTGTGTCCCAGCCCATGTCTAAGGACAAGGGTACGGTTTTGGACCAGCCTAAGCATTCTAACTTCAAAACTCATAATTCAGTACATAATCAGCCTAAGAAAGTTCAATTTGAATTAGATGATGATGTTATAATGCCTTTTCCTCGCAAATTTCAGAATACAAATAAGAGGAACGAATAATTCGAAGATGAGATCATTAGCATGTTACAAAAACTGCAAATCATTCTACCATTCCACAAATTGGTTAAACACATGCATATTTTTGCCAAGCTCATCGAGGACTTGGTGGCGGGGAAAAGAGGGTTCAGTTCACAGGATATCATTGACATACCCAAGGCATGTTCAGCTACACTCATGCGCATTCCTCCCAAGGCCAATGATCCCGGGCCTCCTACACTTCCTTGTGTCATACAGTCAAAAAGGTTTGAACATTGCTTGTGTGTCACGGGAGCATTTGTGAGTATAATGCCATTTCATATCTATAAATCTCTTAATTTAGGAGAATTGAAGCCTACTCACTTATGTGTTCGATTAGCTAATGCCTTAGTTACTAATCGAATGGGTATGCTTGAAGATGCACTCGTTCAAATAGGTGATACTTGTATTCCAACAGATTTTTACATCCTCAAGATGGACATGATTGATCAAAATGAGGAGCCACCATTGATCTTTGGCAGGCCCTTCTTGGCCACGGCTGAGTGTATGATTGATGTGAAAAAACGGTCAAGTGTCAATTAAAGTGTTAGACAAATTGAGAACCTTTTCTATTCATGACGCAATTCAATATCCTGGTGAACCTATAGTTGATTTTCCTCTAAATATGATGGATATTTTGCTTCAAAAGACTACTGCTAACACTTGTATTGCAGATTCACTTGAAAAAGCAATCACATGTCCTACATCAGATGATGAGAGGCTCGATGACCACGTAGTAGAGGAGTTACGGTTCCTCAATGCAATCCTCCTTCATCTATCACACCAACAGCCCTTTGAGGAGCTCCCGCTCACGGCCAATCATATTTTGCCGTCCATAGTGCAAGCCCCTGAGCATGAATTGAAGCCACTATCTAAGCACCTGAAATATGTGTACCTAGGTAAGAATCAAACTCTTTCGATCATTATTTCTTCTAACCTTAGTATTGTGGAAGAGAATGAGTTGGTGCAGGTTCTGAAGGCCAATCAAACTGCAATTGGATGGACCATTGCAGGCATAAAGGGAATCAGCCCCTCCACTTGCATGCATAGAATTCTACTTGAAGAGGATGCCAAGCCATCACGAGAGGGACAAAGAAGGCTCAACCCGCCAATGAAGGAAGTGGTGAAGAAAGAGGTGCTTAAGATTTTGGATGTTGGAGTCATCTATCCAATCTCTGATTCAAAGTGGGTAAGCCCAGTTCAGGTGGTTCCAAAGAAAAGTAGAATCACAGTAGTAAAAACGAGCATGATGAGTTAGTACCACAGCGAGTCCAAACAGGGTGGAGAGTATGTATAGACTATAGGAAGTTAAATTCCACAACTAGGAAAATCACTTTCCTTTACCCTTTATTGATCAAATGCTTGAGCGACTTGCAGGACATTCTCATTATTGTTTCTAGATGGTTATTCAGTATAAAATCAGATTGCCATAGCCCCGGAGGATCAGGAGAAAACAACATTCACTTGCCCCTATGGCACTTTTGCTTATAGGAGGATGCCGTTTGGGTTATGCAATGCACCTACCACATTCCAACGTTGCATGATGAGTATTTTCTCATATATGGTTGAGGATATCATAGAGGTTTTTATGGATGATTTTTCTTTTTTTCGTTCAAGCTTTTTTTATCTAACTTGTCTCAAGTGCTAGAAAGATGCAGGGAGAGCAACCTTGTGCTCAATTGGGAGAAGTGCCATTTTATGGTACAACAAGGAATTGTTTTGGGACATATGATTTCCTCACATGGCATTGAAGTGGATAAAGCAAAACTTGACATTGTGGATCGTTTGCCCTACCCTACATCAGTCAAGGAGGTGAGATCATTTTTGGGGCATGCCGGTTTCTACAGGAGGTTGATAAAAGACTTTTCCAAAATTACAAGACCATTGTGCAACCTTCTAGCCAAGGATGTCGTGTTTGATTTCAATGAGGAATGCCATGAGCCATTCAACTTTCTCAAGGCTAAGCTCACGACCTCACCAATCATCAAGCCTCCTAATTGGGACCTGCCATTCGAGCTAATGTGTGATGCATCAGATTATGCAGTTGGAGCTATTTTAGGTCAACGAGTGAATAAGATGCCTCATGTCATCTACTATGCAAGCAGTACGCTCAATGATGCACAACTGAATTATTCCACAATAGAGAATGAGCTTTTAGCTGTTATTTTCGCTTTAGAAAAGTTTAGATCTTATTTAATTTAAACTAAAGTGATAATTTATACTAATCATGCAGCCTTGAAGTACATGTTCACCAAGAAGGATGCCAAACCTAGGCTATTGCGTTGGATGCTACTTCTGTAGGAATTTGACCTGGAAATCAAGGATAAGAAGGGCACTGAGAATGTCGTTGCAGACCATTTGAGTAGACTAGTTCACGGGTCTACTAAGGAAGTGGATCAATTGCCGCTACTTGAAACCTTTCCTGATATACAATTGTTTACTTGACGTGTTATTGATCCATGGTATGCTGACATAATTAATTATCTAGCTACTAAACATATTCCTTCTTCATTGAACAGATTTCAGAATGATAAGCTAGTGAAACAGGCCAAATATTACGTTTGGGATGAGCCATACTTATGGAAACATTGTTCAGATCAAATCATCAGAAAATGCATCCCTGAAGCTGAGATGAGGTTAGTGCTGAACTTTTCTCATGGCTTGGCGTGTGGTGGACACTTTGGCACCAAGAAGACTGCGCTTAAGGTACTGAAATCTGGTTTCTATTGTCCTACCTTATTTAAAGATGCTCATGAGTTTGTCCTCACCTGTGATAAATGCCAAAAGCAAGGTAACATAGGCCCTAGGAATCAAATGCCCTTACATCCTATTCTTGTTGTTGAGATATTTGACGTGTGGGGCATTGATTTCATGGGCCCCTTTGCAAACTCTAATGGTTTTCTTTATATATTACTTGCTGTGGATTATGTCTCTAAGTGGGTGTAAGCAATTCCTACAAAAACTAATGATTCCAAAGTGGTTGTGAGTTTTATACCGAATAATATCTTAGCCAGGTTTGGAGCACCTCGAGCAATCATTAGTGAAGGAGGGACTCACTTTTATAATCGTTCTTTTGAGGCCCTAATGAGGAAGTATAGTGTCACTCATCGAATCGCCACACCTTACCATCCTCAAACGAGTGGACAAGCTGAAATCTCGAATAGGGAAGTGAAGGCTATATTGGAGAAGACCGTGAGCCCTACAAGGAAGGATTGGTCTCAACGTTTGAATGATGCTCTGTGGGCTTATACGACAGCTTATAAGTCGCCTATAGGCACGTCACCATTTAGGTTAATGGCCACCGTCTTAAGCCATATTATGAGGAATTCATTGAGGGACCTGCGGTTCTCCAAGCTTTGCAGGCACCACCAAGTGCCTAGCTGCCAGCCTCGTCTCGCCTAGACATTAAATAAAGTGCTCCTAGAAGGCAACCTAGCTCTGCTTTGAATTCTCTCGTCCCTTTCTTGTTTATGCGCATATCGCCTTCTAACATTCAATTCTGATTTTGTCTTATCTTTTCTCAAACATTGAGGACAATGTTCAGTTTAGGTTTGGGGGTGTGGGTGAAAAGCTTTGTATATTGAAACAAGTAGGTTTGGGGGTAATCACGGACATAATTTTGTTTTAGTCTTGTGTTTTAATTTGTTCGTTTTGTTGTCAAATTAGTTCAACTATTGCTAGACCGTAGGCTTTGGCTTGTTCATAGGAGTCACATGTAAGAAAATAGCATTGTTTGACTAGGAGTTATGCCATTCTAAGTTTGTAGCATCCCATTGCACTTCACATGCCATGTCTTCAGCAATCAAGTGAATAGAATGACCAATGAGTGAACTTCACAAAATTAATGGAGACTACCATGTGAGAATTTAAGCCTTATTGCCATTCGTTTTGAGTGATATGCTTTGTTTCTACTCTTAAACACTCATTGCTTTTGTTCTTAAATGTTGATCTCATTCTATCATATTTGCATTGAATTTTAAAGATCTAACATTATATATAGGCTCTTGATTTGATGTGTGATCTACCATAAGAAGTGATGTAGGCTACGTGTGGTTAACCTCCTAAAGGCCCTACCCTACCTTGTTCTGTGCTCCCTAAGCCACTTTGAAGCCAAACACTTAGCCTTTCTTTCATCACCCTAAGCATATCCTACCCAATTAAACAACCAATAAAATTGGCCATGCCCTAGAGCTCGGGTGATGAGAAGGTAGGAAGGAAAATCTGCATTGCTTATAACTCAAGTCACTAGCCGCTAGAACGCGCCAACTGCGCCACAGGCTAACGCAGGACATGTCCCCACATGCCCTTGGGCGTGTGCACAGACATGCCAGAACTGCGCCAAATCGCAAAAATCAGCACCAAACCGCGCCACAGAGTTCCACACTGCGCCAAACTGCGCCAAGATGCGCCAAGACTAGGGATGTCAACAGATCACATATTGCATGATCTAGGGTTAGTTGAAGAAAAAGAAGAAAAAAACAAGAAAAAGAAAAAAAGAAAGAGAAACAAAATAAAGAAATCAAATTGAAAGAAAAGTGCTGAACTAACTCAAGTGAGCCAAAGGGATTCAAAAATCAAAGATTAGCATCAAGTCAAGAATTCAAATCAGTGTTAGGCCGTTTAATGCCAAATTTCCGTGGGGTTCTAAAAGATCAAAGAAGGATACAATTCAAGTCATGCTACTTCATGCCTTGTCTCAACCTGAGTTTTTGAAGTCCAATCCCTTATTTCTTAAACCTAATTAGCCTTGCCCCATTGCAACCTAATGAGAAGACCTAACTGATCTTGTGGGAAATCATGCTGAGGATTGAGGCAAGTGTCTAAGTTCTTAAAGTTCAATTCCATTCATGAGATCTTACTTCCAGAAATTGCGGTTTTTCATTGAATAGTCATATGTGATTATACTTTGATTCCATTATATAAACTCCATCACATATGCTTGATATGAGTGTAAGCCTAGGACTCTAGAGTAAATTGAGAGATACCCAGTGAGGATTAGAGTTAAGGCAAAATCTTTCTGGAGCACTTGACTGAGGTTGTTTTCAAGCTTGGCTATTTAAGATATTGGCATTCACACATAACACATGACTCTTACTATTGTGGTACACCTTTTAGTTTTGCAAAGTTTGTGTACTTTCATTGATTCCTATTAGCTTCCTAAAGAACTACAGCTCTAGAAAATTTAGATGTCTAGGTAAAACATTTGTGGGTATCGTAACAAGTAAAACCTCAGGAGACAACACTCCTCCAATTAGGGGCACCTAGGGGTTCAAATGATTTATCTTTAACTAAGATTGAGTCTTTTCATGTTTTTTTAGTTTGTTTTCCTTTGTTTTTCTCAGGGACTGGCAAAAGATAGGTTTGGGGGTATTTGTTTAGTCAATATTTCATACCTCTTTTAGAGGTCATTATAGGCCCATTTTCATGTCTTATGCTTAATTTTGGGTCAACCATAGGAGAAAGTAATAAATCTTGTGAGAAATGTGCAGATTTGGAAATATAGGTTCATTATGAGAACAATGCAAAAATAATGGCTCAAATCGGAGTTGTGACGAAGGAGATGTCTCAAGTTGAAGGTCGGGTCCTAAGAAAGGCCCTGGCGCATCCTTGGCCCCTATTTAGGGCGCAGGACCAAGAACCTAGATCAAGCCATGCGGGTCCTAAATCCATGTTTGAGGCCTAGTAGATCAAGCCCCTGATGAGCTAAGGTGCATGCCAAGATGTGTCCCTGGCATATCTCAAGGATACACCATCTACGCCTTAATCCAAGACTAGCCCAGACAACCATGGCGCGTCTTCAGAGCTCTCAACCGAGTCCCAATCGTGTCCCATGACACGCCTCAAGTTCCAAGGTCCAGGTGTGTTCCTCAGAAGTGCCAGAGACTCAGGTAGCGGTATAGACTGGTTCGCCATAAGACAAGTCCGTAGACATGTCCGTGAAGGCCAAAATGGGACATGACTTGGAACTCGATGGAACCAAGTGAGACACCACCCAGAAGTACACTTCTAATCACCCACCTAAGCTAATTCAATCATGTGTTTGGCTCAGAACTTCCAATGACATGTTGCGCCCTAGAAGACCTCGGTTGTGCCCTAATTAGAGCCAAATTGGGCCATTGAGTTTTCTACGAGCTTTTGAGCAGGACAAAGCCTAGAACTATACTAGATACATCATATGGAAGTGAGATGAGTGGCGTGTCCCAGTTGCATTTGTCAATGACTTGCTGAGTTCTTAACAAGGCCATTACTGAAGTCGTAGAGCCAAGAATGAGGTCCAGCTATGCCAAGAAGATCCAGAATGGTTCTTGGTGCATCAAAATTCCTTGGGTTACTTGGAGATTACTTGCCGCCTATCAAGATTACTTGATGATCAAGTTAAGTCCTAAAACTTAGGATTTGTCCCTCCCAAGATAGGATAAGTGTTTTAGGCTTTCATTAAGGTTATTTTGGTCTTTGTAAGTCAATTATCATTCCTAGATTTTAGGGGAACCCTAGGGACTATATAAGCTTGCCTTTAATGCAAGTTTAGGGTTCCACCTTTTGTTTTGCCGTATAGAATTTTATAATTTAAGTTTTGAGCTTTGGTTCATGGTTTTCAAGAGGAGTTCAACGCATAGAGAGATTGGAGATTGCTTGGCGTGGCCTTGGTTCACCATTGATCTCAGTGTTTTCTCTTCTTCTCTTTAACCTTTACTTTGTAATAATGAATAATTTACTTGTTTATTTCAATACAATGTGCAAGTATTTTTCCTTAGAATTAGGGCTGCTTGAAGCCCTAGCCATGTAGTTCCTTAACATGATTTTGGCCCTTGATTTACATTATTATCAATCTTGAATATAATTTAGATTACTGTCCGTCATGAGCTTAGTTTGTGTTTATGAGTTTCACTTGCTTATTTGCTATCTATCGATGAATAATTGCTTGTTAGACTGGTCATCTTCTTATGATTATTAGCATCAATTGTATAGGGCTTTAACTATACCTTGAGGAGGAAGCAATTGTATGCTAAGTTCAGTAAGGAACAGTTCTGGTTTACTAGTGTGGGATTCTTTATTTATGCATCATTTTGATGTCACTTAGTACCTCTCTTACTTGTCTTTTGAATGATTTTGTGCCAATCGTAGTAGAAAATGACCAATCTTGTGGGACATGTGCAGTTGTGGAAAGACAGGTGAATTCTGGAAATAACGTGAAAAAAAATGGATCAATTCGGAGTTGTAAAGAAGGAGATGTCTCAAGTTGAAGTTCAGGATTTGAAAAGGATCAAAATCGGGTCTTGGCGCATGTCAAGACAAGCCGAGAACCAAGCCCTAATCTGAGTCCCCGAGAGGTCCTACTGAGCCCTTGTTGTGCCAAGAAACGAGCCAAGTACATGTCCTTGACTTGTACTAAGACATCCCAGCCGAGACCAAGGACACGCCCAAGAACATTGCGCCTAACATGCAAGACCTGCACCTATTCTGAACCTCATGCGCCAAGGAGCGCCATGCCATGCCAGTGAGAAGTTCCTGGTGCGCCTCAAAAGCGGAGACCCAAATCATGCCCATGGCGCTTCCTTGGTTCCTCAGCGAAAGGAGTTCCTTTGCACCCTATTTCAGGCCCGGGAAGTTCCAAAGGGGCCATGACATGGAACACGATGGAACAAAGTGAGACACCACCCATAGTTGGACTTCACAACACCTATCTAAGCGAATGCAATCATGTGTCTCGACCAGAAATTCCAATGACACGTTTGTGTCCTGTTTTGTCCTAAAACACTTCCCCTCGAACCCTAATGTGAGCCAAATTGGGCCATCGACTTTTTTGCAAGTCCTTGAGCGGGACAAAGCCTAGAACCATGTTAGATATATCATATCGAAGTGCCCATAGTGGTTTGTCTCGATTAGATTGGTCAATGACATGTTGACTTTCTTAAAGATCCAAATTAAGGTCCTATGAGCACAAAATCTGGCCCAGCTATGTTCGAAGTAATTAGGAATGAACAAGCCCAGTCTTTGACATCCCATCAACCTCCAAAAGACTCCAGAAGCTGCCTTGGCGTGCAAGAAAGCTCAAAAGTGTTTACCACAAGTCTTGCTGCAATTCCTACTCCAAATCCAACAAGGATTGCCTTTTTAAGTCCTTTTTCATTCCTAACTAGGATAGCAGGAGTTTTTATTAGGATTTTGTCCTAGATTGTCTCCTACATTGTAGAGGTTTAGAGGCCTATTTAAAGGACCTTAAGGCTCGCGGGTGAGGACCTCTAGACACCCTAGCCGCATTACATTGTAATTCAGTTTTTCAATTCAAACACTTTAATTTTCTGCTTGTGAGAGAGTTATGCGTGAGCAGTGGAGGGACAAGCCTTGGCGTGGTCATCTGATGTGCCTCAGCCTCAATAATCTCCACTGTATCTTTACTTCTATGGCTCTTTAATTATGATTTACATTATGTCTTGTTTGTTTTGAATCATGTGTGAGTAGTGTTTACAGAATTAGGGTTGTTTGAAGCCCTAGCCATGTTAGTTATTTAATTAGATTTCTGGCTCTTGGTTTTAATTGCTATGAATGCTGAATAAGTTGAATTACTATGCTTAATGAACTTAATTTATGCCTATAAGCTTAGCTACCTTGTTTGCATATAATTATTGATGTAATTGCTTGATGGACCATCATATCATCTTGTGATTTGCAGCATCAAGGGTAACAACCCAAGACAATGTCAAAGGTGAGGAGTGTTCTGGGCTTAGCAGGTTATTACAGACAGTTCGTAGAGGGGTTTTCTATGATATCTACTCCGTTAACTATGAAGGGGGTTAATTTTGAATGGAATGATGAATGTGAACAAAATTTTCCAGACTTAAGAGAAGGTTGACTACTGCTCCGATTTTAGCCCTTCCTAATAACAGTGGAGGTTTCGAGGTGTACAGTGATGCGTCGTTACAGGGTTTAGGCTGCGTGTTGATGCAGCATGGGAAAGTAATAGCCTATGCTTCCAGGAAACTCAAGCAACATGAGTTGAACTACCCTACGCATGACTTAGAGTTAGCTTCAGTGGTGCATGCCTTGAAGATTTGGAGACATTATCTGTATGGGGAAATGTGCCGGATTTTCACTGACCATCAAAGTTAGAAGTACATTTTCATCCAAAAAGGCTTGAACTTGAGACAGAGGAAGTGGTTGGAGTTGATCAAAGACTATGATTTCACCATAGAATATCACCCACGAAAAGCTAATGTGGTGGTAGATGCACTGAGTAGAAAGTCAGTGGATTCTTTGGCACATTTGCGCACTGTCTACCTATCGCTATTGGTGGAACTCCGGAGAGCGGGGGTTGTACTTGTGGTGGATAACCAAGGAGCTTTGCTTGATAGTTTTCACGTGAGGCCAGTTCTGATTGACTTGGTGATTCAGGCTCAACTCCAGGATCCAACGTTGTGCATCACTTGGATGGAGTTGGAAGCTATGAACATGCAAGATTATGGTATTAGAGATGATGAGACCCTGGTTAAGGACGATCGGTTATTTTTGCCTAAAGATCCGGAGTTAAAAAGGGTGATTCTTGAGGCAGCTCACAGTTCAACTTATGCAACGCACCCGGGTGGTACTAAAATGTATCACACACTTAGGGAACATTAATAGTGGCCTAGTATGAAAAGGGAAATAGTAGAGTTAGTGAGTAGATGTTTGACGTGTCAGCAAGTATAGGCAGAAAGGCAGAAGCCGTATGGAGCGATGCAACCACTGCCCATTCTGGAATGGAAGTAGGAACACATTACTATGGATTTTGTGTACAAGCTTCCACGGACTCAGATTGGGTGATTATGGATAGGCTTGCCAAGTCAACTCATTTATTGGCAGTCCGGGAAAACTACAGATTAGACAGCTTAGCTGAGTTGTTTGTGTATAAGATCATCTGATTACATGGTGCGCCAACGTCGATTGTGTTTGATAGGGATCCCTGGTTTACTTCAAGATTTTGGCAAAGTTTACAGAATGCCTTGGGAACTAGGATGCATTTCTGCACGGCTTTGCATCCTTAAACTGATGGGCAGTCTGAGAGAACGATTTAGATTTTGGAGGATACTATAAGAGCTTGTTTGTCGCAGCTCAAAGGGAATTAGGATTCTCATTTAGCCTTGATAGAGTTTGCCTACAACAATAGCTATCAGTCTAGCATTGGAATGGCTCATTTTGAGGCATTGTATGGGAGACAGTGCATGACACCAATGTGTTGGAATGAAGTAGGTGAGAGGCGACTGTTGACACCGGAGATTGTTGAAATGACAGAGGAAAATATCAGAATTATTAAGGAAAGACTTAAGGTAGTACATGACTGCAAAAAAATTTATGCAAACTAGAGAGTCAGGGATCACGAGTTTGAGGTGGGTGATTGGGATATCCTAAAGTTATCGCCTTGGAAAGGAGTTGTGAGGTTTGGTAGGCGAGGGAAGTTAAGTCCTCGTTATATTGGGCCTTTTGAGATCACTGAGAGGATAGGCCCAGTGGACTACAAACTTGCTTTACCCCCAGAGCTCTCTCAAGCTCATGATGTGTTCCATGTATCTATGTTGAGGAAGTATATGTTTCATGAGTCACATGTACTAGAAGAGAAACCAATTGAGCTGAGGGAAGATTTGAGTTTTGAGGAGCAAAAAGTACAGATTATGGATTGTAATGCGAAAGCACTACGCATAAAGACTATTCCTTTAGTTAAGGTTCTATGGAGGAATCACAACGTGGAGGAAGCCACTTGGGAGCCCGAGGCACTGATGCGGGCTCAGTATCCACATCTTTTCCACTAATAGGTACGAATTTCAAGAAAGAAATTTCCTTAAGGGGGGTCAGTTGTAACGACCCATACCTTATTTTAATATTCGATTTCGTAAATTAATTAGAGAAAGACAGTTTTCCCTTGATTTTAGGGGGGTTTGAGAGTCATTTTTTGTTTGGAAATACTTTTGGAAGTTTTTCTTAGACCGTTACGTAGGTCTCGAACTCAGGAGTTCGTAGACAGGCGGTATGCAAAAGTCAGAGTGCGTTTGGAGAAGTTACGGGTCTATAAAGACCAGGGGTAGTTTGGTAATTTTGTTTCCAGGGGTATTTAATTATCCACACTCCATCTCTCTCCTCATATATTTTTGGATTGCCCTCTCTCTGCTCTCTCTTTTTCTCTCTCCTCTTCCCCAAGACCCGCACGCCCAGCCACCACACACCACCACAATTTCTACCGTTTTAACTCAATCTAACAGCAACAAGACCTTCCTCCCCTCCTTGAGCCTTGAGGATCTTCGTAGGCGACAAATAGAAGCTTAAAAGCTTGACCGAAGTTTCTCGTCCAATTTCCGATCAACCAGCGTATGGTTTCCAAGTTTTGACCTCATTTTTGGATTCCTGGGCCAGAGTAGATGGATTTTGGCTATTAGATTGTAGGATTTGGTGAAGAAATAGAGTTTTTAGAAAAGCTTTAAATCCGGCTTTTAATTGCGGATTTCGACCGGCGAGGGGGCCCAAGGAAGAAGGCGACTGAGTCGTGCAATCGCGCGTGGCACGTATCATGCGTAGTCAAGCGTGGTAGTACATGGCACGCGTGGTCGGTTATGGCATGTGGACCGCGAGTGGGGGGGGTGACAGCGCGTGGCGCGTGAAGGCATAGTCGCGTGGGTGCATGCAGGCAAGTGCGGGGGTCGCCGACCACGGGACGGAGCGTCACGGCACGTGGGGACTGTAACGACTCGGACTTTAAATATAAGTAAATTCGAAAAATTAGTGGAGAAATGTCGATTTGCCCTCGGATTTTAGAAGGGTTCAAGAGTCTCTTTTTGTTCAAGAATACTTTTGGATATTTTTCTTGGACCTTTGCGTATGTCTCAAACTCACTAGTTCGTAGACAGGCGACACGTAAAAATTGGAGTTCGTATGAGGAAGATATGAGTCTGGAAACTTCAGGGGCATTTTGGTAATTTTTTAGGTTAGATATTTTAATTCTCTTCTCCCCTATATTTCTGGAAAGATTTGATATTTTTTTCTTCTTCTCTCTTTCTCTACTCTCCTCTCGATCTATCTCTCGGCGAACGGAGAACACACACACATACAACCACATCGAATTGATCTCGACCAAACCAACCTTTGATGTAACCAGCATCAAGTTCCTCTCCTTGCCGCAAGTTTCACCGTTCAAACCTCCAAGAGAGACAATTACCGTAGATTGAGATCTAAGGATGAGAAGTTTCCAACCTTTCCGGCCATATTCCGACCACAACAGGTAAGGGTTCTTGATTTCGACCATAGATTTCGATTCCTAGCCTCGAGTAGATGGATTTAGACTATTAGAACGTAGAATTTGATGGGAAAATGGAGGTTTTACGAAAGCTTAAAAAATCGGCCAGAAATGGCATTTTCGGTCTGGTGACGGGTGGCACCGGCGAACTGGAGGACAGAGGCGAGTAGGCCTTGCAGTCGCGCCTGCAGGCGCGTGGGGGAGGTCCACCAGCATGTGGCAGCGCATGGGGCCTTCCCTCGACCTCAGGTGACTCGTGTTTCTTGTATTTCGACATCCCAGATCCGTTGGTGTAGATTTTGGGTCCATCATAGTTCGTTTAGGGACTTTTTTGGCTGTTTAAAGTTACTTTGTACGCATTTATGGCGTGTGTGAACTCCCGGGGTTTGTGGGGTCTGATTTTGGGTTGATGATTGTTGTTTAGTAATGCCACGTGTCATTTTTGACAGGCGTGGTGGCTCCGAAGGTCACGGGGAATCTAATAGCTGGGAGTTTATACTCGATTGGACGTTACAGCCGTAGCGGGACGAGGCAACGAGACCTCTAATCCACTTCTGGGTATTGTAAATTATTTTGAGGACTCGGAGTTGGTTAGTGGTGATTTGCTCTGGTTTGTTTGGATAATAGTTTAGTATTTGAATCCTTCATTTGATATGTGGAAAATGGTTTGACCAAATTACAAGGGAAGTCTTTGTTGGACTAGTGAGGGTATTCTGGGAATTATTTGGGGTGTCAGATATTGTCAAAAGGGAGCAGGGCTTCTCACGGATTTTGAGGTGAAATTCGGGAGGGGTCCTATCAACTTAGTATCAGAGCTCTAGGTTAACTTCCTGTGGACCATACTTAGTGTGCATTCATGTACTTTCGTGATACCTCCTGGACGTTGTCCTCATCTTCGGTTTGTTGTTGAGACGGGGATGCAGAAATGTGCGTGGAGCACGGGATTCAAGGTTGATTTTCATTTCTAGCATCAGACTTTTGACCATTTGAATCGAGTAGTGAGCATAGTCTTTCAAGGTAGGCGTCTTCGGATGTATCCGACATTGAAAGGGCCAAATACTCGTTGTTTTGTACTGTTGACGAATAGGGAGTGGTTGCCTATTGGGCAGGACATGGGTGTCCCTGTTATTGTCTCTGTGGAGGGGGGTAGCGACGAAGTTTCTTGTTGACGAGTCTCGTGTGAGAGATGAGCTACAAGTTGAGTTGAGGATAGGTTGAGCCTTGAGAAGGCTAGTTGTGAGGCTTGAGGATCAGCATCAAGATAGTATTTATACATTTGTTCGACTGGTCCGAATTTCGAGGATGAAATTTATTTAATGGGGGGTGAGCTATAACGGGTCGGACCTCAAAATAAATTCGAAAAATTAGTGGAGAAAGGACAATTTTGCCCTCGAATTTTAGGATGGGTTTGAGAGTCACTTTTTGTTTGAGAATACTTTTGGAAGTATTTCTTAGACCCTTGAGTAGGTCTTGAACTCACAAGTTCGTAGACAGGTGGCACGCAAAATTTGGAGTCCGTTTGAGAAAGATACAGGCCTAGAACCATCAGGGGCATTTTGGTAATTTTGGAGGTTAGATATTTTAAATTCTCTTCTCTCCTTTATTTATGGAAATATCGTATATTTTTTTATTCTTCTCTCTCTCTCCTCTCCTCTCGATCTCTCTCTCGACGAACGGAGAACACACACACACACATACAACCACATCGCATTGATCTCGACCAAACCAACCTTTGATGTGACCACCATCAAGTTCCTCCCCTTGCCATGAGTTTCACTGTACAAGCCTTTAAGAGAGATAGCCACCATAGACTGAGAACCGAGGGGGAGAAGTTTAAGACCTTTTTTGCCATTTTTCGGCCACCACAGGTAAGGGTCCTCGATTTGGACCTTAGATTTGGATTACTGGACTCAAGTAGATAGATTTAGACTATTAGAACATAGAATTTGGTGGGAAAATGGAGGTTTTAGGAAAGCCTGAAAAACCTGTCGGAAATGGCTTTTTCTGACCAGTGATGGGTGGTGCAGACGAACTAGAGGACAGAGGCGAGTACACCTTGCAGTCGCGCCTGCAAGCGCGCTTGGGGGAGGTCCACCGGACGGCCACCAGCCTGTGGCAGCACGTGGGGCCTTCCGTCAACCTCCGGCGACTTGTGTTTCATGTATTTCGACATTCCGGATCCATTGGAGCAGGTTTTGGATCCATCGGAGTTTGTTTAGGGGCTGTTTGGTGGTTTAAAGTTACTTTGTACGAGTTTAGGACGCGTGTGTACTTCCGGGGTTTAGGGGGTCAGATTTTGGGTTGATAATTGTTGTTTAGTAATGCCACGTGTCATTTTTGACAGGCATGGTGGCTCCAAAGGTCACGGGGGATCGAATAGATGGGAGTTTGGACTAGATTAGACGTTACGACCGTAGCGGGACGAGGCTACGAGACTAGGAGGAGGCATCAACTTTTGATGTGCTACCGTCATGTAGGACTTTCAATAGTTTATGTTGACTTAAAGTTATGCTAGTTTGCTCTGATCCAGTTCTGGGTATTGTAAATTATATTGAGGACTCGGAGTTGGTTAGTGGTGATTTGATTTGGTTTGTTTCGATAATAGTTTAGTATTTGAATACTTCGTCTAACATGTGGAAAACGGCTTGACCAAATTATAGGGGAAATTCTGTCAGATTTTCTGTAGAATTCACATGAAGTCCTTGTTGGACTAGTGAGGGTATTCCGGGAATTATTTGGGGTTTCAGATGTTATCATACAGGAGCAGGGCTTCTCACAGATTTCGAGGTGAAATTCGGGAGGGGTCTTTTCAAGGCATGTCCTTTACCCATGGCCGGCGCGTGGGGCCAGTTTTTGACCCACCATCAACGCATGACAGATGTTTTGGGGCATTCCGTAGCTATTTTTGATGGTTTCGTGTCCATTTGAGGTTGTTTTAAGGCTATTTTGAACGTTCTAAGGCAGTTTACGGTTGTTTTAGGGTGCGTGGACTCCTATGGGGGTTAGGGACCTGGATTTAAGGCATAGGATATTTGTTTATTAATTTCGGCTGTCACTTTTGATAGGCAATACTACTTCGTGGACTGCAGAGGATCACACAGCTCAGAGTTGAGCTTGTTGAAGCTTCCGATGAGTTGATTTTTATTTTCTAACTTATAATGCATGCATATTTATTGTTTAAAAATGATTTATTGTTAATTGTGGATTTCGATAACTAAGGATATGATTTTTTGCTTCGGCCGGGAATACGGTTTTGGGCTTATGCCCGGATTTATGGATTTTGGGCTTCGGCCTGGGTTATGATGATTTTGGCTTATGCCAGGTAAAAGAATTTCAGTCTAGATTTCATGTTCACACTATTGTCTTTTTCTATCTGTACCATCCCGGTTATTATGGTTGTTTCCTACCACTTTGGATTTGAGGTTTCACTCATGTGAGCCGGAGGATTTATTTCTCCGACACATGATGTTGAGGTATTTTCCGTCATGTGCTCGTCATGGGTTGGATGATTTCTCCGACCGCATGAACTTGAGGTATTTTCGGTCATGCATGTTTGTCGAGGTTGTCTACACGCGTAGTACATGATTTTAGCCGCATATCTTTGAGGTATTTTCATATATGCGTGACTAGGAGTAGGTCCTCGTGATGGACCAATCGGTTCTCTAACCATTGCTTTGAGGTATTTTCAGCGGTGGTTAGATGAGTAGATCCCCGGGTTGGATCTCTCGGTACGCTAGCCATTGCTTTGAGGTATTTTCAGCAGAGGTTTGGAAGGCATGTCCCTGTGTTGGCTGCCTTTTTCTGGCACAGTAGGGGATGATGGGATAATTGTTATGAGTAGTGTAGCTATGTGTTTCCTTGTATTTTAAGCTCCTTCGAGGAAGTTTTTCAAAGCATTGGCGTGGACCATAAGGCACTGTTCGTTCGAGGATTTTGTAGGTCCTTCCTGGGTTTTAATAAAAAGACTTTCCGGTAAGTTTATATATATATATATATTTGTTTATTTATCTACTTGAAGGATTTTAATTATGCGTGCATGTTATGTATATAAGGAGGGGGATATTATGTTTTCCTCGGAAATAGTTTTAAAATTGTTCTTTTTGTCCACTCACAACTTTATCTTGTTTTGCACCCCTCCGAGCCATAGAGAGCGACGAGGATACATCCCTAGGTGGAGGCATCACCTTTTGGCTACGCTACCACTACGTAGGACTTTTGTTGGTTTGTAAATTTAAATTTTAAACCTAGCTGGCTCAGATTAATCTTTTGGGTTTGTTTGTAAGTTACTTATGTGGTTTGGTTGGTTTTGGATTATCTGCGATTGTTTGGTTTAAAGTTGGGTTGGTTATTTGATCATTCGTCTTGTAGGTGGAAGTTTAGTTTGATAATTTTACTGGGAAGGTTCTGCCGAATTTTTAGTAGAATTTTTGTTAAGACTTGGTTGTTAGTGTAAGGGTATTTCTAGAAATGTCTTGAGTTTTTAGGTGTTTACAAACTGGAGCAAGGCTTCTCACGGATTTCGAGGGGGACATTCGAGAAGGTTCATGTCATCTAACTTCTTGTTGGAGGAATTTACCGCAATATCTCCCATTGTTTTTTGTCGCTGTAATTAGATTAGGATTTTTGGTTCTTTATTTGCTTTTATGCGCAATTGGGTCACTATTTCTTTAAGACCAGATGTGCTGGGTTTGACAGCAATAGCTATTTCTTTTAGTGGAGTTAATTTTTATAGGGTTATAGATGTTGTTGGGGTCTGGAATTTTGGACTTTGTGGGCTTGATTTGTAAGTTTGCATAATTTTAGTAATGCGAGTTGTCATGCAGCTTTTGTCTGCGTTCGTATTATCGTATTGACTTGTTGGTATTACTATCATAACTTGATTTTGAAGGTATGATTGTAATCGTGCATCATGAAATAATGAAATATCATTTTTATTAAAAAAATAAGAATAAAGGTAATGATAATAATAAATATAAATTTAATCATACAACTCATAAAATAATCGCAATAAAGTAATCAATAACATTATAATCGTAAAATAATTTTAAAGGTAAAGTCCAACTCACACAGTTATCCAAATAATATCGATTTGCAATGTAAAAGTCTCCAAAAAAATTTCAAGTCACCTAAATCACACGAAACAAGGATTACAATTCGATTTCGTTTTGTAAATGACTAAACGTGCCCTAAATCGTAACCGATTCAATTTGATCAACGAGGATCAAATGGTCGATTAAGGGCGACCTACTAGCAAATTAAGTTGACCTCAGAATCATTAGACAAAACATGAAAGTTGACCAAAAGTCAACTCTTGGCCAATGCAAACTTAGAGCGGATCAAAAACCTAAAAATTCTATTAAGAGACTACGGTTTTCAGATTTCTTGATACGAAAGTTCTGATGGGTCTTAATGGCTCCACGTTCTCAGGTCAGGATGTTACAGGGTTGAATAGGAAAAAGTGAGGAGAGGATTAGAGGAATTTCATGTGAGGACAGTCTATGCGCCTATGACCTAGCTTATTTACATTATCAGTTTACATGTCCATCGAGATTTCTCTACATGGAGCACAGCTTCAAGAGACCGCTCGCGCATCGAGGTTACTTTGCGGGTAACACAACTTTCCCCTCCCCCTTTTGAGTCCCTTGTAGACATTGGCGGAGCCATGAAAGGGACCGCACTGCATTTTGTTTTACCACATTTATATATATATATATATATATATATATATACACTGAGGATGAATTGGTCCATTAGATATTAATAAATTTGCTTATGAAATGAAATGAGTTTTAATATATATTTATGCTCTTTTTATCTACAACATATTTTATGTAATTTTGCACTAAAACCATGTTCTTTTTTTGAAATTATTTTATATAAGATACCAAATTTACAATATTCGTACAAAATTTCCTGCTAATTTTCTTCCTTTTTTTCCTTTCTACAAATATACCTAAATGTATTTACTCAATTTCTCCTTTCCTTTTTAAGATTTTATTCCCTACATTTTTTTCATTTCGGGAATGGAATATGTACATATTAAAAGGAAAAAAAGATGAAATGTGTACCTGTGGATTTTGGGAATTTTATTTATTTATTATTTATTCAAAAATTTATATTATGAGTTTATGATTTTGAAAGTGTACAACATCCATAAAATTAAAGAGAATAATAAGAAACGATGAAACATTTAGAAAAATTAAAAACTCTAAGAAATACTCCTAAACAAATTTCAAATAATTAATTTTAGATAACCATGATTGTAATAACTAATGATTAAAATATTATCGATTAACAGGATTTTGTAAAACAAAACATTATAAGTTAATGTTTTTTTTTTTTGCAACTTTATTGTTGTTGATGCAGAAATCATCCGGATAGAAATTGACCCTTCAATCTCTACACACTCAATAAACACCTGAGGTTATGGTTGAATCTCCGATGTTTAAGTCAGTTTAATCTATGGAGAAAACTAATAAATCAATTATGAGAATAATTGTGGGATACCTGAGTTGTGAGGAGATGTCCTCTATTTATAGTAGAGACCTGGGAGTCTTCAGAGCTTCTGATTGGTTGAAGGAGTTTGCAATCAATAAGTATTCCTGATTAGGTAATAATTAAGATTGGCCTTTAATAATAAATATTAGCTAGGAAGTTATTTATTAGGAGTCGGAAAATGAGTTCTAATTACTTAAGTAATCATTTTAGGAAAGGAATTTTACTCATTAATTGAATCATACTTGAAAAAGGATCTCAAGGAGATGTCTTTTAATATATGATATAATTTCTATTAATTAATATATTTAGCTGGTAAATATATTTAATTAATACGCAGTAATTATATCCTAATAATAATTCCACCAAGGGTAGAATTGTCATTATATAAATTATGAATCACGTGACAGCTCCACAATTTTTGGACGAATTATGCTCTCACAATTGCAAAAAGAGGCCCCTCTAAAGTGAAATTCTGGCTATGTCACTACGTGTAGAGTGAATATTGAAGTGTTGGCGACCTACTTGAGGACATGTCTAGATAATTGCTGTCATCCTCTTCCATCCACCTCCTCCTGTCTTGCATTTTTCTTCTATTGGCTTATGTGGCAACTTGCATGCCGTAAAAGTGCTGCTGAGACTTCCTTAAAAGCAACAATTTCTTTGGGTCCAAATCCAATCTTCCCTTCATTCCTTTCCGTCACCCCCAACCTCCTACAACATTTATAGTCAACACCATGCAATCCTCCAAATTATGTTGGCTTGCAATCCTCCAAATTAGAGGAATTTGGGAAAATTTTACCACCTTGCAATCATTCGACTCGTAAGGCCATCTTCAACAATGAGGTCAAAGTTTAGTGCCAAACTAAAATTTGGCTCTAAAAAAATGTAGTTTTTAATGAATAGTGATGAGTTATATTTTACCATCTCCAACCGTTTGGAGCTAAACCATTATTATTTCATTTTTTATCATTTTTTTATGATGGCCCAAAAAAAATAAAAAAGGGAGTGCATGTGGGCTATCACAATTCCACCAAATTTGCAAAAGGAATTGGGCCAACTTCAATTTAGGATCTTGGAAAATTCCTAAATTTTTGGATAAATTTAATAAAGAATTTGGCCATTGGTCCTTGACTAAAATATGTTCTTTGGCCCTTGGCCTTGTGGTTAGAGCAACTCTAATGCAGGGCATATGGACCCGGCAAGGAAAGAATTGGCCCCTTGCCCTTGCCTTTTTGTTTCTAACCCAACACTAATGGACCAGGCTTTGGCAAGCCTTGGGGCATGGCTAGCCTCTCTTGTGACCCGGGCTGGGATCATGGCCCACATCCTTGTTTTCTTCATAGCCCACGTGCAGCTCACCTCATCCAACGACTCTTTGGTTGCAGCCAATTGGATGGTGCCACATGGCACATCCTTTTACAATTCTAGCCAATGTAGTTTTGTCTTTTTTTTTAAAAAAAAAATAAGAAAAATAGTTTTGAACTTAGAAAAGCAGCAGCTTTTAAAACGGTATTTTTCTGATTTTTTTTTTAACTTAGAAAAGCAACAGCTTTGACAACAGTATTTTTAAAAGTACTCATTCTAGCCGTTGGATTTTTTTTTTTTTTTAACTTAGTATTTTTTCCTATAAATACCCATAATTTAATTATCATATATCACACATTTTATCCTCTCCAATTCAAACCCAAATTATTCATACTTATATTTTTTACATTTTGCTCAAACTTGTTATTCTCAAATATGGCAGCAAACTAGAAATGGTCAAATGATGAAGAAGTGTTGTTGTGCAAAGCTTGGGCAGCCGTCACTTCGAATGCAATTGAAGGAGCCGATCAAACAAACAACGCATTTTAGGTATGTGTTTGAAACCACTATGTCGAAAATTGGGAGGGTCATGTGGAAGACATCTGAACCGTTCAGGGGTTTTCAAATAGGTGGAAATAATTGCGACCCATGCTCAAATAGTGGTTAAGGGCTTCAAAGAAAGCTGCATATTATCATCGTAGTGGTGCCAATGAGATGGATGAGGTGAGAATTTATATATGTATAAATGTATTATCATTATGCCCAATTTAGTTTTTTAATTGATTAATTAATTCTTGAATATATATTTAGATGATACAAGCAAAGGTCTATTATAAAGCAAAAATGAATTCGCAATTTATGTTTCTTCATTATGGCGTCACGACGCGGCGAGCGGGCCCCGGCTCCTCCGTGGGTTGCGGCAAGGCTGCCGTGTGGAGGGTGTGTGGTGGCGCCATGGACTGCAGCCGGCCACATGCCTTGGGGTCCGGTGTGGTCTCCGTGTGGAACATGCGGCGGCATGCTCCCCTTCATGCGACCATCGAGTTGTGGAGGCGAGTGGACATCGGGCCACAGAGAAACTTAGATATCGGGCCGTGGAGGTGTAAGGACATCGGGTCGCGGAGGCGCGTGGATATCGGGCCACAGAGGCACACGTACATCGGGCCGCGGAAGAGCGTGGACATCGAGTTGCGGAAGCACGTGGACATCGGGCTGCGGAGGCATGGACATCGGTCTGCGGCGGCGCGTGGACATTGGGCGGCCGAGGGGCACTCTCCATGCGGCAATTACGTTGTCCTTCTCCTTGGGAGGTTCTCATCCCGCGGGATCTTGTAGATTGCCTTGTTCTTGCCATTATTCGAAGATTTTCAAAGAACGACTAACGAAAACAAATATTTTGATGGAAAAGTGAGAACTTTTCAGATTAAAGAGCTCACAGTGATTATTTCTCAACTCGTCTCTCAATGAAAGCACCAGTTGTTGATGCAGAAATCGTCCGGATAGAAATTGACCCTTCAATCTCTACACACACAGTAAACTCCTGAGGTTATGGTTGAATCCCGAGATGGGGGGAGGATTCAACCAAGAACACTCTGATGCTTAAGTCAGTTCAATCTAGGGAGAAAACTGAAAAAGCCAATTATGAGAATAATTGTGGGGTACCTGACTTGTGAAGAGATGTCCTCTATTTATATGGAGACTTGGGGGTCTTCCAAGCTTCTGATTGGTTGAAGGAGTTTACAATCAATAAGTATTCCTTATTAGGTAATACTTAGGATTGACTTTTAATAATAAATAATCCGGTAGGAAGTTATTTAGTAGGAGTAGGAAAAGGAGTTCTAATTAATTAAGTAATCCTTTTAGGAAATGAAGTTTACTCATTAATTGAATCCTACTTGGAAAAGGATATCAAGGAGATGTCTTTTATTATATGATATATTGCTTATTAATTAATATATTTAGGTAGTAAATATATTTAATTAATGCACATTAATTATTTCCCAATAATGATTCCACCAAGGGCAGAATTGTCATTATATAAATTATGGGCCACGTGGTAGCTCCACAATTTTTGGACGAATTATGCTCCCACAAATGCCTCCACATCCCTTAGGAATTCAGGGAATCCTAATGGCAGTAATTTTTTGCGGTTTTGATAATCCATCGCCTTTTGATGCTTCTATGTAAGAAGGCTCAACTGCTTCTATGGAAGAAGGCTTAATTGCTTCTTTGGTAGAAGGCTTCGATGCTTTCGTAAAGGAAAGCTTGAATGCTTCGCAAGGTGAAGGTTTTGGTGCTTGTTTTGGTGCTTCCGTAGATGAAGCCTTGGGTGTTTTGCGGGGCAAAGTCTTTGATGCTTCCGTGGAGGAAGGCTTGAATGCTTCGCAAGGCGAAGACTTGATTTGTTGCTTCCATGCAAGAAGACTTGAATACTTCGCAATCCGAAGGCTTTGATGCTTCCGTGGAGGAAGGCTTGAATTGCTTTTCAGGGCGAAGGCTTTGATGCTTCTACGAGAGAAGGCTTGAATGCTCCGCAGGGTGAAGGCTTCGATGCTTCTGTGGAAGAAGGCTTGAATGCTCCACACAGGGCGAAGGCTTTGATGCTTCTATGGGAGAAGGCTTGGTTTGATGATGGCTCATACCAGGTCACCTATTGCCACTCGGGAAGCCGGCGGTAGGGTAGCCATGACAAAGGTGAGGAGCATCGACGTGGTTCCCGAGGGTGGCAAGGTTGCTGCACCCTTCGGGGTCGTGAGGCCGGTTGCCCCCATTCCTACTCCTAGCACTTCAGATAGCGTTCCTCGTACTGATTTTGATAAAATTCAGGGAGAATTGGTAGCTCTTCAGGCTCGATTGGCGGAAAGTAGCTTGAATCTCAAAACATTGTTAATTTGTAGAACAGTGCATAGGAATGTTTGGATTTAGCCTTCATTTAAGTTTTTGTAAACTTTTCTTTTTTGCTTAGAGGTAGTTTCTTTTTCAGCAAATGGTAGAGCCTTCGATTTGTGAATTGCCAACTTGTTTGTTGAATCTTTAAATAAAAGAATTCCCAAGTTTTGAAGCAATTCACAGTTTTCGCAGCTTCTGGTAGACTTGAACTTTGTGTGGTAATTTGGCTCCACCGGGCTCAAAGTAAGTTGGAATCGAGCCATTCCAGCGGGGCTGGAAAGATGACTTCCATACCTTTCAAAATCAGTTTTCCTTTTTCAAAAAGGTTGAGAATTGAATTTTTGACGAATTTTTGAAGTTGGGTCGTATGTGCAGTTTCGTAGGCTTGACCCTGGCCCATTAATTCGTCAATTAATAATTCGCCGGTTGTCGGAATTCTTTGATTCTTATGGGGTTAGAAAGTTAACACCCACATCTTTCCAACTCCATTAAGCTTTCTGGAAAAGGTTAAGAATTGAATTTATGGTGAATTTCGGAAGCGGGTAGTGCGTGCGTGAATTTCGGAATTTATGGTGAATCAGGGCCAGCCCTGAGGGCAGCCGGGCAAGGCGGCCGCCTCGGTCCCCCACCTCGAGGGGCCTCGAAATTTTTTGTAAATTTATTTTTACAGCATTTTTGTTTTGTTTGTTTTTTCCTAAAACCACAATAACCCTTTTTTTTTCTTCTTTTTTTTCCCCATTATCCTAACTCAAACCAAATAATTTTTTGTTGGGGGAAAAAAAAAACCAAATAATTTTTCCTAGTGTTTTCTTAAACCCTAACCTCCTCTATTTGATAGCTTTTGCCTCTCAAAACGCAAGACGTGTGATATTTAAGTAATGTTTTCCCATATTTATTAAGTACATGTATTTTGTTTTGAGAAATTATTAAAGTCCTTAAGTACCAATTTGATTACATTAATTTAGTAATTGTTTCTTTTCATAATTATAATTTGTTGAAGTTTTGATATAAAAATTATTTTTTTACAATTCTTAGCAATATATATATATATATATATATATATATATTAAAGACACTTTGAAGGGTTGAAAAATTACGGGGCCCCATTTTGAAGGTTCGCCTTGGATCCCCAAAATCTCAGGGTCGGCCCTGTGGTAAATTAGTTGATTTTTGCCCTTCTTCGCCATTTTGCCCATATATGATTCATTCTTTCTCCGAATTAGCTTTTCTTTGTAGTGTTGGAAAGGTAACATCCATACCTTTCCAATGCCATTGGGCTTGTTTGAAAAGGTTGATAATTGAATTCTCAAGTCAACTCGCAAGACATTCCTTTGCGCATGATTGCGTTTTCGACCTTGGCTCAATGAAATGGACATTCCAGATTCGTTACGTCTTGGATTCGGGTGCCGTGGATAGTGTTGGAAAGCTAAGCCTTGTAGCTTTTCATTGCCACCTGTCCTATTCAGTGGGTATGAGTGATGAATCCCGAATATTTCCTTGCAAGTGACATTTTTTGCACAGAAAAATTCTGGCTTGGATGTTTGTCTCAACTCAGATATCCTTCGGATTTTTATAAGTGTTTTCACTTTAAATTTTGCTTCTTTGAAGAAGGCTTTGGTACTTTGCAAGTGCAAATGTTCTAGTACTTCTTTTAGAAGGAGGATTTTAATGCTTCTGAAAAAGAAGGCTTGATTGCTTCTGTAATGACCCAGACCAGGAATTTAAGTAATTTGAGAATTTTATTAAGGAAAAGATGATTCTACACTCGATTTCGGAGGGGTTCAGAGGGTCACTTTTTGTCTGGCAGTACTTTTGGAAGTTTTTCTTGGGTCATTGCGTAGGTCTTGAACTCACGGGTTCGTAGACAGGCGGCACGCGAAAAACGGAGACCCGGTGAGAACGTTGTGGGTCTAAAAGCTTCAGGGGTAGTTTGGTCATTTTGGAAAAGTCCAAAATTACTGGATATTTTTCTCTCTCAGGAGACTCTGCTCAGACGAGACTCAGACTCTCTCTCCTCCCTCGAAAACTCTGTCTCTCTTCCCGTGCGATCACCGCACCACACTCACCTTCATCGTCCCATTTTGGGGCCAATTCGACCAAATCCAAGGCCGGGGAAGTCTTCCCCCTCAACCTCATGAGCGGTCTGGTGTCATTATTGAGGTGGGAGCGTCGCTGTAGATGCCGGATGGAGGAGGAGAGATAGATCGAAACTTCTCGGCCGAATTTCGACCAAACTAGGTATGATCTCGAACTCCCGACTTCATTTTTGAGTTCCTGGTGTTGTGTAGATGAATCTACAGGTGTGGATCGTAGACTAGTCTGAATTACGGTGGCTGGTACGAATTGCGGTGGCTGATATGGCATGCCATATGGCAGCCACGTGGTGCCATGTGGCAACCAATCAGCATCTGACTTAGCTGCCACATGGAGCCACGTGGCATCACAATCAGCGTCCAGTTAGCAGTTAGTTGACCGTTGGGTCAACTAACACCGTTAGGGTTTGACGGAATATGCTGATGGCGTTAGCATATTCCGTCAAAATGTAATGGTGTTATAACAGAACCCTAATGCTGTTAGTTTGGATGGAAGATTCTGATTCTATTAGGATATTCCGTCAGGGTCGACGAAATATTCTGTCAGAGTGTCGGAATATTCGGTCGTAACAATACAGACGCGCATGGGGCACGTGGGAGCGCGTGGCGGCTTGTGGCCCGTAGTCCGGTCTTCTACCGGTGCGTGGGGCTATTTCCTAGCTCACGGCGGCACGTGTCTGGGGTTTTGGAACATGTTGGATCAGAATTTGGTAGTTTTGAGGCCGTTGGAGTCCGTTTAGAGCCCCGTTTGAGTAATTCCAGCTATATGGACTACCATGGAGCGGGTTTTGGGTCGGGGGTCAGGGAGCTGGGTTATTCCTTGGGGCTGGGGTTTCCTTGTGTTGGTACTTTGGATGTACTGTGAACGGAATAGGTTTCCGGGATTGCGTGGTATGCGTATTTCTATGTATTATGTTATACCACGGATATAGATTTTGGGTTTTAATCCTGATGAATCATCTGTGGTATGTTATGGAAGATTCCATCATACTTTCAAGATGAATCGGTATATCGAGTTACGACTCGGGGTGTTTAGGATGAACCGGGATATCGAGTTATGACTCAGGGAGTTCAAGATGAACCGGTATATGAGTTACGACTCGAGGTGTTCAGGATGAACCGGAATATCGAGTTATGACTCGGGGTGTTCAGGATGAACCGGTATATCAAGTTACGACTCGAGGTGTTCAAGATGAACCGGGATATCGAGTTACGACTCGGGGTATTCAGGATGAACCGGTCTATCGAGTTACGACTCGGGGTGTTCAGGATGAACCGGAATATCGAGTTACGACTCGGGGTAAGTCAGTGAGACTCAATTCAACCAAGTTTGGTATCTTCGTCATCAGGGTCAGTGGGTGGTGTGGGCGGTGACCTAGATTGACGAGTCGTTAACAGTTCACACGAGGGTGACACATCAGTTGACTTGTTTGATTGCGGAGGAGGTCCTCCGAGATAATTTGTGAATTACTAGGCTATCCTTCGTCTGACAGGTAGATGAAGGTCAATCAGGCATATAGGAGATTCTGTTGGAATCCCTGTAAAGTTTATTCGTTGTTTCCAAAGATTAAGGGTATTCTAGGTATTTAATTTTTTGGGTTAAAGGTTGTCAGATGGGAGCAGGATTTTTTGCGGATCTCGAGATGAAATTTGGGAAGGGTCCTGTCAATTTGGTATCAAAGCTCTAGGTTTAACTTCCTACAGACCGCACACTTGTGTGCAAATTATTTAAGGGTTCTTGTCAACGAGATGCCTCCGAGACGTTTGTCTCTTCAGCGACCTAGAATTGAGGGAAGCGGAGAGTTGGGAGTCTTGGTATGCACGGGCGAGGTAGGTGTCGTTGTTGCTGGTGAGTGGACATTGGTTTTGTAAATTATAATGCAAGCATAAAGGTATATTTGAATACATTGTTGTTATGGATTATCTTTGGCAAATTTCTGGAATTTATAAATTATTTTATTAAATTATTACTGGACAGGGGAATGATGTTTTGGGCTATGGCCTGCCTTTATGGACTCTGCTTTTATATCATTTTAACCTTATAGATTTTGGGTTTCGGTTGAGTCCATGATTTTTGCGTTTAGACCCGGATTTGTAATTTTATTGGATTTGGGCATAAACTCGGTTTTTCAATGAATTTAGCTTAGGCCAAGAAATAAGGATTTCAAAACATGAATCGGAATTACTGTCCCCGAGGGTCAAGGGTTTCTCCGATGCTGGCGTCAAGGGTCTTTCTTCGCCAGATCGTTGAGGTGAGCTACGGCTCGGGATTCCATTCGTGGAGCGGTGAGTCAAGTTTATGATATTTTGTGTCCAGATTGGTTTCATGGTTTTTAAACTCCTTTGAGGAGGGTTTTCAAAGTAGGGTTGTGGAATAGGGGATGTTTTTATTATCTGAGTTTTCATGGGTCCCACCGAGTGTTTTAACCAAACATGGATTTTGGTTTTCAGTGAATTGTTGTCCCCAAGGGTCATGGTTTTTCTCCGGCACATGAAGATGGGTATTTCCCATTATGTGATTGTTGAGGTTTCTCCAGCTGGCGTTGGAGGGTATTTCTCCGCCAGATCGTTGAGGTTTCTCCGACTAGCATTGGAGGGTATTTCTCCGCCAGATCGTTGAGGTTTCTCCGACTGGCGTTGGAGGGTATTTCTCTGTCAGATCATTGAGATTTCTTCGATTGGCGTTGAAGGGTATTTTTCCGCTAGATCGTTAGAGGTTTCTCCGACTGGCGTTAGAGGATATTTCTCTGCCAGATCGTTGAGGGGTTCTTCGATGTTGGCATTGGAGGGTATTTCTTCACCACATCGTTGAGGTTTACTCTGATACTGGTGTTGCAAGCTATTTCTCCGCCAGATCGTTGAGGGGATTCTCTGATGTTGGTGTGGTAGGGTATTTCTCCGCCACACCGTTGAGGTTATCTACGCATCGTACATGGACCCGCATATATTGAGATGCTCGGATATGTAGAGGGATTTCTCCTAGACTGGCGTGGTAGGGCTTTTCCACCGTCAAGGTATTTCTCCGCCAGAGCGTTGAAGCTGACTACACGGAGTACAGGGATTTGCATGACTTCGCGATATCTTTGGATGCACGTGTACCTACCTGACCCCTGACTTCGAGGTATATTCGGGCATGTGACATCATGACTTGAGGTAACTGTAGTCATGTTGGGAGTAGGCCCCGCGGTGGACCTCTCGGGTTCAGAGCCTTGCTTTGAGGAAATTTCTGAGGTTGAATGGATTCTGGTGCCTTCAGGATGTCTCCTGGATGTTGTTCTCACCAACGGTTTGTTGTCAAGACAGGAACAAAGGCATGTGCAGAGTGCACATGTTCTATTGGGAATCGCAGTAGAATTTTAGTTAACTTGAGTTAATGGAATTTTGGGGACGAAATTTCGTTAAGGGGGGAAATTTTTAACGACCCGGACAAGGAATTTAAGTAATTTGAGAATTTAATTAAGGAAAAGACGATTCTACCCTCGGTTTCGAAGGGGTTCTGGGGTCACTTTTTGTTTGGTAGTACTTTTAGAAGTTTTTCTTGGGTCGTTGCGTAGGTCTTGAACTCACGAGTTTGTAGACAGGCAGCACAAGGAAAACGGAAACTCGGTGAGAACGTTGTGGGTCTAAAAGCTTCAGGGGCAGTTTGGTCATTTTGGAAAAGTCCAAAATTAGGGGGATATTTTTCTCTCTCCGGAGACTCTGCTCAGACCGAACCCAGACTCACTCTTCTCCCTCAAAAACTCTCAATCTCTCTCCCCGTACGATCACCGCACCACCCTCACTTTCATCATCCCATTTTGGGGCCGATTCGACCAAATCCAAAGCCGGGAAAGTCTTCCCCTCAACTTCATGAGCGGTCTGGTGTCATTTTTGAGGTGGGAACTTCGCCGTAGAAGGCGAATGGAGGACGAGAGATGGACCAAAACTTCTCAATCAAATTTCGACCAAATCAGGTATGATCTCGAACTCCCGACTTCATTTTCAAGTTCCTAGTGTTGCGTAGATGAATCTACATGTCTGGAGCGCAGAAATCGGTGGAGTTTGGGAAGAGTTTGAAGCTCACCGGAAATGGCGATTTCTGGAGAAAATTTCCAATTTTCGACCACCAGCAACAGCGGCGGTCCGATCGTCATCCCTGACGTACTCCAATAACTGGTACGAACTGCGGTTGCTGATGTGGCATGCCATCTAGCAGCCACATGGTTCCACATGGTGCCACGTGGAGCCACGTGCAGTCACGTGGAGCCACGTGCAGTCACGTGGAGCCACGTGCAGTCACGTGGAGCCACGTACAGTCATGTGGAGCCACGTGCAGCCACATGGCGACCAGCCAACAGCTGACTTAGCTTCCACGTGGAGCTACATGGCTACCAGTCAGTAGTTAGTTGACCATTGGGTCAACTGACGCCGTTAAGGTTTGATGGAATATGCTGATGGTGTTAGCATATTCCGTCATAAGGTAATGGTGATATAACGGAACCCTAATGCCGTTAGTTTGCAAGTAAGATTCTGATTCTGTGGGTATATTTTGTGGGAGCGCGTGGCGGCGCATGGCCGGCGCGTGGGAGCACGTGACTGCGCATGGCCGTGCGTGGGAGTGCGTGGCGGCGCATGGTCGGCGCGTGGGAGCGCGTGGCGATGCATGGTCAGTGCGTGGGAGTGCATGGCGGCGCATGGCCGGCGCGTGGTGCATGGTCCGATCTTCTACTGGTGCGTGGTGGCACGTGGGGCTGTTTCCCGGCCCACGACAGCGCGTGTCTTAGGTTTTGGAACAAGCTGGATCAGATTTTGGCAGTTTTGAGGCCATTGGAGTCGGTTTAGAGCCGTGTTTGAGTAATTCCAGCTATATGGACTACCACAGAGCGGGTTTTGGCTCGGGGGTCAGGGAGCTGGGTTATTCTTTGGGGCTGAGGTTTCCTTGAGTTAGTACTTTGGATGTACTGTGAATGGAATGGGTTTCCGGGATTGCATGGTATGCGTATTTCTATGTATTATATTATACCACGGATATGGATTTAGGTTTTTGATCCTGATGAATGATCTGAGGTATGTTAGGGAAGATTCCATCATACTTTCAAGATGAACCGGTATATCGAGTTACGACTCGGGGTGTTCAAGATGAACTGGGATATCAAGTTACGAATTGGGGTGTTCAAGATGAACCGGTATATCAAGTTACGACTCTGGTGTTCAGTATGAACCGAGATATCAACTTACGACTCGGGGTGTTCAGGATGAACTGGTATATCGAGTTACGACCCGGGGTGTTCAGGATGAACCGGGATATCGAGTTACGACTTGGGGTGTTCAAGATGAATCGGTATATCAAGTTACCACTCGGGTGTTCAGGATGAGCTGGCATATCGAGTTACGACTCGGGGTAAGTCAGTGAGACTCAATTCAACCAAGTCTGGTATCATCATCATCCGGGTTAGTGGGTGGTGTGGGCGGTGACCCAGATTGACGAGTCGTTGACGGTTCATATAAGGGTGACACATCAGTTATCTTGTTTGATTGCGGAGGAGGTCCTCCGGGGTAGTTTGTGAACTACTGGGCTATCAATCTCACAGGTAGGTGAAGGTCAATCAGGTACAGAGGAGATTCTATTAGAACCCCTGTAAAGTTTATTCGATGTTTCTAAAGATTAAGGGTATTCCAGGTATTTAATTTTTGGGGTTAAAGGTTGTCAGACGGGAGCAGGGTTTTTCACGTATTTCGAGATGAAATTCGAGAAGGGTCTTGTCAGCTTCTATGGAGGAAGGCTTTGATGCTTCTGTAAAGGAAGGCTTGAATGCTTCGTAAGGCGAAGGCTTTGGTGCTTCCGTGGAGGAAGACTTGATTGCTTCGCAGGGCGAAGGCTTTGATGCTTCTGTAGAGGAAGACTAGAATGCTTTGCAAGGCAAAGATTTTGATTCTTCCATAGAGGAAGGCTTGAGTGCTTCGCAGGGCGAAGGCTTTGATGCTTCTGTAGAGGAAGGCTTGAATGCTTCACGGGGTGAAGGCTTGAATACTTCGCAGGGCGAAGGCTCTGATGCCTCCGTAGAGGAAGGCTTGAATGCTTCGCAAGGCGAAGGCTTTGATGCTTCCGTAGAGGAAGGCTTGAATGCTTGACAAGGCGAAGGATTTGATGCTTCCATAGAGGAAGGCTTGAGTGCTTCGCAGGGCGAAGGCTTTGATGCTTCCGTAGAGGAAGGCTTGAATGCTTAGCAAGGCGAAGGCTTTGATACTTCCGTAGGGGAATGCTTGAGTGCTTCACTGGGTGAAGGCTTTGATCCTTCCGTAGAGGAAGGCTTGAATGCTTCCCAAGTTAAAGGCTTTGATGCTTCGCAAGGCGAAGGCTTTGCAGCTTCCGTAGAGGAAGGCTTGAATGCTTCACAAGGTGAAGGCTTTGATGCTTCCATTGAGGAAGGCTTGAGTGCTTCGCAAGGCGAAGGCATTGATGCTTCCGTAGAGGAAGGATTGAGTGCTTCGCATGGTGAAGGCTTTGATTCTTCCGTAGAGGAAGGATTGAGTGCTTCGCATGGCAAAGACTTTGGTGCTTTCATAGAGGAAGGCTTGAGGGCTTCGTAGGGTGAAGGCTTTAATGCTTTTGTAGAGGAAGGCTTGAGTGCTTCGCAGGGCGAAGGATTTGGTGCTTCTGTAGAGGAAGGCTTGAGTGCTTCCCAAGGCGAAGACTTTCATGCTTCCATAGCGGAAGGCTTGAGTGCTTCGCAGGGCGAAGGCTTTGATGCTTCCGTAGAGGAAGGTTTGAATGCTTCGCAAGGAGAAGACTTTGAAGCTTGCAAGTAACTCCTGAACCTTGTTGTTGTGTTGGAGCATCCTTGCAGAACGTCAGACGTACTGGCGAAGAGACTCCTTGGATCTCTTTCCCAAGGAGAAGAGATGATCGTCTTTTACTTCGACAGTGCGAAGTTGTGAATACTCCTTCACAAATGCAAGTGTGAGTTCCTCGAAGGAGGCAATGGATCTCCGGGGGAGATGGTTAAACCAAGTCATCGCCTGACCTTGAAGCGAAGCTTGAAACACTTTACACATGAGCGCCTTGTTGTTCCGGTGTGGCACCATCACACCGCTATATTAATCGATGTGTTTCACCGGGTCCGAAGTTCCTTTAAACAGAGTAAAGTTTGGGGTTGAGAACCGTTGCCGGAATAGTTCGTTCTCAATTCACGGAACGAATGGAGAAGTTGAAGAAGTTCTAAGTTTACGACGCAGATCTTCGTCCAAGTTTCCGTCCCATTGGACCCCTCGAAGTCGTTGGTCTAACATTCTTCTCACGTCGTCGACGTGAAGTTGATTTTGACGAGGGGGAGGGGCTCGGCGGCCATGGTAGCGCTGACTTCCTTACATCGTGGAGTCTGAGGGGGAATGTGACGCGGTGTACACTCTATCCTTACTACTTTGGTCCGTCGATCTCCCGGAGTTAGCACCGACTCGTTCGTTTGAACGAGTTTGAGTACTTTGAGAGGATACTCGTCAGGAGGAGTTTTGGTGGGTGGGTTCTAGCTTAAGAACGGTCCCTAACTCATCCTCCCAATCGGTCATGAAATGATTGCCTCCGATTGTGGTGATAGTTTTCACCGGGAGAATGACTTTAGTAGGGGTAATCGCGAAGGGTGACGCCTCGGGACACATGATGGTTTAGGACAGGGTCCTTAACGTGTCTACTATGGGCATTACCTTGACGATTTCGCGAATTGGTATGTCTCCCACCGTTTGCGAAGTACTCCCTTCACCCAAGTATTCATGTAGAAGTTCTGCCTAAATTTGAACTTGGTTACTGAGGCGGGCCACCTACCGTGACAAAATGGAGTGTGAGGGCAATCCTTGTGAAGTATGACGAGCGTTGTGGTGAGATTCCCTTGCTGAGCGGCGTGTGGGTTCCCTTCCTTCACAATTATCCTGATTTCTGGTGGCACGAAGCTCGTCCAAAATCAATCTTAAATCTTCGTTGGCTTAGTGAGACGCCTCTCCTACGAATAAGCCATCGGTATGCTGAAATTGGGCGTGAACTCTTGGCTCTAGAGTTAAAGCACCAAATTCGGACATATCCAAAGACGGATGCCTTGGGTCTCAAATTGCGCCAATGGTACGCCGTGGGCTGTGGGCCCCATGAAGAAGGTCTGCCCAGAAAGTGGGCCGACTGGATTGGACGTTTGTCCAACCATGGTGACGATGTGAAGACCTCCTAGCGGAGTGATGGTGTGACCGGCGGAAACCCGCGAGTCCCCAGCTCCTCCGATGACGATGCGGTGCGGTAAGGTCCCAAAGGCTCCTTCTGTGGCATCACGACGCAGCAAGTGGGCCCCATCTCCTCCGTGGGCTGCGACAAGGCTGCCGTGTGGAGGGTGTGCGGCCGCGCAACATCGGCGAAGTTCTGACTGGCGGTGTCGCCATGGATTGCGGTCGACCCCATGTCTTGGGGTCCGGTGTGGTCTCCGTGGGGAACATGCGACGGCATGCTCCTCTCCATGAGGCCATCGAGTTGTGGAGGCGCGTGGACATCGGGCTGCAGAGGCACTTAGACATCGGGCCTCGAAGGCGCATGGACATCAGGCTGCGGAGGCGCGAGTACATCGGGCCATAGGGGCGCATGTACATCTGGTCGCGGAAATGCGTGGACATCAAGCCGCAGAAGCACGTGGACATCGGGCCGCGGAGGCACGTGGACATCGGGCAGAAAAGGCGCATGGACATCGGGCCGCGGAGGCGCGTGGACATCAGGCGGCGGAGGGGTACCCTCCATGCGGCGATTACGTTGTCCTTCTCCTTGGGAGGTGCTCGTCTCGCGGGATCTTGTAGATTGCCTTGTTCTTGCCATTATTCGACGATTTTTGAAGAATGAATAATGAAAACAAATATTTAGATGAAAAAGTGAGAACTTTTCGGATTAAAGAGCACGCATTAAGTATTTCTCAACTCGGCTCTTAATGAAAGCACCAGCTTTTGATGCAGAAATCGTCCGGATAGAAATTGACCCTTCAATCTCTAAACACATTGTAAACACCTGAGGTTATGGTTGAATCCCGAGATGGGGGGGTTCAACCAAGAACGCTCAAATGCTTAAGTCAGTTCAATCTAGGGAGAAAACTGAAAAGCCAATTATGAGAATAATTGTGGGGTACTTGAGTTGTGAATAGATGTCCTATATTTATAGTGGAGACTTGGGGGTTTTCGGAGCTTCTGATTGATTGAAAGGGTTTGCAATCAATAAGTATTCCTGATTAGGTAATACTTAGGATTGACTTTTAATAATAAATAATTCGCTACGAAGTTATTTATTAGGAGTAGGAAAATGAGTTCTAATTAATTAAGTAATCCTTTTAGGAAAGGAAGTTTACTCATTAATTGAATCCTACTTGGAAAAGGATCTCAAGGAGATGTCTTTTATTATATGATATAATTCTTATTAATTAATATATTTAGCTGGTGAATATATTTAATTAATGCACAGTAATTATATCCCAATAATGATTCCATCAAGGGCAGAATTGTCATTATATAAATTACGGGTCACGTGTCAACTCCACTATTTTTGGACGAATTATGCTCCCACTTACAAAAAGAGGCCCCACTAAAATGAAATTCTGGCAATGCCACTGCGTGTAGAGTGAATATTGAAGTGTTGGCGACCTAATTGAGGACATGTCTAGATAATTGCCGTCATCCTCTTCCATCCACCTCCTCCTGTGTTGTTGCCTTTTTCTTCTATTGGCTTATGTGGCAACTTGCATGTTGTACAAGTGCTACTGAGACTTCCGTAAAAGCAACAGTTTCTTTGGGTCCAAATCCAATCTTCCCTTCATTCCTTTCTGTCACCCCCAACATTTATAGCTAACACCTTGCAGTCCTCCAAATTATGTTGGCTTGCAATCCTCCAAATTAGAGGAATTTGGGAAACTTTTACCACCTCCCAATCATTCGACTCCTAAGGCCATCTCCAACAATGAGGTCAAATTTGTGTGCCAAATTAAAATTTTGACTCTAAAAAAAAAGTAATTTTTAATGAATAGTGATGGGCTATATTTTATCATCTCTAACCATTTGGAACTAAACCATTATTATTTCAATATTTTATCATTTTTTTATAATGGTCCAAAAAGGATTAAAAAGGGAGTTCATGTGGGCTATCACAATTCCACCAAATTTGCAAAAGGAATTGGGCCAACTTCAATTTAGGATCTTGGAAAATTCCTAAATTTTTGGATAAATTTAATAAAGAATTTGGTCCTTGGTCATTAACTAAAATATGTTCTTTGGCCCTTTGCCTTGTGGTTAGAGCAACTCTAATGCAGGGCATATGGACCAGGCAAGGCAAGAATTGGCCCATTGCCCTTGCCTTTTTGTTTCTAAGCCCAATACAAATGGACCAGGCTTTGGCAAGCCTTGGGGCAAGGCTGGCCTCTCTTGTGACCCGGGCTAGGCTCATGGATCACATCCTTGTTTTCTTCACAGCCCACGTGCAGCTCACCTCATCCAACGACTCTTTGGTTGCAGCCAATTGGATGGTGTCACATGGCACATCCTTTTACAATTCTAGCCATTGTGGTTTTGTCTTTTTTTTTTAAAAAAAAATTAGAAAAACACCATTTAACTTAGAAAAGCAACAGCTTTTAAAACAGCATTTTTCTGATTTTTTTTTAACTTAGAAAAGCAGCATCTTTTACAATAGTATTTTTGAAAATACTCATTCTAGCCGTTGGAGTGTGGCTACCGTTGGATTTTTTTTTTTTAACTTAGTATTTTTTTCCTATAAATACTCATCCTTTAATTATCATATATCACACATTTTATCCTCTCCAATTCAAACCCAAATTCTTCATACTTATATTTTTTACATTTTGCTCAAACTTGTTATTCTCAAATATGGCACCAAACCAAAGTCAAATGATGAAGAAGTGTTGTTGTGCAAATCTTGGGCAGCCGTCACTTCGAATGCAATTGAAGGAGCCGATCAAACAAACAGCACATTTTGGGTACGTGTTCGAAATCACTATGTCGAAAATTGGGAGGGTCTTGTAGAAGATATCTGAACCGTTCAGGGGTTTTCAAATAGGTGGAAAAAATTGCGACCAATGCTCAAAGAATGGCAAAGGGCTTCAAAGAAAGCTGCGGATTATCATCGTAGTGGTGCCAATGAGATGGATGAGGTGAGAATTTATAAATGTATTATCATTGTGCACAATTTATTTATTTTAATTGATTAATTGATTCTTGAATATATGTTTAGATGATACAAGCAGAGGTCTATTATAAAGCAAAAATAAATTCGCAATTTATGTTTCTTCATTGTTGGGAGATATGTTGCGAGTATTTCAAAAATTCACCTCGTAGAGAGCCTGAAGTAAGTCAAACTTCTCCAATTAGTTCATCACCACTTGAATCTCCAATTAATTTGGATGAAGATGGGGAAGAGGCAAATCTCGGAGCCAATGTAGGTTCCTCTGTAAGGCCTCCGGGAAGGAAGCAATCAAAAGAAGCTCGGAGAAAGGGAAAGTCACATATGGTTGATAATAATCGATTTTATGCTGACATGGAGGCCATTGCGATGCAAAACTTGGAAGAGGCGACACTAAGGTGGAATTTGAACAATCATTGAAATTGCGAAAAGAGGAAGAAAGACGGATAGAACGGGAAGATAGAATTATGGAGAAAGATACTGAAAAGATGAGTCCAAACAAACAAAGATACTAGAGAAAGAGGCAATTGGCAATCACTAATGGACAAGGGAGCAATCTTAGTGGTAACTCTCATGAGAGTTATAAAGGTGATTATTATTCTCAAAATGATCAAGATTGGTTCACCCCTCCTCACTAGTTGGTTTTATTTATTTTCTTTTTTTCCATCTGGTTGGTTTTATTTATCAATTTAAATTAATGGTTGTACTTTTTATTAGACTTGCACTATTTTTTATATAATTTAAATTTGATAAAATAAAACTTCTTCGTTGTCATAATGTTTAATTTTTTTTTTTGTAACCATATAAGATAAAGTGGATAAAAAATAATCCAATAAGATAAAGTGGAATTAAATAGCATTTCGAAGATATTATATAAAATTTCTACATTATTATTTTTAAGAAAATAATTCATAAAAAATTTAAATTCTTACTCCTTGCCTCTCTCCATTAGAACAATAAAAAAAATAGCATTGGGCAAAATGCATAAACAGTGTCATTTGAGGGGCAAAATCTTGCCTCTAACCCGTTGTTCTTGCTTCTACCCTTAGAGTTGCTCTTATAACCATTTTTTGCCCAATTTATATACAATTTGGATTTTTGGCCCATGGTTGTAGACGGCCTAAGTTCGTAACCCATGGGTATTCTTCTTCATATCCTTGCTCCCATACCTACTACTTTTCAGTCCCATTGTTGTCCCAATCCTTATATCCCTTCATCTGGTGCCCTCTCATTGGAGAGTCGTCTTCATCGCAACGTATTCCACTTCCATTCTAACCTACAGAACTGTAAACTTGGCTCCTCCAAAATTGTACAAAATCAATGAAATCAAACCAATGAACAACCGAAATTGATATCTAAGAGTCCTTTGACAATGATAGAAAATCCAAAATATAAGGTCTGTTTGGCAAGTTGAGAAAATAATATAGGAAAATATCAAATACTACCAAATTAATTGAATGTTCGGCGCCAAATCAAGCTGAGGGATAGATGATGATTAGGACGAGATCAAGGATAGGAAGAAGAGTAGTCGTGGGTTATGGCCCCATCAATTCCGTCGTCGCAAAATCCTCCCTGAAAAATCCTCTAATTTGGAGGATTGCAAGGTGGGGTTTGGTGATTGAGGTGGTGGCCATCGGTTTTGAGAGGTTAAGAGGCAATGGGAACGGAAAAAGCGAATACATGCAGAATTTTTTTTAAACAAATATTATATTTATGTTTAAATTAATGTTTCGTATTTAATTTAATTAATTCAAAAATATTATATTTGTTCATTAGTTTTTTTGACATGTGGGAGCAAAGTGAGGATCCCTTTCACACAATTTCTACAATTTTAACAATTTTTTAGACAGACATGATGGTAAGACACAAAATGAGATGCCATTTGATCCAGGAGCGGATAATAGAATGATTTGCCATTGCTAAGTGAGATTTGACTTAAGTTACAAATGACATTTGAGATAAAATATTTCATTTTGGTAAGCACAATTTTAAAACAAACATTAAATTATAATAAAGGTTTTATTTTAAAATTATTTTTAATAAAAATTCTATTATATTTTAATTTCACAAATGTTAGAAAATTAATTTCGATCAATTTTAATTTCACCATTTTATAATTTTTTTAATTTCACCATTTTGTTAGTTAGAATTTCCTAATTATCTTATGGATGTTTGGATGAGGGGAAAACATGGCATTTGTAAAAAATTAGAATTTCAAGTTTTCTATGCATAAATTTTGTTGTTTGGATGCATAAATATAAGAATTTTGGCACACCCCGATCTGGAAAGTCCACGTGGACATCGAAATCAGGATGCTGGGTCCCGGTGACAAAAGCCATAAGTATAACGTTGCCTTTTAGAAAGTCGTGTAAAATATAAAGATTAAAAATTAAATAACAAAAGTTATCGCGACAGCGGAAACACAGAACATAGTTATTTACACTTGATAATCATAAATTAAGCAATTATTTGCTAATACCGATTACAAACGTTTACAACATACGCGGCGGTGTAGTGTCAGAATGGCCGCTGCAAGATTCCTCCAAAAACCTGAGGGATGCAAAACAGAAGAGTGAGTGGACCTAGTAATTATTTCTATGTAAAACAATTAATAAAATATACCATCCCCTCATACTTGTATAAAACCAAAACATACTAGTAATATACTTGAATAATATACGTAAAAGTATAACAATATAAACATCTAAGCTAGTTCCTTAACCCATAACTATTTCATTTCTATACATATTTCCTCTAAGATATGGCATTAGGTGTAATATATCATCAAGTACCCCACCAGTGTAATCATATAGTCGTACGAGTCATGCACACATAAGAGAATTGGGTATAAAAGAATCACTCATGTACCACAACCACGTGAAGGACTAGGTGTTAAGCACCATCACCACATGTCCCTAGGAGCTCTGGGACAAAACTAGCCTTCACTGTATAACATAAGCTTTGTAAAATCTATACCCTCACTAGTACCTCAAATAATCGAGTAGAAATAAAACATGTATCCCACTAGCACTATAGTCGCACGAGTACTGGACTAGTTAACTATATCTATCATAATGATAAGTCAAAATTTACATACATTTTTATACTCTTTTAACCTATGATTTAGCTTAAATATTGTGATTAAATAGGAGAAAATAATTGTTTTTTTTTTTTTGTGAGAATGGTGTAGGATTTGATACTTCCTAAAATTCTAAAGATTTTGGTGAAAGAATGACACAATTTGGAGAAGGAATGAAGAAGTTATAGGACTTCAATGGGCAGCCACCGAATTACCCAAACGAATTCAGTGAGCTGCTGAAGTGCATCCAAACCCAAGCCCAGGAGGCGCCTTTTTTCGGTAAGCGCTTACCGAATCTGGAGTGGGAAAAGATGCTTGCCACCGCACCCCCTTTCTTCCTCCGCTGCTGCTGTAATTCCAAGCCCAGCCGAGAATTCCTTTAGATAGGAATCCAATTCAAGCATGGTTTATTCATTAAACCTTACTCCGTTAGGAAATAATTAAAGAAAAGGTTTTCTAAACGTTTTCTAAATTTTTTCCTTCTAGGATCTAAATTGTGAACTCCTTATTATTTGAGAATTAACTTTCTCTTATAAAAGGCATAGGAAAATTGTGAAAAAACCCACCATCTTCCACCAAATATTCTTAGAGAGAATTAGAATTTTGCTTGTGACCTTGGAGCAAGGATTCGACTTCAATCTTATGTTTTTGATTTATTCATGTCATTCATTATTATGTTTTTCGTTAATTTCTTTATGAACTAACTATCTTTGCTAGGGCTAGGAGGATCCTAATTATGAATATCTAATTTCTTTATGTTATGCTAATTTTAATTATGATTCTAAGTTGATTATTCTCTACTGTGCCTAATGCTTGCAAATAATTGGCCAACTATTTGTTTGATTTAAAGAACTAGGTTGAGAACGGGAGTTGATATGATAGGACCCTTCCCGAATTTCCCATCAAAATCCGTGAAAAGTCCTGCTCCCGTCTGACAACCCAAAATAATTCCTAAAATACCCTTACTGTCTTATAAACACTTTACGAGAATTCTACCGAAAATCCTGCAGAATCTCCCATATACTTTGGTTGAACCGTCTTCCACCTGTTAGACGAAGGATATAAAATAAAAATACATCAAACAGTGTTACGCCCAACCTCGTATATCCGCAACTGTAACCTCATATCTCAAGATGGTATTAAATAACTAAAATGTCGTACTCGTGCGAACCAATCACAACTCGTCAATCCGGGTCACCGCCCACACCAACCCACTGACCACGATAACGAGCATTCGCACATAGGTGCATCAATCACCTATCAAAGCCCGTGAAAGTCATCGTCAACTCCTATCAGCCGGCGTAACTCTCGGCTATCGTATCCCACCTCTTTATCAAACCTTACATGCAACAAGATTCACATATAAGTAAATACAACTTATCAGAATCCAATTCATTTACCTTAGCGGAACCCACGCTACCTTTACCTATGCCCGCCACCACTCCGAGCTGTACCTCGATATCCCAAACGTAGCCGTCATCCCGAGCTGTACCTCGATATCCCGACCGAAGCTGTCATCCCGAGCCGTACCTTGATATCCCGACCGTAGCCGTCATCCCGAGTCGTACCTCGATATCCCGACCGTAGTTATAATGACCCGGACCAGAAATTAAATTAATTTGAGTATTGGAAGATTTTACCCTCAGTTTTGGATGGGTTCGGGAGTCACTTTTTGAATGGCAGTGATTTTGGGAATTTTTCTTGGGTCGTTGCGTAGGTCTCGAACTCACAAGTTCGTAGACAGGCGACATGCAAAAAACGGAGATCCCGTGAGATCGTTACGGATCTAGAAGCTTCAGTGGCAATTTGGTAATTTTGGAAAATTTTGAACTATAAATAGGATATTTTTCTCTGTCTTTGGGGGATTAGTCCATGTCAGTCTCTCTCTCCTACTCGACCCTCTCCGTGCGAACACCGAAACCCCCATTTTCATCGGACGAATTTCGGTCCGACTCGACCGAAACCAAGGTCGGGAGGGTATTCCCCGTGACTCCACGAGCATTTTGGGGTCACCATTGAGGTGGGAGCACCACCGTAGACGACGGACGGAGGAGGGAGGTGGACCGAAACTTCTCGGCCGTTTTTCGACCAAACCAGGTACAATCTCGGAACTTTGACCTCATATTCGGATTCCTGGTGAAAAGTAGATGAATTTACATGTGTGGATTGTGAAAATCGGTCAAGAAATGAAAGAGTTGGAAGCTCGCCGAAAATGGCGATTTCCGACGAGAAATCCCAGTTTCTGGCGAGGAGGACGGCAGCGCAACCGTCCTCTCCGGTGAGACTCCGGCGACGGCGACGGCGAAGGACAGTTGTTAGGTCATCTTCTCCTGCTAGTTGCTGGTGACCAGTCGGGTCGAGTAAACCGATCGGGTCGAGTGGACAGGTCGAGTTGAGTGAATCGATCGGGTTGAGTTGGACCGAGTCGGGCCGAATTGGGCCTGGTCAAATCGGGTCATGCGCATGAGTACTGTAGCAGGCGCGTGGTGGCGCGTAGCCGATGCGTGGCATGTGGTTAGGCCTTCTGCCTGCGCGTGCTGGCGAGTAGAACCGAATCCGGGGTCACGGCGACGCGTGGCTAGGTTTTTGGGACGTTTCGAATCGGATTTTGTTGGTTGTGAGGCCATAGGAGTTTGTTTAGAGCCCCGGTTGGGTAATCCCAGCGGTAACGGTTGACCATGGAGCGGGTTTTGAGCTCGGGAGGTAAATGTAGTTGGGTCAATATTGTGTCAAGAGTTCCTTGGGGCTAGGGCGTCCATGATTGGGTATTTTATTCGCGCTGTGAACGGACTAGGGTTCCGGAATTGCATGGGTATGCATACTTCTAGGTATTGGGTTATACCATAGGATTCTCTGATGATTGGCGTGGAGGGTGTTTTTCTCCGCTACATTGTTGAGGGTACTCCGATTGGTGTTAGAGGGTATGTCTCTGCTAGATCGTCGAGGGGTTCTCCAATGTTGGATTTCAAGAGATCTTTCTCCGCCATATCGTTGAGGTCCAAGATTGCTCTGGAGGAGCAGGGATATCGAGTTATCACTCGAGGTGCTCTGGAGGAGCAGGGATATCGAGTTATCACTCGGGGTGCTCTAGAGTAGCAGGGATATCGAGTTATCACTCGGGGTGCTCTAGAGGAGCAGGGATATCGAGTTTGACTCGGGGCGAGTCAATGAGACTCAATTCAACCAAGTTTGGTTCTTTCGTCATCCGGGTCAGTGGATTGGTGTGGGCGGTGACCCAGAGTGACGAGTTATTGACGGTTCACAAGTGGCTGACTAGTTAGTTGTCTTGTGTTATTCCAGTAGAGGTTTCAGCAGTTTCTGACCTACCGACATTTGGTATCATAGTGTGTTACTTTTTGGACCACCATTATTCTCTAGTCTCGGTTTTTACCTGTAAGCTATCATGCGCCTCACATGTAGGTGTGGTCAGTAAGGTTAACTAAATATATTTAAGGATAAAGGGAATTCCTGGTATTAAATTTTGAGAAAAAAGAGCTGTCATATGGGATAAAGGCTTTTTGCGGATTTCAAGGTGAAATTCGGGAAAGGTCCTTACAATTGGTATCAAAGCTCTAGGTTTAATTTCCTGCAAACTGCATACTTGTGTGAATATTATTTAAGGATTCTGTTAACAAGATACCTCCGAAACGTTTACCTCTTTAGCGACCTTGAACTGAAGGAGGAGGAGGTCATGTGATGCACGGGCGAGGTAGGTGTCGCTGTTGCTGTTTGAGTGGACCCTAGTTTTGTAGATGACAATGCATGCATACACATATACTTGAATTAAACTCTTTTATGTATTTTATAAATCTTACTAGACACAGGTTTTCAATATTTAAGTGAAAATGTGTTTTGGGAAATGGCCTGGTTTTTGGACTCGGGTTGTTATCATTTTGAAGTGGAAATTATTGAGTCCATGATTTTGGGTTGGACCCGTATTTGTGATTTACTGGTTTTGGGCCATAAATGATTTTCAATGACTTTGGCTTAGGCCAAGAAATAAAGATTTCAAAACACGGATTGTGGTTTTCACTGGTTTTCTGTCCCGATGGAAAAAGGGTTCTCCGACTGGCGTTGAGGGGTTTTGCTCCGCTGGTTGTTGAGGGTACTCCGATGCTGGTGTCGAGGGTGTTCTCCGCCGGGTCGTTGAGGCTGTCTACGCATAGCACAGGGTTTTGCACCACTCGAGGTATATTGAGTGTGCATGGTTATGGTTTTCTCTGATTGGCGTTGAGGGTTTTTGCTCCGTTGGATCGTTGAGGGCTCTGACGCTAGTGTCGAGGGGTTTTTCTCCACCGGGTCGTTGAGACTGTCTATGCATAGTACAGGGTTTCTGCACAGCTCGAGGTATATCGAGTGTGTGGAGGGTTTTGAGCTACGACTCAGGATTTTATTCAGGAGCAGTGGAATATGTTTTGATTTACATGTTGTGTCTAGGTTGATTTGCATGATTTGAACTCCTTTTAGGAGTGTTTTTCAAAGCAGGCTTGCGAACCACGAAATGTTTTCATTATTTGGATTTCGTAGGTCCCATCGAATGTTTTTACAAAAGATGGATTTTTTCGGTGAGCTTTTGGTTTATCCTTATGAACTTGTTTGAACAGAAATGTTGTGTATGCACGCATTTTTTTATACATGATGAAGGGTCTTCTCCATCACATATTCATCAAGGTTTTCTCCGACTAGCGTAGGAGGGTAGTTCTCCGCCAGATCGTTGACGGGTTTTCCGATGTTGGCGTTGTAAGGTAGTGCTCCGCTAGATCGTTGAGGCTGACTACACGTAGTGCACGTACCCCTATCTAACACCAAGCTTCGAGGTATGTTTGGTCATGTGACGTCATGAAGTCATGTTGGGAGTAGGATCCACAGTGGACTTCTTAGGCTCAGAGACATGTTTCGAAGTATGTTCTATGTTGAATGGATACACGGGTGCCTCCAGGATGTCTCCTGGATGTAGTTCTCACCTACGGTTTGTTGTTGAGATTGGAATGAAGAAATGTGCATAGTGCACATGTTCTCTTGGGAATCGCGTCTGGGGCCAAGTTCGTGTCGGTGGTGACGCGAGAGGAATTAAAATAGGAGGTTGGTTCTTGACTTGAGTTAGGGAAATTTCGGGGACGAAATTTCTGTAAGGGGGGAAATTTGTAACGACCCGAACCAGAAATTAAATTAATTTGAGTATTGGACGATTTTACCCTCAGTTTTAGACGGGTTCGGGAGTCACTTTTTGACTGGCAGTGCTTTTGGGAATTCTTCTTGGGTCGTTGTGTATATCTCGAACTCACGAGTTCGTAGACAGGCGGCATGCGAAAAACAGAGACCCGGTGAGATCGTTACGGATCTAAAAGCTTCAGTGGCAATTTGGTAATTTTGGAAATGTTTGAACTATAAATAGGATATTTTTCTCTCTCTTCGGGGGATTGGTCCATGTCAGTCTCTCTCTCCTACTCGACCCTCTCTGTGCGAACACCGAAACCTCCATTCTCATCGGACGGATTTCGATCCGACTCGATTGAAACTAAGGCCGGGAGGGTCTTCCCCGCGACTACATCAGCATTTTAGGGTCACCATCGAGGTGGGAGCACCTCCGTAGATGACGAACGGAGGAGAGAGGTGGACCGAAACTTCTCGGTCATTTTCCAACCAAACCAGGTACGATCTCAGAACTTTGACCTCATATTCGGATTCATGCTGAAAACTAGATGAATTTACATGTGTGGATCGTGAAAATCGATCAAGAAATGAAGGAGTTGGAAGCTGGCCGAAAATGGCGATTTCCGACGAGAAATTCCAGTTTCTGGCGAGGAGGACAGCAGCGCAACCGTCTTCTCTGACGACGACGACGACAGCGGACGATTGACAGGTCATCTTCTCCGACGAGTCACCGGTGATCGATCAGGTTGAGTGAATCGGTCGGGTAGAGTGAATCAGTCGGGTCAAGTAGACCGATCGGGTTGAGTTGGACCGGGTCAGGTTGAGTTGGGTCGGGTCAGACCGAGTCAGGCACGTGAGTACTGTAGCAGGCGCGTGGTGGCGCGTGGTCTGGCCTTTTACCGGCACATGTCACCGTGTAGAGTCGAATCCGGGGTCACGGCAGCGCGTGGCTAGGTCTTCGGATCGGATTTTGTTGGTTGTGAGGCCATAGGAGTTCGTTTAGAGCCCCATTTGGGTAATCCCAATGGTAACGGTTGACCATGGAGTGGGTTTTGAGCTCGGGAGGTCAAGGTAGTTGGGTTAATATTGTGTCAAGAGTTCCTTGGGGCTAGGGCGTCCATGATTGGGTATTTTATTCGCGCTGTGAACAGACTAGGGTTCCGGAATTGCATGGGTATGCATACTTCTAGTTATTGGGTTATACCATTGGATTCTCTAATGATTGGCGTCGATGGTGTTTTTCTCCACTACATTGTTGATGGTACTCCAATTGGCGTTAGAGGGTATGTCTCTGCCAGATCGTCGAGGGGTTCTCCAATGTTGGCGTTCGAGGGATATTTCTCCGCCATATCGCTGAGGTCCAAGATTGCGCTGGAGGAGCAAGGATATCGAGTTATCACTCAGGGTGCTCTAGAGGAGCAGGGATATCGAGTTATCACTCGGGGTGCTCTAGAGGAGCAGGGATATCGAGTTATCACTCGGGGTGCTCTAGAGGAGCAGGGATATCAAGTTTGACTCAGGGCGAGTCTGCGAGACTCAATTCAACCAAGTTTGGTTATTTCGTCATCCGGGTCAGTGGGTTGGTGTGGGCGGTGTCCCAGAGTGACGAGTTATTGAAGGCTCACAAGTGGCTGACTAGTTAGTTGTCTTGTGTTATTCCAGTAGAGGTTTCAGCAGTGTCTGACCTAATGACATTTGATGTCAGAGTGTGTTACTTTTTGGACCACCACTATTCCGAGGTCTCAGTTTTTACCTGTAAGCTACCCTGCGTCTGATAGGTAGGTGTGGTCAGTAAGTATAGAGGTTCTGTCGGGACCTTGTAAGGTTTACTAAATATATTTAAGGATAAAGGGCATTCCTGGTAATAAATTTTGAGGAAAAAGAGCTATCATACGGGATAAGGACTTTTCGCGGATTTCGAGGTGAAATTCGGGAAGGGTCGTTTCAACAGATTTGTTGGTGAAAGGTGTTCGCCTTGAGAGGAATAAAAAGGCTTGGTCCAGGGTTTGAATCCTTTTGAGGTTGCTGCTGGGGGATTTCGGAGGGGGGCCAGGCTAACAATACCTTTGTGTCGGTTGTTGGCCGGTGGGAGGAGGACTCCAATAACGATGCCACCGGGGGCCGGGGATGGGTCGTTACAGTTGCCGTCATCCCGAGTCGTACCTCGATATCCCGACTGTAGCCGTCATCCCGAGCTGTACCTCGATATCCCGATCGTAGCAGTCATGCTGAGCTGTACCTCGATATCCCAGCCGTAGCCGTCATCCCGAGCCGTACCTCGATATCCCGACCGTAGCCATCATCTTGAACCGTACCTCGATATCCTGGCCGTAGCTGTCATCCTGAGCTGTACCTCGATATCCCGACCGTAGCCATCATCCCGAGTCGTACCATGATATCCCGACCGTAGTCGTCATCCCGAGTCGTACCTCAATATCCCGACCGTAGTCGTCATCCCGAGCCATACCTCGATATCCCGACCATAGCCGTCATCCCGAGCTGTACCTAGATATCTCGGTCGTAGCCGTCATCTCGAGCCGTACCTCGATATCTCGATCATAGCCGTCATCCCGAGTCGTACATGCCTCACACCTTATCGAGCCTATGATGGAATCCTCTATGATATAGCTCATACCATATCGTGTATGGGGGAATCCTCCCTACCATACCTCACATCTCCCCGGGCGTATGATGGAATCCTCCCTGACATACCCCACCGAGCGTATGAGGGAATCCTCCGTGACATATCTCACATTTCCCCGGGCGTATCAGGGAATCCTCCCTGACATACCCCACCGAGCGTATAAGGGAATCCTCCCTGACATACCCCACCGAGCGTATGAGGGAATCCTCCCTGACATACCTCATTTCATAACATCTCGAGAGTATGATCGAATCCTCCATAACATACATCGTATCATATCATCCCAAGAGTATAATGGAATCCTCCATAACATACATCGTATCATATCCACCAGGGGCCAAAACCTAAACCAAAATCCCGAGCCGAAACCCCAAAACCAATTAACATATGGTCTAAGCCCCAACTACATAACCTCGGTCCGAAACCCAAAATCCATAACCCGGATTCCCGAAAACCACCATTCCGGTCTAAGCCCAAGTCCTTACCAAAATCCTTCCCCAAAACAAATCCACAAAGCCACACCGTAGTCCAAAACACTTTCAATCATTAACTTTATTTATCAAATGTGGAAACCCATGGTCCATACTCCATAATCCAAGATTAACGATAAATCATTTAAACACAAACATCCTTAATTCCATAAATGTATAAATAATAAGAAATTCAAAAACTCCCTGTAAACCCAAAAGTTCATAAAATCGGGCTTAATTACATATTAAGTAATCCAAAGTCATTCTCAAAACCATTATTAAGGTCTATCCTCAAGAATAAAGAAATATACCGGAATTCATTTCCGGACTCGTTAATCGGGTCTCCCTTCCCGAGACTCGTTAAATTAACAAATATTTGAAGATAATTATCGCTAATTTCTGGAATTCCTTTTTAATGAAAATTATATAAAAGTATAATTATGTTTACTTTATGATTCAAAAATCAAAATCCACTCACCTCGAGGCCCAAACGAGCCTAATTTCCAGCTAATCGATCCCGCGTGACCTTTGGAGCCACCACGCTTGTCAAAATGATACGTGACATTATTAAATTGCAATTATAAACCTAAAATCCAACCCCCTAAACCCCAGGAGGTATACACGCGTCCTAACTAGAAACGCAGCCACTTCGGACTCCTAAAACTACCCCTAAACGATGTCTGATTGACTCGAAACCTACGCCAACAGGTCCGAAAAGTCGAAACCATGAAAACACGTGTTCGCCAAAACCCGAGGGGAAGCTCCACGCGTCGTCATGCGTCGGTGGACGGCCATGAACCCCCTCCCCACACCCAACTGCAGCATGGTACTCGCCCCCTACCTCTAGCTGCGGTTACTGTTCATCGCAGAAAAATCCTCCATAACCACCCTAAACTTCCAAGCTCCATAACTTTCTCAATTCTCAACGAAATTCAACGTTCTAATAATGGAAATCTATCTACTCGAGCCAAGGAATCCAAATATGAAGTCTAAATTGAGATTCATTACCTGTGATGGCCGGAAATTGGCAGGGAAGCTCCAGCCGATTTTTGAGCCTTTGATTCTCCTTCCACGGTGATCCTCAAGCTTCAAGGATCAAATGGTTGAGTTCGTGGAGATGAGGGGAAGGTAGTAGTATCCTTCACTTGGGTTGAAACGTCCAAGAAATTGGGTGATGGTGGTGGTGTATGTTTATGTGTCTTTCCTTGTGTGTTCTCACGGCAAGGAAGAAGAAAATGTTGTGGGTGAGGAGAGAGAGAGTACTAGAAAAATATGGAGAAATAAAGGGAAAAGAGGTAGATATTTTCCCAAAAATATCTGCAACTCAATTTACCAAAATGCCCTTACCCTCTATAAACCCGTAACTCTCTCAAACAGACGCTGATTGTAACGACCCGGACAAGAAATTAAATTCTTTTGAGAATTGGACAATTTTACCCTCAGTTTTGGACGGGTTCGGGAGTCACTTTTTGACTGGCAGTACTTTTGGGAATTTTTCTTGGGTTGTTGCGTAGGTCTCGAACTCACGAGTTCGTAGACAGACGGCACGAGGAAAACGGAGACCCGATGAGTTCGTTACGGGTCTAGAAGCTTCAGGGGTAGTTTGGTAATTTTGGAAAAGTTGGAATTATATAGCAGATAATTTTCTCTCTCCTCGAGAGATTGGTCCATTCCGTCTCACTCCTACCCGAGTCCTCCCCGTGCGAACACCGAAGGCCCATTTTCATCGGACGGATTTCGATATGATTCGAACGAAAACAAGGTCGGGAGGATCTTCCTTGGGACCCCACGAGCATTTTGGGGTAGTTATTGGAGCGGGAGCACCGCCGTAGGCGACGGACGGATGAGGGAGGTGAACCGAACCTTCTCGGCCGTTTTCCGGCCAAACCAGGTACGATCTCGGAACTTTGACCTCATATTTGGATTCCTGGTGAAAAGTAGATGAATTTCCATGCGTAGATCGTGAAAAACGGTCAAGAAATAAAGAAGTTAGAAAACCTTGAAAATCGACCAGAAATGGCAATTTCCGGCGAACCAGACGGCGGCGGAGGTGGCGGTCCGGTCATCTTCTCCGGCCAGCCTCCGGCGACGGCAAGGGCCGTTCGGTCGTCTTCTCCGGCGAGTCACCGGTAACCGGTCGAGTTGAGTGAACCGGTCGAGTCGAGTGAACCGATCGGGTCGAGTGAACCGGTCGGGTTGAGTGAACCGGTCGAGTTGGGTGAATCGGTCGGGTTGAGTCGAGTTGGACCGGGTCAAGTCGAGCCGGGCCGGGTTGGACCGGTCTAGGCGCGTGAACACTGTAGCAGGCGCGTGACTAGCGCGTGGCGGCGCGTGAACGCGTGTTCTGGCCTTCCGGTGGCGCGTGGCGACGCGTGAGATTGTTCCCGAAGTCACGGCGGCGCGTGACTAGGGTTTTGGGACGTTCTGGATCAGATTTTGTTGGTTTCGAGGCCATAGGAGTTCATTTAGAGCCCGATTGGGCAATCCCAGCGGTAAGGATTGACCGTGGAGAGGGTTTTGAGCTCGGAAAGTCAAGGTAGTTGGGTCATTATTGTGTTGGTGTTTCTTAGGCTAAAGCGTGCATAAATTTTGGGTTGGATGATGTTTGTGAGTGGACTTTTGGTTTATAAACTATAATGCATGCATAAATGTATCTTTGATTTAAATACTGTTATGTATGAGTGAAATGAATTTCTGTATTTTAAAAATGATGCTGGACACATGCTTTACAATATTTCAGTGAAAGTGTGTTGTAAGAAATGATATGGTTGTTGGATTCGGTTTTGATATTGTTTGGACGTGGTAATTATTTGGGTCCATGATTTTGAGTTGAAACCGTATTTGTGATAAATGATAAACAAAATATATACTTGATTTTGGATACAATATCATTTTGAGGGGGCCTAGGAGCCGGGCCTTGGTTCCGTGTTGGCGGACTCCCGGTGAACCCCCAATATAAACAAAACCGATTTGAAGGGGCCTAGGAGCCGGGCCTTGGTTCCGTGTTGGTGGACTCCCGGTGAACCTCCAATATAAACAAAACCTATTTGAAGGGGCCTAGGAGCCGGGCCTTGGTTCCGTGTTGGCGGACTCCCGGTGAACCCCCAATATAAACAAAACCGATTTGAAGGGGCCTAGGAGCCGGGCCTTGGTTCCGTGTTGGCGGACTCCCGGTGAACCCCCAATATAAACAAAACCGATTTGAGAGGGGCCTAGGATCCGGGCCTTGGTTCCGTGTTGGCGGACTCCCGGTGAACATCCAATATAAAAGGTGATTTTGCAGAGATTGTGGTCGAGTCCAAGTAGTACAGATTCTAGCACACCCGAAGGGATACCCTGGTGGCTAGGGATATGATAGTCGAGAGATATGCCGACTGATGTGATATGATAGTCGAGAGATATGTCGACTGATGTGATATGATAGCCGAATGTTATACCGGCTGATAATACGATATGATAGCCGAGGATATTTTCGGCTCTAATATGAACCAGATGACAATTGTCATGGGCTTAATCAACCTATGAAAATACTTCGTCATCCGGGTCAGTGGGTTGGTGTGGGCGGCGACCCAGAGGGACGAATTATTGTTGGTTCACAAGTATCTGACTAGTCTGTTGTCTTGTGGTTTTCCAGTAGAGATGTCAGCAATGTATGACCTACTGACATTTGGTGTCAGAGAGTATTCCTATTTGAACCACCACTATTCCGAGGTCTTGGCTTTGACCTGTATATTATCCTACGTCTGACAGTAGGAGTGGTCAGTAAGTACAGAGGTTCTGTCGGGAACCCTGTAAGGTTTAATAAAAATTATTTAAGAACAAAGGGTATTTCTGGTATTTAAATTTTGAGGTAAAAGAGCTGTCAGACGGGATAAGGGTTCTTTCCGGGTTTCGAGGGAAAATTCGGGAAGGGTCCTTACACTAATTATCATGTTCCGTATGTCTAAGAACTCGTGAGTTCGAGACTTACGTGATGGCCCAAGAAAAACTTTAAAAAGTAATCCCAAACTAAAAGTGACTTTCGAACCCCTCATAAAACTGAGGGTAAAATCGTCCTTTCCTAAAATAAAATACGAAATTCACATAATTCAAAAATATGGGTCGTTACATGATATCTAGGAATAGCTTTTTGTATTGAATATCATAAATTACATAGTTTGGTAGGAGTACATTACTATGGTTTGTGTGGTCTTTTAGAGTTTTCCATAAAGCTTAACGGGTTATTGTTTATCTAAATTCATCGCTAGGGATAGAGTGGGTTGATCTTCGAAGAACACTATTAATATTGCTCGCGAGAGAGTATTGATTAGGTTAAGGGAAATGACCATCAACCTTGGGTAGTAATTGAACTTAGTATGCATATAGGATTAAGAAAGAATTAAAAACGGTGAATATGAAGTCCTAGTGTTTTCTCATCCATAAATCTCAATACTTTTAATTTGTTTGCTTTACTTTCTTGTTTTTATTATCTTCTCAAAACAATTGATTTAATCTAAGGTCGAAACGTTAGTAATTACTGGGTTAATCAAATCCGTGTCTGAACGATACTTAACTTACCATTATATTACTTGAGCGATTTTTTATGCTTGCGAAAATCCGTATCACATAATAATCACTCATGTGCCACAACCACGTGAAGGATTGGGTGCTAAGCACCATAACCACATGTCTCTTACGCTATTTAACTAGTATAGAGAGAAGCGCATGTAAACGATCACTTGGATGATTGTTCTGTGGCCAACAAATAGATACCAATATAGCGACGAACCAAGTGGGACTGCTATTTAACATACAACTTGTCGATTGGATGCTCAAACCACATTATGCAATCCTTAGTAATCGACGCTAATATTGTACGTTAATTGTCAATTTACAAACCGAAACTACAAGAAATTTAGCTGTAGACAATTGTCTAATTTATAATAATATATCATCAGTAGGCAAATATACTGTTGTCTTGACTCCCTAATTTAACATCAACAAAAACATACTGTTGCCATAAATAGCATTTAGCATCAGCAAAAGAGCCAACCTTTGTCTAATTAGCAATTGAAATTGAGACTTCTTTACAAAGTTGAAAGCGGCAGAGACCAAAGGAGAAAACGACACGCGAGTTACTGTTCAAGTAAAACACGCGACCAAACTCCCGAGTTCGATCCCTTGCGCATCCAAGTTCTCAGACTCTTTTATTCTCAAGTTCTCAACCCTATACGCTCGATCTCTCCCTCTCTTTGTCGCCTCTCAGTCGCCAGTCTCTTTCTCAATCGCTAGTCTCTTTCTCAGTCCCTTGCGCATCCAATTTCTCAGTCTCTTTAATTTCTGCTCTAGACTATTGGGTTATGGGGGTAAGGGTAATTTCTGCTCTTTCCAGGTGTGGCACCGCTTAGGTTTGTGGTCGATTTGGATTTTTGTCTATTAGGGTTTTGGTACCGAACTGACCATAGCTCTGGCCGTCGCCAACCGCGTACTCTACAAGCTCGCCCTCGTCCCTATGAAAGACCACAATTTCTTCTTGGCCCAATTCACAACCTTCGGGTATGAAAGCCCACCAGTTCTTCTCTAACGGTCTAACCTCGAAACCTCACATTCTCTGTGATGATGCACAGAGCCGAAGAGTAGAGCCAGCTACAGCTCGTCGAACGCGAAGACATCGACGACAAAGAGGACCTCTTAGAGCGATCGATAAGCGTAAGCTTCTTCACGACCTTCGCTTCCTTACACTTTCCGATTGCGTACTTCAATTCTCTGTTTCTAAATTGCGTTCGTTGCTCTCTTTAAATTCAGAGAGATCAAAATCGCTACCTAATTTTTCTCGGTTTATTTAAATATTCGTTGTTTGAAGCTTCATCTCTCTCTGTCTTGATTCAGTATTTATTAAAGAAAAAGATTTCACTTTATTTTTCTCATTTTCCATCTCTCACGTCAAGCGTATCGCCAAAGACTCAGAAGATCGTAAGCATCTTTTCATTTCCCCTGGTTTTACTTTTCAGTTTATGCATAATTGAATGTTCAATAATAGGTGTTTCGAATTTTCAGAGACGGCTGAATCGGTGTTGGTACTCAAGGGTACTCAATCGGCCATCCATTATTGCGTAATTCACTAATTGAGTGTTCTGTTTTTTTCTTTTTGGTTCCTTGTAGTTCTTAGCTTTTTATTATGAACTATTAATTCGGTGATTGATGGCTTTGTTGTTAAGTATTCATTACTGTGTGTTTTGGGGCTGCTGCCGATGAATTTTGAGGTCAATTATGGTACCCTAGGGTTTGTGCTGATTTGGGCTTTATGTAGTTGGTATTCTAAGATAAATTTTCAGTTAAACCATAGGTCCAAGTTAAACCATTTTGTTTTAGATAGCATATGATTATGAACACAGAAGAGCCGTTCCTGTAAAATTAGAGGAAAACCATGGGAGTTCTCTTTGAGCATTTGTTTTGTCTGCCGATATGTTTACATGTAATGTACATATATGTTGAAATTAACGTATGTTTACAAGTTATTGATGACTTGCATATAAGGTGTCTTATGTTCTGAGTTTGGTTTTTTGATGATTGAATAGAGTATGCATTCAAGGCTGTTAAGGCTGCTGGGATCACCTCAATTGGTGTCCGAGAAAGGATTCAGTATGTGTTGTGACTCAGAAGAAAGTCCCGGTGAGTAATACTGGTTGATAAGTAGTTTACTATGGACTGAATTTGTGTGGGTTGTAAATAAATTGTGAAATTAATGCAGGACAAGCTTTTGAAATTGTGAATTTGTGTGGGTTATTGACTTATATTATAAAACTCTTCTTGATTATGATTAAAAGTAGCTATGACTGAATTGAAACGGGTGCCAGGATTTCATTGGTAAGAGCATGTGCAGCTTTGAATGCAGAAGAAAAAGATTGAGCTTGAAAGTTGAAATTTTGAGTTTAGTTTTCAATTTGCAGGTGGATGTTATGTCATCTGATTTCAAGTTTGATGCAGTAAAGGGCCACGATAGTGAGGACCCAGAAGTTGGTTCTCCAAATGGAGTTCTTACCATTCTTACTGAACGCAGAGCTATGACAATTACTCTTTTCCAAATTGAGTTGGTTCTCCAAATTGAATGATAGGTAAACTCGTCAGTTACTCTTTTCCTCTTTATTGATTGCAGCTAAAAAATAAAGTGGAATTTTTTCTTTTTTGTTAGTGTGAATATTGTGCTCTCATGTAGACACAACTTCCCAAAAAGTTGTCAATTTCCTTATACTAATGTCCTATATGGTAGTTATGATTTCCAATATATTGCATTTCTGATTTAGCATGGTAGTCCAGTACATGTTTAAATGTTCAAATTGACTCATGGTTAATTGGGAGCATTTCATTTTCTTTTTGCTTTTGTTTCATTGGTTTTGCTTTCTTAAAGCAGATTGTTTAGAGGGAGTCGAGCAGGGCATGGTGAGATGATCTCTATTCCAAATGATGGAAATGAAAAGCGTGGACATGGGTCAGCAAGGAAATCTGGACCTTTTTTGTCCGGCGCAGCTTATTGCATTTCTTCTTGCAGCATGATTTTGTTGAATAAAGTTCTTTCTAGTTACAACTTCAATGCTGGAGTGTCATTGATGTTTTATCAGGTATGTCACTCCTTTCAAGGGTCTGCGCGGCGATTCCATTGTTCTCATGGGCAAGAACACTATGATGAAGAGGTCCATCAGAATCCATGCTGAGAAGACCGGCAAGAATGCCTACTTGAACCTCGTCCCCCTTCTAGTGGTACTGACTGCACCAGTAACAGAATCCATCCTCATCTGTTTTATTTGTTCGTTTGTTGATGTTTGGTGTTTTTGTTGTTAGGGAAATGTGGGTCTAATCTTCACCAAGGGTGATTTGAAAGAAGTCAGTGAGGAGGTTGCCAAATACAACGTAAATATATTTGATTTAGATTCTTTTTTTTATGCTTTTTTTGTGAGATTTAGTTGCTGTTACTTGTTATATTGCTGAATACTCTGATTTTATTCGTTTAGACATCTAGCTGCTAAATTCATACGTTTTTTAAATTTATTATTAGTTCATAATATTACATTGGAGTTGTTTTCTGAGTAACATTTTTGTTCAAAATTGCATGGTTGATTGAATAGTTATATGTCATGGTTATTTGTGTAGGTATCGTTTCAGTCATCAGGGATGACTTCTCATGCAAAATGAATATACTTCCACTCATATTTTTTCAGTTTTGATTTTGTTCGATATAATGTTCTTGTAAATAGTTGTGTGGTTTTGATCATTTGTATATTTGAGTACAGAATGCTGTGATCTTTTTTTGTTTGGCTTGGAGCATTAACTGGTATCATGTTCTTAATTTCTTCATGTAATCTTCCACTACGCAAAACACAATGATTTTGTAACTTTCAAATTGCCATAGGGTTATTGTTTTCTGAGTTATTTACCCAGTAAAAAGGCTCCATTGTATGGTTTTGTAAAGTATCTGTTCTATTGTATGTTGCGTTGCGTTGTTTAGGTATGCATTGAAAAGTCATAAAGGACTTCCTATCCATAATTGGCAGATATTCGCTCATACTTGATTAAATCATTACTTTTTTGATGTATATCAAAAGTATGTGTTGTTAAATGTTTCAAGTATATTGTTAGCTCATTTTTCTGCCTTTACTTATCGCGAAATTAAATAGGTTGGAGCCCCTGCTCATGTTGGTTTGGTTGCTCCAATTGATGTTGTTGTCCCTCCTGGCAACACTGGGCTCGACACATCTCAGACTTCTTTCTTCCAGGTGTGTGATAATATCCATTTGCAATTCCAGTTCTCTACTTTCTTTTGGGGATTTCTGATTTCTGATTTTCATGATTCCCAATTCAGGTCCTCAACATCCCAACCAAGATTAACGAGGGTACTATTGAAATCATTACCCCTGTTGAACTTATTAAGAAGGGTGACAAGGTCAGTTCTTCTGGGGCTGCTCTCCTTGAAAAGCTTGGGATTAGGCTATTCTCATACGGTCTGGTTGTCCAGACTGTTCATGACAATGGTTCTGTGTTCAGCCCAGAGGTGCTTGATCTGTCTGAGGATGACCTGATACTGAAATTTGCTTCTGGTGTCTCCATGGTCACTTCATTGGCATTGGCCATCGCATACCCAACCCGTCTTCTTTGTGAACTTGATTAGTGTGTTTCACGAATAAAGTTTTAACCACAGAACCCCTAGAATATCCATTACTAAGGAGATGAGATGACAATCTGTCATACCAAGCACAAGGTGCTTGTTTCAATCATTCGAGATCTTTGTGAAGTTTATACACAAGATCAGGATGAATAGGATCTTCAAAGCCTTTTGGTTGGGCAACATAGACTTCTTCATTCAGATATCCATTTAAGAAACTAGTTTTGACATCCATTTGAAAAAGTTTAAACTTGAGATGACAAACAACAACACATATCAATCTAACAGATTCCATCCTAGCAACTGGGGCAAAAGTTTCATCAACATCAATACCCTCAATCTGAGTGTATCCCTGAGCTACAAGACGAGCATTGTTTCTAACCACAACACCACTATCATCAGACTTATTTTTGAATATCCACTTAATACCTATCACATTAACATCATAAGGTCTGGTGACTAGTTCCTAGACCTGATTCTTTTCAAACTGACCTAGTTCCTCTTGCATAGCAAGAATCCACTCTTCATGTTTTAGGGCTTCAGTGATATTCTTTGGTTCAAGTTGTGACAGATAACATACATTTGCAATTTGTTTGGACACTTGATGTCTAGTGCGTACACCTTGATCTATGGAACCAATTATACCAGAATCAAGGTGGTTATCTGTCCATTTTGGTTTGTTAATTACATCAACATTCACCTCTGAGCCTTTAAGTTCATATGGTGGACATTGTGTTGAAGGCGTGACACGCGAAGGAGAGACAGCATGAGTCTCATATGGAAAGAGATCATCATCATCAGCAGCTAACTCCACTGATGCTCCTAAGTCATCAATTTTAACATTAACTGACTCCATCAATGTGTTTGTTTGAAGATTGAACACTCGATATGCCCTGCTAGTTGAGGAGTATCCAAGAAAGAGACCCTCATCACTTTTAGGGTCAAACTTAGCCAATGCCTCCCTATCTCGCAAAATATAAAAAGTGCTACCAAAGACTCGAAAATAGTCAACCTTAGGTTTTTTTCTTTTCAAAATCTCATAAGGAGTTTGATGAGATCCAGGTTTTAGAAACACCCTATTAATGACGTGACATGCAATGTTCATGGCCTTAGCTCATAAATGTTTAGCCAAGTTTTTGCTATTAAGCATCGCACGAGTCATTTCAATTAGCACACGATTTTTTCTCTCCACAACACCATTTTGTTGAGGAGTGATTGGTGTAGAAAATTCATGCTTAATACCATGTTTGGCACAGAAATGTGCAAATGATGCATTCTCAAACTCAGTACCATGATCTAATCTGATAAGAGCAAGAGAAGAATCACTAGTCAAATATGCAGACTGTAATTGCTTAAACAGAATCTTAAACTCAGTATATATCTCAGTTTTGTCTTTTATAAAATATACCCAAGAAAACCTTGAATAAGCATCTACAACAATTAAGACATACTTCTTCCCACCAAGTGAGAGGACATTAACTGGTCCAATCAAATCCATGTGAAGGAGTTCAAGCATTCTAGAAGTAGTGATGTGAGATATGTTAGGATGAGGCGACTTGTAATGACCCGAAAATTTAATTAATTAATTTCGTAAATTATTTTGCAAAAGGACGAAATTACCTTTGGTTGTTTAAGGAGCTTGAAAGTCAACTTTTGTTTCGAGAGACTTTTGACTGTGTTTCGGAGACCGTTGCTTAGGTCTCGAACTCACGATTTTGTAGACAGGCGGCATGCTGAAAACGGAGTTCGTGTGAGAGAGTTGTGGGTCTAGAATGTTAAGGGGTATTTTGGTAATTTGGCCCTAGTAGATCTTTTTAACCCAATCAGATCAGATCTTCCTCATTTTTCACTGTCTCTCTTTGCGACTTACCCCAAACCCGTGACTTCGAACCCAAAAATCCCAAAAATTCGAAGTTCAATCTGAGGCAAGATCATTTGTTTTAGTTCCACTAATCAGACTCTCTTCCTTCCCACGATCACAGACGTACCAACCGTTGCTGGAAGCAGCTGCGGGAGACACCGAATCGAGGAAAGGAAAATCGAAACCTTTCGATCGATTTTTTGGCCAACAAAGGTATGAGTTTCGTATTTATAGTTCATTTATGAGTTCCTAGGTTCGAGTAGATGAATTTAGACTAAAAATTTGTGAAAAAACGGTTAAGATTAGAGGAAGTTAGAAATAATTCAAGCTCGGCCGGCAATGGAGTTTTCCAGCGACGGCGGACGGCGGCGCACGGCAGAGCGGTCGTCTTCTCTGGTGACTGGTTCGGTCAGAGGTGGGCTGACGTGGCATGCCACCTGGCAGCCATGTGGAGCCACGTGGACGCCACCTGACAACCACGTGGGTGCCACCTGGCGACCGAGTCAGCGCCGAGTCAGGCGCGTGGGACACTATAGCAGGCGCGTGAGGTACTGTAGTCGGTGCGTGGTGCGTGGTCTTGCCTTCTGCCTATGCGTGGCGGTGTGTGGGATCGATTTTTAGGTCACGACGACGTGTGTCGACAAGGTTTCGATGTTCCGGACATGTTGGCACAGGTTTCGGGTTGATCGGACATCGTTTAGTGGTAGTGTTAGGCGTCCAAAGTGGCTGCATTTTTAGTGTGACGCGAGTGGACCTCCCGAGGTTTAAGGAGTCTAAATGTAGGGTTTTAATTATAGTTGGTAATCCCGATTGTTACTTTTGACAGGTGATACTGCTCAGGGAACTTCGGAGGAGCATACGACTCGGGATTGAGCTATTTGGATGTGTGGTGAGCGGACTTTGGTTTATAAATTATAATGCATGCATAAAGGTATATTTGATTTAAATTCTGTTATGTATTGCTTTTGGCAAATTTCCGAAATTGAGAAATTGTTACTAGACACGGGTTTTCAATGTTACAGTGAAACTGATGTTTTGGGATATGGCCTGGATTTTTGGACTCTGTTTTTGTTTTGTTTTGATGTGATAAATTTTGCGTCCATGATTTTGGGTTTCGACCCGTATTTGTGATTTTATTGGATTTGGTCATAAATAAGTTTTTCAATGGATTTGGCCATAAATCAGTTTTTCAATGAATTTGGCTTAGGCCTAAAAACAAGGATTTCAAAACATGGATTTTGGTTTTCACTGAATTACTGTCCCCGTGGGTCAAGGTTTTCTCCGACTGGCTTTGAGGGGTTTTTCTCCACCAGATCGTTGAGGGTTCTCCGACGTTGGTGTCGAGGGGTATTTTCTCCGCTATGTCGTTGAGGTTGTCTACAGGTTTTTGCAATATGATATGTTTTGATATATTTTGTGTCTAGGATGGTTTACATGATTTTAAACTCCTTTAAGAAGGATTTTCATGCAGAGTTGTGGACAATGGTATGTTTTCATTATACGAATTTTCGTGGGTCCCACCAAGTGTTTTAACAAAAGATAGATTTTTCGGTTGGTTTTCGTACTATATATATTATATTTATATAAAAAGGATTTTTATGTTATGCATGCATGGTTTTATTCGTGGAGGGGGAAAAATATATATTTTCCTTGGAAATGATTTTTAAATGATTATTTTCGTCTACTCACAATTTTCGTGTTTTAAATCCCCTCCAAGCCGTTGAGTTGACGTGGGCATATCTAGAGGCGGAGATATTAAATTTTCAGCTGCGTTTTACCTAGACTATCCAGTAGGATATTTATTTATATATTTACTTATCCTACCTAGATACTCTAATAAGTCTTTTGGACTGATTGTAAATTATGGTTACATCATTGGATGATTGGTGTTGTTGGAATTTGGAGTGTTACTGATCCTTCGTCTGATAGGTGGAAGACGGTTAACTAGTCCTTAAGGGGAGATTCTACCGGATTTTTAGCAGAATTCTCATAATTAATTACAAGGACTTAAGGATATTCTAGGAATTTTATTAAGTTGTCCGACATGAGCAAAGATTTTCCTGGGTTTCGGAGCGCTAGGTTTAAATTCCTGCAGATCGTACACCTAGTGTACGACTGATTGTGGTATTGATAATTTATGGTTCTTTTCAGCGTAATGCCTCCTAGACACAAGCCCCATCAGTGGTCTGGACACGGTGAGGACATACATGAACCCGTAGTAGAATCTGATTTGAGGCAGACTTTGGATCAATTAGGTCGGGCTTTGACTACAGTACTTCAGGGTAGGGCTACTACTGAAGTGTCGGACATTGAGCGTGCCAGAGGTTGGGGGCGACAGTGTTTACAGGCGACTTAGGCCCAGAAGATGCAGATGAGTGGATTACTCGTTTGGAACGAATGTTTGCTGCTATGAGGTGCCCTTCGGAGGATAGGGTGCGACTAACCACATTTCTTCTGAATGGCTATGCGTACCGGTGGTGGCATGCCTTACAGTTGACAGGTTGGGATGACCGTACCTTTACTTGGGAAACTTTCTGAGAGCGCTTCCTCGAGCAGTTTTATCCTTGCTCATACTGTGATGCTAAAGAGGCTGAGTTTTTGCAGCTAAAATAAGGGGACATGACGGTGGCCCAGTATGAACAGAAATTTCATGAGTTGTCACGCTTTGTACCGATTCTGGTGGCAACTGAGAAGGATAAGTGCCGAAGATTTGAGTATGGGCTGAGGAATGAGGTTCGAGTAGCAGTAACTACGGTGGCCCATACTTCTTTGAGGGCTTTGTCAAATGCTACTGCTAGAGTAGAGTTGAGTTTGCCAGCTCAGCAACAGTTCAGTGGTTCCAAGCGACGCCGGGATCGCTTAAATTTCGGGGCCTCTAGTTAAGGACCATCCAAGAGAGGAAATTTTAGTTCTAGATCTTCTGAGGGTGCGAGATCCGGATCAGGTAGTGGCGGAGCCGATCAGGGACATCAATCATCCGCTCAGTCTAGCGGGCTTTCAGTGTAGTTGACCGGGAGACAGAGTGGCAGACCCACACAGGTGGGTGACACCGGTTGCTACTTCTGTTGGGAGACTGGTCATTTTAAGAGGGAATGTCCACATCGTCGTCCGGACAGTAGTTCCTTGGGCCGGGATGTTGCTGAACAGGGTCAGAGAGCAGCGCAGACATCTGGTACTACAGCAGGGAGCTAGACCCAGTCTAGTGGGGCCAACATGGCTATTGGGGCCAGCAGGGCTAGAGGGAGATAGTGGGGTCGTGGTCGATCTTCTAGTACACAGGATCGAGTTTTTGCTATGACTCAGCAAGTGGCTCGAGCAGCACCAGAGGTGGTTACTAGTACGTTGCCTATTTTAATCATGCTGCTCATATTTTGATAGATCTTAGGGATACACATTCCTTTATTTCTCGGGGTTTTACACTTTTTGTCGAGAGAGAATTGTCCCCGATTGGTTGGGACATGGGTACTAGCACTCCTGCCGGAGATATGTTAGTGGCGAACCTCGTGATACGTAGTTGTCCGGTAGTAGTGGAAGGTTATGAGTTAGAGGCAGATTTAATCCCCTTTGACATTTATGATTTTGATATGATTCTGGGGATTGATTGGTTAATCATGCACTATGCCTCCATAGATTGTTTCGACAAAAATGTGATTTTTTGAAGTCCAAGCTTGCCAAAACTTATGTTTCGGGGTGATTGTAGGGTACTTCCCTCAGGATTGATATCGACTTTAGTGGCTAAAAATTTATTGAGGAAAGGTTATGAGGGCTATTTAGCTCACGTGATTGATTCTCTAGATACTCCGGTGAGAGTAGAGGATATTTCTGTGGTGAATGAGTTTCCCAATGAATTTCCAGAGGATCTTCTGCGATTGCCATCTCATCGAGAGATTGAGATCACCATAGAGCTTCTTCGGGGTACCCAACCTATATCATAAGCACCGTATAGAATGACACTGGCAGAATTGAGGGAGTTGAAGACTCAATTGTAGGACTTGGTGGATATGGGGTTTATTCGACCAAGTGTAACACGTTGGGGTGCACCGGTGTTATTTGTAAGGAAGAAAGATGGTAGTTTGAGGTTATATATCGACTACCGGCAGTTAAACAGGGTTACGATACTGAATAAGTATCCTTTGCCACGAATTGATGATTTGTTTGACCAATTAAAAGGGGCAAAGTATTTCTCTAAAATTGACCTCGATCTAGGTACCATCAGTTAAGGCAACTGTTCGCCAAGTTCAGTAAATGTCAGTTTTGGTTGACTAATGTGGGCTTCTTAGGTCATGTGATTTCTGCTGAGGGTATCAATGTGGATCCCCAAAAAGTTGAGGCAGTGGCAAATTGGGAACAACCGAAGACAGTGTCAGAGGTGAGAAGTTTTCTGGATTTAGCGGGATATTATCGGCGATGCGTAGAAGGATTTTCTACGATAACTACCCCGTTGACTCGGTTGACTAGGAAAGGAGTCAAATTTGACTGGGATGATGGGTGTGAACAGAGCTTTCAGGTGCTAAAGATGAGGTTGACTTATGCCCTAGTGTTAACCCTTCCAGATGATAACGAAGGATTTGAGGTGTACAGTGATGCATCATTACGGGGTATAGGTTGCGTGTTGATGCAACATGGGAAGGTGATAGCATATGTTTCCAGGCAACTTAAACCTCATGAGTTGAATTATCCCACACATGATTTGGAGTTAGCTGCAGTAGTGCATGCACTGAAGATTTGGAGGCATTATTTATTTGGGGAAACGTGTCGGATCTTTACTGACCATCAGAGTTTGAAATACTTTTTCACCCAGAAATATCTGAATTTGAGACAGAGAATGTGGCTTGAGCTGATAAAAGATTATCATTGTACCATAGAATATCACCCAGGAAAAGCCAATGTAGTGGCAGATGCCTTGAGCAGGAAGTCCATGGGTTCCTTGGCTCATTTGCATACTGTTTACCTACTGTTGTTGGTGGAATTTCGAAGAGCGGAAATTATACTTGACATGGATAGCCATGGGGCTCTATTGGCTAGTTTCCATGTGAAACCTGTCTTGATTGATCGAATCATTGAAGCTCAGCTCCAGGATCTTACTTTGTGTGTTATTAGGATGGAGTTGGAGGTTGGGAATAGACAGGATTATGTGATTAGGGATGATGGGGCCTTGGTTAAGGATGGCCGGTTGTGCGTACCTAATGATCTAGAGTTGAAAAGATAAATTCTTACTCTTAAGGAGTAGTACGTTTTGGTAGACGAGGAAAAATGAGTCATTTCTACATTGGGCCTTATGAGATTATTGAGAGGATAGGGTCAATGGCTTTTAGACTTGCTTTACCCTCGGAACTATCAAGGGTTCACGATGTTTTCCTTGTATCCATGCTCTGGAAGTATCTATTCGATAAATCTTATGTATTGGAGGCGCAACCAATTGAGCTGATAGATGATTTGACTTTTGATGAGCAACCAGTACAACTTTTAGATTGGAAGGAAAAAATACTGCGCAGAAAGACTATTCCTCTAGTTAAAGTTCTATGAAGGAATCATAACGTGGAGGAGGCCACGTGGGAAACTGAGGCACTAATGCGGGTGCATCATCCACATTTGTTCTAGTGACAGGTATGAATTTCGAAGACAATTTCTTTAAAGGGGGTGAATTGTAACGACCCGGAAATTTAATTAATTAATTTTTGTAAATTATTTTGCAAAAGGACGAAATTACCCTTGGTTGTTTAAAGGGCTTGAAAGTCAATTCTTTTTCGAGACACTTTTGGCTGTGTTTCGGGGACCGTTGCGTAGGTCTCGAACTCACGAGTTCGTAAACAGGTGGCACACGGAAAACGGAGTTCGTGTGAGAGAGTTGTGGGTCTAGAATATTCAGGGGCATTTTGGTAATTTGGCTTGGGTAGATATTTTTAACCCAATCAAATCAGATTTTCCTCATTTTTCACTCTCTCTCTTCGCGACTCACCCCAAACTCGTGACTTGGAACCCAAAAATCCCAAAAATTTGAAGTTAAATCCGAGGCAAGATCATCGGTTTTAGTTCCACTAATCAAACTCTCCTCCTTCCAACGATCACAAACGTACCAACGGTTGCTGGAAGCAGTCGTGGGAGATACTGAACCAAGGAAAGAAAAACTGAAACCTTTCGATCGATTTTTCGGCCAACACAGGTATGGGTTTCGTATTTAGAGTTCATTTCTGAGTTCCTGGGTTCGAGTAGATGAATTTAGATTAAAAATTTGTGAAAAACGGTTAAGATTTGAGGAAGTTAGAAAAACTTTAAGCTGGATCGGCAATGGAGTTTTCTAGTGACGGCGGACGGCGGAGCGGTCATCTTCTCCGGCGACTCCATCGACTAGTTCGGTCAAAGGGGGTTGACGTGGCATGCCACCTGGTAGCCACGAGGAGCCACGTGGAGGCCATTTGGAAGCCACGTGGGTGCCACCAGGCAGCTGAGTCAATGTTGAGTCTGCGCCAAGTCAGGCGCATGGGACACTATAGCAGCGCATGAGACATTGTAGCAGGCGCATGAGGTACTGTAGCCAGCGTATGGCGGTGCGTGGCCGGCGTATGGCGGTGCGCGGCAGGCACGTGGAGGGTGGTCCGGCTTTCCATTGGTGCGTGGCGGCGGGTGAGATTGGTTTTTGGGTCACGGTGGCTCGTGTCGACAAGATTTCGACGTTCCGGACATGTTGGGGCGGGTTTCGAGTTGATCGGACGTCATTTAGGGGTAGTTTTGGACGTCCGAAGTGTCTACATTTTTAGTGTGACGCGAGTGGACCTCCCGGGGTTTAGGGAGTCTATATGTAGGGTTTTAATTATAGTTGGTAATTTCGATTGTTACTTTTGACAGGCGATACTGCTCCGGGAACTTCGGAGGAGCATACGACTCGGGATTGAGTTATTTGGACGTGTGGTGAGTGGACTTTGGTTTATAAATTATAATGCATGCATAAAGGTATATTTGATTTAAATTCTATTATGTATTACTTTTGGCAAATTTCCGGAATTGAGAAATTGTTACTAGACACGAGTTTTCAATGTTACACTGAAATTGATGTTTTGGGATGTGGCCTGGATTTTTGGATTTCGACCCGTATTTGTGATTTTATTGGATTTGGCCATAAATCAGTTTTTCAATGAATTTGGCGTAGGCCAAGAAACAAGGATTTCAAAACATGGATTTTGGTTTTCACTAAATTACTGTCCTTGAGTGTCAAGGTTTTCTCCGACTGGCGCTGAAGGGTGTTTTTCCGCCGGATCGTTGAGGGTTCTCCGACACTGGTGTCGAGGGGTATTTTCTACGCCAAGTAGTTGAGGCTATTTACGCGTAGTACAGGTTTTTGCACCACTCGAGGTATATCGGGTATGTGGAGGATGGTATTTCAGGAGCAGTGAGATATGTTTTGATATATTTTGTGTCCATGATGGTTTACATGATTTTAAACTCCTTTGATGAGGATTTTCAAGCAGGGTTGTGGACCACGGTATGTTTTCATTATACGGATTTTCATGGATCCTACCAAGTGTTTTAACAGAAATAGATTTTCTAGTGGGTTTTCAGACTATATATATTTATTATATTTATATAAAAAAGATTTTTATGTTATGCATGCATGGTTTTACTCGTGGAGGGGGAAAATGTTGTTTTCCTCGGAAATGATTTTTAAATGATTATTTTGTCTACTCACAATTTTCTTGTTTTAAATCTCCTTCAGGGCGTTTAGTTGGCGTGGGCATTTCCAGAGGCGGAGGCATTAAATTTTCAGCTACGCGTTTACCTAGACTATTGAGTAGGATATTTATTTATGTATTTACTTATCCTACCCAGATGCTCTGATAAGTCTTTTGGACTGATTGTAAATTATGGTTACATCGTTGGATGATTGGTGTTGTTGGAATTTGGAGTGTTATTTGATCATTCATCTAACAGATGGAAGACGGTAACTAGTCTTTCAGGGGAGATTTTGCTAGATTTTTGGTAGAATTCTAATAATTAATTGCAAGCACTTAAGGGTATTCTGGGAATTTTGTTAAGTTGTCAAACGGGAGCAGGACTTTTTTCGGGTTTCGAGGGGAAATTCGGGAAGGGTCATGTCATGACTTGGTTTGTTTGCCAAGTTGGCATGGTCCACACACATGACTAGCATTTCGCTTGAGCTTAGAAAGTCCTTTAACCCATTCTTTCCTTGCTAAATGTGTTAGATCACACCAAGATGTTGATGCCACAAAAGACTTGTTTCATCAACAACCCTATGACACGCATTGGTCTGACCAATGTAACATCTATCAATACAAAAACAGTAATCTTTAGACCTTTCAACATACAAGATTTCATTCCCTTACTCACCAATGATTCTACATCCAACTCTAGTCATTCTAGCTTCTATAGTCCACTCATCACAGAGTTGATTAATGCTGATAAGGTTTGAAGTAAAACCTTGAACAAATCTGACATTTGTCAAATCTGGAAGTCCTGATATTTTGACAGTACCTTTTGTAGTCACAAGACCCTTATGATCACCTCCAAAAATAACGCTACCTCCATCCAAGGTATCAAGTGACTCAAAAACACTTGAGTCACTAGATATATGATGAGAACAACCACTATCAAGGTACCATACACTTGAGTGTGAGGCAGCAAGAGCATTCAACACAACCTGATATTATTGTGTTGTTCTCTCTACCCACTGATGCTTAGGCTTAGTCAATGGTGATGAGGATGATGCAAGTAACTTAGCAATCCTAGTCACTTCATGCAAGAGATATTGGACATTGTCATGCTATGATGTATTACGTGAAAGTGGTTCATTTTGTTTTTGTTTCATTTTTAAGCACTTTGGGGTCGAATATGACATTTTTCTCCACAATAATGACACACATGAGTGAATCTCACTCTTTTGTCATGACTCACTTTTGACTCATCAAGTGAATGAGTTTGTGAGGGACTTAGATGATTGGTCTCTTAACATGATGATTTGGATTCTTTTACAAACTTTATTTGTTTGCTAGGCCCTTTTGAATCTGAAATATTAAAATCAATTCCAAACATGTCACTATGACCCTTTGCCATGTTAAACATTTATCAACCTTTTGAGCACTAATGGTTAGCTTAATAACTTTTTCATTTGCTTCATTGATCTGATCGTGCAGACTCTTATTTGCATTTTGAAATAGAGTCGCATTCTTTTTTAACTTAGCAACATGATTAACTAGTGTTTCATTTTCAGCAATTGTACTCTTCAACTTCTCATCTTTAATCCTAATTGACTCTAGACACTCAGTTATAGTATCTTTCAACTCACAAATTACTTTTGTCAATTTTGTTAATTTCCCTTCAAGAAGAAGGTTTTTCTTTTGAATTTCACAGGTATCCTCAAATAAGTCATCATATTTTTGCAAAGCAAATCATATGATAAATCATCTGAATCCAGTTCATCAGATGGCAACAACTCTTGTTTTGATTCAAATGTATCATCACAGATTGAAGCAACAAATGCTATAACACTGCCTTCTTCATCATAATCTGATTCAGTGTAACGGTCGGCCCCGAATCCTCGGTAACGACCGTCGTTAGTGGAATCCCCTCCACCCGGAATCCTCCGGCACAATCAGTATTGTTAGCTTATCCCTGTTCGAAAATCCCCTAGCTGCAGCATCTTTGAGGATTCGAACCCTGGACCAAGCCTTTTTATTCCCCTTGGAAGGGACACCTTTCACCAACTAGGGTTCGAATCCTCAAAGATGCTGCAGCTAGGGATTTTCGAACGGGGACAAGCTAACAATACCGAGTGTGCCAGAGGATTCCGGGTGGAGGGGATTCCACTAACGACGGTCGTTATCGAGGATTCGGGACCGGTCGTTACATTCAGAATGTGATGAACATTCTGATTCAGTGTCACTCCAAGTGGCTTTCGTTGCCCTATCTTTTTGTTTGAATTGGTTCCTATTGTTTGCACAATCAGCAGCAATATGACCAATCCCCCCACAAGTAAAACACTTGTTTGATTTTCTTTTTCCTTTATTATCCTTAAACCTTGATGATTTATTATAGTTTTCATCATTTTTAGACTCAAACTTGCCTTTTCCAAAGTTCCTAGACTCCGACTTCCATTTATTTCCAAAGTCCCTAGACTAACTCCCATTTGCCCTTGCATCTGTACCCTTGTTTTTTAGTCTTCTTCTAATTTTTTTAGGGAAGAGAGTCATTTGATCCTCCACACTTTGTGAAGAATCAGACAATGCATCTGATTCACTTTGAGCATATTGTAAAGCAATGTTCTTTCCTTTTTTAGTGTCCAATGTAAGGACCCTTCCCGAATTTTTCCTCTAAATCCGGAAAGAACCCTTATCCCGTCTGACAGCTCTTTTACCTCAAAATTTAAATACCAGAAATACCCTTTGTTCTTGAATAATTTTTATTAAACCTTATAAGGTTCCCGACAGAACCTCTGTACTTACTGATCACTCTTACCTGTCAGACGCAGGATAGTATACAGGTCAAAGTCAAGACCTCGGAACAATGGTGGTTCAAATAGGAATACCCTATGACACCAAATGTCAGTAGGTCAGACACTGCTGACATCTCTACTGGAATACCACCAGACAACCGACTAGTCAGATACTTGTGAACCAACCATAATTCGTCCCTCTGGGTCACCGCCCACACCAACCCACTGACCCGGCTGACGAAGTATTTTCATAGGTTGATTAATCCCATGACAATTGTCGTCTGGTTCATATTAGAGCCGGAAATATCCTCGGCTATCATATCGTATCATCAGCCGGTATAACATTCGACTATCATATCAAATCAGTCGGCATATCTCTCGACTATCATATTATATCAGTCGGCATATCTCTCGACTATCATAACATATCAGTTGGCATATCTCTCGACTATCATATCCCTAGCCACCAGGGTATCCCTTGGGGTGTGCTAGTCATGTATCATATCATATCAGTCGGCATCTCTCGACTTTCATATTATATCAGTCGGCATATCTCTCGACTATCATATTATATCAGTCGGCATATCTCTCGACTATCATAACATATCAATCTGCATATCTCTCGACTATCATATTATATCAGTCGGCATATCTCTCGACTATCATAACATATCAGTCGGCATATCTCTCGACTATCATATTATATCAGTCGGTATATCTCTCGACTATCATAATATATCAGTCGGCATATCTCTCGACTATCATAACATATCAGTCGGCATATCTCTCGACTATCATAACATATCAGTCGGCATATCTCTCGACTATCATATTATATCAGTCGGTATATATCTCGACTATCATAATATATCAGTCGGCATATCTCTCGACTATCATATCATATCAGTCGGCATATCTCTCGACTATCATAACATATCAGTCGGCATCTCTCGACTATCATATCCCTAGCCACCAGGGTATCCCTTGGGGTGTGCTAGTCATGTATCATATCATATCAGTCGGCATATATCTCGACTATCATATCATATCAGTCGGCATCTCTCGACTATCATAACATATCAGTCGGCATCTCTCGACTATCATATCCCTAGCCACCAGGGTATCCCTTGGGGTGTGCTAGTCATGTATCATATCATATCAGTCGGCATATATCTCGACTATCATATCATATCAGTCAGCATCTCTCGACAATCATAACATATCAGTCGGCATCTCTCGACTATCATATCCCTAGCCACCAGGGTATCCCTTGGGGTGTGCTAGTCATGTATCATATCATATCAGTCGGCATATATCTCGACTATCATATCATATATTGGAGGTTCACCGGGTTCACCGCTAATAACGGATCCTCGTCCCAAGTCCTGGCCTCCCTCAAATCAATGTTTATCTTGGAGGTTCATCGGGTTCACCGCTAATAACGGATCCTCATCCCGAGTCCTGGCCTCCCTCAAATCAATGTTTATCTTGGAGGTTCATCGGGTTCACCGTTAATAACGGATCCTCGTCCCGAGTCCTAGCCTCCCTCAAATATGACCAAATCCGATAAACTCATACAACAGGGTCAAAACCCAAATCATTGACTCAATAATTTCCACGTCAAAACGTTATCAAAATCGAGTCCAAAACCATGATATTTCTCAAAATCACACTTTAATCGAAATAGTGGAAAACATATATCCAGTAATCATTTCTAAATGTCCAGGAAATCATTGCAACAATACATAACAATATGTAAACAAAGATACATTGATGCATGCATTACTGTTTATAAACAAAAGTCCACTCACATACATCAACCAACCCTTAATTCATGGACACTCTAGCCAAGCAACACATGCACAATAACGACCCAACTATCTTGACTTCCTGAGCTCAAAACCCGCTAATACGGTCAATCATTACCGCTGGGATTGCACAAAACAACCTCTAAACGACGTCCGATCAACCTAAAACCTGTACCAAAGGATTCGGAACGTCGAAACTAGTTACCACGCGCCGCCGTGACCTCAGTCTCGGCTCCACGCGCCGCCACGCGCCGCCGGAACGTCGGCGCACGAGCCCATGCGCTCTCACGCGCCGATCACGCGCCTGCTACAGTGTTCACGCGCCTGGACCGGTCCAACCCGGTCCGGCTCAACCTGACCCGGTCCAACTCGACCAGACCGGTTCACTCAACTCGACCGGTTCAACTCGACCCGATCGGTCATCGGTGACTCGCCGGAGAAGACGACCGGACTGCCGTCACCGTCGCCGGAGGCTGGCCGGAGAAGATGATCGGACCGCCACTTCCGCCGCCGTCTGGTTCGCCGGAATCCCCCATTTCCGGCCGAAACTTCAAGGTTTTCTAACTTCTTCATTTCTTAACCGTTTTTCACGATCTACACATGGAAATTCATCTACTTTTCACAAGGAATCCAAATATGAGGTCAAAGTTCCGAGATTGTACCTAGTTTGGCTGGAAAACGGCCGAGAAGGTTCGGTTCACCTCCCTCCTCCGTCCGTCGCCTACGGCGGTGTTCCCGCTCCAATAGCCACCCCAAAATGCTCGTGGGGTTCCGGGGAAGATCCTCCCGACCTTGGTTTCGCTCAAATCGGATCGAAATCCATCCGATGAAAATCAAGTCTTTGTGTTCACACGGGGGGGGGGGTTTCGGGTAGGAGAGAGAGACTGATTGGCCAATCTCCCGAGGAGAGAGAAAAATATCTACTATATAGTTCCAACTTCTCCAAAATTACCAAACTGCCCCTGAAGCTTCTAGACCCGTAACGAACTCATCGGGTCTCCGTTTTCCGTGTGCCGCCTGTCTACGAACTCGTGAGTTCGAGACCTACGCAACGACCCAATAAAAATTCCCAAAAGTACTACCAGTCAAAAAGTGACTCCCGAACCCGTCCAAAACTAAGGGTAAAATTGTCCAATTCTCAAAATAATTTAATTTCTGGTCCGGGTCGTTACAATCGACCCCCCTTAAGAAATTTCGTCCTCGAAATTCATTCCTAACCATGAAACAAATGAGGATATTGTGCCCGCATTAGTTCCGTGATTTCCCACGTGGCCTGCTCCACGTTATAATTCCTCCACAACACTTTAACTAGAGAAAAAGTCTTTCCGCGAAGTACATTTTCCCTCAAATACAGAATTTGCACCGTCACTTAATTTAACTGCTGGTAGTCGATACACAATCTCAGACCACCATCCTTTTTCCTCACAATTAATACCGGCGCACCCCATGGTGAAACACTTGGGCGAATAAATCACATATTCACCAAGTCCTGCAACTGAGTCTTTAACTCTCGCAATTCTGCCGGTGCCATCCTATATGGTGCCTGTGAGATAGGTTGAGTACCTGGCAAAAGCTCGATGGTGAACTCAATCTCACGGTGTGGTGGTAATCCTGGAAGATCATTTAGAAAGACATCAGAGAACTCACTCACCACAGGAATATCCTCCACTCTCATCGGAGTTGTCAGGACCCGTCCCGAATTTCCCCTCGAAACCCGGGAAGAACCCTGATCCCGTCTGACAACCTAAGAGAAGGTTCCCAAAATACCCTTCAATCCATACAAATTATAATAACCAAGATAAATACTTCCTCTTGTCAGACAAGGGACTTAAGCACTCAATAATTCCCAGTAATTAACGATCAAACAAATACAACATAATATCAGAGCGTCTAAGTAGGATCAAGAGTAAAATTTAGATATCCTACTCAAATATACAACACAGCGTAGTCGAAATCCTAATGCCTCAGCCTCGAGATCAATGTTCGCGTCAACTCTACTCAACTGCCTGAAGGGGGTTTAAACATAAAAGTTGTGAGTGGACAAAAATAATCATTTATAAATTCCTTTTCGAAGAATTACCTTTCTTCCCCTCCATTTATAAAATCATGCATGCATAACATACAACAATTTATCATATAAAAGCATCATATGTAAATCATCCAAAATTCACATTTATCTTTAAAACCATTTAATTGGACTCACATAAAATCTGTATAATAAAAATATCTCGTAATCCACAATTTTGTTTGAAAATCTCTTCAAAGGAGTTTAAAATCATTTGGTTCAATCTGGACACAAATTATCTCAAATTCAAATCATTTCGTTCCAACTGCCACATAATATCTCAAATTCACTGTTCCCGACATATTCATAACACACCAGGGTATCCCTTGAGATGTGTTCAAATCTGTACAACTCTGTGTACCATCTGTACTATCTGTACTCTCTGAACTATGCATAGACAGCTTCGCGACCCGGCGGAGCAAGGCCCCTCAACACCTAAGGTCCGAACCCTCAACAACTGGCAGAGCAAGGCCCCTCAACACCAGTCAGAGCAACAACAATCATCGGGACGGGAACCAGTGAATCAAATCCATACTTCGAAATCTTTGTTTCTCGGCCTAAGCCAAATTCTTTAAAATAACATTTTATGGCCAAAATCGGTAAAATCACAATTATGGGTCTCAACCCAAATCACATACTCAAATAGTTACCACGTCAAAACGATATCAAAATCGAGTACAAAATCAGGCCATTTCTCAAAACATACTTTCACTGAAATATTGTAAATTATGTGTCCAGTATCATTTCTAAAATCCAGAAATTCATTTCACTCATACTCAACAGTATTTAAATCAAAGATACATTTATGCATGCATTATAGTTTATAAATCAAAGTCCACTCACAAACCTGTCGAAGCAAGCTCAATCCCGAACTGTACGCTCCCCTGAAGTTCCCGGAGCAGTATCGCCTGTCCAAATTAATAATCGGGATTACCAGCTAATAATAATAATCTTAAATATAAACCCCATAAACCCCGGGAGTCTAACTATGCTGGCCTAGAAAACGCAGCAACCTTAAAACGTCCGAAACAGCCCCTAAACGACATCCGATCGAATCGAAACCTACGCCAACAGGTCCGAAACGTCAAAAACTACTTGTCACGCGCCACCGTGACATCAGACTCAGCCCCACGCGCCGCCACGCGCCGACGGAAGGTCGGAACAAGCCCCACGTGCCGCCACGCGCCGGCCACGCGCCTGCTACAGTACCACACGCGCCTGAACCGGTCCAACCCGGTTCGGCTCAACCTGACCCGGTCCAACTGGACCCGACCGGTTCACTCAACCCTACCGGTTCAACTCGACCCGACCGATCACCGGCGACTCACCGGAGAAGACGACCGGCTGCCGTCGCCGCCGCCGGAAGTTGGCCGGAGAAGATGACCGGCAGTCGCCGTCGCCGCCGTCTGGTTTCGCCGGAATCCTCCATTTCCGGCCGAAACTCCAAGCTTTCCAACTTCCTCAAAACTCAACCATTTTTCACAAATTTTACGTCTAAATCTATCTACTCAAACCCAGGAATCCAAATATGACCTCAAAACCACAAACATGTACCTGTGCTAGCCGGAAAATCGATCGGAAGGTCCGAAACTTCCTATCCTCGGTTCAGCTTCCTCCGTGGTCCTCTCCTTCGGTGGTTGGTACGGTTGTGATCGCGGAACGGAGTAGAACACGATTAGTTGATCAAGACTGGAAGTTGAAGCCTTGAAATCAAAGTTGACTTTTGGTTTTTCTCTTGGTTTTTTTTTCTTCGGTTTCGGGTGTGGTTTGGGAGGGTTGTCACAGAGAAAGAACGAAAATGAAGATGAAATGAAGATGAGGATGAAACAAATCAGATAAGTCTGATTTGTTAACAAAAATATCCCCCCTCCATGGAAAATTACCAAAATGCCCTTGCACATCTAGACCCACAACTCTCATCTACGAACTCCGCTTTCCGCGTGCCGCCTGTCTACGAACTCGTGAGTTCGAGACCTACGCAATGGTACCCAATACACCACCGAAAAGGTTTCGAAACAAAACTTGATTTCCATGCCCTTTAACAAGCAAGGGCAAAATCGTCATTTTACATAAATAATTTAATTAAATCCAATAATTGAAATTCCGGGTTGTTACAGGAGTATCCCGAGAATCAAACACATGAGCCAAGTAACCCTCACAACCTTTTCTCAACAATCTCTCAGCGGTCAATGCTGATATCACTCTATAGGGTAGTACCCTACGATCTCCCCGAAATGTAAGTTCCAGTAATCCTGGACTCCGAAAAACTACTGTCTTGTCGTAACAGTCTATGGAGGCATGGTGCATGGACAACCAATCCATCCCCAGTATCACATCAAACTCAAAAATATCTAAGGGAATTAAATCTGCCTCCAAACCATGGCCTTCAACCATCACCGAACAACTGCGAATCACGAGGTTCGCCACTAACATATCCCCGGTAGGAGTACTAATACCCATGTCCCAACCAATCGGAGACAATTCTCTATCCGCAAACAGTGTAAAACCCCGAGAAATAAAAGAATGAGTTGCTCCCGGATCTAATAAAACACAAGCATTGCGGTTGAAAATAGATAACATACCCGTGACCACCTCCGGTGCTACTCGAGCCTCCTGTTACCTCATGGAAAAAACTCGAGCTGGTGTACCCGAAGATCGACCACGATCCCCATACCTGCCTCTAGCACTGCTGGTCCCACTAGCTCTACCAGCCCCACTGAAATGGGTCTGACTCCCAGTTGCAGTATCAAACATCTGCCCTGTCCTCGGGCTAGGATCAGTCGCACTACGACCCAAGGAACTACTGCCCGGACGACATTGTGGACAGAATCTCTTGATGTGACCAGTCTCCCCACAAAAATAACAAATGGAATCACTGAAGCCACTAGATCTGCAACCCTGTCTTCTGTTGAACTGCACTGAGGCACCGCTAGACTGTGCATAAGATTGTCGTGCCTGACCAGCTCCGCCACTGCCTGTACTAGATCTCGCATTCCCAGAAGATCCAGAACTATGACTGCCTCTTTTGGATGGTCCCTGACTAGAGGTACCGGCAGTCCAGTGATCTCGACGTCTCCTGTACCCACTGTACTGCTGCGGAATTGGGAAACCCAAACTCAACTTTATTCGGGCTGCAGCATCAGCCAAAGTCCTCAAGGAAGTGTGGTCCATAGATGTAACTGCTGACCGAATCTCACTCCTCAGTCCACTTTGAAATCTGTGGCACTTGTCTAACTCGGCCGCCACCAAAGTCGGTGCAAAGCGACTCAGCGCTATGAATCTCTGTTCATACTGGGCCACAGTCATGTCTCCTTGCTGTAAATGCAAGAACTTAGCCTCCTTAACATTCCGGTGTGAGCGAGGGTAAAACTGCTCCAAGAAGCGTTCCCGGAAAGTTTGCCAAGTAAGCGTATGGACATTCCAGCGTGACACTTCCAACGAGTGCCACCAGTGGTAAGCAGAACCACCTAGCAAAATGTAGCCAACAACACTCTCTCCTCTAGAGGACATCTCATAATCAAAAACACCTGCTTCATGCGAGTAATCCACTCATCAACCTCATCAGGACTAGACTCGCCCATAAATATCATCGCCCCCAGTCTCTAGGCTCTCTCAATATTAGAGACTTCATGAGAAGCTCTATCCTGGAGTACAGAAGCTAAAGTCTGAACCAGCAGTTCCAGTGTCTGCCTCAAATCAGGCTCCACTGCAGGTTCATGGTCATCTCCACCATTCCCCGACCGTTGACGAAACTCACGTCTCGGAGGCATCTTGTTAACCGAAATCCATAAATAATTTGCACACAAGTGTGCAGTCTGCAGGAAGTTAACCTGGAGCTTTGATACCACTTGTAAGGACCCTTCCCGAATTTTTCCTCTAAACCTGGAAAGAACCCTTATCCCGTCTGACAGCTCTTTTACCTCAAAATTTAAATACCAGAAATACCCTTTGTTCTTGAATAATTTTTATTAAACCTTATAAGGTTCCCGACAGAACCTCTGTACTTACTGATCACTCTTACCTGTCAGACGCAGGATAGTATACAGGTCAAAGTCAATACCTCGGAACAGTGGTGGTTCAAATAGGAATACCCTATGACACCAAATGTCAGTAGGTCAGACACTGCTGACATCTCTACTGGAATACCACCAGACAATCGACTAGTCAGATACTTGTGAACCAACCATAATTCGTCCCTCTGGGTCACCGCCCACACCAACCCACTGACCCGGCTGACGAAGTATTTTCATAGGTTGATTAATCCCATGACAATTGTCGTCTGGTTCATATTAGAGCCGGAAATATCCTCGGCTATCATATCGTATTATCAGCCGGTATAACATTCGGCTATCATATCAAATCAGTCGGCATATCTCTCGACTATCATATTATATCAGTCGGCATATCTCTCGACTATCATATCCCTAGCCACCAGGGTATCCCTTGGGGTGTGCTAGTCATGTATCATATCATATCAGTCGGCATCTCTCGACTTTCATATTATATCAGTCGACATATCTCTCGACTATCATATTATATCAGTCGGCATATCTCTCGACTATCATAACATATCAGTCGGCATATCTCTCGACTATCATATTATATCAGTCGGCATATCTCTCGACTATCATAACATATCAGTCGGCATATCTCTCGACTATCATATTATATCAGTCGGTATATCTCTCGACTATCATAATATATCAGTCGGCATATCTCTCGACTATCATATCATATCAGTCGGCATATCCCTCGACTATCATATTATATCAGTCGGCATATCTCTCGACTATCATAACATATCAGTCGGCATATCTCTCGACTATCATATTATATCAGTCGGCATATCTCTCGACTATCATAACATATCAGTCGGCATATCTCTCGACTATCATATTATATCAGTCGGTATATCTCTCGACTATCATAATATATCAGTCGGCATATATCTCGACTATCATATCATATCAGTCGGCATCTCTCGACTATCATAACATATCAGTCGGCATCTCTCGACTATCATATCCCTAGCCACCAGGGTATCCCTTGGGGTGTGCTAGTCATGTATCATATCATATCAGTTGGCATATATCTCGACTATCATATCATATCAGTCGGCATCTCTCGACTATCATAACATATCAGTCGGCATCTCTCGACTATCATATCCCTAGCCACCAGGGTATCCCTTGGGGTGTGCTAGTCATGTATCATATCATATCAGTCGGCATATATCTCGACTATCATATCATATCAGTCGGCATCTCTCGACTATCATATCCCTAGCCACCAGGGTATCCCTTGGGGTGTGCTAGTCATGTATCATATCATATCAGTCGGCATATATCTCGACTATCATATCATATCAGTCGGCATCTCTCGACTATCATAACATATCAGTCGGCATCTCTCGACTATCATATCCCTAGCCACCAGGGTATCCCTTGGGGTGTGCTAGTCATGTATCATATCATATCAGTCGGCATATATCTCGACTATCATATCATATATTGGAGGTTCACCGGGTTCACCGCTAATAACGGATCCTCGTCCCGAGTCCTGGTCTCCCTCAAATCAATGTTTATCTTGGAGGTTCATCGGGTTCACCGCTAATAACGGATCCTCATCCCGAGTCCTGGCCTCCCTCAAATCAATGCTTATCTTGGAGGTTCATCGGGTTCACCGCTAATAACGGATCCTCGTCCCGAGTCCTAGCCTCCCTCAAATATGACCAAATCCGATAAACTCATACAACAGGGTCAAAACCCAAATCATTGACTCAATAATTTCCACGTCAAAACGTTATCAAAATCGAGTCCAAAACCATGATATTTCTCAAAATCACACTTTAATCGAAATAGTGGAAAACATATATCCAGTAATCATTTCTAAATGTCTAGGAAATCATTGCAACAATACATAACAATATGTAAACAAAGATACATTGATGCATGCATTACAGTTTATAAACAACAGTCCACTCACATACATCAACCAACCCTTAATTCATGGACACTCTAGCCAAGCAACACATGCACAATAACGACCCAACTACCTTGACTTCCCGAACTCAAAACCTGCTAATACGGTCAATCATTACCGCTGGGATTGCACAAAACAACCTCTAAACGACGTCCAATCAACCTAAAACATGTACCAACGGATTCGGAACGTCGAAACTAGTTACCACGCGCCGCCGTGACCTCAGTCTCGGCTCCACGCGCCGCCTGAAGGTCGGCGCACGCGCCCACGCGCTCTCACGCGCCGATCACGCGCCTGCTACAGTGTTCACGCGCCTGGACCGATCCAACCCGGTCCGGCTCAACCTAACCCGGTCTAACTCGACCAGTCCGGTTCACTCAACTCGACCCGACCGATCACCGGTGACTCGCCGGAGAGGACGACCGGACTGCCGTCACCGTCGCCGGAGTCTGGCCGGAGAAGATGACCAGACCGCCACTTCCGCCGCCGTCTGGTTCGCCGGAATCCCCCATTTCCGGCCGAAACTTCAAGGTTTTCTAACTTCTTCATTTCTTAACCGTTTTTCACGATCTACACATGGAAATTCATCTACTTTTCACCAGGAATCCAAATATGAGGTCAAAGTTCTGAGATCGTACTTGGTTTGGCCGGAAAACGGCCGAGAAGGTTCGGTTCACCTCCCTCCTCCGTCCGTCGCCTACGGCGGTGCTCCCGCTCCAATAGCTACCCCAAAATGCTCGTGGGGTTCCGGGGAAGATCCTCCCGACCTTGGTTTTGCTCAAATCGGATCAAAATCCATCCGATGAAAATCAAGTCTTTGTGTTCACACGGGGGGGGGGGGGGGGGGGGGGGTTTCGGGTAGGAGAGAGAGACTGATTGGCCAATCTCCCGAGGAGAGAGAAAAATATCTACTATATAGTTCCAACTTCTCCAAAATTACCAAACTGCCCCTGAAGCTTCTAGACCCGTAACGAACTCATCGGGTCTCCGTTTTCCGCGTGCCGCCTGTCTACGAACTCGTGAGTTTGAAACCTACGCAACGACCCAATAAAAATTCCCAAAAGTACTGCCAGTCAAAAAGTGACTCCCGAACCCGTCCAAAACTGAGAGTAAAATTGTCCAATTCTCAAAATAATTTAATTTCTGGTCCGGGTCGTTACATCCAAAGTTTCCATATCCATTTCCATTTCAAAAGTCATTAGTTTACCCACTAACTTGGCCAACCTAATGTCTTTTAGATTTTGAACTTCCATTATGGCAATCTTCTTAAGTCGAAACGTACTTGGTAAGACACGAAGAATTTTCTGAACAACGGTAATTTTAGAGATTGGTTCACCAAGACTGACACATTCATTTGTGATTGACTCAAGATGTTCATAGAACTCTGTGAAAGTCTCTGATTCACACATTCAAATTTCTTCGAATTTTGCCAAAGACATTTGAAGCTTCAAGTCACGGATTTGAGCATCACCTTCATGGACAATTCTAAGCTTATCCCAAGCTTGCTCTTTCTTGGTGCAATTTCGAATGTGTGAAAACTGTGACATAGATAATTCTGTGACAATGACATTTCTAGCTTTCTTATTTGATGACGAGGCAAGTGCCTCACCCTGAGTCCACTCAGATCTCGGCTTATCTACAACCTCATTACCTACAATTTTCCTTGGACACCTCCATTCAACAGTAAGATATTCAAAGACAATTTCATCGTAGGCATCAAGAAAAATTTCAAACTTTTCTCTCTAGGCAGCATAGTTTGCTACATCAAAGAAAGGTGGATTGTTATAGGAGTTCCTGTCACGCTCCATCCTTGACAAACCAAAATTGACATCAACTTACAACCCTAGGACCGACTCTAAGTGTGCCTAGAGTCGGCCATGATACCAACTGAAAGTTGGATACCAATTCTAATTCAAGATTCACGTAACCAGTCACAAAATCATGAATAAATATCCAGAAATAATCAAGCAACCAAATTCATATCACAGCCACATCCACAAACACCATTCACATACACCCTACAAAGATCACAATCACACAGTGACACCCTAAGCACTCAGAGGCCCCGTCAATGTAGGTAGCCTTGCGCTAGTACTAAGTGATGGTGTGTGAGTTCGTGAATTATCAACAATCAACAACATTAATAATAATTTAGATTAAACAAGATGAACATACAGAGCTTGATACCTAGAAACCTTCCTCAAGGTAAAAACTGGGGGTCTCTCGGCTGACCAGGCAATCTAATAAAATCAATCGTTCAATACAAGGTAATTCACGCTCTTATCTTCTAGTCTAGAACTAAAGATGCAGCCATATCTCATGCAACCTTGATTTTATCCAAATAAGCTATGCTCCTTTGCAAACTTTGTTCACGGCAACTCAACCATTTTCATTCCAATCATCCACATTCGAACACACTAAAAATTGACTGATAGACTTTAAAAACACAATCGATCCGAGCTCATCAAGCCATAGTTCTTGATGAACCCAGAAAGAAATAAAGCTTTGAAAAGATTCAATGAATCATATTTCAAAAACGATTTTAGGAAAATCAAATAAGTGTTTCGATAAAAACTTTACTAAAAATAACTCGGTTTCATAGAACCATTTTTACTCAGCAATTGAGTAAACAAAAACGAAATCAAAAAGTCTTTTATCAAAAACTCGAAATCAGTGATTTTTTGGTTGGCAACCATCACCAAAAATTCCAGAGCTCAACAATCTCAATTTTTTCAGAACCCACACAAGAAGGATGAGGAGAAATCCTTCAACCGATTGACTCAAAACGCACAGCTCCAATAACAGCAAAATAACCAAACTGACAAAAATACCCTTGTCTGAAAGGACTCAGTAAAAAGCTGTATCAGTAAAAATAACAGTTAAACTGCGACTAGTCATTTGCTGCACTACAATCCCTTAAAGTTCTTCTTTGATATATAGTAAATGAAAACAATGACTAAGTCCTAGAATTTGAGCATGAATCAAATTACATAGGGAGAGGCAAAGCCAATTACATCAAACATTCTTGAAACAATAACTAACAATTTCATTTAATGATCATTTCTAAATATGATTCAATCCTAATTTTACACATGTCCTTAGGAAAAAAAAATAAAAAAATATACAACATTGAAGTGGGCAATTGCTTTTGGAGAGGATGAAAACTTGCAGACAACCAAAGACAGGGCCTTTCTTTTGAAATGGCTCAAATTTTATGATGAGTCTTTAAACAGATGTCGAAAAATTGTATAGTTTCATTCATGGACCTGTAACTTGCAGACACCAAAGGCAAGGCCCATTGCAAAAGTTATAGTCATATGGAAATTTTGCTCTCGCGAGGTTAAAGAGTTATTGGAGGAATTGAAAGTACCAGGTAGCATCATCATAATAATAAAGTTTGATGCTTTGCTTCCCCGTCAGATTATGGCATACGTGAAAGATGAGCAGCTTGGGGCAACCGCTGAGCTTTTTAGTGCCAGACCGATTGGGTTGAGGAATTGGGTGGAAGGGGAAGAGTTCAATTAATTTCTCGGTAATTAAGCAAACAGATAGTAGAATAGAAACAGAATCATTGCATACCTTGAGGAAGATGCATTCTAAAACCAATGGAATATTAGGATGATAGAGGGAATGGATAGTGGAGTGGTACTGGAGATAGTAGCAATGGGTAGGGTGGGATATTGAAAAATCTTTTAGGAAGATGCTTTTTTTCCTTTTTTTTCCAAATCCAATGAAATATTGGATGAGGTGTGGTATTTTGTTGAAGGGTTGATATGTGAATTTTTTCTTCTAAAACCCATCAAAATCCATCAATTTATCAAATCATGACACTTTTGAATACACACCTATATTTGTATATTGCATTTTATAATCTTGATTGAATACACCTAGATTTTAAAAAGTTTTAAAACAATCCATCAAAAGTCAAAAGATAGATTGAATACACCTAGATTTATATAGAAACTATTAAAATCCTAATTGAATACCCCTAGATTTTAAAACCCCCTGAAATCATTTAAAATCTCAAATTGAATACACCCCCATAAATTACATGTTTAAGGCCCCGTTTGGTATTACTTAAAAAAAAAAATTGCTTCATTTGAAAGTGAAGCAAGTGTAAAAGTGTTTGATAAAAGTTAAAAATCTTATTTTTATTTTTTTAAAACAATGAATTTTCATACTCACGACATTTAAAAAAATATATTTTACCAAATATTGAACAACTTTAATATACAGATTATTGTTAAAAAAATATTTTTTTAAAAAAGCACAGGAATACCACAATGTCCTTAAATTTCATTTTACTTTTTATATTACCCAACTAAGAAACAAAATAAAGAAAAAAGAAAGTAAAAAGAAAAAACCAACAAAAACAAAATAAGAGAAGAAAAATCCGGGGTCGTATGCGGACGGTTGATTATTGATTGAGGTTTTATTTTTTATTTTTATAACTCTGCGTTCACTCTGGTCCGCCATAACACCTTGCCTCCAGTTACAGAACTCTTCCGTCAGATATACGAAGGAGAAGCAGCAACAACCCACCCCCATCACCGCCACCGCCACCGCCACCGTCAAGGTGCCGTTTCCTTTCGTTTCTCTTTCTATAATGATCAATACGCCCAAGTTATTTCGATAACAAATGGTTAGATCTTGAATTTTGTTGGGAGAAAATGCTGTTATATTTCATGATCAAGAGAGTGTTGTAGTATATGTATATATATATATATCTTATCTATATGTCAAAATCAATTGTGATTAGTCTTCCAGTTGAATTGAGATTATGTGTGAAGAATGAGAGGAGTGATCTATGTGTGCCAACTTTTCAATCTGGGTTTCTGAATTTTGTTTAGGGTGGCGGTAGATTTGGTAAATTAAATTAAAATCGGTAAATCACCGATCAAACAAACGACAGCGGGTAGTGAGTGAAATACATTACAGATAGAAAGTTTGATCCAAAATTTCAGTTATTTTCACTGTGATTTGGCCGGAATTGGCAAATATCATGGATTCGTTTATCAATGTCTGAGGTCGGGGACTAGTAGGCTGGACTATACCTAGGCTTTTGTTTTTTCTCCGAAATCTCGGGCGGTGTATAGCCCACCCGAGATAGGGCTGGACGCTGATCTCGTATTTAAATTATGATTTTCTGAATTTTATTTTTTCTCTTTTTTGTGTGGCTGTAGATTTGAATTTTGGGTTCTTGGTTAGTAAATTGAATATTATTGTGAAGAGAAAAGGGGATCTGGGTCTTTGATTTCTGTGATCAATGGCAGCTCTTGTGCCTCCCCCAGGGGCACCTAGGCCCAATAACAGTAACACCCCACCACCCCCTAATTACAACCCTAATAATGCTCAGAGAAACCCTGATTCATTAGGGGATAATATGCAGAATTTGAATCTTAATAGGCAGCAGCCTTCCATGCCTAATTCTGCCCCTAGACCATCCCCCTTTGGCCAAGCACCACCTTTTCATTCATCAGGCCCTCCTGCTGGGGCTCCAGTTGCACCACCCCCGTTTTCTCGGCCTGGCCCTCCCCCAGCTGCACTTGCAAGACCTGCAGCACCTCGATCAGGACCCCCACAACCAACATTACCCCCTACCACCACCCCAATAAGACCCACTGGCCCGCCTGTTGGCCAGCTGCCTTCATCTTTTGTATCTAGACTGCATCCATCTCCTGGGACGTTGCCCCATGTGGGTGGGGCACCTCCTGCTTCTGGTCCACCTCCTAGCCCTTTCCAATCATCAGGTTTACCGAGTGGTCCAGTTTCAACACTGCCACAAGCACCCGGTCCTCGCCCAGTTCCTGGATCTTTGCCTTTGGGTACTGGTCAAAGCATGCCCCCTGCGAGTGCACCAGCCAGAATGATGAGTAATGGGCCACCGATGTTTGCTTCTGGGGCTTTGCCAAGTGGATCGCGTTTCCCTCCGACTGGAAATGCACCTCAACCGCCTGTTGGACTTCCACCAGCAATGGCAACAACAGCAGGTCCTCATCGAACTCCTACCATGCACTCTATACTGGGTGGCCCAGCAGTTACTGCTCCACTAGGTCCTCCTGTTCAGCAAGCACCACCATTTTCGGCAGCACCTCAAGGCATACGGCCACCTCCAGGTCCTCCCTACGGCTCACAGACATGGCCAATGCAACAAGGGCAGGTGAATGACTTGTATTGTTTTTGAATTAGTATGGATATATCTGAATTTAAATTATTTTGAGTTAATTACTTAAAATAAAAATCAGACATATAAGGCCAAGGTATATCTACCTTATAGAAAGACGCCAGGGTCAATCATTTATTTAACTATTTCTTCATGTAATGATTGAAACTTGTTTCTATACTAAACCAACTTATTTCAATATAAATCAACTGAAAATAGATAAATTGATTTATTTCTGAAGATTAGTTCAAGGGACTGGAATTATGTGATTCAAATACCTTTTAATAATCGACTAACATTAAAGATGCTGTCAATTAAATATTTGAAAGCAGCCACTATTGAGAATTTGCTTCACTTAAAAGCGGGTGGAGGATTGTGATGATGACCGTACACAGTGGTGGACACTAGTGCGTGCCACTAAGCTCACACTGATCAGTCATCATCCTAATTCTTCTAACTGCTTCTTGTAGTAATAATGTTAGCTATTTTCTATAATATTCTGTCTGAAATGTTATGATGTCACATGGTCAAGTGTAATATTAGCACCTATAATCTAAATACTCTTGTTTCTTCTTCATTTTCATTTAGTAGGAAACAAAATATTTTTCACATTGGTGGACAATAGCTTTTCTGATTGAGGGAAAAAGGGTTGAGTGCATGAATTCATTTCTTCTTAGTTTGATTTGGTTTCTGAAATATACTGAATTGCATTAGGTGGCTCCACCTTCACAATTTCCTGGTTCTGCTCAACCACCGAGAATGTTTGGAATGCCACCCCCACCACTACCAAATCAGTCCATGACTACCATCTCACCGGCTGTTGGTCAAACTGGGGCTCCTTTGGCTGGGTCATCAAAGATCGATCCCAATCAAATTCCCAGGCCTGTACCAAGTTCCTCAGTGCTGATTCATGAAACTCGTCAGGGCAATCAGGCAAATCCACCTCCGGTATTAATTCATCCATAAACATAAGAAAGAATATTTAATTTCAACATTTACTGTTGCTGTATTTCCTGATACTTCACGTCTTCTCGGTTTTCTCCTCTTTCTATGTGTGGATATTGTCTTGCATTTGCTTCCTTCTGATTGCTTTTACTTTTTTTAAGCCTGCTACAAGTGATTATATCGTCAGAGACAATGGGAACTGCAGTCCACGTTACATGAGGTGCACCATCAATCAGGTTGGTCTAATTTTCATGGATTGGCTGTTTGTTATTGTTGTTAAACTAATGGATCTCAATTCAATGGAGCAATTTTTTTTTTCTGGTTTTTCTTTGAACAAAAATGTAGTAATGTTATCATGTTTTGCCAACTTACCAGATACCATGCACTGCTGATCTTTTGACAACATCAGGGATGCCGTTAGCTTTGTTGGTCGAACCTTTTGCCCTACCTCATCCGTCTGAGGAACCAATCCAAGTACTTAATAATTTCTCTTTTCCTCAATTTACTACATTACTGTTCATTGCAGATCTAACAGTCTAGAAAAGGCAAATTTAGTTTCTTCAAAACACAAGATAATTATTTGGTTAAATTTGTGAATCACGATGTTATCATCCTTATTAATAATTAAACAAGAATTATTTTCCACAAGTGGAAAAGCAGTAAACCAACAAAGCAGAAAAGAAGAAAAAAAGAAGAAGCTATTCTGTCCTTCAAATTACAGTCGATGAAACAGAAAGTAACATGATAAGAGTAAAAACTCGGGAAGTTGCGGCTACCTTATATACAATGAAGAATGAAAATGGAATGTGTATTCTGCATATTGAGATCCGCAATGAAACCTAACTCTTTCCCAAACATGAGCCTTTCTTCCCAATTTTCTTTTGTAACTTCTGGTATTTCTTTCTACCCAAAACAAAAAGCCAATACATAACACTTCCAGAATGGTTTTGCCTTTTTCTCTCCACTAAAGGCACACAGTTTTTCTATAAATAATGATACAAAAGAGAACAAATTCACTGACTTCTAATCAATTAAACAATAAAAGTTATATTGTGCAATAATTTTAGCACTGAATTTCTGTTATAGGTTGTGGATTTTGGTGAAAGTGGTCCTGTTCGATGTTCTCGTTGCAAAGGCTACATAAATCCTTTCATGAAGTTCATTGACCAGGGCAGGCGATTCATCTGTAATCTGTGTGGTGAGGAACATTTTGTCTGTGTATTACTGTGTTGGTAATCTTTTCTTTCTGTTTAGGAAACAACCTAACAGGACTGATTTGCTGGTCTTCAAACTTCTTCATTGCAGTGTTTATGTTCTTGTTTTCATGTTTAGTTGCAGAGTTTTACTGTTTTATTTCTTCTGGAAAAGTTATTGAATATTTATATCTTAACCATGGTGGAATTCTTTTTTTGTTTTGTTTTGTTTTTCAAGCAGTCATTTTAAATGTTATAATTAAATTGGAAGATCAGTAGCTAAAAGTACTAGCTTCCTGTGAATATTTAGTTTACTATTCCTAGTTTTGCACTTAGCCTCTTGGTGGTCTCTTCTTTGGGCTGTGGAGTAATGTGTAATCTGCACGATGCATATTTATGAAAAAGCAGTGACCGTAAAATGTATGCCATTTGTTCTACAGGATTCACTGATGAGACGCCCCGTGACTACCACTGCAATCTAGGTCCAGATGGTAGGCGTAGAGATGCTGATGTTAGGCCTGAGCTATGTAGAGGAACAGTTGAATTTGTTGCTTCAAAAGAATACATGGTTAGTGATTATGAGATCTGCAATTATAACTGCAGTAAGGACACGATGTTTCATTATCTAGTGTATCTCCTTCTCTTTTTCTTTAGGAAAGAATACAAGGCATTCCCGAAATTGTTGGCCACCTGCCAATGGTTGCCTACATTTCCAAGGCATTCATGGACTCTTATGTAAACCTTTTATCACTTTTGGACTTTTTTGAAGTCCAAAAAAAAAGTCACATCTCTTTCTCCCTCTTTTTCTCTTGCTCTCTCTTCCTCTTTTTCTCTCGCTTTCTCTCCCTCTCTTTCTTCCTCCCTCTCTCTCTCTCTCTCTCCCTCTCTCTCTCTCTCTCTCTCTCTCTCTCTCTGTCCCTCCCCCAGGTTCTCTCTCTTTTCCTCCCTCCCTCTCTCTCGCATAATATTGGATTTTCATAACAGAAGTGTTCCGTATTCATTTTTCGACATGATCAAGAATGTTAAAGTGGCTTTTGAACCCTAACTCGTTTGTTCCAATTTTATTTTTCTTCTAAATGCTGTTGAACAGCTGAACTAGTTTCGCATTTTTCGCTAGAGTTAGATTTCTTTTATCTGATCTGTCTTCTCTTGATCAACTCATTTTGATAGATTTGGTTTTATAATTTAGGTGCGTGATCCCATGCCTGCTGTTTACTTCTTTCTCATTGATGTATCCATGAATGCTGTACAAACTGGTGCAACTGCTGCCGCTTGCAGTGCTATCGGTCAAGTTATTGCTGATCTTCCAGTGAGTTATTTTGTCCATAACGTTCCCTGTTACTTTTATTAGACAGCATGCTATTGTACTGCCCATAATGTAGTCCTGATTATTCTCCTAGGCATTTGCTCACAATTGTTGGACATAATGAACTGCTCTTACATTATGCATAGAGTTTTATTTTTTATTTTTTTCCCTTTTCTCTTAAATACAGAGTTTTCTTAAATTTGTGAGCTTGGCTTAGGCGAATTACGTTTTAGATTAGGATCGATGATGCAAAAGGCTATAGTAATTCTTGGCTCATTTTCCCAGAGGCTATGGTGTTTCGTCAATTTGAATGAAACATCAGTTAGTATTTTGGATGGCTCATGTGTTGATGGTTTTATTATTGCAGGAAGGTCCTCGCACAATGGTGGGAATTGCAACATTTGACTCGACAATCCATTTTTACAATTTGAAACGTGCACTGCAGCAGGTCAATATAAGTCGTCCCTTTACCATACATAAAAAGTTCAGTTAGTCAAGTTGATGAGCATAATTGTCTTTACATTTCTATATAGTGCATCCTTTTCTTTTCCATGAATTATGCATGAAAATTTTATTCTATAAAAAGGGGAATCCAGTTGGGACATATTGATGCCCTCTTTTTGGATATGTTGCCTATATTTTAACCTGGAATGCCCTCATATACTATTTACTATAGCTGAGACTTGGAAATAGAATTTATACCAGATATGTTCTCCTGGACTGTGCTTTTAGCCATCTTTGAATGAATTACTTTGATTTCTGCTTATACAATTATGCGGCGATCCTTTTATATAAATATTATATAAATATGTTCTTTAAATGCGGTGGAGTGGACATTCCCCCTTGGGGCCAGGTTCATCTCTGAGTGTTGATTTTTCTAGATGATAATAGTAGAACATATATGAACTAAAAAATTTTTGGTCAACATAAATCATGGACAAAAACTAATACATAATAAACCGAAGATTTGGTAAGATAGAAGGTGCTCATTGAGTAAATTGGGACGTGGTGGAATTTGTAAGGTAGGAAAATCATAGAGTGGTAAATTTTGTTTTGTTCTCTTAAGTGGACTTCTGGTCCTCTTTTCTTGTTTTATTTTACTATCTTCTTGTTTTATAAATTTTTTCTTCTCAGAAAATAAAGGGCCTATAAATTTTCCTGTGAGTTATCCTCGGATTAATAATGTGTTCTTTTTCTAACCAGCTTAGTTAATTGTTTGAGTTCTATTCTTTTTGGTTTTCAGTTTGGGTTATATATAAATAGTAATTTTTGTTGGATTTGGCTTATTTTACCGAACAATTGCTGTAAAAAGGTTTAACACTGAGGTCAAAAGTGTGTTTGCAGCCTTTGATGCTCATTGTTCCTGATGTGCAAGAAGTTTACACTCCTCTGGAAACTGATGTAATTGTTCAGCTTTCTGAGGTTGGCAGCTGTTATCTTTTGCTCTTTTGTGAAATGTATTGAGTAGTCGTACGAACTCCTTGGAATGTTGATTTAGCAACAATCATCCATAAGTCTGTCTGTCATCTTATTTATTGAGTTTCTGCATGCCTTATATTAAATTTAGATTTGTCTTCTTATGGATTCTTAGTGCCGTCAACATTTGGAGCAATTGTTGGAAAGTATTCCATCGATGTTTCAAAGCAGTAAAACTGCTGAATCAGCCTTTGGTGCCGCAATCAAGGTATGTTATATAGTTTGACCCTGTTTTATGTACTTGACTATTTATGGTGCTTAGGGTATACTATTCCATTTGGAAATATAGAATATCAGAATTGCATATTGATATGAGAAGAATTCATGGAAACTTGGTTTGAGTAGATATGATTGCACTAGAAAACTTTTTTCAACTAATGTGCATATCATTTTGGCCCATCTAGTTCTTAGCTTCTTTTGTGCGAAGTAGAGTAATGCGAGCAAGATATGATGCTTTTGACATTTCGTTCTAGTTGTATAACTTGAGCCAAAGAATTACACGTGAAAAAAATGAGCTAAAAAATCCAGGTAGTTAAGCTAAAATCATTTCTTTCACATGTTAAGTCTAAGAAAATTTGGTTAACTTTTTATTCAATACAGGAAGTCGAGTCCTATAGGTGTGTAGGTGCTTCCATAAATCCGAAAGCTAAATGGATCAGACTGTTCTTGCAAACATACTGATCAACTTTCTCCATTTTCCTCCTTTCGGTGGTGGACATACCAATCAACTCGGGTCTTTAGACACGGATGCTTTCCATATAATATGTCTAGCATGGCTGTTTTTGCTAGACATAAATATGTGATATGCATGATAAGTTATGAATGGAGCTATTGTGATATGTGGTATCCAGTCAGACTGGTTGAGCTGTCTAGTTGCCTTACATTCTGTCTGAACACCCTTAGATTGATCTCTGACTTGTCGGGCTTTCGCTCGCCTTACATCCTGGTGTACCCATTATTTGAGTTCTTTGACCAGCCATTAGTGTTACAAAAGAATTAATAAGAATTAAATGATAAATCTTATTTCTGGTGGTCATTGAACAGTAGACCTAATGCTTAGAAGGCATTGAACTGCCATGCTGCATTGATGCAGTTCAAACTTAGTTTTCTATTCTCGACACACCTTGATGATTAAAATGCATCAACCCTATATATTGTTTGCTCTCTAACATAGTTGTCTACTATTATTAGTTTTAAATTTTTAATAGTTTATCACTGAACATTTTAATTGATACATATGCCTATGTTCATTTGTTGCTGTCGCAGCCTTTAGCCTAGCTACAGAATCAATAAACCTGTCTGATGTGCATTTTAATTTTTATTCTTACGTAGGTTGATCTGTGTCAATTCATAGTGTATATTTCAATATTCGTTTTGTTTTCTTCCTTGGCTAGGCTGCTTTCTTGGCAATGAAGAGTACTGGAGGGAAACTTTTGGTGTTTCAGTCAGGCAAGCTTGTATCCATATTTGTACTTATTGTGCATCCTTTTGTATATTTCTTTACATACAACTTTATATATGATTGCAATAAATGCAAAGAAACATGCTTTGGGGGTTGCAGTTGCTTCCTAGTTTATAGACAAAATAAGGACTCTGATCTGCTGAAGGGTTTCAAAGATGGTGAAGAATTGCAAAAACATTAACAGTGTCCTAAGTTGGAACTTTTAGGAAATGCATATATGTTGCATGAAGTTTCGGTTGGTTAACCATCTGTCTAGTCGGGGAAAAAAACCAACCTAGAACATATAATTTCAAAGTTGAAGCATATTTGTTGCATGAATTTGTACGCATATCCTCTTCATATTAGCATCTAGATACCTAGTTTCTTGGCTTATGAATGATACTGTATACTAATGAATTACGTTTGTCTGCAGTACTGGCATCAACTGGAATTGGTGCCCTCTCTGCGAGAGAGGCAGAAGGAAGAGCTAATATATCTTCAGCTGAGAAGGTATGAATTCCTTTCATGTATTTTGGTATACCATCTATGTGTCTTTATATTATATCACATGGTATGGTTTCTGCTTTCCTTGTATGAGATTGAGATTTGTTTAGGTGAGGCTTGATCTATAAGTTGTATTTTCCAGCGCATGATGAGGTTCCTAAGTCTATTAGGAATAATAGTCTTAGAGGATAGAAATCCTATTCCCAATAGGAAATTGTTCCCTATTGGAAAGATAGTTAGAATCCAATTAGGATTAGGATTCCTAATTGAAGGCCATTACTGCGGCTATAAAAGGAGGGCTGCTGCGCTAGTTTGATGTGTCCAATCAGTTAGCAAGAAAGGAAGATCGTGTTATACCACTCAAGGTGTTAGAGTGAGAGAATATCAATAGGTCAAAGTTTGTAAGGGGGAGAGAAGAAAAGAGATAAGAGTGTTTTGTTTCTGTTTCTTGTTCTTTCTAGTTGTTCATCAAGCCTTAATTCTAGAAGCTTGGTAAGATAATTCATTGTACCCATTATTGATATAGTGGAAGTTTGTTGTTGCTGCCCCGTGGACGTAGGCACATAGCCGAACCACGTTAATTATTGGTGTTGTTTATCTTCTTGCTTATTTTCTTCGATTTCCAAAGTTTGTTTGTCTTTCCCATTCTTAAACGAAATCACAACAATTGGTATCAGAGCAACAAAGTTGCTGATTGTCGTTTAGAATGGAGGGAACAAATAGCACCATGATTAAATTGATCGGTGCTAACTGGGTGACCTGGAAATCAAGAATGGAGGACATACTTTATTGTAGAGATCTTCATGAGCCAATTGAAGGTGTTGCAAGCAAGCCGGAAAGTATGTGAAAAGCTGATTGGATCAATGAGAAGTGCGATTAGGGGAAGCCTAGTCATGAGAATGCGACTAAGGGGAGCCTAGTCATGAGAAGTGCGATAAGGGGGAGCCTGATCAAGAGAAGTGCGACTAGGGGGAGCCTAGTCATGAGAAGTGCGATCAGGGGGAGCCTGATCAAGAGAAGTGCGACTAGGGGGAGCCTAGTCATGAGAAGTGCGATCAGGGGGAGCCTGATCAAGAGTAGTGCAATTAGGGGGAGCCTAGTCATGAGAAGTGCGATTAGGGGGAGCCTAATCATGAGTAGTTCGGTCAAGAGGAGCTTGATCATAAGGAGAAATCCTACTTTGGTATAATTGTCTTAGAGGATAGAAATCCTATTCCCAATAGGAAATTGTTTTCCCTATTGGAAAGATAGATAGAATCCAATTAGGATTAGGATTCCTAATTGAAGGCCATTACTACGGCTATAAAAGGAGGGCTGATGTGCTAGTTTGATGTGTCCAATCAGTTAGCAAGAAAGGAAGATCGTGTTATACCACTCAAGGTGTTAGAGTGAGAGAATATCGATAGGGCAAAGTTTGTAAGGGAGAGAAGAAAAGAGATAAGAGTGTTTTGTTTCTGTTTCTTTTTCTTTCTAGTTGTTCATCAAGCCTTAATTCTAGAAGCTTGGCAAGATAATTCGTTGTACCCATTATTCACATAGTGGAAGTTTGTTGTTGCTGCCCCGTGGATGTAGGCACATAGCCGAACCACATTAATTGTTGGTGTTGTTTATCTTCTTGCTTATTTTCTTCGATTTCCAAAGTTTGTTTGTCTTTCCAATTCTTAAACGAAATCACAACACTCTATTCCCTTCTGGTGCACACTGCAGGAAGAAGACATCGCCATTGGGTTGTTCCTGCTTAGGGCTGGCTCAATCCCAAGGCGAGCAAGGCACTTACCTTGGGCACTATTTTGAGAAAGGGCCCTTTTAGAGCATTGGTCTTTTATCCCAATTAGTATTTAGAAGATAGCCTAGCCCATTACATCCATATTCGAGGCCAAAAAAATGAATATATAGGAAATGAGCTTTGGTTATGAAACTCCAATAGCCCAATGATCCATCTCTTATGAAATTGCGTGCTTTCTTTTCTCTTAGGCCAGAGTTACCTCTTTAGATAATTTTGAAATGCTCCTACTTAGGTGTAAGGATAGCCCTTTCTTTAGAGATGGAAAAATCTACAAAAGGTTAATGGGAACCAAAAATGAATTGCCTCCTCTATGTGATGAAAAACAGAATGGTCGTATGTTTTAATTGTTTAGTTTTGGACAAAGAAAACCAAAGTTCTTTCCCCGTTATCTCTTATTGTGGAAAATATGTTACTAAAACTTAAATAGGAAATTTGATTGTAGTTCCATATCTCAAAATGCAGGAAGTATCTCTTTTGAGTTTAGCAATATTCTTTCTCTGCATATGTTATTGGAATGCATCTGTTTACTTGTTCCATTGGTTTCTTAGATGGTGTGTTGTTTAACGTTTATGGTGCTGTTCTAGAGTTCAATTCTTTACTCCCGTGGACTTTTTTTCCACTGTTTTGTATTTAATTCTATTCTTAATGAATTTGTTTCCTATGAAAAAAAAAAGATAAGGATTTCTTCTGCAAGTAGGGATACTCTTTTCTGTGCATCCTTTCTTAATTTTATTTGAATCTAGCTGTTTACTTGTGCCTTTTGTTTCTAGATGGTTCTTTGATGTTTTTAAGGTTTATGTTTCTGATTCAGAGTTATCTTGTTCTTTGCTCCTGTGTACATCTAGTCCACTGTTTTGTACCTTTTCTCTTCTTAACGGAATGCTGTTTCCCATCAATATCAATGAAAAATACACGAGTAGTAATGCAAATAAATCCAGAAATGGAGTTGAGACCTTAGTACTAGATGGAAGTTACTTCAATCACAATTGGAGCCTAGATTTCTAAAGGGAAATCAAGGGAAACCTCAAGAAATTTTAGAGATGGAATACATCAATAATAATACTTCAGGTTGAGTCCCCACTCCATTGGAGTACTCCTTTTTAATAATACATTACTCTCTCCTAGACATTTCTAGAAATGTGCCTTTAGAATTCTCAAACAGAATTAATTAACCAGTAGTCCCCATGACAACATTATACCTAAAAACTCTCTAGACTCCCAATAGAACATTAAACCTAATAAACAAACTCCCAAGCATAATTAATACCCACTAGACAGACACCTAAAACCTAATTATTACTTGGTGAACTTTGAAGAAATCTCTGGAAGATCAAGTAAGTGCATTAAGTAATAATTAAAACAATAAAGAACAAATAAATCTTATTCTGTAACTTATGCTGGCATATCTAATTAGGAAGCCTCGTGTGTAGCTTTTTCCTTGGTCCTCACTTTCTTTGGACCCTGCTCTCGCCTGTAAAATCTTGCTATGCAATTACAAAAATCCATTTACTAGGGGTGGCTTACACTTTTTAAGAGCTTTTCGCGAATTTCTGAACCCTCCTAAGGATTTGGAGAAGTAGGTGGCCATTTTGCTGGAGTTGGGATGATTATTGCAAAAGAAATTATTGGGACTTGGTCTTGTAGTCTTGGACTTATGTTTTCTTTGTTTAACTGCATTTCAGGAGGCGCATAAGTTACTTCAGCCAGCAGACAAAACTTTAAAGACAATGGCAATTGAATTTGCTGAATATCAGGTAAACCTTTGACTAATTTCTTCTCCTGATGATCAGTTAGCATAATTGTTGAGAAAAATGATTTGGACTATTTTTTTTTTGATTCATGAAATGTTCCAGGTTTGTGTGGACTTATTTATCACTACACAGTCATACATAGACAGTGCTTCTATCTCTGTCATCGCAAGAACAACAGGAGGGCAGGTACTAATGAATTTGCTTCTATCACTATGCATATATCTGGCATCACAATGTCTACCGTGTCTGATCTTGTAGAGAGTTTTCCCTTATGATTTTTTTAGTTTGTTTTTGTTTCTCCTTTCTTAAACTACATGTCCACCATCTAACTATAGGGATTCCCTTCCTTTTCTTGTGTTAACATTCAATATTTTGTTTTCCTCCATCTTCCAGGTTTATTATTATTATCCCTTCTCAGCTGTCTCTGATCCTGCAAAGCTCTACAATGATCTTAGATGGAATGTCACAAGGCCCCAAGGATTTGAGGCAGTGATGCGTGTAAGATGCAGCCAGGTAAATTTTGTTGGACAATCTCTTTCTCTGATATAATGCGATGATTGTTACAAATAGATTATTTGCATATGATAATTCTTTTTTTCCATCATTTGTAGGGTATTCAAGTTCAAGAGTACCATGGAAGCTTTTGCAAACGTATTCCTACAGATGTTGACCTACCTGGGGTTCGTACATATTCTACAGAATCCTTGATGCACATCAGACTATGTTTCTTATCTCATATCTTCCAACCCCTGGTTATGTTACCCACATTGACAGTTAAATCAAGATTTTTCAATCTGAAAACAAATTTAGCTCTTTCTGCTTAACCATAGCTTGTTTATCTAATTATCTAATTTTCTGGTTTTCATTCTCGTTTTGCACTCTCTTTTCTCCCCCTCTCCCCCTTTCCTTTCTCCTTTTTTGTTTTTCCATAGGAAAGAGTGATAGTGGCTTGAATAACCCATCTCTTCTAACATTCAGATTGACTGTGACAAAACTATTATGGTGACATTAAAGCATGATGATAAATTGCAGGATGGCTCAGAATGTGGTTTCCAGGTAAATTTAATTTCTGTCGTTACTTACGATTTCCAATGCAGTATATGTTCTGATTGTTTTTCTGGTATCTGTTATTACTGAATTGATTACATCGCGTATCATTGCAACTGAATGTTTGTTTCATTGTTGGATCATATTTACATATTTTATTCAAAAAAAAGAATAGAAACTCATATATTTATTTTTTCCAGTGTGCCCTTTTGTATACAACTGTGTATGGCCAACGGAGAATTCGAGTTACAACTTTGTCTCTTCCATGCACAAGTATGCTAAGTAATCTGTTTCGCGCTGCTGACTTGGACACTCAATTTGCATGTTTCATGAAGCAAGGTAGCCGATTCTATGTGGTTATTCTTTGTTCTTCTATCCTACATTTTATTGTTTTGACATTTCTGTTTAATTTCATTTGGAAGGATTCTGACAATAATTCGTTTATATATATTGTGTATAGCGGCAAATGAAATTCCTTCAAGTGCTCTATTGCGTGTACGGGAACAAGTGACAAATCTGTGCATCAGTAGTCTGCTTTCTTATCGTAAATTTTGTGCTACCGTATCGTCTTCTGGACAGCTTATTCTTCCAGAGGCACTGAAGCTCCTGCCTCTGTACACCCTAGGTATAATTTTCTGCTTATTTGTTTATGCTAGGTTATATGAGTGTGATCTTTAGCATAAATATCTAAGTGAATTATAATAATGTGTGCTGCTGTATCGTATTATTGTTATTCCTATGGTTATTGACATCTTGTATGTTTGTGGAGTACTTTTCAGGTTCTTTTAGTCTTGTATTTGATCTAGATTCTGTGTGTTTATGTTGTTATCATATATCTATTTATTGAGGTGATTGTCTCTTCATTGATGATTTTCTTGGCATAAACGTGCCTAAGCAATGGAACCTTCGCAAAATCCACATATGATGACATGTTACTTCAGAAGTTTTCCCTTCAGCAAATAGATAAAGTGTTACTTGACTCACCCTTTATCTTAAAATATTGTACTTGACAACTCAATGTCTGATAGATTGTAGAACCATCCTCAGCATTTCTTGTTAGTTAGTGGTATTTTCTGTTCTAATTTATTTATTATTGAGATACACAATTGGCTTTAAAAAAAAAAAAAAAAATCATAAAGCATAGTACGAAGAATTTGTGAACATGAGGTCCACCACAATTTTGATACAACTCCCAACAAAAACCAAACTAGATTATACCTCTGACAGCGTAAGTGAAAAACTAACCCTATGGTAGCTCGAGTCTAATAAAATTATACCAAATGAAAGACCCCTATAGGTTGTAGATGGAGAAGCCCATAACGATGCTTAGAACCCACTTTTCCCCATGATCTCGTCTTCATCTGCATTATAGTTCTAAAGGATTTTTCTCTTTCTCTCCAACCAAATAATACAAAAACGGCTAGCACTGCACAATTCCACAAGACCCTAGCCTCTTACTCCCACGACTAAAATCCATGTACATTTTGCGAAGAATGGTTGAGGATGGCTGAGGAATAACCCAATTAACCCTTGCGACCTCAACCAACCGTCATCACAGTTCCAAAGTATATAAACAATGTATGATCGAGTGGATTGTAGATTCTGGCTTATTTGTAGAAAATGCACCGGTGAGGATACATAGTAACATTTGAATTTTTAATTTTTAGTTTTAATTTGAGCCATATCAGTAGTGTTTTCTATTCCATGAGCTATCCAAGGCAAAAGACAAACTTTCACCCAACTGCCAAACATTTAAGTAGGCTAGAACACATAAACGGCATTGATTATCATGTAGGAAAAAAGCATTTATTTTCATATTGATAAAGTGTTATTCAATAAAATCTGGCCTCTTCCAGTCCCAAAATATGCACAGAATTATCAGTCGGCTTCTTGGAGATGTTTGTCCGCGTATTAATAAGTTATCCTTCTGTTCCTTTGTCAGCATTAATCAAAAGTACGGGGTTACGAAGTGATGGAAAAATAGATGAACGGTCCTTCTGGATCAACCATGTTTCTTCCCTTTCTGTTCCTTTGGCAGTTCCACTGGTATACCCCAGAATGGTGGCTATTCATGACCTCGAGTTGAAAAAGGTCTGTCCATCTTGCTCAACTCTTTGAACTATGCATTTTATTTATATCAGTGGTACCTTCCCCGTAATGACAGGAGGGTGATAAATCTCTTATTCCGCCGGTGATTCCGCTATCTAGCGAGCATGTGAGTGACGAAGGAATTTATCTTCTCGAGAATGGTGAGGACTGTTTAATATATATTGGGACCTTGGTGGATTCTGGCATGTTGCAACAACTTTTTGGCATCACCTCTGCTGATGAACTTCCTACTCAGGTACCCTTATTGTTTATCTTTTTGCTTACTTATCTTGTGCCTGACATAATTGTACGTACAATCTTAGCCTCTAGCCTCAGGCATTGAGTATCTGAACTTGGTTCCTTGGGTGGGACCTGCTTCAGTTCACTGGAATGAGGGGGCTGGGTGCTTCAATAATTTTTAATTTTTTTTGTTCCATGAATATTTTGTTATTAGATGTTATATGATTGTTGAGATTTTGATAATTGAGGATTTTATGTCTATGTGCATCAGTTGAATATGTTCTCTTGGACAATTTCTAGTTGCGCAACATATCATTGTTTAACTAGTAAGTTCTTTTGCTCAGTTTGTGCTTCAGCAGTATGATAATCCATTATCAAAGAAGCTGAATGATGTGGTCAATGAAATACGGCGCCAGAGATGTTCCTACCTTCGGTATGATTATTTTATTGTGATTTCCTATTTTTAAGAAGTGGATTACAGTATTTGATGTTTTGATCTAAAGTAGTGATTTCTAATTTGTCTTAATTTTCTTGCAGCTTAAAATTGTGTAAGAAAGGAGATCCATCAGGTGAGTGCCTTACCACTCTACAGCTTGTCTGTGACATAATTGGATAGTTTATGTATTACATTTATATGAACCGATAAGTAATAAATATATTAAACACATACAAGTTAGTGCAAAACTAAGTGCCTGTTTAATAACCATTTTGTCTTTAGTTTTGAGAATTTATTTTTTGTTCTTGAGATATAGGGAAAGTATATGAGGGAAATGAGGAATGGAGAAGGGTGGTGGGAGTGAGGATGAGAATGTGGAAACAATTTGAAATTGGAAACAATTTAAGATAGTTCGTAGTCTTGCATCACATTTTTTCTACTTCCCTCCCGCCATCCTTCATCCACCGATCTTTCATCCCTACTTTCTCCCATGTATTTCCCCTCAATCTTTAACTCAAAAGTGAACTAAAATGAAATGGTTACCAAATGGGCCATAAAGTAATAGTATCCTCTCGAACTGTAGAAGATCAGTTGTAGATGACTAAGATGAAACTCCTTTCTAAAAAAGAAACAGACCAAATATCTGATCTGATGGCTGAGATACTATTACTTAAGTTCACAGTTTAACTGAGTTTTCACTCACTAGAAAGGCATTTTATTTATTGGTTTGATTGAGTATTGGAATCTCTTTCCCTGCAGGAACATTGTTTTTTTCGTACATGGTCGAAGACCAGAGTCCCAATGGTCCCTCTTATGTTGAGTTTCTGGTACATGTCCATCGGCAAATACAGATAAAAATGGCATTGTAATCGCCGCCCGTTATGTTTATGTGAAGAGCAAGAAGAGCTGAGTTTTGGTATGATAGGTTTGTTAAAGTTGCAGCTGACATTCACAGTAGAAATTACTGCTAATAAATACAAAGCTTGTTACCAATTTTTTACTTCTATGTATTTTTTACTACTGTTAGAACCAGAAAGGCATGGAAAAGAAAGATTGTAAGAATTGTTGATTCTTCTGATATTCCTTGTAAGTTGTGTTGGGAGAATGAGAAATGTATACAAATGGTGGAGCTAATACCCTTTTTTTTATTCAACTGGTTACAATTGGAATTTTAACTTGTATGTTTTTCATTTTAGTGTCTCAGTTTCTAAATGTAACTTTATAAATGCTCAATTTTTTTTTTAAAGAGAATAGGTTGTAAGTATTTTTGTGAGCAAATTACACCAGTACCTTGAACTCTTTAAAATATTTCACTCGTGTTTCATCGTCACTTTTTTCAACAGAATTTTTGGTTGTTGATAACGTGAGGTCCATTCAAAAATACATCTCAAGGTGATTTTAAGCAAAATTGTTCAATTAGTCTTTAGTTATCTCTTGTCAATTATTTTGGTGAGGAAAGTTGGGCAGGGGATAATCAAGTGTTAAATAATTTTTTCTATACACTTTGAGATTCGTTTCTGAGTGGTTTCGATACGCATCATGTCATATCATGTCATCAGTTAATAGAAATTTGGATTATTCACTTAAAAGGATCTGAGAAGTGTCAAATATACTCAAAAATCCACATAGACCAGACTTGGAATTTCCCGCCCCTCACTACCCTTTTTAACCCAAAACTCATAACAAATGCACCTGTTGGATATTATATTTACTTACCATGCCATTGTTTCACAGTCCAGCCAAGAAGAATCAGTCTTGCAGTTTTATGGTCCGCATAGTGTTAACTTTTTTTCTTAATCATTTTTGTAGGTTTTTTAATGATTTTTTTATTGTTGGACCTTATATTTTCCTATGTACCAAAAAAATAACAAGAATTTATATTTTCTTTCGAAAAGAAAAAATTATAACTGTTTAGTTTAGATATTAAATTAAAATAACAGGTATTTTAGATAATTTTCGAAGGAGACGCTTATAATATATTTTTTTACATATAAAGTAGTTACTTTTAATTTTTAACATGTACGGTAGTTTTATTTATCTAACAAATATAGAGGGGTAGTCATTATTATAGAGGAGTTAAGATCTATTTCGGACGTATAATGCAATCTAATATACTTTGAATATATAATGCACTTTTGATCTATCTTGAATATAAGAGGCGGATCAGTAACACCACAATTTTGATAGAAATTCTCTACCATTAGATCCCGTACACTTTCAATGGTTGAGATTTGTGAAATTAAATTCTTTATTTTAGACAATTAATAATTTGGAACAAAATTCTAATAACATTAATTAAATAAAATTATACTCTCTCAAGCTACATTAATTGTTTTTCATTAATTTTCTCATACATTTTTGGGTTTCACTATTTTTTCACTCTTCTCCCTGATCTTTCTCTCATCATATTTATAATTGATACATCTTCTTCTCCAATCTTAGTTCTTCACCATTGAAGACCCTATATCCGAATATGAGAGACTGAATTTTTCAATAACCAACACATAGGACTTTGGCTTTTTCGTTTTCTTTTACATTGAAGTATGTTGTATGCAACGGTTTTTCTACCTTTTTTTTTTTTTTTCATTTTCAGATTTTTCTCAAGACAGGTGTAAAAGTATTTACACATTTTTGTTAGGTTGGGTGTACATCTGGTAGCTTTGTGGATGAAATTTTTTGTTGTTTTCATCCAAACTTTGTTGTATAGAATTTTTTTTTATAAATGCGCTTTGTTGTATATTAATGTTTTCCATTTAAATGAGAAGCCACAAATGACACCCTGATCCGGAAAGTCCATCTAGACACCGTAATCGAGGAATGCTGGTCGACACCTGGATGCTTGGTCCCGGTGACAAAAGCCAAAATTTAAAATATTGCATTTTAGGAAATCGTGTAAAAAGTAATTAGTAAAAACTAATCGACAATTCACCACGACAGCGATAAGGCAGAGCATAGTTAATTACTATTGATGACCATAAATTAAGCAACAAACTGCTAATACCTATTTCAAACCTTTATCGAGCACGCAGTGGTGTAGCGTAAGAGCGGCCACTATAATCATTCCTCCTTGAATCCACGAAAACTCTTCCCAAAACCTGAGGGGCACAAAACATAAGGGTGATTGTACTTCAGTGTAAAACGGTTTTTAAGAATTTAATATCCCCTCATTTTGTAAAAAAAATGGAAAACATACTAAGTATACTCGTATATCACATAAAATGAGGCAAATAAATACTAATATAAATATGATAACCTCGCAAGGATATCATTAAACGAACCAGCACAACCTAGTGCGAAACTGTTCCCTACACTCCTAAGTTCACAACTCAGGTTCACAACCCTCTCAGTATCATAAGTTCTCTGTAATAACTGTACCCTCACTGGTACCTCAAATACTCAGGTCATGCGCACTTAACAATCAAAATGCACTCAGATTGGTCACCTCTTGTGACAATAAATCATAATAAGTACCCCACTAGTACCATAAGTCGTAAAATAATCATGCGCACATGACGGGACAAAGGTATATTTCGCTTGGTACCACGACCAAATGAATGACTGGGTACTAACTCTGTTGCCTCAGGTCCCGGTGTGAGGGACTAGATGATGAGCACCGTCATCACATGTCTCCTAGGAGCTCTAAGACATGACTATCTCTATTTAACTAGTATAGAGCGAGTGTAGGGTGAACGATCACATAGAGGACTCGTCTGCGGCCTATAGACGGGTACTCATATATCGACGACTACCAAGTGGGCATACATCTCATCAATCATACTCAGTATGTAATTCTCCCCATTTACCATTCCACTAACCCATCTAGAGTATTCAACCTACTCAACTTACTTGCCACACAAGTAACTATCAAAGTTACTAATCACGTAAAGCCTAACACCCTAGACTCATGTAAAACGTACAAATGCCAAGCCCTAGGATTAGCTTGTGGGATAGTCTAACGTTCCTAGCATCACAATCGTAAAATTATCCCTAAACATGTCACAAGCATTAATGTATATGTATAGCTTGCAAACGTGAGTTTGACGAAGGAGGTCCACTCACAACAGGTCGGGGAATAAGTCAGCTGACAAAGCTAAGCCGCTAAGCACACTTCAAACTGCTCGTTCCCAGAGTAAAAATAACCACGCAGTTTATAATATGATTTTACTAGGAAAACTAAGAAAGACCCTTTTCAGTTTGCTCAAAATAGATTTAAAAAGGTTTCTAAGGGACCAAAAAAGTGGAAAAAGGGTCTGAACCGCCCCGAAATTGGGCCCACGCGCAACCAGAGGCTTGAAAACAACCCAACACGTCGGCTAGGGGAAGGGAAGTGGCCTCATGCGCCGCCATGCACTGCCACGCATGCTCATGCACCTACTGACAGTGCTTCCACGTATCAAACAAGTGACGTTCACGTGGGCTGCTGACCGGCGATTGGCGCCATTGTGGCCGGAGGCCGGACTGTCGCTGGCGGTGGCTAGAAACTAGGAAACTAGCCAGAAAACTCCGAGCTCCTTTTTCCTTCGTTTCTTCACCAATCTAAAAGATCCATTAGTCCATTTTCAAGGGTTTTTCACAAGGAATCCAATGGTGAGGTTTTTAGGTTGAAATCTTACCTCTAAATGCCAGAAAATGGCTCGAAAACCTCGTGATCACTGCCAACTTTCTGCCTCGAAACTCATTCCACAACAGTCGTTGATGGTAATGGTGGGCATCAGTAGGGTCGTGCAGATGACAAGACTCCTTCCGAATTTTCCATCGAAATCCGTGAGAAGCCCTGCTCCCGTTTGATAACCACTGTAAAATTCTAAAATCTTCCTGAAATGCCCTCACACTACCAACCAAACCTTACGAGAATCCTACCGAAAATTCGGTAAAATCTCCCCTGTAATTTGGTCAAACCACCTTCCATCTATCCGATGAATGATTCACATACAAACTAATCTCCAAATAGTCCAGATTAAATCACATCCAATCAACTCCAAGTCCTCGAAATAATTTACAATACCCAAAAGAGGATCTGAGCAAACTGGGTAATCCTTATATTTACAGAAACTAATCAAAGTCCTATAGAAACTGGGTAATCCTCGTCCCGCTATGGCTTGGAGGGCATAAAATCAAAACAATTGTGAGTGGACAATAGACCATAGCGTACACACGCTAATCAAGTGATAATACTAATACCAATACTAATACTAATACTAATACTTAATAAATATAAAAAAATAATAATGATGATGATGATCATTCACTTACTTAGGTGGAACCTATACCTGCCATCGTAATAACACGGTTGAGGTCGATATCCCGGATCGTAGCCCCAACATCCCGGTTGTAGCCAACATCCTTGAGCCGTAGCTCGATGTCCCGGCTCATCCTAATTCATAGTTCAATATCCCGGCTCATCCCGTGTAAGGACCCTTCCCGAATTTTTCCTCGAAACCCGGAAAGAACCCTTATCCCGTCTGACAGTTCTTTTATCTCAAAATTTAAATACCAGAAATACCCTTTATTCTTAAATAATTTTTAGTAAACCTTACCGGTTTCCCGACAGAACCTCTGTACTTACTGACCACTCCTACCTATCAGACGCATGATAGTATACAGGTAAAAGCCAAGACCTCGGAATAGTGGTGGTCCAAATAGGAACACCCTCTGATACCAAATATCAGTAGGTCAGCACTACTGACATCACTACTGGAATACCATAAGACAACTGACTAGTCAAATATTTGTGAACCAACAACAATTCGTCACTCTGTGTCACCGCCCACACCAACCCACAGACCCGGATGACGAAGTGTTTCCATAGGTTGATTTATCACATGACAATCGTCCTCAAACCATATTAGAGCTGGAACTATCCTCAGCTATCATATCACATCAGTCGGCATATCCCTAGCCACCAGGGTATTCCTTGGGGTGTGCTAGTCCTGTATCACAACTCTCTATACTATGCATAAATAGCCTCGTGACCCGGCGGAGCCAAAACTCCTCGATGCCATAGTCGGAGGACTCAACTAACCAACGGAGTAAAACTCTCGATGCTAGTCGAAGAACAGTAACCAATTATATTGAAGGTTCACCGGGTTCACCGCCAATAGTGGATCCTGGCCCAGATCCTAGCCTCCCTCAAATCAATGTTTATCTCGGAGGTTCACCGGGTTCACCGCCTCAGCGGATCCTAGCCCATATCCTGGCCCCCTCAAATCGGTATTGTTTATTTTTGGAGGTTCACCGGGTTCACCGCCTCAGCGGATCCTAGCCCAGATCCTGGCCCCCTCAAATCGGTATTGTTTATTTTTGGAGGTTCACCGGGTTCACCGCCTCAGCGGATCCTAGCCCAGATTCTGGCCCCCCTCAAATCGGTATTGGTTCCAAAATCAAGTATTTTATAATCACAAATACGGTTTCAACTCAAATTCATGGACTCAAATAATTACCACGTCAAAACGATATCTCGCTGTGACTCATGTATTTCACCGAATGTATCATACCTCATGACTTGATATCGTGATACGTATCTCGGAATTGACCCTCGAGATACCCTAATCTAGTGGTAGTTTATACTCATTCCAGAGTACCTACTTCTCATCGATATTCTAATTTAAATCTCGGAATCTATCTTTGAAATGTACCACTAAAGTATTAGTTTATACTTGTTTCCAAATACCTACATCTCATAATTAACAATGCTGGGTCCTAAAGCTAACCCTGGCATAGTCTAAATTTCCTATTATCATCTTGCATCATTCTCATTCCATATATATATTATTAATCAATCAAACATTCATCACCACACACATAATTACATCAAATACTACTAACACAATTAAATCAATCATCATTCATTTGAAATCCCGGTCATCACATAATCTATCACATAACAGTACATAAGTCATATAGGTATGAGTTTAGGAAAGGATTCCACTCACCAAAATCATCCAACCCAAAATTCATGGACGCTCTAGCCCAAGGAATACATGCACAATAATAACCCAACTTCCTTGACTTTCCGAGCTCAAACTCCGCTTCAAGGTCAACCATTACCGCTGGAATTGCCCAAATCGGGCCTTAAACGAACTCCTATGGCCTCGAAACCAATAAAATCTGATCCGGAACGTCCCCAAACCCTAGTCACGCGCCGCCGTGACTTCGGGAACAGTCCCACGCACCGCCACGCGCCACCGGAAGGTCAGAACATGCGCTCATGCGCGCCACGCGCCGCCACGTGCCCTCACGCGCCGGTCACGCGCCTGCTACAGTGTTCACGTGCCTGGACCGATCCAACCCGGCCCAGCTCGACCTGACCCGGTCCAACTCGACCCGACCGGTTCAACTCGACCCGATCGGTTCAACTCGACCCGACCGGTTCACTTAACCCGACCGGTTCACTCGACCCGACCCAATCTGACCCGACTCGACCAGTCGCCGGAGAAGACGATCGGCTGTCGGCGCAGTCACCGAAGTCTGGCCGGAGAAGATGACCGGCAGCCGCCGTCTGGTTTCGCCGGAATCCCCCATTTTCGGCCGAAACTTCAAGCTTTTATAACTTCTTCATTTCTTAACCGTTTTTCACGATCCACACATGTAAATTCATCTACTTTTCACCAGGAATCCAAATATGAGGTCAAAGTTCCAAGATCGTACCTGGTTTGGCCAGAAAACGACCGAGAAGATTCGGTCCACTTCCCTCCTCAGTCCGTCGCCTACGGCGGTGCTCCCGCTCCGATGATTACACCAAAAGACTCGTGGGGTCGCGGGGAAGATCCTTCCGGCCTTAGTTTCGGTCAAATCGGACTGAAATTCGTCCGATGAAAATGGTGATTCGGTGTTCGCACGGGAAGACGTTCGGGTAGGAGAGAGAGACTGCTTCGACCAATCTCCCGAGGAGAGAGAAAAATATCTGATATATAGTTCCAACTTTTCCAAAATTACAAAACTGCCCCTGAAGCTTCTAGACCCGTAACGAACTCACCGGGTCTCCGTTTTCCGCGTGCCGCCTCTCTACGAACTCGTGAGTTCGAGACCTACGCAACGACCCAAAAAAAATTCCCAAAAGTACTGCCAGTCAAAAAGTGACTCCCGAACCCGTCCAAAATTGAGGGTAAAATCATCCAATTCTCAAAATAATTTAATTTCTGGTCCGGGTCGTTACATCCCGAGTCGTAACTCGATATTTCGACCGTAGCCGTCATCCCGAGCCGTACCTCAATCTCCCGGTCGAAATCGTAGATCATAACTCACCGAACATATGATGGAATCCTCTATGCCATAGCTCATACCATATCGAGCGTATGATGAAATCCTCCATACTATACCTCAAACCATACCGAGTGTATGATGAAATCCTTCATACCATACTTCAAACCATACCAAGCGTAAGAGGAAATCCTCCATACCATATCTAAACATACCGAGCGTATGATGGAATCCTCCATACCATACCTCAAACTATACCGAGCATATGATGGAATCCTCCATACCATACCTCAAACTATACCGAGCATATGATGGAATCCTCTATATCATACCTCAAACCATACCGAGTGTATGATGGAATCCTCCATATCATAGCTCATATCCTACTGAGAGTATGATGGAATCCTCCATACCATACCTCGTATCATGCTGAATGTATGAGGGAATCCTCCTTGCCAAACCTCACTGAGAGACTCCCACCAACACACCCACAAGGGTCAAAGCCTAACCCAGCATCCTGGGCCGAAATCCCAAAACAATAAGATACGTAGGCTTAAGCCCAAATACGTAACCCCAGGCCTAAGCCTAAAATCTATGACTCAGGAACGAGGCCTAATATCTGTATCCGGACAAGCCCCAAACCAAAACCAAATCATTATCGAAATCCATAATCAATAACAAATCCACAAAGCTGAGTCGTAGCCAAACCATGTCACAGGCCCAAGGCAAAAAGTTTTCAAATCATTAACCTAAATTATCACATGTATTAAACCATAGTTCAAAATTCATAATATGGGATTAACGATCAATCATTTAAGCACAATCATCCTTAATTCCATAAATGCATAATTGATAAGTAATTCAATAAATCCATAACCAATAATCACCAATTAAACTCTTATTCTTAGTTCCGAGCATTAAAAGGATAACAATATATTTTCTAATAATTTCCCTCGACTTATAATCGATGATAATACATTTAAAACATAGGAATGTACAAGCCTTACAATGTAGTAAACCAAGTCTAGTCACATCAACGTCCGTACAAATATATATCTATACAAACCACTTACCGGAGTATCATTCAATTACTTAGGTGGAACCTATACCTACCATCGTAATAACACGACCGAAGCTGATATCCCGGACCGTAACCCCAACAACCCGGTCGTAGCCATCATCCTTGAGCCGTAGCTCGATGTCCCGGCTCATCCTAATTCGAAGCTCAATATCCCGGCTCATCCCGATCCGTAACTCAATATCCCGGCCATAGCCATCATCCTGAGCCGTACCTCAATCTCTCGGTCGAAATCGTAGATCATAACTCGCCGAGCATATGATGGAATCCTCCATGTCATAACTCATACCATACTGAACGTATGAGGGAATCCTCCATACTATACCTCAAACTATACCGAGTGTAAGATGGAATCCTACATACCATACCTCAAACCATACCGAGCGTATGATGAAATCCTACATACCATATCTCAACATACCGAGCATAAGATGGAATCCTCCATACCATACCTCAAACCATACCGAGCGTATGATGGAATCCTCCATACCATACCTCAAACCATACCGAGCGTATGATAGAATCCTCCATATCATAGCTCATATCCTGCCAAGAGTATGATGGAATCCTCCATACCATACCTCGTATCACGCTGAGTGTATAAGGGAATCCTCCCTACCATACCTCACCGAGAGACTCCCACCAACCCTCCCACCAGGGTCAAAGCCTAACCCACAATCCTGAGCCGAAACCCCAAAACAATAAGATACGTAGGCCTAAGCCCAAATACGTAACCCCAGGCCTAAGCCTAAAATCTATTACTCGGGGCCGAGGCCTAATATCTGTATCCGGACAAGCCCCAAACCAAAATCAAATCATTATCGAAATCCATAATCATTAACAAATCCACAAAGCCGAGTCGTAGCCAATCCATGTCACCGGCCCAAGGCAAAAAGTTTCCAAATCATTAACCTTAATTATCACATGTATTAAACCATAGTCCAAAATCCATAATCCGCGATTAACAATCAATCATTTAAGCATAATCGTCCTTAATTCCAGAAATGCATAATTGATACACAATTCAATAAATCCATAACCAATAATCACCAATTAAACTCTTATTCTTAGTTCCGAGCATTAAAAGGATAACAATATATTTTCTAATAATTACCCTCGACTTATAATCGATCATAATACGTTTAAAACATAGGAATGTACAAGCCTTACAATTTAGTAAACCAAGTCTACTCACATCAAAGTCTGAGCAAGTCCAACTATTCGATCCCCTGTGATCTTCGGAGCCACCATGCATATCAAAAATGACAATTGGCATTACTACACGATAATTATAAACCTGAAAACTAACCCTCTAAATTCCGGGAGTATACACGCGTTTTAGTGCGTACAAAGTAACTTTAGATGACTAAAACAGCTCCTAAATGATCTCTAATTGATCCGAAATCTGCGCTAAAGGTCCGAAACGGCGAAAACAAGGAAATAAGAGTCGAGGTACTGTTCACTCGTGGGGGGACTGTTCACTCGTGGGTTACTGTTCACTCGTGGGGTACTGTTCACTCGCCGGCTAGAAAACCCCCTAACCATCCGATTTTCAAACCTTCATATCTCACTCGTTTCTCAACCAAATTCGATGTTTTAATAATAAAAATCTATCTACTCGAGCCAAGGAATCCAAATATGAAGTCCAAATAAAAAACCCATACCTGTGGTGGCCGGAAAATTGGACGAGAAGCTCCGGCCAGTTTTTGGGCCTTTGTTTCTCCGTCCACAAGGGTCCTCACGCTTCAAGAATGATATGATTGAGCTCGTGGGGAAGAGAGGAAGGTAGTAGTGTCCTTGGTTGAGCTCCAAAAGGTTGAAATTTTGGTGGTGTGTGGTGTGTGTTCCTTGTGTGTTCTCACGGGCAAGGAAGAAGAAAATAGAGAAGAGAAGAGAGAGAGTGTCGTGAGAGGTGAGAGAGGAGTGGTTAAACAAAAATCTGGAATACATAAGAAGAAAAGGAGATTTTTTTCTCAAAATATCTGATTTCTAATTTACCAAAATGCCCCTCACTTTTAAGACCCGTAACTTCCTCAAAACAACTCCGATTTTAGCGTGCTTACTGTCTACAAACTCGTGAGTTCGAGACCTACGCGATGGTCCAAGAAAAACTTTCAAAAGTATTCCCAAACTAAAAGTGACTTTCGAACCCCGATGGTAAAATTGTCATTTTCTAAATTAATTTACGAAATTTACTAATTACACGCACGAGTCGTTACAACTGAGGGGGGAAGGATTTGGTGGTGCAGTGGTGGTCTCGTTAGCTGGTAAACAGCGGCGGATGGTGGGGGTTGTTTTTGGTCGTTCACGGGGAGAGAGAGAGGAAAAGAAGACTCTGACCAATAAGGGAAAGAAAGAGAAAAGGGGTGGTATTTATACACCCCTATTTGAAAAAACTACGAAAATGCCCCTAGTCGTTTCAGACCTATAATTTTATCGCACGAACTCCGATATTTATGTGCCACCTATTTACGAACTCGTGAGTTCGAAACCTACGCAACTATACAACAAAAACTTCCAAAAGTAATTTTAAACAAAAAGTGATCCTTGGACCCCCTAACTCTCAAGAGTAAAACTGCCCTTTTACTAATTAACTTATAAACTTATTTATAAATACGGGTCATTACACTTTGGGCACTCAATTAAAAGCCCAATACCAAACTTAGCGCATCGTCATGCATTAAAGGTCCAACCCAAGTCTTTCAAGGGTATTTGGGTAATTTGAAATATTTAATTTTTCGGAACGGGTTGTAACAACAAAGCTGCAGGATGATTTAATAAAAAAAGAAAATAATAAAGAGGATGACTAGGGAAGAAAGAGAGAGGGCCGGGAAAAGCATATAGATAGAAATAAGGTTGAAGAAATGGAAAAAGGGGAAAGAATTAATTGAAGCAGTTAATATGAGAGGAGAGAGAATAATTTTTTTAATTAGATTTTTTTTTGGGATTTAAATAATTAAAATTTCATATGACTAATTAGATTACATCTTAATTATTGAAAATTTAAAGATCTAATGGTTTAAAAATTGTGTGCCACCGATCCGCCTATATATATTTTGAGGAAATTGAGAATGTGAGAACAGTTAAAAAAAATGGAAATTATATCTGATAAGTACAAAATTAAGGTTGACTTAAAATGAGTTTAGAGGGTAACAACTAATGCTTCTAGGGCTGTCCCAATGCTACATGAGGCCTAAGGCAAATTTTACATCCGATGTCTTCTTAACTTTATATTTAAATATAAATTTTTTTTTGAACCCAGAAAATAAAATAGTTCCCATTTCCATAAGAGCAGTTAATACTAACATAGGACAACCTTGTTTAGATAAGACAAATAAGGTAACAATCAGATGCACAAAACCACACAATCAGTGTTTTTTGGGTAAGTCAATAAAAATAAGGAATGGCAAAACCCAAAAAAATCCCATTGTTTTCTTGGTGAAGCTTTTCATTTGTTCCACAAAAAGCCAAATTATTTTTGGCAAGAGTTTGAACAACTGAAATTATTCTTACTAATACTTCTTTCCAATCACTACAAGAAATTTAGCTTTAGGCAACACCACATAGGCAACATAATTTATATAACTGAAGCTACTAGTTTAGGCATCAGTTTTGTAATTGCTGTTGCCTAATGTATAATATAGCATTAGTAGTAAAAGTCGTTGTTGCCTTTCATCACCATTTAGCATTAGCAAAAACATGTTGTTGCCTTTAAAAACCTTTTAGCATCAACAAACTTTCCTACTGATGCATATGGTAATTTTTTTTTTCAACAAATTATTTACTGATACCTAAAACCAACTCCAGGTCCCATGTTCGAAATTAGAACCTCGCAATTAAAAATAACAAAACAGGAGCCTCCTAGCGCACGAGTCAATTCCCCCAAATTTTAGGTCAAGCTTCATAATTCTCTCGACCTCTCCCTTGTGAGCCTCCTCTCTTCTTTAATCCTCCACAAGAGCTCGGCGGCAGCTAATTTCCACAAGCCGGAGATGTGGCCTTTGTCTATGGTTAAAACTTGATGGAAAAGCTGAAGGTCATGGCCATTGGTCGAACCATTTTGAAGCTTCGAGAAGTCAACAAAAACTGGGTATCGTATTCTGAGTTTATTACGAAGTCTGACTCTGAGGTAGAAGAAGAAAGGTTTTCTTCTACTTTAGGTCTGAAGCTATCCATCTCTCTATAACTTTCTTCAAATAGGTGTGGGCTATATGTGCTTTAATCAGTAGGTGAGGCTATCTGCTCTGGTTTGGCTGTCTCTGAGTCTAAGTGAGTGTAAAGTGAGAGAATAGCTAAGTGTTTTAATAGCTATTAGCTGTTATTAATTTTTATGTTTTTTTACATCTTTTGGGCTGTGTTTAACTGGGATGTGGGCTGTGGAGTTTTATTTTGGGTAGAGGCCTTTTTTCAATGTGAGGCTTAAGACTTAGGTCTTGTTCACCTTGGGCTTGGGTCGGGCCTGATGCTTCTCATAAAAAAAATCTAAGATATAAACAAGCTACTAGATGACATTTGTCATAGGTCACTATACAATAATAAGGGCCTTTGTTATATGCAATTAAGGCAATGGCAGGTATGGATATTATAGTGGTCATCCACATTCAATATATTCATAACATTCTCTATGTTCATAACAATTATTAAATTGTTATAGTTACATATTATTATTTTTTTGTCTGTGTAGATTGTATCATAGTACATATCATATACTTACTATGGAATCATAAATCATCCGAAAATTGTGGAGCTGGAACATGGCCCATAATATCTACAATGTCCAAATTACTCCTGGTGACGACATTGACGATGTACAAATATTCACACATGAGATAATATATTTATCCGCTAAATATATTATTTAATCGGACTATCGCTCAATAATAAATAATATTCTCCAAGAGAATTATTTATTATTAAAAGATTTTATTTATTAATTTAAAAACTCTTTCGACCTATCAGATGCTCCGACGACTCATGAGACTTCATTATAAATAGAGGGTCTCACCTCACTTCTAAGGTAACTCGAAACAATTGATAACACTCATACCAATACTCTGCCAGTTTTTTCCCTCGATTAAACTGTGTTAGGCATCAGAGCGTTTTTGGTTGAACCCCCCCACTTCAGGCTTCAACCTTAACCCCATTTGTCTCTTTTCTGTATGTAGGGATCGAGAAGAGATTCTACAAGATCAGACGATTTCTGCATCAACACTTATCATAACAAAGGCATTTCATGTTTATTAGGCTTATACATGCATCATAGGCTGCTTAAAATTTCCTAAAATAACAAGAAGAAAAAAGCATTTCCCAAAATCTTATTTAAAATGTTCAAGTTTTAGAATACATTTCCCACGTATTTGTTAACCGCCAACAATATCCATCAATGCTGATATCGAAATATCCTCCGATATTCCGGTAAGTTAGACTATTCATATTTCAATCAATGGTGAAAACTTAGGGCCAATTTGGTATTGCTGTTTTTTTTAAGTTGTTTCTGCTGTTCTTTCTTAATAAGCAGATTTACATTAAAGTAGTTAAACGTGTGGTACAATTTATTTTTAAAAGTTATGTGAGTATAAAAAGTAATGTCAAAGTATTTAATGAATTTTAGTGTGACACTGTGGGATGGAGGTTGAGGTGTATGTGGAGGATGTGGATGGGGAGGATGTGGATGTGGAGGAGGTGGTGGAGGATGTGGCAATGAAGGTGGAGACAGAGGTAGAAGAGGTTGTGGTGGTGGAAGGAGTGGATGAGGAGGTGGTGGAGATGAAGGTGCTTGTGGTAGTGAAAGTGGGTGGCGGAGGCAATGGAGGTGGGTAGAAGTGGCGGTGGTGGTCATGGCGGTGATGGTGGTGTTGGTGGTGGTGGAAGAGAGGAAGGTTGGCGAAAAAGGTGCGTGGTGGTTGAGGAGGTGGAGGTGCAAGAGGGGGTGGTGGTGGTGGTGGAGGTGGTGGAAGAGGAGGAGGTTGGGGGAAAGAGGAGCAGGTAGAGGAGGTGGAGGTGGGGGTGAAAAAGAGGGTGGTGGTGGCGGCAGCGGTGGGGTAGCTTGGACTGGAGGTGGTGGTTGGTTCATTTAAGACAAAATATGCGTGAAAAATATAAAAGATGAGTAAGAGATGACATTGTTAGAAATTAATTTGGATATTACAAGATGTAAAATTTTCATTAAATTTTTACATCAACTTTTGTGAAAACAGCTTTCAAAATTAATATTTTGTTCTGCTTTTAGAAGTTACTGTCAAAAGTCCATTGATTTAAAAAAAAAAAATAAGATTTTTTATTTTTACCAAACACTTTTGTATTATTTCACTTTCAAATAAAACAATTTTTAAAAAAAAAAACAATTTTGAAAAAAAAAAAACAATACCAAGTTGAGCCTTAAGCTAATAGAAGGACATAAATATTGAACATCTATAAATTTTGATAAAAAGACATATGGAGTTGACGGTATGGAGTAAAGTGGAGTACTATGATATATATATATATATATATATATAAAATACCAATTTCTAAAAGTCCCCACCTAGGTTCCGTCTAGGCACTAGGCTCCCCCTTACCACCTCGGTTTTGGAAAATCCGCCTTGGTGCCTCAGGCATTAACGATTTCTATTTCTAGTTTGAGGCAAAACATTTTGTTTTTATTTTATTAACGATTTCTATTTCTAGTTTGAGGCAAAATTAATTTTTTTAGGTCTTAATTTCACTCAAAATCTCGACATCTTCATCTATTTTTTCACTTTGTATGTTTGTTTTTCTATTTATGATTCTAAAACTTCCATTTTGCATATTTTTGTTTCCCAATAAAAATACTTAGTTTTTGGAAGTACTAGTTATCCTAGAATTATTTGAAAGTACACATTATCAACTTTCTAATTATTTTGAAATAAAAAAAATCCGCCTAAGCACTGCTTAAGCCTCTGCACTAGGCTCCATACGGCCGCCCGATTACTGGCTATCGAGTTAACAGCATAAATGAAAATAAATCCACAGTGAAAAACGTAGATAAGCATTACTAAGAACAGAGCCACTAAATCAGCCAGAACCATGGCCAAATTAGAGCATATACATATACATAACCATGACCAAGAGAAGCAACTGGAACCCTAACTTGACCTTTGATCCAGTGGCTGATGAATAATAGGCATATGTATCAGTTTGGTATTGATACACATCCCCTGGAAGACCTGTGACATAAACAAACCTTGGAGGCGGTGGTGCTACATAATAATTAGGGTTTGGGTTGCAATCTTGAATCTTTGGAGGAGTAGGTGGCGGCGGCGGCGGTGGTGGCGGTGGCTGAAGCAGTTGCTGCTGCTGTTCACATGGGTTCACACAAGGGCATGTTCCACATTTTATTACTCCCGCATCCACTAATTCCTTATTAGACACCACCAATGTTTGATGCTGATAATGATGCTCCTCTTGGTTTTCACGTTCAGAAGTGACGTCACTTTTTGAACATGGTAGTGAAATGGACCAAATCAAAAGCATGAAAACAAGTGCTTGATGTGGAGGAAATGCCATTCATTAATTTCCAGAGAGAGAGAGAGAGTTGGAAGGAAGGGTGTGATATATGGAACCAAGGAGTACGCTAGGAGTGGAGTATAAAGGCGCAGAAGTGAGGCGGTTAGGTAACTTTAGTTATTTCGAGGAAGACACGCAGTGGGACACTCCAAAAAAATTATTAGATGGTATTGTTTGAAGGTCACATTTCAATTCTTGTGATAATATCAATAAATACCCATTTATGTAATAATATGTGTACTAGATACGTCACATGGTCGTGAAGCCGTACTATGTAATAATCTCTAGCAAAATTGGGGTTATGTTTGGATGAGGAAATTCAAAATACCAAGGATTTAGGCTAAATTAATAAAAATAAACAACTTTAAAGTATCAAAGGATTTCAAAATGATTAGATACAATATACCAAGGATTTAGGCTAAATTAATAAAAATAAACAACTTTAAAGTATCAAAGGATTTCAAAATGATTAGATACAATATGTTTAGCTAGATTTATAAGTAACACCTTAATAGGCTAGATTTATAAGTAATACCTTAATAGCTGTTATTTTCGGAATCTCTTATTTAATGGTTGCCCTATATTTATATGGTGCACATACTCCTTTATTAGTTATTCGGGTAGTTACTTATAATAATTGTTAATACTAAATTTCTTACAAATATAATATAAATTTATTGAAAATTTGAAATTTCTCATCCAAAAATACCTTTGGAGACAATGGAAAGAGGCGATGAGAGGGACTTGAAATTGTGATGAGCCTCTATAGAGGGTTGCAACTAATACTTAATGTGTTGGAAAGCGAATTGCATGTGGAGGTTGTAAATGAATGACATTGACCTTATGTCAACGACCTTTATGAATTGCCTTACCTAGCTACCAAAATTATATATATATATATATATATATATATATGGGAAAAGTGAAAAATTTTTAACCGTCTTTGAATTTTATACTAATTTTAGTAATCGTCTCTAAACTTCATTATTAATAGTAAACGTCCATGAACTATGTCTAAATGTGTATTGACAGTCATTCCGTTAAATTTTTCAACGATTTCTATTATAGGCATGTGAATACAATTTTCAGGGCGAAAGAGTCTTTAGTGGCTGTGACTTGGATCATTCTAGTTCAAAAGAAGAACGAGCAGAGAACCAAATACCGCGTCAATTATGGTCGAAGGGAGTGAGGTGGTGTTTGAGATTATGAGAGATTGAGATTTAGAAGCGTTTGATTATGCTCTAAATCAAGTGATTTTCGGTTGAGTTGGGTGTAAGTGATTGTTGTTCACCTTTCAATAATTTTGGTTTAGGGTTTATTTCTGAGTGATTGGGGAAAATTGAATTGGGATTGGGTTTGAAGAAATTGGGTTAAATCTTGGCTGGTTCTTCTCATGGCCGGCAACTTTATTTAGATGGTCAGGGAGACACTCCAAATGTTCAAGACGCCTTGCTCTGCTTCCATTGTTGAGTTATTATATTTTGCAACTCGTTTTTGGTCATTAGTTCGCTTATCAAAAACTATTGGTCGGATGAATTGGAATGAGACATCGGCCTTGTTTTTGATGTCTCGGAGCCTCTGTGATGGTCCCAAAGGAATCAAATAACTGCAACGAAAAAACATGAATTTCGTGAAGCAATTGATGGGTAGTTGATTTCTAATTCGGTGGCCAAAGGGTATCTTTGCTCATGCTGAAATTCAATCTTCTAATTATACATTTCATGATGCCTATGATGGTGGTTTCTTTGACATTTAATCTTCATAGTAGGCATCTTCTTGTGGAAATTTCTGGGTTCATAAATTCTGGGTTGCAGCAGCCAATTATTTTTGGTTTGCTTGTTGGTTGCAGCCAATTTTGTTTGGTCAATTACATATAAATAAAGACCTAGTGAGACTAAAATTCGACGGGAAAATGAAAATTTTGGACTTCATTTATGTACAATGGAGGGAATTGTATAAACACACTACTTTAAGCAACTCATTCGATTCCCCTTTTATTGAATCATATTCTTTCCTAAAAAAAAATGTATAAACACACATGGTAAGATAACTTTAGCCCTATTTTTAGAGAAATTTAACGGAATGACTGTCAATACATATTTAGATATAGTTCATGAATATCTGCTATTAATAATAAAATTCAAAAATAATAGTTAAAATTGTGTAAAATTTAGGAACGCTAGGTTGCAAAATTTTTCAGATGTCAATGATTACAAGACAATTAGCTAGGTACGTAGCTACCAAAATTATATATAAATAAAAGGAATGTGGGTATATTTAATATGTTAATAATTTTAGCTCAAGGTATATTGAATAAAATACAAACAACAACCTTCACATTTTGTGTTAAATGCTGAGATGTTTGACAAATTTTGGCTTCTAACGCATTAAATTGTGTATTAAATTTTCGAAGTTCAAAAGATTTTTAAATTCTAAATCATCCCATCTTGCTATACCGTTTGTTGAGAGAGTTATGAAACCCTAGCCGTCTCCTCTCAAGATATGTTTCTCTCAAAAAGTTTCTTCTTCGGTTGATTCTTTTTAAGTTCAGAAGAACACCCCTGGATCCATAGAAATGTAATGAATAAATTAAATAATCCAAGCAGTTTATGTTGAGTTTACTAGAGTTTGTGGGTCGTCAAGCTTTATTTTCTGGTTCTACTGTCATGGTGTCGATCATGATCAAAGATTTTAGCCTCCTGAAGGATCAGGTTTCCGGTAAAACTCTTGTCATCAAGGGCCTGATCTTCTTTTACGAGGATTTTGCTCGTGATATGCCTTGGTGTCCTTTGATCAAGCGGTCACGGTTCTCAATTAGTGGTGGTAGTGTTGATCAATGTGGATAAGAGCATATGAGATATGGTTGTGGATGGTATTCCTCGTCGTCTTCAGTATTCTATGGAGGCAGCGATGGCGATAGTGATGGGCGGTGACAATGGTGGAAATGACCCATTTGTGCCTTTTGTTGAGTTACTTGTTTTTATTTTATTTCTAGTTTGCTTTAAGAAAATAAGTCCAACGACTCTTATATCCAGTTGCTAATGTTAGGTTTTCCCTTTCATGAGATTGCAAAAATTAGTTATTAGGACAGTCATGGCCTTGATGATGCATGGGGGATTTAAGTAATACTGATTTGTATATGATTCCATCCGAATCGTTTTGATAGATGTCGAGCCTGATCATTGAAGGTATCTTCCCAAGTTCATCGATCGTTTAGTTATTGTAATCTAACTTCTATTTATTTTATATCTTTATTTTAACAATAAAATTTCGTATCTTCTTAGAAAAAAAATTATACTCTCTGTTGTGACATGAATTACATATACACTATGACGGCATGTAGAAAAAAATCATATAGGGGGATAGTGGGATACTATTAAAGTGTGTTTATTGAAATCCAAGTGCAAGTATAATTTAATTATGTTTTGCTTAAAGGGGACAGCAATTCAGATGAACTTTACTTAAGAAACTCATCATCAAGCTAGCTAGCTTGATACTGTTATTATAAAAGATCAGAAGGCATTTTCAGATTGATGGGCTGTAACTTGTAACATAAAGTAGGTAGACTCAAGCTTGATTATGACGATTGCTTTATATATCCCATTACCTTGGAATAAAGTCTACATTATTCTTTCACTTTTGCCAATCTCAAATTCTAATCTATATATATTGAGTCTATTGATTTTATGTCACTTATACTATGGTTTAGTGGTATTCCTCTTCACATGTTATGCGAGAATTTTTGAATTCGATTATCATAAAAATCGAAGTCGATACTTAATATATTTAATATAATCATAATCATATTTCCGATACCCATATCATTATATAAAAAAAAAATTACCTATTATTTATAAATTAGCTATACCTGACCTTATTATAATAGTTTGGTGATTAATTATTTATTTATTTTTATCAACATGCTATATATATATATATATATTAATTCCGTCCCCAAAAAGTTTGTAGTTATGTTCATGATCAAGAGCATTAATCCTAATTAAGCTTTTAAAGTGGATTCCAAAAGCAGGCACTCGATCAGTACGTCTATGGTTACATCTCACTAACAAAAAATGGAATCATATGCCCTGCAAAAGATCAAAAGGCAATGCTTGGCAAGCATTTTCTATTTTCTTTCCGAGTAATGTCTAATTGGAAGAAATGTACAAGTCCTTTTACCACAAGAAAATTGGATGATGACCATCACATGTACGTCAAACACTTTAAGTTTTCAAAGGTCACTATGCAATTTTTTATGAACAAATTACACTTTAATACCCTATGTTTTGTACTAAATTTCAGAATTATACATGACTTTTAAAATTTTACATTTAAGTATCCTGAACTCTTTAAAATGTGGCAACTTCGCTTCACTATTAACTATTTCGTTAAAGAATCCGTTAAGTGCTGATGCGTCATATGTGAGACCCACCATTTGAACTTGTATTTTGCCATGTAGATGAAAAAAATAATATAAAAATCAAATTAAGAATTGAAAAATAAATTTAATGCATAAAAAATGAATTAATAAAAATTAGTCTTCTTCCCAGAGCAGCTTGGCCATCCCTCTTCCCTAACCTTTTCATCTTTTTCTTCTAATCTTCTTCAACCATCAATTTGCAGTTTGCAGAAATTATTCATAGTATTGAAATCAAACACCAAAATCAAAGAATATTTTCTTTAGTAAAAAAGAATAATTATCAAAAAGTGATATTTCATTATTTCAATAACGAAATGATTCAAATTGAAACAACCCGGAAATGTAATTATTGAATTTTCGTAAATTATATTTGCAAAAAGACGAATTTACCCTTGGTTGTTGAGGGGCGTGAAAGTCAATTTTTATTTCGAGATACTTTAAGTTGTGTTTCGGGTATCTTTGCTTAGGTTTCGAACTCACGAGTTTGTAGACAGGCGGCACGCGGAAAACAGAGTTCGTGCGCGAAAGATGCGGGTCTAGAATGTCAGGGGCATTTTGGTAATTTTGGCAGAGGTAAATATTTTTAACCCCAATTTGATATGATCTTCATCATTTCACTCTCTCTTTCTTAGACACACCGCGAACCCGTGCGACCCAAAACTTAAAAACCCATAAATTTGAACTTCGAATCAAGGCCAAGTCTCTCATTCTAGTTCCACTAATCGAAATCTCCTCCTTCCCACAATCACGGACGTACCAACCATCGGAGGAGGCAACCGTGGGAGATGCCGGATCGAGGAAAAGAAAAACCGGAAGTTCCGATTGATTTTTCTGCCAGCATAGGTACGGGTTTAGTGTTTTGAGGTCATTTTTGGGTTCCTGGGTTCGAGTAGATAGATTTAAACGTAAAATTCGTGAAAAATGGTTGAGATTTGAAGAAGTTAGGAAAAAGGTCGGCTGGAAATGAGGTTTTCCGGCGACGGCGGCACGACCGTCTTCTCCGGCATGACGCCGATGATTGGGTCTGTCAGACGGGGCTGCCATGGCATACCACTTGGCTACCACGTGGAGTCACGTGGATGCCACATGGCAGCCACGTGGAGCCACATGGATGCTACATGGCAGCCACGTGGAGCCACGTGGGTGCTACATGGCAGCCACGTGGAGCCACGTGGGTGCCACCTGGCCACACAGTCAGCAGTCACTTGACTTAACGGTCAACTGACGTCGTCAGGGTTTGATGGAATATGCTGACGGCGTTGGTATATTCCGTCAAAAGTTAACGGAGTTGGACGAAACCCTAACGCCTTAGTTTGGAAGGAATATTTCGATTCCGTCAGGATATTCCGTTAGGTTCGACGGAATATTCCGTTAGAGCGACGAAATATTCCGTCGTGAACAATACTGGGCTTGTGGGGGCACGTGAGGGCACATGGCGGCACGTGGTACCGATTCTAGGGTCACAGCAACACGTGTCAGCTAGTTTTTGACATTCCGGATCTGTTGGCGTAGGTTTTGGGTTAATCAAACGTCGTTTAAGGGTAGTTTTGGGCGTCCAAAGTTGCTGCATTTTTAGGTTGAAACGAGCGGACCTCTTGGGGTTTAGGGAGTTTAAACGTAGGGTTTTTATTATTAGCCGATAATCCAGATTGTTAATATTGACATGCGATACTGCTCCAGGAACTTCGGAGGAGCGTACGACTCGGGATTGAGCTTACTTGGACGTGTGGTGAGTGGACTTTGGTTTATAAATTGTAATGGATGCATAAAGGTATCTTTAAATTAAATTCTATTATGTATTGTTTGGGACAATTTCCGGAATTTAGAAATTATTACTGGACATAGGTTTTCCATATTTTAGTGAAAATGTGTTTTGGAGAAATGGCCTGGTTTTTGTACTCGGTTTTTATGCTGTCTTGACGTGGTAATTGTTGAGTCCGTGATTTTGGGTTAGACCCGCATTTGTGATTTACTGGATTTGGCCATAAATGATTTTTCAATGACTTTGGCTTAGGCCAAGAAACAAGGATTTCAAAACACGGATTTTGGTTTTTCACTGAATTTCTGTCCCCAATGGTCAAGGGTTCTCCGACTGGCGTTGAGGAGTTTTGCTCCTCTGGTTCGTTGAGGGTTCTTCGACGCTAGTGTTGAGGGGTTTTTCTCCGCCGGGTCGTTGAGGCTGTCTACGCGTAGCACAGGTTTCTGCACAACTCGAGGTACATCGAATGTGTGGAGGGTATTTCGGGAACAATGGGTTATTTTTTGATATATTTTGTGTTCAGGTCGATTTACATGATTTTAAACTCCTTTGAGGAGGATTTTCAAACCAAATTGTGGACCACAATGTGTTTTTCATTATACAGATTTTCGAGGATCCAACCAAGTGTTTTTAAAGAAAGATGAAATTTCCGGTGGTTTTCAAGTCATCTTTATATGTCATATTTACATAACAAGAAATGTTTATGTTATGCATGCATGGTTTTATTCGTGGAGGGGGAAAAGGTAAGATTTCCTCGGAAAACGATTTCTAAATGATTGTTTTTGTCCACTCACAACTTTTGTGTTTTAAATCCCCTCCAGGCTGTTGAGTTGACGTGGACACTTTCAGAGTTGGAGGCATTAGAATATCAGCTGCACTATTACCTATACTCAGGTAGGATATTTAATTCTGTAATTATTATCCTACCTAGATGCTCTGATAACACTTCTGGATTTTCTGTAAATTTTCAATTTCATCGTGGGATGGTTGTTTGTTTGTTGGTATTGGAGTGCTATTGGATCCTTTGTCTGACAGGTGGAAGACGGTTGACTAGTCCTTAAAGGGAGGTTTTGCCGAATTTTTGGCTGAATTCTCATAATTAATTGTAAGGACTTAAGGGTGTTTTGGAAAATTTCCTTAGGTTGTCAGACGGGAGTAGGGTTCTTCCCAGGTTTTGAGGGGAATTCGTGAAGGGTCCTTACACAAATAATCTATCAAAATCAAGTTATGGAAGCGGCACAAACAGCTAAAAAGCCCACATATATATTACCGAAATTATGCAAAATTACAAACCAAGTCGATGTAAACCCAAAACAACGAAAACCCTAACAACACCTATAGCCATAAACAAAATAACTTCACTAAAAGAAACAGATATCGTCGTCAAACCCATTATATCTAATCTTAATCCTATAGAGCAGAGGCAGATATGAGGAAGGCTTGATCCCCAGTGAACCAATTGCGCATAAAAGTGAATTAATGACCAAAAGTCCTAATCTAATTATTGTGACCAGAAATAAGGGGAGACTCCTCCAACATTAAGATAGAATAAAATTAAGGGAATTTTTTTTTTTAAGGAAGATTTTGGGTAAGGGGATGAATTGGAAAAATAGCAAAATAATAATGATGGAGAACTCAAATATGAGCATAGTTACCACAAGTGACTCTTATTATTAACTCAATAGAAAAAGAAAAATAGTAGAGGGGAGGGAGGAAAAAATGATCTTCTCCCTCCTCCCCTTGGTGTTTTTTTTTGGGACTGAGAGAAAAACAGTGAATATGTAATTCACTTTTTAGAAAAAAAAATTTCATGAGAAATATATTATAAAAGGAAAAAAAAAAAAGGGGCCACTAGGCACTTTGCATTCAAGTTTGATAGAAGCAATATTATTTTATTTTGGCTTATTACTTCATTTGCACCCAGAACAAGACAGCGATTCTCAAATTGGACTCGGAACTGAAATTTGCCTCAAAATGCACCCAGAACAGTAGCAACGTAAAAAATGTTGCACCAACTAATTGACTCCGTTTTTAACTCCGTTAAGTGTGCATATGTGGCATCTATGTGGCAGTCTTTGGCTGGGTATTTAAGTCATTTTGCCACATGAGGAGTCATGTAGCTTATATCGGCCGAGAAGGAGAAGATTGTTGCAGAGTCGAAATGAGAAAAGGGGGCGGCATCACCGAATGAGCCATGGATGAGAGTGCAGGGTGGGAGCAGCAACGAAGATGCCTTTGTGGGAAGGTGGCTACAATGAAGACTTCATGGACCGAAGAAAACCCAGGGAGGAGGTTTCTTGTTTGTCGAGACGGTTGGGAAAGAGAGAATTTGACATAAGTGTTGATGAGTGTGTGGATTTTGAATTTAAACTGATTTGGTTAAGAAAAAATTTATGGGTTTGGAAGGAATTAGTGGTTAGCGGCGTGCAGCATTCTGGTAGGATTTGAGAATCGCTGATTTCAATTTGATTTCTGGGTTTGGAAGGAATTGGTGGTTAGCGGCGTGCGGCGTTCTGGTAGGATTTGAATGAAATTTCAATTTGATTTCTGGGTTTGGAAGGAATTGGTGGTTTTGAATGAAAAGTAAGAAAATTGTTCAGTGGGTGACATACATTGGGAGTTAGAGCTAAAGTCACCGCATCAGATTTGTAAAACAGTTGGGTTTGTGGTAAGATTGTTGCTGCTATGTTTGAAACATGTAATGGGACTGGTTAAACGTTTGGATGCTGTTGTGTAGTATAGTAATGGGTTTGTGGTAGGATTGTTGTTGCTGTGTTTGTGGTAGGATTGTTGGCTGTGTGTATAAAAGTTTGGATGAAATTTCAATTTGATTTGTATGTATGCAATTGAAGATCGGTTTGATAATGCAAGTTAGGGGTCACACAGGTCGTGGGAAAGGCTGTAACTTTTGGGAGTGGTTCGATCCGAAGATGTGCAAAAGGTCAACGATAATAATTTCGGGCTTGCTAAGGAAACTTGATAGAGGAGAAGAGCAATTGTTGATTGAGACGCGGAAGGTATTTAAGCTTAGGATTGTACTTATGTTCAGTTTGCTTGTATTGATTGGAATTATGTATGTGTAAGGTGCAAAAGTAAGAAAGCTTGAAGTAAGTAGTTAAGATACTTTATGCAATGGATGATCAAGTTTGTACTAGGATGTATGTTTGATGTATTTTAAGTGTTCAAAGTTATGAAATGGTGGAATTGAGAGAATTGACTTTGGTTATGAAAATTAGATTGAAAATGAAGCATAAGTTTTGAGCATAAGATGATTGAAATTTGGCCACTTTGAGCATACAACTTGACCATAAAAGGAGCATGACACTTTGAGCATAAAACTTGACCATAACACTATGAGCATTAAAGGAAGCATAATAACACTTTGATCATAAATTGAGCATAACTTGTGATTCAACTTTGGACCATTACAAAGGGATGCATTGTCTTTATTACAAAAGCACCACTTAAAAACCTACAACCATCAAACTTTTGAAGTCCAATGAGTCAAAAAGGAAGGCATTGGACTTGAAAAGTTTCCATTACACTACAATTAGGCTTTGCAAACTACAAAAGCTATGTAAGCAACCAATGGTTCCAAATGCTAACAAAATACATAACAAAGGATTAGCCTAGCTAGTAGGATTCTAATAATGGTGCCAATGGGACAACAATTCCTTTGCCCTCTTCAGCCAATCTTTGTTGTTTGGCTTTGGCTTTGGCTATGACTTTGGATGTGTGTTTGGCTTAGGCTTTGGATTTGCCTTGGAACTCCCATTCTACTTTGTTGTTGCAGCTGAGCTTGTGAGACTTGGCTAGATTGAGAATAAGCAATTGGTTGTGTGATTGGTTGAGGTGGGATAAGAGACCTAATTCTCTGTGCTGGCCTTTTCAGTCTCGTTATTTTGGTTGGGGTTGTGGAAGGGGAACTCAATGAGGCCATTGGTTGTTGCTGGGAGGAGTCATTTTGGGGTGGTGGAGGTTGTTGTTGGGAGGAGTCAGTTTGGGGAGGTGGAAGTGGTTGTTGGGAGCAAGCTGCATGATTTGAAACAGAACCTGTTTTCTTCCTTTTGTTCACCTAAGCACAAACCAACAAACACACTATCACATATCCAGTATGACAAAAACTATCACATTATCACATTTAGATCACCATTCATATCACAATTTCTTAACATCACATTTCAAATGCCCTTAAGATCACATATCACAATTCCCAATTATAGGCAGCACTATAAACTATGAGAACTTCTAGCATCAAACATATAATAGGCACCAATACTTCTAGCATCAATACCACTCATAACATAATGAAAACACATTCAAATTACATACACTATTCTATGACAACATAGTTTGCAATCCCTATATAGATTGAAATTGAAGACTGGTTCTAACAAAATCAAGACAAGGTCATATTACAATCCCTACAATAGACAAATTCAATGTTGTTTATAAAAATTCAGATTTCAATATCACAATTCAGTATCACAATTCAGATTTCAATATCCCATTTCAACACCCAATTCAACACACAATTCAGATTTTAGCACACAATTCACACATGCTTAAGCTAACATTGTAAGTTCAAATAATAGGCACTTATAGGTAGTTTGTCCACCTTTTCAGCCATTGCAGCTCTGGCAGCTTCTCTCTGTTTCTTAAGTTCTTGCTTATTCTTGAACTTGGCTTCCTTCTTATGGTCCACCGGTTGTGTGCAGACATTTCTTTTGTGTCCATCGGCCCCACAATTGCCACACTTGAGTGTAGAATGGTATCTTGGAAGCTTCTTTGGATTTGAAGGTGCCTCCTCATTTTGACCTTTCTTCCTTTTCATCTTTGGCCTCCCGGGCTGCTTATGAGATATAGGAGGCTTTAATAGTGGGGCACCAATTTTGACCCATTGGTCTTCACTAGGTACAAGTTTGATTATCCCCTCGTACACCTTAGTATACGCAGCCTCTTTGTAGCATTGATGGACATACATCTCCGGGTTGCCCTTAAACCGACTAATTGCACTACAGGCATGGGGGCATGGGATCCCACTGAGGTCAAATCTTCTGCATGAGCAAGTGTGGAGGTTCAAGTCCACTGAAAACCTTCTTCCAAGAGGATGAAGGATTTCGAAGATATTATTCCCACAATGTATAGGAATCAACATCTGCCCTTTCTTTTTGTAATCCTCCAGCACACACTGAATTCTTTTCCCCACCAGATGTCCATTCCAATTTCGCCCCTCCTCTCGTCTCTTAGTCATCAAGGTAGTAATGTATTGCCTCACTTTGTCCAACACTGACAACACAAGCTTGGCTCTATAAGGCACAATCGCTTTATTGAAGGCTTCAGATAGGTTGTTTATCAGTATATCGCACTTGAAGTCTGTTCTGAAATGGGATCTGCACCATTGTCTTGCATCCCGTTCTTTTAGCCATTGGTGAGCACTAGGACTGAGGACTTCCATTTTCCTCATCTCTTCTTCAAACCATGGTATGTTCGTGGCCCGCTCAATGTCATCCATTTGATTCTTGAGGGCTAAGCCTTTATGGGTATGGTTGAAATTATCATAAAGATTCCTAAAACAATGGTGGTGCTCTGCATCTGGAAAAACTTGAGCAACTGCTTCAAGCAAACCCTTCTACTTGTCTGTCATTATCAATAACCCACTGCTGTTTTCAATTCTGAGGTCCTCTTGCAAGATGTCTAAAAACCACTTCCAGCTGCTAAAGTTCTCCACCTCACATAAGGCATATGCCACAGGAAACATCCCATTGTTGGCATCCACTCCTACTGCTGACAATAGTTGTCTTGTGTGAATGCCCTTAATGTGGCAGGCATCTAACCCTATGAAAGACCTGCACCCATTAAGCCATCCTGCTTTGCTAGCCTGCAAGCATACATATACCCTCTCAAATCTAGCCATCCCATCAGAGTCCATGTCAGACTTGATGACCACAGTAGAACCAGGATTGGTCTTCTTCAATTGTAGACAGTACTCCCCAAGAATTTCGTACTGTCTTTTGCATGATCCTTCAACAAGATCCATAATCACCTGCCTTGACCTATAGTATGTTACCCTTGATGGTCTGTAGCCGATTTCTAAAACCACCATATCTTGAAATTCATGCAAATTCCATTTGCTACTAGTCAGTTGCCTTGCATACTGCTTTACCATCCACTTCACATTCGCATGTATGTTTGTGTTCCCTACACCATAAACGTGCTCATCATCGAACTCTCTGACCTGTAAACACTTGCTAGCTTCTACTGAGGAGGCATAGATAATAAAGGGACACTGAGGACAACATTTCACTTTAATGCGTTCCGGTTGATTTTTCTTGAACTTCAGTTGTCTCCCTTCGATGACTGAATATTTTCTCACTGCTTCTCTAAAAGTGGCAGCATCTTGAAACTTCAACCCTATCTCAAACCTTGGATTCTCCATGTCAAGAGAGGGAATAAAATCCCTAGACCTAGTCACATGTTTCTTCCTACTCCTTTTCTTAGGTATATCCCCATTATCTTCCTCAGCACTCAGATCAGTGAAATTGTCAATCCTAGGTGACAGAGGGACATTGTCCTTGTCATCTAATTGTGGCCATGTCCCATCATCCACATAAGCACCAAAAGCCCCAAATAGCTCATCATCATTGACCACTATCGGTTCCTCATCATTCTGATCAAAAGCTTCCTCTTCAAAGTCTACCACAAACTCTTCATCATTATCACTATCATCCTCACTGTCACTACTTGAAGAATCCTCAACAATTACTTTGGCTTTCCCTCGTCGCTTCCTTGCCACTCTTGCTATATGAGCCTCTTCATTGTCTTGATTAACTGGTTCATGATTAACCGAGTCTTGATGAACCGGTTCTTGATTAACCGGCTCTTGACGAACTGGTTCTTGATTAAACGGTTCTTCATAAATCGGGTCATCATCAAGCAGTCCTTCATAAACCGGTTCATCATCAATTGGTTCTTCATAAACCGGTTCATCATAAATTGGTTCTTCATAAACCGGTTCATCATCAATCGGTTCTTCATAAACCGGTTCATCATCAATCGGTTCTTCATAAACTGGTTCTTCTTCACATCTGCTTGACCTATCCCCACCCTCCACACCATGTTTGCAGTATACATACAGTGCTTTTCCTTTCGACTTTGCTGACCTTCCAACCAAATCCAACAATTGATAATCCGTCCCAATTAGAAAAACCTGCCCTCCATCTTTAAAGTAGAATTCCACATTGGCTTCCACCTTCCTAGCAGCATAATGGTTGTCCTTCACTAGAGCATGTAAGTCAATCAACGATATGTAGTCCCAAGAGCACCAATCATACCAAGTCAGTGACCCACTGTCGTATGTCCACTGTCCTGCTTTCTTTAAGATGCTTCCCCCATGATGTGACCCAATGGAAACTATACCATCAATTCCACCTAAACCACATAACCAATATGAAAACATTATAAACACATAACAACTTAGACATTCCACTTGTAATACTTACTTATAATAGTTAACACAACAAGCAAACAATGCCTCAAGCTCCAATTTCCAAAATTTAGCCATATTACACCAATTTGAAAAGCCTTTCACAAATGACAGCGATATTACACCTATTTGAAAAATGACAGCGATATTATACCAATTTGAAAAATGACAGCCAATTACACCAATTTGAAAAATGACACCCATATTACACCAATTTTAAAAATGACACCCATATTACACCAATTTTAAAATTTACACCCTTATTACATCCATATTACACCCATATTACAACCTCTTTTACATAACAAAAATAATACGTCCATTATACACCATGAACCACATCCATTTCACACCCTAAACCCTAAACTTTACCCTTAACCACTTCCATTTCACACCCTAAACCCTAAACTTTACCCTTAATCACATCCATTTCACACCCTAAGCCCAAACTTTACCCCTAACCAAATCACCCAAATGACACCCATAAACACTCAGCAGTAAAAACCCTAAACTAAAGTCTCATTACCCCACAATTTTACAAGCCTTTTAATGCCTTTTCACAGACTAGTCCACACACCCAACCACTTTCAAATACCCCACTGACAATTTCAACAGTATTCAATTCAAATCCACACCACTGTCCGACAAGGTTTTAAGCCTTTTAATAACCCCACAAACTAACATTATTGTAAGACAAATGCAAATAATATTCTAACCACACATCCATTCACTTCAATACCATAAACAACCAAAAATTTTAACTTTTTCCAAGCAAAACCAGTAAACAATGCCTCAAGCTCCAATTTCCAAACCCTATCTCTATATCAACCAAACACAACAAGTAAAGTCATATACAAAACCACCTTGCTAAATTTCGGTTTAGACCTTACCATAATCAGGTTGTACACCATTAGGTCCTCGAACTACTGGCATCCTCTAACTCCTACCTCTTCGAGCTTGCCTGTTACTCCGATTGAAAACCCTCACAACCCCACGAATGTTCGCGTCCGTCTGCAACCTTTCTCCCAACTTTTTCGAAACCCTAACAACTTAGTTTTTCCCCAGTTTTCGATTTCGCTCAATACTACCGAAATCAACAACTCCTACCTCTTTGTGCTCGCCTTCCCGTCCGATTGAAAACCCTAAAAGGCCCACGAACATTTGCGTCCGCCTTCAACCTTTCCCACAATTTCTTAGAAACACTAGGAGACCATTTTTCCCCAATTCGATTTTCTCTCAAAGCTACTGATTTGGAAATCCACCTCACTTTACACGTCCACATTTATCGGGTCCCACTATTGCCACCTTGCCTCCACGTATGAAAAATTAGACAAAAATACCCTGACACTTCACGGAGTTAAAAACGAAGTCAGTTAGTTGGTGCAACGTTTTTGACGTTGCTACTGTTCTAGGTGCATTTTGAGGCAAATTTCAGTTCCGGGTCCAAATTGAGAATCGGTGGCTTATTCTAGGTGCATTTTGAGTAATAAACCTTTTATTTTTTCGCATGTTATCTATTTGAAGGGTAACTTGAGTTGGTCTAGCAAAGTCCAACATAGATTTAGGAAGAAGATTGGGTTTATGGTTAAACACCCCAAGTAATGTCGACTTGAATCTGAAATAGGCCTTGGGGTGCATTCCAAGAAACCTAAACTGCCAAAAGATATTGATTACTCCTCTTGTCTATTAGCGTTTAAACTGCGACATATGAAATTAATAAAGAGACACTACAACAAAAAGTGGCTATAATAGCGGTTGTTTATAGCCATAGATGAAAATATTTGCAATATTCATAAAAATTTCGTCGATATATTTATATTTTAAGGTTTCGATATAAAAACAGGGGAGAAGAAATATGATAGGAGCATATTTATGAGACGTTTTATCTTGTTTTCTTATGTTTTTCTTAGCATGTTTCGTATGTTTTCTTAATACTTAGCTTGTTTTCGTGTTTTGTAGGATTTTTGGAAGCAAAGTTACAAAAGGAGTTAATGAGTGCTGTTTTGGAAATCTAAGGAGGAAACTTTAAAACAGACTTCAGCAGATGTGTCAACTTCTCGAAATTAACTGCACCTGCTCGGGAAGAATTAGCTGATGGGCCATATATCGTTGGAAAGATACAGAAGTCTAGTTTCTAGAGAATTCTACGGTTTGTGAATTGGAGTTTTTTAGAATGCGTTATGGCCGTTTTAGTATAGCAAGGTCAGGCTGAGCTGGAATTCAGCATTCCTTCTATTTCAAGTTTTCTAATCCTTATCGAGCTTGGACAACTAGAGGCCTAGTTTATTAAGGTTACGGGAGGAAACATTTTAATCAGAAAAAGGAAGATAAAAAAATAATAAAGGGAGAGGAGCATCCACAACGTGAGGATTGATTGAGTAGCGAATGCAAACAGTAACGTCTCTCTCCCTCATTAAGGAAATTAACACCCACATCAATTCTAGGCAGCAAAAGGGTAGACATATACATGGGACAAGGGGAAAACGTGAGGGAAGACAAAACGGCAGCCAGTAAATAGTCACTCTCCCACACAAAAAGTCAGAAACGTCTCTCTCTATCTCATACTTGGAAACAACTCTTTTTCTCCCTAAAAAAACTGCAGAAAACGTCTGGGCTCTCACACAAGGACTCAGCCACACCATCCCATTATGCTCCATCCTTCAAGGTTCCAAGGTCTAAAAGGCTTAGGAAGCAAGGAGGAACGTCAAGGCGTCATCCAATCACTCTGGCTGACCAACACATCATCAAAGAGCTATCTTCTTCCTCTTTTTATTTTCTGTTTTTTTTATGTTCTTGATGTCTATTTAAATTATGGGTAATTAAGTACTTTAGTTAGGGCTCGATTAAAGCCCTAATCATGTTTCTTTAAGGATTTCGATATGCCTTTGCTGCAAACTACTTTTGTGATGCTTAATTGATTAATTTCATATTATATTTTACTCTTTACATATGTTATGTTATGCTTGATCACCATATGCATGTTGTGTATTGAGTTTGTTACATAAGTAAATTTAGATGACCGAATCTTGTGCCTATGAGAGTAACAAAAGAACTAGTTATAAGTTCTTGAAATTAATCATCATGAATAACTAGAATAGATACCATGTTCTAGGAGTTGTGTGTTTGTCGATTTCTATTGTGTTATGCGTTCTTAAAGTGCAACTTAGTAGATACCATGCTAAATACTTTAAGAATGAAAAGAGTTAGCGTAGATACCCATGCCTAACTTGTTGCTTAGGGAAATCAATAATTTAAAGAGTAGATATCATGCCTTTAGGTTGACAAACATGAGCATCTAAAATCTGTTTTGTAGCATTGTGCATGTCGTTTGCTTAAGGACGAAGATTAGCGGTGAACATCGAATCCCTAACTTGTTTTCTCATTGTTTTAACCTCAATGCAATTCTATTTTTAATCAAACGCTATTTTTTTAAATATTTTGTTTCTAAATTTTCAGTTTTCAAAATCATTTTAAAATCAATTTTAAACACATATTAATCCAGTCCTCGTGGGAATGATGTCGTATTTGGTTTCTATACTATTTGTTTTATCTTGTGCACTTGCTAGTTAAAACGTGCATATAGTTGCGTAATTTTTATATTGCTATTTGTAAAACAAGTTTTTGGCGCCGTTATCGGGGACTGTGTAACTAATTTTTGTTGAAATTGATTTTTGGTTTTCTTTTACAGGCTGAATTTCGTTTATGCAAGGTCGTCGATCCCAAAATTTAGCGGTCGGTGACTACAATCCTGAGATTGAACGAACTCTTAGACGTCTTCGAAAGCAAGCTGAGAGGGCAAAATTTAACACACAAAGAGAAGATTTTGAAGAAGGAGAAAGATCATAATCAGAGAACGAAATGGGGGAGGAACAGGTATGAAGGCAAATGAAGGACTCCTTTGTCCCTCAAAACCTTAATCAACGATCATGCATTGCCTACCAACCAACTGCGCAAGGCAGCTTCAATTTATCACCTCAATTGCTTAACATGGTGCCGCACTACAGAGGCACACCTTCTGAGGATCCATACTTGCACATTAGGGATTTCTTCGATCTCTGCAAGACTTAGAACATCCAGGGCTTAACTCCAGAAGGAATCAGGTTAATTTTTGAAGAAGTTTTTCCCAGCCCAAAAGACAAGAAAACTTAAAAGGGAGATTCAATCCTTCTAACAGAAGGATGGAGATCTTTTCTTTGAGGCATGGGAGCATTTCAAGGAGTTGTTTCTCAAGTGTCCACACCACAATCTATCTCAAGACGATCATGTACAAGCTTTTTATGAAGGTTTAAATGACATTAACAAAAGTTTTGTTGATTCAGCTTGTGGATGTGTGCTTATGGAAAAGAGCAGTGATGAAGCCATTGAGCTATTTGAGACCCTAAGTGAAAATTCTCAGCAATTCTCATCAGGAGGGAGACAAGGAGTAAAAAGTAAAGGTCTTTATGAAGTTAGCACAAATGGTGGAGTCTAGAGTCAAATGGCAGCAATGGAGAAGAAGTTAGATATGCTGGTGAAAGCAATGTCAGCTCAGAACATCTCTCAAGTTCAACAAGTTGCTAAAGTCAAGGTATGTGCTATATGTTCTCATTCTAATCATACTACTGAGACTTGCCCTATGTCTTGGTTTGCAGATCATGGGCAAGCTAATTATGTGGGGCAAAACAACTATCATCCTAAGAACAACCCATATTCGAACACTTATAATCCAGGATGGAAAGACCACCCAAATTTCTCTTGGAGCAACAGTCAGAATGTGCTTAATCTACAAGGGCAGTAGAAGAACTTCCAGCAGGGAAATAATTATCATGCTTCATCACATGTGGCACAACCAAATACTGACTAAAAGAAGAATAATCTTGAAGGTGCCATACTCCAGTTCTTGACTGCACAACAACAGACAAATGCTCTAACTAGTCAGAACATTCAGAAACTAGAGGAAACAACTAGCCAAGCTATTCAGAGATTGGAGGCACAAGTAGGGCAAATGGCAAAGGAGTTATGTGAGAGGAAGAAATGAGAGTTTCCATCACAAACCATACCTAATCCGGGAGGCCAGGAGTAGTTCAAGGCTGTGACAATCCTTAGAAGTGGCAAGGTAGTTGACAACAAGGTGGGGACATATGAGAATGAACCAGAAAGTGTTGAACTACCTCCAGCCGCAAAGGTAGGTGAGAAGGAGAAGGTGATATTGCCACCCTTCCCTCAAAGGTTAGTTAAGCAAAAGAAAGAAAAACATCTTCTTGATATTTTTGAAACTTTGAGAAAAGTAGAAATCAACATTCCTTTACTTGATGCAATTAAACAGATTCCATCTTATGCTAAGTTTTTAAAGGATTGTTGTACACACAAAAGACAGTTTCAGGAACATGAGAAAGTTGCATTGACTGAGGAGGTAAGTGCAGTTTTATTGAGAAAGCTACCACCTAAACTAAAAGATCCAGGTAGTTTTACTATTCCTTGCAGGGTTGGTAACCGTCTTTTTGAACGTGCTTTGCTTGATTTAGGAGAAAGCATTAACTTGATGCCTTATACCATTTATGAGGAGTTGAGGTTGGGGGAGCTCAAGCCAACCTCAATTATATTGCAATTGGCAGATAGAAGCATCAGAAGACCTAGAGGTATATTAGAGGTTGTTTTGGTTCAGGTAAATGAATTTATTTTGCCTGCTGATTTTGTTGTTTTGGATATGGAAGATTCCCCTATGCCATCTTCATTACCTATTATTCTTGGTAGACCCTTTATGATAACTGCTGACACGAAGATAAGTGTGAAATAGGGCACTATACGAATGAAAGTTAATGGTAAGAAGATAGAATTCATGTTGTCTGACACTATCAAATTGCCACATGATAACCATGATTGTTTCAAGATTGATGTGGTAGGAAGTGTTGTTGAGCAAGTGTTTCAGGTACATAGCATTGACCCTTTGGAGGCATGCATAGCCCACAACCTCACAAGGTTGAATTATGAACGTGGATGTGATGTTACAGAGATAGACCTCCATGAAGTTGTGCATTCTCTTGAGGCTTCTAAGCCTTATGCAAGTAAGTATGTACCTTCCTTTGAAACTCTTGTGTCTACTAATACTGCTCTTGTCCTTTCCATTGTCAGGGCACCAGAACTAGAATTGAAGCAACTACCTGAACAATTGAAGTATGCTTACTTGGGAGAGAACCAGACATTACCAGTGATAGTTGCTGCAAACTTGAGTATGGTGGAGCAAGAGAAGTTGTTGAGAGTTCTTAGGGAGCACAAGACTGCATTAGGGTGGACTATTGCCGACATCAAAGGCATAAGGCCATCATAGTGCATGCATAGAATCCTCCTTGAAGATAATACAAAGCCTAATAGGGATGCTCTGAGACGGCTTAACCCACACATGAAGGAAGTAGTGAGAGCAGAGGTTCTTAAGCTCTTGGATGTTGGCAACATCTACCCCATCTCATAGAGCAAATGAGTTTATTCCTACCAGGCTAGCCACAGGTTGGAGAGTGTGCATTGATTACAGAAAGCTCAATAATGAAACCAGGAATGATCATTTTCCACTTCCCTTTATTGATAAGATGTTAGAAAGGTTAGCAGGTCATAGTCATTACTGTTTTTTAGATGGTTATCGTGGTTATAATCAGATTGCTATAGCACCAGAGGACCAGGAGAAGACCAGGTTCACATGCCCCTTTGGCACATTTGCATACAGAAGGATGCCATTCGGTTTGTGTAATGCACCTGCCACATTCCAAAGGTGCATGATGAGCGTATTTTCAGACATGGTGGAGAGATTTATAGAGGTATTGATGGATGATTTCAGTGTTTTTGGTTCTAACTTTGATGATTGTCTTAACCATTTGCAGCTTGTTCTAAAGAGATGTGAGGAATGCAACCTAGTGCTGAATTGGGAGAAGTGCCATTTCATGGTACAACAAGGTCTTATTTTAGGTCATGTAATATCTAGCAGGGGCATTGAGGTGGACAAGGCAAAGATTGACATCATATCAAAATTACCTCCTCCTACATCTGTGAAGGGTGTGAGAAGTTTTCTAGGGCATGCAGGGTTTTACAGAAGATTCATAAAAGATTTCTCTAAAATGTCTAGACCTCTTTGTGCGTTATTGTCTAAAGATGTTGAGTTTGTGTGGACAGACGAGTGCATGAATGCCTTTAACACATTGAAAGAGCTACTCACATCTGCACCCATTATGATGGCACCTGATTGGAACCTCCCATTCGAGCTCATGTGTGACGCCAGTGATTATGCTTTGGGAGCTGTTCTAGGTCAGAGAGTTAACAAGGTACCTCATGCTATTTATTATGCCTCTAGAACTATGAATGATGCTCAGCTTAATTATTCTACTACTGAAAAAGAATTGTTAGCTGTTATATTTGCTTTGGAGAAGTTTAGGTCCTACTTGATTGGTTCTAAAGTTATTATTTTTACTGATCATGCTGCTTTGAGATTTTTGTTTGATAAGAAAGATGCTAAGCCTAGGTTGATTAGATGGGTGTTCTTACTGCAAGAATTTGATCTTGAGATTAAGGACAAGAAGGGTAGTGAGAATGTGGTTGCAGATCATTTGTCCAGGTTACTTCATGATGAAGAAGGGAACAAGCTTCCCTTGAGTGAAAACTTTCCAGATGAGCAGTTATTTGCAATTGATTTACAACTTCCATGGTATGCAGATATTGTTAATTATATAACTACTAAGGTTTTTCCTCCAGGTATGTCGAGCCAAGAAAGGAAGCGATTAGTGTCTATGGCTAGCCACTACTATTGGGACGAGCCCTACTTGTTCAAATTTTGTCCAGATCAAATTATCAGAAGGTGTGTTCTTGAGGAGGAGCATATGAGCATTCTCCAACATTGTCATCAGTTTGCATGTGGAGGACACTTTGGAGCAAAGTGAACAACACTTAAGGTATTACAATCTGGGTTCTGTTGGCCTAATGTGTTTAAAGATTCTTTTTGGTTTTGCAGCTCTTGTGACAGATGTCAACGAACAAGGAACATCTCTTCTAGAAATCAGATGTCATTGCAAAACATTCAAGTGGTGAAGCTCTTTGATGTGTGGGGTATCGACTTCATGGGTCCATTTTCTAACTCATTTGGTTATTTATATATTCTTCTAGGTGTGGATTATGTATCTAAATGGGTCGAGGTTGTCCCCTCAAAAACTAATGATCACAAAGTTGTTGTGAAGTTCTTGCAGGATAACATCTTTACTAGGTTTGGGACACCAAGGGCAATAATTAGTGATGGAGGTAGCCACTTCAACAACTAGGCTTTTGCTTCCTTAATGAAGAAATATGGGATCACACATAAGGTTGGCACTCCATATCATCCTCAAACCAGTGGTCAAGTGGAGATAAGCAATAGAGAGATCAAAAGCATCCTAGAGAAGACAGTGAATACTAGAAGGAAGGATTGGTCTCTACGCTTGAATGATGCATTGTGGGCATATCGGACTGCGTACAAAAGCCCCATTGGCATGTCCCCATATCGTCTAGTCTTTGGGAAGGCATGTCACCTACCAGTGGAGTTGGAGCATAGAGCATATTGGGCTATTAAGAAATTCAAATATGATATGCAACAAGCAGGTGACAAGAGGAAGTTACAGTTGAATGAGCTTGAAGAGTTGATGTATGATGCATATGAGAATGCTAAGTTGTATAAGGAACGGACCATGCTAAGTTGTATAAGGAACGGACCAAGGCGTATCATGATAAGCAGCTAGTTAGGAAGGAGTTTCATGTGGGACAAAAGGTGTTGATCTACAATTCAAAATTGAGACTTTTCCCTGGTAAGCTCAAGTCTAGGTGATACTGTCCTTATATTGTTACAACAGTTTTCCCTCATGGAGCTTTACAGGTTCATAGCAAAGAGAAGAATCAAACATTCATGGTGAATGGGCATAGAGTAAAGCCCTATATTGAGATGAGCTTTGAGCCTAGAGAAGAGGATGTGACTCTCCAACCTATTTAGTACATTGCATGAGAGTCCAATAGTCTGGCTGAAGACTATAAACTTAGCACTACTTGGGAGGTAACCCAAAGGGAAGTTGGGAGGCAACCCATGTGAAGAGGATTATGACAGTTTTGGCACTCTACAACGACTGACAATCAGATTTGCTTGCTCTCACCCTTTCCTTCTTTATCATTAACTTTGTCTTCGTTTGTTTTGTTTTGTTTTATTTTCTTTGTGTGTGTCGTTGCTTGTTTCTCCTTTCTTAAATGCTTCATTGTTTTACTTTAACTTTCAATCATTAAGGACAATGTTAGATTTAGGTGTGAGGGGGAAACACTTGTGTTTTCCGTTGATTTTGCATTAGTTTTAAAAAAAAAAAAAAATTTTTGACAGCTTTATTTTTTGCCTTTGTTTGTGTCGGTTTTACTAGTGTAAAATTGGGTACATATTTAAGGATCCATGCATAAAAATAAGGGGGGAAGAAAAATCTACCCCATATTTCCACGATATTCGTATTAATCTTATATAAGTATTAATGGGTGTTTAAAATTTTCCCTCAATTTCATTCAAAATTTTCAAGTTTTGAACTAAATTTCCAATATTTTTTCGTTGAACGTGAACGATATCGATATCGATATTAAAATATTCATCGATATTTTCATAAATTTGACTGTCGATACTTCCTTGAAAAATGATATTTTCATCCTTATCACTTTTATAAAACTGCGATGATAAGTAATAAATCTATAGCACTATTTGTTAATAAACGCTATAGTAGGAAGAATGCGCTAATCGCTTCTTAAATTTTTTGTTGTAAGCTCGCTTTTAAAATCACGGGCGCCAGTTAAGTTGGCCTTTAAGATTTCGAACTTTACCAAAACTTTCAGAAGCCCTCGTGTTCTTAGTGCCTCTCACTCTTCTTCTAATCTGAATTTTCATTCGAAATTTTCTGCGTTCTCTCCACACCCGAAACATAGCCATGGTAAGAATCTCAATCTTGTTTCCTTCTCTGATTTTTCTTCTTATTTGTTTCTCTCTTCTTATATCCATGGACAATTTGATGTCTTCATTTGTGAGTCTAGGTTTGGATTTAATTGGGAGTTTTCAATTTAGGTAAGGATTTAGGGACTTTAACAATTAATTCTATGATTCTCTTTTCTGTTTCGATTCATTTTCCATGAAGCCAGAGTTTTTTTAAGAAGTATCGCTTTTCGAAGCGTTTGTGAATCGTATAGGAGCTGAACCATGAGTTCTATTTTGGACTTATGGCTCCGGTGTTAGGTGTCGAGAAGATTTGCGACCACGCTATGAGTCGGCTCTTCCAACCTTGGAAGAATGCTCTGATTACTAAGCTTTTAGGTCAGTGACAGCGCTATGACTCCTTGCCTGTCATCGCCGTCGTCGGAAAAATGCTGCTTGCTTCATCTTTATCTTTGTGGCGATTAGTCTGTGGAGCAAATCTCGACCTTCTATAGAAGTGAGGGGTAAGTATATATTTGATTCTTCCTTGTATCTTTCCCTTCGTGTTTATTTCATCCTCTAGTCTTAAGCAAACCAATCTGGTATTTTTAGGGTTTAGCATATGTTGATGAGTTTTTAATCAATATGGCTTTAGGGTTTGATAATTTGGTTATTAATTGTTCAATTTTGAGGCTTAGGGTTAATGAGTATCAGAATTGTTTGTATTTTATTTTCACTATATTTTTTTTTTGTTCCAGATTTATGCCTTTCCATATATTGTAGTAGTACTCTTATTTAAATTATAGATTACTAGTTACGTTTGTTTGTGTTCATATCTTGATTTGTACTTTATTAATGTACCAATTTGATTTGATTATATCATGAGAAAGGGTTCAATGGTATTTTTATTAATCTGTTCATTCTCAATTTGATAATATATACATGTAGATTTCTACTCTACGGAGAGTTTTATTTACTTGGTCTTGGATATTTCTTCTTGGCTCATTTTTTGGCTTTTCTGATGTGGATCCAGTGCCAGCAACATTTAGAGTTACTTTTGGAAAGCATCCCATCCATGTTTCAAAATAATAAAACAGCTGACTCAGCCTTTGGTGCCGCAGTTAAGGGATGCTATCCATGTCTTCTTGCATAGTTTCTTCTGGTGTGTGTGAGGATCGATTAAAGACGGTGTGAGAGTTGAAATTGCAAAATTGGAGTTCTTGTTCAATATTAAACACTGGCTTAATGTTCATTTTGTCGGATTGATAAATATCTAAGGAATTGTACTATGGATTTTCTAATGTTACAGTTCTTACCTTATTTTAGGCAGCATTCTTGGCAATGAAAAGTAACAGAGGAAAACTTTTGGTATTTCAGTCAGGCAAGTTCAAAAACATGTAGTTTTAATGTAAACTGATTTTCTCCAACTACATGTTCTTCCATCCCTTTTTTTCTTCCTATGGAAAATTTTACTCATGTTTATGAATGTCTGTTTTGAACAGGAGGTCCATAAATTAATTCAACCAGCTGACAAGATTTTTAGAACCATGGCAATGGAACTAGCTGAGTATCAGGTAAGACATCAACTGTCTTTGCTTTTGATTTGAGTTGGATAGAATCTGCTGTGGGTATTGGTTGGCATTTGTAGACATTTATAATGATGGCACAATTTATTTAGGCTAACTTTCTGTCTTGAAAATTTACAGGTCTGCGTTGATATCTTTTACTTCATTTTTGATGTTACTAGAAACTTTAAACTGTTTAATTAACTGATGTCTTTGCATTTGCATTGTAGTCAAGCTGAATGCAAACCGTTTGGATGTTGGAACACTGTGTGATTCTGAAAGTTCATGCATCTAGTGGTTATAACACAACAGAAGTGAATGAGAATGAAAAGAATGAAAATGGCATTGGTTATAGGTCCTAGTTTTCCACTTGTTTTTGCTATTGCTTCACTTCCGTTTGGCATGATGCTCGAAAAAAACAATTATCCAACAGTAAGATGCATACAGGTTATCCTTATAGCTAGTTTGTGATCGAAGGATCACTACTACCTAATTTTTGTTTTTATTTCAATCCAACAATACGCAATTGACGTTGCAATGCATCATCTGTACATAGGGGAGTTGTGATTGAAACTTACAAGATGGACCTTCTACTTGGACTAAGGAAGCATATTTTCACTGGCAGGTATTTCATGTTTTTGTTCTTACTGATTTATCTCTGTGTTATATAATATTTTTACCTGGAGTTTTGACTCTTGTGAAATGTGTACTTTCTTATTATAAGTTCTATTTTATTGATCATATTTTAAGCACTTGCAAATATATTCTGGGTTGCTTTAATTTCAGGGTTTTAATAGTGTGAAGTATTCGTTACTTATGCGATGGGGAAATAGTTGTTGATAGTGGGTTGTGTTTGAAATTGGGTTATGTTTATAGATGAATGATAAATTGCCCATTTCCCATTTCAATGTCTTCAGTATAGTCAGGTTAGGGCTCTTGGAAGTTATTTTCTACTCACTCTAATTTGAATATCTGGACTCCTTTAGAGAAAATTGTTGTCATAATACTCTGTTTTCTGTATATGTTGGGTTCATGTATGTCTTTGGAATTTGAAGACCAATGTAGCTTACAATGGATTATAGTTAAAGCTTGGTGTGGATGTTGTTGAATTGTTTTGCAACTTGAATACATATGTATCATGGATTTTGGATGATGGAATTGGAGGACACTCTAGCGCATAGCAAATTAAGTTATTGTATGACAGTTTATGTACATAAGGACAAACATGACATGTATTATAATTATGAAGTTTTATGTTGAAAGTTCATGTACAATGGATATGAAGCTTTTTGTGTTTGATTTCTGGATTGGATATTAAGTTTCATTAATATTATGAAATGAATTTCTGAATCTATTTTGTGTTTGATGGTAGAAAACTATGTAGGACAAAAGAAAGAAAACAATTGATCCAGTATCAACGATCAGTACCAGCGAATCGGATAAAATGTAAGAACCCTATTCAATATCTGAAAAAAAAAAGAAAAAGATCTATCCTTATATTATGGTATCAAATGTATGGTTTCCATTGGCGCAAATCACCTCAATTTTAAATTTAAAATGAGAAAGAGTTCTCCATTGATAGCAAATGGTATCCATTAAGTAGGGGAAATCCTATTTATAGGAAGCTCTAGAAAATTTGGAAAATCTTTGATAGCATTTTGGAACAAGAATTTGAAATGCTATGGAACAAGAATTTGAAATCTGGAAAATGTTTTACAGCATTCTAAAAATAGATAGCACTTTAGAAACGCTATAAACAGAGAACTTTCTATAGCACTTTAGAAACACTATAAATAGAGAACTTTTTATAGCACTTCAGAAACGCTATAAATAGATAACTTTTTATAGCACTTCTAGAAACGCTATGGTATTCCCATAGCGTCGGTTGCTACAGGGTTTTCTATAACGCTATGATAGGCTATTATAGCATTTTTGGAGTGCTATCGATGTTGATTTGTGGCGTAGTGAGAATGTATATTTGTGTTGAGTTCAATATTGATTTGTGTAGGGATCGTTCTTGAATTTGACGTTAGATGGGCTAAACTTATAAGCTAGATGTAGAAAAAACTCGACGGTATAACTAGTCAGGGGGGACGTAATGAAAACTCGACGGTATGACTAGTTAGGAGGGACGTAATGAGCCTTACCCCTCAAATACATCTATATACATAAATAAAAGTTTGATAGAAAGAAAAAGAAAAAAATTACAACAAAATTCATAATTAAACATGTAATGCTAATATACATTATCACTTTCTAATTTTAAAATGTACCTTTCGAGTCTTAAGAGTGTCAAAATCCTCCATTATTTGTTCATTACTGATAATATAAGTAAGCTCTCTTTCAATGTGGAGGGGCTTACAATCAGCAAGAAATTCATCACTTATTTTATTTTGAAGTCAATTATTTATAATTCTCATAAATGAAAAAGCTTATTCTGTTGTTGCCTATTGAATCGGGAAGAGTCAATACCAACCAAATGAGCCTATAAATCATACAATGGTTATATGCCAAAGTAGTTTCCACTAATGTTTGACATAAGAGTGGAGATTTTTTTGAAGCATGGCTGACGACACATATCATTCTCAAAATATCTCAACTCTATTTTTAAAGCCTTTAAATCACTTGAAGGAATTCGGTAGGATAATACTTCTAAGAAAGTTGACATATATCCTCAATATTGAATGACTCGAAGGAATTATGAGGATCCAATGATGTGTTAAGGTGACACCAGATTAAAGAAGAACTAACAGAGAAACTGCAAGAAAAACACCCTAGGACACACAACTTGCCACTCAAGGAATCCACCAGGAGATAAGAGTTAACAGAAAGAAGAAAATAACTCTTCAAGTTATGAATTTTTTGGAATTTTATCTCATGATCATCAACTGATTACATTCCAAACAAATTTTTGTTTAAGGTAGTAAATGAGTCAATTATAAGAACTTAGACATACTCATATTTATTTAGGATAATAAACTTCAGAATTAAAATAGCTAGGTACATGAAAAGACTCTTCTGAATTGTTTGGATCAGTTTCGGTGTCGTTCGTTTCTACTGCGTGGGAACTCGTCTTTGAGTTCTCTTCAACTTCTTCGCCATGGTAGCATGAGAGGTTTGCCATTTTGAATGTTGCTGAAACTCCATAGTTTCTAGGAAGTTCAATTCTATAAGCATTTTCTCCTACACACTTGATTACCTTGGATGGACCATCGGCTCACGCCTGTAACTTCCCATGTTTGCCCCTAGGGAATCACTCTTTTCGAAGATGAATCCACACCAAGTCTCCTTCTTTGAATGCATCGGGTTTCCTATGCTTGTTGGATTACCTTTTTATACTTCTCATTTTGTTTGATGATGCGATCACGAACTTGTTCATGCAACTTTTTCATTCTCTTAGCTTGTATAGTAGCATCTCCACTATATTGATAACTTGTGGGAAGTGGGGCTAAATCCATGGGGCTGATTGGTTTCCTCCCATAAATTGTCATGAAAGGGATGGAAACTTTGTTGGTGAAAGGTGTCCTCCTTGAGAGGAATAAAAAGCCTTGGTCTAGGGTTCGAATCCTCAAGAGGCTGCAGCTGGGGGATTTCGAAGGGGGGCCAGGTAACAATACCTTTGGGCTGCGCTGGGAGGATTCCCGACGGCCATAAGGAGGCGGCTTTCCGAGGATTCGGGGTCGGTCGTTACACAGTCAGCATCCAATTAGCAGTTAGTTGATCGTTGGGTCAACTGACGCCGTCAGGGTTTGACCGAATATGCTGACGACGTTAGCATATTCCGTCAAAAGGTAATGGTGTTATGAAGGAACTCTAACGCCGTTAGTTTGGACGGAAGATTTCGATTATGTTTGGATATTTCGTCAGGTTTGATGGAATATTTCGTCAGAGCGACGAAATATTCTGTCATGACAGTACAGACGCGCGTGGGGCACGTGGGAGCGCGTGGCTGCGCTTGGCGGTGCGTGGCCCGGTCTTCTATCGGCGCGTGGCAGCGCGTGGGGCTATGGCTTCCTTGACTTGGTACTTTGGATGTATTGTGAACGGATTGGGTTTCCAAGATTTCGTGGCATGCGTACTTCTATGTATTATGTTATACCACGAATTGTGATTTGGGTTTTAACCCTGATGAATGATCTGAGGTATGCTATGGAAGATTCCATCATACTCTCGGGATGAGCCGGGATATCTAGTATGGCTCGGGAGGAGCCGGGTTAGTGAGCTACTACTCAGGATGAGTCGGGATATTTAGCTACGGCTCGAGTTGAGTCGGGATATTGGGTACGGCTCTGGAGGAACCGGTTTAGTGAGCTACGACTCAAGATGGGCCGAGATATTGAGCTACGACTTGAGTTGAGTTGGGATATCGGGTACGACTCGGGATGAGCCGGGTTAGTGAGCTACGGCTCAGGATGAGCCGGGATATCAAGTTACGACTCAGGGTAAGTCATTGAGACTCAATTCAACCAAGTTTGGTACCTTCGTCAGCTGGGTTAGTGGGTGGTGTGGGCAGTGACTTAGATTGACGAGTTGTTGATGGTTCACACGAGGGTGACATGTCAGTTGTTTTGTTTGATTGCGGAGGAGGTTCTCCGAGGTAGTTTGTGAACTACTGGGCTATCCTTCGTCTGACAGGTAGGTGAAGGTCAATCAGGTACAGAGGAGGTTCTGTTGGAACCCTTGTAAAGTTTATTTGATGTTTCCAAAGACAAGGGTATTCCAGGTATTAACTTTTGTAGTTAAAGGCTGTCAGACTAGAGTAGGGCTTTTCGCGAATTTCGAGACGAAATTTGGTAAGGGTCATGTCAATTTGATATCAGAGCTCTAAGTTTCACTTCATGCACACTGCACACTTATGTGCAGATGGTTATTGTCAGCGAGATGCCTCCGAGACGTTTGTCTCTTTAACGACCTAGAACTGAGGGAGGTGGAGAGTGCATAGGGGATACAATGTGCCAGGATTCCATGATAATTTGGGCAGACAAATTAGGTACATCCAATGATAATGCACCGAGCTAGCTAGCTTTGCCTTATCCTACAGATGTATTATTAGGTGCACCATTACATCAAAAAATGCAGGGGGATATATTTGCTCCAGCCGGCACATGAGGTAGACAATATCCTCATTAATTGCCTCGACGTCCGCCTTTCCCAACGTTTCGGTACATAGTTGCTGGAAGAACCGAGACAAATAAACGATCGTCTCAACAACATAATGCTGCAAGTATGGCCAAATATCAATCGGAAGGAGCCGTTGTAGCAAAACATGATAGTCATGGCTCTTCAAACCGGACAGGGTCCCACCATTGGTGCTAATGGTTTGGGAGATGTTGCTGGCGTATCCATCGGGAAATTCACACTCTGCAACCATTTCAGAAATTTTTTCTTATTATCCGGCGCAAATTTATAAACTTGGATGAGCCATTATGTATTTACCGTGGACAAGTTTTGGCCACAAATTCGGCCGAATCCCTATTTCTTGCATACTTAGACGGGTCTTTTTTGTGTTCTTTGACTTGCTTTTGATGGGTAATGTCGTTCCCACAACACTCTCGGCAACATTTGGTGTGCATCGGATCCGCGATGTGTCTAATTTTCAATTTCGACCAGTATGCCAAACATAAGAAAATGCTATTTTTTGCCCAATTTTCCTGTTCCACTGGTTTTGGTCCTCGTGTTACGAACTCCTAGATAATTTTCAATTTGCACAATATGTCATCATCGGACCTCTCCCTTGGTCGTTCCCATAGCTCTGTGTTGCCATCAAATGAGTCAGACTGCGTACGCCGCCGATGATCAAATGGCATAAATCTTCTCGCACCCAAGTAGCATACCTTCAATGCGTGCCAAATGGACGTTGTGTCTAGTCCACATGTCGGACATGCAAGATAACCCTTGGTGCTCCACTCCGACAACCTATCATATGCAAGAAAATCATTAATAGTCCACATTATGGCAGCTCGCAAAGTGAACATTTCTCCACTGTACTTGTCGTATGTTCGGACATCATTTTCCCACAAATCCCTGAGCTCATCAATCAAAGGCCGCAAATAAACATCAATGGAATTACTCGGCGATTTGGGCCCCGATATCAAAGTACTGAAGATTGTGAATTATTTTTTCATGAATCTCCAAGGGGGCAAGTTATACGGAACTACGACCACCGGCCAAGTGCTATAGGGCTTTGCAAAACCCCAAAACGGATTGAAGCCGTCAATAGCAAATCCTAATCTGACATTTCTTGGCTCCGCAACAAACTCGGGATACATCTTATCAAATTCCTTCCAAACCTCTCCATCGACCGGATGCCTTAGTACTTCATCATCAATGCGTTCATCCTTGTGCCACCTCATATCACGGGTTGTGTGGGTCGACATGTAGAATCTTTGTAATGTCGGCTACAGTGGAAAATAACTTGACACCTTCTTCGAAATCTTGTTCAAAATCTTGTTCTTTCGAAACCTAGGCTCATTACGCACAGGACATTTGTCAAGTTGCTTGAAGTCACCGTAAAACAATGCACAATTGTTCTTGCATGCATGGATCTTGACATACCCTAAATCGAGACCCTTCAACAGTTTCTTTGAGCTATAATGATATTTAGGCAGACAATTATCTTTACGGAGCATTCGGATGATGAAGTCCATCATGTGATCAAAATGCTTGTTCATTTGATTATACTCAACTTTCATGTGCATCAAATCCACAGCTGCCCTTAAAACCGAGAAGGATTTACACCCGGGTAACAATTCGCGCTGAGCTTCTTTCACCAATCTCTCATAATGTTGCTCAGAGTCTTCGAGTTGAAACCGGGGCACCTCATTGTTCATATCAACCTATGGGGGAGGAAAAGCATCGGTTAATATGTCAAACACATGTTCATCATCACATCGCCCATCCAAAGCACTTTCATCTGCACAAGTCCCGGGACCCGAAGATGTGGATGCTGTAAATATTTGGTCATCGTGATAGATCTAATTAGTATAGTTGTGTATGATCTCATTCCATGCCAGATGATTTCAGACCTCTTTCAAAGTCCCCCAATTGCAGTTGTTACATTTCGGGCATGGATATCTGATACGTCCATTATCATTGCAATGACTATATGCAAAGGCAATAAAGGTGTCGATCCCATCCAAATACTCATCAGAACATCTATCTTCTATTTGCATCCACTCTCTGTCCATTGTGCATGCTTTCACAAAATACAATCAACGTAAGTAATTGAGTTAATGTTGTCCTGTAATTAGAAAAAATTAATATCAAAATCCACTCGTTTCCTTATGCCTCCGATGATTTGGCCATATCCCATTCGAGAATGCATGTTTTCTGCTGTGTAGTTTGGATCCTACGAGGCTAAGTTCCAATCGAGGGAAATTTCGGCAGCATCCCCCTACAGTTCCCCAAATGCACGACATAGATATTATAAACAAATATCTAGTATGCATTCGGAGAACATTAAGGAAATACAAATCGAAATTCTTATGATTGAAATCTAGCCTCGTAGACCACAAACTACAGAACACATAGTTGCGCACCCCTAAACTGTCCGAATAAATGGACAATTCAAGAGTAAGTCAATTGCACGGTTACGTAAAAATTAAATTTAGAGTCAAACACATATACCTCTTTATAAGTATTCCTCTAAATCAATCACAAATTCCCTAAAATACAGACAATAATTTGTTTCCAATCAAAAATTAATTTTCAAAACTAAAAAATTTAAATTTCTCAAACCTTCAAAATCAGAATTTGATGGAGAGTTTGGTAGGGAAAATGGTGATGAGAGGGAGAGATTGGTAGTGAAAATGGTGAGATAATGGTGTTATAGAGCTAGATAGAGCTAGATAGAGAGAGAGAGAGAGAGAGAGAGAGAGAGAGAGAGAGAGAGAGAGAGAGAGAGAGAGAGAGAGAGAGAGAGAGAGAGAGAAGAAGGTGAGCTGAAGCAGAGAAGAAAGAAGAAGAAGAGGGGCGGCAATGTCGTACTTAATGTGTATTTAAAGCTTTGCCTGACGAAACCATTCACCGGGCAAAGTTTAATGACTTTGTCGGCTATTTGTTCGACATATATTTTTAAGCGGTCATCACTCACACTTTGCCCTACGAAACTAACTTTGGCTCGATGAAGATCCATTGTCGGCAACTTTATTTTAAGCGCCAAAAACGTTCTTTTCCCACCACAATCTTATGCCACCAATGTAGTTTGCCCTACGAAATATTTCGTAGGGCAAGGTTGACAAGGTTTTGCCCTACGAACAGATACTTCGTCGGGTAAACATGTTCATACACATTTGCCCGATGAATTTCTATATTCGTCGGGCAAGGTACATAATTCTCAAAACATCCTTGTGCAAGATCGATCTCCATCCATTATCCTCCAGTGCACCGCTTGACCAGGCCTTAGAAATGTATGCCCTTTTAAACTTTCCCTCAGTGAGTAAGTGGATGAGATTAATGCCTCTTAAGCATGGGTTGAAAAAATGAGGACATTATTCATCAAAAAGGGTTCAGGCTTCTCTTCCCAGTAATCACTGAACGAGAATAGAAGCCTAAACCCTTACTGATGAGCAATGTCCTCATATTTTTAAGCCATGCTTTTGTTGAAGAGGCAGTAATCCCATCCACTTACTTGATGATGGAAGGTTCAAAGGGGCACACATTTATGAGGCCTGGTCAAGTGGTGCACCGGAGGATAATGGATGGGGATCGATCTTGCACATGGACGAATCTAAGCAAGGATGTTTTGAGAATGCTCATTCCATCTCTTTATATAGGCAAGGATGCTTGAAAAACCATTAATGCATATCGACGAATCTAGCCAATATTCATAAATTAATTTTCATATCAAATTTCGATACTAAATTAATTTTCATAAATTTCCATTCCAAATTAACTTCCAGTCAAATTAATTTTCATATCAAATTTTCATACCAAATTAATGCACGATGAATCTAGCCAATATTCCATCCAATATTCATAGATAAATTTTCGTATCAAATTTCGATACTAAATTAATTTTCATAACAAATTTTGATACTAAATTAATTTCCATACCAAATTAATTTACATATCAAATTAATTTCATATCAAATTAATGCACATCAACAAATCTAGCTAATATTCCATCCTATATTCATAACTTAATTTTTATATCAAATTACGATACTAAATTAATTTTCATATCAAATTTCCATACCAAATTAATTTCATATACAATTTCCATACTAATTTAATTTCATATCAAATTTTCAGACCAGTCAACGCGCAAACCTTGCTCGACGAACATAAACCGTTTGTCGGGCAAAGTTATTTATACAACTTTTACCGACGAAATATCTCATCGGGCAAGGTACGTAATTACGTGCTAAATTTTTTTTTTCGTGCCAAATGCTTGCCCCAAGAAACAATCTTGCTCTACCAATATATATGTTTGTCTGGCCAAGTTAACGGGAAATTTGTTTTTTTCGCCCCAATACCTTGCCCCACGCAGGAAGGTTGCCCAATGGATTTCTTCATCGGGCAAGAGTGGATAGGGTTTGGACCTACGAAAGGTTTTTTTGGCCAGGCAAAGCATCTTTGGTCGGTGAAATTGTCTTCGTCGGGCAAGATTTGGTTAGGCAAGACCTGATTTCTTGTAGTGATTCAACCTTAAACTTAGGTGTTTATTTTTTGTGTATAGGGATTGAACAGTCTAATCTCAATCCGGACGATTTTTGCATCAACAATTATGTTGCATTATCATATTTAGAAAATATTTGTTTTTGAAAAATGAAATTGAATTTAATTTTCTCTAATCCTATTACTATAGTTAACATATATTTATTTACACACTTTCTACTCGTTATTCAAATAATTGTACACAGTTTCAGTTCTTCTACACGTGATGGGGATCATAATTGCCCCCTCATCACAGTTAATGGGAATTTTGTTTGTTTTTACCAAAAGATGAAGAAATTTCATTAATAATGAATAGAAACACACATCCTCTATTAAAGTATCAAACAACCACTCAGACCCCCACCTACACGGGAGACATAAGAAACAACGAGATGCGCTACTTTGTTCGCCTAGGGGCATACATAAACCGAAAGCTCTGCAAGTGCTTAACAAGTTCCTTGATATCAAACACCACGGCAGCTAAGGCTGCACCACACACAGCAGCTCTAGTCAGGACATTTATAAGAGCAAGGCCATCAGATTCAATCTCCACCCGAAGATGGCCATCGGTGAGACACTGGGTGAGAGCTCCTCGAACAGCCTCTGGCTCAGCCAGCAGACTCGACTGCATCCAGAGCGCGCCTTGACCCCCCGGCAGAAATCTGCAGGCCAAAACAATCCCGCAGGACCCAACCCACTCCTCCTGATCGTCTGGTCGCTGAACAGCAAGAGCCATCACAATTAACCTTAATCCATCCCACAGCGCGCTGGCTTTTTCCACCAAGCCTCATTCCACAGCAGCTTAAAAAAGCTCCTAATTAAGCTACAAGAATTGAGCCATCTCGATCCAGATTGTCATATGGTAAAAACAGTCAACCCATAATTATCTTACATTTATTTCAAACATTGTGCACCTTTCAAATGTCCTCCTCCTATTAACTGCTACTAACACACACATTTGCAGAATAATTCTTTTCTCTGTAGAGCATCCATTACGCGTTTTGATACAACTTATGGATGCATGTTACCCAGCTTGCCCTAAGCAAATGAAAAGACATTACACGTCAGGTCAGCTGACATGTCCAACTCGCAACAATCAAAATCCAATACCTTGGTAATATATACAACTATTACTTATAATAAGCTTTTATTAACTACTACACGTTAAATCTTTATTGGATGTTCACTGAAATAAATAAAATGTATTATTTATAACATGAATATCAATACGTACAGGTACAAAGTGATGAATTTAGTTATTGAGGACCACATTGAAGAAATAAATAATAATGTCATTGTGCTCAGAAAAGTACCCATGTCCAATTCAAGAATTTCAGCGGACGTACAGTTCCTCACCTGATATATCAACACCATCACAAAAAAGGAAAAGAGATTCAGGAAAAAAACTTAATTCACTTCCCCACCAAAGTTGGGAAAAAAATGAGATATTTGCTAAACATTAGACCCATGCTGTCATGTTTTTAGTCGAATGGACCAAGTTGGATACGTGGCACAACCGACCACTCTAACACCAACAATGAAATCCAAACAGCTGTCCAGACCAACATGCAAAAGAACACGTGTCATGCACGCCTTTGCTTAACACAACACGTATATACGTACATATAATGGAGTTTTTTTTTTTTGGGTTAGAATTTAATGAAATAAATTTAGAGGATATATTGTAAATTGTATCCCTATAAAACCCAATTAATCTCCTGATCCAAAAATTTCACTGCAAAACATTGAGCTTGATATTTGATCACTCACGTAGTCTGAAGTGAATCGGAATCGGAATCGATCATCGGTAATCATTCATGGCTGGCGGAATCGGAATCCCAATATGCGTGCAGTGCGGGACTCGGAGCAATCCGTGCAGGTGCAAGGTGGTGCGGCCCACCTTAGGGTTTTTGGCCTTCGTCGGAGTTACCATCGTGGAGTGGCCGGTCGGGGCTTTGGTTTACTGCTTCAAGCACATCAAGGGTAGAAGAATCATGGCTCATCCGGCCTCCGTCGTTTACCCCGCCGGCAATAAAGCCATTCCAATTAGATGATGATTTCATATATATATATATATATATATATATATATAATAACAACACAGTTTAAATCTCTCTGTAGAAATGGTTTTTTCATGGACTTTTAAGGTTGATTTCATTGAATTTATGTGAACATTCTCTGTTTTAAGTTTGCCCATAAGCGATTCGTCTCAGGTGCGGACTTGTGAGCACGGACTCATCTTAGGCGTTGATTAAAGAGGTGCGGCCAAGATTTAAAAATGAAAAACAAAATGGCTTTGTGGTGCGCAACATGAGTGAGCAATCTCTTTATTTCACTATCATTGGGCGGGTGATCAGAATTTACCGGAATAAAATAGGTAAAAAAAAGAGCATGTGACTTGTGAAGCAGTTTAAGAGCTGGAATCAGAAGTACGAGTTCAAAATTTATGATGTCGATGAAATTGTAATTTTAGTGCTCGACAATGTCGTTGCTATCGCGAAATATTTCGATGATTTCGATATCAGAAGTTTTCCATGATTTTTTTGCCAAATTGCAAAAATGATGATGACTAAGTATGAATTCTCAAGCCCAGAAATCAATTTTCATCAAGTAATCCTCAAATTGAGAAAGAAAAAAATAAAATTTTAGATACGCATGAGCAGATGCGTGCAAAATAAGAAGAAATTTGATCAAGATTGAGATTAGATAGAGATTATGACTGGGAGGAGAAGACTGCGGTGGTGCCATTGCTGGTGAAGTTGTAGAAGCGTTTTGTCGGTAAAGAAAGATGAGATTAAGAGAAATGGTACCAGGAATTTAGTTCGTGATGAGTCTTATGTAAGAAAAACCAAGCAAAAGTAATCGACAGAGGTTAAAAGAGTCATGTCAATGAATCTAACATCAAATACTATGCGAGGATTAGCCATTAGTCAGATAGACTGATCTTCACCTCTCAACGGAAACAAAAATGCTCAAGCAATGGAATAGGGCAAAGCACAAAATTGAACGTATCTTCTGTGAGAACAGGGACCGTCTATTTATAGCTAAACTTCACTACCGTATCTAACCTATTATAGATGAGGTAGAACTCTTAATGACCAATAAAAAAACAAGCCCACTATATCACGTACTTAAGAGTCTTACAGGATAAGGAGTTCAAATATTAATAATAGTATATGACTCTATTATTTGAATAACAAGTAATTATATGTTATCCGTTAAACGTGAACAAGTTATATTCAATTGAGTCTTACATTCTCCCACTTGAGTATAAAATGAGCACATAACATATAACACCCGCTGCCAAAACAATAGTGATCACTGAACCCTTATAAATCCAGTATTAACTCCTTGTAACAACTGTCATTATCAACTAGAATGCAGAACTGTAGAAAACATGAAGCATACAATTGCATCAGCACTCTATAGTTACACACATACCAGCCAAAAATACCATGTTGCAGACAAAATGATATAGCACCGAATGGAGTTCAATACAAAACAAACTCCCACATAAGAGTGGAACCCATGAAGGAAACCAGTGGTGTTTAACGAGCATCAGTTCAAGCAACTTAATAGACTAACATCAAAACTGATCAAATACATCTCACTTTAACCGACAATGAACAACAGAAAAGAAGACATGTTCTGTCCAAAATGAGAAGTTCAGAGAAGAATCTTAGCATATATAGTCACTTATTGAATCAATACTTCATTTATTTGTCAAAAGAAATTACTCAATTCAGAATGTAGGACGAAAATGAAAGGAAATTCATAAGAGAGCATAATGAAAAACCTTTTACTCCCACTGATCGAAACTTGGTACCAGACCTATAAGGTTCACAAGAACCTTCGTTACCAAACAATCAAATCACTAAACCCAAAGGTGATTTTCAACACAATTTGCTGCATAAAGCAGCACACAGTAATTTAGGCTGGATAACAAAACGACATTGCCAAAACACAAGGAAAACAGCAGAGATAGTTTGCATTCCAAACAGAAATTTCCCAATGGCAATTCAAGTCCAACCATAACCAACTGACAGATCACAAAAACCACAGGTGATCTTCAAACCAAAATGCCATTCAAGGCCAATATGCTTAAGCAGAATTTAAGACAGCAACTAGAAAACCCAGAATGCAGAGAATTAATAAAACATAGTCATTCTAACCAGTTTTCATTATCCAAAAGCTGTCCAACAATATAAAATTCTAGTAAACAGTTTTCATCAAAAGAAAACAAAACTAAAACCACAGTTACTCCCATTGATCAAAATTCCATACCATACCCCATCTTCACTAGAGAATATGTCATGAATGCATATGATCATTAGAAAACTATAACATAATATTTTCTAATTTTAACAAAATATGGTTTTCAATTAAACAGAAACATGAACGCTAGGTTTCTGATTAAACAAAATGTATAAAAAAAAAGAACACCAAATCTTTATTTAATTCAATTCTCCCACTTGGGCAAACACTCACTAATTTGTTACTTTGACAATTTATTTCAAAATATTAATGAGTAGTGCACAACAGCTTTAAATTGAAAACCTAGGACTCAAAATTTGATTTCAAAACAATCAACATCCATATATTGACTTAATCAACATCCATATATGCAAATTTAAAGCTGTATAAACTTACTTACACTTACTGATCCAAGCTTTCTACTATCGCAGGCTCGTTACATGTCCCTTGAAGGCTCCCACGAGCAAAGCTTTGCTTAATGGATCAACAGGGAAACTGTGTCTAACTGAATCACTCGTATTACACATTTCATATTTTCTTAAACTTCATGAGCCTACAGCCAGACTCCTTTTGTGGTTCTTAGTTCAGGAATTCAACAGGATTAAAACAAAAGATGAACAAATAAGATTCATCAGATGAAATTTTGAAATATTAATTAATCGACAATCAATGCAAACAGACAACCAAACCTATTATCTTTATTGGGATGAGAGAATCTCAAAACTGAATGAGAGTATCTCAAAAATGAATAAGTGAATCTCAAAAACTGAATGAGATTTGTCTCTGCAATAGCATCCTGAAGATAAATTAAGTGTAGATTGCAACAATTGAAAACCATACATGAAGTCGCCAATTCAATGAATATTCAGTTTTAAACAATTGAATTGTAACAACACTTAGATAACTTAATAACCATGAAGAATTCCCTGAAAATAGTTTTCTGGAAAATTGACTGAAGTTACAGAATCCAAGAAGGCCAATTCTGTTGAATCCAAAAGATAAAATAAGAATTTTTGCCCCAATCATATTACTTTAGCAATTAAACATGTAGAGATAATCCTTTTGAGTGAGATGTAAATGATAGCAGCTTGAGTGAACAATACTTATGCATGTGCCTGTAATCCAAAATCACCCAATAGAATCAAATGAAGATAATGCAAAATAACATCACTCACTGATCAAGAATTTCCCAATAAAGTTCATAGTTGAGTTTCCAATTTTTCAGACGGTTTTCACAAAGTACATGGAAGCAGAATGAACAACCATTTAGAGAAGCAGAAAACTACCAATTAGTTATATGCAACAAAAACGGTAAGCACTTTCAATGAAGGAAAAATTAATGCCCAATTCTGCAAAGATCATAAGGAGCAGATCAAAAAGAGGATTAAACAAAATGACAAAATTTTACGGGAAAATTATGGTACACAGGATCAGTGGTGTGGTTTCCAGAAAACTCATTCATAATCTTAAACATGAGTTTCATAGTACTGAAGGGTTAAATGAATCAGAACAAGTCATAAGGTTTCTGATTCATTTATCATGAGTATGTGATAATAAAATCACCTTTGGGCAGAAATTATATCACCTATAAGTTAGGTGTGAGTATTCTACAAGTACAAATTCATCACTTTTAAGCAAATGAATCTGCACTGTCCTAATACTCACAACATCCACGGTTTGCATTAGACCAGAATGAAGACTCTTTGGAGAATCTCCATCTGTCACAGCACACAAACCACAAAAGTGACTTCCACAAAATCACATAACAACATAGCACAAAAACACTTTGGATGAATTTGACCGGTCACTATGTGATTGAGTCACAATGATCAAATCGAGTTCCGTATGATTTGATCAAACAATTGGCGTAATAGTCTGAATCTATTGGGCATAGTAGACAACTCAAACAACAAGATTGTTAGTAATTTCAATAGTAATAAATCAGAACAAGATTTATTAAAAAAAAATTCTAATCAATAGAGGAAACACAAGAAAACCACAAGATTTTGATCATGTCAACAACAAAGAGTTATTACCAATAACAGCAGCAGAAAAATACGCCAATTAACAACAAGTATCTTGCCTTTTTATTCAAGAAACAGATACTAAATGTCTGATGTCTCATAGTTCCAATATCATCTTCTTAACAGCAAAATCAGCAAAATATATATATATATTTTTTTTAAGATGTCACTCAGAAGGCAGGAGCACAAAAAAAAAAAAAGATCCAAAATTTGGGAGAATACGAAAAGAGAGAAAAGGCCCAAAACGAAACAATTTTGTGAAGGAAGTGAAGTTGTAGTTAATTAAAAGTATAACTTCAATGACTTATCAAAATACAAGTGACAAGTCTAAATTACTAATTAAGTCCTTGAGTAATTAGTATCATTATAAACAGAATTTCAGTTTTGACTAAAGAACTGAAAATCAGCATGTTCCTGGAAAATAAAACTGAAGTACCCAGGAGTTTTCAACAGTAGGATTTCAGTTTGACAATAAAACTAAGACACAAAAGTAAAGCAACACAAAACGAGTCATGTGTATGAAGCTATAAAACCAAATATACGAAATCAATTGACATGGACAGAAATATTGCGTCAAGTACTGGTTGCTGCTGGTTTTGGTTCAAAGCAAGGTGCAATGCGAAGGGATACCCTTAGCAAGGTCTTCTAAATTATTTACCGCCATATTTGCAATTAATTTAACTAAGCTTCATTTCTGCCTACAGTCTAAAATATTTTTAATCATCAACCAAAAACCTTGAAGACTCAAAGCCAGGAATCAACAATTAGTCATTAAAGCACATCAACAATTCAAAATACAACTAGAAAACCCAAGTTTAACAACTCCAATTCAGGTGATCAGTCAAATCGTGGAAGCAAAAATTGATAGATGGCAGAGTATGAACAAAACATCAAAGAGTTGAAAACCTAACCTGATGCTCGAGGGAAGAACCCCATATTCTTTCAAATAAGAATTCACCCATCCAATAAAAATTCATCGAATCATAAACCCAAAATGAGTTTCCATAATACTGAAGGTTGAGTGAATCAAAAAGGTATACTGAATTCTTTGATTCACTCTGCTCACTCATGTAATACAAAGCCACTTTGTGCAGAATTGTATTGCAAATAAAACAGGCATGTATGTTTCAACAAGCACAAAATCATCACTTTGTGTGAATGAATTTGAACTGTCAAAACACACAGCCGACTTACAGGGGAGGAGGTGGTGGTGGTGGTAGTGCTGGTTAGGGTGGCGGCGATGGTGGTGGTTGTGGGGTGGAGTGGAGGTGGTGGTGGTGGTGGTAGGGGTGGTGACGACGGTGGTGGTTTTGGGGTGGAGGTGGAGGTGGTGGCGATGCCAGCGGTGATTGTGGGGTGGTGGCACTGATGGGGAGGTGGTGGGATTGGCGGTGGTCATGGTAGCAGTGGCGGCGGTGATAAGAAGGTGGTGGGTGTGGCTGCAGTGGTGGTGGTGGTGGGAGTGGCTGCAGTGGTGGTGGTGGTGGTAGCGGCATCGGTGGTCGTTTTGGTGATGGGACGGGCACTACAAAAAACCCCCTTTTCCGAAACCTAAAAGCGGTGGAAAATATCCGTTTTCCGTCGGAAATATGCTTGTACGAGAGCAACTAGCCGTCGTAGGCCATCGTAAAAGCACTCGTCACAAAAGATGTTTTCCGAGGAACCGTCGTAAAATCTTCTATTTCCAACAATCCCTAATTGTCGGATATGATTTGTTGCCGTCGTAAAGAAGCTTTTTATAATGAGGAGAATTTTTTCTTGCAACATATTTTATCCATCGTAAATAGTTTTAGAGTCATCGTAAATGTTTTGTAAGTGATGATTTTTTTTTTTTCGATAACAAGGTTACGACAACACACTAGCCATTGGAAATACATTTCCGAGAAGAAATTGTTGATTCAACGGTCATTGTCCATCACAACTACACATTTCCGACGATTACCAGTACTCATAAAATCTGACTACTTTCTCGTAAAAGGAATTCGACTATTGTTTCCAACAACCAAATATCCTCGAAAATACGTTTTTTCAGACTAGATTTTGGAATCGAAAATAATAGCTTGACTTGAGAGATTAAATATTTTTGACCACCATGTGGCGTTGAAATAATTATTTTTGTAGAGATGACTAACACTTTTCGACTACATTGTAGCATAAAAAATATCCACTTGTTTCGAGAAATTTGTTTCTTTTTCGACCATCTTCATCTGTCAAAACCTAATCACTTGTGTTGAGAGAATTACTATTTACAACAACCGTCGTCATTCTAAATTTGTTGAAAGTAATGGTCATGCAAATATAAGTAAATAATATTTCAAACCATAAAATTAGTCATAAATATGCTAATCATTAAAATTTAGGAATAAAATATGAAAATTTAACATCAATGTAGTACATTGAAATCAATAATTTTTGCTTACTTAATAAATAATTCAAAATCAACATTACAAAAAAATTTCCCAAAATGGAAAGTACAATCACTAAATAACAATTAGTCGGAATAGTTTATTTTGATATGACTTTCAAAGGCATGCTTTCGTTCTTCCTCATAGCATGTGTAAGACTCACGTTTTGGATAGTCAGTAAACTTTATTAAGGGTCATGTAATCTCTTGCTTGAAGAGTGCAGCTATATTCCTTGAAAACTTAGTTTTTTATGATCCTGAAAATTTTTAACATAAACCTACAACAAAGATCAAAGCCGAGAAAGAACTGCAAAGCCAAGAAAGAACAAAAACTTGGAGCAAATTAATAGCCACCAAAACAAATCATAACCACAACCCACAACAAAGAGGGGAAGAGACATAGAGCCTATACTAAGTTACATGAGCATTAATTCCAAATCTGGGAAATAGACATATTAGTAACAGAGGGGAAAAAAGCATATTAATTAGTAACAGACGGCTTTAATTTTATAGAACACAAACGACACCAAATAAGGTTTATATTAACAAGACGGAAAAATTAATATAAATATACTCTGTAGTTTATGAGTGAAGATCTTATATAATGTGGTCTTCCCAGACACGTATGATCCATGCAGCAAAATAGAAAATCATCAGAGAAGTAAGTACTGACCAGAAAAACAATATAGGTTTTTTAATGTTATTAACTTATTATAGGTCTTGAAGCTTGAAAGTGACAAAAACTTTAACCAAATGAGACAATGGCAGGTGATATGAGTAATTACACCAACAAAGTTTCTTACCCATGAGAAAATTTAGCATCTTTGACACCAAAGATCAATTTTATTATCTGTTACCATAAAACTCAATTGGCATGGTTGTGCCTGTTCGTTTTCACCCTTAGTCTTCCTTCTACCTCTTTTCTTTCCAGCACCAGGACAACAAATTCATCAACCAAAGACCCTACATCATCATATACAGTAAAACACAAAATCACAATACAATAAAACCAATGTTCAAAAAATCGTTCTAGGTGCTAGGCGGCAAGCCGCCGCCTAGAGTTTAGGCTAAATGGTGGAGAAAATCGGAATAACATTAAGCAGGCGCCTAGACAGCCCTAGGCGGCATTGGGCAGTGCTGGGCATCATTGGGCGGTGTTGGGCGCCATTGAGCAGCGCTTGTAACGACCCAGAAATTTAATTCGTAAATTGTCGTAAAGTAATTTGGGAAAGGAAGAAATTACCCTTGGTTTTAAAGGGGGCTCGAAGTCAATTTTGTGTGGAGACACATTTGACAGTTTTTCAGGTACCGTTACGTAGGTCTCGGACTCACGAGTTCGTAGACAGGCGGCACGTGGAAAACGGAGTCCGGGTGAGCGAGTGATGGGTCTGGAATGTTTAGGGGCATTTTGGTAATTTGCCATGGGTATATGTTTTTAACCAAGACTTCACGAGAGAGTTCTTATTTCTTCCCTCTGCACATCAACCCATGACACCGACCGAACCCACACCGAACCCAAAACCTTCGAAATTGAAGTCCAATTCAAGGAAACTTTGGCCGATTTGGTTCAATCCATGAGATTCCCCTCCTTCTCGTGATCAAAACCATATTAACTGTCGAAGGAAACATCCGCGGGAGACACCGAATCGAGGAAAGGAAAACCAAAACCTTTCAATCAATTTTTCGGCCAACACAAGTATGGGTTTCATGTTTAGAGTTCATTTCTGAGTTCCTGGGTTCGAGTAGATGGATTTAGTCTTGAAATTCATAAAAAATGGTTCAGATTTGAGGAAGTTAGGAAAAATTCAAGGTCGGTCGGCAATGGAGTTTTCCAACGATGGTGGACGACGACGAACGGCGACGCAGTCGTCTTATCCAGCGAGACTCCGATGACTGAGTCGGTCAGAGGGGCTCACGTGGCTTGCCACTTGGCAGCCACGTGGAGGCCACCTGGCAGCCACGTGGGTGCCACCTGGCGGCTTAGTCAGCAGGCGCGTGAGGCACTGTAGCCGGCACATGGTTGAGCCGTTGGTCTTCTGTCAGCACGTGGGACCGGTCCTTGGGTCACGACGACGCATGACGACAAGGTTTTCGACGTTCCAGACCTTTTGGTGCAGGTTTCGGGTTAATCAGACATCGTTTAGGGGTAGTTTTGGGCGTCCGAAGTGGCTGCATTTTTAGTGTAATGCGAGCGGACTTCCCGGGGTTTAGAGAGTTGAAATGTAGGGTGTTTAATTATCGTTAGTAATCCCGATTGTTGCTTTTGACAAGCGATACTGCTCCGGGAACTTCAGAGGGGCGTACGACTCGAAATTGAGCTATCGGTGAGTGGACTTTGGTTTATTAATTATAATGCATGCATAAAGGTATATTTGAATTAAATATTGTTATGTATTGTTGGGTACATTTCTGCAATTTAGAAATTGTGCTAATATTTATTACTGGACACGGATTTTCAATATTACAGTGGGAATAATGTTTTGGGTTGTGGCCTGGTTTTATGGACTCTGTTATTAAATGGTTTTGACTTGATAGATTTCGGGTTCCGGTTGAGTCCATGATTTGGTTTTCACTGATTTACTGTCCCCGAGGATCAAGATTTTCTCCGACTGGCATCGAGGGGTTTTTCTCCGCCAGATCATTGATGGTTCTCCGACGCTGGTTTTAAGGGATATTTTCTCCACCAGGTCATTGAGGCTGTCTACGTATAGTACAGGGTTCTGCACAACTCGAGGTATATCGGGTGTGTGGATGGTATTGAGCTACGACTCGGAATTTTATTCGGGAGCAGTGGGGTATGTTTTGATATATTTTGTGTCCAGGTTGGTTTCATGATTTTTAAACTCCTTTGAGGAGGGTTTTCAAAGCAGGGTTGTGGACCACGAGATGTTTTCATTATACGAATTTTCGTGGGTCCCACCAAGTGTTTTAACTAAAGATGGATTTTCTGGTGGGTTTTCGGATTATCTATACGTTATTTTTATAATGAATTTTATGTTATGCAAGCATGGTTTTACTCGTGGAGGAGGAAAAAGGTATGTTTTCTTCGGAAATAATTTTTAAATGATTATTTTGTTCACTCACAATTTTTGTGTTTTAAATCCCTCCAAGTTGTTGAGTTGACGTGGGCATATCCAGAGGTAGAGGCATTACATTTTCAGTTACGAATTTTGTAACGACCCGGACCAGAAATTAAATTAATTTGAGAATTGGATGATTTTACCCTCGGTTTTGGACAGGTTCGGGAGTCACTTTTTGACTGGCAGTGCTTTTGGGAATTTTTCTTGGGCCGTTGCGTAGGTCTCGAACTCATGAGTTCATAGACAAGCGGCATGCGAAAAATGGAGACCCGGTGAGATCGTTACGGGTCTAGAAGCTTCAGGGGTAATTTGGTAATTTTGGAAAAGTTTGAACTATAAATTGGATATTTTCCTCTCTCTTCGGGAGATTGATCCGTGTCATCCTCTCTCTCTCCTGCCCGATTCCCCTACCCGTGTGATCATCGAACCCCTACCCTCATCGGACCGTGGCCGAATCGAAACGACCGGAATCAAGGTGGGGATCGTCTTCCCCGCGACTCCACGAACGGTTTGGGGTCATCATCGGAGCTGGAGCACTGCCATAGACGACGGAAGGACAAGGGAGGAGAAGACCGAAACTTCTCGGTCGATTTTCGGCTAAATCAGGTATGATCTCGGAACGTTGACCTTATTTTCGGATTCCTAGTGAAAAGTAGATGAATTTACATGTGTGAATCGTGAAAATCGGTCAAGAAATGAAGGAGTTGGAAGCTTGCCGAAAATGGAGATTTCCAACGAGAAATTCCAGTTTCCAATGAAGGCGGACGGCGCGGCGGCACAGCCATCTTCTTCGGTGAGTCACCAGTGACCGGTTGGGTTGAGTGGATTGGGTCGGGTTGAGTGGATCGGGTCTGGTCGAGTGGATCGGGTCAGGTCGAGTGGATCGGGTCGGGTCGAATGGACCAAGTCAGGCCGAGTTGGGACGGGTCGAATCGGGTCAGCGCGTGGGTGCGTGAGGGCACGTGGTCCGGCCTTCTGTCGACGCGTGGCGGCGCGTGGAGTCGATTTCGGGGTCACGGCGGCGTGTGGCTAGGGTTTTGGGACGTTTCATATTAGATTTTGATGGTTTTGAGGCCATAGGAGTTCGTTTAGAGCCCTCGTTGGGCAATCCCAGTGGTAACGGTTGACCATGGAGCGGGTTTTGAGCTCGGGAGGTCAAGGTAGTCGGGTCAATATTGTGTCAAGAGTTCCTTGGGGCTAGAGCGTCCATGATTTGGTATTTTATTCACGCTGTGAATGGGCTAGGGTTTCAGAATTGCATGGGTATGCATACTTCTCGGTATTGGGTTATACCATGGGATTCTCCGATGATTGGCGTGGAGGGTGTTTTTCTCCCCTACATTGTTGAGGGTTCTCCGATTGGCGTTAGAGGGTATGTCTCCGCCAGATCGTCGAGGGGTTCTCCAATGTTGGCGTTCGAGGGATCTTTCTCCGCCATATCATTGAGGTCTAAGCAAGCTCTGGAGGAGCAGGGATATCGAGTTATCACTCGGGGGCTCATGATGAGTCGGGATATCGAGTTATCACTCGGGGTGCTCTGGAGGAGCAGGGATATCAAGTTCTACTAGGGGCGAGTCAGTGAGACTCATTTCAACCAAGTATGGTTCCTTCATCATCTGGGTCAGTGGGATGGTGTGGGCGGTGACCCAGAGTGACGAGTTATTGACGGTTCACAAGTGGCTGACCAGTTAGTTGTCTTGTGTTATTCCAGTAGAGGTTTCAGTAGTGTCTGACCTACTGACATTTGGTTTTAGAGCGTGTTACCTTTTTGGACCACCACTATTCCGAGGTTTCGGCGGTGACTTGTAAGCTATCCTGCGTCTGATAGGTAGATATGGTCAGTAAGTACAGAGAGGTTTGCTTGGACAGGTGGTGAGTGGACTTTTGGTTTATAAACTGTAATGCATGCATCAATGTATCTTTGTTTAAATACTGTTATGTATTGTTGCATTGAATTTCTGGAATTTAGAAATGATTACTGGACACATGTTTTCCAATATTTCAATGAAAGTGTGTTTTGAGAAATGGCCTTGTTGTTGGACTCGATTTTGATATCGTTTTGACGTGGTAATTATTAAGTCCATGATTTTGGGTTGAACTATTTGAGGGGGGCCAGGATCCGCTGTTGTTGAGTGCTTTGAATCCCTTAAGCTTCGTAAGTCAATAATCCAATTTTCCAGAATTATTTGTTGGAAATGTTGAGTGCTTTGAATCCCTTGTCTGACAGGTGAAGTTGGTCATATTATTTGTAAGGATTGAAGGGTATTTTGGGAACCTTTCCTTAGGTTGTCAGACGGGATCAGGGTCCTTCTCGGGTTTCGAGGGGAAATTCGGGACGGATCCTGATACAATAAATTAAAATAATTTCTTTCATAATTAAGGATTTTTCTTTTTGAGGACATTACAAAGAGTTCATATTCTATTAGGGTTTAAGAATTAATATAAGACTTAAATGTGAAGACTCCAGGAAATAAATATGTTATTACGATCTAAATTTTAATTCTTATATTCTAATAGGACTCATAAATCTTAAAATTTATGCTAATATTCTTTTTTTTAATAATTTTAATGTGTGTTTTATTAATATTTATACTTATAATTGGACGTAATCTTAATAATCTTAACTAATATGTCATGTCTATTCGGAAAAAAAAAAATTAATATGTCATGTCGGAGGCTAATATTGGAACTGATATTGAAATTGAATAAGTAATGTTTCATGTGAGATTATCAGTACATATTATTATGCTCAAAATTTTCATTCTTTTTAAAAAAATTATTATTAATCCACATCGGTGTGCTTGTTTAGGTTTTGTTGATGTTGAAAAACTGAAATCTGGATAACGTATGCACTTATAATTATTTTTTTTTATCTAAAAGATGAAATATTATTAATGAAGAGGTAGAGAAACTTGCGAGGGTTACAATGGAGCCTCATCAGAACCATTGCCATAAAACCCGCTATTCGGAAAAATCTGGTCAAGGGAAAGAGTACCCCGCCCAACACATAAAGAAACTACAAATTAGCTCACAAGAACTTATAACTTAACTTGCCACTCAAAGAAAACATAAAGCACGGGCAAGAACCACCTCTATTACCACACCACCCTCTAACCAAATTGTCCACCATGACAACAGCTACCCCTAACCACATCCCACATAAGCTCAATTACTCAAGATCTCTTTGAAGTAGATCGTGAACCCAAGGGGGGGCCTCGTCCACCCAGCTCCAATCAGTCTGACGCCGCAGCCCATCCTTGGCTAGCTCGTGAGCCATGCCGTTGGCTTCTCTTCCGCAATGCTCCACAAGGGTGCGCCTGAATTTTCCCATTAACCACCGTATGTAACCAATCAACACACTCAAGCTATTCCAACAAAGATTCTCTCCCACAACCATGTTTACCACCTGTTGCGAATCCATTTCCACCCACAAATTTTGCACACCAAGCTCACGGGCCAACATCAGTCCCTTACGAAGTGCTACAAATTCCACAGCCTCCACCGATAAGCCTGGTGGAGCCGACGCAGCAAAACCTCCAAGACGAGCCCATTGTGGTCTCTGAGTACACCACCCACCCCACGAGCCCTACCAGACCTCCCATTTACGCCGTCGCAGTTTAGCTTTATCCAAATTTCTGGTGGTTTTTTCCATCGTACCTGGGGTCGAATATGCACCTCTTTACTGCCCATCACTGACTCATTAAATAATTGTTGTTTGTCCACCAATAGCTCCACAACTCGTTCCAAAAGAAAGCTAGGACTGCCATAGACAGCTCTATTATGCTGATTACATGCTTCCCAACAAGCCCATGAAAACTTGCCTTGGTTAGGTATGTTCAGTGATTTAGTTACTGTAAAAAACAAATCAGCAAACTCCGCTTCTACATGGTCAAAATGTATAGTGCTAGAAAGGGACACATGCAACTTCCTGCTGGGCTTACACAACCAAACTGCATGAATGGTGGATTCCACCCGCTTATTACAACGAGAGCACAGAGGACTAGTGATGATATTCGTATGGTATAAGCTAAGCCCAGTAGGAAGTATGTTCTGACATGCTCTCCACATAAACAATTTAACTTTATTTGGCACTTGGAGTTGCCAAAAAGATTTGCAAAAGCTCTCCAAAGCTTATACACTAGACGAACTAGCATGCACAACATGTTCATTCTCGAACAACGTCAAAGCTACACGGTAACCAGACCTTACATCATATTGTCCATTCTTCGTAAAACCCCATAATAGCCCATCAAAGCTTCTGCGAACCAATCCCAGCGGTATACTCAAAATGGCCTCCACATCATCAACCTAAAACACCTGGGATAGGAGCTCGTAATTCCACTCACCTGATTGAGTCATAAGCTCACATACACGAGTTTCCCTAGGCAAGGACCCTATGAACCAAGGTTGATAGAGAGGTACCCTTCGTAGCCATTTTTCGAAAATCCGAATGTTAACGCCATCACCAACTCTGCATCTGAGGCCCTCTTTGATCACATCTCTGCCCCAAAAAATAGCCCTCCAAACTTGAGAGGGATTGACACCCAACTCTGCAGCAAACAGATCCCCCCTTGGATAATACCGAGCCTTCAATATCTTTGAAACAAATGTGTCCGGTCTCTCCATTAGGCGCCAACCTTTCTTAGCCACCATTGCCCGATTAAAGGCCTCAAAGTTTTTGAAGCCCAATCCCCCAAGACATTTTGGTTTACATAACCATTGCCAACTCATACAATGAATACCATACCTCCCCTCTTTGCCCCACCAATACTTGGCTATGGTCGAAGATAGCTCCTGACATAGACCCCTAGGGAGCTAGAACACGCTCATGGCATATGTAGGAAGAACTTGAGCTACCGCTTTGATAAGTACCTCCTTGCTGGCAGCCGATAGCAACTTAGAATTCCAAACAGATAGTTTGGCCTCTAGAGAGTCACACACAAGAATGAACATCCGTCTTTTACTACGCTGAGTTAAAGTGGGCAAACCCAAATACTTTACATGGCACTCCACCACTCGAATACCTTACAGTAATTAAATCAGCTGCTTCATGACCGGGTCAGTATTGGGGCTGAAACATGCTGCAGATTTCTCGAAATTGATTTTTTGTCGCGAAGCTTGTTCATAGTATTGGAGGATCCTGAGCAAAGCTTGACATTCATCTAAGTGGGCATTGCAAAACAAGTGAGACAAACACGGTTCATTAGGAGCAGCTTTCACACGCCGAATTAATTTCCATCCCTGGGAATGAGATAGTAATGCAAAGATACCTTTAGCACAGAAAATGAACAAATATGGAGACAGAGGATCCCCCTGCCGGAGACCTCTGCTAGGCGTAATAGGCTCCATAACCGCCCCATTCACTTTGACCCGGTACTCCACAGAAACCACACACTTCATAACTAGGGCAACCCAATCCTCACTGAATCCTAGCCGGCTCATCATCGCAGCCACAAAATGCCACTCAACCAAATCATATGCTTTTGACATGTCATGGTTAAAGTGCATCTTCTTCAGTGTAGTTCCCCCCCTTCGTTGGATAGTGTGAATGCTCTCAAACGCAACAATGATGTTGTCTGAGATAAGCCTGGTGGGCACAAACGTACTTTGGAAGTCAGATACCACAGATGGCATTATAGGCTTAAGCCTGCTCACAATAGCCTTTGAAATAATTTTATAAAGCCCATTACACAGACTAATAGGGCAAAACTCCGTTACCTTCCTCGGTTGGGTTACCTTGGGAATTAGGGCAATCAGTGTCGAATTAATATCCCGCACGCTACCTTCTCCATTCAGAACATGAAGACAAAACGCAGTCACATCCGTGCCAACAACAAGCCAATATCGCTGGTAAAAAAGTGCCGGCATGCTATCCCACCCTGGAGCTTTTGTTGGAGCCATCTGAAAAAGTGCCTGCTCAATTTCCTCCCCCATGAACGGTAGTAACAAAGAGGCATTCCAGGACTCCGTAACCCTGGGCTGCACTGCCTAGATGATCCAAGCCACATCGCTCGGTCCCACTGAGTTGAAAAGGTCACCGAAATACTAACAGAAAACTTCCCCCTCGGCCTCCTCAGATTGACACCACTGCCCATTATCCTTCTGAATTCCATTGATTCGATTCCTTTGCCCCCGCAGCTTAGTATAGGCATGGTAATATTTTGTATTCCGATCACCAAATTTCATCAAGGATATTCGCGAACGCTACTTCCACAATATCTCCTAATTTCATAGTAGATTGTGTAATTGTGCAACGAGAGCCCCATGGGCCGCATCCCTTACACCCAGCTATGAGTGCCGAGGTAGCCCCTCAATTTTAGACTGGACCTCCTTGATTTTCTCAACCAGATTGCCCACTGTTTCCCAGTTCCACTGACCCAAATTCTCCTGACAAGTTGTAATTTTCTGCTGGATCGTACCTTCTCCTTGCCAAGCGGCCTCAAAAACTTCTTTACTACCTTCCGTATAGGTCCAGACTTCCTCGAAGTGAAACCTTTTGAGGCCTCTAGGCTGAGGTGACTTTCCCCCTAACACAATATGTAGAGGCAAATGATCAGAGACCAAAGAAGGTAAATGATGAGACAAGGTACCTGGATAGGCTTGTTTAAATTCAGCGTTAGCCACCACTATGTACAATCTAAGTTGGACGTTGTCCTCTCCTTCTCGGCCATTGTTCCAAGTAAATTTATATCCCCTATACGGCACATAACCTAGATTACAAACATCAAGCACATCCCTAAAATCATTCATTGATGTCGATGGCCTGTAACGCTGACCCTTGTATTCTCCACCCCAAAGAATTTCATTGAAATCCCCCGCCACCAACCAAGGCTCATTGGAGGTAGAGTGCAGCCTTTTTCAGTAGTTCCCACGAGTGAACTCTCATCATTGATACCGGGTTGCCGAAGAAACCTATAAATCGGAAATCCGTAGCACCTAATCCAGAAATCCTTGCATCGATGTGGCCTGCAGAGTACGTCCGGAGAGACACAGAAACACCCTCCCACCACAACATTGAGAGACCTCCTCCAAGTCCCAAATGACTCACAGTAAAACCTCCTGACACTCCCAACTTTTTCAAAACCTCTCGACACTCCCAACTTCTTTTTCAAAAGTTCCGTTTGTTTCACCGTCTGTTTTGTGTCCATAAAGAACAGATCCCAGGTTGTTTGATTCTTAACAAAAATCTGATTATACGTACCGTCCGAGCATTGCTGAGGCCTCGGATGTTCCAAATGAGTAAAATGATGACTCGCGATGGGCCATTGAACCAGTGCCCATCACGATTTTTCCAGCATGCTTGGATGATCTTCTTGAACTTGAGGAAGTACCCTGAGACGACACAGTTTTTGAAGGCAGAGAACATGGTTTCCATTGTTGGGTGCGCCCAAGCTTGCCAGGAGATCGCACCTTGAAACCTTGCCTCCTCCCCAATCCATTTTTTGACTGAGTTTGAGTCGAAGACACGGCCCCCTCCACCACATCCACCAATACCTCTTCTAAATTGCAGTCAGCAGCGCCCCCGGGCACCTTGCTTAAAGAGCCCTTGTTACCATACTTGTCTTTGTCACGCACTTCAAACGCTCAACCAAGAGCCCTTGATGATTGCTCTCCCGCAACCTCCAGATTATGCAAGTTCAGCAACCCCCCAGGCCGATCCCGATTCTCACCAGCCCTTATAAACTCCTGACCCTCAAAGACTAGCTTCCTGCGCTTGGCCCCCTTTGACCAATTGGGTTCCATAGCGCGTCCATCAACTTCCATATTATCCCCCCTATCGTCAAAAGCTAAACCATGGGGGCATACAACTCCAACCCTGCTAGTACCCATGACCTTTGAGGCCTAACATTCACGAGATAACGGTCCCAGACCAAATACCTTCCCACAAAGCTTATTCTCGAGCCCAACACTGTACACCTCCTTGATCACCGTCTTCCATCACCCATAAGCTTCCTTTCGGTTGTCCCTATCCAGGTGATATGGACAGTCCCCATTTAAGTGATTCATCCATCCACAAATCAGACAAAACAAAGGCAAACGCTCATACTCCACATCATGTTGCACCGGAGGTTCGTCCTTGCGTAACCTGATAGAAACCCAACGCTGAATAGGGGTTCCAATCTTTAGACTAACCCTGATTCTCAGAAAACTTCCCATGCAGTCGCCATTCTCGCCACGATCCACTCCAATAAGTGTACCCAAGTGGCTCCCAATCTTCCGAGCCATCGCCTCCGTCAGAAACAACGGAGGAATATGCCTCACTCTAATCCACAGTTCCGGCTCATCCAACACCACCAGACTTGGATCAATAGAGCGATTCGTAGGGGCTTGGGCCAACAAAATTCTATTGAAGGTCCACGGTGAACCCTTGAGCACCCTTCGCCGATCAAATTCAGACTTGAACAAAAAAAAGGATCCTTCCCGTCTCGTCTAAATGAGTTATGGAGAATTCATCTTTCATGTGTTATATCTTCTGCATCATTGCCAAGAAAGCGTCCTTGTTAAAACCTCTTGAAGTCATTAGCTTCCCCCCAAGGAAGCAACGAGCCGCAGAGAGCGACTCCAGTTCATCATCACCCACAATCTCACAAGTTTCTGCCTCCGTAATCGCTAAGGACTGTGCCAAACTAGTCGTCATCTCGTCAACTTCTGCCATCTTCAGTCGTAGCTTTGAGACAAACCACTCCCACCACACAACTAAAACTCTGATGAAGAACCACCACTATATAAACCTGACCTTGAAACCACACAGTCAAAGAAGCGGCTGCCTAAGAAAACCCTAACCCTAGCAGAGCGGGAGGGACTTTTTATAATTTATTGAAGTTTGTCATTGAAAACCCGAGGAACTAAATATTTTAAAAATGGAAGGTGAGAACTCTTGTTTTTTATTTACAATCATTTGAGAGTACATATACGATTGAAGTTATAATTTATAAAAGAATTAATGGAAAACATGAGTAGTTTGTTTGAAGAAACTAATATTTTGGCATTGCGTAATTGACCTTTCATTACTTTCTTGTTTACTAACCTTCTTGAGGGATTTCAAAAGCTTAAATTGAAAGGTAACAAAAAACTATATGTTTCAAAAGGTAATGTCATACCCATACCAATATTTATGTATCACAACTTACAAGCAGAGCCAACATTCATGAATGTTGCTTCGTTCTCTGTAATTATGGTTCAATTTCCTACATCTTCTTCTGAAAAAAAGGGGAAAAAGAGAGATTGAGTTTTTCGGCCACTATAAATTCTTGTATAATTCCTGCATACGATAAGGGTACTATTAGAGTACTATAAAGACACTATTAGGGTACTATAAGGGCACTATAAGAGCACTTTAAATCATTTACAGATGAATGTAATAATCATCAATATTGATTCATTAAGACTAAGAGCCCCAATGTGATTGTAAGTGCTATTATACTGCCCTACCAGTACCTTACCTCTTTCGTGGTTGTAGAAGACCCTTATAGTGCTTGTATAGTACCCTTATAGCGCATGTATAGTACTCTTATAGTGCCTATATAGTACCCTTATAGTGCCTTTATAATGCCCTGTATAGTGCTTGTATAATGCCTTACCTCTTTATGGTGTTTTTCTGATTTTTTATTTTTCATTTATGAATTTTTAAATAAAAATACAAAAAATATAATAAAAATTTCAAAGAATAACATGCTTCATGATTATCCTCCATCATCTTTTACCTACTTCACAGCCTTCAGTCCAATCAGATTGATATCTCACTCGGATTCCTTTTTTTGAGAAGAAATTTGAGAAATCAGATTGAATCTACTCCACAACATGAACTCTTACTCTACCTCTACTTCACCCCTTTCAATATGAGAAGACTGAGAAGAACCGTCCACCTCTTCTCGTCTCTCTCTCTTTCTCTCTCTACGTCTAATTTCTCTTCTCTCATTCGTTGGAGAAGCTTCAATTGCACTTGAACTTGATTGCCTAGCCGCTCGACTTGCTGTTACATCATGTCTCGCAAATTCGAAAATTGGAATTAGTTTTTACCAAAATACCCCCCGCGAGTTTGGTTGGGCGTTGACTACTTTGAGGGATTAGATTTTGTTAGGGTGTGGGACTTGAGAGTTGTGATATTTGTGGGTGCATCTTGAGCCCAAAAGTTTAGCTTTGGCCCAAATCCTAAACTACCAAGTCCAACCCACTAAACCCATTTTTCATTTATGCTTCTCCTTCTCTCTCATTATCACTCTCGACCTCTCTTTCTCACGGAGAACAGTACAACCACATCGAAATCCATCTCCACCATTACCTGTGAAATTCAGTGAACCACTCCTCAGTACCACCACCGCCTTGCTCGCCACGATGAGACAAACTCAGCCATGTTAACCGCCACCGTCGTCATGCACCGAGGATAGAGAATTGAGGAGAAAACAAGGGATGGCCATGGGGCTCTCGAACGAATTCCGATCAACCCATACCCCACAACCACCACCCACCGACACGCCTCGGCGAGGCGAAACCAACCTTAGAAACCCTTCCCGTCGACGTACACTGTAGTGTGAGAATCAAAGAGAAAACGACGCCGACGCCGAGCCTTTTGACGAGTTTTTCGGTCAACCTAGCTAACTTCAATCCACGATTTGACTACCATTCGACTCCTTAGATTGTCTAGATGAACATTGACCTTTTGCATGTTGGATTTGACGAGGTGTGGACCGAGATCGGAGCTGGGTAAGTTCATCGATTTTATGATGCGATCAGTGCACCCATCGATTGATTTAGGTAAAATCAAACCTTCAACCGTTTATCATTGGATTCCTGAGATTGATTGGGTGGAGTTTGACCTATTGCATGTTGGTTTTGGTGGAGGATTGGTCGACGAAGGAGCTTGGCCAGAAAATGTAGTTTTCCAATTCTCCCCGTGTGTTTCCAGGAGAATTTGAGGATTTTTGTTTGGAATCGACCTTCAAGAGGTACATTTTTGGAACCCTAGTTTAATTTTGAGTTAGGTAGTGGAAGTCCGATCAAGATTAGAGTTCAGGACGAACTCTAGCGAGTTTTCCAGAATCTGACCACCACTCACAACGGCGCTCACAGCGGTCCGACCCCTGGTGGTGGCGCCATCCGTCACCTGCCATTGAGCATGTGCTGTCACGTGACGAGCATGTGTTGGACACGTGGATCCCACATTTTAGCCACGTGGTGCCATGTGGAGCCACGTGGACGCCACCTGTCAGGCACTTGGAGCCATGTGGAGCCACCTAGCAGTCGCGTGGCGGCGCGTGAGGTCACTTCTCAACCTCCAACCAGAGCATGGGACGGTTTCTCATCCTACAGCGGCACGTGAGGTCACTTCCCGACCTCCGACAAGCACATGGGATGGTTTCTCGTCCTACGGCGTCGTATGGGCCTAGTTTCGGGTTGTTTTGACTCGTCTAAACACGTTTTTAGTTCGTTTAGAGTTGGTTTAGTTCCATTTTGAGCAACCCAAGAAGGGTTTTCTTTAGTTTTCCTTTTGAAGTAGTTAGTAAACCTTGTGGTTGGCTTTGTTTAGGATTGTGATGGTTTGGAGCTTGCTTTGGCTTGGCATGTTGGTTGATTTTGACCACCGACTAATCAGTGAGTGGTCCTCTTTCCTAAACTCTATTTTATTATTGTGTCTTACTTGCATATTTTTATGATAATATCATTTGAGATCATGATTGGTTGATGTTTGATTATGTTGTGGTTTAAATCCTTAAGTTGTTAATTAGTGACACTTTTGTTCCTGAGCATGGTTTGGTAGAACTTAATTTGTGATCGCTACAACGATATTGATTATGCATTCACTAGCTTCACGAGATGGGTGTGTACTTATGAATGTGTTTTTTTGAAGGATTTTCCTTATGGTTGACTATGATTGTGATTAGGGTCTAGACGACCTTGAGATGGTATTTAGAGATGTTGACTTACTTTAGTGCTTAATATCTTATATTCCCGAGCATGTCTTTTTTACTATGATTGTTGTATGTCACTATAAGAGTTGTGATGTACGCGCGTTATACATGAGATGTGTAGTACCCACTTAGGAGTCGCATGTATCTTAGTACCCGTCTGTTGGCCACATACTAGCCTCCACGTGATCGTTCTCCTACGCTCCTTCGAATACTAGTTAAATAGCACCAGCTTGTCCCCAAGCTCTAGGGGACATGAGGCGACGGTGCATAGCACCCAGCCTTCATGTGGTCGAGGTACACGAGCGAACCATAGATACCTAGCCTGTCATGTGCGCATGACTCGAGCGACTCAAGAGCATAGTTAGTGGGTTATACATTCTATATAGTTACTTCGAGATGATATTTTGACTACTTATTATTTTAGCATTATTTTTTAATTATTTCTCGTGGAACATGCATGCTCGTTGTTTATGTGTTATTGGGGTCCTTTGAGCATCTTTCCAAAACTGAGGGGTTGAAATATATTTTCAACTTACTGTTTTACACTAAAATAACTTCTAAGGTCCACTCACCCTTCTATTTTATTTGTACCCCTTAGGTCTTAGTGGTACTTCACACTTTTCGAGGAGGAGTTCTCCGTTGCTGCTTTGACTTTCACACTAGCCGTTCGGGTGTGACGCGTAGGGAATCGGGTAACCCAAGTAGTGTTCAACTTTATGATCATCAAGTTGTGTACTATACTCTGCACTTCCGCTATCACAGTGAACTGTTAATTGGTTTTTACTAATTAATTTTCACACGACCTCCTAAAACGGTTGGTTTTCAACTTTTGGCTTTCGCCATTTGGACGTCATCGTTCGGATGTCGGCTAGCATTCCTAGATCTTGGTTTTCACGTGGACTTTCCGGGTTGGGGTGTGTCAATTTGGTATCAGAGCATAGTTTTAGGATGTGTCACTAGTTTGCGTACACTTGATGATCATAAATCCCGATTTCGCGTGTCAGAGCATCTCCTTGAATGGTTCATATCGTTAGTTGACGCTTGACTTTACCCACTTGCGACATGACTCAAGTAGTCAACGAGTAGGAATGAGGTTTTGCGGTTTGCCCAACTTTTCTTTGGTGGCATGCTAACCAAGTCTTTTGTTGAATTTCGCGTTCGGGTGGTGTACACGAGCTTAGGACTCAACTGGGTGTTGTGAACAAGTTATTCGATGGTACGTGTGACGACTTAGTTGTTAAGTAATTGGCTAGATTAGAGGGTTATGCTGAGATGTGAGATCTCAGAAACGGTTCTGGAAGTTGGAGTTGAGTCCAATTTAACCGAAGACACAGAAAATCACTCCGTTAGGTTTTGATGAACCCGTTAGAACTTGCTTTCCCTCAGACTTAGGACATTCGGAGTACGTTCAGTGATGCCGCTATAATCTAGTCTTGTTCGTTTACATTTCCGGTTGAATCCTTCTTAATGGTTACTATGGAAGGAAGTTTTTAGTGAGGGAGTTGGAAGATTGGAATTTTGGGGACCGCTTTTACGAAGCGTATCGTGGGTTTCCGCGCCACTTTACCAAAGTGAACTTTTTACAAATCTAGGATACTGAATGGGAAGCATATCACGTACTTGTCGAGGTAGAGCTTGTGACAAGTTGCTTTCTTAATGTGATGAAGCTCGCGTAGTTCTGATTGTAGATCGTGAAACCAAGGCTCTTATGCTATGAAGTACCTTGTGAGTATTCTCCCTTCACTCGTCAGTCAAAAGAGTATGATTGAGGTCCCTAAGGATTCGTTAAACTCATCGAACACGGTAGGTGCGGTTGCCGTGGTCTTGGTGGCCAAAAGTTGCGGTCAATGTTAACGGTGGTAGTTTATGTTGACTTTGACCTATGTTAAGCTACGTTGAATAGTTTTTACCGTGAAAGTTAGAACTTAGTGTTTTAGTACTTGGAGAGTAGCTAGTTCCTGTAGTTTCGAGGATTACTGGAAACTAGTTTCGGGCGAACCCCAAGATATGATCTTTACGGAAATGGTTCTATTTTTGGAACGCCTGAACTATTGTTTTCATTATACTGAAACTGAACCTGGAATCATTACTGAAAAATCAAACCTAGCTACAGTTTTAACCGGACAATTTCATCTCAGAACCTTTGGTTGTTCTTATCGACTCACTAGGGATCTTGTGTTAACTAGCAATTGCCTTGCTTGACGTTAGCTTTTAGTGCCAGATCGTGATGCATCCTGTCGAATCCTACCTCCGATTGAGCTTCCAATTGCACCCTTACCTTAAACTGAATCGTCCACCATCTCCTAGATTTGTTGAATCAAGTGTTTAGCCTAGTTTACTTGGACCTCGGAGAAGTGTTTCTTGACGGTGGGTGAGCCTGAGATGATTAATCTTTGTGAAATCTCGAATAGCAGTTGTTGTGCTCACAATTGTTATCTGGTGTCTCGGGTAGTAGTTGTTGTGTTCACAATTGTTATCCGGTGTCTTGGGTAACAGTTGCTGGGTTCACAATTGTTATCCGGTAACTTTGCCTTTGCAGATTAACGTGAAAAATCTATGTTGAGCTTAGAGTCTTAACCGCCACTTGACTTGGAGAGAGAAACCTACCTAAGGCAACATCAGTGAGTGAATTTATTATCTGACTTGTTTGGAATGATCGATTTTCACTCTAGGCAGTCCTAACCCCGTGATAGACATGCTTAGTTAGAACTCGCGGGAACGTGTTATTTTTCCCTCTGAACTACTGTACCATCCCTATTATTTTGTTTGAAGGAGATTGGTGCTTTGGTGATAACTTACTCTGAAGGAAGCTAGTCTGTGTTTTTCCCGAATTGATCCGCCTAATTGAATGTGTACTAGTAGTTTAGGAGAAAGTGTTTTTGCTGAGCATTTGGATGTTGAAGCAGATTACAATTGGACTAACCCACATCTTGGTGTGTGTCATACACCTCAGAAGTTTGGAGATGTATCAAATTATTCAATCACTTTGCCTTTGACCGAGTTTAAAGTCTTGTGAAAACTTCAACCACCTTCTGACCCTGAGTGGAAGTAGGAAAGTGTCAACTTGCAGCTGTGTTCTTGTCGCTTCACATCAATCTCGAGCATGAAATTCTTTGGTTGATCGTTGACCGAGTGAAAAACCATTGCATTTCTTGCCAGTACGTGAGAATTTACCTATTGTTTGAACTGGCTAGGTTGGTTGACGACGAACTCGAACTTTAACTCCGGAACTGAGATTCTAAACTTCCGATCGAGAACCTTCAACCACCTCCAGTTTTGGGAAAAACCTTTCTAATAGGCCTAGGTTTAGTTGCCTTTAGACGTCACCTCTCACCTACAAACGGTCTAACAAGCAGTTTGAACAATTCAGGCCTTCTAAGTTTGAAATAACGTTTCGCTAAGAGGAGCTTTTTGCTAAGGCTAGATGTAGATGCTGGTTGGCCAAGTCCTTGGTGTTTAGGATTTTGATCGCCTAGCGAGCGTTTTGAGACCTGAGTGACAAATTAGTAGTTTAGGGTTATTTTACCATTGTGGACAGATGGTGGGGTTAGTGGTACCTTGAAAGTGAATAGGTAAGTTGTATATTCCGAACAAGTTTAGTTACTAACCTACTTCGGGAGGAGAAGAAAAATTAGGTTCGCTAACCGAGATAGTATTTTGGTTAGGAAGACCTTTGCACATAGAATTGAAGTTATTGTCTATGATTATTTCATTAATCATATATTGAGGAATGAGAATGCAAGGACAAGAAGACGGAGAAGCTTAAGTGTGACCGATTTTAACGGCGTAGTATTTTGAAAGCAACCATCAGACGTTAAGAAGGATCTTCAACTTGGGTGTGAATGGTTGAGTTCTGCACTCCAAATAAGTTTAGTTGTTAACTTTTCCAAGAAGTTCTAAGTGTGACATTGGAAGTGTGAAGTCATCGACTGGTGTCGAGTTATAGGAAATGGCTTTGTTGTTCTAAATTTACTTTCGAAGATAAGATAGGATTACACGAGGAATGGTTTTTAGGAGCCACTTGACTTGTGGCGTGACACTCTGAAACTTTTGGGCGATCTCGTTACTACATTGGGTGGTAAAGATACCGAAGTTGTGTTGAGTAAGTGCTAGATGAGGAATTTCGGAGTGAATTGTTTCGTAGGTAAACAAGTTGGGGATTGAAGTGAACGTGAAGGTTATAGGGTTGGAAGGAAAATGCCATGAACGGAATTAATCGGGATGCTCACGATGGAAAGTAATGCGAGGTTGCAAGATTATAACTGTCGTGTTGTTACGTCACATACCTTCTTCCGAGAGTTGAGCTGATTTGAGAAAATAAAATTGGTGGCAGTTTTTACACTAGTCTTGGACATAAGAGTTGCGGGAGACGTTTGCACAAATCAGTACTTCTTATGTGGGAGAACCATCTAGTTGAGATGGCTACCTGGGGAACCCGACTAACAAGCGAGTTGCGTTCTCGTTTCATTTTTAAGTTGAGAATCTAGTTAGACTAGTTGCTATTACTCTCAATTTTAAGCGGAATTAAGAATTTGTCAGTGCAATGGAGCACTTAGTTATCGTTTGGACCTTGAGGCTTGTGCGCAATTAACCATTCTTGTATCTGAAGTGCGCTTTAGAACGTTATTTTAGGGAGCCAGTTGGTAGGTTGTTAGCTATTGTTTGGGTTAGTGAGAACCCGAGGTGACCTATTGTGCCAGAGTTAGTGCATGCAATCACGAGGAGTTTGGAAGTTATTGAAGAGTTTAGTTAGCACTTCGTAAGGCCGAGTGTTCGAGACGTACGAGCATGGTTTTAGTAACCGTTATTTCGATGCACGTGCTTGGGCTAGTAAAACGAGGATTAGAGAGATCTTGACTCAAGTACGATGTGAGACTGTTGGGAACATAGAAGTCTTGTCAATCGTATGACTGTTGGAAGAAAAGTACAACAATAAAAGTAACACTAATTCTAACAATTAAATCCTAGCAAGTGCACTAATCAATAGACAATATAGTGGTACAAGCAAGGTTCGAATCCCACAAGAACTTGACTCAAATATGTAACCAAAGAATAGATTGCTCAGCTCACAAGTTAGGTACTCAAAGCAAGGACACTGACAAAGGGGGTTTTTAGTTCAAAAGATGTTGTAAATGTAATTAGCTTGTAATGCAAGGAACAAGTAAATAGGCAAAGTTGTTGACAAATTAAAAGGCAAGTTAAGGCAGTCCCTATCCAGACCTAACTACAACATTTTCTAACTTGGTTTGCAAGGTCCAATTATAATGTTTACTTCTTGGTCTAGTGCCCATGTTAGGGGCCTCTTAAGCTCACCCTTACACATGTTATCTCTTCTTACATAGTATGTCTTAGGCCTCACAGGCATCTAAGACGTCTATCAAATTATGCTCAACAGAGTTCCACAGTTTCCGAGTTAAACACAAAGAGAATGATTAAGTTCTAAAGGGATTTAATGACACTACACTAACCCTAGGGATTCTAGGTGTGTCATTGATTTCTTCACAAATTATTTCTCTTATAACCCTTGATGCAAGTTTATCATTAGGTTGTGCAAGTAAAATGGCAAATTTTAAGAACCCTAAATAGTCTCAATAAAAGCAGTTAATAAATCTACCAAGATAAGCACAACAATCAAACCAAGCGCCAAAACCAAATCAAGAAGTTGCCATGATTAAGGATTCAAGATAAGCCCTAACTTAAAAGAAACTATTCACTATTCATTATGGAAAACTTAAACATGAATTGAATTGAATTAAGTAAAGATGTGAAAGATTAAACAAAAATAATACTCTCAATGACCAACTTCAACAACTTCAAGCAATCCTCCAAGAACACAACTTGGTCTTCGTGAACAAGCCTCACAAACAATAGCTCAAAATAATAAGTAACAGGGTATCTAAATGTGTCTAATAATGCGTGCCTAAAATACTTAACAAAGGCTCCCTTTAATAGACAAGGGCAAACCTTGTCCAACAAGGATTAGAATTAGAAACCTACACTAGAGTGTTCTAGAATATCAAATACAATCCTAAGCTCATAAGAAGTCCCTAGAATGCTGGAAAACCAACCACAACACGGTTGGATGTGTAAAAGCAAGCTGGCAGGTGTGAAAGCATTTTGCTTCTGGCCAACCAAGCTGGAACCTAGGCAAGACCTAGGGCCGATCCTGAATGTTGGTGGCTTGGCCTGGGTATGTCAGTGACGGACCTTGTCACACCTTAGTACTTGGATGGCTTCATTACGGTCCATAGAATCTGAAAACACTTCATGTCTCAATCGAATAACTTCAAGATGCAATATGGCCACATTTGGCCCTATCGGGTCATGTCCAGTGACATGCCCAGAACCTGTCGATATAGCGACCCTTTTAGGCGAAGTCTGGAACTCGAATTAAGGCGCAGCCGCGGCTATCTCTGCGGCTGGGACTTATCTTGAAAACGTGTTAGGGACACAGTCAAGGGCTCGAATGCCAAGTACTTGGGACGTGTCAGGTACACATCCTGGATCCAATAGTGTCGTGAAAATGGCATGTCATGACCTTATTTTGAAGGTCCTCAGACATGGTTTTAGGATCTGGATTGCACAATTTGAGGAACTTGATCTCCGCCCTAAATAGGACGCACTGACATGTCAAGAGACATGTCAAGGGCCCGATATTGAACTGAGGACAACTCCTTCATTTGAACTCCAATTTGAGCCATTCTTTTTCCATTCTTCTTAGATTTAGGTTATCTTTCTATATCTATACGTGTCTCACAAAAGCATCACTTTCTACTATGGATGATATGAAATTAAGCAAAAGACAAGTACATGGGCCAAATATGACATGAAATACTTGTAGGAATTATGGTTTAACAAATACCCCGAAATCTAGCTTTTGCTAGTCCTCGAGGAAAACAAAGAATAACAACTAAACAAAAACTAAAAGACTCAATCCTAATTAAGGATAGAACATTTAAACCTCTACGTTCAACTAGTAGGAGGAGTTTTATCCCCTTTTACTTAACAATTAAAAACAAAAACTAAACACAATACTCAAAAAGGTAGTAAGGAACAAAGCAAATAGATCTTGTTATGCCGAACTAAAGATATGCCATTTTCAAGTAAGTACTATGTATTAAGTGTGAATGCCTTTTACTTCAAGATTTCAAGTTTAAAACAACAAAGTTCAAAATGCCTTAGAAAGTTGTCGCCTTGAATCTAACCTCACTAGGAAACTCTCAATTTCTCTCATGAATCCTAAGGTTACACTCTTGCAAGCATACGTGATGAGTTTATGTAAAGGAATCAAATATAATCACATATGAAATTGTATGAAAGAAAGGCAATTTCTGAAAATAGATCTCATGATGGAATTGAATTTTAAGAACGTAGAGACATACCTTAACTCCATGGAAGACTTCCCATAAGATCTGTTAGGTCTTCATTCAAAGGTTGTAATGGGCCTAGGCTTAAAGGGTTTGAGAAGAAAGAGATCGGATTCAAAAACCTAGATTGAGGCAAGACATGAAATAGCATGACTTGGAACTTGATTGTCTTCTTGAACTTCTTGGGACCCCACGGTCATACTTGGTGCTTTCAATGGCTTCAAAATTTGAAGTTTGATTTCTTTGAATGATGATGATCTGTGACTCTTATTCTCATTGGCTCATTTGGCTTAGCTCATTGTTTTTTTTTTTTTTTTTTTTTTTTTTTTTTTTTACTTTTCACATTTTTTTTCTAAGCCAAGATCATGCAATGACTTACATTCTTTGTGTTTCTGTCCAAGTTAGGACTTTGGTCACTTGGGATGTCTAATACATTCCCCTTGAGATCAGATATTTGCTTGGGCACCTTTTTGGCATGTCCTTGGTGTGCCCTTGCGGGCCCGTGCTTCGGCGGGACTTTCTTGTTTCTGAATTTGAACACCTTGATGCATCTTTTTTTTCCCTTGTCATGAACTTCATTTAGCACAGCCTTGTCACAACCTAGACTATAGGGTATGGCCAAGTTTTAGGGCTCACTGTTTAGGGATTGGTTTTGACATGGCTGATGAAAGAAAAGGCTAAAAGTGTTTGTCTTCAAAGTGGGTTTAGGGAGCATGCAAACAAAGAAATATATGGCTTTAGAGGGTTTCGACATGCATAGCATAAATCACTTCCTATGGTTTATCAAACTCAGGATCAAGAGCCTGTACATAAGATGTTAGTTTTTTAAAATTCAATGCAAAGTGCTAAAAATGAGATAAATCAATATAGAAAGAATTGAATAGTGTTTAAGAGTAGAACAACGTAAATCTTTAAAAAAGAAAGGCATTAGGCTCAAAATCTTACATAGGGTAGTCTCCACTAATTTTCTAAAGTTGACTTAAACAAAGTCATCTTTTAGCTATATTTCTCGAAGTTAGGCATTAAGTGAAAAAATAAGGCACAAAGTTAAACATGGCATGGCTTTAGTAAGACACTAATGATTAATTTGACAAATGTAACTTATTAACAAGTAAAGTACTAAGGTCCTAGTCATGTACCCCCAAACCTAAATGTTGCAAAATTTGGATAAATTTGGATCCACACCCCCAAACCTAAACTAAACATTGTCCTCAATGTTAACAAGTTAAAACACTAAGATCAAAATTAAGTAAAGACTGAATGAGGCATGCAAAGACAAAACATAAACAAAAGGGAGGATTCACAAACTAGGGCTAGGTTGTCTCCTAGGAGCGCTGGATTTAATGGCTAGGCAAGGCATGGTTTGCAAGTCAAGCAAGGGAATGCACAGCAAGATGGTATACTTGCTATGGTTTTGCTTATTATGCATCAAGGTAAGGCTTTAAATGGTGGCCATTGACCTTCACCAGGCCTGATTTGGCATGCTTGATCTCCACGGCACCGTGGGGTAAGACCCTTGGAACAATGTAGGGCCCTGCCCAACGAGATCTAAGTTTCCTAGCCGTGTACCCCCAAACCTAAATGTTGCAAAATTTGGATAAATTTGGATCCACACCCCTAAACCTAAACTAAACATTGTCCTCAATGTTAACAAGTTAAAACACTAAGATGAAAATAAGTAAAGACTGAATGAGGCATGCAAAGACAAAACATAAATAAAAGGGAGGATTCACAAACTAGGGCTAGGTTGTCTCCTAGGAGCGCTGGATTTAATGGCTAGGCAAGGCATGGTTTGCAAGTCAAGCAAGGGAATGCACAGGAAGATGGTATACTTGCTATGGTTTTGCTTATTATGCATCAAGGTAAGGCTTTAAATGGTGGCCATTGACCTTCACCAGGCCTGATTTGGCATGCTTGATCTCCACGGCACCGTGGGGTAAGACCCTTAGAACAATGTAGGGCCCTGCCAAACGAGATCTAAGTTTCCCAGGGAAGAGTCTCAACCTTGGGTTCAACAATAGGACCTTCTGTCCCACTTAGAAGGTCTTGCGGACCAAGTGCTTGTCATGATAAGACTTGGACTTCTCCTTGTATATCCATGATCTTTCATAGGGTTCATTCCTCAATTCCTCAAGCTCTTGGAATTGAAGCTTTCGGTTGTGCCCTGCCTTATCTATGTCCATGTTGACACTTTTGATGACCCAAAAGGCTTTGTGCTCTAACTCCACAGGCAGATGGCATCCTTTGCCAAAAACAAGCCTAAATGGGGACATGCCAATTGGTGTCTTGAAAGATGTCCTATAGGCCCAAAGGGCATCAATGAGCCTTTTGGATCAATCCTTCCTTGAGGGTTCCACGGTTTTCTCAAGGATGGCCTTGACTTTTCGATTGGAGATCTCGGCTTGTCCACTAGTTTGGGGTTGATATGGAGTTGAGATTCTATGTCTGACTCCATATTTCCTCATAAGTGCCTCAAAGGACTTGTTGAAAAGTGTGAGCCACCATCACTAATGATGTCCCATGGTGTGCCAAACCTTGACAAGATGTGAGATTGAATGAAGCTACACACTACTTTAGAATCATTAGTCTTGGTTGGAATTGCTTCCACTCATTTAGAAATATAATCAACAACAAGTAGAATGTAAAGAAAAAAAAGGAGTTAGGGAATGGTCCCATGAAGTCAATGCCCCAAACATCAAAGATTTCAACAACTAAAATAATTTAGGAGCATTTGATCTCTAGGGCCAATATTACCTTGTTGTTGGCACTTGTCATACGTGAGGACATGTTTATGGGCATCCTTGAAGATAGTGGGCCAATATAATCCACATTGAAGGACTTTGAGGGCTGTCTTCTTGGCACCAAAGTGGCCTCCACATGCCTTGTTGTGGCAGAAGTCCAAGATGGACTTGATATCTTTTTCTGGCACAAATCGCCATATGAGTTGGTCTGGGCATTGCTTCCAAAGATAGGTTTCATCCCAAATGTTATATTTGGCTTGCTTCACAACCTTGTCCCTTCGAAGCCTAGACAGATGAGAAGGAATCAAGTTAGTAGCAAAATAATTGACGATGTCAGCATACCATGGGTCAAAAGCCTTGAGATGGAAGAGCTGCTCATCAGGGAAGCTCTCTTGGAGGGGTAGTTGGTCCACTTCTTCATTGGATCCATGGATAAGTCTACTCAAGTGGTCAGCTACCACATTTTCACATCCTTTCTTGTCTTTGATCACAAGATAAAATTCTTGAAGCAATAGCATCCATCTAATGAGCCTTGACTTGGCATCCTTCTGGTTGAGAAGGTACTTAAGAGCTGTATGGTCAGTATAAATGATAAATTTTGTTTGAAGAAAATAAGACCTAAACTTCTCTAAAGCAAATATCACAGCTAAATGTTCCTTCTCAGTGGTAGAATAGTTAAGTTGAGCATCATTTAAAGCTCTACTTTCATAATAAATAACATGTGGCAACTTATCTATTCTCTGGCCCAAAACTGCCCCAATGACATAGTCTAAGGCATCATGCATGACCTCAAAGGGCTTGTCCCATTTTGGTGGCATGATGATAGGTGCAGCCGTGAGCTTGTCCTTGAGGGCCTCAAAGGACTCACGACATTCCTTTCTGAAGTCAAATGGTGCATCCTTGGCAAGCAGATTGCACAAGGGCCTTGTGATCTTGGTTAAATCCTTGATGAATCTCCTATAGAATCCAGCATGTACTCTAGACAAGTTTGTTAGGCATAAATAAAATGAATTTCCAAAGACAGAAAAATCATCCGTAAATACCTCAATGATGTCCTCTACCAAGTTTGAAAATATGCTCATCATGCATCTTTGAAAATGGCAGGAGCATTGCAAAGGCCAAAGGGCATCCTCTTATAAGCAAAAGTGCCATAGGGACATGTGAAAGTTGTCTTCTCTTGGTCCTCAGGTGCTATGGCAATTTGATTGTAACCTGAATAGCCATCTAAGAAACAAAAGTGACAGTGACCTGCAAGTCTTTCAAGAATTTGATCAATAAAAGGAAATGGAAAGTGATCTTTGAAAGTAGTAGAATTAAGCTTCCTATAATCTTTGCATACTCTCCATCCAGTTTGAACCCTTTGAGGAACAAGCTCATCTTGTTCATTCTTGATGACTGTGATGCCACTCTTCTTGGGGATCACTTGAACTAGACTGACCCATTTTGAATCTGAGATGGGGTAGATGATGCCCATGCCCAAGAGCTTCAAGACTTCCTTCCTGACCACTTCCTTCATGGGAGGATTGAGACGTGTTTGTGCTTCCCTAGTTGGTTTGTCATCCTCCTCAAGTATGATTTGATGCATGCACTTGGAAGGGTTTATCCCTTTGATGTCAGCAATGCTCCACTCAATGGCTTGCATGTTGTCCCTAAGAACCTGCACTAATTGGCTTTCATGTGCCTTGGTTAGATTAGAAGCAATAATGACAGGTAAAGTGTTATTCTTACCTAGGAATGCCTATTTCAAGTGCTCAAGCAAGGGCTTGAGCTCAAGTGTGGGAGCTTCTATGATAGAAGGGTCTTTGCTTCCTTAAGGCGCAAGGTTTCAAACCCACGTGGGTGCTGAGGGAATTGAGGGATAGCCTCGAGCATAGTAATTTCCTCAATTACACGGCCATCTAGGCCATTACCATTTTGAGTGGGCAGGCTTAGAGCCTTCTCAAGAGGGTCATCTATATAATCACTCATAATGGTTTGGTGCAACAAGGATTCCATGGTGTTCAAAGGAAAGTTAATGGTAGGCTCTTGTGGATATTGCATACATGTATGGAAAATGTCCTAGTTTTATCTAACACCTTGATAGATATTTGGCCCTAATTAAAGTTTATTTCACAATTTATGGTGGCTTAGAGAGGTCTCCCAAAGATAAAGGGAGGATCCTCACTTTCTATTGTCTTTTCCATGTTTAAGATATAAAAGTCAGCAAGTATGCATGTATCACCTATTTGAACTATAATATCCTCAATCTTGCCCATAAGTTGTGTCACAGATGAATTAGCAAGTCTAACACACTTTATTACTTAGATTGATTAATTACTCAGAAGCTTGATAAAATAAAAATAAAAAATAAAATAAAACACATAAACACGATGGTGAGGGTTTTTACATAATTGAAAATAAACAAATAAAAGAACTAACACAAAGAAAATAATAAAAATAATAGGTTAAGGGACTCAATCCACCACTAGCCACAATTACTTCCTAACATGATTTTCTTGATTCAACTACTATGAACTCTCTGAATATAGTGCCCATGCAAAGGTCCCGATGGTTGGCTCACTCCACATATGTTATTCTTTCTTACTTGGTATATCCTAAGCATGATGTGTACCTAGAACGTCTATCACCTACCGTTTAAGATGATGCATAAAGTACAAAAAGAATTTAACGACACTACACTACCCTTAGAAAAGTGATGTGCGGTCCTAGGTTGTCATGAGTTTAGATTACGAATAGGTGTCCCTCCACCTACTCATGATGCAACAAATCACAAGATGATATGATAGTCCGTCAAGCAATTCCATCAATAATTATATGCAAAAAAGGTGGCCAATCTCATAAACATAAATAAGTTCATTAAGCTCAGTAATCCAACTTAGTCAGCATTCATAGCAATATAAATCTAGCGGCCAAAAACATATTAGAAGAAGAACCATGGCTAGGGCTTAGAAGTTTACATTGAATTATATAAGAAAAAAGCTTCCTAAATATTTAAGAAAACTAATTAAAAATCTTTCATAAACATAAAAGGAGTAAAAAAATTAGTCTAAAAAGAAATAGGCTTGAAATCCCTATTCAATATGGAAACAAGTGTGACCACTAGCTTGAAATCCCTCATAACATGGCACAAAATCCGCCAGGCAGCTGGAAAAGCTTCATGATGATATTCGGTGGTCAACCACCGAAACCGATGGTCAAAGGCGCGGTTAAAAGCAGTCAGCAGGTGCAAGTCTACTGGGAGATAGGGTCGGTAGGCAACAGCCGAAGTTGGCGAAGTTGATCGGCGTGCGCGTTGTGAGGAAGAAGGCAGGTCAGTGGGCGCTTGCTGACGGAGGCGCCTCTGCTTGAGCTGGGCTGTTGGACTCGGTGGGTACCCACCGAATGCTGGAAATTGCTTGTTTTAGTGGCCCAATTTGTTTCCTTCGTAACTTCTTCGTTACAACTCCAATTGAGGTGATTCTTTCGCCCAAATTCTCGTAATTCCAAGATCCATCTAATTTTACACATTGATCACAAATATATTATTTTCTCCAATTGCATAGAACGAAATATTAACAAAATATAAGCAAAAAGGGTATTTAATCATGAATAAAATATGTATTAATTATGACCTAACATTGTCCCCAATAGCTAAACTACTTTTCTCTCTGAGTATTGCTCTCAAATGCTGTCCTAGCTTCCTCAATTGTACTATCCAAGACGATCGGCATTTGACCATCATCCTATCACTATTCTTCAAGCTTCCATAGAAGTACATCATTAAATGGCATTCATAATCTTGTGATGAGGGCATTCTTGGCTCATTCCATTGAACCTTTCACAAAACTCATAGAAAGATTCATGCTTAGCTTGCTGGTGTTCCATGATATGTGCCTTGAGCTTATTGGTCTTGGCCACAGGGTTGTATTGAGTGCGGAACTTACAGGACAAGTCCCTCCAAGACGTGATGGATGCTGGTGCTAGTGAATGGAGCCATACCTTACCCTTGTCCTTAAGGATAAAATGGAACAACCTTAATCTGATCTCAGCTTCAGTCATGCCATTGATCCTTAAAGTGGAACACCCTTCCACAAACTCCTTAATTTGCAAATGGGGGTCCTCACCCTAGATGCCATGGTATTTAGGGAGCATGTGGATGGTCCCTTACTTGTGCTCAAAGTTCTCAATGGTGGAAGGTGGAAAGACAATGGGGAATTGGTCCTCGCTAACATGAGGTGTGGCATACTCCTTGAGCAGCCGTCGTGGTGGATTGGCTAAGACACGTTCCTCAGCCATTCTTCGAGGACTTGGTGGTGGACTTAGAAGAGAGGATCCTTGAATTGATGATGATGCAGATGATGGACCAGAAGAACTATGTATGGAGCCCCTAACATAACCTCGTAATGACATTAAAGTACCTAAAACATCAAAAAGAAACTAAGTTAAAAAATCTACGCAATAGACATCGTTGAGGGAAAAGTCCCCGACAATGGCGCCAAAAACTTGTTGGAAGAAAAGTACAACAATAAAAGTAATACATACTAATACTAACAATTAAATCCTAGCAAGTGAACAAATCAATAGACAATATAGTGGTACAAGCAAGGGTCGAATCCCACAAGGACTTGACTAAAAAATGTAACCAAAGAATAGATTGCTCAGCTCACAAGTTAGGCACTCAAAACAGAAAAGAAAGACACTAAGTAGATATTCTGTGACACTAAACAAAAGACTCAAAAAGGACACTAAATAGGACACGGACAATGGGGGGTCTTAGTTGAAAAGATGTTGTAAATGTAATCAGCTTGTAATGCAAGGAACAAGTAAATAAGCAAAGTTGTTGACAAATTAAAAGGTAAGTTAGGGAAGTCCCTATCCACACCTAACCACATTGTTTTCTTAATTGGTTTGCAAGGTCCAATTATCATGTTTACTTCTAGGTCTATTCCTATGCAAGGGGTCTCTTCAGATCACCCTTACACATGTTATCTCTTCGTGTCTTAGGCCTCACGGGCACCTAAGGAGTCTATCAAATTATGCTCAACTAAGTCCCACGGTTTCCGAGTTTAACACAAAGAGAAGCATTAAGTTCTAAATGGATTTAATGACACTACACTAACCCTAGGGATTACACAGTAACCCTAGGTGTGTCATGGATTTCTTCACAGATTATTTCTCTTATAACCCTTTATGCAAGTTCATCATTAAGTTGTTCAAGTAAAATAGCCAATTTTAAGAACACAAAATGGTCTCAATAAAAGCAATGAATCAATCTACCAAGATAAGTACAACAATCAAACCAAGCGCCAAAACCAAATTAAGAAGTTGCCATGGTTAGGGCTTCAAGATCAGCCCTAACTTAAAAGAAACTACTCACTATGGATTATGGAAAACATAAACATGAATTTAATTGAATTAAGTAAAGAGTTGAAAGATTAAATCCAAATAATACTCTAAAGGACCAACTTCAAGCACAGATTCAAACAATCCTCCAAGAACCAACTCGGTCTTTGTGAACAAGCCTCATGAACAATAGCTCAAAATAATAAGTAAAATGATATCTAAATGTGTCTAAGAATGCATGCCTAAAACACTGAACAATGGCTCCCTTTTATATACAAGGGCAAACCTTGTCCTGTAAATATTAGAATTAGAAACCTACACTAGAGTGTTCTAGAATATCAAATACAATCCTAAGCTATTAATAAGTCCCTAGAATGCTAGAAAACCAATCACAGCACATCTAGATGTGTAAATGTAAGCTGGCAGGTGTGAAAGCATTTTGCTCCTGGGCTGCAAGGCTGGAACATGGGCAGGAACTAGGGCAGGTCCTGAATATCGGTGGCTTGGCTCTGGGTATTTCCGTGATGCACCTTGTCGCGCCTTTTCACTTGGATGGCTTTATTATGGTCCAGAGAGTCTGAAAAACTTTATGTCTCGATCGACTATCATCATGATGGAAAATGGCCACATTTGGCCCTATCGGGTCATGTCCAGGGACATGACCAAAACCTATCGATATATCGACACTTTTAGGCGTTGTCTAGAACTCGAATTAGGGCACATATTGTTGCGCCTATCTCTGTAGCTGAGACTTGTCTTGAAAACGTGTCAAGGACATGGTTAGGGGCTCGAATAGGAAGTACTTGGGACGTGTCTTGGACACATGCTGGATCCAATAGTGTCATGACAATGGCATGTCATGGCCTTATTCTGAAGGTCCTCAGACATGGTTTTAGTACCCGGATGGCACAATTTGAGGAACATGATCTCCGTCCTAAATAGGGTGCACTCACATGTCAAGAGATATGTCAAGGGCCCGATATTAAACTTAGGACAACTCCTTCATTTGAACTCCGATTTGAGCTATTCTTTTTCCTTTCTTCTTAGAATTAGGTTATCTTTCTAAATCTTGCACATGTCTCACAAAAGCATCACTTTCTAGTATGGATGACATGAAATTAAGCAATAGACAAGTATGGGGGCCAAATATGACCTGAAATACATGTAGGAATTATGGCTTAACAATGACCCACTTAAATCGTCAGTGGAGAAACTATTTCCAGAAGGGTTTAGAGTTGGTGTGGTAGTTTCTTGATGTCCAGGGAACTCATTGAAGAGATTCAGAAGACTATTCTAGAAGGTTCTTATATGTTATATCATTTGAGGTCAACATATAATGAGTTCGTAGAGTTTCAATTGGAAAGTCGCATCAGAAGTTTGAAAATAGAAGTTCGCAATTTACCTGAGAGACACCGTGAACCAATTGGAATTGTGCGAAGCAGTATTAGTTTTGTGTCGGTGGAGGCGTGAGAAGACTCGTGTAACTATAGGGAGTTGTTCCTTTGACTTACGTCGCGCAAATTTCGAGGACAAAATTTCCTTAAGGGGGGTAGACTGTTACTTCCCGTCCAGCAAATTCGAAAATCGATATTAGTTTTGACCAAAATACCCCCTACGAGTTTTGTTGGGCCTTAACTATCGACGGATTAGATTTTGTTAGTATTTGGGCTTTGAGAGTTGTGATATTTGTGGGTGCATCTTCAGCCCAAAATTTTAGCTTTGGCCCAAACCCTAAACTACCAAGCCCAACCCACTAAACCCATTTTTCATTTATGATTCTCCTTCTCTCTCACTATCACTCTCGACCTTTCTTTCTCACAGAGAACACCACTACCACACCGAAACTGTAAGGACCCTTCCCGAATTTCTCCTCGAAACCCGGAAAGAACCCTTATCCCGTCTGACAGCTCTTTTACCTCAAAATTTTATACCAGGAATACCCTTTATCTTTAAATAATTTTTAGTAAACCTTACAAGGTTCCCGACAAAACCTCTATACTTACTGACCACTCTTACCTATCAAACATAGGATAGCATATAGGTCAAAGCCAAGACCTCGTAATAGTTGTGGACCAAATAGGAATACCCTCTGACACCAAATGTCAGTAGGTCAGACACTGCTGACACCTCTACTGGAATACCATAAGACAACCGACTAGTCAGATACTTGTGAACCAACAATAATTCGTCACTCTGGGTAACCGGCCACACCAACCCACAGACCCGGATGACGAAGAATTTCCATAAGCTGATTAATCACATGACAATCGTCGTCAACCATATTAGAGCCGGAAATATACTCGATTATAATATCATATAAATCGGCAAGTATCCTTAGCCAGAATAACATTCTACTATTATATCACATCAGTCGGCATATCCCTCGACTGGCATATCCCTAGCCACCAGGGTATCCCTTGGGGTGTGCTAGTCCTGTATCACAACTCTTTGTACTATGCATAGACAGCCTCACGACCTGACGGAGCCAAAACTCCTCGATGCCAGATTCAGAGCACTCAACGAACCAATGGAGTAAAACTGTCGATGCTAGTCGAAGAAACAGTAACCGATTATATTGGAGGTTCACCGGTTCACCGTCTCAGCGGATCCTAGCCCGGATCTTGGCCCCCCTCAAATCGGTATTGTTTATTATGGAGGTTCACCGGGTTCACCGTCTCAGCGGATCCTGGCCCCCCCTCAAATCAGTATTGGATTGAAAATCAAGTATTTTATAATCACAAATACGGTTTCAACTCAAAATCATGGACTCAAATAATTACCACGTCCAAACAATATCAAAACCGAATCCAACAACCATGCCATTTCTCACAACATACTTTCACTAAACTATTGAAAAAAAACAATTTATAAATTCCATGAAACCATTGCACCCAAAATTCATGGACGCTCTAGACCAAGGAACACATGCACAATAATAACCCAACTACCTTGACTTTCCGAGCTCAAAACCCGCTTCACAGTCAACCATTACTGCTGGGACCGCCTAACCGTGCCCTAAACGAACTCCTATGGCCTCGAAACCAACAAAATTGGATCCGGAAAGTCCCAAAACCCTAGTCACGCGCCGCCGTGACATCGGGAACAGTCCCACGCGCCGCCACGCACCGCCGGAAGGTCAGAACACTCGTTCACGCTCCACCACGCGTCGGTCACGCGCCTGTTACAGTGTTCACGCGCCTGGACCGGTCCAACCTCACCCGGCTCGACCTGACCCGATCCAACTCGACTAAACCCGATCGGTTCACTCAACCTAACCGATTCACTCAACCCGACCGATTCAACTCGACCTGACCGATTCACTCAACCCCGATCGGTTCACTCGACCCGACTCGGTCTGACCCCGACTCGACCGGTCGCCGGAGAAGACGATCGGCTGCTGGCATCGTCGCCGAAGTCTGGCTTGAGAATATGACCGGCAGTCGCCGTCACCGCCGTCACCGCCGTCTGGTTTCGCCGGAAATTGCCATTTCCGGTCGATTTTCAAGGTTTTCTAACTTCTTCATTTCTTGACCGTTTTTCACGATCCACACATGTAAATTCATCTAATTTTCACCAGGAATCAAAATATGGGGTCAAAGTTCCGAGATCGTACCTGGTCTGGCTGGAAAACGGCCAAGAAGATTCGGTCCACCTCCCTCCTCCGTCCGTCGCTTACGGCGGTGCTCCCGCTCTAATAGGACCGAAATCCGTCTGAAGAAAACGGTGGTTCGGTGTTCGCACGGGAAGAATTTCGGGTAGGAGAGAGAGACTGCATCCACCAATCTCTCGAGGATGGAGAAAAATATCTGATATATACTTCCAACTTTTCCAAAATTACCAAACTGCCCCTATAAATTCTAGACCCGTAACAAACTCACCGGGTCTCCGTTTTCCGTGTGCTGCCTGTCTACGAACTCGTGAGTTTGAGACCTATGCAATGACCCAAGAAAAATTCCAAAAAGTACTGCCAGTCAAAAAGTGACTCCCGAACCCGTCCAAAATCGAGGGTAAAATCGTCCAATTCTCAAAATAATTTAATTTCTGGTCCGGGTCATTACAGAAACCCATCTCCACCATTACCTATGAAATTCAGTGAAGCACCCCTCAGTACCACCATCACCTTGGTCGCCACGATGAGACGAATTCAGCCTTGTTAACCCCAACTGTCATGATGCACCGAGGCGAGGGAATCAACGAGAAAACGAGGGACGATCGTGGGGTTCTCGAGTGAATTCCGATCAACCCAGGCCCCACAGCCACCATCCACCGATGTGGCTCGACGAGGAAAACCCAACCTTGGAAACCTCTCCCATCAACGTACACCGTGGTGCGAGAATCGAAGAGAAAACAACGACGGCGCCGAGCCTTCAGACGAGTTTTGCAGTCAACCCAGGTAACTTCAATCCACGATTTGATTGCCATTCAACTCCTTAGATTGTCTAGATGAACCATGTCCCTTTTATGACGAGATCAGTACACCCTTCGATCTATTCAGGTAAAATCGACACTAAACCATTTGTCATTGGATTCCTGAGATCGATTGGGTATAGTTTGACGTATTGCATATTGGTAGTGGTGGAGGATTGGATGACGGAGGAGCTTGGCTAGAAATTTGAGTTTTCCAGTGCTCACCGTGTGTTTCCAAGCAAATTCAAGGATTTTTGTTTGGAATCGAGCTTCAGGAGGTACATTTTTGGAACCCTGGTTTAATTTCAAGTCGGGTAGTGGAATTCTAGCCAAGATCTTTATTCAGGATGAACTCCGGCCAGTTTTCCAGAATCCGACAATTGCTCACTGTAGCGCTCAAGGTGGTCCAACCAAAGGTCATGGCGGCACCGGTCACCGGCCATTAAGGACTTAACTGTCACGTGATGGACACGTGGTGGACACATGGACTCCACGTGGGTGCCACATGTCAGTCACGTGGAGCCACGTGGATGCCACCTGTCAGTCACGTGGAGCCACCTGTCAATCACGTGGAGCCACCTGTCAGTCACGTGGAGCCACCTGTCAGCCATTTGGAGCCATGTGTATGCCACCTATTATCCTCGTGGAGCAACGTGTACACCACCTGTCAGCCATGTGGGCCTTATGTGGAGCCACATTGCAGTCGCGTTGTAGCATAGTCAGCTGGCGCATGGCAGTGCGTGGTCGCACGTGAGGTCACTTCCCGACTTTCGATCAGCGCGTGGCACAGTTTCTCGGTATACGACGGCTCGTGGGCCTAGTTCAGGGATGTGTCAGACAGTCTAAGCACGTTTTTAGTTCATTTAGAGTTGTTTTAGTTCCATTTTGAGTAGCCCAAGAGGGGTTTTCTTTAGTTTTCCTTTTCAAGTAGTTAGTAATCCTTGTGGTTGGATTTGTTTAGGATTGTGACAGTTTGGAGCTTGCTTTTGCTTGGCATGTCGGGTGATTTTGACTCTCGACTAATCCGTGAGCAGACCTCCTTCCTAATCTCTATTTTATTATTGTGTCTTACTTGCATATTTTTGTGATAATATCATTTAAGATCATGATTGGTTGATGTTTGATTATGTTGTGGTTTAAATCCTTAATTAAGTTGTTATTTAGTGACACTTTTATTCCCGAGCATGGTTTGCTAGAACTTAATTTGTGATCACTACTACGAGATTAATTATGAATTCACTAGCGTCATGAGATGGGTGTGTGCTTATGAATGTGTTTTTGAATTTGAAGGATTTTCCTTATGGTTGACTATGATTGTGATTAGGTTCTAGACGACCTTGAGATGGTATTTCGAGATGTTGACTTACTTTAGTGCTTAGTATGTTATATTCTTGAGCATGCCTTTTTGACTATGATTGTTGTATGTCACTATAAGAGTTGTGATGTATATGCGTTATACATGAGATATGTTGCACCCACTGAGGAGTCGCTAGTATCTTAGTACCTGTCTATTGGCCACAGACTAGCCTCCATGTGATCCTTCACCCGCGCTCGCTCGAATACTAGTTAAATAGCGCTAGCTTGTCTCCGAGCTCTAGGGGACATGAGGTGATGTGCATAGCATCCAGACTTCACGTGGTCGAGGTACACGAGTGAACCATAGAAACCCAGCCTATCATGTGCGCATAACTCAAGCGACTCGAGCATAGTTAGTGGGTTATACGTTCTACACTGTTGCTTAGGGTTGATCTTTTGACTACTTATTATTTTATTATTATTTTATGATTATTTCTCCTGAAACATGCATGCTCGTCGTTTATGTGTTATTGGTGTGCTTTGGGCTTAAAATAAGTTTTCAACTTATTGTTTTACACTGAAATAACTTCTAAGGTCCACTCACCCTTTTGTTTTTTTTTTGTACCCCTCATGTTTTAGAGGTACTTTGCACTTTTCGAGGAGGAGTTCTCAGTTGCTGCTATGACATTTACATCGGCCGTTCAGGTGTTACGCGTCGGAAATCGGGTAGCCCAGGTAGCGTTCAAGTTTGTGATCATCACGTAATGTACTATGCTCTGTACTTCTGCTGTCACGGTGAACGGTTAGTTGATTTTTACTAATTACTTTTCACACGACCTCCTAAAATGCTTCATTTTCAACTTTTGTCTTTCGTAATCTGAACTTCACCGTTCGGATATCAGCCAGCATACCTCTATCTCGGTGTTCACGGGGACTTTCTGGGTCAATATGTGTCAACTTGATGATCATATCCTCGAATGGTTCGTATCGTTCGTTGACGTTTGACTTTACCCACTAGCGACATGACTCATGTAGTCAAAAAGTAGCAAAGTGGGTTTGAGTTTGACCCAACTTTTCTTCGGTGGCATGCTAACCGAGTCATTTGTTCGAATTTTGCATTAAGGTGGTGTACACCAGCTTGGGACTCGTCTGGGTGGTGTGAACAAGTTATTTGATGGTAAGTTTGACGACTTAGTTGTTATGTGATCGGCTAGGTTAAAGGGTTAAGTTGAGATGTGAGATCTCAGAAACGGTTCTGGAAGTTGGAATTGAGCCCGATCTAACCGAAGACTCAGAAAATCACTCTGTTAGATTTTGACGTACCCGTTAGAACTTGCTTTCCTTCAGACTTAGGATTTTTGGAGGAAGTTCAGCAAAGACGTTGCAATCTAGTCCTGTTCATGTTACATTTCCGGTTAAATCCATCTTAGGGGTTATTTTGGAAGGAAGTTTCTAGTGAGGGAGTTGGAAGATTGGAATTTTGAGGACCGCTTTAATGAAACATATCGTGGGTTTCCGCGCCATTTTACCGAAGTGAACATTTTACAAATCTAGGATACTGATTGGGAAGCTTATCACGTACCCGTCGAGGTAGAGCTTGTGACAAGTTGGTTCCTTTGTGTGATAAAGGTCGCATAGTTGTGACTACATATCGTGAAATCGAGGCTCTTACGCTATGAAGTACATTTGTGCTTATTCTCCCTTCACTCGTTAGTAAAAAAAGTATGCATGAGCTCCCCAAGGATTCCTTAAACTCATCGAACACGCTAGGTGCAGCTGACGTGGCCATGGTGACCAGAAGTTTTAGTCAAAGTTAACGGTGGTAGTTGTTGTTGACTTTGACCTATGTTAACCTACGTTGAACGGTTTTTACCGTGAAAGTTAGAACTATGTGTTTTAGTACTTGGAGAGTAGCTAGTTCATGTTGTTTCGAGGACTGCTGGAAACTACTTTTAGGTGAACCCCAAGGTAAGATCTTTACGGAAATGGTTCTATTGTTGGAACACCTAAAAAATCGTTTTCGTTTTACTAAAACTTAAGTTGGAATCATTACTAGAAAATCCAACCTAGCTATGGTTTTAATCAGACACTTTAATCTCATAACCGTTGGTTGTTCTAATCGACTCACTAGGGATCTCGTGTTAACTAGCAATTGCCTTGCTTGACGTTAGCTGTTAGCGCCAGATTATGATGCATCCTATATAGAGTCAAATCCTACCTCTGACTGAGCTTCCAATTGCACCCATACCTTAAACTGAACCGTCCACTGTTCAGTCATTATTTATGCATCATTTTGATGCCACCTAGTGCCCTCGTATGTGTCTTTTGAATGATTCCGTGTCAATCATAGTAGAAAACGATATATCTTGAGAGACTTATGTAGATTTAAAAAGATAGGTAAATTATGAGAACAATGCAAAAAGAATCGCTCAATTCGGAGTTGTAACGAAGGAGATGTCTCAAGTTGAAGTTCGGGTCCTGAAAAGTACCTAAATCGAGTCTTCATTCCTGCCAGGGCGCGCCCTAAATCGTGCCCTAGAGACATGTTCTGCACCATAATGTGCATGCTAATCTGAGCACTAATCAAGCACTACAAACGAGTCCCCGATATGTCTTCGAGAAGCCCCTACTGAGCCCTAATTTGCGCCATAAACCTGCGCCCTAATTTGTGTCCGGGAAGGCCAAAATGTGTCCTCACCTAGCTCTTGATGGAACCCAGTGAGCCAATGACCAAAGTTGAACTTCAAACAATGCTTCCAAGCTAAAAACAACAGAAGGCGCGCTTAGAACTGCCAAAGACATGTCCTTGACATGATGTGCCCTAAAAGACCTAACCGACACCCTAATTAGAGCCAAATTGGGCCCTTGAGCTTTCTTTCAGTTTTCAAGGGGGCCAAAGCCAAGAACCAAGGCAGATATATCGTTTGGAAGCGAAAGTGGTGGTTAGCTCCATGTTAAGCTTAGTTCTCAAAAAGTCCAGTAATGAAGCCCAAAGGTGTCAAAAGAAGGTCTTGTAGTGTCAAAAGAAGGTCCTGCGGTGTCAAAGGTGTCTAGGGTTGACCCAACTCATTCCTTAACATTCAAGAAACCCTAAGAGTCTCTCAGAAGTGGTCTTTCCACACAAGAAATCCCAGAGCCATTTGGAGAAGGATTGACAGCGGGAAGCCTGCGGCAGAGCCCGTGTCCCTACCGTACTAGGAAACAGTTTAGGATTTTATTTCTTTACCTTTTCTAAGTCAGATTTAGGTGCTAATAACTCTCCTAAGTTTTAGGGGATTAGGTACTCCTATTTAAGGGAGAAAACATTATTTTTTGAATGTTGCTAACCCTAGCCGCACTTTAGATTAGTTATTAACGCAGAAATTCAGTTTTAAGTGATTTTTAGCTTTGAAGAGAGGAAGAATGCAGAAGGGACTTGGGGAGCTGCTCTTGGTGTGTTCAACTCAGCACCACACTCTTAGCATTTTTCCTTCCTTCTTTCTTTATTATTTCTATAATCATGAATTCGTTTATGTTTTTATTCAATACAATGCCTGAGTAGTTCTTTATAGGATTAAGAAGCCCTAGCCATGATAGTTCGTTAACTAGATTTTGGCTCTTGACTTTTGTTACTATGAATGCTAAATAAATTCTGATTACTACTTGAACTACTATTCTTTTATGTTTATGAGATTAGCTACCTTGTTTGCATAAATTATTGATGGAATTTCTTGACTGACCACTATATCATCTTATAATTCACTTAGCATAAAGAGGTTGATGGTAAGAAACAATCTTGTAACCTAGGAATGCACATCACTTTTCTTGGGATTGTGTGGGGTCATTAAATTCTCTTAGTACTTCATGCATCATCTTAACTGGTAGGTGATAGACGTTCTAATGTACTCATCCGACCTAGAACATGCTAAGTAAGAGAGAATAAAATATGCTTAGGGTACCTTAGTCAGACCTTTGCATGGGCACCTAATTAAGTGAATTCATAGTAATTAGGTCAAGAAAATCTGGTTAAAAACTATAATTGGTTAGGGTGGATGGTGAGCCTTAATTTGTCTTAGTTAATAACTTAAATCAATCATCATCTTTGCATTCTTATTTTCTGCATCTTTGCTTTATTTGTTTTAGTTTAAGAATTCAAAATCTTCAAAATCTCCTTGCCGTGTGTTTTAATTTGTGTCATTATTTGAGTCTTGTTTTGTTTCTTGCATCATAAGTTAAGTTTGAGTCTAATTAGGAGTCTTAGCATATCTAAGGTAGTGTGAGTCTAATCCTTGCCGTGTCTTGCTTTGTATTTTGTTATGTTTGAGTCTTTTTACTGAGTTAGAAAATCTGAATTTTAAGTGGTTAAACTGTTCAAACAATCTTCGAGGGATCGACCTTTGCTTGCCAATATATTATCATAATCGATTTTGTATACTTGATATAACCGTTAAAGATAGAGTACATATTCTTGTTCTTTATTTTTACTATCAAGTTTTTGGGGTCGTTGCCGAAGACTTGTCCTTCAACTGTGTCCATCTAATTCATAGTGTTTCCTTACAATGTTTGTAATTCTTTTTATGTACATATGCGCCTTGCACATGGATAGGGGACCTTGGAATTATCCATACATGGAGCCAGGAGCTTGGAACAGCCCATACCCAATTTCATTCTATCATGGGTGACGCACTCAGCCTGAATTCCACCACAAAGAATACCCAGTCCCATACCATCAAGGATGGTACAATCAACCTACCTTCACATGGAACACCACACAAACAGCTCCTGACCCGAGCCAATATCCTGAACTCGAAGCATTGCTGCATACCACGACACAAAACGTTAATGCCTTTGTTCAAGAAAGCCGAGAGTGGGATAAGCGAAGGGAGGAGGAACATGACAATCACATGCGGAAGTTTGCGTTCTACATGAGTCAAAGCGAAGGCTTGGCCATGGATGATGAGCATAATGAGTATACTATCATGCTAGCACTTCAAGTGCCTACCATAGAGGTTGTGGCTCCCAACCAATACCATGACGTGAAAATGCCTCCCAAATATGCTCAAATGGAGCAATGGTTGGAATTTGAGAAGGTAAAAGAATGGGAGGAAGAAATTAGGAAGAATATGCTGCCCCACACTACCTCGTGCTGCCCCACGCTGCCCTAGACACAGCCGGAATTCCTACCCTAGGCCGTATCCCATCATCTGTCACATGCCATGTCTCAGTCACTGCCTAAGGACAATGCCGTGCCCTTGCCTCAGATCATGTTGCCCAAGATTGCACCTGACTTCCTGCCCGTGGCACAACCCTCGGCCCTGCCCATGTCCATGCCCCAAGTTCTGTCCAAGGCCTTACCCTAAGCTGAGCACCATGTAGTGAATAACCTTGACTTTCTGCCCAACATTGGCTCCTCTACATTGATTCCAAGCTCCTCGTCTACTTATTTGTATTCAGAAGCAAATCCTCTAAGGACCCTTCCCGAATTTCACCTAGAAATCCGCAAAAAGCCCTTATCCTGTCATACAGCTTTTTTTCCTCAAAATTTAATACCAAGAATACCCTTTATTCTTAAATATATTTAGTAAACCTTACAAGGTTCCCGACAGAACCTCTATACTTACTGAGTACACCTACCTGTCAGACGCAGGATAGTTTACAGGTCAAACTCGAGACCTCGAAATAGTGGTGGTCCAAAAAGTAACATGCTCTGACACCAAATGTCAGTAGGTTAGACACTGCTGAAACCCTACTGGAATAACACAAGACACCTAACTGGTCAACCACTTGTGAACCGTCCCTAACTCGTCACTTTGGGTCACCGCCCACACCAACCCACTGACCCGGATGACGAAGGAAAAAGACTTGGTTAAATTGAGTCTCACTGACTTCCCCGAGTCAAACTCGATATCCTGGCTCATCCTGAGCCCCCGAGTGGTAACTCGATATCCCTGCTCCTCTAGAGCACCCCAAGTGATACTTCGATATACCTGATCCTCCAAAGCACCCCGAGTGATAACTCGATATCCCTGATCCTCCAGAGCACCCTGAGTGATAACTCGATATCCCTGCTCCTTCAGAGCAATCTTGGACCTCAACGATATGGCGGATTAAAATCCCTCGAACGCCAACAATGGAGAGCCCCTCGACGATCTGGCGGACACATATGCTCTAACGCCAATCGGAGAACCCTCAACCGTTATCGTTGGGATTGCCCAATCGGGGCTCTAAATGAACTCCTATGGCCTCAAAACCATCAAAATTAGATCCGGAACTTCCCAAAACCCTAGCCACGCGCCGTCGTGACCCCGGATTCGGCTCCATCCGCCGCCACGCACCGACGGAAGGCCGAAATAAGTGCCATGTGCCAGCCAAGGGCCCTCACACGCCGACCACGCGTCAGCTGTAGTGCCCCACGCGCCTGACCAGGTCTGACCCGGCCCAACTCAACTCGAGTCGATCCAACTCAATTCGACCGGTCCACTCGACCCTACCGGTTCACTCAACCCGATCGGTCCACTCGACCCGACCGATCACCGGTGACTCACCGAAGAAGACGACCGGATCGCCGTCGTCGTCGTCGGAGTCTGGCCGGAGAAGACGATTGCGCCGCCGCTGTCTGCCTAGCCGGAAACTGGAATTTCTCGTTGAAAATGGCCATTTTCGGCAAGCTTCCAACTCCTTCATTTTTTGACCGATTTTCACGATCCACACATGTAAATTCATCTACTTTCCACCAGGAATCCGAATATGAGGTGAAAGTTCCGAGATCGTACCTAGTTTGGTTGGAAAACGGCCGAGAAGTTTTGGTCCACCTCCCTCCTTCGTCCGTCGTCTACGGCGGTGCTCCCACCTAGATGGTGACCCCAAAATGCTAGTGGAGTCGCGGGGAAGACTCCCGACCTTGGTTTCGGTCAAGTCGGACCGCAATCCGTCCGATGAGAAGGGCGGTTCGGTGTTCGCACGGAGAGGCTCGGGTAGGATAGAGAGACTGACATGGACCAATCCCCGAAGAGAGAGAAAAATATCCTATTTATAGTTCAAACTTTTCTAGAATTACCAAACTACCCCTGAAGCTTCTAGACCCGTAACGATCTCACCGGGTCTCCATTTTTCACATGCCGCCTGTCTACGAACTCGTGAGTTCGAGACCCACGCAACGACCCAAGAAAAATTTCCAAAAGCACTGCAGTAAAAAAGTGACTCCCGAACCCGTTCAAAACAAAGGGTAAAATCGTCCAATACTCAAATTAATTTAATTTCTGGTCTGGGTCATTACAAATTTTCCCCCTTACAGAAGTTTCAACCCTGAAATTTCCCTAACTCAAGTCAAGAGCCAACCTCTTGTTTCAATTCCTCTCGCGTCACCACCGACACGAACTTGGCCCCATATGCGATTCCCAAGAGAACCCGTGCACTCTGCACATTTCTTCCTTCCAATCTCGACAACAAACCGTAGGCGAGAACTACATCCAGGAGACATCCTAGAGGAAGCAGTATCCATTCAACACGGAACATACCTCGAAGCCAGGTGTCAGATTGGGGTACGTGCACTACGTGCAGTCAACCTCAACGATCTAGCGGAGCACTATCTTACAATGCCTGCATCGGAAAACCAATCAACGATCTTGCGGAGAATTACCCTCCTACGCTAGTCGGAGAAAATCTTGATGAATATGTGCTGGAGAAGACCCTCCATCATGCATAAAACAATGCGTGCATACACAACATTTCTTTTCAAACAAGTTAATAAGGATAGACCAAAATCCATCTTTTGTAAAAACATTCGGTGGGACCCTCGAAATCCAAATAATGAAAACATTTCGTGGTCCACAACCCTGCTTTGAAAACCCTCCTCAAAGGAGTTCAAATCATGTAAACCAACCTGGACACATAATATATCAAAACCACTGTTCCCAACATATCCACCACACAGCAGGTATACCTTGAGGTGTGCTAAAAACCCTATACTATAAAACTCTGTACTATGCATAAACAACCTCAACGATCCGGCGGAGAACACCCTCAACACCAGCATCGGAGAACCCTCAACAACCAATGGAGCAAAACCCCTCAACGCCAATCGGAGCAACATCCTCAACAACCAGCAAAGCAAAACCCCTTAATGCCAATCGGAGCTATATCTAACATCCTCAACAACCAAAGGAGCAAAACCCCCCAACACCAGTCGGAGCTATAAGTAACATCCTCAACAACCAGCGGAGTAAAATCCCTCAACGCTAGTCGGAGCTATATCTAACATCCTCAACAACCAGCGGAGCAAAACTCCTCAACGCCAGTCGGAGCTATATCTAACAACCTCAACAACCTGCGGAGTAAAACCCCTCAATGCCAGTCAGAGCTATATCTACCATCAGAACAGAAAACCAGTGAAAACCAATTCCATTTTGAAATCTTTGTTTCTTGGCCTCAGCCACATTCTTTCAAAACTCATTTATGGCCAAATCCCGTAAAATCATATTTTCGGGTCTACCCCAAATCATGGACTCAAATAATTACCACATCAAAACGATATCAAAATCGAGGCCAAAAACCACTCCATTTTCCAAAACACACTTTCATTGAAATAATGGAAAACTTGTGTCCAATAATCATTTCTAAATTATAGAAATTCATTGCAACAATACATAACAGTATTAAATCCAAGATACATTTATGCATGCATTATAGTTTATAAATCAAAAGTCCACCCACCAGCAACAACGACGCCTACCTCGCCCGTGCATCATATGACCTCTGCCTCCCTCAGTTTAAGGTCGCTAAAAATGTAAACGTCTTGGAGGTATCTTGTTAACAGAATCCTTAAATAATTTGCACACAAGTGTGCGGTCTGCAGGAAGTTAACCTAGAGCTCTGATACCAATTGTAAGGACCCTTCCCGAATTTCACCTAGAAATCTGCAAAAAGCCCTTATCCCTTCTGACAACTCTTTTTCCTCAAATTTTAATACTAGGAATACCCAATATATTTAGTAAACCTTATAGGGCTCCCGATAGAACCTTTGTACTTACTAACCACACCTACCTGTCAGACGCATGATAGTTTACAGGTCAAAGCCGAGACCTCAGAATAGTGGTGGTCCGAAAAGTAACATGCTCTGACGCCAAATGTCAGTAGGTCAGACATTGCTGAAACCCTACTGGAATAACACAAGACAACTAACTGGTCAACCACTTGTGAATCGTCCCTAACGCGTCACTCTGGGTCACCGCCCACACCAACCCACTGACCCGGATGACGAAAGAACCATACTTGATTAAATTGAGTCTCACTGAATTGCCCCGAGTCAAACTTGATATCCCGGCTTGTCCTGAGCCCCCGAGTGGTAACTCGATATCCCTGCTCCTCTAGAGCACCCAGAGTGATAACTTGATATCCCTGCTCCTCCAGAGCACCTCGAGTGATAACTCGATAACCCTGCTCCTCCAGAGCACCCCGAGTGATAACTCGATATCCCTACCTTCAGAGCAATCTTGGACCCCAATGATATGGCGGAGAAAAATCTCTCGAATGCCAACATTTGAGAACCCATCGACGATCTGGCGGAGACATACCCTCTAATGCCAATCGGAGAACCCTCAATAATGTAGTGGAGAAAAATACCCTCCACGTCAATCATCGGAAATCCCATGGTATAACCTAATACCTAGAAGTATGCATACCCATGTAATTCCGGAACCCTAGTCCGTTCACAGAGCGAATAAAATACCAAATCATGGACGCCCTAGCCCCAACGAACTCTTGACACATTATTGACCCAACTACCTTTACCTTCCGAGCTCAGAACCAGCTCCATAGTCAACCGTTATCGCTGATATTGCCCAACCGGCACTCTAAACGAACTCCTAATGCCTCAAAACCATCAAAATCGGATCCGGAACTTCCCAAAACCCTAGCCATGCGTCGTCGTGACCCTAGATTCGATTCCACGCGCCGCCACGCACCGACGGAAGGCCAGACCATGCGCAACGCACCGGCCATGTGCCACGCGATTGCCACGAGCCCTCATGCGCCGGCCACGCGTCACGCACCGGCCACGTGCCCTCACGTGTCAGCCACGCGCCCTCACACGCCTGCCACGCACCCACTACAATGCCCCACGCGCCTGACCCGATTTGACCTGGCCCAACTTAACCCGGCATAACTCAACCCGACCCAGTCTAACTCAACCCGATCGGTCCACTCGACCTGACTGGTTCACTCAACCCGATCGGTCCACTCGACCTGATCGATTCACTCGACCCGACTAATCACCGGTGGCTCACCAGAGAAGATGATCGGACTTCCGTTGACGTCGTCGGAGTCTGGCCAGAAAAGGCGATTGCGCCGCCACACCCCAGCCGTCTGCCTTGCCGGAAACTGGAATTTCTCACTGGAAATCGCAATTTCTGGCAAGCTTCAAACTCCTTCATTTCTTGACCGATTTTCACGATCCACACATGTAATTTCATCTACTTTCCACTAGTAATCCGAATATGAGGTCAAAGTTCCGAAATCGTACCTGGTTTCGTTGAAAAATTGTCGAGAAGTTTCAGTCCACCTTCCTCCTCTGTCAGTCATCTACAGCAGTGCTCCCAACTCAATGGTGACCCCAAAATGCTCGTGGAGTTGCGGGGAAAACCCTCTCGGCCTTGGTTTCGGTCAAGTCGGACCGCAATCCATCCGATGAGAAGGGGGGTTCGGTGTTGGCACGGAGAGGGTCGGGTAGGAGAGAGAGACTGACACGGACCAATCCCCCAAAGAGAGAGAAAAATATCCTATTTATAGTTCAAACTTTTCCAAAATTACCAAACTACCCCTGATGCTTCTAGACCCGTAAAGATCTCACCGGGTCTCCATTTTTCGCATGCCGCCTGTCTAGAAACTCGTGAGTTCGAGACCTACACAACAACCTAAGAAAAATTCCCAAAAGCACTACCAGTCAAAAAGTGACTCCCTAACCCGTCCAAAACTGAGGGTAAAATCGTCCAATACTCAAATTAATTTAATTTCTAGTCCGGGTTGTTACAAATCCCACGGGAAGACCACGGGCCAGACAAGTTGCCTCAAGCACTGGAAAGCTCGTGTTTCAAGGACCCATTTGGAGGGGAGCGCCCATAACCTACTGAAGAACCTGCCGCAAATCCTGTCTCAAGACACGTCCTAGAACTTGTCCCTGAGCCTGTTGTAGAACACGTCCCAGACGTATCCTCGTACCCACGTGGACCCATATGGGCGCACCAATGATCTACCTAACGACTTGCCATAGAGCCTACCCAAGAGCTAGGCGCAGGACACTCCAGGATCAGGCCACCGACTCCAGTGAAGTCCTCGCAACCCCATTTTGAAGCAGAATACGCGGATCCTACAGGAAACCCGCGAACCAGCAGTCATCTTTCATATCACTTCAATGCCATCCTAAGGTCATTCTCTGGTCTATCCTACATATTGGAGAGCATTACAAGAGCATTTGAAGCACTTTCCAACGATAACTTCAAGACCAAGAAAAACCTGCGTGAATCATACGGGAATGCCGAGGGCCAGCAAGGAGGTCCTTGACAGTTTGTGTTCACATCAAGGAAAGAGTGCATTCACACCATGTCTGTCACTTCCAAATAACAAAAAGAAGGTGATGAATGGCCTCAACTTGGTACCCCTCTTAAAGTTCAAAAGGAAAAGGCAGAAGGGACCAAGGAAGACTTCTAGGACGTACATGGCACAACCAAAGCCGTTCCACGACAAACATTGTCGAAGGAATACATTTGTGATTGGACAGAACTTGCCCTCATGGACATCACTTCTCAATCGCTTTCTAGATAAGTTAAGTTCTCGCCAGTGTATTCCTTTTTGTGTCTCTAACATGTTTCCCCATGATGCAGCGAAAATTCTGATGCTAGAGGCTCACAATGTGCTCCATGTTGACGTTGCACACCGCTAAATGCCTAGCTTGTCGTGCCACGTCTTGCCCAGACATTAAATGAAGCTCTCCTACGAGGAAACCTAGCACTAGTTTGTGTTTCCTTTCATTCTATTGTTTCTGTCTCATTGCACTCTTTGAACCTTCATTATGTTTTTGTCATGCATATTGGTTATCACATTGAGGAAAATGTTCAGTTTAGGTTTGGGGGTGTGGACTGAAATGTTGCATATTGAAACAAGTAGGTTTGGGGGTGATACACGGCCATAATTTTTGAAGTTTCAGTTTTAGTTTTTATTGTGTTTAGTTAGTTAATTTCTTGCTAGTGAATATTGTTTTAACTTGTTAATAAGAATGTACATGCTAAGTTAACTTTGTTTGTTTTACTAAGAGTCGTTCCATAGTCAGTAGTTCATAACTTGCATAACTTGCACTTCACAATGCCTTGTCTTCAATGATTTAGTGAATAAAACTACTAAATTTTAGTGAACTTCTGAAAATTAGTGGAGACTACCCTGTGAGATTTTGAGCCTTATTGCCATGCTTTTAGAGTGATAAGCATTGTTTCTACTCTTAAACACTCTTCGATTTTGTTTTTAATTGCTTATCTCATTACATTACATTACATTTGCCTTGAATTTTAAAGAACGAACACCATATAGATGCTCTTGATTCGAAGTTTGGTATACCATAAGAAGTGATATAGGCTATGTGTGCTTAACCTCCTAAATGTCCTATCCTACCCTATTGTGTGCTCTCTAAGGCATTTTGAAGGCAAGTACTCAGCCTTTTTTTCATCACCCCAAGCATAACCTGGCCCTAAATAGTGAGTCCTAAAATCTTGGCCGTACCCTATAGTCTAGGTTGTGATAAGGCTGCGCCAAATGAAGTTCATGATGAAGGAAGGAAAGAAGACGCCTCAAAATGTTCAAGTTCAAAGACAAGTCGTGAGGTCTGTTATGTTATAATTCCTACAAGTATTTCATGTCATATTTGGCCCCTTTGCTTGCCATTTGTTTGGAATCATGTCATCCATAGTAGAAAGTGATGCTTTTGTGAGACATTTGTAGGCTTTAGAAAGATAACCTAATTCTAAGAGTACTGGAAAAATAAAGGCTCAAATCGAAGTTCAAATGAAGGAGATGTCCTCTATTCAATGTCGGGTCCAAAACTAGGTCCTGAGTGCGCCAGCGCGCTCTATTTCAGGCGCAGATCAAGTACCTCAGATCAGGCCATCCGGGTCCCAAAGTTCTGTCTGAGGACCTTCAAACTAAAGTCGTGACATGCCTTTTTCATGCCATTGTCGGAGCCAGAACATGTCCAGGAGATGTCCCAAAGATACCCAAACCGAGGCCCATATCATGTCCTTGACAGGACTGGAAGTGCAACAATGTGTGTCCGCCGCAGTGCTAAGTCCAGATCAAGGTTACGACCAAGGCATACCTTCGCCATGATTCAATGAAGACCAATCCCATGACTCTAACACGTTTTGAAAACAAGGTGCAAAAGACGAGTCTATTTCAGGACTTGAGAGCCACGATAGTTCTAGGCAATACTAGACGCAGGGTAGGTCCCTGATCTGGCCCGTAAGTTCCAATGAAGCCATTTTCATGCCTATGACCATTGATCGAGACATGGAGTGTTTTTAGAATCCTTGGCATGTTTAGAAGCCATTGAAGGGCTAAGGCATGCCAAGGCATGAAAAAGACATCCTAAGTTCCAAGTTCCAGTGCCTGCCCTAGGTGCTACCCAAAGTCCAGCTGGGCTGCCAAGCGGTCAAAGTGTGTTCACACCTGCTAGCTTGCATTCATACTTCCAACTGCGTCTGATTGGTTTTCTACCATTTTAGGATTACCTATCCTAGTTACTATTGTAATAAAATTCTAGAACACTCTAGACAAGGGTTTCTAATTCTCAACTTTGTAGGACAAGGTTTTCCCTTGTCTATAAAAGGGAGCCTAGGTTTTCCCTTGTCTATAAAAGGGAGACTTTGTTTGGTGTATTAGACGCGCCATCTTAGACACTTTCCTTATTGTTTTGAGCAACTGTTCGTGAGGCTTGTTCACGAAGACCAAGTTGTGTTCTTGGAGGATTGCTAGAAGTTGTGCTTGAAGTTTGCCCTTGAGAGTATTATTTGGGTTAAATCTTTCAACTCTTTACTTAATTCAATTCAATTCATGTTTATGTTTTCCATAATGCGTAGTGAGTAGTTTCTTTTAATTTAGGGTTGATCTTGAAGCCCTAACAATGACAACTTCTTAACTTGGTTTTGGCGCTTGGATTGATTGTTGTGCTTATATTGGTAGATTGATTCACTGCTTTTATTGAGTCTATTTTGTGTTCTTAAAACTGGCCATTTTACTTGCACAACTTAATGATGAATTTGCATAAAGAGTTATAAAAGAAATAATCTATGAAGAAATCCATGAAACACCTAGGGTTACCGTGTAATCTCTAGGGTTAGTGTAGTGTCATTAAATCCCTTTAGAACTTAATGCTTCTATTTGTATTCAACTCGGAAACCATGGGACTCAGTTGAGCATATTTGGTAGACATCTTAGGTGCCCTTAAGGCCTAAGACATACCAAGTAAGAAGAGATAAGTTGTGTAAGGGTCAGCTTAAGAGACCACTTGCTTGGGCACTAAACCAAGAAGTAAACATGATAATTGAACCTTTTAAACCAAGTAGGAAAACGTTGTGGTTGGGTCTGGATAGGGATGTACTGCCTTAACTTGCCTTTTACATTGTTTAAAACCCTTGCTAATTTACTTTGTTTCTTGCATTACAAGTTATTTACATTGACAACATCTTTTGAATTAAAATCCCCCCCTTTGTCCGTGTCTTTGTTTTGAGTCCTTTATTTAGGGTCAAAGCATATCTAGTTAGTGTTCTTGTTTTCTGTTTTGAGTACCTACTTGTGAACTAAGCAATCTATTGCTTTGAGTACATTGTTGAGTCAGGTCCTTGTGGGATTCGACCATTGCTTGTACCACTATATTTTCTATTGATTAGCGCACTTGCTAGGATTTAATTGTTAGGATTAGTATTACTTTTATTGTTGTACTTTTCTTCCAACAAGTTTTTGGCGCCGTTGCCAAGGACTTGCTCCTCAAGGGTGTCCATTGCTTAGAATGTTTTAACTTAGTTTCTTTCTGTCATGTTAGGTACTTTTTTGTCATCACAGGGTTCTGCTAGAGGCTCCATACACGGCTCTTCAGGTCCATCATCTACATCATCATCAATCCAAGGTTCCCCTCATCCAAGTCCACCACCAAGTCCTAGAAGAATGGCTGATGAACATGCCTTAACCAATCCACCACCACTGCTGCTCAAGGAGTATGCCACACCTCATTTTGGTGAGGACTAATTCCCCATTGTATTTCCATCTTCCACCGTGGAGAACTTTGAGCTCAAGTCAGGGACCATCCACATGCTCCCTAAGTACCATGGCCTCTCGGGTGAGGACCCCCATTTGCACATGAACGAGTTTCTGGAAGTGTGTTCCACTTTTAGGATCAATGGCATGATTGAAGCTGAGATCAGATTGAGGTTGTTCCATTTTAGCCTTAAGGGCAAGGCTAAGGCATGGTTCCATTCACTAACACCAGCATCCATCACATCTTGGAGGGACTTTTCCTCTAAGTTCCTCACTCAGTACGCACAGATCATGGCACCCTAGCAAGCTGAGGATGAATCTTGCTATGTGTTTTGGGAAAGGTTCAATGGAAGGATCCAAGAATTCCCTTACCACAACATTGATCAGTGCCACTTAATGCTGTACTTTTATGGAGGTTTGAAGAATAGTGATAGGGTGATGGTTAACTCACAATCCAAAGGAGTCTTGGATAGCACAGCTGAGGAAGCTAGGGCAGCATTTGAGAGCATTTCTCAGAGAGAAGCATTTGACCTTAAGTGGACAACAAGCTAGAACCCTAAGTAGCGTGAGTTGGGATAAGGATGACACCATAGCCCAACTCACGGCTATGGGCTATGGTGAAACAGCTATGTGATGCCAAGGCCATGCCCACTATGACCTATGATGTGAGCTCAGTTCAAGGCCATGACTCTCAGACACATCCTATGGTAGAGGATGCCAATTATATTGGTAGATACAAAGATGGCATGAGACCTCGTAATGACCCCTTCCAACACTTATAATCCTGAATGGAAGAACCATCCAAATTTAAGTGGAACAACAATCAGAATGTTCAAAACCCCACGGAACCCCCTGGATTCCAAGGGCATGTCGTGGCCCCTCAAGTTCCCAATTAGGTCCTCCAACATCCTCAAGCCAATCTTTCAAAGGGAAAGAGATATTTGGAAGACATGATGGCTGACCTAATTCAGCACACCGCAGCAATCCAGCAGAGGAGTGACCATGCCATTATAGCCATAGAAACCTAGATAGGCCAAATGGCAAGCCAACTCAATAGGTAAGATCTTGGACCCCAACTCCCTAGCCAAGTCCATATTAAACCCAAAAACACTATGCATAAGATCACTGCCAATGCAATTTAGCTTAGGAGCGGAAAAGAACTTCAAAGTTCACTTGAGACCCAAAGTGTCGCAGAAGACCCTGAAAACCATGTCACGGCTCCTGATGCAATACCTGGCCATGCGCTAGATTTAGGGCACTGTCCTATTCCAGCATACCGGGCCAAAATTAGGGCGCAGTTCCGCCCTAGTTCCAGAACCCGGCCAATCCGAGACACCTCAGGACAACAATGCCCAAGACACGACAGAAGCCCATAATGAGCTTTCTAAACCCTCTTTGTCTTTAAATTCAAAGTCTAAAGTTACTTTTAGTAATCCTCTGGTTACTAATGATGTTGACTTACCTTTCCCTCGTAGATTCCAAAAGAAGGACAAGAATGGTCAATTTGAACCAGAGCTCACAAATATGCTTCACAAGCTTCAAATCACATTGCCATTTTCGAAGCTTATGAGAACCATGCCCATCTTTTCCAAGCTTCTGAAGGACCTAGTAGCTGGAAAACGTGGCTTTGACTCCAACAATGTCTTGGACATTAGTGCTGCCACTTTGAACAAGTTCCAAGGCTTGTAACCTAAGGCAAATGACCTAGGCCTTCCTGCCTTACCGTGTGTCATCCAATCCAAAAGGTTTGAGCATTGTCTTTGTGACGCAGGAGCCTCTGTAAGTATTATACCCTTTCATGTTTACAATTCACTTGCTTTAGGAGACTTAAAGCCTTCTCAATTGTGTGTTAGAATTGCTAATTCATATGTGACACAACTTATGGGCATGATTGAGGATGTTATACTTCAAATAGGTTATACATGCATACTTGCTAACTTTTATATCTTAAACATGGAAAAGACAATAGAGAGTGAGGATCCTCCCTAGATCTTTGGGAGACCTCTCTTGGCCACCATCACTTGTGAAATCAACTTGAACCATGGCCAAATATCTATCAAGGTGTTACATAAAACTAGGACATTTTCCATTCATGACACTATGCAATATCCTCAAGAGCCTATTATTTATTTTCCTTCGAACACTATGGAATCTTTGTTGCATCAAACTATCATGAATGCTTGTATCAATGACCCTCTTGAGAAGGCCCTCACCTGGCCATCTCATGGTGACAATGACCTCGATGACTATGTCATGGAGGAAATAAACATGCTTGAGGCCATGCCTCCACTCACAACCCCCAAGCTATATATATTTGAGACCTTACCCATGAAGGAAGAAAGGACTCTTCCTTCCATCATTCAGGCCCCCAAGCTTGAACTCAAGCCTTTGCCTGAACACTTGAGGTTTGCATTCCTAGGTCAGAATCAAACTTTAATTGTCATTATTGCTTCTAATCAAACCCAGGCACAAGAAAGCCAATTAGTGCAGGTTCTTAGGGACAACATGCAAGCCATTGGGTGGAGCATTTTTGACATTAAAGGGATCAGCCTTTCCAAATGCATGCATCGAATCATACTTGAGGAGGAAGCCAAACCAACTAGGGAAGCACAAAGACTTATCAATCCTCCCATGAAGGAAGTGGTAAAAAAGGAGGTCCTTAAGCTTTTGGACGTGTGCATCATCTACCCCATCTCAGATTCAAAATGGGTCTGCCCAGTTAAGGTTGTTCCTAAAAAGAGTGGCATCACAGTCATCAAGAATGAACAAGATGAGCTTGTTCCTCAACCAAACTGGATGGAAAGTATGCATAGATTATAGGAAACTTAAGTCTACTACTTGCAAAGATCACTTTCCATTACCTTTTATTGATCAAATGCAATGTTCAAAATGGCGCTAGGCGCTCCCAGGGTGGGGGGTAGAGCCTAGCGCCTAGACGATTAGGCGGTTTTTTTTTTCTTAAAGAAAAAATTCAGATAAATGAATAATATAATAAATACTACCAATTAAAACTAGAATAAAAATTCATTCAAAAAACAAATAAATTGAATAGGGAATTATAAATGTTGGAAATGAAAGTTTTATAAATGAACATAAGCATTAACATGCGCATAAACATGCAAAATTTCGAGTGTACTTAGATTAACTTGATTATTAAATCATTTCAATCCTTGGACTCCACACATATACAATTATATATATGCATTTATGAACACTGTAGCACACAAGCCAAAACTACCCACTTGAGAAACCGAGAGAGACTGAGCAACAAAGAGATTGAGAAAGAAACATAGCCATCAAAAACCCATTAAAATCAATCCTAAGCAATCATGCTGCCGCACCAACCGTCACTCCCAATTCTCCTATCGATAAACCCATCTCACGATTCTCTTCTATGGGAATGAGACTGAGATATGAGAGATAGAGAAGACGAAGAGCATATCTTGACTCCTTGAGTGAAGAACAGAGGCACATATCTCATTATCTCAGACGCAATTGCCTCGCTAGTCAGAGTCCGGATAGAGCAAAAGGACGACTCAGACCTCTTCTGACCTCCGTGCGAGTTGCTATGTAGTGTCAAGGCTGGGCAATGTTCAAACGGTGATATGCCCAATTTCAAATTGATTGTAATTTCAATTTTTAACACAAAAATAGAAATAAAACCCTTGAATTTTTCGCCCAGCCCGCTTAGATCGACCTTCCAGCTTGGCCAGTGTCGCCCACCCAGCCGCATAGGAACCGCCGAATGCTAGTTCGACTAGCTCTACCTATTTGCCTATACTCGGGGCGGCTCTTCACAGCCGAGCGCCTCAGCGCCGGCTAGGCTGCCGTTTTCAACATTGATCAAATGCTTGAAAGACTTGCAAAACACTCTCACTTTACTTATTTTTATCTTAGTGTTTTAACTTGCAAACAATGAGGACAATGTTTAGTATAGGTTTAGGGGTGTGGATTGAAATTATGCAATATTTTAGTTTGGGGTTACATGGCTAGGACCTTAGTACTTTACTTGTTAATAAGTTACATTTGTCAAATTAATCATTAGTGTCTTACTAAAGCCATGCCATGTGTAACAACCCGGAAATGTAATTATTGAATTTTCATAAATTATTTTTCAAATAGACGATTTTACCCTTGGTTGTTAAGGGGCGTTGATCAGTCGTTATTTATGCATCATTTTGATGTCTTTATATGCCTCTCTTACATGTCTTTTGAATGATATCGTGCCATCAATAGTAGAAAATGATCAATCTTGTGAGACTTGTGCAGAGTTAGAAAGATAGGTAAAATCTGGAAAGAACGCAAAAGAATGACTCAAATCGGAGTCCAGATGAAGGAGATGTCCTCATTTCAATATTAGGTCCTGAACGGAGTCCTGAGTGCGCCAGTGCGCCAATGCGCCTATTTTGGGTCACTGGCCAAGTACCTCATATCAGGCCCTCCGGGTCTCAAACCTGTGTTTCATGAAATCAAGGTCAGGTCCTAGAAGTGCCAAGGTCGCGCCAAGGTAGGTAGAGGACATGTCCCAAGAACTCCCATCCGAGCCCAGATGTGCACCTAAGCCCCGGGTCCCTGTTCCGCCAGCGGTGGATCATAGGTTCTCCCTCTGAGCTAAGCCTGACAACATTTGCACCAAGCCTGAACGAAGATGCGCTTCTACTATACTCATGATGTGCTTCAAAGACACAGTCCCAGATCTTGATAACGAAGACAGTCCAAAAGCCAAGTTCGACCAGCTTGCGTTCCCACTTGCCAGCTTGCATTCACACTCCCAACTATGTTTTGATTGGTTCTAATAGATTTTCAGGACTCTGTAATTAATTAGAAGTACAATAACTATGCCAGAATATTCTAGGATAGGGTTTTTAATAGCAATCCTTATAGAACAAGTTTTTCCCTTTGTCTATAAAAGGGAGCTTTTATTCAGTGTTTTGGGAGGAGGAGAGACCATATTTTAGAAATAATATTTTACACACAGATTATTGGGCGTGGAGCTTGGAAAAGAAGGCTATGCCTTGTCTTCTGCTGCACCTGTTCTTCACAATATCTTTTGTAATCTTATTTTTACTGCAATTTAATTATGAATTCAATTACGCTTGTGTTTATTTCAGTTATGTGTGAGTAGTCATTAGGATTAAGGCTGCTTGAAGCCCTAGCCATGTTAGCTTGTTGATTGGATTTCTGGCTCTTGATTATGATTGTTATGCATGCTGAATAAGTTGGATTACTGTGCTTAATGACCTTAATTTATGCCTATAAGATTAGCTACCTTGTTTGCATATAATTATTGATGTAATTGCTTGAGTGACCGTCATATCATCTTGTGATTTGGAGCATCGAAAGTATTCTTACTTGTAATCTTAACTCATAACGACCTAGGATTGCATGTCACTTTGCTAGGCTAATGTGGTGTCATTAAATTCTCTTTAAACTTCATGCATCATCTTAAAAGGTAGGTGATAGATGTTCTAGGCATATGCCCTGTTTGGAACATGCTAAGTAAGAGGGAATAAGATGTGTCTAGTGAACCAACGCTAGGTCCTAGGCACGGGCACCTAATTCAGAAAATGCATAGTAATTAGGTCAAGGAAATCTGATTAGAAACTATAATTGGTTAGAGTGGATAGTAAGCCTTAATTCACCTTAGTTAATAATCAATCAACCGTTAATTCTTGCATTGTTATTTTCTGCATTTTATTTTACTTGTCTTTAAATTTCAGTTCTCACATCATAAAACCTCTCTCCCCCCACCCCCCCCCCCCCCCCCCCCCCCCCCCCCCCCCCCCCCCCCCCCCCCCCCCCGTTGTGTGTGTGTGTGTTTTCACTAAGTTAATAAATCTGAACTATAGTGGTCATAACGTTGATACAAGTCCTCGAGGGATCGACTCTTGTTGTGCTACTATACTATTCTTATGGATTTGTGCACTTGCAAGGATTTTATAACTGTTAGAATTGAATTGCATATTTCTTGCTCTTTAATTTTACCAACAGGCGTGAAAGTCAATTTTTGGTTCGAGACGCTTTTGGCTGTGTTTCGAGTACTGTTGTGTAGGTCTCGAACTAATGAGTTCGTAGACAGGCGGCAGGCGGAAAACAGAGTTCGTGTGCGAAAGTTGCGGGTCTAGAATGTCAGGGGCATTTTGGTAATTTTGGCAGAGCTAGATATTTTTAACCCCACTTTGGTCTGATCTTCATCATTTTCACACTCTCTCTTAGACACCCCCGAACCCGTGTGACCCAAACATCCAAAACCCATAAATTCCAACTTTGATTCTAGGCCAAGTCTTCCATTCTAGTGTTACTACTCAAAAGTTTCGACCGAGTAAAAGAAAACCCGAAAGTTTCGATCGATTTTTCATACAGCAGAGGTATGGGTAAAGTGTTTTGAGGTCATTTTTGAGTTCCTGGGCTTGAGTAGATAGATTTAGACGTAAAATTCGTGAAAAATGGTTGAGATTTGGAGAAGTTAGGAAAAATCCAAGGACGCTCGGAAATGGGGTTTTTCAGCGACGGCGTACGGCGGCGCATGGCGACACGGACGTCTTCTCCGGTGAGGGTCCTGTGTAAAGTCGCATTACACATAAATAATAACAAAGAAAATAGGTAATATAGAACACTCAAGAGGCCTTTAACGATTAATATATCAACGGCATAGGCATATTCCTTCAAAAGTTAACGGAGTTGGACGGAACCCTAACGCCATTAGTCTGGATGAAATATTTCGATTCCATCGGGATATTCCGTTAGAGCGATGGAATATTACACCATGAATAGTACCAAGCACGTGGGGGCGCGTGAGGCGCGTGGCCGATACGTGGCGCATGGTCCGGCCTTCCGCCAGCGCGTGGCTAGAGCGTGGCGCGTGGTCCGGCCTTCCGTCGGTGCGTGGCGCGTGGTCCGTCCTTCAGCCGGCGCGTGGCGGTGCCTGTGACCGGTTCTGGAGTCACGGCGGCACATGTCAGCTAGTTTTCGACATTCCGAATCTGTTGGTGTAGGTTTCGGGTTAATTGGGCGTCGTTTAAGTGTAGTTTTGGGTGTCCGAAGTTGCTGCATTTTTAGGGTGACACGGGCAGACCTCCCGAGGTTTAGGGAGTTTAAATGTAGGGTTTTTATTATTAGCCGATAATCCCGATTGTTAGTATTGACTGGCGATATTGCTCCAGTAACTTCGGAGGAGCGTACGACTCGGGATTGAGCTTGCTTGAACGTGTGGTGAGTGGACTTTGGTTTTATAAACTGTATTGCATGCATAAATGTCAGGACCCGTCCCGAATTTCCCCTCGAAACCCGGGAAGAACCCTGATCACGTCTGACAACCTAAGGAAAGGTTCCCAAATACCCTTCAATCCTTAGCATAATATAATAACAATAAATATTTTCTCTTGTCAGACAAGGGATTTAAGCACTTAAAATTCCCGTAAGTAAATACCAACCAAATACAAGAATATCAGAGCGTCTAAGTAGGATCAATGTACAATTTAGATATCCTACTCAAGTACAACTACACAGCGTAGCGGAAGTGCTAATGCCTCTGCCTCGAGATACTGTCCGCGTCAACTCTACGGCCTGAAGGGGGTTTAAACACAAAAGTTGTGAGTGGACAAAAATAATCGTTTATAAAACGCTTTCCAAGGAATATTACCTTTTTCCCCCTCCATTTATAAAACCATGCATGCATCACATAAACAATTCATGTTATAAAAACATCATCTTTAAATCACCGGCATTTTCATGTTCAAAATCATTTATTTCCACCTAGACACATAACATCTCAAATCCACTGTCATCGACACATCCACTAGCCACCAGGGTATCCCTTGGGGTGTGCTAGTACTGTATCACAACTCTCTGTACTATGCTATCACATCAGTCGGCATATCTCTCGACTAGCATATCATATCAGTCGGCATATCTCGACTATCATATCATATCAGTCGGCATATCTCGACTATCATATCATATCAGTCGGCATATCTCGACTATCACATCATATCAGTCGGCATATCTCGACTATCAGATCATATCAGTCGGCATATCTCGACTATCACATCATATCAGTCGGCATATCTCGACTATCACATCATATCAGTCGGCATATCTCGACTATCACATCATATCAGTCGGCATATCTCGACTATCATATCATATCAGTCGGCATATCTCGACTATCATATCATATCAGTCGGCATATCTCGACTATCATATCATATCAGTCGGCATATCTCGACTATCATACTTTAACTGAAATAGTGGAAAACATATGTCTAGAAATCATTTCTAACATTCAGAAATTCAATGCCACAATACATAACCGTATTTAACAAAGATATTTTGATGCATGCAATTCAGTTTATAAAACAAAGTCCACTCACAAACCTGTTCAAGCTAGCTCAATCCCGTCTCACTCGTTCCTCTGAGGTTCCCGGAACAATATCGCCTGTCAAAAACAACAATCGGGATTACCGGCTAGTAATAAGACTCGTATATAACAACTTCCTAAACCTCGGGAAGTCTACCCTTGCTGTTCCTAAAATCACAGCAACTTCAGACACTTAAAACGACCTTTAAACGATGTCCGATCAACCTGAAACCTGTACCAACAGATTCAGAACGTCCGAAACTAGTTACCACGTGCCGCCGTGACGTCAGCCTCGACCCCACGCGCCGCCACTAGCCGCCGGAAGGTCGGCACACGCGCCCACGCGCCCTCACGCGCCGGTCACGCGCCTGCTACAGTAACCACGCGCCTGAACCGGTCCAACCCGGTTCGGCTCAACCTGACCCGGTCCAACTCGACCCGACCGGTTCACTCAACCCGACCGGTTCAACTCGACCCGACCGGTCACCGGTGACTCGCCGGAGAAGACGACCGGACGCCGTCACCGTCGCCGGAGGCTGGCCGGAGAAGATGACCGGACCGCCACCTCCGCCGCCGTCTGGTTCGCCGGAATCCGCCATTTCCGACCGAAATTCCAAGCTTTACAACTTCCTCAAAACTCAACCGTGTTACACAAATTTTACGTCTAAATCTATCTACTCAAACCCAGGAATCCAAATATAACCTCAAAACATCAAACACGTACCTGTATAAGCCGGAAAATCGATCCAAAGATCCGAAACTTCCTTTACTCGGCTCGGCTTCCACCGTGGTCCTCTCCTTCGATGGTTGGTACGGTTGTGATCGTGGGAAAGAGTAGAATACGATTAGTCGATCCAAATGGGAAGTTAAAGCCTTGAATCCGTCGTTGACTTTAGTTTTCTCTTCGGGTAAGTTTCCCACGGTTTGGGTGGGTGTGTTTGTGTTATGTTTGTTACAGAGTGAATGAGTGAGTGCAGATAAGGAGATAAGATGAAATGAAGATGTAAAATAAGTGAGGTTAAAATATCTCCCATCCATGGCAAATTACCAAAATGCCCTTACACATCTAGACCCACAACTTCCGTATACGAACTCCGTTTCCTGCGTGCCGCCTGTCTACGAACTCGTGAGTTCGAGACCTACGCAACGGTACCCAAAACAACACCAAAAGTGTCTTGAAATAAAACTTGATTTCCAAACCCTTTACCGACCAAGGGTAAAATCGTCATTTAATAAAAATAATTGCATAAAATCAATTATGAAAAGTCCGGGTTGTTACAATAAAGGTATGTTTGATTTAAATACTGTTATGTATTGTCATGATCATTTCTGGAATTTAGAACTTATTACTGGACATAGTTTTTCCCTATTTCAGTGAAAATGTGTTTTGGGGAAATCGCCTTGTTTTTTTACTCTGCTTTTATGTTGTCTTGACGTGATATTTATTGAGTCCATGATTTTGGGTTAGACCCGTATTTGTGATTTACTGGATTTGGCCATAAATGATTTTTCAATGACTTTGGCTTAGGCCAAGAATAAAGATTTCAAAACAAGGATTTGGTTTTCACTGGATTTCTGTCCCCGATGGTCAAGGTTTATCCGACTAGCATTGAGGGGTTTTTCTCTGTTAGTTCGTTGAGGGTTCTCCGATGCTGGTGTCGAGGGTTTTCTCTGCCAGATCATTGAGGCTGTCTATGCGTAGCATAGGTTTCTGCACAACTCGAGATATATCGGGTGTGTGGGTATATGTCGGGAACAATGGGATATGTGTTCATGTATTTTGTGTCCATGTCACTTTACATAATTTTAAACTCCTTTGAGGAGGATTTTCAAACAAAATTGTGGACCACGGTGTGTTTTTCATTATACAGATTTTGTGGGTCCAACCAAGTGTTTTTAAAGAAAGATGAAATTCCAGTGGTTTTCAAATATCTTTATATCATATTTACATAAAAGGAAACGTTTATGTTATGCATGAATGGTTTTACTCGTGGAGGGGGAAAATGTAAGATTTTCTTGGAAAACGATTTCTAAATGATTCTTTTTGTCCACTCACAACTTTCGTGTTTTAAATCCCCTCCAGGCTATTGAGTTGACGTGGGCACTTTCAGAGGCAGAGGCATTAGATTTTCAGCTGCGCATTTTACCTAAACTTCGAGTAGGATATTTAATTCTGTAATTAATTATCCTACCTAGATGCTCTAATAATATTTTGTGTTTCCCACGTGGCCACCTCCACATTATGATTCCACCACAACACTTTAACTAGAGGAATAGTCTTCTTGCGTAGTACTTTTTCCTTCCAATCCAGAATTTACATTGGTTGCTCCTCAAAAGTCAAATCATCTCTCAGCTCAATTGGTTGCTCTTCCAACACATGAGACTCATCATATAGGTACTTCCGGAGCATGGATACTTGGAAGACATCATGAACTCTTGACAGTTTTGGGGGTAAAGCAAGTCTATACGTCACTGGTCCTATCCTCTCCACAATCTCATACGGCCCAATGTAGCGAGGACTCAGTTTTCCTCATCTACCAAAACGGACCACTCCTTTCCAGGGGGATAATTTCAGGAACACCCAGTGTTCGACCTCAAATTCAGGGTCTCTGGTCCGTTGGTCTGCATAGCTCTTCTGGCTATCCTGGGCTGCCTTCAACCTTTCTCTGATGATTCTAATCTTTTCCTCAGTCATATCCACTAACTTTGGTGTTATCAATCTCCTTTCACTTACCTCATTCCAGCATATCGGTGTCCTGCACTGTCTCCCATATAGTGCCTCGAAAGGAGACATCCCAATACTCGACTGATAACTGTTGTTATATGAAAATTCCATCAGAGACAAGTGTGAATCCCAACTTTAAACTACAGTACACAAGCTCTCATCATATCCTCCAAATTCTGAATTGTCCTCTCAGACGGACCATCAGTCTGAGGATGAAAAGTTGTACTGAAATGCAATGTAGTGCTAAAGTCCTTCTGCAAACTCCGCCAAAACCTGGAAGTAAAACTAGGATCCCTATCAGACACAATCGACTCTGGAGTCCCATGCAGCCGTATGATCTCATCCACAAACAATTTGGCATACTGGCCTATCCGAAAATCTTCCCGTACTGGCAAGAAATGTACTGACTTCGTGAGTCTATCAACAATTACCCAAATTCCATCATGTCCTTTCTGCGTCCTTGGAAGTTTATACACAAAATCCTTCGTAATGTGATCCCACTTCCATTCCGGAATAGGTATTGGTTGTAGTGCCTCATATGTGTTATGCCTTTCTCTTTCACTTGCAGACACGTCAGGCATCTACTCACAAACTCTGCTATTTCTCTTTTCATCCCAGTCCACCAATAGTGTTCCCTTAGGGTATGATACATCTTGGCACCTCATGGATGCATAGCATAGGCAGAACTATGAGCCTCCTCAAGAATTTCTCTCTTCAACTCTAGCTCATTTGGTACGCATAACCTGCCATCCTTAACCAAGGCCCCATCATCCCTAATCACATAATCCTGCCTGTTCCCAGCCTCCTACTCCATCCTAATAACACACAAAGTAGGATCCTGGAGTTGAGCCTCAATAATCAGGTCAATCAAGACAGGCCTCACATGGAAACTAGCTAACAAAGCCCCCTGGCTATCCATGTCCAATATAATTCCCGCTCTACGAAATTCCACCAGCAACAGTAGGTAAACCGTATGCGAATGGGCCAAGGAACCCATGGACTTCCTGCTCAAGGCATCCGCCATAACATTGGCTTTTCCTGGGTGGTACTCTATGGTACAATCATAATCTTTTACCAGCTCAAGCCACCTTCTCTGCCTCAAATTCAGATCCCTCTGGGTGAAGAAGTATTTTAAAATTTGATAGTTAGTACAGATCTGACATGTCTCCCCATACAAATAATGTCTCTAGATCTTTAGTGCATGCACCACCGCAGCTAACTCCAAATCATGCGTGGGGTAATTCAACTCATGGGGTTTACGTTGCCTGGAAGCATAAGCTATCACCTTCCCATGTTTCATCAGCACGCAGCCTATACACCGCAATAACGCATCATTGTCCCCCTTTACCATCTGGAAGGGTTAATACTGGGGCAGAAGTCAACCTCCTTTTTAGCTTCTGAAAGCTTTGCTCACACCCAGCATCCCAGTTAAACTTGACTCCTTTCCTAGTCAACCGAGTTAACGAGGCAGCTATCATAGAAAATCCTTCTACGAATCGCCGATAATATCCCCCTAAACCCAAAAAACTTCTCACCTCTGTCACTGTCCTCGGTTGCTCCCAGTTTGCCACTGCCTCAACTTTTTGGGGATCCACGTTGATACCCTCAGTAGAAATCACATGACCTAAGAATCCCACCTCGGTCAACCAAAACTGGCATTTACTGAACTTGGCAAACAAATGCTTTCACCTTAGCATATTCAGCACCAACCTCAAGTGCTTTTCATGTGCCTAAGCACTCCTCGAATACACCAAGATATCATCAAAGAAAGGTTGAAGGCAGTCCAGGACCGCCAGAAGAACTATGCAGACCAACGGAGCAGAGACCTTGAATTTGAGGTCGGAGACTGGGTGTTCCTAAAATTATCCCCCTGGAAACGAGTGGTCCATTTTGGTAGGCGAGGAAAACTGAGTCCTCGCTACATTGGGCTGTATGAGATTGTGGAGAGGATAGGACCAGTGGCGTACATACTTGCTTTACCCCCAGAGCTGTTAAGAGTTCATGATGTCTTCCATGTGTCCATGCTCCGACAGTACCTATATGATGAGTCTCATGTGTTGGAAAAGCAACCAATTGAGCTGAGAGATGATTTGACTTTTGAGGAGCAACCAGTGCAAATTCTGGATTGGAAGGAAAAAGTACTACGCATGAAGACTATTTCTCTAGTTAAAGTGTTGTGGAGGAATCATAATGTGGAGGAGGCCACATGGAAAACCGAGGCACTGATGCAGGCGCAGCCTCCACATTTGTTTCAGTGACAGATATGAATTTCGAGGATGAAATTTCTTTAAGGGGGGTGAATTGTAACAACCCAAAAATGTAATTATTGAATTTTCATAAATTATTTTGCAAAAAGACGATTTTACCCTTGGTTGTTACGGGGCGTGAAAGTCAATTTTTGTTTCGAGAAACTTTTGGCTGTGTTTCGAGTACCGTTGTTTAGGTCTCAAACTCACGAGTTCGTAGATAGGTGGCACGTGGAAAACGGATTTCGTGTGCGAAAGTTGCGAGTCTAGAATGTCAGGGGCATTTTGGTAATTTTGGCATGGGTAGATATTTTTAACCCCACTTTGATCTGATCTTCATCATTTTCACACTCTCTCTCTTAGACACCCCCGAACCCGCGCGACCCAAACACCCAAAACCCATAAATGCCAACTTTGATTCTAGGCCAAGTCTTTCATTATAGTGTTACTAATCGAAATCTCCTCCTTCCCACGATCACAAACGTACCAACCATCGGAGGAGACAATCGTAGGAGACGCCGGACCGAGGAAAAGAAAAATTGAAAGTTCTGATCTATTTTTCGACCAGTGCAGGTACGAATTTAGTGTTTAAAGGTCATTTTTTAGTTTTTGGGTTCGATTAGATAGATTTAGACGTAAAATTTGTCAAAAATGGTTGAGATTTGAAGAAGTTTGGAAAAATCCAAGGTCGGCCAGAAATGGGGTTTTCCGGCAAGTGGGGGCGCGTGAGGGCGCGTGGTCGGTGCATGGCGCGTGGTTTGGCTTTCCGTCAGTGCATGGCAACGCGTGGGACCGTTTATGGGGTTACGGCGGCACTTGTCAGCTAGTTTTCGACATTTTGAATCTATTGGCGCAGGTTTCGGGTTAATCGGACGTCGTTTAAGGGTAGTTTTGGGCGTTCGAAGTTGCTGCATTATTAGGGTGACACGGGCGAACCTCACAGGGTTTAGGGAGTTTAAATGTAGGGTTTTTATTATTAGCCAGTAATCCCGATTGTTAATATTGAGAGGCGATACTGCTCCAGGAACTTCAGAAGAGCGGACTACTCGGGATTGTGCTTGCTTGGACGTGTGGTGAGTGGACATTGGTTTTATAAACTATAATTCATGCATAACGGTATCTTTGATTTAAATACTATTATGTATTGTTGTGATAATTTTCAGAATTTAGAACTTATTACTGGACACAGGTTTTCCATATTTTAGTGAAAATGTGTTTTGGTGAAATGGCCTGGTTTTTGGACTCTACTTTTATGTTGTCTTGACGTGATATTTATTGAGTCCATGATTTTGGGTTAGACCCGTATTTGTGATTTACTGGATTTGGCCATAAATAATTTGTCAATGACTTTGGCTTAGGCCAAGAGACAAAGATTTCAAAACACGGATTTGGTTTTCACTAGATTTCTGTCACAAATGGTCAAGGTTTCTCCGACTAGCGTTGAGGGGTTTTGCTCCGCTGGTTCGTTGAGCGTTCTCTGATGCTGGTGTCGAGGGTTTTCTCCGTCGAGTCATTGAGGCTGTTTACGCGTAGCACAGGTTTCTGCACAACTCGAGGTATATCGGGTGTGTGGAGGGTATGTCGGGAACCATGCGATATGTGTTGATGTATTTTGTGTCTAGGTCACTTTACATGATTTTAAACTCCTTTGAGGAGGATTTTCAAACCAAATTGTGGACCACAATGTGTTTTTCATTATACAGATTTTGTGGGTTTAACCAAGTGTCTACTCACAACTTTCGTGTTTTAAATCCCCTCCAGGCTATTGAGTTGATGTGGGCATTTTCAGAGGCTGAGGCATTACATTTTTAGCTGCGCATTTTACCTAAACTTTGAGTAGGATATTTAATTATGTAATTAATTATCCTATCTAGATGCTCTGATAATATTTTGGACTTACTGTAAACTTTCGATTTCATCGTTGGATGGTTGTTGTCAGTTGGAATTTGAAGTGCTATTTGATCCCTTGTCTGACAGGTGGAAGATGGATAACTAGACCCTAAGGGGAGACTCTGCCGAACTTTTGGCAGAGTTCTCATAATTGATTTTGTAAGGACTTAAGGGTATTTTGGGAATTTCCTTAGTTTGTCAGACGGGAGCAGGGTTCTTCTCGGGTTTCGAGGGGAAATTCGAGACGGGTCCTTACACCATGCTTAAGTTTGTGCCTCATCTTTTCACTTAATGCCTGACTTCAGGAAATTTAGCTAAAAGATGACTTTGTTTAAGTGAACTGTATAAAATTAGTGGAGACTACCCTATGTGAGATCTTCAGCCTAATGCCTTTCTTTTTGAGAGATTTACTTTGTTCTACACTTAAACACTATTCAATTCTTTCTATATTGATTGATCTAATTTTTAGCACTTTGTATTGAATTTTAAAGAACTAACATCTTATGTAGAGGCTCTTGATCACAAGTTTGTTAAACCATAATAAGTGATATAGGCTATGCATGTTTGACCCCTCTAAAAACCATATATGTCCCTTTGCAGGCTCCCTTAACCCACTTTGAAGCCAAACACTTAACCCTTTCTTTCATCACCCACATAAAAACTGAGCCCTAGATAGGAAGCCCTCAATCTTGGCCATTCCATATAGCTTAGGTTTTGACAAGGCTGTGCCAAATGATGTTCATGACATGGAAAGGAAGACAAGACTCAAAGTGTGAAAAATCAGAGACAAGCCGCAGGGACACACCGAGGACATGTCACGGAAAAAAAACAAAAGGCCAAATGTGAAGTTGATATCAAGGAGTGATGTTTTAGACATCCCAAGTGGCCAAAGTCCTATATTGGACAGAAACCAACACAATGTAACCCATTGCATCATCTTGGCCTAGTTAGGAAAAACAAAAGGAATGTATGAAAAACAAAGAAAAAAAGTGAAAAGAAAAGAAAAGAAAAAAATGAGCTAAGCCAAGTGAGCCACTGAGAATAGAAGTCAGAAATCATCATTCAACGAAATCAAGCCTCAGCTTGAGGCAGTAAGTGAAAGCAAAATGCCAAGTCTGGCCGTGGGCCAAGGAGAAGTTCAAGAAGAAAGTTAAATTCCAAGTCATGCTACTTCATGCCTTGTCATAGCCTGGGCTTTTGAATTCCAATCCCTTTCTTCTTACACCCTTCAAGCCTAGCCCCATTACAACCTTTGAATGAATACCTAACTAATCTTATGGGAAGTCATGCTTGGAGTTAAGGTATGTCTCTACGTTTTTAAAGTTCAATTCCTTCATGAGATCTATCTTTAGAAATTGCCTTTCTTTCATACTATTCATATGTGATTATATTTTATTCCTTTACATAAACTCATCACATATGCTTGCAAGAGTGAAACCTTCGAATTCATGAGAGAAACTGAGATTGCCTAGTGAGGTTAGAGTCGAGGTAAAATCTTTTGAAGGCCTTTGAACTTTGTTATTTTAAGATTGAAATTTTGAAGTAAAGGGCATTCACTCTTGCAACTAGCACTTACTTGAAATTGGCATATCTTTAGTTCGGCACAACATGATCCATTTTCATTGTTCCTTATTAACTTGTCAAGTAATTTGTTAGTGTTTTTAGTTGTTAAGTAAAAGGAGTCAAAACTCCTCCTACTAGGTGAACGCGTGGGGGTTTAAATGTTCTATCTTAATTAGATTGAGTCTTTTAGTTTTTACTTCAGTTTTATTCTTTGTTTTGCTCGAGAACTCGCAAAAGCTTGGTTTGGGAGTATTTTTTAAGTCATAATTCCTACATGTATTTCATGTCATATTTGGCCCCTTTGCTTGTCTTTTGTTTGGATTCATGTCATCCATAGTAGAAAGTGATGCTTTTGTGATACATGTGCAGGCTTTAGAAAGGTAACCTAATTCTAAGAGTACTGGAAAAAGAATGGCTCAAATCGAAGTTTAAATGAAGGAGATGTCCTCATTCAATAGCGGGTCCTAAACTAGGCCCTAAGTGCACCAGAGAGCTCTATTTCAGGCACAGATCAAGTACCTCAGATCAGGCCATCTGGGTCCCAAAGTTGTGTATGAGGACCTTCAGACTAAGGCGGTGATATGCATTTGTCATGCCATTATCGGAGCCAGGTCATGTCCAGGACATGTCCCAAAGACGCCCAAGACCGAGGCCCAGATCATGTCCTTGACATGTCTGGCAGTGCGCCAATGTGTGTCCGCCGCAGTGCTGAGTCCCGATCGAGGTTACTGCCAAGGCGTGCCTATGCAATGCTTCAATGGAGGCCAAGCCCGTGTCTCTGACACGTTTTGGAGACAAGGCGCAACTGTGCCAAAGTTGAGTTCTGGAGTACACCCTAATTCAGGCCTTAAGGGCCACGAAAGTTCTAGGCGCAGGGCAGGTCCGTGATTTGGCCAGGTAAGTTCCAATGAGACCATTTTCGTGCCTACGACCATTCGATCGAGACATGGATTGTTTATAGACTCCTACGGCCATTCAAGTGCTAAGGCGTGCCAAGGCACGAAAAAGACATCCTAAGTTCCAAGTTCTAGTGCCTTCCCTAGGAGCTGGCAAGTGGTCAAAGTGTGTTCACACATGCTAGCTTGAATTCACACTTCCAGCTGCGTCGTATTGGTTTTCCAGCATTTTACAATTACCTATCTAGTTAGGATTGTAATAAACATTCTTGAACCCTCTAGACTAGGATTTCTAATTCTAAACCTTGTAGGACAAGGTTTTCCCTTGTCTATAAAAGGGAGCCTTTCTTTAGTGTTTTAGACAAGCCATCGTAGACACTTTTACTTATTGTTTTGAGCAATTGTTCGTGAGGCTTGTTCACGAAGACCAAGTTGTGTTCTTGGAGGATTGCATGAAGTTGTGCTTGAAGTTGATCATTGAGAGTATTATTTGGGTTTAATCTTTCAACTTTTAACTTAATTCAATTCAATTCATAATGCGTGGTGAGTAGTTTCTTTTAAGTTAAGGCTGATCTTGAAGCCCTAACCATGGCAACTTCTTAATTTGGTTTTGGCGCTAGGTTTGATTGTTGTGCTTATCTTGGTAGATTGATTCACTGCTTTTATTCAGGCTATTTTGTGTTCTTAAAACTGGTGATTTTACTTACACAACTTAATGATGAATTTGCATTAAGGGTTATAAGAGAAATAATCTGTGAACAAATCCATGACACACCTAGGGTTACCGTGTAATCCCTAGGGTTAGTGTAATGTCAATAAATCCCTTTAGAACTTAATGCTTCTCTTTGTGTTTAACTCGGAAACTGTGGGACTCAGTTGAGCATATTTGTTAGATATCTTTGTCGCCCGTGAGGCCTAAGACATACTAAGTAAGAAGAGATAACATGTGTAAGGGTGAGCTTAATGGACCCCTTGCATGGGCACTAGACCAAGAAGTAAACATGATAATTGACCCTTGCAAACCAAGTTAGAAAACGTTGTGGTTAGGTGTGGATAGGGATTGCCTTAACTTGCCTATTAAATTGTTTAAAACCCTTTCTTATTTACTTTATTTCTTGCATTACAAGTTATTTACATTGACAACATCTTTTGAATTAAAACCCCCCTTTTGTCCGTCTCTTTGTTTTGAGTCCTTTATTTAGTGTCAAAGCATATCTAGTTAGTGTTCTTGTTTTCTGTTTTGAGTACCTACTTGTGAACTAAGCAATCTGTTGCTTTGAGTACATTATTGAGTCAAGTCCTTGTGTGATTCGACCCTTCCTTGTGTGATTCGACCCTTGCTTGTGCCACTATATTGTGTATTGATTAGTGCACTTACTAGGATTTAATTGTTAGGATTAGTATTACTTTTATTGTGGTACTTTTCTTCCAAAAATGTCCCAAACGGGCCCACATGGACATACCAAGAACACGTCCCAGAACCCACGCGGGCCCGCAGGGGTAACCAAAGACATGTCAATGCCAAAGGGGCCTAATTGACCAAAGTCCAATCTTGGATAGAAAACAAAAAGAATAGTCAGTCATTGCATTATCTTAGCTTAGTTCAAAAAAAGAAAGGAGAAAAAAAGAAAGAAAACAATGAACTAAGCCAAGTGAGCCAATGGGATCCAAAGTCATAGTTAAGCATCAATTCAAGAAGTCAAGCTCAATCATGAAGCCACTTCAATGCCAAGATCGTCATGGGGTCTTAAGTAGTTCAAGACGAAGGCCACATTCCAAGTCATGCTACTTCATACCTTGTCTCAACCTAGGCTTTTAAATTCCAAATCCCTTTTGTCTTAAGCCCATTGACTCTAGCGCCACTGCAACCTAAATTGAAGACCAAACAAATCTTATGGACAACCATGCTAAGGATTAAGGTACGTATCTATGTTCTTAAAGTTCAATTCTTTTCATGAGATCTAATTTCCATAAAGTGTTGTTCTTTCATTGCAAATCATATGTGATTAAACTTGAATTCCATGACATAAACTCCATCACATATGCTTGATAAGAGTAAAAAGCCTAGGATTCCTGTGTGAATTGAGAGTTGCCTAGCGAGGATTAGAGTCAAGGCGAAATCTTTCTGGAGCACTTGGATGAAGTTGTTTTCAAGCATGGTCACTTGAAATGTTGGCACTTACACATCACAAATGACACTCACGGTTTTGGCACCCCCTTTTAGTTTTGCAAAGCATGTTTACTTACTGTGATTCTTATTAACTTGTTAAAAGCACATTCTCTAACATTCTAGTTGTCTAAGTAAAACGTTTGTGGGTATTGTGCTGTTATAAACCTTAGGAGACAAAACTCCTCCTACTAGAGACAGCTAGAGGTTTAAATGTCCTATCCGTAATTTAGATGAGTCTTTTTATTTTGCTCAGTTATGTTTTCCTTTATTTTGCTCAAGGACTTGCAAAAGATAGGTTTGGGGGTATTTGTTCAGTCATTATTTATGCATCATTTTGATGTCACCTAGTGCCCTTGTACGTGTCTTTTGAATGATTATGTGTCAACCATAGTAGAAAATGATCTATCTTGTGAGACTTGTGTACATATGAAAAGTTAGATAAATTCTGAGAACAACGCAAAAAGAATGGCTCAATTCGGAGTCGTAATGAAGGAGATGTCTCAAGTTTACGTTCGGGTCCTGAAAAGGCCCTAAATTGAGTCCTGGTTCTTGCCAAGGCGCGCCCTAAATCGCGCCCCTGATACATGTCATGCGCCTTAATTTGAGATCTAATTCGAGCCCTTACAAATGAGTACCTAACATGTCATCGAAGAGCCCCTGTTGCGCCCTAAATGGAGTCCTTGAAGAGCCCCTCATAAGCCTCAGTCGGGCCCTAATCTACGCCCTAAACATGCACCCTAATTTTTTTCCGGGAGGGCCAAAACGTGACATCACCTAGCTCTTGATGGAACCAAATAAGCCAGTGACTAGAGTTGAACTTCAAACACTGCTTTCAACCTAAAAACAACAGAAGGCGCGCCTAGAACTGCCAAAGACATGTCCTTGACACAATCTGCCGAAAAAGACCTAACATGCGCCCTAATTAGAGCCAATTGGGCCCTTGAGCTTTTTGTCAATTTTCAAGCGGGCCAAAGCCCAGAACCAAGCTAGATACATCGTATGGAAGTGAAAAAGGTGGTTTGGGCTAGCTTCATAGGTCCAGGACATGCTTAGTCCTCAACAAGTCCAATAATGAAGCCCAAAGGGGTCAAAATGAGGTCATGTCATGTGAAATGTGTCTAGGGTTGGCCTAGTTGATTCCTTGACGTTCAAGAAACCCTAGGAGACTCTCAGAAGTGGTCTTACGGCACAAGAAATCCCAAAGCCAATTGGGGAAGGATTGCTCGCGGGAAGCCAGTAGCGCAGCCTGTGTCCCTAGCCGCACCTTAGATTCGCTATTAAAGCAGAAATTCAGTTTTCATTCATTTTTAGCTTTGAAGAGAGGAAGAACATAGAAGGGACTTGGGGAGCTGCTCTTGGCGTGTTCAACTGAGAACCACAATCTCAGCGTTTTTCCTTCCCTCTTTCTTTATTATTTCTGTAATCATGAATTCGTCTATGTTTTTATTCAATACAATGCATGAGTAGTTCTTTATAGGATTAGGGCTTCTTGAACCCCTAGCCATGATAGTTGATTAACTAGATTTTGGATCTTGACCTTCGTTACTATGAATGCTGACTAAATTCTATTTACTACTTGAACTGTAACGACCGGCCCCGGATCCCCGGTAACGACCGTCGTTAGTGGGTCCTCCCCACCCGGATCCGGTTGTTACAGTCACGAGATTGGTGTGTGCTTATGAATGTATTTTTTAGGCTTTTCCATATGGTTGACTTGTTTTTGAAGGATTTTCCTTGTGATTAGGGTCTAGACGACCTTGAGATTTTATTTAGAGATGTTGAATTACTTTAGTGCTTAATATGTTATATTCCCGAGCATTTCCTTGTTGACTATGATTGTTGCATGTAACTATAAGAGTTGTGATGTACGCGCGTTGTACATGAGATGCGTAGTACCCACTTAGGAGTGGCTGGTAACTTATTACCCGTCTGTTGGGCACAGACAAGCCCCCACGTGATCGTTCACCTGCGCTCGCTCGAATACTAGTTAAATAGCGCCAGCTTGTCCCCGAGCTCTAGGGGACATGAGGTGACGGTGCATAGCACCTAGCCTTCACGTGGTCGAGGTACATGAGCAAACCATAGATACCCAGCCTGTCATGTGCGCAAGACTCAAGCGACTCAAGAGCATAGTTAGTGGGTTATACTTTCTATACTATTGCTTTGGGAAGATCTTTTGACTAATTATTTTATTATTATTTTAGTATTATTTTATAATTATTTCTTGTGAAACGTGCATACTCGTTGTTTATGTGTTATTGGAGTCCTTAGAGCTTCTTTCCAAAACTAAGGGGTAGGGGTTTAAATATGTTTCAACTTACTGTTTTACACTAAAATAACTTCTAACGTCCACTCATCCTTCTGTTTTTTTTTTTTTGTACCCCTCAAGTCTTAGTGGTACTTCACACTTTTCGAGGAGGCGTTCTCAGTTGCTTCTCTGACATTCACACAAGCCGTTTGGGTGTGACACTCGGAAATCGTGCAAATTTATGATCATCAAGTAGTGTACTATGCTCTGTACTTCCGCTATCGCAGTGAACTGTTTGTTGGTTTTTACTAATTACTTTTCAAATGACCTCCAAAAACACTTCGTTTTCAACTTTTGGCTTTCGTGATCTGGGCATCACCATTCGAATGTCGGCCAACATACCTCGATCTTGGTGTTCGCGTGGACTATCCAGGTCGGTGTTTGTCACTTGATGTGATAAGCTGGGTGATGGTGGCAAGCGCCGAGGTGTCCACGTGTGACAAGTGGCACATCGGGACTCACTAGCCGAGCTCGGATTGCGTTGCTTGGTGCTATGCATCGGGTGAGTGCAAATTTTTCCACGTGCATCTCGAATCTCATCTAGCAGTCTTTGATGATCCAGATATGCGGGTAGCCAGTTCGTAACCTACTGGGATGTCTCTCCCACCAATCGACCATTGTTGTGTTGGAGTGCAGTCACCGTTGGGCCGAATGCAGTAGAGGAATTGACACTGGAAGTGGTGTCGACTCCCTTTGATATCGGCATAGTGAGGATGCTAGATGTGGCAGGGAAATTAATGTCGAAAGTGGCGCCGAATTCCTATAACACCAGCATAATGTTGGTGCAAAACCTGGTGGTCGGTATAACGACGCCACCGAGTCCGACATTGGATGGAGGGTCCTGTGACTTGCTCTGGGCCGTTTGTCTCGTCTCCTACAACAGTTAAGGGGTAGCAGCAAGGCTACTCCTCTGGGATCTCCGTGAGTGGGCTTCGGTCATCTCAGGTTCGTGGTGGCGGAAGCGGTGGTCTAGTCGGATCGTGCTGATCGTCTTGTTCTTACCATAATCGAAGAACGGTCAACGCATGTGATATTTTTTTTGTAAAAGATAGAGGGCACGCTTTGAGTATATCTCAAATCGGCTCCTAATGAGGATATTAGTTGTTGATGCAGAAATCGTCCAAATTGTGATTCACCCTTCGATCCCTACACATTGGAAAAATACACAAAGGTTGAAGCCCGATATGGGGTGGGGGGATTCAACCAAGAACACTCTGATGCCTAAGTCAGGGGGTAATGTTTACACCCAAAAAAATCCATACTTGGGCTGAAGGAAAACTGAGGAGGATTAAATGCCCAAATCGCAAAGCCCAGCCCAAATGACCATTTGGAAACGTGGTGAAAAAGTCGCTTATGAAGGCGCCTCCTTTGTCTGCGGACAAAGGGGATGTTTGAGAAAAGCAACTTCTTTTGTGGGTCCTATGGAGGAGTCCACTTGCCAAATCACCTCTTCTCTAGACACCTAAAAAAGGGAAAAGAAGTCATATATCTACTCAAGGACAACCAATCAAACAATCAAAAAATTGATCAAACTCAATCAATTCAAGAGACAAAGCACTCCCGAAAGGCTTATTTGTTCAAAAGCTGGCTGTAAAAGGCAAAACCTGTTTCTCTGATCCCGATCCACATTCAGTCTCTTTCTCACCCGCATTCTCAAGATACCGACTTGAGATTCTAGCCTACTTCCTCATCCCGACTGACATCCAAAAGGTCTATGAGGAAACCAAACATTCTCCCCTTAACATTTATGTTGTCTTCTAACTGCTCTGCCATCCATTGGTATGATTCCGACTGACGTTCATTCCAGTTGAAGATTTCTAAAGATCTTACCCCTCAAATTAGGCCTGGTCTTGAAGGAAATATTTATATTCAGCACTTGTATTTCGTTATGTCATTCAATATTTACTCATTTCCTACAGTACTTTTATTGAATTTCTTGTAGATTTGAAAGGATTTGCTTAAAAGGAGTTGAAGTATTCTGGAAAATACCAACCGTGTGCATTATGCGACTGCATTAGGTCGTAAAATCCTATGTGTCTTGGTCCAACACTCCTATCCTGACTTACGAAACCCGAGTACCTAACTAACTAAAACCAATAACGACTCATTAGCTTGAATATGTCTAGCTACTTGAATTTTGACTAACTAAAGGAAAATATTACTAAAGTCCTTAGATATATAAAGATAAAGGAATAAAAAGAATAGCGTGAGTAATTGCCCGTTCGCCTCACAATCACTTGACGAAGGACAGGTTCTTGGGTCACAAGAGAACTCCATTCTAAACTGTTTAGTAACAGTATCTACTAGTAGCACGCCTACTCTAAATTGAACTAACGCCTACTTGCATACTTTCTGGTCAGCCTATTAAGGGAGAGGTTGCGGTATCACAACGCTTCCAAGCCTACACCTTTCAGCCCAAACCATCATTTCCTAAATAGTCAACACCACTTTACCATCACACAAAGAAAGGAATCCGCATTTTTGGATAAAATACACAACACAATATATGAAGCTTATTCTATTCAGTTTAATCTTGCAAGTGCACAAATCCAATTGAGAATACAGAAAATAAGCAAGGGACGAATCCCACAAGGACTTGTCTTAACTATATTCCATTTCATTACTTAGATTGATTAATTAACTCTGACACTTAATAAAAAAAATAGAAAATAAAATAAAAACGCAAACGCACACACACACACATGTGGGGTTTTCACATAATTGAAAATAAACTAATTTAAAGAACATAACATAAAGCAAGTAATAAAAATAATAGGTTAAGGCACTCAATCCACCACTAACCACAATTACTTCCTAACATGATTTTTAGGATTCAATTACTAAGAAACTTCTTAATATGATGCCTATGCAAAGGTCCGACTAAGACCCACTCCACATATATTGTTATGTTTTACTTAGCACGTCTTAAGCCATATAAGTACCTAGAACGTCTATCAACTTATATTAAAATGATGCACGAAGTACAAAGAGTATTTAATGACACCACACTATCCCTAGAACAGTCACTACGCCAGAAATCAGCATCAATAGCACTTCAAAAACGCTATAATAGACTACTATAGCGTTACAGAAAATGCTGTAATAGCCGACGCTATGGTAGGTAGTACCTCTACCATAGCATTTATGAAGTACTATAGAAAGTGCCTTTCCATAGCGTTTTCAAAACACTGAAAACTTTTCCTTAGCGTTTCTGGAACACTATGAAAAAGTTTCGATAGCATTTCTGAAACACTATGAAAAAGTGTCCATAGTATTTTTAAAACGCTATGAATCATTTTCCATAGCATTTTTAGAATGCTATGAAACATTTCCAGATTTCTAATTCCTATTCCAAAGCTTTTCAAATTCCTGTTCTAGAATGCTCTCAAAGATTTTCCACATTTTATAGAGCTTCCTAACATAGTATTCTATCATCAAACATAAAATAGATTCATAAATTCATTTCATAATATTAATGAAACTTCATATCCAATCCAGAAATCAAACACAAAAAACTTCATATCCATTGTACATGAACTTCAACATAAAGCTTCAATCTCAATAATACATATGTCATGTTTGTCCTTACGTACATAAAATGTCATACAATAACTTAATTAGTTGCTAGCGTCCTCCAATTCCATCATCCAAAATCCCGAATACATATGTATTCAAGCTGCAAAACAATTCAACAACATCCACATCAAGCTTTAACTATAATCCATTATAGGAACATATATCCCCAGTGATTGTAGTTATGCAGAAAATGCAGAATTCAAGCATGTAAGATTGGTTCTGAAGAAAGAAATATCTCCAGTGTTTGTAGTTATGCAGTTTAAGGGATTAATGGCTTGAGAAGTAAGGCAAATAGAGTGGATAATGATGAAGGTCTATCGCAAATAACCAAGGAGGGCTATAACTATAATTCTTTATAGGAAACTCATGAAGGCTTAGGGAATCCATGGAAACAATGTAGATAATCAAATTTAAAAGATAATTTGGGAATGCTTACTTGCAGCCTAATTAAGCCTTATAACTTTGTCAGCGGGCCATGCGACTATACTTCCAAGAGCTTCTTCTATACAATCCATTGCAGATGAAGGTCTCCATAACCCCGCTTCGGGTTTCCTTGCTTTATCTACCCAAACACTTATGGCTTTAGGGCCAAACCCTCACAATCTATCAACTTGCACTTGGACTTGGTTTTTGAGGCTGTGTCCACACTCTAGCAACAATGTAGGAAATTCAAAACCATGCTTTACCAGTTATAGTTTGAAACTTTTTCGCATTTGTATAAGTATATCTTAAAGCCTTCTTTCAAACTCAGAATCCATCATAGCCATTTTAACAAAAAGAAGGATATCAGATTCAAAACATTCTATTGCACAACCACAAGTCCACATAAACTTGTTCCAACAAAGAACAAACCATTTGCAAAAAGTAACGTAAGAAATTCAAAGGATTTCAATGCATCAAACCCTTTAGGAAAGTACATAACTCTGGTTTTGCGAATAACAGAAAATGTTGCACACATCAATCATATGATTCAACAATGAATTCTTTTGACTCCAATTCCATTGTTCTTAACATAATCAAGCATGCATATGGCACATCATTTCTACCGTGAAACTTAAGAGGATGAGAAGATTAAATCTTTCACATTACAATTATGAGGATAAATAGATTTGAAAGTGGCAAATATATGAATATCCCATCAATGCAGTGGATTAATGTAAGCAGTACATATGGTAGCATCATAGATAACAAACTCTCAGAATTTATTTCCACTTTCGAAGACAACACAAGTAAAATTAACTGATTAAGACAGTAAAAACTCATACAACTAGTTCTGTGTATTTAAAAAGGTTCAGCAAGCACTACTGACGACCTACCATTACCAATGTGTAGGTACTTCAAATTATTGAAACTGGTCCTATCCTACCTTTGAGAATAACCAGTGCATCAACTTAGATCCTATTGACAACAAATTTGGTCTTTTTAATGACCCAGTAAAGTTCTGGTGGGTGAGCTCAACTCTAAGGGAAAAAAGGCTCAACACTTCCCTCTCAACACATTTGGTCATTCACCTTAGAAATGATAATATACGCTAGTAAGCAACATAACATGCCGGCAATCTCAGGAGATGGTTCAACATGAGTGAAAACTACACTAAATCTACACGGTCAAAGTTCAGGTCAGTGTAAAAACAGAAAGGCCAATCATATTTAAAACCAGCTATTGTAATTTGAGCATGCAATCTTCATATCAAAGAATACAAGCAGCAGCATTCTCAAAAGGCGAAAATAGGACTAGGAAAAAATGAGAAAAATTCTATGACATTAATTATTCCTACACATAGCATAACAAGAAAATCAAAACTAAATTACCACCTGCAAATTCATTCCAACCCAACTTTGATCACAAAATTAATCAAAATGAAACCCACCAATAGACTATTACCATAGGTTTACAACTCTGGTTATTGGCACATTCGTCTAACTAAATTCCCCAACAGCAAACGACATCACCTCAAATACACCCAACAAAAACAAACATCATAACAAAACATTCCTAACAAAATCCAACATGATATCAAATAATTCCCAACAAAACCATCTTCAAATAACCAAATTAATCAAATCAAGCACAACAATCTAAAATATCAGTTTACCACTTTCATTTGTTAACACCTGCGTCTGACTAAATTTCACAACAAAACCATCTTCAAATTCATTCCAACCCAGCTTTGATAACCAAATTAATCAAATCAAACACAACAATCTAAAATATCTGTTTACCACTTTCATTTGTTAATACCTGCGTCTGACTAAATTTCACAACAAAAACCATCATCAAATCAAATAATTCCTAACAAAACCCAACATCATATCAAATAATTCCCAACAAAACCAACACCATATCCAAATGATCAATCAGCCAATGAACAATAAAAGATGAGTCAAGACAATATTAAGAGAACCATTCCATCGGACATATGCAATTGAAGCTGATGCCAACCTTTCAAATTTATCGTGTCACTAAAATTGGGGGGAAGACAAATTCTATCGGAGGAAAAACAATAGAAGTTTGAAAAGGAAATTAAAGACAAAAATTTACAAGATCTCATTCCAAGAAAACATTCAATTTAATCTTGAGTAGAATCTAAAATTCCTCCCCATTCTCCCAATCCTCATCAAATTAAATCAGTAACTAGAATCAGAGTATAGAAAATAGACCAACCTGGAAGACCATAACCCGAAATTTTGAAAGAATGCTTTAGTAGTTTCTCGGAATCATCACTGGATAGTGCTCGGATCTGACTATAAACAGTTATACATAACAAAAATAAATATAAATTCGGTTTCAAAACAGAGGGAGCCATAAAGGAAGGGAGAGGGAGAGCAATTACCTCACCAAATAGATCTGGGCGTGAGGGAAGGAAGAAGAAGGCAAAGATGACCCCGTGAGGGAGAGCGATTTCTTCTTCAGCGCAGTGAGAGACGAGAGTGAGAGATGAGAGTGAGCGACGCATGAGGCTGAGTGAGGACTGACGGAAGTTGAGAGGCCGAACGCAAGAGAGGTGGCAGAGCGATGAATGTCGGAGATGCGGCTGAGCGACGAACATGAGAGAGACTGAGAGAAAGTTTGATTTTTCTTTCCCTGACAGTGAGGAGGCTGAAAGCAGGCATACGCGAAACACTTTTCAGATAAGGACGCGGGCCATCAATTTTTGGTTTCCCCCGCTCGCTGATTTCCTTTCATTTTCCTAGCCACGCGTTTTGTTGCCTTTTCGTAGCGTTGAGGTTTTTTTTTTTGGCTTATTATTCAAAACGCTTCCCGAATAGGACACCGAGTCTCAATTTGCTCCCTCAACGCGAAATCGTAACAATGTAACTCCTGAACCCCCCTTCTGTCAAGTTCGTTGCCCCAAAAGTTAGTTTTCATTACTAACGGCAGTTAGAAGAAGGCTATTTTGTCAAAAAATTAAAACAATTACCCTAAAAGAAAAAAATTATTCCCCAACCCCCCACAACCCTCCCAATTCTCGCCTTCAACCAAATTACCCAACTCACCACCTCTTCACCTTCGATCTCATCGCCATCCTCTTCTCACAAACCCAGAACCACCATCATCTTCATCTCGCTTCGTCTCCCTTCTCATCTTCACCTCGAAATATTGGAACTTTGAGTACCTCCCTAAGTCAGTAGGCGGTGCTCCTGACAAATTGTTGTTGAACAACTTGAAATCAATGAGATTTGGTAGACGTCCAATGCTATTGGGTATCTCGCCAGAAAAATTATTGAAGAACAAAGCTAACTCTGTTAGTTTTTTAAGATTTCCATAATCTTGCGGTATTTGCCCTGTTAAAAAGTTGCTAGAAATATCAAGATTTGTCAAGTTTATGGATTCAACCAGTTGAGGCACATCTCCGGAGAGGCGGTTCATGAACATATAGATTACGCTCAAATTCTTCAACTGAAACAAACCGCTTGGGATTGGCCCCGTCAAGTTGTTCTTTGCCAAGTCCAATACTTCCAGTGCTTCCATTTCCCCAATTGTTCTCGGGAGCTCTCCAATCAAATTCGATTCGCGGATCCATAAATGCTTCAACTTTTTCAGTTGGATGATATTGGATGGTAGGTTCCATGGCGGAAGCTGTGTATTGTAGGAGAGATTTAACTGCTGAAGATTTGACAAGTTACCAAATTCTGGTGGGATAGAGCCATTCAATTGGGTTTGAAAAATATGTAGGCTCTCGAGCTCTAGCAACCGCCTAATTGCCGGCGGTATGTCGCCAGAAAAGTTGTTGCCGGCCAGGCTGAGGTATAAGAGCTGAGAGAGTATGTCGATATCATCGGGGATCTTGCCAACGAAGACGTTTTGAGAGAGGTCCAAAGACTAGCTTTGAGCAATTGTATAAAGCTATCGGCAATTCTCCGGGGAGTAAGTTCCAGGTTGTTGTACAAATAGTAACATAAAAATTACGCAACTATATGCACGTTTTAACTAGCAAGTGCAGAAGATCAGACAAATAGTATAGAAAGCAAATACGAGATCATTCCCACGAGGATTGGATTAATATGTGTTTAAAATTGATTTTAAGATGATTTTGAAGACTGAAAATTTCGAAACAAAATATTAAAAACAGAATTGGATCGAGGTTAAAACAATGAGAAAACCAGTTAGGGATTCGATGTTCACCGCTAATCTTCTTCCTTAAGCAAACGACATGCACAATGCTACAAAACAGATTTTAGATGCTCATGTTTGTCAACCTAAAGGCATGATATCTGCTATTTAAATTATTGATTTCCCTAAGCAACAAGTTAGGCATGGGTATCTACGCTAACTCTTTTCATTCTTAAAGTATTTAGCATGGTATATACTAAGTTGCACTTTAAGAACGCATAACACAATGGAAATCGACAAACACAAAACTCTTAGAACATGATATCTATTCTAGTTATTCATGATGATTAATTTCAAAAACTTATAACTAGTTCTTTTGTTACTCTCATAGGCACAAGATTCGGTCATCTAAATTTACCTATGTAACAAACTCAATACATAGCATGCATATGGTGATCAAGCATAACATAACGTATGTAAAGAGTATAATATAATCTGAAATTAATCAATTAAGCATCACAAAAGTAGTTTGCAGCAAAGGCATATCAAAATCCTTAAAGAAACATGGTTAGGGCTTCAATCGAGCCCTAACTAAAGTACTTAGTTACCCATAATTTAAATAGACAGCAAGAACATAAAAAAATAGAAAATAAAAAGAGGAAGAAGATAGCTTTTTGATGATGTGTTAATCAGCCAGAGTGATTAGATGACGCCTTGACGTTCCTCCTTGCTTCCTAAGCCTTTTAGACCTTGGAACCTTGAAGGATGGAGCATAATGGGATGGTGTGGCTAAGTCCTTATGTGTGAGCCTAGACGTTTTCTAAAGTTTTTAGGGAGAAAAAGAGTTGTTTCTTAGTATCCCGTGAGGGGGAGACTCTTTGCTTCTCTCTTGTATGCGTGTCTTTGCCCCTTCGGCTTGCCAAGAATTTATGTGCATGTTAATTCACTGAATGAGGGAGAGCAAGAGTTTCTTTTTTTATTCTTTTTAATTTTCTTCTTTTCTCTGATTAAAACAGCTCCTCCCATAACCCTCACAAACTGGGCTTCTGTCGTCCAAGCCTGATAAGGATTAGAAAACTTGAAATAGAAGGAATGCTGAATTCCCGCGTAGCCTGTACTTGCTGTACTAAAATGGCCATAACTCCTTCTAGAAAATTCCAATTCACGAACCGTAAATTCCTTTAGAAACTAGACTTCCGTATCTTTCCAACGATATATGGCCCATCAGCTAGTTCTTCCTGAGCAGGTGCAGTTAATTTCGAGAAGTTGACACATCTGCTAAAGTCTGTTTCAAAGTTTCCTCTTTAGATTTCCCAAATAGCACTCATTAACTCCTTTTGTAACTTTGCTTCCAAAAATCCTACAAAACACGAAAACAAGCTAAGTATTAAGAAAACATAGGAAACATGCTAAGAAAAGCATAAGAAAACAAGATAAAACGTCGCATAAATATGCTCCTATCACAAGTGAGATTAAGGACTGTGAGGTTTTTGAGGTCGCAAATGAAGGATTTTGGATAAAACAGTTTTCTACATCAACTATTGGGAAGAGGAGGCAGATGAGAATAAAAGGGGTTTAGGGAGTCTCAATTTGCTCTTCGGTGCCGACAGAGAAGGGAGACGAAGCGAGATGAAGATGATGGTGGTGCTTGGTTTGTGAGAAGAGGATGGCGATGGGATCGAAGGTGAAGAGGTGGTGGGTTGGGTAATTTGGTTGAAGGCGAGAAATGGGAAGGTTGTGGAGGGTTAGGGTGGATTGGGGAAAAAAAATTTTCTTTTAGGGTAATTTTTTTAATTTTTGACAAAATACCCCTCTTCTAACTGCCGTTAGTAATGAAGACTAACTTTTGGTGCAACATACTTGATAGACGGGGGGTTCAGGGGTTACATTGTTACGATTTCGCGTTGGGGGAGCAAATTGAGACTCGCTGTCCGGTTAGGGGAGCATTTTGAGTAATAAGCCTTTTTTTTTTTGAACTTTCACATTTCATAGCACTTGTGCATAAGTGCTAGAATCAAATGTTAAGAATGAGACAATTTCTTGTAGTGAGTGATGTGCAGTCCTAAGTTGTCATGAGTTAAATTACATGTAAGATGAAAAGCCACTACCCGTGATGCCAAACAATTAGAAGAAGATGACTAGTCTAACAAGCAATTATTCATCAATAGTTCTTGCAAACAAGTTAGTCAGACTCATAAACATAAACATAAGTGTAAGCACAGTAATTACAACTATATCCAACATTCATAGCAATATAAATCAAGGGCCAAAATATATTAAAGAAGAACTATGGCTAGGTCTTCAAGAAGCCCTAACCTAAAAAGAAACTACAATATGAAAGAAAAGTGTTTTCGCTCTGAGGTGTGTTGATTGGGGATCTCCTCATCTGATCCTTTTTACAAAACCCTAGGACCTCCATTTATAGGAGAATTATTAATCCTCAAATAAATAGAAATTTACATTGAATTGTATAAGGAAAAGGTTTTCTAAATATTTACGAAAACTAATTAAAACCTTTCCTAAAAGTAAAAGGACCAAAAATAATATTTTCTACTGAAAAAGGCATGAAATCACCGTTAAACATGGAGAACAAGTGTGAACACAAGTTGTCAAGGGCATCTTGGCTGACTCGCGGGCGGGCCCGCGGGGTTTTGAAGTAACCTTGGGAATGTTCTTGAAATGAATTCTAACCCGCGGGATAGACCTTGGGGTGATTTTGGGATGATTTTGAAGCCCGCGGGATTCACATATGCCGTCTGGGACATGATCTTGATTTCCTTGTAACTTATTCATCACAACTTCAATTGAGGTGATTCTTTCACCCAAATTCTCGTAATTCCAAGCTCTATCTAATTATGGACACTTCTCATAAATATATTATTTTCTCAAGTTTCATAGAACGAAATATTAACAAATTATAAGTAAAAAGGTATTAAATCATAGATAAAACAGCTATTAATTATGACTTAACACGCATCAACCGAGATTTCAGTTGAGATCGAACACAGATGATCCTAGACCTCCTGTCACATTTTTGGGCAAAACATATTTTGGCATGCCCAATGGGACTCTTTTGGTGCATGTCCAAATTTCATGTATGGTGAAAGACGCGTGGGTGCTAAAGCGAGATTCCTGAAAAGTACTTCCCGAGAACACGTACCTGAACCACTATTTTCAGAAGTTGATATGGACAATTGTAGGAAAGCAGAGTTCGTAGACACCGGGTTAGAGGTAAAAGTTGTGCTCAATCAAAAGGTACCTTGCTACCTCGAGCACCAGGCCATTTTAAACGAGATGGCGGAGATCCGACGAATGATGCAACAAGGCCAGGCAATGGTCCCGAGGAGAGCCAAGGTCATGGTCTACTGAAAGCCTTGCCCGGCTTATGTAGACCAAGACAACCCATTCCCGAGAAACTTTAAACCACCAACGTTCTCCCTCTTTAGTGGGGACGAAAGCACTTCATCTCTAGAACATATAAGAAGTTTCTCAGTGCAATGCGTTGTCGTATAGGACAATTCTTATCTCAAACTCGGATTATTCAGTAGCTCTTTGTTGGGGAGATGCTTTCTCTTGGTACACTTCATTAACATAAGCCTCAATACTCACTTGGGGGCAAATGGAAGCCAAATTCCATGAGGAATTGTACCGGATTGAGCCATAAATCACCATCAGTGCCTTGACTACCATCAAGCAGGGAGAGCATGAACCAACCGAGGAGTTCATAGCGAGGTTCAAAAGGCTGAAAATGAAGTGCATATTTCCCATGAACAACGCCTAGATCATAGAGATATATGAGATTCTCCCTCAAAAAGAAGTTTGATGATACTACCTTTTCCGACCTTCAGGAGATAGTGCTATCAGCAACCAAATTTGAGAGATTGTTGGATGAAAATAGAGACAAAAACACAACTCTAAAGTTCCCCCATTCCACAGAAACAAGATTCCCATACAGCAAGTAGAATACAAAAACATGGAAGAGGAATCTTTGAGAGAAGAGGAAGGGCATGAACTAGAAGTATCATCAGCTGAAATCTAGACAACTGCAAAGGGACCATTGACTATCAAGTCATTAGTCAAACTTGCGCACGAACAGTAGCCAGTCAACTCGACTAGAGGGTACTTTGCAAGCAAAGTCCCAGCTTTCAAGTCATATTCCTTTGATCTAACGAAATCTGGAGAAATCTATGATGAATTAGTATAAGGCAAAGTAATTAAGCCTGATCCCAAGCCGGAGATACCCCGACTAGAGGCTTTGAAAGGGAAACAATTTTGCAAATGGCACATGTCACCACATCATGCCACAACAAATTGTGTCCAGTTCAGGGATACTAATAAAGGTTAATCAACTAGGGGCATATTACCCTAGCCCCAATTCCAAAAAAGCCAATGGGAGTGGATACTGACACCTTTTCTGATGGCCTCAGTTAACATGATCAACCTGCACTGGTCCCAATCTAGGAAAAAAAAAAGCAAGGGTGATCGAAGATAATCAACCAAGATCTCATGAGGAAATCCAGCAACCCGAGAGGGTTCAAGCCACGTTTGATGCTAGTGTGGTAATGTGCAGCAAATGCAGGGCAGAATGTATTCTGGAAATTCCTACGCCAGGGCCTAAGATAGACTTGGAATTGAAGAGATCAAGGGATAAGAGAGATGCGGAATTTCTCAAAATTCCTGAAACAAGTTTCGGACCTCACATCTCCAAGGAGAAGCTGCCCCACAACTCTGTTTTCCAGAGATTACGAAACATCAGGAAAAGACAAGAAAAGTCTGAGAAAACCAACAACAAGGCTAGGGGCAAACCAAGCTACATGTTCCTATAATTAGGAAACCGCTTTACCAAAACAAAGGCTAGTGGAAGAAATACCTCAGAGGGCGATAGTCCGAAACGGGAAATGGTACATAACAGGTGAAGACGGGAAGCCAACCAAAGAGTTGGGAAAGTCAGCAAAAAGGAGGATCCAGAGGCAATATGGAGCTTACATGCTCGCTCAGAAGAGCTTGGGGGCATCCTCCCCAGAAACCAAGGTTTCAAAAGAACATCATGAGAAGACTGGGAAGAGAAAAGAGGTTGCTATCCATAACAGAAGAACTATATCCCTTCCAGCTTCAATTTATGGGACATCCACGAAGATAGAAAGGTGGATCGTTTTTGGAACTTTTGCAAAGGAAGAGGAACCCGACAAGCAATATGAGGGTGCAAGAACTTCAAAATATAAGGAAGAACTCGAGCAAGTCATCCAACATGACGACAATCAATGCATGATCGAGGAAGAGTTAAGAGAATTTGAGAAGGACCTTGTGGAATTCATGGAGATGGATGACTTGTTTGACAAGAAACAAAGGGAAGTTCAGGTAGAGGTGAATTTGGTGATCTTATTACCTGATTACTTGGCTGCTGTTTACCAACACGTGAAAGCAGATGTCATTTCCCACGAGCCATCCCGAGCACTAATTGAGATCACATCTGATAAAGAAAAGGATCAAAACATTGTCTCGAAATCCATCCCCCACCTTGGAGGGATGATGTTCGCAAACCTGACTAAAGAAATGACGGATCGCCTGAGTCCTATTTTCTTTATGGCACACCTAGTAGGGATCCCGATTGACAAGATGATTATTGATGGAAGATCATCCATCAACGTTTTACCTTCCAAAATGTTGAAAAAGCTAGGCAAAAACCCTTCGGGGTTGTTTCCCAACCACTGCCATAATGTCCAACTTCATCGGAACTATCACCAAAACCAACGGGGTCTTACCTTTGGAGATCACGGTCGGGACCAAGAAAATGATGTTAGCATTTTTTGTGTGTGGATAGTACTGCTAGTTACAATGTGCTGTTAGGGAGGGAATGGATACACAAGAGCATGTGTATTCCCTCCACACTACATCAACTGATTACTATTTGGAATCCCACAGAAGTTGCCTCGAAATGAGGCTTGTAGGAGATGATTTAGGCGAACTCAAGGCCTTTCGTGGCTAGTCCTACAGTAGCATAAGCTAGTTTTTGTGACCCAAAAGGGGCAATATCAAGCTGGCTAGAGAAGACGAGAACGGCCACCCTACCTAGGTGACTGCCCATAAGATGCTGGAGTAAGGGCTCCATCACTCAGGAGGAGTGGGAGAGGTCCTTCCAAAAGTGGGAGTTCCTCGATGGATGATACACCCACCAAGGAGATAGAGCAAATGAAAGTAATATGGTCTATAACAAAAAGATTGCTAACAAAAGAATATAAAATCCTCGTCCCAGACGAGGGGGACCAGCTCCAAGCGATGGAAAGACAGACTTCAGCGTTAAAAGAATGCGCCATCAACATGGTAGAATTCATTCGAGACGTTGGGGAAATAGATGAAGGTGATGAAATTCCACTAGAAGTTATCAAGTTTTGGCCATCAGAGGTAGATAAACCTCCATCGGAAGCTCAAGATCCCTTAGAAGAAGGCACTTGGGTTCCAAGGAAAGTCCCTGACCAACCTTCATCAGCGGGATGCTAGAAGAGTCACTAAAAGAAAAGGTGGTGGCACTTTTAGTGGAATTCAAGGAATGCTTTGCATGGCATTAAACAGACATAACAGGACTAGACAGACAGCTTGTGGAACATAAATTGCCTATCAAAGAAGGATACAATCCCGTTTGTCAAGCAAGAAGGATAATGTCTGTGGAAACTAAGCTTAAAGTCAAAGAAGAAATAGATAGACTCCTCAAGGCCGATTTCATTCAGATGGCCAAATATGTAGAATGGGTAGCCAATATAGTACATGTGATCGAAGTAAAAACATGACAAGTCAGGATATATATGGATTATCACAACCTGAATGAAGCTACCCCGAAAGGCGAGTACCCAATGCTAATGGCTAACATGCTAATCGATGGAGCCTCTCAAAATCAACTTTGGACATTCATGGATGGCAATGCTGGATACAATCAAATCCTGGTAGCTGAGGAAGGTATCTTCCATGAAATGATTGGGAAAAACTTGGAAGTGTACATTGATGATGTAGTGGTGAAGTCTCAAAGTAAAGAAGAACACATAGAAAATCTAAGGCAAGCCTTCTTAAAAATGAGATAGCACAAGCTGAAGATGAATCCCAAGAAATGCGTGTTTGGGGTTCAGGCGGGAAACTTCCTAAGATTCTTGGTTCACCAAAGAAGAATCGAGGTGGATAAGAACAAAGTAAAAGCCATTATGGAAGCCTCCCCACCCAAAATAGCTTCAGTATTTGCTCGAAAAGGTCAATTTCCTCAGAAGATTCATAGCTAACTTATTAGAAAAGATTCAACCTTTCTCTTCATTGGTCAAACTCAAAGATATGGAGGAGTTCATGTGGGAAGAAAAACAACAGAACGCTTTTGAAGAGCTCAAAAACTACCGATCCAAACCACCAGTCTTAATGCCGCCCAGAAAGGGAAGGCCATTGAAGCTGTAAATATCAGCATCCCACACCCATGGATGAAAATTTCCACAATATCCGCTTTCTGTCCATATATCCGTATTTTGAGGTTCGATATAAAAAAAGGGAGAAGAAATATCCGCGATATTTATGTGGATATACATATTTAAGGGTCTCGGCATAAAAATAGTGGGGGATGAAAAATCTTCCCTAATTTCCACGATATACGTATTAGTCTTATAAAAGTATTAGTGAGTGCTTAGGATTTTCCCAAAATTTAATTCAAAAATTTCAAGTTTTGGACTAAATAATCCAACATTTTTTTGTTGAGCGTGAACGACATCGATATCAAAATATCCATCGATATTTCCATAAATTTGACTATTAATATTTCCATGAAAAACGATTTTTTCATCCTTGCCCTCACCTTCATCGGAAGCCTGTTAGCTCAGGATAACGAAGAGGGAAAATAGTAGGCAATATATTATTTGAGCATGACTTTAACAAAAGTAGAAGAAAGTGGACTCTAGCTCTATCAGAGTTCAACTTCCAATACGTGCCCCAGAAAGCAATGAAAGGGCAGGCTATCGCTGACTTCTTAACAGAATACCCCGGTTTGAACGTTGAAGAGGAAGTAGCCCCACAAGTAAGCATGCCAACCATACTACCTTAGAGATTATACTTCGACGGGTCTAAAACTAAAGATTCAGCAAGAACCGGAATTTGTTTAGTGGATCCCGATGGGGTCTGCCATCAGTTCTCATTCAAAATAGATTGGGAGAAGTTGACCAATGATCAAGTGAAATATGAGGTAGTAATTATCAGCTTGGAAATCTTAATCGAGATGGGAGCTCGACAAGTGGAAGTCTATGGAGATTCCGAATTGGTAGTTAATCAGGTCACATGCATGCAAAAATGTAGAAACCTCAGCCTAGCTAGTTATTATGCTACAGTTACGGCTCTAGCATCTAAATTCATTATCCCGACTATAGAACACATCCCGCGTGAAGAAAGCTTGGCAGTCAACAAGATGGCCCAAGAAGGATCTGGAATTCTACTCGAAGAAGGACAGTCGGAGAAGTGGATCAAAATAGAGAAGAAGTCTTTGCCCTCTATTTTCGAAAGAGATGTCGAATTGGAGGTATTGAACATCGAAGCTGAGCCCAAAGACTAGAGAACACGTTTCATCAAGTACCTAAAATTTCCATCCAACAAGGACAGCAGCTTTAGAAATAAAGCATGTCATTAGACCCTGTGGGGATAGGACTCGGTGAGGAAAAATTATGATGGCACCTTATCCTAGTGTATTTGCCCTAAGGAGGCAGTGGTAGTAATGGGAGAGGTGCACAAAGGGGTGTGTGGAGCACACCAAGTAGGGCCGAAAATGAGATGGCTCATACAAAGACATGGTTATTACTGACCAGATATCCAATCAGATTGTTATGCATATGCCAAGGGATATGATGCTTGTCAAAGGCATGGTTCATTTCAGCATGCAACCGCAATACCAATGAACCCTGTCATCAAGCCATGGCCATTTCGGGGTTGGGCCATAGACTTCATCGGGAAAATATTCCCAAAAATCCCCATACAAACCGTTGGAAGAAAAGTATGACAAGTAAATATAAAAGAATCCTTAACAATGATATCCTAGCAAGTACACTAATCAATAGACAATATACTGGTACAAGCAAGGGTCGAATTCCACAAGGACTTGACTGAACAATGTACTCAATTCAATAGATTGCTTAGTTCACAAGTTAGGTACTTCAAATAGAAAAGAAAGACACTAAGTAGATATGCTTTGGCACAAACAAAACTCTAAACAATAACAGTACTAAATAAGACACAGACAAAATGTGGGTTTTTAGTTCAAAAGATGCTATGAAAGTAAATAACTTGTAATGCATGAAACAAAGTAAAAAAGCAGAGGTTTAACAAATTAAAAGGTAAATTAAGGCAGTCCCTATCCACACCTAACCACAACGTTTTCCAACTTGGTTTGCAAGGTTCAATTACCATGTTCATTATTTGGTCTAGTGCCCATGCAAGGGGTCTCTTAAGCTCATCCTTACACATTCATTCCTTCTCATTTAGTATGTCATAGGCCTCACGGGCACCTAAGGCGTCTTTCAAATTATGCTCAATTTAGTCACACGGTTTCTAAATTAAACACAAAGAGAATCATTAAGTTCTAAAGGGATTTAATGACACTACACTAACCCTAGGGATTACACGGTAACCCTAGGAATGTCATGAGTCAAATTACAAGGCCATTGCTTAATGTAAGTTTTCAATGCAAGTCATTTGTGATCTATGTTATTAAAGTGATCAATTTTAAGAACAAAAAAGAATAGCACCTTAAGATGTAACTCAACACACCAAGATGAGCACAAAAATCAAACCAAGCGCCAAAACCAAATTAAGATGTTGCCAAGGTTAGGGCTTCAAGATCAGCCTTAACTTAAGGGGAATTACTCACTAGGCATAATGAAAAGCAAAAACATAAATTAAATTGAATAATAAGTTGAAATATTAAACCAAAACAAGAACCCTTAATGGAAAACTCAAGCACGGCTTCAAGATCCTCCATCAAGAACTCCTCTTGGACTTCAAGAACTCGTGAACAAGCCCCTCGAACAATAGCTCAAAACAGTAAGTAAAAAGTGTCTAAAATGTGTCTAAGATGGCGTCCCGAAATTAATGGACAAGGGTCACTAATTATAGACAAAGCCAAACCTTGTCCTACAAGGATTAGAATTTGAAACCCTAATCTAGTGTTCTAGAATATCATCACACTTCTAAATGAATAAGAAGTCCCTCGAATCTTGGAAAACCAATCAGAACACTGTCAGAAGTGTCAATGCAAGTTGGCAGGTGTGAACATGCTTTGCCGCTGGGCAACCAGGTTGGAACCTGTGCAGGTTCCCCAGTTAGGCGCTGAAAGTTGGAACCTGGCCCTTGGGATGTCATTGTCGCGCCATGGCGCGCCTTAGCTCTTTTTTTACTTTAATACATCTCATAGGCTCATAAAATGTCTTAGGGCACGATCGAATGGCCATAGGAACGAAGATGGCTGCATTGGAACTAATCGGGTCATGTTAGAGACATGACCTGGCCCTATCGATATATCGACACTGTTGTGGCATGTCTGGTGCCTAATTTAGGGTGCAGTCGCACCTTTTCTTTAGTGTCTGCGAACTTGTCTTGCAAACGTGTCAGGGACATGATCTTGGACCTTCACAGGCACGCTTGGGTTGGAAGCTTGACTTGGGACATGGCCTCACTAAGGACATGCCATGGGCTCTTCTAAGGTACTCAAAGGCACGCCATGGCGAGGCTCTGGGAGTCTTAGGGACGTGTCAGAGACACAACCGAGGCCAACTTGCAAACATGTCAAAGACATGTTTAGGGCTTGATATTGGCATGATATAGGCATGCCATGGGCTTCATTTGCTGGTCCTCAGACATGGCTCTTGGACCTGGATGGCTTGATTCGAGGTACTTGACTGTCACCCTAAGTAGGGCGCACTGACATGTCTGAGGATATATCAGGACCCGATATTAAATTGAGGATAACTCCTTCATTTGAGCTCTTATTTGAGCCATTCTTTTCCCAGTATTCTTAGAATTAGGTTATCTTTCGAAAACCTGCACATGTCTCACAAAAGCATCACTTTCTATTATGGATGGCATGAAGTTATGAAAAAGACAAGTAAAAAAGCATAAAAGGACATGATATACATGTAGGAATTTTGGCCTGACATAAGCATTGCTACATCATCATTTCTATGGACTACTTAACGAAATGGGTTGAAGCAAAAGCGGTAAAAAAAATCACAAGTCACGAATTGATAAAGTTCTTGAAAGGAAACATTTTGAGTTGATTTGGAATATCGGAGACTATTGTTAACGATCGTGGATCATCATTTACATCCCGAGAATTATAGGAATTCTTTGAAAAAATTGCTATAAAGTTTGTACAATTTAGCCCTTATTACCCTCAAGCCAATGGTTAAGCTGAAGCTGGCAATAAGAGTATTCTCACAATCTTGATGAAGATGCTAGACAAACACCCTACCAATTGGCATGAACAATTGCTATACACGCTTTGGTCTTATCAGACGTCAAAGAGAGGGACAATCGGGACCACACCCGCATATTTGGTCTACACTCAGGATCTTATGTTGCCTATGGAAGTAAATGTCAATTCATTAAGGATCCAACACCAACACGGGTTGGAGACTGATTAGTACGTACAAGCTATGTGCCATGAATTGGAAGATTTGGATCAAACAAGGATAGATGCCTTAAACAAAATCATGGCCAACAAAGCAACAATATCCAGAGTGTAAAACAAAAGGGTTAAAGGAAAGTCTTTCCTGGAAGGTGATCTTGCATGACTTGGAACTTCTCCTTGGCCCACGACCAAACTTATCATTTTGCTTTCAATGATCTCACACGTTGAGGTTTGCTTTCCTTGAATGATGATATGTGACTTCTATTCTTATGATTGGCTCACTTGGCTTACACTTAGCCTATTATTTCTTTTATTTTTAGCTTATTATATTTTTTTATACCCTTTTTTTCATGTTCATGGGCGAATTCCGCATATTTTTATATTTAGAATTTACATATACAACATATATCACTGTCAAGAGCGAATTTCTTATTATTTAGATATTTCGATTCAAAAAAAGCAAGATATTAGAAACTTGAAAAACCAAGATTGGGTTGCGCCATACATATGAAAAGAGTGTACAATAATGATGTATTTGGCGAATCAAATATCACGCTCTAATAACGAACCATTCTGATTAGTTGATAATATTAGTTGATAATTTTGTGAAAGATTCCTGTGAAGGGTTTCATTAACTTCATAATTTATGTCGAGTAGACCTTGTTCTTGTGAGAATTATTAATTGATGAGTTGTAGGGAGGGACTTATGTCACCACAAACAGAGACTAAAGCAAGTGTTGAACTTGAACAACTTTAGGGCTCTTCTTTCCTTTCCTTGTCATGAACTCCATTTGGCGCGGCCTTGTCAAAACTTAAGCTATAGGGAATGGCCAAGAATTTGAGCTCACTATCTAGGGCTCGGTTTTGATTTGGTTGATGAAAGAAAGGCTTCAAGTGTTTGGCTTCAAAGTGGGTTAAGGGAGCATGCACAGGGACATATATGGCTTTTAGAGGGCCCAAACATGGATAGCCTACATCACTTCTTACGGTTTACCAAGCTTAGAACAAAGAGCCTTTACATAAGTTGTCAGTTCTTTAAAATCCAATGCAAAGTGATAATAATGAGATCAATCAATATAGAAAGAATTGAATAGTGTTTAAGAATTGAATAGTGTTTAAGAGTAGAACAAAGTAAATCTCTCAAAAAGAAAGGCAATAGGCTCAAAATCTCACATAGGGTAGTGTCCACTAATTTTCTAGAGTTCACTTACACAAAGTCATCTTTTAGCTCAATTTCTTGAAGTTAGGCATTAAGTGAAAAGATAAGGCACAAACTTAAGCATGGCATGGCTCTAGTAAGACACTAATGACTACTTAAACAATGTAACTTATTAAGAAGTAAAGTACTAAGTTCCTAGCCGTGTACCCCCAAACCAAAATGTTGCAAAATTTTGATCCACACCCCCAAACCTAAACTAAACATTGTCCTCAATGTTTACAAGTTAAAACACTAAGTTCAAATAGTTAAGACTTCAAGGAGGCATGCAAAGATAGAACATAAAGAAAAGGGAGGATTCACAAACTAGGGCTAGGTTGCCTCCTAGGGGCCCTTGATTTAATGTCTAGGCAAGACATGCCTTACAAGTCAATCAATGAAAGGCACAACAAGGTGGTATACTTACTCAGGTTCTTCTCCATAAGCAACAAAGTAAGGCTTTAAACGGTGGTCATTGACCTTCAATTCCAGGCCTGATTTGGCATGCTTGATCTCCACGGCACCTTGGGGTAGGACCTTGAGAAAAATGTAGGGCCCTGCCCAACGAGACCTTAGTTTCCCAGGGAAGAGTCCCAACTTTGAGTTGAATAATAGGACCTTCTATCCTACTTGGAAGGTCTTGCAGACCAAGTGCTTGTCATGCTAGGCCTTGGACTTTTCCTTGTAAATTCTTGAACCCTCATAGGCCTCATTCCTTTATTCCTCAAGTTCTTGCAATTGGAGATTACGGTGGTGCCCTGCCTCATCATGGTCCATGTTGACATGTTTGATGGCCAAAAAGGCCTTGTGCTCTAATTCCACGGGTTGGTGGCATCCTTTGCCAAAGACAAGTCTGAATGAGGACATGCCAATTGGGGTTTTGAAAGTAGTCCTATATGCCCAAAGGGTATCATTGAGCCTATTGGACCAATCCTTCCTAGATGGTCCCACGGTTTTTTCAAGGATGGCCTTGACTTCTCTTTTTGAGATCTTAGCTTGTCCACTAGTTTGAGCGTGATATGGAGTTGAAATTCGATGAGTGACTCCATACTTCCTCATGAGTGCCTCAAATGACCAATTGCAAAAGTGTGAGCCACCATCACCGATGATGGCCTGTGGTGTGCCAAATCTTGACAAGATGTTAGATTGGAAGAAACTACAAACCACTTTAGAATCATTAGTCTTGGTTGGAATTACTTCCACCCATTTAGAAACATAATCAACAACAAGTAGAATGTAAAGAAAAACAAATGAATTAGGGAAGGGTCCCATAAAGTCAATGCCCCAAACATCTAAGATTTCAACAACTAGAATAGGGTTTAGGGGCATTTGATCTCTAGGGCCTATGTTACCTTGTCTTTGGCACTTGTCACACGTGATGACATGCTCATGGGCATCCTTGAAAATAGAGGGCAAATATAATCCACATTGAAGTACTTTAAGGGTTGTCTTCTTAGCACCAAAGTGGCCTCCGCTGTCTTTGTTGTGGCAGAAGTCCAAGATGGATTGGACCTCAGTTTCTAGGATGCATCTCCTTATGAGTTGATGATGGCAATGTTTCCATAGAAAGGACTCATCCCAAATGTAATACTTGGCAGAAAGGACTCACGACATTTGCAGTCGTGAGCTTGTCCTTGAGGGCTTCAAAGGACTCACGACATTCTTTGGTGAAGTCAAATGGTGCATCCTTGGCAGACAGATTACACAAGGGCCTTGTGATCTTTGAGTAGTCCTTGATAATCCTCTTATAGAATCTAGCATGTCCTAAGAAAGATCTGACTTCCTTGACTGAAGTGAGGTAGGACAGGCCACTAATGACATCAATCATGGCCTTGTGCACTTCAATGCTAGGACTTGAGATGACATGGCCTAATACAATCCCTTGTTGTACCATGAAGTGACACTTTTCCCAATTTAAGATCAAATTGGAGTCCCTACATCTCTCACGTACTCTAGACAAGTTTGTTAGACATAATTCAAAGGAATTTCCAAAAACAGAGAAGTAATTCATAAATACCTCAATGATGTTTGAAAGGTGGCAGGGGCATTGCGTAGGCCAAAGGGTATCCTCCTATAGGAAAGAGTACCATAGGGGCATGTGAAGGTTGTCTTCTCTTGGTCCTCAGCTGCTACGACAATTTGATTGTAACCTGAATTGCCATCTAAGAAACAAAAGTGAGAATGGCCTACAAGTCTTTCAAGCATTTGATCAATGAAAGGTAATGGAAAGTGATCTTTATAAGTAGTAGAATTTAGCTTCCTATAATCTATGCATACTCTCCAACCCATTTGAACTCTTTGAGGGACAAGTTCATCCTGCTCATTCTTGATGACTGTGATGCCACTCTTCTTTGGCACTACTTGGACTGGACTGACCCCTTGGTATATGAGATAGGATAGATGATTCCCACGTCCAAGAGCTTGAGGACTTCCTTCTTGACTACCTCCCTCATAGGGGGATTGAGACATCTTTGTGCCTCCTTAGTTGGTTTGGCCTCTTCCTCAAGTATGATTCTATGCATGCACTTGGAAGGGCTTATCCCCTTTATGTCAGCAATGGTCCATCCAATGGCTTACATGTTGTCCCTAAGAACCTGCACTAATTGACTTTCTTGTGCTTTGGTTAGATTAGAAGCAATAATGACAAGCAATGTGTTATTATTACCTAAGTATGCATACTTCAAATGCTCATGCAAGGGCTTGAGCTCTAACTTGGGAGCCTCAATGATGGAAGGAATGGTCCTACCTTCCTTAATGTGCAATGTTTCAAACATAGGTGGCTTTGTGTATCTGTGTGGAGGCACGACCTGAAGCATGTTCAGTTCCTCAATGACGTGGCCATCTAGGCCATTGTCACTATGAGAAGGCAAAGTGAGGGCCTTCTCAAGAGGGTCATCTATACAAGCATTTAGAATAGTTTGATGCAATAAGGGCTCCACGGTGTTCAGGGGGAAATCAATGATAGGCTCTTGAGGATATTGCATAATATCAAGAATAGAAAAGGTCCTAGTTTTATCTAACACTTTTATAGATATTTGGCCTTGGTTCAAATTGATTTCACAATTTATGGTGGCCAAGAGAGGTCTCCCAAAGATCAAGGGAGGGTCTTCACTTTCAATAGTCTTTTCCATTTTCAAGATATAAAAATCAGCAAGTACGCATGTATCTCCTATTTGAACTATTTCATCCTCAATCATGCCCATAAGTTGTGTCACAAAAGAATTAGCAAGTCTAACACACAATTGAGTAGGTTTTAATTCTCCTAGTGCAACTGAATTGTAGATATGAAAGGGCATAATGCTTACAGAGGCTCATATGTCACAAAGAATATGCTCAAACCTTTTGGATTGAATGACACACGACAGGGCAGGAGGGCCTGGGTCATTTGCCTTGGGTGGCAAGCCTTGGAACTTGTTCAGTGTGATTGCACTAATGTCAAGGACAATATTGGGGGTAAAAGCCACGTTTTCTAGCTACTAGATCCTTAAGAAGCTTGGCAAAGATGGGCATGGTCCTTATAAGCTTTAAAATGGCAATGTGATGTGAAGCTTGTGAAGCATGCGTGTGAGCCCTTGCTGAAATTGTGCATTCTTGTCCTTCTTTTCAAACCTACAAGGAAAAGGTATATCAGCATCATTAGTAACAAGAGGATTACTAAAAGTAACTTTAGACTTTGAATTTAAAGGCAAATAAGAGTTTGAAAGCTCATTATGGGCTACTGCCATGTCTTGGGCCGTGGTGTCCTGAGGTGTCTCGGATTGGCTAGAATCTGAGGCTGAGATACGTCCTGAGACATATCTTGAAACATATCATGAGGCAGCGCTGCGCCCTAATTCAGGCTCGGCAATGCACCCTAAACTGCGCCGTAAACTGCGCCATCAATCTGGCCTTGTGCCTAAAACAGGACTGGCAGTAGGTTCTATTGGGTCCTTGGTGTGCCTTTGATCTTGCAGGGGTTGATTTAGTTCCTTTCCACTCCAGAGTTGAATAGAATTGGTAGTGGCCTTATGGAAGGTGTTTTTGGGGTTTATTTGAACTTGGCTAGGAAGTTGAGGTCCAAGATCTAAAATATTGAGATGGCTTGCCATTTTCCCTATTTGGGTCTCAAGGGCTATAGTGGCACGATCATTTTGAACCAAATGGTTCCGAGTTTCTTGTTTACATGCAATAGTGCTCTGGACTAGGGATTGCACCATATTCTGAGTTGATTGCATCAAGTCCTCAAGTGACTAGCCTCCCACGGTATTGTTTGCTTGACTATGGTTGTGAGTCGGGCTATAGTGTCATCCTTGTCCCTAATCATGGTACTAAGTGTTTTAGACTGTTGGCCCCGATAACTAAACTGTTTTTCCCTTTGAGCAATGTTCTCAAAGGCTTCTTTAGCTTCCTCAGCAGTACTATCCAAGACTCTCTTGGATTGACAGTTCACCATCACTCGACCACTTGTTTTAAGGCCACCATGGGAGTACAACATCAAGTGACAATCATCAATGTTGTGATGGGGGCATGCTTGAATCATTTGACTGAACCTTTCCCAAAACTCATAGAAAGATTCATCCTCAGTTTCCTGGGGTGCCATGATCTCAACCTTGAGCTTGTTGGTCTTGGCCACAGGGTGATATTGAGTTAGGAACTTAGAGGACAAGTCCCTCCATGATGTTATAAATGCTGGTGCTAGTGAGTGGAACCATGCCTCAACCTTATCCTTAAGACTAAACTGAAACAACCTTAATTCGATCTCAGCTTCAGTCATGCCATTGATCCTTAAAGTGGAACACACTTCCACAAACTCCTTGATATGCAAATGGGGATCCTCACCCGAGAGGCCATGGAACTTAGGGAGCATATGGATTGTGCTTGACTTGGCTCAAAATCTTCCATTGTGGAAGGTGGAAAAACAATGGGGAATTGGTCCTCACTAACATGGGGAGTGGCATACTCCTTGAGCAGCCGTGGATTGGCATGGACACATTCCTCACATCTCTCTGGTGTTCTTGTAGGGCATGGTGGTGGAGTTGGTTGAGGGAAACCTGGGATAGATGAGGATGTAGATGGTGGAGCTCAAGAGCCGTGTACAGAGCCTTGTGATGACAACAACCTAAGCACCTGAAACACAAAGAAACTAAGTTTGAACAATCTAAGCAATGGACACCGTTGAGGGAGAAGTCCTCGGCAACGGCGCCAAAAACTTGTTGGAAGAAAAGTATGACAAGTAAATGAACAAAATCCTTAACAATGATATCCTAGCAAGTGCACTAATCAATAGACAATATTGTGGTACAAGTAAGGGTTGAATCCCACAAGGACTTGACTCAACAATGTACTCAATGCAATAGAATGCTTAGCTCACAAGTTAGGTACTTAAAATAGAAAAGAAAGACATTAAGTAGATATGCTTTGATACAAGCAAAACTCTAAAAAATGACACTAAATAAGACACGGACAAAAGGGGGGTTTTTAGTTCAAAAGATGCTATGAAAGTAAGCAACTTGTAATGCAAGAAACAAAGTAAATAAGCAATGGTTTAACAAATTAAAAAGGCAAGCTAAGGCAGTCCCTATCTACAGCTAACCACAACGTTTTCCAACTTGGTTTGCAAGGTTCAATTACCATGTTCATTACTTGGTCTAGTGCCCATGCAAGGGGTCTCTTCAGCTCTCCCTTACACATTCATTCCTTCTTGCTTAGTATGTCATAGGTCTCACGGGCACCAAAGGCGTCTATCAATTTATGCTCAGTTTAGTCACACGGTTTCCAAATTAAACACAAAGAGAAGCATTAAGTTCTTAAGGGATTTAATGACACTACACTAACCCTAGGGATTACACGGTAACCCTAGGAATTTCGTGAGTCAAATTACAAGGTCATTGCTTCATGTAACCTTTTGATGCAAGTCATCTGTGATCTATGTTATTAATGTGATCAATTTTAAGAACACAAAAGAATAGAAACTTTAGTAGTAATTCAACACACCAAGATGAACACAAAAATCAAACCAAGCGCCAAAACCAAATTAAGATGTTGCCATGGTTAAGGCTTCAAGATCAGCCCTAACTTAAGGGGAACTACTCACTATGCATAATGAAAACCAAAAACATGAATTAAATTGGATAATAAGTTGAAAGATTAAACCCAAATAAGAACCCGTAATGGAAGACCCAAGCATGGCTTCAAGATCCCCCTTCAAGAACTCTTCTTGGCTTCAAGAACTCGTGAACAAGTTTCACGAACGATAGCTCAAAATAGTAAGTAAAAAGTGTCTAAATTGTGTCTAAGATGGCGTCCCCAAATCAATGGACAAGCTCACTATTTATAGGCAAAGCCAAACCTTGTCCTACAAGGATTAGAATTAGAAACCCTAATCTAGTGTGTTCTAGAATATCATCACACTTCTAAATGAATAAGAAGTCCCTAGAATCTTAGAAAACCAATCAGAACACTGCTAGAAGTGTGAATGCAAGCTGGCTGGTGTTAACATGCTTTGCCGCTGAGCAGCTAGGCTGGAACCTGGGCAGGTTCCCCAGTCAGGCGCTGAAAGTTGGAATCTGGCCCTTAGTTCGTTTTTTACTTTAATACATCTCATAGGCTCAGAAAATGTATTAGGGCACGGTCAAATGGTTATAGGAGCAAAGATGGCCTCATTGGAACTAATCGGGTCATGTCAGAGACATGACTTGGCCCTATCGATATATCGACACCGCTGTGACATGTCTGGAGCCTAATTGAGTGCGCAGTCATGCCTTGTCTTTGGTGTCCAGGAACTTGTCTTGCAAATGTGTCAAGGACACGATCTTGGACCTTATCGAGGTGTGATACAGGCACGCCTGAGTTGGAACCATGATTTGGGACATGGCCTCACTAAGGACATGCCTTGGGCTCTTCAAAGGCACTCGAGGGTAGGCCATGGCGAGGCTCTAGGACTCAGTTCTTTGTGTTTTAGGGACGTGTCAGAGACACGGTCTGGGCCAACTTGCAAACACAACAAAGACATGTCTAGGGCTTGATATTGGCATGACACGGGCATGCCATGGGCTTTATTTGCTGGTCCTCAGACATGGCTCTTGGACCCGGATGGCTTGAATCGAGGTACTTGACTTGCACCCTAAATAGGGTGCACTGACATGTCCTTAGACATGTCAGGACCAAATATTGTACAGAGGATAACTCCTTCATTTGACCTCCGATTTGAGCCATTATTTTCCTAGTATTCTTAGAATTAGGTTATCTTTCCAAATCCTGCACATGTCTCTCAAAAGAATCACTTTCTAATATAGATGACATGAAGTTAAGCAAAAGACAAGTAAAGAGACATAAAAGGGCATGAAATACATGTTGGAATTATGACTTGACAAAAACATTGCTACGTCATCGTGGCTACGGACTACTTAAAGAAATGGGTTGAACCAAAAGCGGTAAAAAAAATGACAAGTCACAAATTGATAAAGTTATTGAAAGGGAACATTTTGAGTCGATTTGGAATATCGGAGACTATTGTTACCGATCGCGGATCAGTATTTACATCTCAAGAATTATAGGAATTCGGTGAGCAATTTTCTATAAAGTTTGTGCAATTCAGCCCTTATTACCCTTAAGCCAATGGTCAAGCGGAAGCTGGAAATAAGAGTATTCTGACAATCTTGATGAAGATGCTAGAAAAACACCCTACCAATTGGCATGAACAATTGCATACACGCTTTGGTCTTATCGGACGCCAAAAAGAGGGGCAATTGGGACCATACCAGCATATTTGATCTACGATCGGGATCTTATGTTGCCTATGGAAGTAAATGTCAATTCATTAAGGATCCACCTCCAATATGGGTTGGAAACTGATGAGTACGTACAAGTTATGTGCCATGCACTACGCCGTTTTAAGGAATATACGACATTACTAACATATGCATTGGTTTTATATTTACTAAAGTGTAAAGGATAAAACAGCTTCAACATTAATATACACTAATGCCTTTATAGTTATTTAGCATCGGTTGATTTTAAAAACCGAAATGTATATGAACTCATTTCATTCTTTAATTTAGCATCAGTCAGTAAGAAGTTCATGTACTGATGCCTTTAATAAAAATCCAGACGTGGCCAACCTAAGATTTTTGGGAAATTAATGGAAATAGAACACTCTCCAAAAATCTATTAAAAAATAGAACACTCAAAAATGTGTTTACAAAAATAGAACCTATATAAATGGGACAGTAACCATGTAATAACTAGCTGACTATGAGACACACACTACGACTAGGGATGGAGGAGCTGGCGAAAATTCCTCTTAGCATCTGAAAACTTCCTCTCATCTTCTATCTTCCTCTCATCTTCCTCATCTTCAAGGAGGCGGTCTCATTCGCAGAGGTTGGTCACTCTCAATCATATGTTTGATTTTTGTTAATGTGGATGAACCACAAGTGTTGGGCATTCTAGAAATTAAAGAAAATAACCAAATTTTAATTCCAGGTTAGGAAAGAAAATATTTACTGCATTCGTTATCTCATCTTCCTCTGTAGAAGTTTGTTCAAGGAGGTAGTCTCTTGTGCAGAGGTTGGTCTCTCTCAATCCTATGTTAGATTTTTGTTAAGGTGGATGAACCACAAGTGTTGGGCATTCAAGAAATTAAAGCAAATAACCAAATTTTAATTCCAGGTTAGGAAAGAAAATATTTGCTGCATTCGTTATCTCATCTTCCTCTCTAGAAGTTTGTTCAAGGAGCTGGTCTCTTGTGCAGAGTTTGGTCTCTGTCAATCCTATGTTTGATTTTTGTTAAGGTGGATGAACCACAAGTGTTGGGCATTCAAAAAATTAAAGCTAATAACCAAATTTTAATTCTAGGTTAGGAAAGAAAATATTTGCTGCATTCGTTATCTCATCTTCCTTTATAGAAGTTTGTTCAAGGAGGTGGTCTCTTGTGCAGAGGTTGGTCTCTTGTGCAGAGGTTGGTCTCTCTCAATCCTACATTTGATTTTTGTTAGTGTGGATGAACCACAAGGGTTGGGCATTCAAGAAATTAAAGAAAATAACCAAATTTTAATTCCAGGTTAGGAAAGAAAATATTTGCTGCATTCGTTATCCCATCTTCCTCTCTAGAAGTTTGTTCAAGGAGGTGGTCTCTTATGCAGAGGTTGGTCTCTCTCAATCCTATGTTTGATTTTTGTTAAGGTGGATGAACCACAAGTGTTGGGCATTCAAGAAATTAAAGCAAATAATCAATTGGGGAGTGAGGAAGATGAATTTGCAGGCGTAAGGTCAGGAAGAAGACCAGATGAATTTGTAGATCTAGTTTGATAGTGACCCAATAGTCCTGTAGTCTTATAGTGCCCCAATAGTCTTGTAGTTTACTTATAGTAATATAGTCATGTAGTTTAACTTTATTGTAATAAATTTTAGTGTATGAAATTTCAGGAATGGAATCGGTTGCAATTATGATTTGTTTCAATGGAAACTGGTTGAGGTCTGGAAAGAAGTACATGTATGAAGGGGGCGATATGAAAGGCATTATAGTACCAAGGGCTACAACGTTTGCTGAGCTTATAAACCGTGTTCGCCTTATTGCCCAACCAAACAATCCCACCGTCATACTTAGTTTGAAGTTCTCAGTTCCTGTAACATCCATTGAATACAAGCATATTGAAATTGTGGATGATGATGATGTCCAATATTTCTTGAGGTACTCTAGTGAGACCAAAGAATCCAAAGTTGTGTCCTTACTGATTTGTAGAGAAGAAACAGAAGTGGAATGTGCTAGAGGGGTGAATTTGAATAGGACAAGGGAAAGTGGTAAATTATCTCCCAATGCAAATCGCATAGATGAGAGTAATCAAGTTATCCACAAGAATACAAATGGGATTCAGCAAGGGAGACATGAGCTTGGGAATGATGTGACACAAATGATTGATTTTGACAGACTTCTTGACATTGATGCAGATGTATTCGGTGTAGAAAGGGACTCAGTGGGAAGCCATTATTCATCTCCATTGCAGCGTGAACATGCAATTGTCACACACCACGAACCTTGTCATCAATGGGGTAACAGAACCTGTTGTTCTGATTTCCATTCATTACAACCTCTTATCGTCATCTACAGTCCCTTCGAACGGAGGCTGCTCAACTCAAGGAAATGCTGCTTCAAATTGAGAACCAAGTGTCTCTTTGTGAGGCTGAGACATCAGAGCTAAAGACTCGAGCAATTGAGGCATCAAAGGACATGATTGAAGAATCAATGGCAGCATTTGAAGAAGCAAGGGTTAGGTTCCGATAGTAACTAGTATATGGAGATGCTTTGCATGGAGCTTGTATTTCCAGGTCATATTTAGTGTATCATACATGAGGGATTCATGTTTTGTAAATCATGCTGCTTGCTGATTGTATTAAAGAATCTTAACTCCCTCATGTTTTCTAAAATTATGCTGTTTGCTAATTGTATTAAAGAATCTTAACCATATATCCTTAGGTAAATTATGCAGCTTGCTAATTGTATTAAAGAATCAGAAGCATACTTTGAAGAGGACACTATTTGACTATGAGGAGACTACATGACTATGAGGACACTACATGACTATGAGGACAGAAAACAAGCTCACTTTGGAGAAAATTCCAGACCAAAACATCCAAGAAGACACTACCTGACTATGAGGACAGAAAACAAGCATACTTTGGTGAAAATTCCATACCAAAACATCCTCTTGGATACTACCTGACTATAAGGACAAAAATAAGCATACTTTGGTGAAAATTTTAGACAAAAAAATCCAAGAGGACACTGTCTGACTATCAGGACACTACCTGACAATGAGGACAAAAAAACAAGCTTACTTTGGAGAAAATTCCAAACCAAAACATCCAAGAGGACACTACCTGACTATGTTGACACTACCTGACTATGAGGACACTACCTGACTATGAGGACAGAAAACAAGCTTACTTTGGAGAAAATTGGTTACTTTGGAGAAAATTCCAGACCAAAACATCCAAGAGGACACTACTTGACTATGAGGACAGAAAATAACATACTTTGATGAAATTTTCAGAAATTTATGAAAACCTCACTGCCCAACAAATGCAACAGTCACAGACCTGAGAATAGAGCATAATTTTATGAAAATTTAAGAAAAAATAGGAACTTCGTTGTTCCTACTCACTGCAACATAACCCAGATCAGTGAAAGCGGGGAATGTTTCAAATGCACAAGTCTAAAGCAAGACAAAACAGTTAGTCAAAATAAAAATGGCTGAATCCATTTGACAATTAGACCATCATAGTTGCTAGACAATATGCATTTTGGGTCACTCTTTAGAACATCTAATGAAGTAACATTCTTCATGTGTCCAGATATCAGTAGTAGGGCTTTATCAATATCACTTTCTGAGAATATTCTAATGGTGCATCTGAGTGAAACAGTTACTATATGATCATTCTGCCATAAACACCCAACTAGCATGTCTTCCACTCCACCTGATCCAGGAGATGTCAATGTTTTCTTCACCTTACCATTATTATCCTCACATATTTCCCATATTTTTGCTGACTTGTCAGCAGACACAGTCAAAACCTAATATTTACATTGGAACTGATAAGTGATAGAAGAAATACTGAACACAATATTTATGAACTTTATTTCTACTAAGTATAACTTTGCAAGTGCACAAAATCGTTGGAGATTGTATAATGACAAGAAAAGGTCGATCCCTCGAGGACTTGTTCAACGATTAACCCAATTAAGTTCAGATTTTTTAACTTATAGAAAAACACACACACACACACAGGGGGGGTTTTATGAATGAGAGTTGAAAATTAAAGACAAGTAAATCAAAGTGTAGAAAATAACAATGCAGGAATAAAAGGTTGATTGTTTGTTAACTAAGGCGAATTAAGGCTTACTATCCACTCTACCCATTATAGTCGTTAACCAGATTTTCTTGACCTAATTACTATGCAACTTCTGAATTAAGTGCCCATGCAAAGGTCCCGATGGTTGGCCCACTCCACATATATTATTCTCACTTACTTGGCATGTTCTAAGCATGATGTGTACTCTAGAACGTCTATCACCTACTAGTTAAGATGACGCATGAAGTGCAAAGAGAATTTAATGACACTACACTAGCCTAGAAAAGTGATGTGCATTCCTAAAGCGTTGTGAATTCCGACTACAAGATCGTTTCTTAACCTCAACCTCTTGATGCTCATGAATTACAAGATGATATAGTGGTCACTCAAGCAATTCCATCAATGAGTTATGCAAACAAGGTAGCAAAGCTCATAGGCATAAAGGAATGGCAGTTAAAGCAATAATCAGAGTTATTCAGCATGCATAGCAATCAAAATCAAGAGCCAAAATCTAATTAACAAACTAACCTAGTTAGGGCTTCAAGCAGCCCAAATCCTAACAAAAACTACTCACGCATAACTGGGATTAAAACAGATATAATTGAATTCATAATTAAATTGCAATAAAAAAATAAGGTTACAGAAGAGATTGTTGAAGAACAGGCATAGCAGAGCCACGTCAGAGCCTTCTTCCCCAAGCTCCACGCCTAATAATCTGTGTGTAAAATATTATCTCTAAAAATCTGCTCTCCCCAAAACACTGAACAAATGCTCCCTTTTATAGACAAAGGGAAAACCTTTGCCTATAAGGATTGGTAAAACCTTATTCTATAAGGATTGGTAAAACCCTGCCTAGAATGTTCTAGAATGGTTATTGTACTTCTAAGTAATTACAAAGTCCCTAAAATCTATTAGAACCAATCAGAGCATGGCTGGGAGTGTGAATGCAAGCTGGCCAGTGGGAACACAAGCTGGCCACTGGTAGCCCGAGGTCTTCCCGCGGTCAGACGCTGGAACTTAGAACTTGGCCCTTCGAATGTCTTCGTCATAGGGGTCTGGGACTGCGCTTATGAGGTACACCATGAGCATAGTAGAATCGCACCTTCGTGTAGACTAGGCGCATAGATTGTCAGGCTTAGCGCAGAGGAGGAACTTTGATCCACCACTGGCGGAATAGGAACCAAGGTTCAGGCTCAGAGGCTGGGCTCGGATGGGAAGTTCTTGGGACATGTACTCGACATGTCCTGGCACGACCTTGGCACTTCTAGGACATGAACTTTATGTCAAGAGACACAGGTTTGGGACCCGGATGGCATGATCTGAGGTACTTGGTCAAGGACTCAAAATAGGTGCACTGGCGCCCTCAGGGCCTAGTTTAGTACCTGATATTGAAATGAGGACATCTCCTTCATCTGAACTCCGATTTGAGTCATCCTTTTCTCGTTCTTCTCATATTTTACTTCTTTTTCCAAATCTGCACAAGTCTCACAATATTGATCATTTTCTAATATTGATGGCACGAAATCATTCAAAAGACATGTAAGAGAGGCATATAAAGACATCAGAATGATGGATAAATAATGACTGATCAAATCCCCCAAACCTATCTTTTTCTAGTCCCTGAGCAAAACCAACTTTAACAAAATGAAAAGACTCGATCTTGGTTAAGATAGAACATTTAAACCCCTAGGTTCACCTAGTAGGAGGAGTTTTGTCTCCTGAGGGTTATAGCAGCACGAAACCCACAAACGTTTTACTTAGACAGAAAGATACTAGAGATAGTAATTTTAACAAGCTAATAAGAATCAAAGTAAGTAGACATGCTTTTCAGAACTAAAAGGAATGCCATAGCCGTGAGTGTCATGTGAAGGTGTATGTATATAAGTGCCAATATTTCGAGTGATCATGTTTGAAAACAACTTCATCTAAGTGCCCTAGAAAGATTTCGCCTCGACTCTAATCCTCACTAGGCAACTCTCAATTCGCACAAGAATCCTAGGCTTTCACTCTTTTCAAGCATATGTGATGAGTTTATGTTATGAAATTCAAATTTAATCACATATGAGTAATAATGAAGAATAGCACTTTATGGAAATAAAGATCTCATGAAAGGAATTGAACTTTAAGAACATAGATGCATACCTTAATCCTCAGCATGATTGTTCATAAGATCAGTTAGGTCTTCCTTTTTAGGTTGTAATGGAGCTAAGCTTAGGGGTTTAGCAAGGAAGGATGGGATTCAAGGAACCTGAGCTGTGCCAAGGCATGAGAAGTCATGACTTGAACTTGGAATTTCTGAACTGAATCCTTTCTTAAGGCCCACGACATTGTGCTTTCTTGATGGCTTATTTTGAGGCTCTTGTGGCTTATTTTGAGGCTCTTGGCTCACTTGGCTCAATTCACTTTGTTTTTCACTTTTTATCTTTTTTTTTCTTTTCAACGTTTCTTTCTTTCTTTTGATTTGAAAGTTTTTTTTCTTTTCTTCTTTGAATTGAATTGAACCAAGATCATGCAATGATTTCCTCACATTTTCGTGCAGCTTGCAACTTGTTAAGCTTTTCTTTACTTTTGAACTTTGAATTGACGCCAATGTCCTTGGAATTGGGCAGCATTTTCTTCCACCTCTCATTTTCACCATGAATCTCATTTACGGCAACCTTAACACAACTGAGGTTATAGGGTATGGCTGTGATCAAGGCTAAGTATTTCGGTTAGGTTATACTTTGGGTGATGAAAGAAAAGGCTGAGTGTTTGGCTTCAAAATTGGCTTAGGGAGCATGCAATAGGGTAGGATAAAGCCTTTAGAGGTTAAAGCATACATAGCCTACATCACTTCTTATGGCAAACCACACATTAGATCAAGAGTATCTAAATGATGTTAGTTCTTTAAAATTCAATGCAAATATGATGTAATGAGATCAACAACTAAGACCAAAAGCGATGAGTGTTTAAGAGTAGAAACAAGTATATCCCTCAGAAAGAATGGCAATTAGGCTCAAAGATCTCACAGGGTAGTCTCCACTAATTTTCTAATGTTCACTGAAATTCAGTTATTTCGTTCACTTAATCACTTAAAACATGGCATTGTGAAGTGCAGATTATGAACTACTTGACCATGGCATGACTCTTAGTAAGGCTATGACAGTTAACTTAGCATATACATCCCTATTAACAAGTTATCATACTATTCAAAAGCAAAAAATTAAGTAACTAACTAAACACAAAAAACTAAGGCTGAAAATTTAAAAGTCCTGGCCGTGTATCACCCCCAAACCTACTTGTTTCTATATGCAAAATTTTAAATCCACACCCCCAAACCTAAACTGAACATTGTCCCCAATGTGATAAGCAATAAGCATGACAACAGTAGAAAGGTTTGAGAGATATAACGGGCAGAAACAACGAAGGAAGAGAGAAATACAAACCAGGGCTAGGCTCCCTCCTAGGAGCGCTTTATTTAACGTCTAGGCAAGACGAGGTTGTCTAGTTATGTAGTTGGCGGAGGCGGGGCACTTGGCGCTGGTGGAAGGTTAATTGTGCCCGTGATTGGACTGGGGAGGACCTCGAAGAGATTTTAGACGATGACCATTCACTTTGAATGGCTCCCTCTTAACTGGGTGCTGAATTTCAACTACACCCTGTGAGAAAACATGAGTAATCACAAAAGGACCAGCCCACCGTGAACTCAACTTACCTCGGAACATCTTGAGTCGTGAGTTAAAGAGGAGGACTTTCTATCCAATTTGAAAGGCCTTGGGCTGAATGTTTTTGTCGTGAAAAGCTTTTGTCTTTTCCTTGTAAATCTGAGCACTTTCATAAGCCGCATTTCGGAGCCCCTCAAATTCACTTAGCTGCAGCATTCTGTGGACTCCAGCATCATTGATATTCATGTTCATCTTCTTAATTTCCTAGAATGCTCTATTCTCCAATTCCACTGGTAGGTGACATCCTTTTCCAAAAACAAGCCTGAACGGAGACATGCCAATTGGGGTCTTGTATGCTATCCTATAGGCCCATAATCCATCGTTCAATCTATGGGACCAATCCTTGCGGACAGGGCTTACTGTTTTCTCCAATATATCCTTTACTTCTCGATTGGAAACTTCAGCTTGGCCATTCGTTTGCGGGTGATAAGGTGTTGAGACCTTGTGGGTTACACCATACTTCTTTATTAAAGCTTCAAACAAACGATTGCAGAAGTGCGCTCTGCCATCACTGATGATTGCCCTAGGCGCTCCGAACCTGGCTAAGATGTGACTCTGCAAGAAGCTCACAACTACTTTGGCATCATTAGTTTTTGTGGGAATTTCTTCCACCCATTTAGACACATAGTCGACAACTAATAAAATATAGAGATTTCCAAAAGAGTTCGAAAAAGGTCCCATGAAATCAATGGCCCAGATGTCAAAGATCTCAACCATGAGGATAGGGTGTAGTGGCATTTTATTTCGAGGGCCTATGTTACCTTGCCGTTGGCATCTATCACAAGTGAGTGCAAACTCGTATGCATCCTTAAACAATGTAGGCCAATAGAATCCGCTTTGAAGGACCTTGAGTGCCGTTTTCTTAGCTCCGAAATGGCCTCCACACGCCAAGCTATGTCAAAATGTTAGGACAGATTCCATCTCAGCTTCAGGAATGCATCGTAGAATGATTTGATCAGGACAATGCTTCCATAAGTAGGGCTCGTCCCAGATGTAGTACTTGGCCTGTTTAGCTAGCTTGTCCTTCTGATACCTGCTTAAAGATGAAGGAAATTGTTTAGTGACAAGGTAATTAATGAGGTCAGCATACCATGGATCGATTGCTTAGAGTGCGAAGAGTTGTTCATCTGGGAATGTGTCTAGGAGTGGCAATTGGTCAGCCTCTTCGTTGGATCCATGTATCAAGCGGTTCATATGATCAGCCACTACATTTTCACTTCCCTTTTTTATCTCGAATTTCGAGGTCAAACTCTTGGAGAAGTAGCATCCATCGCAGCAACCTTGGCTTGGCATCCTTCTTAGTGAGTAAGTACTTCAAGGCCGCATGATCGGTGTAGATGATGACCTTGGTCTGAATCAAGTATGATCTGAACTTCTCAAGAGTGAAGATAACAGCAAGGAGCTCTTTCTCGGTGATGGAGTAGTTCAGCTGGGCGTCATTCAGGGTTCTACTTGCATAGTAGATGACGTGAGGAAGCTTGTTGACACGCTGTCCTAAAAAAGCTCCTACAGCGAAGTCCGAAGCGTCACACATAAGTTCGAAAGGTAAGTCCCAATTCGGTGGCATAATGATGGGGGATGCTGTGAGCTTTGCTTTGAGTGTATTGAATGCTTCACGGCAGTCTTTGTTGAAGTCAAATGCGGCCTCTTTAGCTAGGAGACTGCATAATGGCCTTGTGATTTTTGAGAAGTCTTGAATGAAGCATCAATAAAAACCGGCGTGCCTTAAGAAAGATAAAACCTCCTTGACTGTTGTAGGGTACGAAAGTCTTTCTACTATGTCTAACTTAGCCTTGTCCACCTCAATTCCAATGCTAGAAATCACATGGCCCAAGACAATTCCTTGCTGGACCATGAAGTGGCACTTTTCCCAATTCAGCACTAAGTTACTGTCTTGGCAACGTTCTAGTACTCGAGACAAGTTAGCTAAGCACAATTCGAATGAATGGACAAATACAGAGAAGTCGTCCATAAATACCTCAATTATATCCTCCACCATGTCAGAGAAGATGCTCATCATGTAGCGTTGAAAGGTGGCTGGGGCGTTACACAGACCAAAAGGCATCCTTCGGTAGGCAAATGTGCCATAGGGGCACATGAATGTAGGCTTTTCCTAGTCTTCTGGGGTGATAGCAATTTGATTATACCCTGAGTAGCCATCCAAGAAGCAATAATGTGAATGGCCAGCCAACCACTCAAGCATTTGATCGATGAATGGCAAGGGGAAATGATCTTTGCGGGTGGTGGTATTGAGCTTCCGGTAGTCAATGCAAACCCTCCATCCGGTTTGAACTCTTTGGGGTACGAGCTCATCATGCTCATTCTTTACCACAGTAATCCCACTTTTCTTTGGAACTACTTCGACCGGGCTTACCCACTTGGAGTCACTTATAGAATAGATAATGCCCACGTCTAGGAGTTGAAGGACTTCCTTCTTTACGACCACTTTCATAGGTGGATTTAATCTTCGTTGCGCCTCTCTTGATGGTTTGGTATCGTCCTCAAGAAGTATTCGATGCATGCATTTGGCAGGACTGATTCCTTTTATATCGACTATGGTCCATCCAATTGCTGTATGATGATCCTTCAAGGCTCGCACCAACTGCTCCTCCTCGGTCACACTTAAGTGAGAGGCAATGATGACCGGAAGGGTCTGATTCTTGCCTAAGTAGGCATACTTTAAATGAGCAGGCAGTGGTTTTAATTCTAATTCCGAGGGATGGATGGTGGATGGCAGTGTAACAACCCGGACAATTTTATTTATCATTTTTGTAAATTATTTTGTAAAAGGACGATTTTACCCTTGATCGGTTAAGGGCATGGAAATCAAGTTTTGTTTCAGAACATTTTAGGAGGTGTTTCAGGTACCGTTGCGCAGGTCTTGAACTCACGAGTTCGTAGACAGGCGGCATGCGAAAAACGGAGTTCGTGTACGAAAGTTATGGGTCTAGATGTGCAAGGGCATTTTGGTAATTTTGGCTTAGGAGAAGATATTTTAACCCCAATCATTTCACATCTTCACTTCATTTTCATCTTCATCTCATTATCATCTTTCTCTGTGAAACAAACACCATCGAACCCGTGAGAAAACACCCCAAAAGCCACAAAGTCAACTTTTGATTCAAGGCTTTAACTTCCATTTTTGATCCACTAATCATATTTTACTCTTTCCCACGATCACAACCATACCAACCATCGAAGGAGAGGACAACGGGGGAAGCCGAACCGAGTATAGGAAGTTTCGGATCTTCCGATCGATTTTCTGGCTTACACAAGTACGTGTTTGTTGTTTTGAGGTCATATTTGGATTCTTGGGTTTGAGTAGGTAGTTTTAGACATAAGATTTGTGAAAAATGGTTGAGTTTTGAGGTATTTATAAAAGCTTGAAGTTTTGGCCAGAAATGGGGTATTTCGGCGAGACCAGACGGGGGCGGCCGGTCGTCTTCTCCAGCCAGACTCCGGCGACGACGTCGGCAGTAGGTCGTCTTCTTCGGCGAGTCACTGATGACCAGTCAGGTCGGGTCAGACTGGTCGGGTCGAGTGAACCAGTCGAGTTGAGTGAATCGATCGGGTCGATTTGGACCGAGTCAGGTCGAGCCGGGCCGAGTTGGACTGGTCCAGGCGCATGAACATTGTAGCGGGCGCGTGACCGGCGCATGAGGCGCGTGACGACGCGTGGGGCCGAGTCTGAGGTCACAGCGACGCGTATTGACTAATTTTCGATGTTCTGGATCTGTTGGTACAGGTTTTGGGTTGATCGGACATCAGTTAGAGGTCGTTTTGGGTGTCTGAAGTTGCTGCATTTTCTAGGACATCATTTGTAGACCTCCCGGGGTTTAGGGAGTTGTTATATAAGAGTCTTAGTACTAGCTGGTAATCCCGATTGTTGTTATTGACAGGTAATACTGCTCCGGGAACCTCGGAGGGACAAACAAGTCGGGATTGAGCTTGCTTGGACAGGTGGTGAGTGGACTTTTGGTTTATAAACTGTATTGCATGCATCAATATATCTTTGATTTAAATACTGTTATGTATGGTTGCAATAATTTCCTGGAAGTTAGAAATGATGCTGGACACATGTTTTCCAATAATTCAATGAAAGTGTGTTTTGAGGAATGGCCTTGTTGTTGGACTTGATTTTGATATCATTTTGACGTGGTAACTATTTGAGTATGTGATTTGGGTTTAGACTCGTATTTATGATTTTATCGGTTTTGGCCATAAATGAGTTTTCAAAGAATTTGGCTGAGGCCAAGAAACAAAGATTTCAAAACACGGATTTGGTTTCACTAGTTTTCTGTTCCGATGTATAGAGTTAGCTCCGGCTAGCGTTGAGGGGTTTTGCTCCGCTGGTTGTTGAGGTTGTTGCTCCATTGAATCGTTGAGCCTGTATAGAGTTAGCTCCGGCTAGCGTTGAGGGGTTTTGCTCCACTGGTTGTTGAGGCTGTTGCTCTCTCGAATCGTTGAGCCTGTTTATGCATAGTACATAGTTTGTAGTACAAATTTTAGCACATCTCAAGGGATACTCTGGTGTGTTGTGGATATGTCGGGACCAGTGGATTTGAGATATTATGTGTCCAGATTGAATTAAATGATTTTAAACTCCTTTAAGGGGAGTTTTCAAACCAAACAGTGGACCACGATGTGTTCTCATTTTACAGATTTTGCGTGGGTCCAACCAAGTGGTTTTTTTTAAAGACAAATGGAAATTCCGCTGATTTTCAGCATATTTTTATATCATGAATTGTTTTATTTGATGCATGCATGGTTTTATAAAATGGAGGGGGAAAAGGTAAGATTTCCTCGGAAAACGATTTCTAAAGGATTTTTCTTCTCCACTCACAACTTTTGTGTTTAAAACCCCTCCAGGCTGTTGAGTTGCGCGCAGGCACTTCTTACGAGGCGGAGGCTTTAGTATTTCAGCTGCATAGTGTATTTAAACTTCGAGTAGGATATCTAAATTGTACTATTTATCCTACCTAGATGCTCTGATATTATATTTAAATTGGGTGGTTGTTATTTGTTGGAATTATTGAGTGCTTTGGGAACCTTTTCTTAGGTTGTTAGACAGGATCATGGTCCTTCTCGGATTTCGAGGGGAAATTGGGGATGGGTCCTGACAATTGGTATCAGAGCACTAGGTTAAATTCCTGTAGACCGTACACCTAGTGTACAAGTGAAATTTTGGTATTAATGAGTTACAGCTTCTTTTTCAGCGTATAATGCCTCTGAGACGTGGGTTCCGTCAGCAGCCTGGGAATGGTGGAGATGCCCATGAACGCGGGTGGGGCCTGATTTGAGGCAGACACTGGAACAGCTGAGTCAGACATTAGCTTCAGTACTTCAGAATAGGGCTACTACTGAGGTTTTAGATATTGAGAGAGTCCAGAGATTAGGGGAGACGGTATTTACGGGCGAGTCTAGCCCAGATGATGCTGAGGTTTGGATTATTCACATGGAGCGAGTGTTCTCGGTCATGAGATGTCCTCTATGGGATAGGGTGTTGTTGGCCACATTTTTTCTAAGTGGTTCTGCTTACCACTGGTGGCACTCATTGGTGGTGTCAGGCTGGGGTGTTCATACACTCACTTGGGATTCTTTCCGGGAGCGCTTCCTTGAGCAATTTTACCCTCGATCATACTGGGATGCCAAGGAGGTCGAGTTCTTGTATTTACAGCAAGGAGACATGACTGTGGCCTAGTACGAGCAGAGATTTATAGCACTGAGTCGCTTTGCACCGGCTTTGGTGGTGACCGAGAGGGACAAGTGCCGCAGATTTGAAGGTGGACTGAGGGGTGAGATTCGGTCAGCGGTTACGGCTATGGCTCACACTTCCTTGAAGACCTTGTCTGATCCTATAGCCCGACTAGAGTTGAGTTTGGGCTTGCCAGTCCAGCAGCCGTACAGTGGTTCCAGGCGATGCCGGGATCGCTGGAATGTCGGAACCTCTAGTCAGGGACCATTCAAAAGAGGCAGTCATAGTTCTGGATCTTCTGGGAGTGCGAGATCCAGGTCAGGTAATGGCGGAGCTAGTCAGGCACATCAATCATCTGCTCAATTTATCGGTGCTACAGTGCAGTCAACTGGAAGACAGAGTGGAAGCTCTGGTGGCACTGGATGTTTCACATATAGTGAGACTGGTCATTTCTGGAGAGACTGTCCACATCGTCTTTCGGGCTGTAGGTTCTTGGGTCGTGGCGCTACTGAACATGGGCAGAGGACAGTTCAGAAGTCTGGTTGTGCAGCTGGAATCCAGGGTCAATCCAGTGGTTCCAACAGGGCCAGAGGCAGATAGTGGGGTCGTGTCGATCTTCAGGAACATAGGCCCGAGTTTTTAATATGATGCAACAGGAGGCCCGAGCAGCACCAGAGGTGGTCACGGGTATGTTTTCTATTTTCAACCGTGATGCTTATGTTTTGATAGATCTAGGGGCGACTCATTCTTTTGTTTCTCGGGGTTTTACACTATTTACCGATAGAGAATTGTCCCCGATTGGTTAGGACATGGGTGTTAGTACTCCACTGGAGATATGTTAGTGGCGAACCTTGTGATTCGCAATTGTCCGGTGATGGTAGAAGGCCATGGGTTGGAGGCAGATTTAATTCCCTTAGATATTTTTGAGTTTGATGTGATTCTGGGGATGGATTGGTTGGCCATGCACCATGCCTCCATAGACTGTTATGACAAGACAGTGGTTTTCCAGAGTCTAGGATTATCGGAACTTACATTTCGGGGAGATCGTAGGGTACTACCCTTTGGAGTGATATCAACGTTGACTGCTGAGAGATTGTTGAGGAAAGGTTGTGAGGGGTACTTGGCTCATGTGTTTGATACTCAGGATACTCCGATGAGAGTGGGGGATATTCCTGTGGTGAGTGAGTTCTCTGATGTGTTTCCAGAGGATCTTCCAGGATTGTCACCTAACTGTGAGATTGAGTTTACCATAGAGCTTCTACCAGGTACTCAACCTATCTCACAGGCACCATACCGAATGGCACCGGCAGAATTGCGAGAGTTGAAGACTCAGTTGCAGGACTTGGTGAATATGGGATTTATTCGCCCAAGTGTTTCACCATGGGGTGCGCCGGTATTATTTGTGAGGAAAAAGGATGGTGGTCTGAGATTGTGTATCGACTACTGGCAGTTAAATAGAGTGACGGTGCGAAATAAGTATCCTCTGCTAAGGATTAACGATTTATTTGATCAATTGAAGGGGGCAAAATATTTTTCGAAAATTGACCTTCGATCCGGGTACCATCAGTTAAGGATTCGGGAAAAGGATGTTTAGAAAACATCTTTCAGGATTCGGTATGGTCATTATGAGTTCCTGGTGATGCCTTTCGGGTTGACTAATGCTCCGGCAGCGTTTATGGACTTGATGAACAGGGTATTCCAAAAGTATTTGGATCAATTTGTAATTGTGTTCATCGACGATATCTTGGTGTATTCAAGAAGTGCCAAGGCACATGAGAAGCACTTGAGGTTGGTGCTGAATATGCTTAGGAAAAAGCAATTGTTTGCCAAGTTCAGTAAATGCCAGTTTTGGTTGACCGAGGTAGGATTCTTGGGTCATGTGATTTCGGCTGAGGGTATCAGCGTAGATCTCCAAAAAGTGGAGGCAGTGGCAAACTGGGAGCAACCGAGGACAGTGACAGAAGTGAGGAGCTTTCTGGGTTTGGCAGGATATTATCGGTGGTTCGTAGAAGGATTTTCTACGATAGCGGGCCCGTTGACTCGGTTGACTAGGAAAGGAGTCAAGTTTGACTAGGATGTTGATTGTGAGCATAGCTTTCAGAAGCTAAAGAGGAAGTTGACTTCTGCTCCAGTATTAACCCTTCCGGATGGTAACGCGGGATTTGAGGTATATAGTGATGCATCATTGTGGGGTATAGGCTGTGTGCTGATGCAACATGGGAAGGTGATAGCGTATGCTTCCAGACAACTTAAACCCCATGAGATGAATTACCCCACACATGATTTGGAGTTAGCTGCAGTGGTCCATGCACTGAAAATTTGTAGACATTATTTGTACAGGGAGACGTGTCGGATCTTCACCGACCATCAGAGTTTAAAGTACTTGTTCACCCAGAAGGACCTGAATTTGAGGCAGAGAAGGTGGCTTGAGCTGATAAAGGATTACGATTGTACTATTGAGTACCACCCAGGAAAAGCCAATGTTGTGGCAGATGCCTTGAGCAGGAAGTCTATGGGTTCTTTGGCCCATTTACATATAGTCTACCTACCGTTGCTGGTAGAGTTCCGTAGAGCAGGGATAGTACTGGACATGGATAGCTAGGGGGCTTTGTTGGCTAGTTTCCATGTGAGGCCTGTTATGATCGATCGGATTATTGAGGCTCAACTCCAGGATCCTACATTGTGCATTATCAGGATGGAGTTGGAGGCTGGAAACAGGATGGACTATGCGGTTAGGGATGATGGAGCCTTGGTTAAGGATGGACGGTTGTGCGTACCGAATGAGCTGGAGCTAAAAAGGGAAATTCTAGATGAGGCTCATAGTTCGGCTTATGCTATGCATCCAGGAGGTACCAAGATGTATCATACCCTAAAAGAACATTATTGGTGGACTGGGATGAAAAGAGAAATTGTTGAGTTTGTAAGTAGATGCCTGACATGTCAACAAGTGAAAGCAGAGAGGCAGAAACCCTATGGGACACTGCAACCATTACCTATCCCGGAATGGAAGTGGGATCACATTACGATGGACTTTGTGTATAAACTTCCAAGGACACAGAAGGGATATGATGGGATATGGGTAATTGTGGATAGACTTACAAAGTCGGCACATTTCTTGCCAGTGTGAGAAGATTACTAGATGAGTCGGTATGCCAAACTATTCGTGGATGAGATCATATGGCTACATGGGACTCCAGAGTCTATTATTTCGGACAGGGATCCTAGGTTTACCTCCGGGTTTTGGCGGAGTTTACAGAAAGATTTTGGCACCACTTTGCATTTTAGTACAACCTTTTATCCTCAGATGGATGGTTAGTCTTAGAGGACAATCTAGGTTTTGGAGGATATGATGAGGGCTTGTGTACTACAGTTTAAAGGGAATTGGGATTCACACTTGTCTCTGATGGAATTTGCATATAATAACAGTTATTAGTCGAGTATTGGAATGTCTCCTTTCGAGGCACTGTATGGGAGGCAGTGCAGGACACCTTTGTGCTAGAGTGAAATAGGTGAAAGGAGACTGGTAACACCAGAGTTGGTGGATTTGACTGAGGAAAAGATTAGAATCATCAGAGAAAGGTTGAAGACAACCCAGGAGCGCCATAAAAGCTATGCAGACCGTCGAACCAGAGACCTTGAGTTTGAGGTAGGTGACTGGGTGTTCTTGAAATTATCTCCATGGAAGGGAGTAGTACGTTTTGGTAGACGAGGAAAACGGAGTCCTCGCTACATTGGCCCGTATGAGATTGTGGAGAGGATAGGACCAGTAGCATATTGTCTTGCTCTACCCTCGGAATTATCCAGAGTTCATGATGTTTTCCATGTATCTTTGCTCCGGAAATATCTGTTTGATGAGTCTCATGTGTTGGAAGAGCAACCACATGACCTGAAAGACGATTTGATGTTTGAGGAGCAACCGGTGCAAATTCTGGATTGGAAGGAGAAGGTACTGCGCAGAAAGAATATTCCTCTAGTTAAAGTGTTATGGAGGAATCATAACGTGGAGGAAGCCACGTGGGAAACCGAGGAACTAATGCGGGCGCAGTATCCTCATTTATTCCATGGGTAGGAATGAATTTCGAGGACGGAATTTCTTAAGGGGGGTGGATTGTAACAACCCAGACAATTTTGTTTATCATTTTTATAAATTATTTTGTAAAAGGATGATTTTACCCTTGGTCGATTAAGGGCATGGAAATCAAGTTTTGTTTCGGAACATTTTAGGCGGTGTTTCGGGTACTGTTGCGTAGGTCTCGAACTCACGAGTTCGTAGACAGGCGGCACACGGAAAACGGAGTTCGTGTACGAAAGTTATGGGTCTAGATGTGCAAGGGCATTTTGGTAATTTTGGCTTGGGAGAAGATATTTTAACCCCAATCATTTTACATCTTCACTTCATTTTCATCTTCATCTCATTATCATCTCTCTCTGTGAAACAAACACCATCGAACCCGTGAGAAAACACCCCAAAAACCCACAAAGTCAACTTTTGATTCAAGGCTTTAACTTCCATTTTTGATCCACTAATCGTATTCTACTCCTTCCCACGATCACAACCGTACCAACCATCGAAGGAGAGGACCACGGGGGAAGCCGAACCGAGAATAGGAAGTTTCGGATCTTCCGATCGATTTTTCGGCTTACACAGGTACGTGTTTGTTGTTTTGAGGTCATATTTGGATTCTAGGGTTTGAGTAGGTAGTTTTAGACATAAAATTTGTGAAAAATGGTTAAGTTTTGAGGAAGTTATAAAAGCTTGAAGTTTCGGCCGGAAATGGGGGATTCCGGCGAAACCAGACGGCGGCGGCCGGTCGTCTTCTCCGGCCAGACTCGGGTGACGACGTTGGCAGTCGGTCGTCTTCTCCGGCGAGTCACCGATAATCGGTCGGGTCAGGTCGAGTGAATCGATCGGGTCGAGTGAATCGGTCGGGTTGAGTGAACCGATCGGGTCGAGTTGGACCGGGTCAGGTCGGGTCGAGTTGGACTGGTCCTGGCGAGTGAACACTGTAACAGGTGCGTGACCGGCGCATGGCGGCGCGTGGGTCGAGTCTGAGGTCACAGCGGCGTGTATTGACTAGTTTTCGATGTTCCGGATCTGTTGGTACAGGTTTCGGGTTGATCAGACGTCAATTAGAGGTCGTTTTGGACGTCCGAAGTTGCTGCATTTTCTAGGACATCATTTGTAGATCTCCCGGGGTTTAGGGAGTTGTTATATAAGAGTCTTATTACTAGCCGGTAATCCCGATTGTTGTTATTGACAGGTGATACTGCTCCGGGAATCTCGGAGGGACAAACAAGTCGGGATTGAGCTTGCTTAGACAGGTGGTGAGTGGACTTTTGGTTTATAAACTGTAATGCATGCATCAATATATCTTTGATTTAAATACTGTTATGTATGGTTGCAATAATTTCCTGGAAGTTAGAAATGATGCTGGACACATGTTTTCCAATAATTCAGTGAAAGTGTGTTTTGAGGAATGGCCTTGTTGTTGGACTTGATTTTGATATCATTTTGACGTGGTAACTATTTGATATCATTTATCGGTTTTGGCCATAAATGAGTTTTCAAAGAATTTGGCTGAGGCCAAGAAACAAAGATTTCAAAACACGGATTTGGTTTCACTAGTTTTCTGTTCCGATGTATAAAGTTAGCTCCGGCTAGCGTTGAGGGGTTTTGCTCCGCTGGTTGTTGAGGTTGTTGCTCCATTGAATCGTTGAGCCTGTATAGAGTTAGCTCCGGCTAGCGTTGAGGGGTTTTGCTCCACTGGTTGTTGAGGCTGTTGCTCTCTCGAATCGTTGAGCCTGTTTATGCATAGTACAGACTTTGTAGTACAGATTTTAGCACATCTCAAGGGATACTCTGGTGTGTTGTGGATATGTCGGGAACAGTGGATTTGAGATATTATGTGTCCAGATTGAATTAAATGATTTTAAACTCCTTTAAGGGGAGTTTTCAAACCAAACAGTGGACCACGATGTGTTCTCATTTTACAGATTTTGCGTGGGTCCAACCAAGTGGTTTTTTTTGAAGACAAATGGAAATTCCGCTGATTTTCAGCATATTTTTATATCATGAATTGTTTTATTTGATGCATGCATGGTTTTATAAAATGGAGGGGGAAAAGGTAAGATTTCCTCGGAAAATGATTTCTAAATGATTATTCTTGTCCACTCACAACTTTTGTGTTTAAAACCCCTTCAGGTTGTTGAGTTGACGCGGGCACTTCTTACGAGGTGGAGGCTTTCGTATTTCAGCTGCACAGTGTATTTAAACTTCGAGTAGGATATCTAAATTGTACTATTTATCATACCTAGATGCTCTGATATTATATTTAAATTGGGTGGTCGTTATTTGTTGGAATTGTTGAGTGCTTTGAATCCCTTGTCTGACAGGTGAAGTTGGTCATATTTTATTTGTAAGGACTGAAGGGTATGTTGGAAACCTTTTCTTAGGTTGTCAGACGGGATCAGGGTCCTTCTCAGATTTTGAGGGGAAATTCGGGACGGGTCCTGACAGGCAGAGTCTTGTGGTCCATGTGAGGTAGCGCGTCAAAAGCTGGCTGTTTGTTCCAGGAATAAACAGTAACAGTAACAAGAATTCTTACTTCCTCCATCACCTTCTTGTCAAGTGTCTCAGCAGTTGGTGAAGTGATGGCTGTGTTAAGAGCATCCGTTATGCAGGAATTGGCGAGTGCTTTCTGCAGTAGTAAGTCCATGGTGTTTAACGGGAAGTCCTCAATTGGTTATGCAGGGCATTGGATGGCATCATGGATGGAGAATGTCCGAAGTTTGTCCAAGACCTTGATGGAGACTTGGCCATTTTTGACATCGATAAGGCACTCAGCCGTAGCTAGCAAAGGTCTTCCCAAGATGAGTGGGGATTCCTCATTCTTGTCAATTCTATTCATTTGGAGTACGTAAAAGTCCGCTGGGATGCATGTATCTCCAATTTGCACAAGTACGTCTTCTAGAATTCCCATTAGATTAGTAACAGAGGTGTTAGCTAATCTAACACATAGGTGCGTAGGTTTGAGTGCGCCTAGGTTGAGTGACCTGTAAATGTGGAATGGCATGATGTTCACTGAACCTCCTGTGTCGCAGAGGCAATGCTCGAATCTTTTTGATTGAATGACACATGGAAGTGAGGGAGGCCCCGGGTCGTTGGCTTTCAGGGGCATGCGCAAGAGGGCAGCAGAGCATGCCTTAGGGATTTCAATGATGTCAGTGGAGCTGAAACCACGCTTTCCTGCGACTAAGTCTTTGATGAGCTTTGCGAAGATACGCATATGTTTGACGATCTTATGGAAAGGTAGTGTGATTTGAAGCTTCTGCAACATGCTGATGATTTCCTCCTCCAAGTCCTCCTTTTGCTTATTCCTGTTTTGGAACCTGCGAGGAAATGGGATTTCAACATTATTAGCTAACTCAAACATTACTTTTTTAGTTGGTTTCAGATAAGAAATTTGAGTTTTAGAGTTAGAAGTATGTGGATGCTGCGAATGGGCCGTAGGAGCAAGTTGGATGTCAGTCGAGGCCTACTGCAGTGCCTTGGATATAATCCTTGGCACGTCTTCCGATAGTAGCTGGGGCATGGATCTGAGCGAAGCCGAAGTAGGCGCAGGTTCAGAGGCTTCTTTTGTTGAGGTGCTTATTGAGTCGCTGGGAAGGCTCTGCGCCTGCCGTTGCGGCGAGTTTAGTGGCACGGCCTAGTTAGCGATTCTTGGCAGAGCCGATTGAGGTGAAGGGTCTAGTCCTTCTTGTGGCAGGGCTCCCGATGAAGCCTGGAACATGGTTGGCGGCGCAGTGCTGTGCCTCAAGGATGTCACGGGGAAGTCATCCTCCTCAGTGTCAAGTATTTCGTTATTCCCTTCGAGGGCAGCAAATGTAAGACTCTGAAGTTCTGTTCCAGTCCGTAGAGTGATGGTATTGGCCGTAGGATTGTGAAATCCTTTAGGATTGACCAGGACTTGACTTGGAAGCTTTCCCTGCTCCTGCTGATTTAGTTGATTTGCAATTTGTCCCAATTGCCGATCCAAGTGGGCAATTGAATTATTTGTGTTTGCCGTCTTACTCTGGCTGTCTTGCATAAATTGCATGAATTGGGCTTGTTGTTGAGCCAAGTTATTGACGGTATCCTCCATCACCTTGCTGCCTCCACTTTGATTTGAGGAAGGCTCGTGAGAGTTCCCTTGAGGGGCAGCGGCTTGCTGCTGAAATAAGGATTGGCGGTAGTCTGATTGTTGCTCCAGCGGAAGTTTGGGTGATTTTTCCACCCCGGATTGTAAGTGTTTGAATATGGGTCATTCCGGGGTCGTGAATTGTTATTGAAACCGCCAGCAAAATTGACGTCTTCCACCATTGGGCAGTCTTGCGATGTGTGGTCCTGTATTGGGCAGCATGTGAATCGTCCCAGACTTTAATTCGAAATTTCCCGCTGTTGACTCAGGAAAAACAATGGGAAATTGATCCTCTGAGACATGGGGAATGGCAAAGTCTTTAAGGAGCCGTCGGGCTTGTGGTACTAGGTCACGGTCTCGACCTTGCTCTTCTCTGTGATCCGCCATCCTCCTGGGACTTGGTGGTGATGAGCCTTTTACTGAAGATTCTCTCGAAGACGGCCCACTTGACGAGCCGTGCACCGAGCCTTGGAATGACAGACACGGGTACCTAAAAAGAAAGAAAAACTAAGTTATAAATTCAAACGTAAATGGGCACCGTTAAGGGACAAGTACCCGGCAACGGCGCCAAAAACTTGATAGAAGAAATACTTAACACAATATTTATGAACTTTATTTCTACTAAGTATAACTTTGCAAGTGCACAAAATCGTTGAAGATAGTATAATGACAAGAAAAGGTCGATCCCTCGAGGACTAGTTCAACGATTAACCCAATTATAGTACTTAACCACTCTAACCAATTATAGTCCTTAACCAAATTTTCTTGACCTAATTACTATGCAACTTCTAAATTAAGTGCCTATGCAAAGGTCCCGATGGTTGGCCCACTCCAAATATATTATTCTCTCTTACTTGGCATGTTCTAAGCATGATGTGTACTCTAGAACGTCTATCACCTACCAGTTAAGATGATGCATGAAGTACAAAGAGAATTTAATGAGACTACACTAGCCTAGAAAAGTGATGTGCATTCCTAGAGCGTTGTGAATTCCGACTACAAGATCGTTTCTTAACCTCAACATCTTGATGCTCATGAATTACAAGATGATATAGTGGTCACTCAAGCAATTCCATCAATAAGTTATGCAAACAAGGTAGCAAAGCTGATAGGCATAAAGGAATGGCAGTTAAAGCAATAATCAAAGTTATTCAGCATGCATAGCAATCAAAATCAAGAGCCAAAATCTAATTAACAAACTAACATGGTTAAGGCTTCAAGCAGCCCTAATCCTAACAAAAACTACTCACGCATAACTGGGATTAAAACAGATATAATTGAATTCATAATTAAATTGCAATAACAAAAATAAGGTTATAGAAGAGATTGTTGAAGAACATGCACATCAGAGCCACGACAAAACCTTCTTCCCCAAGCTCCACGCCTAATAATATGTGTGTAAAATATTATCTCTAAAAATCTGCTCTCCCCAAAACCCTGAACAAAGGCTCCCTTTTATAGACAAAGGGAAAACCTTTGCCTATAAGGATTGGTAAAACCTTGTTCTATAAGGATTGGTAAAACCCTAGCCTAGAATGTTCTAGAATGGTTATTGTACTTCTAAGTAATTACAAAGTCCCTAAAATCTATTAGAACCAATCAGAGCATGGCTGGGAGTGTGAATGTAAGCTGGCCAGTGGGAACACAAGCTGGCCGCTGGCAGCCCGCGGTCTTCCTACGGTCAGACGCTGGAACTTAGAACTTGGGCCTTCGAATGTTTTCGTCATAGGAGTCTGGGACTGGGCTTTTGAGGTACACCACGAGCATAGTAGAAGCGCACCTTCGTGTAGACTAGGCGCATAGATTGTCAGGCTTAGCGCAGAGGAGGAACTTTGATCCACCGCTGGCGAAACAGGAACCAAGGTTCAGGCGCAGAGGCTAGGCTCGGATGGGAAGTTCTTGGGACATGTACTCGACATGTCCTGGCACGACCTTGGCACTTCTAGGACATGAACTTTATGTCATGAGACACAAGTTTGGGACCCGGATGGCATGATCTGAGATACTTGGTCAAGGACTCAAAATAGGCGCACTGGCGCCCTCAGGACCTAGTTCAGGACCTGATATTGAAATGAGGACATCTCCTTCATCTAAACTCCGATTTGAGTCATTCTTTTCGCGTTCTTCTCATATTTTACCTATCTTTCCAAATCTGTACAAGTCTCACAATATTGATCATTTTCTACTATTGATGGCACGAAATCATTCAAAAGACCTGTAAGAGATGCATATAAAGACATCAGAATGATGCATAAACAATGACTGATCAATAAGCACATTCAAGAAGGGAAGAAAAATGAACAAATTTAATAACAGATAGAGCATAAATACTTGGTTAGGCCTAATTATATGAAATGTCCTGAATCCAAATATTGCACAATCAGTAATTAAATGAGCACAAATCTCATGTTTACCTCTTTACCATCAGGACTCCAGCTAAGAGCATAAATACTGCCTTTGTGGTTATCGTCAGAGGAAAACTCTCCAATCTTCTCTGCAGTCTTTCCATCATAAATAATGCCAGTTTTATCTGAGCTTACAGTGATAAACTTACTCCCATCTGGAGAGAATCTTATACAATTCACAAAATTTGAGTGATCCCTAGGATCTAGAAAAGGAAAAAACTGTGAGTCAGTAATGTGATTAAAGCTGAAGGCCTCAATGATTATGATTAAGAAGAAACCTTTTAGACAGCTTGAATTTAAAAAGTGGGCCTTCGTAGAAATTAACCAAAAAATCCTCTCCACAAGTGACAATGCGAAACGGTCTTTTTGGCTTAAACACACAGCTTAAAACTCGCTTCGAGTACCCATCAAAATCCCCCACAATTGAGCTGGAATCCCACCTATTCAATCATTTAAATTCTAGCAATTTCTCACTAACCAAACACTAGAAGCAACAAAATCCACCAAAAAGATAAAAAAAAAAAACTCAATTTACAATTTGTAATATGAAATATGAAATGAAAGCGCTTACACGGAGGCGCGAACAAAGGACTTTCCTTTGCCTTCACCAGAAGCAACAATTCTCAATCCATCGGCGGACCACTAGAGGTCGTCAATCCGACCCGATAGGACCTTGAATTCGTTTTTCAAAACGAAGTCATTGTGGGTTCCCCAGATCCTGACTGTGCCGGAGACGTCAGTGGATGCGATCCACTCTCCGTTGGGCGAGAACCTGGCGAGGGTGGCCGGGTAGGCGTGCTCGGCGTAAACGGCGATGTCGAGGGGGTTTTGGAGAGTCATGATAACTACATATATGCCATTGCTATAGATGAGCTTGTCTGATTTGGGGTTTAAGGCTTCGATTTCGTGGAGGCTGGGGATGTTTCGTGCTTGGGTCGCAGTTGGAATCCACGAAGATTTGGGGTTTATAGTTGAGATTTTGTGGGAGGGTGCAATTTGCGATAAGAGGTTTCGCGATGTGGATTTGGCTCATAATCAGCTGGTTATTACAAAGTTAATATCTCCTTTATAAAATTTCTATTTTTGTAAATATATTTTTTAATTTTTTATTTTTGAATAAATTTTTCGAGAGTATCCTATTTCCATACATTTTTCAAAATTTTTTCTATTGCCGCTCAATAATTTTTCGTCAATTAATATCTCCCACCAGTCATAAACTTAAAACCCCTTCAAACCTAAATTTTTTTCAAGTTCCCATGTTTCCCAATTTTCAGCTCTGAACTCATTGCCATGGCGACTATCTTCAAAAATCTCGAAACCCAGTGCCCTCTTTCGGTTACTCGATCAAATTCTTGTTCTCTCTCACCCAACTACTATACTGACATGGATTGGTTTAGAAATTGAGAAATCTGGTAGGTTCCTCTCCTTCTAACTAAGTTTTTCTCCTTCGCTTTTACAAATTTAGTTAGTTACATGCATATATATTAGTTGTAGGGCATTGATTTTGAGTGTGAAGGTGTTTTGAAAGCTAATGTTCAAAGCTACTATTAGATTATTGCATTGGGTATGATTAATTTTTGGTTTGAATATTATCTGTTAGGTTATTGCTTTGGGCATTATTAATTTTGGGTGTAAATATGATTGATTTCGGATTTAGGTTTGATTGATTTTGTTTTGTTGGTACTTTTGAGTCTGGGTATCATGTGGCTGGAAAAAAATATTATTGTCTCCCACGTACAACATGAAAGGTCTTTCGCTCCTTTAGGGATTGGATTGTAGATCTGTCTATTGCTTTATAGAAAAAAATTAGGGTTATTTAGAAACGGCATAGATCGATTATTCTGCCAGGTTGATAGAGATTATGGTTTATTTTGAAAGAGAATTTCTTGTCCTAGCTATTTAATTGTGTGAAGAGAATTTTATATCAATCCTCCACGATTGAGTTTTATAAAAATAAAATAAAGCATAACCTTTCCTTCCCAACTTTTGGTTTCATTGTTTCCTAGGACTATTATGTATGTGTTTGTTCACCGACTTAAAAATATATATATGCCTTGAATGATCTGCCATATATATACATGCTCTTGTCTTATGATTTATATTAAATTTGCCATGATAGAATTGAAGATTGGTTATCCAATGATGATGATGATTAGAAAGTGAAAGCAAGAAAGAGGAATGCCCCTCCCTTGATTGGATGAACCGCTTTGTCAAGAGGAAGAGGACTCCTTGAAGACAAACAAGAGAGAAGGGCTAAAGAGGTAGGAAACAAAGAAAGGGGGAAGCTAGCATCATTGACAATTGGTGATTTGTGATCCACCTTTGATTTGTTCTAATAGAATACTGTACTTTTCTTTGTGATCAATTCAAGTTGTTTGTTCTCTCACCAGTTGCCGACTTGGTATTTAAGAATGCGGTTTCCACTGTTTTTTTTATTCCTGTTTTTTCCCTTTGCTTGAGTAATCAGAATTCATCTTCATCTTCTCTCATTTCTAAGTGCAGTCACCCTTTACGAAAGGCTAAATATCAATTAGAAGGTATCTCATTCCTCTTTGTCTTTGTGTGATATTTCTAGACGCACCAAACTTTAATTATATTTCTCATTTTTTTTCTTTTCCTTTTCTTGTAATTTTCACCTGCTCCACCTCCCTTTCATGTGCAAATCCTTGGAGGACAAATGAATTGAGTTGCAGGTAAGAAATGTCTAACCTTTTTTCTTGACTAAAAATTAATATTGACTTCATTATCTAGTGTCATAGAAGTTTCCAACTTCTATCCAACTGAGCAGCTAAAGGGATATTCTTCCCTTACTGATACTAATCTAATTAGTTAAGAATTATTATTAGTTATCTAGGGTCATACAAGTTTCCAACTAATAAGCAGTAAAGGAATACTTTCCCTTTTGCAAATTTAATTGGTGTGTGCTCCAATGCGGAAGTGGGGAGTTATGCAGGATGCACAAAATGTGGGTTCATCTGGATTTGGAAAGGTTTTTCACATAATTTGTCTTAGAAATGCCCTTACATAAGGCAGTTGATTTTCTCCGGTAACGATTTCTGAGCTGTTAATTTCACATAATTGTCAATAAGGCTCCGCAGAGTGCAGGGGATTGATGTTTGTAATATCAACAATGGTTACTGAAACTAAATCTTATTAACTATGGATTTCTGAATTGTTGATGTATATTTATGCCAGTAGAACTTACTTTTGTTAGTTTTGAATAAGATATTTTGAGTGGAACTTATAAGCACCTATGATATTTCTGTTGTTAATGTTTCCATATCTTCCCATATTGGATTATTTACAGTTGCAAAAGAAACAGAAATTGACTTTTGGCGGTAATATCATTTCAGGTAATATATATGTATATGTTCTGTTATTCTTTTTCAATGAATAATTGCTTGTTAAAATTGGGTTCAAGAATGTAGTTAAAATTCTGTTATTCTTCCAACTTCTGTTAGTATGATCAGATTAGTGATTGCTTAGAAATTGATCTTGTTTGGATGTTTTTTCATTTTGTTGATGAAATTGTTATGATAGTTTGGTTGTTTCAATACTAAGTTTGGTGAAAGGTATGTGCTTTTGGATGAAGCTAATGACTGATTAAGAGAAAGAAACAATAGATATTGATTCTATGCTATGAAACTTCTTTCCTTAAATGTTTGTCCACATGACTAGTTAAAGCTTTTATTTATTGATTCTATACTATGAAACTTAGATACATGGCGGAGGAAGTAGTTTCATTTGTCTCGGTAGTTTTCCCAATGAAAAATTTCTATTCTTTGACAAGTTCTATTATTCTCAAAGACTTCCTTGTTATTGTTGACATTCTTGTTGAAAACTATGAACAAGCAAGATACATGTGTATGAATATATTGGATTGCAATAATTCATTGTCTTGGGCCAAAGTTTAGTTTGATTGTTGATGGATGATTAAGAATTGGGGTTAGAATCAGTAATTGTTTTTTTTCTCTGAATGATCAGGATAAGTTTGAGTTAACGTACTATAACTTTGAAAATGGAAGTCAAGCAGTTTTGTTTTCAATGTTCATTGGCTATGGCAAGTTGTATTCTTACTTCATTTGATGCCTTGGGCATTAAGAACGGCACCAAAATCCTACCTTTCTGTCATGCCTCCCTAAACATGTGAGTGTTATTGTGTCAAACGTGTTGGTCTCTTTTATATCCTTTCAAGTTGTTATTGTCTTTCTGAAAAGTTTCCGCGTAGTCCTATTTTGGGGCTTGTTCTCGTCTTATTTAAATTTTGACTTGCTATTATTGGATTAGTTTTGCTATGCATTATCTTTGTACAATTTATCTGTCTCTTCTAATGCTATTTTCATCTTTTAGTGGTGTGATAATCCAGGTAAATTGAGGGATTGTTATACACAAAAGCAGCTAGATGAGGTTCGAAGTGAATGGGTAGATCAAGTCATGGAGTGGGTTTGGCATCTTGGGCGCTATATGAACTTGTATGTTTTGAATTTTAACTTAACATGAATATGTGATCTGAGGAACATGATATGAGCAGCCCTCACTTGGAATTGATATATTAGATTTAATAACTATTTCTAGTTTCATAGAATTGTAAGCACATTGGTATTTAGTTAATGACATGAATTAAGTTTGCTCTTGCAATGGAAACAATGCATATTTATATCATTATTGATGCAAAGATGATTGATTGATTAAATTTGTTAACAAAAGCGAATTAAGGTTTACTATCCACCCTAACCAATTCAAGTTCTTAACCAGATTTTTTTGACCTAATTACTATGAATTCTCTGAATTAAGTACCAGTGCAAAGGTCCGATTAAGTTTCACTCCAAACATGTTATTCTCTCTCACTTAGCATGTCTTAAGCATGATATGTACCTAGAATATCTATCATCTACCGTTTAAGATGATGCATGAAGTACAAAGAGAATTTAATGATACTACATTAGCTCTAGAAAAGTGATGTGCAATCCTAGGTTGTCATGAGTTTAAATTACGAATAGGTGTCCCTCCACCTACCCTTGATGCTGCAAATCACAAGATGATATGATGGTCCGTCAAACAATTACATCAATAATTATATACAAACAAGGTAGCTAAGCTTATAGACATAAATTAAGTTCATTAAGCATAGTAATCCCACTTATTCAACATTCATAGCAATTAAAATCAAGAGCTAAAATCTGATTATCGAACTAACATGGCTAGAGCTTCAAGCAGCCCTAATCCTAAAAGAACTACTCACGCATAATTATAAAGTAAAGCATAATTGAATTCATAAACAAAAGAATACTAAAAGAACAATGGAAGAACAAACGAAGGGAACTCTGAAGGGCCACACCAAGGTGAACTCCCAGGCCTACACGCTCTACTCTCCCCCAAACTAAAAACTAAAAGTGTTTTAAAGCTGAAAATTACTAGTATTACGGCTAGGGTGTCTAGAGGTAGGGGGTTTTTTACCCGCGAGCCTTAAGGTCCTTTAAATTGGCTTCTAAACCTCTACGATATTGGAGATAATATAGGACAAAATTCTAATAAAAACTGACTCAAAACTGCTATCCTAGTTAGGAATGAAAAATGACTCAAAAAGGCAATCCTTGTTCGATTTGGAGTAGGAATTGCGGCAAGGACTTAGGACAAAGCTTATGAGCTTCCTTGCACGCCAAGGCAGCTTCTGGAGTCTTCTGGAGGTTTTTGGGACGTCTAAGACTGGGCTTGCCCAACCCTAAAAGCTTCAATCACAGCTGGGCTAGATTCTGGGCTCCAAACCTTCAAAATTGGACTTTTAAGAACTTAACATGTCATTGACCAATCCAACCAGGACAAACCACTCCTTGCACTTCCAAAGGATTTTTCTAGTATGGTTCTGGGCTTTGTCCTACTCAAAAGCTTGTAGAAAAGTCGATGACCTAATTTGGCTCAAATCAGGGATCCTTGGACTCCTTTAGGACAAAACAGGACACGAACGTGTCATTGGCCTTTTTGGTCGAGACACCTGATTGCATTAGCTTAGATAGGTGATTTGAAGTCCAACTATGAGTGTTGTCTTGCTTTGTTCCGTCGAGTTGTAGGTCAGGGCCTCTTTTGAACTTCCCGAGCCTGAAACAGGGCGCAGAAGAACTTTCGCTGAGGAACCAGGGAAGCGTCTTGGGCATGATTTGGGTCCCCGCTTTTGAGGTGCACCAGGAACTTGTCACTAGCGTGGCATGGTGTGGCTTAGCGCATGAGATTCAAAATAGGGGCATGCCTTGCAGGTTAGGCGCAAAGTGGCCATGAGGAGGCCTCGACTGGGATGTCTTAAGACATGTCAAGGACTTGTACTTGGCTCATTTCTTGGCACAACAGAGGCTCGGTAGAACTTCTCAGGAACTTGGATTAGGGCTTGGTTCTTGGCTTGTCTTGGCATACGCCAGGACCCGATTTTGGTCCTTCTCAAGGCCTAAACTTCAACTTGAGACATCTACTTCATTATAACTCCGAATTGAGCCATTCTTTTGCGTTATTTCCATAATTTACCTATCTTTCCAAATATGTACAAGTCTCACAAGATTGGTCATTTTCTACTATGGTTGGCACGAAATCATTCAAAAGACACGTAAAGGGGATGCTAAATGACATCCGAATGATGCATAAATAGTGACGGAACAAATACCCCCAAACCTATCTTGTGCTAGTCCATGAGAAAAACAGAAGAAAACAGACTTAAAATAAACGTACTCGATCTTAGTTAAGATAGGACATTTAAACCCCTAGATTTTCCTAGTAGGAGGAGTTTTGTCTCATGAGCGTTATAGCAACACGATACCCACAAAAGTTTTACTTAGACAACTAAGATGTTAGAGATAGTACTTTTAGCACGCTAATAAGAATCAAAGTAAGTAGACATGCTTTTTTGGAACTAAAAGGGATTCCATAACCGTGATTGTTATGTGTCAAGTGTAGGTGCCACAGTTTCAAGTGATCATGCTTAAAGACAACTTCATCTAAGTGCCTTAGAAATATTTTGCCTCAATTCTACTCCTCACTAGGCAACTCTCAATTCCCACAAGAATCCTAGGCTTTCACTCTTTTCAAGCATATGTGATGAGTTTATGTTATGGAATTCAAGTTTAATCACATATGATTATCAATGAAGAATAGCACTTTATGGAAATAAAGATCTCATGAAAGTAATTGAACTTTATGAACATAAATACGTACCTTATGTAAGGACCCATCCCGAATTTCCCCTCGAAACCCGGGAAGAACCCTTATCCCGCCTGACAGCTCTTTTACCTCAAACATTAAATACCAGGAATACTCTTTATCCTTACAAAAACAATATTTAGTAAACCTTACAGGGTTCCCGACAGAACCTCTATACTTACTGACCACTCCTACATGTCAGACGTAGGATAGCATACAGGTCAAAGCCAAGACCTCGGAATAGTGGTGGTCCAAATAGGAATACCCTCTGACACCAAATGTCAGTAAGTCAGAAACTGCTGACACCTCTACTGGAATATCACAAGACAACTGACTAGTCAGATATTTGTGAACCAACAATAATTCGTCACTCTGGGTCACCGCCCACACCAACCCACTGACCCGGATGACGAAGTATTTTCGTAGGCTGATTAAGCCCATCACAAGCGTCGTCAAATCATATTAGAGCCGGAAATATCCTCGGCTATCATATCACATCAGTCGGCATATCCCTCGACTGGTATATCCCTAGCCACCAGGGTATCCCTTGAGGTGTGCTAGTCCTGTATCACAACTCTCTGTACTATGCATAAATAGCCTCGCAACCCGGCGGAGCCAAAACTCCTCGAAGCCAGAGTCGGAGCACTCAACGAACCAAAGGAGTAAAACTCTCGATGCTATTCGAAGAATAGTAACCAATTATATTGAAGGTTCACCGGGTTCACCGCTAATAGCGGATCCTGGCCCAGATCCTAGCCTACCTCAATCAATGTTTATCTCGGAGGTTCACCGGGTTCACCGCCAATGGCGGATCTTGGCCCAGATCCTAGCCTCCCTCAATCAATGTTTATCTCGGAGGTTCACCGGGTTCACCACCAATAGCGGATCCTGGCCCAGATCCTAGCCTCCCTCAATCAATGTTTATCTCGGAGGTTCACCGGGTTCACCGCCAATAGAGGATCCTGGCCCAGATCCTAGCCTCCCTCAATCAATGTTTATCTCGGAGGTTAACCGGGTTCACCGCCAATAGCGGATCCTGGCCCAGATCCTAGCCTCCCTCAATCAATGTTTATCTCGGAGGTTCACCGGGTTCACCGTCTCAGCGGATCCTAGCCCCGGATCCTGGCCTCCTCAAATCGGTATTGGATCAAAAATCAAGTATTTTATAATCACAAATACAGTTTCAACTTCAAATCATGGACTCAAATAATTACCGCGTCAAAACAATATCAAAATCGAATCCAACAACCATGCCATTTCTCACAACACACTTTCACTGAAATATTGGAAAAACAAATGTCCAGCAATCAATTATAAATTCCAGGAAATCATTGCACTCATACATAACAGTATTTAAATAAAAGATATTTAATAATCACAATTACGGTTTCAACTCAAAATCATGGAATCAAATAATTACCACGTCAACATGATATCTCGCTGTGACTCATGTATTTCACCGAATGTATCATACCTCACGACTTGATATCGTGATACGTATCTCGGATTTGACCCTCGAGATACCCTAATCTAGTGGTAGTTTATACTCACATCTCATAATTAACAATGCTGGGTCCTAAAGCTAACACTGGCATAATCTAGATTTCCTATCATCATCTTGCATCATTCTCATTCCATAAATATATTAATAGTCAACCAAACATTCATCACCACACACATAATTACATCAAATACTACTAACACAATAATAACCCAACTACCTTGACTTTCCGAGCTCAAAATCCGCTAATACGGTCAACTATTACCGCTGGGATTGCCCAAAATGACATCTAAACGACTTCCGATCAACTTGAAACCTGTACCAACAAATTCGAAACGTCGAAAACTAGTTACCACGCGTCGCCGTGACCTCAGACTCGGCCCCACGCGCCGTCGGAAGTTCGGCACACGGTCCCACGCGCCATCACGCGCCGGTCACGCGCCTGCTACAGTGTTCACGCGCCTGGACCGATCCAACCCGATCCGGCTCAACCCGACCGATTCACTCGACCCGACCGGTTCACTCAACCCGACCGGTTCACTCAACCTGACCGGTCTCCGGTGACTCGCCGGAGAAGATGACCAGACAGCCGTCGCCGTCGTCAGAGGCTGGCCGGAGAAGATGACCGGACCGCCACCTCCGCCGCCGTCTGGTTCGCCGGAAATCGCCATTTCCGGTCGATTTTCAAGGTTTTCTAACTTCTTCATTTCTTGACCGTTTTTCACGATCCACACATGTAAATTCATCTACTTTTCGCTAGGAATCCAAATATGGGGTCAAAGTTCAGAGATCGTACCTGGTTTGGCTGGAAAAACGGCCGAGAAGATTCGGTTCCCTCCCTCCTCCGTCCGTCGCCTACGGCGGTGCTCCCGCTCCAATAACTACCCCAAAATGCTCGTGGGGTCCCGGGGAAGATTCTTCCGACCTTGGTTTCGGTCGAATCGGATCTAAATCCCTCCGATGAAAATGGGTCTTCGGTGTTCGCACGGGGAGGATTCGGGTAGGAGAGAGACGGACCAATCTGCCGAGGAGAGAGTAAAAATATCTCCTATATAGTTCCAACTTTTCCAAAATTACCAAACTGCCCCTGAAGCTTCTAGACCCGTAACGAACTCACCGGGTCTCCGTTTTCCGCGTGCCACTTGTCTACGAACTCGTGAGTTCGAGACCTACGCAACGACCCAAGAACAATTCCCCAAAGTACTGCCAATCAAAAAGTGACTCCCGAACCCGTTTAAAATCGAGGGTAAAATCGTCCAATTCTCAAAATAATTTAATTTCTGGTCCGGGTCGTTACATCTTAATCCTCAGCATGATTGTCTATAAGATCAGTTAGATCTTCCATTTTAGGTTGTAATAGGGCTAAGCTTAGGGGTAAGAAAGGAAGGATTGGGGGTTCAAAGAACCTGAGTTGTGCCAAGGCATGAGAAGTCATGACTTGAACTTAGAACTTCTGAAATGAATCCTTGCTTAAGGCCCACGACATTGTATCTCTTGATGGCTTATTTCAAGGTTCCTGGCTCACTTGGCTCAATTCACTTTGCTTTTATTTCTTCATTTTTTCTTCAACGTTTTCTTCTTTCTTTTGCTTTCTTTATATTTTATTCCTTTTCGCTTTTTTCTGTTTTATTTTTCTTTTTTCTTTTGAATTGAATTGAACCAAGATCATGCAGTGATTTCCTCATTCTTTCCATATAGCTTGTCCTTGTAGGGCTTTTCACTCCTTCAAAACTTTGAACTGGGCTGCACCTTCTTTCACTTTTCATTCTCACCATGAATTGGGCAGCACCTTCTTTCACTTCTCATTCTCACCATGAATCTCATTTAGGGAAACCTTAGCACAGACTTGGGTTATAGGGCATGGCTTTGATGAATGGCTAAGTACCTTGGTTAGGTTATACTTTGGGTGATGAAAGAAAAGGCTGAGTGTTTGGTTTCAAAGTTGGCTTAGGACGCATGCAATAGGGTAGGATAAGGTCTTTAGAGGTTAAGCACACATAACCTACATCACTTATTATGGCTAACCACACATCAAATCAATAGTATCTACATGATGTTAGTTCTTTAAAATTCAATGCAAATATGATGTAATGAGATTAGAAATTAAGAACAAAAGCGATGAGCTTTTAAGAGTAGAAACAAGTATATCCCTCAGAAAGAATGGCAATTAGGCTCAAAGATCTCGCAGGGTAGTCTCCAGTAATTTTCTAAGGTTCACTCAAATTCAGTTGTTTTGTTCGCTTAATCACTTAAAACATGGCATTGTGAAGTGCAGTTTATAAACTTACTGACTATGGCATGACTCCTAGTAGAACAAAGATAGTTAACTTAGCATGTACATCCCTATTAACAAGTTATAATACTATTACTAGCAGATCCCAAACCTAGATGTTTCTATGTCAGGACCCGTCTCGAATTTCCCCTCGAAACCCGGGAAGAACCCTGATCCCGTCTGACAACCTAAGGAAAGCTTCCCAAAATACCCTTCAATCCTTACAAATAGTAATAATAATAAATACGTTCACTTGTCAGACAAGGGATTCAAGCACTCAATAATTCCCGTAAATAATGACCAACCAAATACAATATAATATCAGAGCATCTAAGTAGGATCAAGAGTATAATTTAGATATCCTGCTCAAATATAACTACACAGCGCAGCCGAAAGTACTAATGCCTCTGCCTCGAGATAAGTATCCACGTCAACTTAACTGCCTGAAGGGGGTTTAAACACAAAAGTTGTGAGTGGACAAAAATAATAATTTATAAATCGTTTTCCAAGGAAATATAACCTTTTTCCCCCTCCATTTATAAAATCATGCATGCATCACATAAAACAGTTTATGATATAAAAACATTATATGTAAATCACCAAAAATTTCCATTTCTCTTTAAAACCACTTAGTTGGACTCACATAAAATATGTATAATGAAAATACCTCGTGATCCACAGTTTGGTTTGAAAACTCTCTTCAAAGGAGTTTGAAATTCATTTAATTCAGCCTGGACACATAATATCTCAAATTCACTGTTCCCGACATATCCATAACACACCAGGGTATCCCTTGAGATGTGTGAAAATCTGTACTACGCGTAGACAGCTTCGCGACCAGGCGGAGCAAGACCCCTCAACACCAAAGTCTGAACCCTCAACAACCAGCGGAGCAAAACCCCTCAACACCAGTCAGAGCAATTGTAACCATCGGGACAGAAAACCAGTGAACCAAATCCGTGTTTTGAAATCTTTGTTTCTTGGCCTAAGCCAAATTCTTTGAAATATCATTTACGGCCAAAATCGGTAAAATCATAATTTCAAGTCTAAACCCAAATCACAGGCTCAAATAGTTACCACTTCAAAACGATAGCAAAATCGAGTACAAAAACCAGGCCATTTCTCAAAACACACTTTCACTGAAATATTGGAAAACATGTGTCCAGCATCATTTCTAAATTCCAGAAATTCATTGCACCCATACATAACAGTATTTAAATCAAAGATACATTTATGCATGCATTATAGTTTATAAACCAAAAGTCCACTCACAAACCTGTCCAAGCAAGCTCAATCCCGAATTGTACGCTCCCCTGAAGTTCCTGGAGCAGTATCGCCTGTCCAAATTAATAATCGGGATTATGAGCTAATAATAAGAACCTTAAATATAAACCCCCTAAACCCCGGGAGGTCTACCTATGCTGGCCTAGAAAACGCAGCAACTTCAAACGCCCAAAACAACCCCTAAACGACGTCTGATTGACCCAAAACTTGCGCCAACTGGTCTAAAACGTCAAAAACTAGTTGTCACACTCCACCGTGACCTCAGACTCGACCCCACATGCCGCCATGTGCCGACGGAAGGTCGGAACACGCGCCCACGCGCCGCCACGCGCCCTCACGCGCCTTTTACAGTTCCCACTCCCCTGGATCGGTCCAACCCGGACCAACTCGGCATGACCCGATCCAGCTCGACCCGACCGGTTCACTCGACCCGACCGATTCACTCGACCCGACCGGTTCAACTCGACCCGACCGGTCACCGGTGACTCACCGGAGAAGACTACCGGCTGCCGGCGTCGCCGTCTGGTTTCCGCCGGAATCCCCCATTTCCGGCCGAAACTTCAAGATTTTGTAACTTCCTCAAAACTCAACCATTTTCACAAATTTTACGTATAAATCAATCTACTCGAACCCAGGAATCCAAATATGACCTTAAAACATCAAACACGTACCTGTGTAAGCCGAAAAATCGATCGGAATTTCTGAAACTTCCTACACTCAGTTCGGCTTCCCCCGTGGTCCTCTCCTTCGATGGTTGGTACGGTTGTGATCGTGGGAAGGAGTAGAATACGATTAGTTGAATAGAAATGGAAGTCTTGGCCTTGAATCAAACTGGGAATTTGTGGGTTTTGGGTGTGAAAGTCGCACACGGGTTCGATGGTTTTGGGACAAAATGGGTGGTTCAGAGAGATGAGGAGGTGATGATGAAATGATATGGATCAGATTAATCTGATTTGGGTGGTTAAAATATCTCCCCTTTATGGCAAATTACCAAACTGCCCTTGCACATCTAGACCCATAACTTTTGTACACGAACTCCGTTTCCCGCGTCTGTCTACGAACTCGTGAGTTCGAGACCTACGCAACGGTATCCAAAACAACACCAAAAATGTCTCGAAACAAAATTTGACTTTCACGCCCCTTAACAAGTAAGGGTAAAATCGTCATTTTACATAAATAATGTACGTAAATTCAATAATTCAAATTCCGGGTTGTTACAATCCACCCCCCTTAAGAAATTTCGTCCTCGAAATTCAACTCTACCCTTGGAACAAATGAGGATACTCGTTCCTCGGTTTCCCACGTGGCCTCTTCCACGTTATGATTCCTCCATAACACTTTAACTAGAGGAATACTCTTTCTGCGCAGCACCTTCTCCTTCCAATCCAAAATTTACGCTGGTTGCTCCTCAAAGGTCAAATCATCATTCAGCTCAAATGGCTGCTCTTCCAATACGTGAGACTCATCAAACAGATATTTCCGGAGAAAAGATACATGGAAAACATTATGAACTCTGGATAATTCCGATGGTAAAGCAAGACGATATGCCACTGGTCCTATCCTCTCCAAAATCTCATACGGACCAATGTAGCGAGGACTCAGTTTCCCTCGTCTACCAAAATGTACCACTCCCTTCCAAGGAGATAGTTTCAAGAACACCCAGTCACCTACCTCAAACTCAAGATCTCTGGTTCGACGGTCTGCATAGCTCTTCTGGCGATCCTGAGCTGTCTTCAACCTTTCTTTGATGATCCGTATCTTTTCTTCAGTCGTATCCACCAACTCTGGTGTTAACGGTTTCCTTTCACCCACTTTGTTCCAGCATAACGGTGTCCTGCACTGCCTCCCATACAGTGCCTCGAAAGGAGACATCCCAATACTCGATTGATAACTATTATTATAAGCAAATTCCATCAGAGCCATGTGTGAATCCCAGTTCCCTTTAAACTGCAGTACACAAGCTCTCATCATATCCTCCAAAACCTGGATTGTCCTCTCAGACTGACCATCCGTCTGAGGATGAAAAGCTGTACTAAAATGCAAGGTAGTGCCAAAAGCCTTCTGCAAACTCCACCAAAACCTGGAGGTAAATCTTGGATCCCTGTCCGAAACAATTGACTCTGGAGTCCCATGTAGCCGTATGATCTCATCAACGAACAATTTGGCATACCGACTCATCCAAAAATCTTTCTGCACTGGTAAGAAATGTGCAGACTTTGTGAGTCTATCAACAATTACCCATATCCCATCATGTCCCTTCTGTGTCCTTGGAAGTTTATACACAAAATCCATCGTAATGTGATCCCACTTCCATTCCGGAATAGGTAATGGTTGAAGTGCCCCATATGGTTTCTGCCTCTCTGCTTTCACTTGCTGACATGTCAGGCATCTACTCACAAACTCAGCAATTTCCCTTTTCATCCTAGTCCACCAATAGTATTTCCTTAGGGTGTGATACATCTTGGTACCTCCTAGATGCATAGCGTAAGCCGAACAATGAGCCTCATCAAGAATTTCCCTCTTTAGCTCCAGCTCATTCGGTACGCACAACCGGCCATCCCTAACCAAGGCTCCATCATCCCTAAGCGCATAGTCCTGCCTGTTTCCAGCCTCCAACTCCATCCTGATAATGCACAATGTAGGGTCCTGGAGTTGAGCCTCAATAATCCGATCAATCAGAATTGGCCTCACATGGAAACTAGCCAATAAAGCCCCCTGGTTATCCATGTCAAATTCAATCCCCGCTCTACGGAACTCTAACAACAATGGTAGGTAGATTGTGTGCAAATGGGCCAAAGAACCCATGGATTTCCTGCTCAAGGCATCCGCCACAACATTGGCTTTCCCTGGATGGTACTCTATAGTACAATCATAATCCTTTATTAGCTCAAGCCATCTTCTCTGCCTCAGATTCAGGTCCTTTTGGGTGAACAAGTACTTTAAACTCTTATGGTCGGTGAAGATCCGACACGTCTCCCCGTACAAATAATGTCGCCAAATTTTCAGTGCATGCACCACTGCAGCTAACTCCAAATCATGTGTGGGGTAATTCAACTCATGGGGTTTAAGTTTTCTAGAAGCATACGCTATCACTTTCCCATGCTGCATCAACACGCAGCCTATACCCCGCAATGATGCATCACTATACACCTCGAATCCCCCAGTATCATCATGAAGGGTTAATACTGGATCAGAAGTCAACCTCCTCTTCAGCTCCTGAAATCCCTGTTCACAATCGGCATCCCAGTCAAACTTTACTCTTTTCCTAGTCAATCGAGTCAACGAGCCTGCTATCGTAGAAAATCCTTCTACGAACCGTCAATAATATCCTGCCAAACCCAGAAAGCTCCTCACCTCTGTCACTGTCCTCGGTTGCTCCCAGTTTGCCACTGCCTCAACCTTTTGGGGATCTACGTTGATACCCTCAGTCGAAATCACATGACCTAAGAATCCAACTTCTGTCAACCAAAATTGGCATTTACTGAACTTGACAAACAAATGCTTTTTCCTAAGCATATTCAGCACCAACCTTAAGTGCTTCTCATATGCCTTGGCACTTCTTGAATATACCAAGATATCGTCGATGAACACAATTACAAATCGATCCAAATACTTTTGGAATACCCTATTCATCAAGTCCATAAACGCTGCCGGGGCATTAGTCAACCCGAAGGGCATCACCAGGAACTCATAATGACCATAACGAGTCCTGAAAGCTGTTTTCTAAACATCCCCTTCTCTGATACCAATTGTCAGGACCCGTCCCGAATTTCCCCTCGAAACCCGGGAAGAACCCTGATCCCGTCTGACAACCTAAGGAAAGGTTCCCAAAATACCCTTCAATCCTTACAAATAATAATAATAATAAATACTTTCACTTGTCAGACAAGGGATTCAAGCACTCAATAATTCCCGTAAATAATGACCAACCAAATACAATATAATATCAGAGCGTCTAAGTAGGATCAAGAGTATAATTTAGATATCCTACTCAAATATAACTACACAGCGCAGCCGAAAGTACTAATGCCTCTGCCTCGAGATAAGTGTCCACGTCAACTCAACTGCCTGAAGGGGGTTTAAACACAAAAGTTGTGAGTGGACAAAAATAATCATTTATAAATCGTTTTTCAAGGAAATATAACCTTTTTCCCCCTCCATTTATAAAATCATGCATGCATCATATAAAACAGTTTATGATATAAAAACATTATATGTAAATCACCAAAAATTTCCATTTCTCTTTAAAACCACTTAGTTGGACTCACATAAAATATGTATAATGAAAATACCTCGTGATCCACAGTTTGGTTTGAAAACTCTCTTCAAAGGAGTTTAAAATTCATTTAATTCAGCCTGGACACATAATATCTCAAATTCACTATTCCCGACATATCCATAACACACCAGGGTATCCCTTGAGATGTGTTAAAATCTGTACTACGCGTAGACAGCTTCGCGACCAGGCGGAGCAAGACCCCTCAACACCAAAGTCCGAACCCTCAACAACCAGCGGAGCAAAACCCCTCAACACCAGTCAGAGCAACTGTAACCATCGGGACAGAAAACCAGTGAACCAAATCCGTGTTTTGAAATCTTTGTTTCTTGGCCTAAGCCAAATTCTTTGAAATATCATTTACGGCAAAAATCGGTAAAATCATAATTTCAAGTCTAAACCCAAATCACAGGCTCAAATAGTTACCACTTCAAAACGATATCAAAATCGAGTACAAAAACCAGGCCATTTCTCAAAACACACTTTCACTGAAATATTGGAAAACATGTGTCCAGCATCATTTCTAAATTCCAGAAATTCATTGCACCCATACATAACAGTATTTAAAGCAAAGATACATTTATGCATGCATTATAGTTTATAAACCAAAAGTCCACTCACAAACCTGTCCAAGCAAGCTCAATCCCGAATTGTACGCTCCCTTGAAGTTCCTGGAGCAGTATCGCCTATCCAAATTAATAATCGGGATTATGAGCTAATAATAAGAACCTTAAATATAAACCCCCTAAACCCCAGGAGGTCTACCTATGATGGCCTAGAAAACGCAGCAACTTCAAACGCCCAAAACAAACCCTTAACGACGTCCGATCGACCCAAAACCTGCGCCAACAGGTCTGAAACGTAAAAAACTAGCTGTCACGCTCCACCATGACCTCAGACTCGACCCCACGCGCCGCCACGTGCCGACAGAAGGTCAGAACACGCGCCCACGTGCCGCCACGCGCCCTCACGCGCCGATTACGCGCCTGCTACTATACCCACTCGCTTGGACCGGTCCAACCCGGCCCAATCGGCTTGACCCGATCCAACTCGGCCCGATCAGTTCACTCAACCCGACCGGTTCACTCCACCCGATCGGTTCACTCGATCTGACCAGTTCAACTCGACCCGACTGGTCACCGGTGACTCACTGGAGAAGACGACCGGCTGCCGGCGCCGCCGTCTGGTTTCCTCCGGAATCCCCCATTTCCGGCCGAAACTTCAAGCTTTTGTAACTTCCTCAAAACTCAACCATTTTTCACAAATTTTATGTCTAAATCTATCTACTCGAACCCAGGAATCCAAATATGACCTTAAAACATCAAACACGTATCTGTGTAAGTCAAAAAATCGATCGAAAGTTCCGAAACTTCTTACACTCGGTTCGGCTTCCCCCGTGGTCCTCTCCTTCGATGGTTGGTACGGTTGTGATCGTGGGAAGGAGTATAATACGATTAGTTGAATAGAAATGGAAGTCTTGGCCTTGAATCAAACTTGGAATTTGTGGGTTTTGGGTGTGAAAGTCGCACACGGGTTCGATGGTTTTGAGACAAAATGGGTGGTTCAGAGAGATGAGGAGGTGATGATGAAATGATATGGATCAGATTAATTTGATTTGGGTGGTTAAAATATCTCCCCTCTATGGAAAATTACCAAACTACCCTTGCACATCTAGACCCATAACTTTCGTACACGAACTCCGTTTCCCACGTGCCGCCTGTCTACAAACTCGTGAGTTCGAGACCTACGCAACGGTGTCCAAAACACCACCAAAAATGTTTCGAAACAAAATTTGACTTTCACGCCCCTTAACTAGCAAGGGTAAAATCATCATTTTACATAAATAATTTAAGCAAATTCAATAATTGAAATTCCGGGTTGTTACATTCTATATACAAAATTTTGAAGTTCTCACCCCCAAACTGAAACTGAACATTGTCCTCAATGTGATAAGCGAGAAGTATGATAACATTATAAAGGTTTCGAGAGATAGAAAGGGTAGAAACATGAAGGGAAGAGAGAAACACAAACCAGGGCTAGGCTGCCTCCTAGGAGCGCTATATTTAACGTCTGGGCAAGACAAGGCTGGCATGCTAGGTACTTGGCGCCTATTGAGTTGCAAGAGCATCCAGGATTGGATTGGGAAGGACTTCGAAGTAGTGCTTGAGGCGATGGGCATTTACCTTGAACAGCTCCTGCTTGACTGGGTGTTGGATTTCTACTGCACCATGAGGAAAAACGTTAGTAATAATATAGGAACCAGACCATCTGGAATGTAACTTACCTGGGAATAGTTTGAGGCGGGAATTGAAAAGGAGGACTTGCTGTCCAATCTGAAAGTGCTTGCATTGAATCTGCTTGTCATGAAAAACCTTAGTATTTTCCTTGTAAATCCGAGCACTTTCGTAAGCCTCGTTAATGAGCTCGTCCAATTCACTTAATTGCAACTTCCTATGTAGTGCGGATGTTTCCAAATCAATTTTCATTTTCTAGATAGCCAAGAACTCCTTATGCTCCAATTCCACTGGTAAGTGACATCCTCTCCCGAAGACAAGTCTGAAGGGCGACATACCAATGGGAGTCTTGTACGCCGTCCTGTAAGCCCACAATGCATCATTTAATCTATTGGACCAATCTTTTCAGTTTGGGCTCATAGTTTTCTCCAATATGGCCTTCACTTCTCGGTTTGAAATTTCAGCTTGGCCACTTGTCTGGGGTGATATGGCATAGAAACTCGGTGAGTGACGCTATACTTCTTCATTAGAGCTTCGAATGAACTATTGCAGAAATGCGTGCCCCCATCACTAATGATTACCCTAGGTGCTCCGAACCTTACTAAGATGTGACTCTGCAAAAAGCTCAAAACTACTTTGGCATCATTAGTTTTGGTGGGAATTGCTTCCACCCACTTGGAGACATAGTCAATAGTGAGTAGGCCAAGGAAAAGGCCCCATGAAATCAATGCCCCAGATGTCGAAGATTTCTACCACAAGGATAGGGTTCAATGGCATTTGATTCCGAGGGCCTATGTTACCTTGTCGTTGGCATTTTTCGCAGGTGAGAACAAACTCGCATGCGTTCTTAAACAATGTAGGCCAATAAAATCCACTTTGAAGTACCTTGAGGGCCGTCTTCTTAGCTCCAAAATGACCTCCACCCGCCAAGCTATGGAAAAAAGTCAGAATGGACTTCATCTCATCTTCCGGGATGCATCTTCGAATTAGTTGATCAGGACAATGCTTCCATAAGTAAGGCTCGTCCCAGATGTAGTACATAGCCTATTTAACAAGCTTGTCCTTCTGAAATCTACTCATAGACGAGGGAATCCTCTTACTGGCTAGGTAGTTGATGAAGTCGGCATACCATGAATCAATGGCATTGAGTGTGAAGAGTTGTTCATCTGGGAAGGTCTCAAGGAGTGGCAATTGATTAGCCTCTTCATTGGACCCAAGGATCAATCGGCTCATATGGTTAGCAATTACGTTTTCACTCCCCTTCTAAACTCATATGGTCAAACTCTTGATGGAGTAGCATCCATCGTAGCAACCGTGGCTTGGCATCCTTCTTAGTCAGTAGCAACTTCAAAGCCGCGTGATCAATATATACTATGACTTTGGTTTGAACTAGATATGATCTGAACTTCTCGAGGGCGAATATGACAGCGAGGAGTTCCTTCTCAATGGTGGAATAGTTCATTTGGGCGTCATTCAGAGTCCAAATGGCATAGTAGATGACGTGAGGGAACTTGTTCACTCGTTACCCCAAAACAGCTCCTACCGTGAAGTCCGAAGCATCACACATGAGTTCGAATGGTAAGTCCCAATTGGGCAGCATAATGATGGGTGATGTCGTGAGCTTTTCCTTGAGTGTGTTGAATGCCTTGGGGCATTTCTTGGTGAACTCAAATGTGGAATCCTTAGCTAGAAGGTCGAACAATGGCCTTGTGATCTTTGAGAAGTCTTTGATGAAGCGTCTGTAGAAACCGGTGTGCCCTAAGAATGATCGAACTTCTTTGATTGTGGTAGGGTACGAAAATCTCTCTATGATGTCTAGTTTGGCCTTGTCAACTTCGATGCCTCGATTGGAAATCACATGGCCTAATATGTTGCCTTGTTGTACCATGAAGTGGCGCTTCTCCCAGTTGAGCACTAAGTTGCTTTCTCTACATATTTCCAACACTCGGGATAGATTGGCTAAGCAAAGCTCAAATGAATGACCAAAACCCGAGAAGTCATCCATGAAGACTTAGATGATGTCCTCTAGCATGTCGGAGAACATGCTCATCATGCAGCATTAGAAGGTAGCCGGGGCGTTGCAAAGACCAAACGGCATCCTTCTATAAGCAACCGTGCCATAAGGACACGTGAATGTTGTTTTCTCTTGGTTTTCAGGAGCTATAGCGATTTGATTATATCCTGAGTATCCATCCAAGAAACAGTAACGTGAATGTCCCGGAAATCTTTCAAACATTCGGTCGATGAAGGGCTAAGGAAAGTGATCCTTGCGTGTGGTTGTGTTGAGCTTCTTGTAATCATTGCATACTCGCCATCTTGTTTGAACTCGTTGAGGTACGAGCTCATCATGCTCCTTTTTGATGACCGTGATTCCGCTCTTCTTTGGCACGACTTGAATCGGGCTCACCCATTTGGAGTCGCTAATAGGATAGATAATGCCCACGTCTAGAAGTTTGAGAACTTCTTTCTTCACCACTTCTTTCATTGGTGGATTCAACCGCCTCTGTGCCTCCCGTGATGGTTTGGAGTCTTCTTCGATAAGTATCTAATGCATGCACTTAGCGGGACTAATGCCTTTGATGTCGATGATTCCCCAACCAATTGCCGTTTGATTATCTTTCAGTACTTGGAGCAACGCCTTCTCTTCCTCCATACTTAGGTTCGACGCAATAATGGCCGGAAGGGTTTGATTGTCTCCTTAGTATGCGTACTTCAAGTGGGATGGCAGTGGCTTTAGTTCGAGTTCAGGTGCCTTCAAGATGGATGGCAAGGTCTTTTGGGCCGTGAGGGATAAGGTTTCCAATGGATACTTGTGGAATGGAAGTGAAGGCACGACATTGTGGAACCTTACCTTCTCAACCATGTTCTCATCAAGGGACTCCTCGGTTTGTGAAGTGTTGGTGTTGGCCTTCTCGAGATCATCCTTCATGCATGAATTTGCAATCGTCTTCTACATTAGCATGTCCATCGTATTCAATGGGAAGTCCACGATAGGTTCCATAGGATATTGAATCGCATCGTGAATAGAGAATGTCCGCAACTTGTCCAAGACTTTGATGGAGACTTGGCCCTTTTTAACATGAATTAAGAATTATGCCGTGGCTAGGAGGGGCCTTCCAAAGATGAGTGGAGGTTCCTCGTTTTGATCAATTCTATCCATCCTTAGAATGTAGAAGTCTGCCGTGATACATGTATCTCCAATTTTCACCAATACGTCCTCAAGTACACCCATGAGATTAGTAACAAAGGCGTTAGCTAATCTCACACATAAGTGTGTTGGTTTGAGTTCTCACAAGTTGAGCGACTTGTAGATGTGGAATGACATAATGTCGATTGATGCTCATGTGTTGCAAAGGCAATGCTCGAAGCGTTTAGATTGGATAACACATGGGAGTGATGGAGGCCCGGGATCATTCGCTTTGAGTGGCATGCGCAGGAGTGCAGCAGAACATGCCTTAGGGATTTCAATGATATCAGTGGAGCTGAAACCATTCTTTCCGGTGACTGATTATTTGATGAGCTTGGCAAAGATAGGCATGTGTTTGATTATCTTATGGAAACGCAACGTAGCTTCTACAGCATGCTTGTGATTTCCTCCTCGAATTCCTCCTTTTGCTTATTCTTGTTTTGGAACCTGCGAGGAAACAAAAGATCAACGTCATTATCTAACTCAAAAGTCACATTTTTAGTTGTTTTCTAAATTGAAGTGTTAGAGTGAGAGTTAGAGTGATTAGGATCATTGGTTTGCTTAGGGGAGTCCAAATCCGTGGCCTTGGCATTTGGAGGAGCCTGTGTTCCAGTCCTGGGATGCTGCTGTCCTGCTGTGGCCGTGTCCCGAAAGTTAGACGCTGGGGGGCCGTGAGGGGTTCCTGCCGTGTGGGACTGAGGCGCAGTGTGGCACAGGTAAGCATTGGTAGGCGCAGTATGTGTCGTGGACGCGTCCATGGCATGTCCCAGTGTGGCGCTGGGCAAGTCATGCTGCGTGTCACTCGGCAAGGCCTAAGACATGTCTCTCGGTAAGGCTGATTGAGGTGCTACTTGCTGCATGGCCTACTGATGTGCCTATGGCGCATGGATATACACGGCAGAGTGGTGTGTTGAAGATGTCACGGTGAAGTCAGCCTCCTCTGCTTCAAGTCCTTCCATGTTTTCGTCGTATGCAGCGTATGTAGGGCCTCAGAGTTACGTTCCACTTCGAAGTGTGATGGTGTTTGCAGTTTCATTGTGGAATTCCTTAGGATTTACCATCACTTGACTCGGTAGCTTCCCTTGCTCCCTTTGATTTAACTGATTTTCAATCTGCCCCATTTGGCGATCTAAGTTGGCGATTGCATTGTCCGTCTTTTGCTGGTATGACACTTGGTTTTGAAGCAACGTCTGCATCAAGTTTTGATTGGCATGGATCAGCTCCCTTAGCTCCTCCACCGATTTTCCTCTAGCACTTTGATTTGATGAAGGACCTTGAAGGTTCACTTGTGGAGTCGTGGATGATAGCTGGAATTCAGGTGGTGGCAATGGATTTTGTGCACTTTGATTATTGCTCCAATGGAAGTTTGGATGAATTCCCGCCCGGATTGTAAGTGTTTGAATATGGGTCATTCCGGGGTCATGCACCATTATTGAAGCCTCCTGCGAAGTTAGCTTCTTCCACCATAGGACATTTCTGCAAAGTATGTCCTTGAATAGAGCATACGTCACAGATTTGAACTCCTTTCGCCTTCTCGTTGAAAAGCTTCTTCCCCATGGCCGTAAGTTGAGCAATGGCGTCATCTTTGTCATTGGTGAATGTATCACTTGTAGCCCTAGAGGAATGACTTCTATAGCTAAATTGCTTTTCACTTTGAGCGTTGTTCTCAAAGGCAGTTCGCAAGTGATGTTCATCGATGTTGTGGTGAGAGCACGCCCTTAGCATTTGATTGAAGTGCTCCCAAAACTAGTAGAATGGCTCAACAATGCCTTGGCATGGATCCATGATCTTGGCCTTCAATTCGTTTGTCTTCGCCACGGGATAGTATCGTGTCTGAAATTTTGAAGACAAGTCCCTCCACAAGTGGATTGAAGCTAGCGCCAATAAGTGTAACCATGCCTTAGCACAATCATTGAGGTTGAAGTGAAAAAGCCTTAGTCGAATTTCAGCTTACGTCATGCCGTTCATGCGCAAAGTTGAGCAGACTTCATAAAATTCTTTTATGTGTAAATGCGGGTCTTCTCCGGAAAATCCGTGAAACTTTGGCAACATGTGAATCGTCCCAGACTTCAACTCGAAATTCTCCACCGTGGACGGAGGAAAAACGTTGGGGAATTAGTCCATCGAGATGTGAGGGGTGGTAAATTCCTTCAAGAGGCGTGGGGCTGGGTTGTTCACCAAAGCGTGCTCTCTTCCCTGCTCCTCCCTTGCATCCGCCATCCTTCCTGGGCTTGGTGGGGGACTTGGTCCTGGTGAGCCTTGTACGAAATATTCCCTTGAAGATGGTCCACTTGATGAGCCGTGCAATGAGCCTTTAACAGATCCTGGCGATGAAATAAAACATAGTACCTAAAAGAGTAAAAAAACTAAGTTAATAAATCCAAACTAAATGGATACCGTTGAGGGACAAGTCCTCGGCATTGGCACCAAAAACTTGATAGTTAAAATAAAGAACACAATAAATATGAACTCTATTTTTAACAAGAAAGAAAGAAAGAAAGACTAAATAAGGACTCTTAAACAAGAAAACGGCAAGGACTCAAAAGACTAAAAATAAGGACACAACAATAACACACGGCAAAAGGGAGGGTTTATGCTTTTGGAATTATGTAAAGTAGAACAAGTAAATAAAATACAGAAAATAATAATGCAAAGATGATTGATTGATTAAATTTGTTAACTAAGCCGATTTAAGGCTTACTATCCACCCTAACTAATTCAAGTTCTTAACCAGATTTTCTTGACCTAATTACTATGAATTCTCTTAATTAAGTGCCCGTGCAAAGGTCCAACTAAGGCCCACTTCACAAATATTATTCTATCTTACTTAGTATGTCCTAAGCATGATGTGTACCTAGAACATCTATCACCTACCGTTTAAGAGGATGCATGAAGTGCAAAGAGAATTTAATGACACTACACTACCCCTAGAAAAGTGATGTGCAGTCCTAGGTTGTCATGAGTTTAGATGGTCCGTCTAGCAATTACATCAATAATTATATGCAAACAAGGTAGCTAAGCTTATTAAGTTCATTAAAATTAACTTATTCAACATTCATAGCAATTAAAATCAAGAGTCAAAATTTGATTATCGAACTAACATGGCTAGGGCTTCAAGCAGCCCTAATCCTAAAAGAACTACTCACACATAATTATAAAGTAAAGCATAATTGAATTCATATACAAAATAATACTAAAAGAACAATGGAAAAAAAAAATGAAGGGAACTCTAAGATGAACTCATAATTATAAAGTAAAGCATAATTTAATGACACTACACGCCAAGATGAACTCCCAGGCCTCTACGCTCTTCTCTCCTCCAAACTAAAAACTAAAAGTGTTTTAAAACTGAAAATTACAAGTATTTTGGCTAGGGTGCCTAAAGGTAGGGTTTTTTACCCGTGAGCCTTAAGGTCCTTTAAATAGGCCTCTAAACCTCTACAATATAGGAGATAATCTTGGACAAAATCCTAATAAAAAACTTACTCAAACTGCTGTCCTAGTTAGGAATGAAAAAGGACTCAAAAAGGTAATCCTTGTTGGATTTGGAGTAGGAATTGCCGCAAGGACTTGGGACAAAGCTTCTGAGCTTCCTTGCATGCTAAGGCAGCTTCTGGAATCTTCTGGAGGTTACTGGGACGTCAAAGACTGGGCTTTTCCAACCCTAAAATCTTCAAACACAACTGGGCCAGATTCTAGGCTCCAAACCTTCAAAATTGGACTTTTAAGAACTTAACATGTCATTGACCAATCCAACCAGGACAAACCAATCCAGGCACTTCCAAAGGATTTATCTAGTATGGTTCTGGGCTTTGTCCTGCTCAAAAGCTTGTAGGAAAGTCGATGTCCCAATTTGGCTCAAATCAGGGCTCCTGGGACTCCTTTAGGACAAAATAGAACACGAACGTGTCATTGGCATTTCTAGTCTAGATACCTGATTGCATTAGCTTAGATAGGTGATTTGAAGTCCAACTACGAGTGGTGTCTCGCTTTGGTCCATCGATTTGTAGGTCAGGGCCTCTTTTGAACTTCTAGGACCTGAAATAGGGCGAAAAAGAACTCATTTATCTGAGGAACCAGGGAAGCACATTGGACATGATTTGGGTCCCCGCTTTTATGGTTCACTAGGAACTTGTCACTGGCGTGGCATGGCGTGGCTTGGTGCGTGAGATTCAAAATAGGCGCATGTCCTGCAGGTTAGGCGCAATGTGGCCATTAGGAGGTCTCGACTGGGATGTCTTAGGACATGTCAGGGACATGTACTTGGCTCGTTTCTTGGCACAACAGGGGCTTGGTAGAACTTCTCAGGAACTCAGATTAGGGCTTGGTTCTTGGCTTGTCTTGGCATGCTCCAGAACCCATTTTTGGTCCTTTTCAAGGCATCAACTTCAACTTGAGGCATCTCCTTCGTTATAACTCCGAACTCAGCCATTCTTTTTGCGTTATTTCCAGAATTTACCTATCTTTCCAAATCTGTACAAGTCTCACAAGGCATGTAAAGGGGATTCTAAATGACATCCGAATGATGCATAAATAGTGACTGAACATAATGTCTGAAGCCTTAAGGAAAAGTTAGAATCGCCTTACTATTAAATGGTGAAGTTGTAACAATAATATTACATCAGTTTTTATGAGGAGACTGATGCGATTGTGTACATAAGGCATCTATTGTTAAGAAGAGCCTGATGCTATTGTGTACATAAGGCATCGGAAGTCAACTCCTTTAATGCATCTGGAAGGGTCATAAACATCGGATGTTTTGAAATAATGCTGCTAAAGATGGAATACACTTCGGTGAAAAACCGAAATCTATTCCTAAAGAAAAGGCTTCATTTCCCATTACATCAGTGTTTAGGCCCAATAGACTTCGGTTTTTCAACGTTGTCTATAAGGAAATTTTTCATCGTGATGAATTGGAAGATTTGGATCAAACAAGGATAGATGCCTTCAACAAAATCATGGCCAACAAAGCAGCAGTATTCAGAGCGTACAACAAAAAGGATTTAAGGAAGTATTTACAGGAAGGTGATCTAGTTTGGAAAACCATTTTTACCTTTAGGAACATCCATATTGGAAGAGGAAAATGGAGCCCGACTTGTCAAGGACCGTTCGTGATCCACCAAGTGAATGGAAGAGGATCATATTACATATGAGATGATGATCGAACAGTGGATAACAACCCCACTAACACTATTCATCTAAAGAAATATTACCCAACACTTTATGATTCAACGGAATGAGTGATTGGTTAAGATCCCCCGTTCTTTGGATGGGATAATTATTGAAACCGCCTTAATGTTTTTGGAAAGTGAAAACTACATTAAAAGTTAAAAAGGAAAAATACAATAACCATTCAGAAGAAGGAATAACAAAAAAAGGTTAGCCTAAAAAACTAAACAAAAGAAGGTTAGCCTAAAAAACTAATCTAAATCAAAGAAGAGCCACACAATGGATTAAAAAAACAAAAAAAAAAAAGCAACAAGAAACCACCATTACATCATTTAGGGGGCGCATAACCAGCAATGACGTTGAATCTAGATTTGGCTGCAATTTCTGCAACCAGCTTGTCTTCCGACCACCCTTCACGATGAGAGGACGGCCAGAGGCATGGGCTATGTATCCATCATCATAGCCACTCTTGAATGATGTTTGCGAAATAGTCTCTCTGACTTGGTCCCTGGTATTTACCATGTCCGAAAGATCGGAGGTCCTATTTTTAAACATAGCAAGATCACTATACGCCCGCTTAAGTTCTAGTCACTTTTTCTGATATGAGATTTCCAATGTCCATGCTTGATTTGTTGGAAAGACGGAAGGGACATGGTAGAAATATGGAAGAAGTTTTGTTTGTCGACCTGATGAGCATAAACCGGGTCTTGAGCATGTTGGATTTCTGCGGCTTGAAGCTCGACTAGACGTCAAAGAGTCGTCGTCGTCTAACTCTCTAGAAAAACGACGAGGTTTTGGGAACTGGCCATGTTATAGGCAAACAGATTGAGCTACGTCAATAAATGTTATGGTTGGCAGTTAGATGTTGCAGAGACATAAAGAAAGAAAGGAAAAAATCTCAAAATAAAAGAAAATATTTTATTGAGGATGGCGGGAATACAAGGAGTCAGAAACTTGAAATACAAATAAGATGTGTAAAAAAATCTTCAAGAAAAGTCCGCCTTGGCCATTCCTTTTTCAAGCTCCGTAATGACTGCCACGTCCCGGGTGCAGGTAGCTTTCTTCTCCTCCTCATGAAGCTTGTGGATGCTCGCCTCAAGCTCATTTTTCTTCTCCTGGAGATGATCAAGAGTTACACGATTGTTGACGCCTATACAGTGTAAATCAAGCTCGCATTCTTCCCAAACTCGCTGGGCCACCCTCAGCCGTTTCGCTAGTTCGTGATTCTGATTTCGAAGGTGTTCCACTGCTGTGGAAAAATCCTCATAAGATGGGTAGACATACCCATCAGTATCAGATGAGGTGGAAAAAGACATTATTTAAAAATAAAAACGAGAAGGGTGGTGCAGAACACATGAATTTTCCTCACACTTATAATCACAAGAAGGTAGTTAGGTGTTAATATGAGATTAAGAGAAAAAGTAATGGCGGTCAAGGAGAAATTTACTCTCATAGTAATTCCAAGGCAACCAGGAATCCCAGGGAGATAGGGTAATAACTGCCCGTGAAAAAATTAAAATCCATGGATATCCCCAGCAAGAGTAAAAGGACTACAAAGGCCCAAAAGAATTACAAAGGGCTAGGATCAAGAAAAATCATGATAAGCCCAATAAGCCACTAATCATGGATTTTTGATGATTCGCCTCGCAGACTCATTGCTCGCCTTCCTGGAATAGCACTCTTCTAGTTCCTTCCCATTTAGCTTTGGCAAGATCATACACTCGTCTGACCGCCATTTGATGCTCCTCCACTTAGGCCATCTGAGTCTTAAGAGCTTTCAATCTCCTAGACTAGTCAAGTAGGACATATCCTTTCTCAACACAACCATCCTTCTCAACAAAACACCTCTGGCGTAGTTCTTCCACCTCAACTCGAGTGAGGGTTTCAGCTAAATAGGAAGATTGCTACAACACAAGGAAACTAGACTTCTCTCAATAACGATCTAGCATTAGACTCACATAACGAGAAGCAATCGAGACAACATGGGAAGCATTGAAAAACATCTTCAACGCTCTTGCCACATCTCCTAAATCTTGAGAATCCCTACCAACATCGAAAGATGTAAGAATATCCTGAGTAGCTGATAACTGAAGAGGGGAAGAACTCGGTGAGGATGCACCATCAGGGGAATCAGCCCGAATAGGAGAAACCATGGAGTCAACTTCGTTCTCCAACAATTCAATTCCAAGAGAGTTATATTCCTACAAGTCAACACGGCGATCAGAAAACAAAAAATTTTGGAAAATACAAGGATTAAAAGCAAAAGCTAATGCCATTTCGGCAATTAGCCCTAGTTCATTACAAAAATTCGTAACTCCAACAGCGATGGAAGTGCCTAGAGGGGTAGCTTCAGAATAATTTGGAGTAGGAATGAACCGAAGAGGAAAGGTGCTCACGAATGTAGCAGGTGGCGATGATTTAGCTATTGATGAGATGCGTCGTTGCGAAGATGCCAATGGAGATGATGAAGTCAGAATTCGACCAGGAAAAGAAGAAGTAGATGATACCCCGACAGTCCTAAGACCAGGACAACCTAAAGAAGGTCTGCTTATTTGCACATCATCAGTTGAGGGTATCAAATCTGAATTTTGAATGGGGGAGGATCTATGGCACCCCTAAAGCGCTGTGAACGACGGGAAGAGGACAAGGGCTCATCATCCTCTAGCCCTTCTTCCTGAAATAATAGAAGGCATCTGTAACGACCCGGACCAGAAATGAAATTAAGTAAAGAATTTATTTAAGGAAACGACGATTTTACCCTTGGTTTTGGAAGGGTTCGGGAGTCACTTTTTGACTGGCAGTACTTTTGGAAATATTTCTTGAGTAGTTGCGTAGGTCTCGAACTCATGAGTTCGTAGACAGGCGGCACGCAAGAAACGGAGGCCCAGTGAGATCGTTACGGGTCTAGAAGTGTTAGGGACAATTTGGTAATTTTGGAAAATTCCAAAATTTGGGGGATATTTCTTCTCTCTTTTGGACTCTGCCCGAACCAATTTTGAACCCCCCTTCTCTCTCTTGCCCGACTTCCCACCCCACCTGAGCGATCACCAAACCCCCACCCTCATCGAACCATGGTCGGACCGACTCGATAGAAACCAAGGCTGTGGATGTCTTCCCCGTGACTCCACGAGTGGTTTGGGATCATTATCGAAGTGGGAGCACCGCCGTAGACGACAGACAGAAAAGGGAGGTGGACTGAAACTTCTTGGCCATTTTCCGGCCAAACTAGGTACGATCTTGAAATTCTGACCTCATTTTCGAATTTCTGGGGAAAAGTAGATGAACTTACATGTGTAGATCGGGAAAATCGGTCAAGAAATGAAGAAGTTGGAAGCTCACCGGAAATGGCGATTTACGGCGAGAATTTCCATTTTTTGGTGACGGCGCACGGCGGCACGGCCGTCTTCTCCAACGACGGCGGAAGGCGGCTCGACCGTCTTCTCTGGTGAACTCCGGTGACTGGTTCAGCTGGCAGTGGCTAACGTCAGCCGTTAGTTAACCGTTGAGTCAACTGACACCGTCAAGGGTTTGACGAAATATGCTGACGACGTTAGCATATTCCGTCAAAAGTTAACGAACTTAACGGAACCCTAACGCCGTCAAGGTTGATAGAATATTCCGAATTCGTTAGGAGATTATGTCAGGGTTGACGGAATATTCCGTCATGAATAGTACTAGTGCGTGGGGGAGCGTGGTGGCGCGTGAAGGTACGAGTCCAGCGCGTGGCGCGTGGTTCGGCCTTCTACCGGCGCATGGCGGTGCGTGGGGCTATTTTGCACTCCACGGCAGCTCGTGTCTAGGGTTTTGGAACATTTCAGATCAGATTTTGATGGTTTTGAGGTTATTGGAGTTCGTTTAGAGCCCTGTTTGAGTAATCCCGATGGTAAGGGATGACCACGGAGCGCGTTTTGGCTTGGAAGGTCAAGGGAGCTGTGTTATTGGTATATCAAAGAGTTCCTTGGGGCTAGGGCTTCCTTGATTTGGTATTGTAGTTGTACATACTGTGAACAGACTGGGTTTCCGGGATCGGGGGGTATGCATACTTCTAGGTATTAGGATATACCATGGGATTCTCCGATGATTGGCATGGAGGGTGTCTTTCTCCGCTACGTTGTTGAGGGTTCTCCGACTGGCATTAGAGGGTGTGTCTCCGCCAGATCGTCGAGGGGTTCTCCAATGTTGGCGTTCGAGGGATCTTTCTCTGCTATATCGTTGAGGACTGAGGTTGCTCTGGAGGAGCAGGGATATCTAGTTACCAGTCGGGGTGCTCTGGAGGAGCAGGGATATCGAGTTACCACTCGGGTTGCTCTAGAGGAGCAGGGAGATCGAGTTATCACTTGGGGTGCTCAGGACAAGCCGGGATAACGACTCAGGGTAAGTCAGTGAGACTCAATTTAACCAAGTCTGGTTATTTCGTTATCAGGGTCAGTGGGTTGATGTGGGTGGTGACCCAGATGGACGAGTTGTTAACGGTTCATACGAGGGTGACAAGTCAGTTGTCTTGTTTAATTGTGGAGGAGGTCCTCCGAGGTAGGTTGTGACGTACTAGGCTATCCTGCGGTTGACAGGTAGGTAAGTCAGTCAAGTACTGAGGAGGTTCTGTTCAATGTTTATAATGGTAAATTATAGGTCACGTATTGATCTTTTGTAATAAAGGTTGTCAGTCGAGAGGCTGGGGCGTAAAACTAGTTCGTGAGATTGCCCTGTAGGGCCACCACTGGTCTGTGGTTCCAGCAGTGTCTAACCTACTGACATTTGGTATCAGAGCTTGTTAGCAGAGGGCTATAAACTTCGAATCATGATCAGGGGTTCTCACAGTGTGATATGTGGCGAATCTTTGCCTCTTACCCTGACATGACCAGGCCGGTTAGCCACCGGGGTGGTTGCATCTGTTGAGGGGCTTAGAAAGTTAACCCCTCCTTGAGGGGAGATTCTGCTGGATTTTTGGCAGAATTCTCATATTTGATTGTAAGGACTTAGGGCTATTTTTGGGAAATTCCTTAGGCTATCAGACGGGATCAGGGCTTTTCGCAGATTTTGAGGCGATATTCGGGAAGGGTCCTGACAATTGGTATCAGAGGGCCAGGTTTAACTTCCTGCAGACCGCACACTTGTGTGCAGATTATTTAAGGATTCTTATCTACGAGTGCCTCCGAGATGTTTATCTCTACATCGATCTTGAACTTAGGGAGGCGAAGGTCATGTGATGCACGGGCGAGGTAGGGGTCGCTGTTGCTGGTGAGTGGATGCTGGTTTGTCAATTATAATGCATGCTTACAAGTATATTTGAATTAAATTCTATTATGTACTACTTTTGACAATTTCTGGAATTTAGAAATTTTTACTGGACACAGGTTTTCCATATTCAGTGAAAATGTGTTTTGGGAAAATGGCCTGGTTTTTGGACTCGGTCTAGATATTGTTTTTACATGGTAATTATTGAGTCCATGATTTTGGGCTTAGGCCCATATTTATGATTTTACTGGGTTTGGTCATAAATGGTTTTACAATGAATTTGGCTCATGCCAAGAAATAAAGATTTCAAAACATGGATTTTGGATTTTCACTGAATTTCTGTTCCCGACGGTCAAGGTTTCTCCAACTGGCATTGAGGGGTTTCTCCAAAGATTTGCAAACTGCTCCGGGTAATGGCGGCGTTCTCTTTAAAATTTAGGCCACATACCCACGAAGTAGTGGCGGTAGGATCTGCGGTAATGGAGTGGGAGGTTTCTGCCTTATCTTTGCCTTTCAAAGTTGATTTAGGTGCCATGCCTTCTTAAGGAATGGAGAGACAAGAAAATTCGGAAGATATTACGATTTTATAGAAGAAAGATGAGCAGCAATTGAAAAACAAAGAAGAAGTAAAAGAGCTTAACGGCCAAAACTCAGGTAATGGGATCGAGAAAGTTGCAAGAGTTGGAAAGTGGAAAGGAAAAAATGAATTTTAAATGTTTTAGCTTTAAAAACATTATAAATTCATGGGGCAATGTTTACAACCGAAAAAATCCATAATTGAGGAGGATTAAAGGTCCAAATCGCAAAGCCCAGCCCAAATGACCACTTGGAGACATGATGAAAAAGTCAGTTCTGAAGGTGCCTTGTCAGCGAACAAAGGGGATGTTTGAGAAAAGCAGGTTCAGTTGTGGATCCCGTGGAGGAGTCCACTTGCTAGATCACCTCTTCCCAAGAAGCCTAAAAAAGGGAAAAGAAGCCATCTTCTCATGGACAACCAATCAAACAATCAAACAATTGATCAAACTCAATCAATTCAACACAAAGCACTCCCGAAAGGCTTCTTTGTTCAAAACCTCGCTTGAAAAGGCAAATTTGTTTCTCCGATCCCAATCTAGATTCAGTCTCTTTCTCACCCCTATTCTCAAGATCCCAACTTGAGATTCTAGCCTACTTCCTCATCCCGACTGACATCCAAGCGATCTCTGAGCAAACCAAACATTCTCCCCTTGAAATTTTTTACGTCTTTTAATTGCTCTACCATCCCTTGGTATGATTTCGACTGACGTTCATTCCAGTTGAAGATTTCCAAAGATCTTGCCCCTCAAATTAGGCATTGCCTTGAAGGAAATATTTATCAGCACTTGTATTTCATTTCTTTTACATTTGAACGGATTTCCTTACGAGTAGTTGAAGTATTCTGGAAAATACCAACCGTGTGCATTTTGTGGCTGCTTTAGATCGTAAAATAGTATATGTGTCTTGGTCCAATACTCCTATCTCGACTTAAGATACCCCGATTACCTAATTGACTATAACCAATAACGACTCATTAACCTGAATATGTCTAACTACTTGAATTTTGACTAACTAAAGGAAAATATTGCTGAAGTCCTTAGATACATCAAGAAAAGGGCATAAAATGAGCAGCGTGAGCAATTGCCCGCCCGCCTCACAATCACTTGATGAAAGACAGGTTCTTGGGCCTCAAGAGAACCTCATTCTAAACTGTCTATTAGCAGTATCTACGAGTGGCACGCCTACTCTGAAGGCAACTAAGGCCTTACATACTTTCTGGTCAGCCCATCTAGAGAGAGACCGCGATATCACAAGGCTTCCAAGCCCACAGCCTTCAGCCCAAACCATCATTTCCTAAATAGTCAACACCACTTTGCCATCACACTAACGAAAGGAACTCGCATCAACCAAAATTTATGCTGAGATCGACCACAGATTATCCCACGACCCTTCCTCGTTGAATAGAGAGTGAAAACTTTAATTGAAATGGGAAGGTAGAAATTTGAGCTCTTTGGCTTGTAAGATTACGAAAAACAAAATTTAAACAAGTAAAAACACAGAAAATAATAATGCAAGAATGATGAATGATTGAATTTATGACTAAGGCGAATTTAGGCTTACTATCCACGGTAACCCATTATAGTCATTAACTAGATTTCCTTGACTTAACTACTATGCAAATTCTGGACTAGGTACCGGTGCCTAGGTTATGGCGTTGGTTCCCTAGACACATTTTATTCTCTCTTACTTAGCATGTTTTAAGCAGGGCATATGCCTAGAATGTCTATTATCTACCGTTTAAGATAATGCATGAAGTATGAAGAGAAGTTAATGACACCACACTAGCCTAGAAAAGTGGCATGCATTCCTAGGTCGTCATGAGTTTAGATTACAAATAGGTGTCCCTCCATCTACCCTTGATGCTACAAATCACAGGATGATATGACGGTCACTCAATCAATTACATCGATAATTACATGCAAACAAGGTATCTAATCTTATAGGTATAAATTAAGGTCATTAAGCAAAGTAATCCAACAAATTCAGCAAGCATAGCAGTTAAAATCAAGAGCCAAAAATCCAATTAAATAACTAACATGGCTAAGGCTTCAAGCAGCCCTAATCCTAAAAAGACTACTCACGCATAACTGAAAATAAAGACATAATGTAAATTGTCATTTATAATTACAATGAAATAAAAGCTTAAAGTAAAGAACAATGGTGAACAATGATGCACAGCAGAGACACGGCAAGGCCTTCCGTCTCCAAGCTCCACGCCCAAAATGTAAAAAAAATAAAAATAGTTTAACTTTGAAAACTGAATTATACAAGAAAATTGCGGGTAGGTCTAAAGTCCTTCAGCCGTGAGCTTTAGGGTCGTATTTATAGGGTTTCTATGCCCCTACAAAGTAGGAGATATTCTAGGATAAAATCCTAATAAAAAACTTACTTAACTTCCTATCCTAGTTTGAATTGAAAAGGAATTAGAATAAGCAAACCTTGTTGGATTTGGAGTAGAATTATGCGGCAACTTTGTGAACTTAGTCATCTGGACTTTCTTGCACATCAAGGAAACATCTGGGAATCTTCTAGTGTCTCTTGGACGTCACTCAATGGGCTGCGCCAAGCCTTAGACAAGTAGAGCTCGTCTAGACCTCAATTAGGCACTTTTGGGCCTTTTTAAAGACTGCTTGAAACTGAGCATGTCTTGGACCAATGTGACTAAGCCAAACCACGTCTTGGGCTGACATATGATGTAACTTGATGAATTATGGGCTTTGGCTCACTCAGAAGCTGGCAGAACCTGGAGATCGTAAAACTGCGCCCTAATTAGGGCGCACCTAGGCGGATCATGAGGAAGTATCCTTATAAGGATCTGGGACCGTGCCTTTGAGGCACATCATAGGCTTGTTAAAGGAATATAATGGGTCAACTAAGCGCAATGGTTTTAGGTTTGGCGCAGCTCGATCATGACAGCTGGAACAGTGACATGCGCTGGGACATTTCTTGGCGGGGCATGACACAAAGACTTGGTGCAGACCTCATGGATCGGGCAAGACTTGAAACAAGGGCCTCGCATAGGGGTCAAATGTAGTGCATGGCTTTAGGATCTCGGCTAGGACTCCTTTGGCGCATGACTTGGACTTAGCAGGGAGTTGGCGGGGACATGTCACGAACATGTCTTGGTGACACGATAGGGACTCAATTTGGGCCCGATTTTCAAGTTGAGATAACTACTTTGTTATAATTCCGATTTTAGCCATTTGTTTTGCGTTCTTCTCATAATTCACCTATCTTTCCAAATCTGCACAAGTCTCACAAGATTGATCATTTTCTACTGTTGATGGCCCGAAATCATTTAAAAGACAAGTAAGAGAGGTACTTAAAGACATCAAAATGATGCTTAAATAATGACTGAACAAATACCCCCAAACCTATCTTTTGCTATTCCCTGAGGAAAAAAGACTTAAACAAAATGAAAAGACTCGATCCTAGTTAAGATAGAACATTTAAACCCGTAAGTTCACCTAGTAGGAGGTGTTTTGTCTCCTGAGGGTTATAGCAGCACGATACCCACAAAAGTTTTACGTAGACAACTAACATGCTAGAAACAGTACTTTTAACAAGCTAATAGGAATCACAGTAACTAGACATGCTCTGCTGAACTAAAAGGATGCCATCGTGAGTGTCATGTGTAAAGTGTAGATGCCAAAATTTCAAGTGATCAAGCAAAAAAAATAACTTCATCTTAGTGCCTTTGAAAGATTTCGAATGGACTCTAATCCTCACTAGGCAACTCTCAATTCACACAAGAATCCTAGGCTTTCACTCTTTCAAGCATATTGATGAGTTTATGTTATGTAATTCAAGTTAATCACATATGAGTATCAATGAAAACTAGCACTTTATAGAAATAATGATCTCATGAAAGGAATTGAACTTTAAGAACATAGATACGTACCTTAATCTTCAGCATGATTGTCCATAAGATCAGTTAGGTCTTCCATTTTTGGTTTTATTGGGGCTAAGTTGTGGGGTTTAGAAAGGAAGGATAGGATTCAAAGAACATGAGTTGTGACAAAGCATGAGAAGTAATGACTTGAACTTGGAATTTTCTGAACTGAATCCTTGCTTAAGGCCCACGGAATTGTGCTTTCTTGATGGCTTATTTTGAGGTTCTTCGCTTACTTGGTTCAATTCACTTTGTTTTTTACTTTTTTCCCTTTTCTTTTCTTTTTCAACGTTTTTCTCTTTTTTTTGTTTTCTTTCTTTTTTCTTTTTGAATTGAATTGAACCAAGATCATGCAATGATTTCCTCAAACTTTTCATATAGCTTCATTTGTAAGGCCTTGTACTCCTTGAACTTTTTGACCCTTGAACCTTCATCATAATTGGCGTCAATGTCTTTGGAATTGGGCAGTACTTTCTTTCACTTCTCATTCTCACCATGAATCTCATTTTGGGGCAACCTTAGCAAAAACTTAGGTTATAGGGTATGGCTTTGATCAATGGCTAAGTATTTGGGTTAGATTATACTTTGGGTGATGAAAGAAAAAGGCTGAGTGCTTGGCTTCAAAGTTGGCCTAGGGAGCATGCAATAAGGTAGGATAAGGACTTTAGAGGTTAAGCACACATGGCCTACATAACTTCTTATGGAAAACCAAACATCAAATCAAGAGCATCTATACGGTGTTAGTTCTTTAAAATTGAATGCAAATATGATGTAATGAGATCAGCAAAGCGATGAGTGTATAAGAGTAGAAACAAGTATATCTCTCAGAAAGAATGGCAATTAGGCTCAAAGATCTCACAGGGTAGTCTCCACTAATTTTCTAAAGATCACTCAAATTCAATTATTTTGTTCACTTAATCACTTAATACATGGCATTGTGAAGTGCAGATTGTGAAGTACTTTGGCATGACTCTTAGTAAAGCAAAAACGGTTAACTTAGCCTGTACATTCCTATTAACAAGTTATAGTACTATCACTAGCAACACTTAAAGGAAGAGCGAAACACAAACCAGGACTAGGTTGCCTCCTAGGAGCGCTTTATTTAATGTCTGGGCAAGACAGGGCTGGCAAGCTTTTGTGGTTGGCTCGGGCTGAGTTGCAAGAGCAGTAGGAGTTGGAAGGTTGAGGGCCTCGTAGTAATGCTTGAGGCAATGGCCATTTACCTTGAATGGGTCTTGTCTAACAGGGTACTAGATTTCAACTGCGCCATGAGAAAAAACATTAGTAACAACAAATGGTCCAGTCCATCTTGAACGCAACATACCTGGGAAAATTTTGAGCCGAGAGTCAAAGAGGAGGACTTTCTGTCCAATTTGAAAGGCCTTGGGCTGAATGTGCTTGTCGTGAAAAGTGATCAGTCGTTATTTATGCATCATTTTGATATCTTTATATGCCTCTCTTACGTGTCTTTTGAATGATCTCGTGCCATCAATAGTAGAAAATGATCAATCTTGTGAGACTTGTGTATAGTTAGAAAGATAGGTAAAATCTAGAAAGAACGCAAAAAGAATGACTCAAATCGGAGTCCAGATGAAGGAGATGTCCTCATTTCAATATCAGGTCCTGAACGGGATCCTGAGTGCGCCAGTGCGCCAATGCGCCTATTTTGGGACACTGGCCAAGGACCTCATGCCATCCAGGTATCAAAACCTGTGTTTCATGACATCAAGGTCAAGTCCTAGAAGTGCCAATGTCGCGCCAAGGCAGGTTGAGGACATGTCCTAAGAACTCCCATCCGAGCCAAGATGTGCGCCTAAGCCGGGGGTCCCTGTTCCGCCAGCGGTAGATCAAATGTTCTCCCTCTGTACTAAGCTTGACAACCTTTACGCCAAGCATGAACGAAGATGTGCTTCTACTATACTCATGATGTGCTTCAAAAGCGCAGTCCCAGATCCTGATTACGAAGACAGTCCAAAATCCAACTGTGGCCAGCTTGCATTCCCACTTGCCAGCTTGCATTCACACTCCCAGCCATGCTCTGATTGGTTCTAATAGATTTAAGGACTTTGTAATTAATTAAAAGTACAATAACTTTCCCTATCCTTATAGGACATGGTTTTACCAATCCTTAAAGAATAATGTTTTACCAATCCTTATAGGACATGGTTTTACGTTAAAGCTTGGTTCTTCCCGAAGTATAGTATGTTGGACGTGGAGCTTGGAGAAGAAGGCTCTGCCGTGTCTTCTGCTGCACCTGTTCTTCACAATATCTTCTGTACCCTTATTTTCATTATTTCAATTTACTTATGAATTCAATTATATTTGTTTCAATTTCAGTTATGTGTGAGTAGTCATTAGGATTAGGGCTGCTTGAAGCCCTAGCCATGTTAGCTTGTTGATTGGATTTTTGGCTCTTGATTATGATTGCTATGCATGCTGAATAAGTTGGATTACTATGCTTAATGACCTTAATTTATGCCTATAAGATTAGCTACCTTGTTTGCATATAATTATAGATGTAATTGCTTGAGTGACCGTTATATCATCTTGTGATTTGAAGCATCGAAAGTATTCTTACTTGTAATCTTAACTCATAACGACCTAGGATTGCATGTCACTTTGCTAGGCTAATGTGGTGTCATTAAATTCTCTTTAAACTTCATGCATCATCTTAAAAGGTAGGTGATAGACGTTCTAGGCATATGCCCTGTTTAGAACATGCTAAGTGTAAGGACCCTTCCCGAATTTTCCCTGGAAACCCGGAAAGAACCCTTATCCCGTATGACAACCCTTTTACCTCAAAATTTAAATACCAGAAATACCCTTTGTTCATAAATAATTTTTATTAAACCTTACAGGGTTCCCAACAGAACTTCTGTACTTACTGACCACTCCTACTGTCAGACGCAGGACCATATACAGGTCAAAGCCAAGACCTCGGAATAGTGATGGTTCACATAGAAATACTCTCTGACACCAAATGTCAGTAGGTCAGACATTGCTGACATCACTACTGGAAAACCACAAGACAATAGACTAGTAAGATACTGGTGAACCAACAATGATTCGTCCCTCTGGGTCACCGCCCACACCAACCCACTGACCCGGCTGACTAAGTATTTTCATAGTTTGATTAAGCACATGACAATTGTCGTCTGGTTCATATTAGAGCCGGAAATATCCTCGGCTATCATATCGTATTATCAGCCGGTATAACATTCGGCTATCATATCACATCAGTCGGCATATCTCTCGACTATCATATCCCTAGCCACCAGGGTATCCCTTGGGGTGTGCTAGTCCTGTATCATATCATATCAGTCGGCATATCATATCAGTCGGCATATCTCTACAAAATCACCTTTTATATTGGGGGTTCACCGGGAGTCCGCCAATACGGAACCAAGGCCCGGATCCTAGGCCCCTTCAAATTGGTTTGCTTATATTGGGGGTTCACCGGGAGTCCGCCAACATGGAACCCAGGCCCGGATCCTAGGCCCCTTCAAATTGGTTTGTTTATATTGGGGGTTCACCGGGAGTCCGCCAACACGGAACCAAGGCCCGGATCCTAGGCCCCCTCAAAACGATATTGTATCCAAAAATCAAGTATATATATTTTGTTTATCATTTATCACAAATACGGTTTCAACTCCAAATCATGGACCCAAATAATTACCACGTCAAAACAATATCAAAATCGAATCCAACAACCATATCATTTCTCACAACACCCTTCCACTGAAATATTGGAAAAACAAATATCCAGCAATCATTGCACCATACACAACAGTATTTAAATCAAAGATACATTTATGCATGCATTACAGTTTATAAATCAAAGTCCACTCACAAACATCATCCAACCTATAATTCATGGACACTCTAGCCCACGAAACACATGCACAATAATGATCCGACTACCTTGATTTTTCCGAGCTCATAACCCGCTAATAAGGTCAACCATTACCCCTGGGATTGCCCAAAATGACCTCTAAACGACGTCTGATCAACCTGAAACCTGTACCAACAGATTCGGAACGTCGAAACTAGTTACCACGCGTCGCCGGGACCTCAGACTCGGCCCCACGCGCCGCCACGCGCCGCCGGAAGGTCGGCACACGCGCCCACGCGCCCTCACGCGCCCTCATACACCTGCTACAGTACCCACGCCCTGGATCGGTCCAACCCGACCCGACCGGTCCAACTCAACCCGACCGGTTCAACTCGACCCGATCGGTTTACTCGACCCGACCGGTCACCTCGACCAGACCGGTCACCGGCGACTCGCCGGAGAAGACGAATGGCTGCCGTCGCCGTCGCCAGAAGCTGGCCGGAGAAGATGACCGGCAGCGCCGTCGCCGCCGTCTAATTTCGCCGGAATCCTCCATTTCCGGCCGAAACTCCAAACTTTCCAACTTCCTCAAAACTCAACCATTTTTCACAAATTTTACGTCTAAATCTATCTACTCGAACCCAGGAATCCAAATATGACCTCAAAACCACAAACACGTACCTGTGCTAGCCGGAAAATCAATCGGAAGGTCCGAAACTTCCTATCCTCGATTCGGCTTCCTCCGTGGTCCTCTCCTTTGATGGTTGGTACGGTTGTGATCGTGGGAAGGAGTAGAATACAATTAGTTGATCAAAACTGGAAGTTAAAGCCTTGAAATCAAAGTTGACTTTGTGGATTTTTGGATGATTTTCGCACGGGTTCGGGTGGTTTGTGTTTTTTCCTTGTTTCAAAGAGAGGATGAGTGACTGATAATGATAAGGATGAAATGAAGATGGATCAGATTACACTGATTTGGGGGTTAAAAATATCTACCCCAAGTCAAAAATTACCAAAATGCCCTTGCAGCTTCTAGACCCGTAACGAACTCATCGGATCTCCATTTTCCGCGTGCCGCCTGTCTACGAACTCGTGAGTTCGAGACCTACGCAACAACCCAAGAAAAATTGCCAAAAGTATTTCCAGTCAAAAAGTGACTCCCGAACCCATCCAAAACTGAGGGTAAAAAGGTCCAATTCTCAAAAGAATTTAAATTCTGGTCCGGGTCGTTACAATCTCAGTTGGTATGAGGTGTCCCTCTTTAGGGGAGCAAAAGGCCAGGTCCTGAGTTCGATCCTATAGGCTGCAGACTGGGACAAATATAGGACTGGCATAACAATACCTTGAGGGAAGAGCGTCATGCTACCTAAGGATCCTAACGCACTGCGGTCGGACCCGTGAGCGAGCAGGGAGCCGCCACGTGAGGACGGGTGGTTAGCGAAGACGGTGGGTGACCCCTCAACCTAAAAGGCGCCTTTTTTGTAATGACCCGCCCCGCACGGCAACCCCGGCCTTGACGGCGTCGTTATGGCCGCCGGGAATCCTCCCAAAGCGAAGCCCCTGGTGGCCGCCGTAGCGCACACACCAGCCCAAAGGTATTGTTCCCAAGTCCCATTCTAAATCCCCCAGTCTGCAGCCTTTGAGGATCGAACCATGGACCTTGGGTTTTTATTCCACTCAAGGTGGACACCTTTCACCAATTCAGCTGCGGGGCGGGTCGTTACACTAAGAGGGAATAAGATGTGTCTAGTGAACCAACGCCAGGTCCTAGGCACGGGCACCTAATTCAGAAAATGCATAGTAATTAGGTCAAGGAAATCTGGTTAAGAGCTATAATTGGTTAGAGTGGATAGTAAGCCTTAATTCGCCTTAGTTAATAATCAATCAACCGTTAATTCTTGCATTGTTATTTTCTGCATTTTATTTTGCTTGTCTTTAAATTTCCGTTCTCACATCATAAACTCCCCCATGCGTGTGTGTGTGTGTGTGTTTTCACTAAGTTAATAAATTTGAACTAAAGTGGTCATAACGTTTATACAAGTCCTCGAGGGATCGACTCTTGCTGTGCTACTATACTATTCTTATCGATTTGTGCACTTGCAAGGATTTTATAACTGTTAGAATTGAATTGCATATTTCTTGCTCTTTAATTCCACCAACAAGTTTTTGGCGCCGTTGCCGGGGACTTGTCTCTCAACGGTGCCCATTAATTCAGATTTAGTTAACTAAATTTTGTATAGTACCTATTTAGATTTCATTTAGATTGTTTACTAACTTAGTTTGTCATGTTTCTCATGTGCATATGAACAACTCATACATGGATTTGGGACCATGGAATTATCCATACGTGAGGCTGGAGCTTGGAACGATCCATACCCAACTTCATTCAATCAGGGGTGGAGCAATCACAAAAAACCAGAACCATATAACCCGGGGTGGTGCGAGCAGCCTAATTTCGCATGGAACTCCCCTCAAATAGTTCCTCACTCCGAACCCACTCCTGACCTCCTACCTTCACTGACGGCCTTCGTACAATGCATGGGGATTTGTACTCAATACATGTCAGCCGCTTCTAAGGAAAGCCTAGAGGAAAGCCAACGCCTAAAGGAGAGACAAGAAAAGAGCAGGAGGGAGTTTGACTTCAACATGTGCCAAATCGAAGAAATGGCATGATTCCTACCAAGTGAGGCCGTGAATGATGATCATGGTGAAGCTACCACCAAGCTAACACTTCGACAAGTGCTTGCCATGGAGGCCGCGAAGTCCACCCAACCTTCGTTGTGGACCAGGATACAAAGCATGGAGGCTTGTAATAAGAACAATCACGTGAATGAAGAGCATAATAAGGACACCACCAAGCTAACACTTTGACAAGTGCTTGCCATGGATGCCATGAATTCCGCCAAAGGCCATGCCATGACAATGTCCCCCGATTCTGCTCAGATTGAGCAATTACCCTCCAGTATACTCTTCCTTTTGTAATGATTCTGATTCTGATTTCATGTCTAACTATACTTCTTTGCCTTGCACTAACAGATTGGAAAGCAAAATGGAAGAAAGTTGGGAGGAAGAGAATAGGACGGATGATGGTGACAAGGACATCCAGGTCAAACCCATACCCCTGCCCTATGTGCTGCCCAGCAACAACGCACTGCCCCAACCCGTGTCCCACAGCCATGACCACGTTCTGCCAACTGCCCTGCTGCAAACCCAGGATCCTGATGAGTCCCAGGACTTGCTAAATACCCTGCCGCAGCCACAGCCCAGTGCCACAGAACCTGGACATGTCCAGGGAACTACTTCAACGTGCCAAGCTGCGCCAACTGATTCACTGCAGGGCAAGTCCTTAGCCGCTGAACCAGAACCTTTTTAGCATGCATCTGAGACGCGCAGTGCTGCGGCCACGCTTCAAGACACATCCACGGCAGAACCCAAGGACCAGCCCGTGCCTCCTAATCTGCTGCCTTCCGTGTCTCAGCCCCTGCCCAAGGACAAGGACCCGATTTTGAAATTCAATGCGCCTTCTCAACTCAATCCTGAAACATATAACTTTCATTTTAATAAGGCAAACTTGGATTTGAATTCTGATTTAGCTCCTAATGCTGTTGAACTTTTCTCGTGCAGGTTCCACCATAAAAACACCAAGAATATGCTAAAGGCACTCAACTTGGTCCCCCTCTTCAAGTTCCGAAGGAAAAATCAACGGAAGGGACCAAGGATGAAGTCAAGAACGTAAAGGGCACAACCAAAGCTGTTCCCCCACGAACATTGTCCAAGGAAGACATTCCAGAATGGACAGCAACTGCTCTCATTCAAATCACTCCTCAATATCTTTCCCGATAAGTTACGTTCTCGTCGGTGGATTCCTTTATGTGTTTCTAACTTTTTTCTCCAAGATGCAACGCAGATTCTACAGCACGATTCTCATAATCGGTTCCATGTTGACGCTGAAATCCTGGGCACACCATCAAAATCCTAGCATGCCATCCCCGTCTTTCCTAGACGTTAAATAAAGCGCTCCTAGGAGGCAGCCTAGCCCTGGTTTGTATTTCTCACTTCCTTTTCTGTTTCTGCTCATTATATCTCTCAAACCTTTCTACTGTTGTCATGCTTACTGCTTATCACATTGAGGACAATGTTCAGTTTAGGTTTGGGGGTGTGGATTTAAAATTTTGCATATAGAAAAAAGTAGGTTTGGGGGTGATACACGGCCAGGACATTTAAATTTCAGCTTGTGATTAGTATGATAACTTGTTAATAGGAATGTATATGCTAATTTAACTATCTTTTCTTTACTAAGAGTCATGCCATGGTCAAGTAGTTCATAATTTGCACTTCACAATGCCATGTTTAAAGTGATTAAGTGAACGAAATAACTGAATTTGAGTGAACCTTATAAAATTAGTGGAGACTTCCTTGTGAGATCTTTGAGCCTAATTGCCATTCTTTCTGAGGGATATACTTGTTTCTACTCTTAAACACTCATCACTTTTGTTCTTAATTGTTGATCTCATTACATCATATTTGCATTGAATTTTAAAGAACTAACATCATTTCGATACTCTTGATTTAATGTGTGGTTTGCCATAAGAAGTGATGTAGGCTATGTATGCTTTAACCTCTAAAGGCTTAATCTTACCCTATTGCATGCTCCCTAAGCCAATTTTGAAGCCAAACACTCAACCTTTTCTTTCATCACCCAAAGTATAACCTAACCGAAATACTTAGCCATTCATCACAGCCATACCCTATAACCTCAGTTTGTGCTAAGGTTACCGTAAATGAGATTCATGGTGAGAATGAGAGGTGAAAGAAGATGATGCCCAATTCAAAGGACATTGGTGTCAATTGAAAGTTCAAAAGTAAAGAAAAGTTTTACAAGTTGCAAGCTGCATGAAAATTTGAGGAAATCATTGCATGATCTTGGTTCAATTCAATTCAAAGACGAACAGGAACAAAAAACGTTCAAATCAAAAGAAAGAAAGAAACGTTGAGAAAAAGAAGGAAAACAATAAGTGAAAAACAAAGTGAATTGAGCCAAGTGAGCCAAGAGCCTCAAAATAAGCCACAAGAGCCACAAAATAAGTCAACAGGAAAGCACAATGCCATGGGCCTTAAAGAAAGGATTCAGTTCAGAAATTCCAAGTTCAAGTCATGACTTCTCATGCCTTGGCACAGCTCAGGTTCTTTGAATCCCATCCTTCCTTGCTAAACCCCAAAGCTTGGCCCCATTACAACCTAAAAAGGAAGACCTAACTAATCTTATGGACAATCATGCTGAGGATTAAGGTACGTATCTATGTTCTTAAAGTTTAATTCCTTTCATGAGATCTTTATTTCCATAAAGTGCTATTCTTCATTGTTACTCATATGTGATTAAATTTGAATTTCATAACATAAACTCATCACATAGGCTTGAAAAGAGTGTAAGCCTAGGATTCTTGTGCGAATTGAGAGTTGCCTAGTGAGGATTAGAGTGGAGATGAAATCTTTCTAGGGCACTTAGATGAAGTTGTTTTCAAACTTGATCACCTGAAAATATTGGCATTTATACACGTACACCTTCACATGACACTCACAGCTTTGGCATTCCTTTTAGTTCTGCAAAGCATGTTTACTTACTTTAATTCTTATTATCTTGTTAAGAGTACTATCTCTAGCATCTTTTTGTTTAAGTAAAACGTTTGTGGGTATCGTGCTGTTATAACCCTCAGGAGACAAAACTCCTCCTACTAGGTGAACCTAGGGGTTTAAATGTTCTACCTTAACTAAAATCGAGTCTTTTTATTTTGTTAGCATTTGTTTTTCTTAGGGACTAGCAAAAGATAGGTTTGGGGGTATTTGATCAGTCGTTATTTATGCATCATTTTGATGTCTTTATATGCCTCTCTTACATGTCTTTTGAATGATTTCGTGCCATCAATAGTAGAAAATGATCAATCTTGTGAGACTTGTGCAGAGTTAGAAAGATAGGTAAAATTTGGAAAGAACGCAAAAAGAATGACTCAAATCGGAGTCCAGATGAAGGAGATGTCCTCATTTCAATATCAGGTCCTGAACGGGGTCCTGAGTACGCCAGTGCGCCTATTTTGGGACACTGGCCAAGTACCTCATATCAGGCCCTCCGGGTCTCAAACCTGTGTTTCATGACATCAAGGTCAAGTCCTAGAAGTGCCAAGGTCGCACCCTGGCAGCTCGAGGACATGTCCCAAGAACTCCCATCCGAGCCAAGATGTGCGCCTAAGCCGGGGGTCCCTGTTCAACCAGCGGTAGATAAGAGGTTCTCCCTCTGCGCTAAGCCTGACAACATTTTCTCCAAGCCTGAACGAAGATACGCTTCTACTATACTCATGATGTGCTTCAAAAGCGCAGTCCCAGATCCTGATTACGAAGACAGTCCAAAATCCAAGTGTGGCCAGCTTGCGTTCCCACTTGCCAGCTTACATTCACACTCCCAGCCATGCTCTAATTGGTTCTAATAGATTTAAGGACTTTGTAATTAATTAAAAGTACAATAACTTTCCATATCCTTATAGGACATGGTTTTACCAATCCTTATAGAATAATGTTTTACCAATCCTTATAGAACAAGGTTTTCCCTTTGTCTATAAAAGGGAGCCTTTGTTCAATGTTTTAAAGGAGGAGATAATTAGCTAGAGGCGTTTTTGGGAGATACAGAGACACCTGAGCCGCAAATAGTATTTTGGTTTTTTAGAGTTTTACGTTAAAGCTTGGTTCTTCCCGAAGTAGAGTATGTTGGACGTGGAGCTTGGAGAAAAAGGCTCTGCCGTGTCTTCTGCTGCACCTGTTCTTCACAATATCTTCTGTACCCTTATTTTCATTATTGCAATTTACTTATGAATTCAATTATATTTGTTTCAATTTCAGTTATGTGTGAGTAGTCATTAGGATTAGGGCTGCTTGAAGCCCTAGCCATGTTAGCTTGTTGATTGGATTTCTGGCTCTTGATTATGATTGCTATGCATGCTGAATAAGTTGGATTACTTTGCTTAATGACCTTAATTTATGCCTATAAGATTAGCTACCTTGTTTGCATATAATTATAGATGTAATTGCTTGAGTGACCGTCATATCATCTTGTGATTTGGAGCATCGAAAGTATTCTTACTTGTAATCTTAACTCATAACGACCTAGGATTGCATGTCACTTTGCTAGGCTAATATGGTGTCATTAAATTCTCTTTAAACTTCATGCATCATCTTAAAAGGTAGGTGATAGACGTTCTAAGCATATGCCCTGTTTAGAACATGCTAAGTAAGAGGGAATAAGATGTGTCTAGTGAACCAACGCCAGGTCCTAGGCACGGGCACCTAATTCCGAAAATGCATAGTAATTAGGTCAAGGAAATCTGGTTAAGAGCTATAATTGGTTTGAGTGGATAGTAAGCCTTAATTCGCCTTAGTTAATAATCAATTAACCGTTAATTCTTGCATTGTTATTTTCTGCATTTTATTTTGCTTGTCTTTAAATTTCAGTTCTGACATCATAAACCCCCCTTGCGTGTGTGTGTGTGTGTGTTTTCACTAAGTTAATAAATCTGAACTAAAGTGGTCATAACGTTGATACAAGTCCTCGAGGGATCGTCTCTTGCTGTGCTACTATACTATTCTTATCGATTTGTGCACTTGCAAAGATTTTATAACTGTTAGAATTTAATTGCATATTTCTTGCTCTTTAATTCCACCAACAAAAAGCTTTAGTCTTTTCCTTGTAAATCCGAGCACTTTCATAAGCCTCATTTCTGAGCTCTTCCAATTCACTTAGATGAAGCTTTCTATGAAGCCCGGCTTCATCTAACTCCATATTCATCTTCCTAATAGCCCAAAACGCCTTATGTTCCAATTCGACCTGTAAGTGACATCCTTTTCTGAAAATGAGTCTAAATGGAGACATGCCAATAGGGGTCTTGTATGGCGTCCTATAGGCCCACAAAGCATCGTTCAATCTGGTGGACCAATCCTTACGGTTTGGGATGATAGTCTTCTCCAACATGGCCTTCACTTCCCGATTAGAAATTTCAGCTTGGCCACTCGTTTGAGGATGATAGGGTGTGGAGATCATATGGGTGGCGCCATATATCTTCATTAGGGCTTCGAATGATCGATTGAAGAAATGTGTGCCTCCATCACTGATGAATGCTCTAGGTGCTCCGAACCTTGTTAAGATGTGACTCTGTAAAAAGTTCACAACAACTTTGGCCTCGTTGGTTTTGGTAGGAATTGCTTCCACCCATTTAGACACATAATCAACGGCCAATAAAATGTAAAGATTACCAAAAGAATTCGGAAAAGGTCACATGAAATCAATACCCCAAACGTCAAAGATTTCCACCACGAGGATAGGGTTTAATGGCATTTGATTTCGAGGGCCTATGTTGACTTGCCGTTGGCATCTGTCACAGGTGAGTACGAACTCATACGTATCCTTGAAAAGTGTGGGCCAGTAAAAGCCGCTTTGAAGTATCTTGAGTGCCGTTTTCTTAGCTCCAAAATGGCCTCCACACGCCAAGTTATGGAAAAAAGTTAGAATGGGTTTCATCTCTTCTTCCGGGATGCATCGTCGAATGATTTGATTGGGACAATACTTCCATAAGTAGGGCTCGACCCATATGTAGTACTTAGCCTATTTAGATGGCTTGTCCTTTTGATACCTACTCAAAGATGAAGGAAATTGCTTAGTGGCAAGGTAATTAATGAGATCCGCGTACCATGGATCGACGGCCTTAAGTGCAAAGAGTTGTTCGTCAGGAAAGGTCTCAAGGAGTGGCAAATGATCAGCCTCTTCATTGGATCCATGTGTCAATCAACTCATATGGTCAGCAACCACGTTTTCACTCCCTTCTTATCTCTGATTTCGAGGTTAAACTCTTGGAGAAGTAGCATCCATCGCAGCAACCTTGGCTTGGCGTCCTTCTTAGTGAGTAAGTACTTCAAGGCCGCATGATCAGTGCATACAATGACCTTGGTTTGAATTAAGTACGATTTGAACTTCTCAAGAGCAAAGATAACAGCAAGGAGCTCTTTCTCAGTGGTGGAGTAGTTCAATTGGGCGTCATTCAGAATTCGACTTGCAAAGTAGATGACGTGAGGGAGCTTGTTGACACGTTGTCCTAAAACAGCTCCTACAATGAAGTCTGAAGCATCACACATTAGTTCGAATAGTATGTCCCAGTTTGGTGGCATGATGATGGGTGATGTCGTGAGCTTTGCCTTGAGTATGTTGAATGCCTCATGGCATTCCTTGGTGAATTGAAATGTGGCGTCTTTGGCTAGAAGATCACACAAAGGTCTCGTGATTTTCGAGAAGTCTTTGATGAACCTTCTGTAGAATCTGACATGTCCTAAAAATGATCAAACTTCCATGACTGTGGTAGGGTACGGCAGCCTCTCCACAATATCCAACTTAGCTTTGTCCACCTCTATTCCATGACTAGAGATCACATGGCCCAAGACGATTCCTTGTTGTACCATGAAGTGGCACTTCTCCCAATTCAGCACTAAGTTGCTCTCTTTACAACGTTCCAACACTTGGGATAGGTTGGCTAAGCAAAGTTCGAATGAGTGCCCAAACACTGAGAAGTCATCCATGAAGACTTGAATTATATCCACCACCATGTCGGAGAAGATGCTCACCATGCAGCGTTGGAAGGTAGCCGAGGCATTGCATAGTCCAAACGGCATTCGTCTGTATGTAAATGTACCATAGGGTGACGTGAATGTCGTCTTATCTTGGTCTTCCAAGGCTATCGCTATTTGATTATATCTCGAGTATCCATCCAAGAAACAATAATGTAAATGCCCTGCCAAGTGCTCAAGAATTTGATTGATGAAGGGCAAAGGAAAGTGATCCTTGCGTGTGGTTGTGTTTAGTCTTCGGTAATCAACGCGCACTCTCCACCCTATCTGAACTCGTTGAGGTACAAGTTCATCATGTTCGTTTTTAACGACTGTGAACCCACTCTTCTTTGGCACGACTTGAACTGGGCTCACCCACTTGGAATCGCTAACTAGATAGAAGATTCTGACGTCTAGAAGTTTAAGTACTTCCTTCTTCACAACCTCCTTCATAGGTGGATTTAGTCTTCGTTGCGCTTCTCTTGATGGTTTGGCATCGTCTTCAAGAAGTATTCGATGCATGCACTTTGCGGGATTAATGCCTTTATTATCTGCGATTGTCCAACCAATTTCCGTTTGATTTGCTTTACAAACTTGGACCAACGCATGCTCTTCCTTTGTACTTAGGTTAGATGCAATGATAACCGAGAGGGTTTGATAATTGCCTAAGCACGCAAACTTCAAGTGTTCAGGCAGTGGCTTTAGCTCGAGTTCAAGCTTTTTGACGATGGATGGCTAGGTCTTCTGAGCCGTGGGTGGTAAAGCTTCAAAGGGATGCTTGTAGATTGGAAGAGCAGGCACGGAATTGAGGAACCTTTGCTCCTCAATCACGTTCTCAACACGGGACTCCTCGGTTTGTGAAGTGTTGGTGATGGCTATCTCTAGATCATTCATCATGCATGAATTGGCAATTGTTTTCTGCAATAGCATGTCCAGCGTATTCAACGGAAAGTCCACGATAGGTTTCGTAGGATATTGAATCGGGTCATGAATAGAGAATGTCCGCAGCTTGTCCAAGACTTTGATGGATACTTGGCTGTTTTTGACATCAATGAGGCACTCTATCGTGGCTAGTAGTGGCCTTCCAAAAATGAGTGGAGGTTCCTTGTTCTTGTCGATTCTGTCCATCCTTAGAATGTAGAAATCTATCGGGATGCATGTGTCGCCAATTTGTATTAACACGTCCTCTAATATACCCATGAGATTAGTAACAGAGGCGTTAGCTAATCTCACACATAGGTGTGTTGGTTTGAGCTCTCCCAACTTGAGTGATTTATAGATGTGATATATCATGATGTTGACTGAAGCTCCCGTATCGCAAAGACAATGCTCGAAGCGTTTAGATTGGATGACACATGGGAGTGATGGAGGCCCTGGATCATTTGCTTTGAGTGGCATGCACAGAAGTACAGTAGAGCATGCCTTAGGAACTTCGATGATGTCAGTGGAGCTGAAACCACACTTTCCTACGACTAAGTCTTTGATAAGCTTAGCTAAGATAGGCATGTGCTTCACTATTTTGTGGAAAGGCAGCGTGATTTAAAGCTTCTGCAGCATGCTTATGATTTCCTCCTCGAGTTCCTCCTTTTGCTTATTCTTGTTTTGGAACCTGTGAGGAAATAGAAGATCAACGTCATTATCTAACTCAAAAGTCACTTTTTTAGTGGTTTTAGGAATTGAAGTGTTAAGAGTGGGAGTTAGAGTGATTAGGATCATTGTTGTTCTTAGGGGAGCCTAAGGTCGTGACCTTGGCATTGGAAGAAGTCTGAGTTCTAGCAGAGGATTGGCGCTGTCTTGCCATTGCCATGTCCTAAGAGTTAAGCGCTGGTGACCCGTGAGGATGTCCTGCCATGTGGGACTTAGGAGCAGGACGGCGCATTTCCAGTGGGCGCTGCATGTCTTGGCGCAGGGTCATATCTTGGCCTAGCGGAGATGGCTCGCTGGGTAAGGTCCTTGGTGCAACTGGGCTCTGCGTTGTGGCATCCCAGGGCTGATATTGTGGCATACCGTAAGGCTGTTGCATAGGATGGTTGGAAGGCCTTGGCAGAGTCTGTAGTGGTTCTTACGGTGAGGCTCTTGGTGGCTCACTGGGCAGTGCTCTCTGTGGAGCATGGGTGCTGGAGCTTGGCGTAGGGTGTGTCCATGCCTCGACCGCAAGGTCAGATCATTGCGGAGCTGCAGTTTGGGTCCAAGTCAGCGGCATTCCATAGGGCTGCAGCACATCAGGGTTGGAGGTCAACGGCTGGGCGTTCTGAGGTGCCAGCGGTGTCATGTTTGTCTAGGCAGTTTGAGACTTGAAGGGTGTCATGGGGACATCAGTTTCATCCTCGTCTATCACATTGCCGTAGGTATCATAGCTAGGGACTTGAATTTGTTTTCCACTATGCATAGTGATGGCTTTCGCGGTGGGATTTACAATCACTTGGCTTGGTAACTTATGTGCTCCCTTTGTTTCAATTGGTTAGTAATCTGTCCCATTTGATGATCCAAGTTTGAAAATGCATTATCCGTCGTTTGCTGATGTGCTACTTGGCTTTGAAGCAATGTTTGTATCATTGTTTGATTTGTGTACATCAGTTCCCTTAGTTCCTCCACCGATTTTCCTCTGGCACTCTGATTTGAGGATGGGCCTTGAAGATTTCCTTGTGGAGTCATGGATTGCTGCTGAAATCCAGGTGGCGGCAAAGAGTTTGCGGCACTTTGATTATTGCTCCAATGAAAGTTTGGATGGTTTTTCCAACCTGAATTGTATGTGTTGGAGTATGGATCATTTTGGGGCCGTGAACCATTGTTGAATCCTCCCGCTAAGTTAGCTTCCTCCACCAATGGACATTCTGGGGAAGTATGTCCCTAAATTGGACATACTTCACAAATTTGAACGCCCTTCGCCTTCTCGTTGCAAAGCTTTTTCACCATAGCCGTAAGTTGGGCAATGTCATCATCTTTATCATTGTTGTACGCATAACCAGTAGCCCTAGAGGAATGACCTCGGTAGCTAAATTGTTTCTCCCTTTGAGCGATATTCTCAAAGGCGATCCTTGCCTCCGCAGCTGTTCCTTCGAGAATTCCTTGGGATTGCGAGTTGACCATGGTGCGATCGCTGGTCTTCAATCCTCCGTAAAAGTACAACATCAAGTGATCCTTGTCGATGTTGTGATGAGGGCACACCCTTAGCATCTGATTGAAGCGCTCCCAAAATTCATAGAATGACTCATCCATGGCTTGCCGTGGGTTCATGATTTTAGCTTTCCACTCGTTCGTCTTCTCCACAGGATAGTATTACGTCAAGAATTTGGACGATAAATACCTCCACGGGTGGATTGAAGCCAGCGCCAATGAGTGAAACCATGCCCTAGCGCGATCCTTGAGACTGAAGTGAAAAAGCCTTAGGAAAATTTCAGCTTCCGTCATGCTGTTGATGCGCAACGTTGAGCAGACTTCAACAAATTCCTTGATGTGTAAGTTCGGATCCTCTCCAGAAAGTCAGTGAAACATCGGCATCATGTTAGTCATCCCGGACTTCAATTCGAAGTTCGCCACTGTGGATGCGGGAAACACAATCGGAAATTGATCCTTCGTGACATGTGGAGTGGCAAAATCCTTGAGAAACCGTGAAGGGGGATTAGGCACTAGGGCGCAATCTCTTCCTTGTTCGTCCCTTGCATCCGCTTTTCTCCTTGGACTTGGTGGTGGCGAGCCGTTTACTGAAGATCCTCTTGAGAATGGCACACTTGATGATCCGTGCACCGAGCCTTGGAATCACACAAATGGGTACCTAACAAAAAGTACAAAAAAACCAAGTTAAAAATCCAAACACCGTTGAGGGACAAGTCCCTGGCAACGGCGCCAAAAACTTGATTGTAAAAATACCGAACACAATAATTATGAACTTTATTTCCGCTAATTATAACTTTGCAATTGCACAAAGGTGAAAACGAAGAAAATAATAATGCAAGAATGATGAATAATTGAATTTATGACTAAGGTGAATTAAGGCTTACTATCCACTCTAACCAATTATAGTCATTAACTAGATTTCCTTGACCGAATTACTATGCAAATTCTGAATTAGGTGCCCTTGCCTAGGTGCTGGTGTTGGTTCACTAGACATATCTTATTCTCTCTTACTTAGCATGTTTTTAGTAGGTCATATGCCTCGAACGTCTATTATCTACCGTTTAAGATAATGCATGAAGTATGAAGAGAATTTAATGACATCACACTAGCCTAGAAAAGTGGCATGCATTCCTAGGTAATCATGAGTTTAGATTACGAATAGTTGTCCCTCCACCTACCCTTGATTCTACAAATCACTGGCTGATATGATGGTCATTCAAGCAATTACATCGATAATTATATGCAAACAAGGTAGCTAATCTTATAGGCATAAATTAAGGTCATTAAGAAAAGTAATCCAACAAATTCAGCAAGCATAGCAATTAAAATCAAGAGCAAAAAATCCATTTAAATAACTAACATGGCTAGGGCTTCAAGCAGCCCTAATCCTAAAAAGACTACTCACGCATAACTGAAATTAAAGACATAATGTAAATTCTCATTTATAATTACAATGAAATAAAAGCTTAAAGTAAAGAACAATGGTGGACAATGATGCACAACAGAGACACGACAAGGCCTTCCGTCTCCAAGCTCCACTCCCAAATTGTAAAAAAAATAAAAACTATTAAACTTTGAAAACTGAATTATACAAGAAAATTGGGGCTGGGTCTAAAGTCCTTCAGCCGTGAGCTTTAGGGTCGTATTTATAGGGTCACTAAGCCCCTACAAAGTAGGAGATATTTAAGGACAAAATCCTAATCAAAAACTGACTTAAAGACTTCTTGAAACTGAGCATGTCTTGGACCAATGTGACTAAGCGAAACCACGTCTTGGGCTGATATGTAAAGTAACTTGATGAATTATGGGTTTTGGCTCGCTCAGAAGCCGGCAAAAGCTGGAGATCGCAAAACTGCGCCCTAATTAAGGCGCAGACGTTTCTTTAGGGCACACTTGGGCGGATCAAGAGGAAGTGTCGTTATAGAGATCCGGGACCGCACCTTTGAGGAATATCATAGGCTTGTTAAAGGCACATAATAGGTCAGCTAAGCGCAGGGGTTTCAGGTTTGGCGTAGCTCGATCATCATAGGTGGAACAGGGACATGTGGTGGGACATGTCCTGGCGTGGCGTGACACAAAAACCTGGCGCATACCTCACGGATTGGCGCAGACTTGAGACCCGGGCCTAGAGAAGGGCTAAGATTTAGTGCATGGCTTTAGGTTCTTGGCTGGGACTCCTTTGGTGCATGACTTGGACTTAGCGGGGACTTGGTTGGGACATGTCACAAACATGTCTCGGTGACACAATAGGGACTCAGTTTGGGCCCGATTTTCAGCCTCAGATAACTTCTTCGTTATAACTCCGATTTGAGCCATTCTTTTTGCGTTCTTCTCAGAATTCACCTATCTTTCCATTTCTGCACAAGTCTCACAAAATGAATCACTTTCTACATTAAGAAGAATGGCTCAAATCGGACCTCAGATGAAGAGTTATCCTCAGTTCAATATCGGGTCCTGACATGACATGTCAGTGCGCCCTATTTAGGGTGCAAGTCAAGTACCTCGAATCAAGCCCTCTGGGACTAAGAACCATGCCTAAGGACCAGTAGATGGAGCCCATGGGCATGCCCGTGTCATGCCAATATCAAACCCTAGACATTTCCTTGACATGTCTAGAAGTTAGCCCAAGACGTGTCATTGGCACGTCCTACAGACAAGAAAATCGTGTCCCAGGGCCACAACAAGACCTCCCCTCGAGTTCCCCAGAAGAGCCCAAGGTATGTCCTCCATAATGCCAAGTCCCAAGTCGAGGTTCCAATCAAGGCGTGCCTTCACCATGCCTCGATGAGGTTCAAGATCGTGTCCTTGACACATTTTCAACACAGGCTCCCAGACACCGAAGATAGGACACGACTGCGCCCTAAATCGGTCTCTAGACTTGCCACAGTAGTGTCGATATATCGACAGTCCTAGGTCATGTCTCTAACGTGACCTGATTGGTTCCAATAAGACCATCTCACAATCTCCAGCCATATGACCGTGCCCCGAGGCATTTTCAGAGCCTACGATATGTATTGAAGCCAAAAAATAAGCCAAGGCACTCCAAGGTGCGATGATAATATTCCCAGGGCCAAGTCACCGACATTCAGGGCCTGCCCTAGGTCCTCCCTGATTCCAGCCTAGCTGCCCAGCGACAAAGTGTGTTAACACCTGCCAGCTTGCATTCACACTTCCAGCCGTGCTCTGATTAATTTTCCAAGTTTCTAGGGACTTCTTATTTACTCAGACGTGTAATAGACATTCTAGCACACAATTGGTTTTGTTTCTAATTCTAATCCTTCTAGGACAAGGTTTGGCTTTGTCTAAGACAAGCATAATAATCCGACCAAGCGCCAAAACTAAATTAAGAAGTTGTCATGGTTAGGGCTTAAAGATCGGCCCTAACTTAAAAGAAAACTCTAAAGGAAAAATTTCAAGCAATCCTCCAAGAACAAAACTTGGTATTCGTGAGCAAGCCTCATGAACAAGAGCTTTAAAACGATATGTAAAAAGTACCTAAATGTGTCTAAGATGGCGTCCTCAAAACAATGGACAAGGCTCACTATTTATGTCATGGTAGATTGATTCACTGTTTGCATCAAGGATTATAGTAGAGATCCATGACATTCCTAGATTGCACAACACTTTCTAGGGTTAGTGTAGTGACTCAGATTTCCTTTTGTGCTTAATGCTTCCTGTCGGGCCCAATTGGATAGAAGTTGGTGTACACATACTTGAATTTTAACATAAAAACTAAGAAGGAAATAAAGTGTGTGATTGAGCCTTTCTCGAACTGTTGCACGGGCACTAAACCAAGAGGCAAACATGATAATTGAACCTTGCAAACCAAGTTGGAAAACGTTGTGGTTAGGTATGGATAGGGACTGCCTTAACTTGCCTTTAATTTGATTACAATCTCTTGTTTACTTACTATTTTCTTGAATTTCAAGTTACTTAATTTTAGCATCTTTCAAACTCAAAAAAATTCCCTTTTGTTAGTGTCTTATTTAGTGTCTTTGTTTAGTGTCTTGTTTGTGTCAAAGCATATCTAGTTAGTGTCTTTATTTTCTGTTTTAAGTACCTAACTTATGAGCTAAGTAATCTATACTTTGGTTACATTGTTGAGTCAAGTCCTTGTGGGATTCGACCCTAACTTGTTCCACTATATTGTCTATTGATTAGTACACTTGCTATAATATAATTGTTAAGGATTGTGTGCATTAGCTTGTCATACTTATCTTCCAACAAGTTTTTGGTGCCGTTGTCTGGGACTCGTCCCTCAACTGTGTCCATTGTTTGGATTGTTCTAATTTAGTTTGTTTGTTTTAGGTACTTAGGTTTATGTCATCACATGGTTCTGCCAAAGGCTCTGTACACGGCTCTTCAGCTCCACCACCAAGCCCTACAAGAATGGAAGAGAGACGTGAGGAACGTGTCCTTGCAAATCCACCACCACGACTGCTCAAGGAGTATGCCACTCCGCATGTAAGTGAGGACTAATTCCCCATTGTTTTTCCACCTTCCACAGTGGAAAATTTGAGCTCAAGTAAGGCACAATCCACATGCTCCCTAAGTTCCACGGCCTCTCAGGTGAGGACCCCCATTTGCACATCAAGGAGTTTGTGGAAGTGTGTTCCACTTTAAGGATCAATGGCATAACTGAAGCTGAGATCAGATTAAGGTTGTTCCCTTTTAGTCTTAAGGACAAGGCTAAGGCATGGTTCCACTCACTAGCACCAGCATCCATCACATCATGGAGGGACTTGTCCTCTAAGTTCCTCACTCAATAATACCTTGTGGCCAAGACCAATTGGCTCAAGGCTGAGATCATGGAACCCCAGCAAGCTGAGGAGGAATCTTTCTATGAGTTTTGTGAAGGTTCAAACAAATGATTCAAGCACGCCCCCATCACAACATTAATGATTGTAACTTGATGTTGTACTTCTATGGGGGCTTGAAAACAAGCGATAGAGTGATGGTGAACTCTCAATCCAAGAGAGTCTTAGATAGTACTGCTGAGGAAGCTAGGGAAGCCTTTGAGAACATTGCTCAAAGGGAGAAACAGTTTAGTTATAGAGGGCAACAATCTAGAACACTTAAGTACCATGAGTAGGGATAAGGATGACACCATAGACCAACTCACGGCCATGGTCAAGCAACTCTGTGATTCCAAAGCAAAGCCCACTATGACTTGTGATGTGTGCTCAATTCAAGGTCATGACTCTCAGACCTATCCTATGGTACAAGATGCCAATTACATTGGCAAGTACAATGATGGCATGACGCCACATAATGACCTTACTCCAACACTTACAATCCTGGATGGAGGAGCCAACCAAACTTCAAATGGAGTAATAATCAGAATGTGCAAAACCCTAGTGCACCCCCTGGATTCCAAGGGCATGGCATGGGCCCTCATGTTCAAAACCAGGCCACTCAGGTTGCACGTCAAGCAAAAAATTCTGTGGGAGGCAAGACACACGAGGAAATTATGCAAACCACCCAGAATATGAAGCAGACTCTACTCCAAAGCACTACAGCCTTTCAACAAGAAACTAGGAACCATTTGGTTAAAAATGATCGTGCCATTACTCCCCTTGAGACCCAAATGAGGCAAATGGCAAGCTAGCTCAATAGACTATATCCTGGACCTCAACTTCCTAGCCAAGTTCAAATGAACCCCAAGAAAACCTTCCATAAGGCCACTGCCAAAGGTATTCAACTCAGGAGTGGAAAGGAGCGCAATCAACCCATGCACGATCAAAGGAACACTAAGACCCAGCAGAACTTGCTGCAGGCCCTGTTTTAGGCTCAGGGCCAGATTTAGGGTGTAGCCGAGAACCTGTCCAGGTACCAGAATTAGGGCGCAGTTTTGCCACATGACGTGAACCTGACCAATCCGAGACACCTCAGTTGAACAATGACCAAGACATGGCAACAGCCCAAAATGAGCTTTCTAAACCCTGGTTGTCTTTAAATTCAAAGACCAAAGTCAAATTTAGTGATCCATTAGTTACTAACCATGTTAATATGCCTTCTCTCTTAGGTTCAAAAAGAAGGACAAGAATGCTCAATTTGAGCAAGAGCTCACAAGCATGCTTCACAAGCTTCAAATCACATTGCCAATCCCAAAGCTTGTGAGGACCATGCCCATCTTTGCTAATCTTCTTAAGGACCTAGTAGCTGGAACAAGTGGCATTGACCCCAACAATGTCCTAGACATTAGTGCAGCTACACTGAACAAGTTTCAACGCTTGCCAACCAAGGAAAATGATCCAAGCAGTCCTACCCTGTCGTGTGTCATCCAATCCAAAAGGTTTGATGCCCTTTCATTGAGGAACTTAATATGCTTGAGGTCATGCCTCCAAAATCCACAAAGCTACTCATGTATGAGATCTTGCCCTTGAAGAAAAGACTCTTCCTTCCATCATCCAGGCTCCCAAGCTTGAACTCAAGCCCTTACCTGAGCACTTGAAGTATGCTTTCCTAGGTAAGAATCAATCACTACCGATCATTGTTGCTTCTAATCTAACACCTTTACAAGAAAGTCAATTAGTGCAGGTTCTTAGGGACAATATGCAAACCATTGGAAGGAGCGTTGCTGACATAAAGGGGATAAGCCCTTCAAAGTGCATGCATAGGATCATACTTGAGGTAGATACCAAACTAACTATGCAGGCACAAAGACGTCTAAATCCTCCAATGAAGGAAGTGGTCAAGAAGGAAGTCATCAAGCTCCTAGACATTGGAATCATCTACCCGATCTCAGATTCAAAATGGGTCAGTCTATTTCAAGTGGTTCCCAAGAAAAGTGACATCACAGTCATCAAGAATGAACAAAATGAGCTTGTTCCTCAAATAGTACATCCGGGTTGGAGAGTATGCATAGATTATAGGAAGCTTAAAATATCACTTTCCATTACATTTTATTGATCAAATGCTTGAAAGACTTGCAGGACATTCTCACTTTTGTTTCTTAGATGGCTATTCAGGTTACAATCAAATTGCCATAGCACCTAAGGATCAAGAGAAGACAACCTTCACATGCCCCTATGGCACTTTTGCCTATATGAGAATGCTTTTTGGCCTTTGCAATGCCCCTGCCACCATTCAAAGATGCATGATGAGCATATTCTCAAACATGGTGGAGGACATCATTGAGGTATTTATGGATGATTTTTCTGTTTTTGTAAATTCCTTTTATTTATGTCTTACAAACTTGTCTAGAGTACTTTAGAGATGTAGGGACTCCAATTTGATCCTAAATTGGGAAAAGTATCACTTCATGGTACAACAAGGCATTCTACTGGACCATGTCATCTCAAGCCGTGGCAATGAAGTGGACAAGGCCAAGATTGATGTCATTACTGGCCTGCCTTATCCAACATCAATCAAGGAAGTCAGATCTTTCTTGAGACATGCTGGATTCTATAGGTGGTCTATGAAGCGCTTCTGAAAGATCATGAGGCCCTTGTGCTATCTGCTTGCCAAGGATGCACCATTTGACTTCACCAAGCAATGTCGTGAGTCCTTTGAGGCCCTCAAGGACAAGCTCATGGCAGCCCCTATCATCATGCCACCGAGATGGGACCTGCCCTTTGAGCTCATGTTTGATGCCTCAGACTATGCCATTGGGGCAGTCTTGGGCCAAAGAATGGATACGTTGCCCCATGTTATTTACTATGCAAGTAAAACTTTAAATGATGCTCAACTTAAATATTCTACTACTGAGAAGGAACTTTTAGCTGTAATCTTTGCTTTAGAGAAGTTTAGTTCATACTTGCTTCAAACCAAGGTTATTATATATACACCATGCAACTCTCAAGTACCTTCTTAACAAGAAGGATACCAAGCCAAGGCTCATTAGGTGGATGCTACTGCTTCAAGAGTTTGATCTTGTGATCAAAGACAAGAAACGAAGTGAGAATGTAGTGGCTGACCATTTGAGCATGATCAAACACGGGTCCAATGAAGAAGTGGACCAACTACCTCTCCAAGAGAGATTTCCTGATAAGCCGCGCTTCCACCTCAAGTTTTTGATCCTTGGTATGCTGATATTATCAATTATCTTGCAACTAACTGGATTCCTTCTCATTTGTCTAGGTTTCCAAGGGACAAGCTTGTCAAGCAAGCCAAGTATTACATTTGGGATGAGCCCTATCTGTGGAAACATTGCACATACCAACTCATAAGGAGATGCATCCCAGAAACTGAGGTCAAGTCCATCTTGGACTTCTGCCACAACAAGGCATGTGGAGGCTGCTTTGGTGCCAAAAAGACATCCCTTAAGGTCCTTCAATGTGGATTCAATTGGGCCACTATCTTCAAGGATGCCTGTTGGAAGAAAAGTACAACAATAAAAGTAATAATAATCCTGACAATTAAATCATAGCAAAAGCACTAATCAATAGACAATATAGTGGTACAAGCAAGGGTCGAATCCCACAAGGACTTGACTCAACAATGTAACCAAAGCAATAGAAAGTTTAGTTCACAAGTGGGTACTCAAAACAGAAACAAAACACTAATTAGATATCCTTGACTTTAAACAAAAGACTCAAAACAAAAACACTCAAATAGGACACGGACAGGGAGGGGGGGGGGGGGGGGGGGGGGGGGGGGGTGGTTTCGAAAGATGTTGTAACAGTAAATAACTTGGAATGCAAGAAACAAGTGAATAACAAAGGATTGAAATCAAATTAAAGTCAAGTTAAGGCAGTCCCTATCCACACCTAACCACAACGTTTTCTAACTTGGTTTGCAAGGTTCAATTATCATGTTTACTTCTTGGTTTAGTGCCCATGCAAGAGCCCTGTTCAGCCTACCCTCACACATTCATTCCTTCTTACTTTTCATGTTTAGGTGTCTTAAGCGCTCTAAACTTCTCGTCAATTATGTTATAAGTCTCTTATGCTATTACAACACAAAAGAAAGCATTAAGTACAAAAGGAAGTTGACGACACTACACTCACCCTAGAGATTACACGGTAACTCTAGGTGAGTCATGGATTTCTTAACAGATTATTTCTCTTATAAGCCTTGATGCAAGTCCATCATTCAATTGTGCAAGTAAAATGTCCAGTTTTAAGAACACAAAATGGTCTCAATAAAAGCAGTGAATCAATCTACCAAGATAAAAACAACAATCGAACCAAGTGCCAAAACCAAATTAAGAAGTTGACATGGTTAGGGCTTCAAGATCAGCCCTAACTTAAAAGAAACTACTCACTAAACATGATGAATAACATAAACATTACTTGTAATGAATAATGATTAGAAAGACTAAACCTAAACTATACTCTTAAAGGCAAACTCCAAGCACAAGCATGAGCAATTCTTCAAGAACATAGCTTGGTCTTCGTGAACAAACCTCACGAACAAAGCTTAAAAACAATAAGTAAAAGGTGTCTAAATGTGTCTAAGATGGCGTGTCTAAAACACTGAACAATGGCTCCCTTATATAGACAAGGGAAAAACTTACCCCACAAGGATTAGAAATTGAAACATATACTAGAGTGTTATAGAATATCAAATGCACTCCTAAGCTAATAAGAAATCCTTAAACTGCTGGAAAACTAAGCAAAACACGGCTGGAATTGAGAGATGCCAGTTGGCACTTTGGACAGACAGTTGGCTCGGTCAGGACCTAGGGCTGGCCCTGAATGTTAGTGACTTGGCCCTGGGCATGTCTTCATCGTGCCTTAGCGCACCTTAGCATATGGATGGCTTCATTATGATCCAGAGAGTCTGAAAATGCATCGTATTTCAATCGAATGGCATAAGGATGGAAAATGGCATCATTTGGTGCAGTTGCGCCTTGTCTTGAACACATGTCAGGGACACAGGCTTGGTCTTCACTGAGGCATGGCGAAGGCACGCCTTGGATGGAACCTCGATCTAGACTTAGCACTGTGGCGGACGCGCATTTGTGCACTTCCAGACATGTCAAAGACATGATCTAGGCCTCAGTCTTGGGTGTCTTTTGGACATGTCCTGGCTCCGATAGTGGCATGACAAAGGCATGCAAGGGCCTTAAGGTCATCAGACACAACTTTGGGACCCAGATGGCCTGATGTGAGGTACTTGATCTGCGCCTAAAATAGGGCGCACTGGCGCACGCAGGACCTAGTTTAGGACCCGATATTGATTTGAGGACATCTCCCTCATTTGAACTCCGATTTGAGTCATTCTTTTTCATGTATTATCAGAATTGCATTATCTTTCTAAAACCTACATATGTCTCACAAAAGCATCACTTTCTACTATGGATGGCCTGATTTCTAACAAAAGACAAGTAAAAGGACAAAATATGACATGAAATGCATGTAGGAAATAAGAGCTAACAACTACCCCCAAACCTACCTTTTGCTAGTCCTCGAGGAAAACAAAGAATAAAACTAAAGTAAAAACTAAAAGACTCAACCTAATTAAGGATATATCATTTAAACCCCTTGGTTCACCTAGTAGGAGGAGTTTTGTCTCCTTTTACTTGACAATTAACACACAAACAAAATACTAAACAGAATAATTAATCAGTTAACAAGGAACACAGTAAATCAATCATATCATGCCAAACTAAAGATATGCCACTTACAAGCAAGTACCATGTGCTAAGTGTGAATGTCTTTTACTTCAAAATTTCAAGCTTAAAAACAACAAAGTTCAAATGCCTTAGAAAGATTTCACCTCGACTCTAACCTCACTAGGAAACTCTCAATTTCTCTCATGAATCCTAAGGTTTTCACTCTTGCAAGCATATGTGATGAGTTTATGTAAAGGAAGCAAATATAATCACATATGAAATATTATGAAAGAAATGCAATTTCTGAACATAGATCTCATGAGGAATTGAACTTTAAAACTTTAGAGGCATACCTTAACTCCAAGAAAGACTTCCCATAAGATCAGTTAGGTCTTCATTCAAGGGTTGTAACGGGGCTAGGCTCAAAGGGTTTAGAAGAAAGGGATTGGAATTCAAAAGCCGAGGCTATAACAAGGCATGAAGTAGCATGACTTGGAACTTGATCTTATTCTCGAACTTCTCCTTGGCCCACGGTAAGACTTGGCATTTTTCTTTTACTAAATGCCACAATTCGAGGCTTGATTTCCTTGGATGGTGAATTGTGACTTCTTTTCTCAATGGCTCACTTGGCTTAGCTCATTGTTTTCTTTTCTTTTCATACATTTTTTTTTCTAACTAAGCCAAGATCATGCAATGGTTTACATTGTTTTGGGTTATGTCCAAGATAGGAATTTGGTCACTTGATATGTCTAAAACTTCTCCCTTGATATGAATTTCACATTTTGGCCTCTTTTGGCCGTGACATGGCTTGACGTGTCCTTGCTTCCTATCTAGGGCTCAGTTTTGATGTGGGTGATGAAAGAAAGGGTTAAGTGTTTGGCTTCAACGTGGGTTAAGGGAGCATGCAAAGGGACATATATGGCTTTTTGAAGGCTCAAACATGCATAGCCTACATCACTTCTTATGGTTTATCTAGCTTAGAATCAAGAGCCTCTACACAAGATGTTAGTTCTTTAAAATTCAATTCAAAGTGATAATAATGAGATCAATCAATATAGAAAGAATTAATAGTGTTTAAGAGTAGAACAAAGTAAATTTCTCAAAAAGAAAGGTATTAGGCTCAAAATCTCACATGGGGTAGTCTCCACTAATTTGCTATGGTTCGCTTAAACAAAGTCATGTTTTAGCTCAATTTCTCGAAGTTAGGCATTAAGTGTAATGATATGGCACAGACTTAAGCATGGCATGGCTCTAGTAAGACACTAATGACTAATTCACAATGTAACTTATTAACAAGTAAAGTATTAAGTACCTAGCCGTGTACCCCCAAACCTAAATGTTGCAAAATCTTGATCCACACCCCCACACCTAAACTAAACATTGTCCTCAATGTTACCTAGTGAAAACAAGAAGATCAAAATAACTAAAGACTTAAAGGCATGCAAAACATAAAACATAAAGAGAAGGGAAGAACCACAAACCAGGGCTAGGCTGCCACCTAGGAGCACTTGATTTAACGTCTAGGCAAGACGTGCCTTGCAAGCCAAGCAAGGGGAGGCACGGCCAGGTCTACTTCTTGAAAAGCAGGCGCTGGAAAAGCTTCTAAGTATGGTTTCAGGCGATGGCCATTTACATTCAATTTGAAGCCATTGTGGTCTGACTTGATTTCCACGGCACCATGGGGTAGCACCTTGTGGATAGTGTAGGGTCCTGACCATCTTGATCGTAGCTTTCTTGGGAAAAACTTGAGACGTGAATTGAACAGGAAGACTTTTTGTCCTACCTCAAAGGACTTGACAGGTGCTTGTCATGATAAACCTTGGACTTTTCTTTGTAGATTTTGGAGCTTTCATAAGCTTCATTCCTTAGCTCCTCAAGCTCTTTTAATTGAAGCTTCCCATGGTCATCTATGTCCATGTTGACACGCTTGATGGTCAAAAAGGCCTTGTGCTCTAATTCCATAGGAAAATGGCATCCTTTTCCAAAAACAAGCCTAAATGTGGACATGCCAATTGGTGTCTTGAAAGCAGTCCTATAGGCCCAAAGGGCATCATTTAGCCTATTGGACCAATCTGTCTTGTATGGTCCCACACTTTTCTCAATGATGGCCTTGACTTCTCTATTGGAGATCTCGGCTTGTCCACTAGTTTGGCGATGATAGGGAGTCGAGATCCTATGTGTGACTCCATATTTTCTCATGAGGACCTCAAAGGACCTATTGCAAAAGTGTGAGCCACCAGCACTAATGATGGCCCATGGTGTGCAAAACCTTGATAGGATATGAGATTGGATGAAACTACACACTACTTTAGAATCATTAGTCTTGGTTGGAATTTCTTCCACCCATTTAGAAACATAATCAACAGCAAGTAGAATGTAAAGAAAACCAAAGGAGTTTGGGAAGGGTCCCATAAAGTCAATGCCCCAAACATCAAAGATTTCAATAACTAACATAGGGTTTATGGGCATTTGATCTCTAGGGCCAAAATTACCTTATCTTTGGCACTTGTCACATGTGAGGACATGTTCATGGGTGTCCTTGAAGATGGTGGGCCAACAAAAGCCATTGAAGGACATTGAGGGCTGTCTTCTTGGCGCCAAAGTGGCCTCCACATGCTTTGTTGTGGCAGAAGTCCAAGAAGGACTTGACCTCATGATCTGGGATGCATCTCCTTATGAGCTGATCAAGGCAATGCCTCCATAGATAGGGCTCATCCCATATTTAGTATTTGGCTTCCTTGACAAGCATGTCCCTTTGAAACCTAGATAGATGAGAAGGAATCAAGTTAGTAGGCAAATAATTGATAATGTCAGCATACCATGGGTCAAAAGCTTTGAGGTGGAATAGCTGCTCATTAGGGAAGCTCTCTTGGAGAGGAAGTTAGTCCACTTCTTCATTGGACTTGTGGATGATTCTGCTCAAGTGGTCAGCTACCACATTCTCAATGCCCTTCTTGTCTTTGATCACAAGATCAAACTCTTAGTGCAATAGCATCCATCTAATGAGCCTAGGCTTGGCATCCTTCTTATTGAGCAAGTACTTAAGTGTTGTATGGTCAATATAGAAAATAACTTTTGTTTGAAGCAAATATGACCTAAACTTCTCTAAAGCAAATATAATTGCCAAGAGTTTTTTCTCAGTAGTAGAATAGTTAAGTTGAGAATCATTTAAAGTTCTACTTGCATAGTAAATAACATGTGGCAACTTATCTATTCGTTGTCCCAAGACTGCCCCAATGGCATAGTCTGAGGCATCACACATAAGCTCAAAGGACAGGTCCCATCTTGGGGGCATGATCATAGGGGCAGCCGTGAGCTTGTCCTTGAGGTCCTCAAAGGACTCACGACATGCCTGGTTGAACTCAAAGGCTACATCTTTGGCAAGCAGATTGCCCAAGGGTCTTGTGATCTTGGAAAAGTCCTTGATAAACCTCCTATAGAATCCAGCATGTCCTAAGAAGGATCTGACTTCCTTGAATAAAGTGGGCTAGAGCAGGCCACTTATGACATCAATCTTGTCCTTGTCAAGTTCTATGCCACGGCTGGATATGACATGGCCAAGCATAACGCCTTGCTGGACCATGAAGTGATAGTTTTCCCAATTTAGAATTAAATTGGACTCCCTACATCTCTCAAGTACTCTAGACAAGTTTGTTAGACACAAATTAAATGAGTTGCCAAAAATAGAGAAATCATCCATGAATACCTCAATGATGTCCTCCACCATGTCTGAAAATAAGCTCATCATGCATCTTTGGAAGGTGGCAGGGGCATTACAAAGGCCAAAGAACATCCTTCTATAGGCAAACGTGCCATAGGGACAGGTGAATGTTGTTTTCTCTTGATCCCTAGGTGCAATGGCAATTTGATTGTACCCTGAATAAACATTTAAGAAACAAAAGTGAGAGTGACCTACAAGTCTTTCAAGCATTTGATCAATAAAAGGTAATGGAAAGTGATCTTTGCAAGCAGTAGAATTAAGTTTCCTATAATCTATGCCTACTCTCCATCCAGTTTGGACCCTTTGAGGAACAAGCTCATCTTGTTCATTCTTGATGACTGTGATACCACTCTTCTTAGGCACAACTTAAACTGGGCTAACCCACTTGGAATATGAGATGGTATAGATGATCCCCACGTCCAAAATCTTAAGGACCTCCTTTTTTACCACTTCCTTCATAGGAGGATTGAGGCGCCTCTGAGCTTCCCTTGTAGGCTTGGTAGCCTCTTCAACGATGATTCTGTGCATGCACTTTGAAGGGCTTGTCCCCTTGATGTCAGTTATGCTCCATCCAATAGCTTGCATGTTGTCCCTTTGAACCTGCACTAATTGGCTTTCTTGCAAAGATGTTAGATTAGAAGCAATAATGACAGGTAAAGTGTTATTCTTACCTTGAAATGCATATTTCAAGTGCTCAGGAAAAGGCTTGAGCTCAAGTGTGGGAACTTCTATGATAGAGGGAAGGGTTTTTGCTTCATTAAGAGGCAAGGTTTCAAACCCATGTGGGTGTTGAGGGTATTGAGGGATAGCCTCAAGCATATTAAGTTCCTCATTGACACATCCATCAAGGCTATTGTCATTTTGAGAGGGCGGTGTTAAGGCCTTCTCAAGAGGGTCATCTATATAAGCATTCATAATGGTTTGGTGCAATAGGGATTCCATGGTGTTCAAAGGAAAGTCAATGATAGGCTCATGTGGATATTGCATAGTGTCATGTATGGAAAAAGCCCTAGTTTTATCTTACACCTTGATAGATATTTGGCCTTGGTTCAAATTGATTTCACAATTTATGGTGGCCAAGAGAGGTCTCCCAAAGATCAAGGGAGGATGCTCACTTTCTATTGTCTTTTCCATGTTTAAAATATAGAAATCAGCAAATATGCATGTATCACCTATTTGAACTATAGCATCCTCAATCATGCCCATAAGTTGTGTCACAGATGAATTGGCAAGTCTAACACACAATTGAGTAGGTTTTAAATCTCCTAATGCAAGTGAATTGTAAACATTAAAAGGCATGATACTTACAGAGGCTCTTGCGTCACAAAGACAATGCTCAAACCTTTTGGATTGGATGACACACGGCAGGGTAGGAGGGCCTGGATCATTTGCCTTGGGTGGCAAGCCTTGAAACTTGTTCAAGGTAGATGCACTAATGTCTAAGACATTGTTAGGGTCAAAGCCTTATTTCCCAGCCACTAGATCCTTAAGAAGCTTGGCAAAGATGGGCATGGTCCTCACAAGCTTTGGGAATGGCAATGTGATTTGAAGCTTGTGAAGCATGCTTGTGAGCTCTTGCTCAAATTGAGCATTCTTGTCCTTTTTTTGGAACCTGCGAGGGAAACGCACATTAAAATCATTAGTTTTTAAAGGATCACTAAAAGTAACTTTAGACCTTGAATTTAAAGCCAAAGAGGGTTAAGAATGCTCATTTTGGGTTGTTGCCATGTCCTTGGCACTGTTGTCCTTAGGTGTCTCGGATTGGCCAGGTGCTAGTACAGGGGTAGAACTACGCCCTATTTATGGCCTGGTGCACCCAAAATTTGGCACAGGACCAGATATTGCCACTTCTGAGGGTCTTTCAGGGTCTTCTTTGGAATTTGGGTCATGAAGTGGGTTTTGAAGCTCCTTGCCACTTCTGAGCTAAATGGCATAGATATTGGCCTTATGGATAGTTTTTTTTGGGATTAATCTGGACTTGGCTAGGGAGTTGAGGTCCATGATCTAATCAATTGAGATGACTTGCCATTTGGCCTATTTGGGTTTCTATGGCTGTAAACGCACGATTTGTCCTTTTCTGATTTGCTATGGTGTGCTGAATCAAGTCAACCATCATGTCTTCCAAAGATCTCTTTGCTGGTGCAGGATTGCCTTAAGGATGTTGAAGGACTTAAGCGGGAACCTGAGGGGCCACGGCATGCCCTTGGAATCCAGGGGGTGCCGTGGGGTTTTGCATGTTTTGGTTGTTGTTCCACTTGAAGTTTGGATGGTTCCTCCATCCAGGATTGTAAGTGTTGGAATAAGGGTCATTACGAGGCCTCATGCCATCATTGTACCTTCCAATGTAGTTTGCATCCTCTACCATAAGACATGTATGAGAGTCATGGCCTTTAACTGAGCACATATCACATGTCATAGTGGGCTTGGCGTTGGCATCACATAGCAACTTCACCATAGCCGTGAGTTGGGCTATGGTGTCATCCATATCCCTACTCACACTGTTGAGAGTCCTAGACTGTTGTCCCCTATAGAAAAACTACTTTTCTCTCTGAGCAATGCTCTCAAATGCTGCCCTTGCTTCCTCAGGCGTGCTCTCCAAGACTCCCTTGGATTGAGAGTTGACCATAACCCTATCACTATTCTTCAAACCTCCATAGAAGTACAACATTAAGTGGCACTCATCAATGTTGTGATGAGGGAATTCTTGGATCATTTGATTAAACCTTTCCCAAAACTCATAAAAAGATTCATCCTCAGCTTGCTGGGGTGCCATAATTTGTGCCTTAAGCTTATTGGTCTTGGCCACGGGGTAATATTGAGTGAGGAACTTTGAGGACAAGTCCCTCTAAGATGTGATGGATACTGGTGCTAGTGAATCGAACTATGCCTTAGCCTTGTCCTTAAGGCTAAAATGGAACAACCTCAATTTGATCTCAGCTTTAGTTATGCCATTGATCCTTAATGTGGAACAGACTTCCAAAAACTCCTTGAGGTGTAGATGGGGGCCGTCACCCGAACGGTCATGGTACTTAGGCATCATGTGGATTGTGCCTGACTTGAGCTCAAAGTTTACCACCGTGGATGGTGGAATGACACTGGGGAATTAGTCCTCACTAACATGATGAGTGGCATACTCCTTGAGCAGCCGTGGTGGTGGATTAGCTAAGCCACGTTCATCATCCATTCTTCCAGGGCTTGGTGGTGGACTTGGATGAGGGCAACTGTGGACAGATGATGAAGTAGATGATGGAATTGAAGAGCCGTGAACATATCCCCTAGCAGAACCTTGTGATGACATAAAAGTACCTAAACAACAAAAGAAACTAAATTAGAAAAATCTAAGCTGTCAGGACCCGTCCCGAATTTCCCCTCGAAACCTGGGAAGAACCCTGATCCCGTCTGACAACCTAAGGAAAGGTTCCCAAATACCCATCAATCCTTAGCATAATATAATAACAATAAATAATTTCTCTTGTCAGACAAGGGATTTAAGCACTTAAATTTCCCGTAAGTAAATATCAACCAAATACAAGAATATCAGAGCGTCTAAGTAGGATCAATGTACAAATTAGATATCCTACTCAAGTACAACTACACAGCGTAGCGGAAGTGCTAATGCCTCTGCCTCGAGATACTGTCCGCGTCAACTCTACGGCCTGAAGGGGGTTTAAACACAAAAGTTGTGAGTGGACAAAAATAATCGTTTATAAAACGCTTTCCAAGGAATATTACCTTTTTCCCCCTCTATTTATAAAACCATGCATGCATCACATAAACAATTCATGTTATAAAAACATCATCTTTAAATCACCGGCATTTTCATGTTCAAAATCATTTATTTCCACCTAGACACATAACATCTCAAATCCACTGTCATCGACACATCCACTAGCCACCAGGGTATCCCTTGGGGTGTGCTAGTACTGTATCACAATTCTCTGTACTATGCTATCACATCAGTCGGCCTATCTCTCGACTAGCATATCATATCAGTCGGCATATCTCGACTATCATATCATATCAGTCGGCATATCTCGACTATCATATCATATCAGTCGGCATATCTCGACTATCATATCATATCAGTCGGCATATCTCGACTATCATATCATATCAGTCGGCATATCTCGACTATCATATCATATCAGTCGGCATATCTCGACTATCATATCATATCAGTCGGCATATCTCGACTATCATATCATATCAGTCGGCATATCTCGACTATCTTATCATATCAGTCGGCATATCTCGACTATCTTATCATATCAGTCGGCATATCTCGACTATCATACTTTAACTGAAATAGTGGAAAACATATGTCTAGAAATCATTTCTAACATTCAGAAATTCAATGCCACAATACATAACCGTATTTAACAAAGATATTTTGATGCATGCAATTCAGTTTATAAAACAAAGTCCACTCACCAACCTGTTCAAGCTAGCTCAATCCCGTCTCGCTCGTTCCTCTGAGGTTCCCGGAACGATATCGCCTGTCAAAAACAACAATCGGGATTACCGGCTAGTAATAAGACTCGTATATAACAACTTCCTCAACCTCGGGAAGTCTACCCTTGCTGTTCCTAAAATCACAGCAACTTCGGACACTTAAAACGACCTCTAAACGATGTCCGATCAACCTGAAACCTGTACCAACAGATTCAGAACGTCCGAAACTAGTTACCACGCGCCGCCGTGACGTCAGCCTCGACCCCACGCGCCGCCACGCGCCGCCGGAAGGTCGGCACACGCGCCCACGCGCCCTCACGCGCCGGTCACGCGCCTGCTACAGTAACCACGCGCCTGAACCGGTCCAACCCGGTTCGGCTCAACCTGACCCGGTCCAACTCGACCCGACCGGTTCACTCAACCCGACCGGTTCAACTCGACCCGACCGGTCACCGATGACTCGCCGGAGAAGACAACCGGACGCCGTCACCGTCGCCGGAGGCTGGCCGGAGAAGATGACCGGACCGCCACCTCCGCCGCCGTCTGGTTCGCCGGAATCCGCCATTTCCGACCGAAATTCCAAGCTTTACAACTTCCTCAAAACTCAACCGTTTTACACAAATTTTACGTCTAAATCTATCTACTCAAACCCAGGAATCCAAATATAACCTCAAAACATCAAACACGTACCTGTATAAGCCGGAAAATCGATCCAAAGATCCGAAACTTCCTTTACTCGGCTCGGCTTCCACCGTGGTCCTCTCCTTCGATGGTTGGTACGGTTGTGATCGTGGGAAAGAGTAGAATACGATTAGTTGATCCAAATGGGAAGTTAAAGCCTTGAATCCGTCGTTGACTTTTGGTTTCTCTTCGGGTAAGTTTCGCACGGTTTGGGTGGGTGTGTTTGTGTTATGTTTGTTACAGAGTGAATGAGTGAGGATAAGGAGATAAGATGAAATGAAGATGTAAAATAAGTGAGGTTAAAATATCTCCCCTCCATGGCAAATTACCAAAATGCCCTTACACATCTAGACCCACAACTTCCGTATACGAACTCCGTTTCCTGCGTGCCGCCTGTCTATGAACTCGTGAGTTCGAGACCTACGCAACGGTACCCGAAACAACACCAAAAGTGTCTCGAAATAAAACTTGATTTCCAAGCCCTTTACCGACCAAGGGTAAAATCGTCATTTAATAAAAATAATTGCATAAAATCAATTATGAAAAGTCTGGGTTGTTACAATCTACCCTCCTTAAGAAATTTCATCCCCGAAATTCATTCCTAATCATGAAATAAATGAGGATACTGTGCCCGCATTAGTTCCTCAGTTTCCCACGTGGCTTCCTCCACGTTATGGTTCCTCCACAACACTTTAACTAGAGGAATAGTCTTTCTGCGAAGTACCTTTTCCTTCCAATCCAGAATTTGCACTGGTTGCTCCTCAAATGTCAAATCGTCTTTCAGCTCAAGTGGTTGCTCTTCCAACACATGAGACTCGTCAAACAGATATTTCCGGAGCAAAGATACATGAAAGACATCATGAACTCTGGATAATTCCGAGGGTAAAGAAATACGATATGCCACTGGTCCTATCCTTTCCAAAATCTCATATGGACCAATGTAGCGAGGACTTAGTTTTCCCCGTCTACCAAAACGTACCACTCCTTTCCATGGAGATAGTTTCAAGAATACCCAATCACCAACCTCAAACTCAAGGTCTCTGGTTCTGCGGTCTGCATAGCTCTTCTGGCGATCCTGAGCTATCTTCAACCTTTCTCTGATGATCCTTATCTTTTCCTCAGTCGTATCAACCAACTCTGGTGTTAACAGTCTTCTTTCACCTATTTCACTCCAACACAAAGGTGTTCTGCACTGCCTCCCATACAGTGCCTCGAAAGGTGACATCCCGATACTCGACTGGTAACTGTTATTATATGCGAATTCCATCAGAGGCAAGTGTGAATCCCAGTTCCCTTTAAACTGTAGTACACAAGCCCTCATCATATCCTCCAAAAACTGGATTGTTCTCTCAGATTGACCATCCGTCTGAGGATGAAAGGCTGTACTGAAATGCAATGTGGTGCCAAAATCCTTCTGCAAACTCCGCCAAAACCTGGAGGTAAATCTCGGATCCCTGTCCGAAACAATAGACTCTGGAGTCCCATGCAGCCGTATGATCAAATCCACGAACAATTTGGCATACCGACTCATCCGAAAATCTTCTCGCACTGGCAAGAAATGTGCAGACTTCGTGAGTCTATCCACAATTACCCATATCCCATCATGTCCTTTCCGTGTCCTTGGAAGTTTATACACAAAGTCCATCGTAATGTGATCCCACTTCCATTCCGGAATAGGTAACGGTTGCAGTGTCCTATAGGGTTTCTGCCTCTCTGCTTTCACTTGCTGACATGTCAAACATCTACTCACAAACTCAGCAATTTCTCTTTTCATCCCAGTCCACCAATAGTGTTTCCTTAGGGTATGATACATCTTGGTACCTCCTGGATGCATAGCATAAGCCGAACTATGAGCCTCATTAAGAATTTCCCTCTTTAGCTCTACCTCATTCGGTACGCACAACCGTCCATCCTTAACCAATGCTCCATCATCCCTAATCGCATAGTCCTGCCTGTTTCCAGCCTCTAACTCCATCCTGATAATGCACAATGTAGGATCCTGGAGTTGAGCCTCAATAATCCGATCAATCAGAACAGGCCTCACATGGAAACTAGCCAACAAAGCCCCCTGGCTATCCATGTCCAGTACAATCCCTGCTCTACGGAACTCTACCAATAACGGTAAGTAGACTGCATGCAAATGGGCCAAAGATCCCATAGATTTCCTGCTCAAGGCATCTGCCACAACATTGGCTTTTCCTGGATGGTACTCAATAGTACAGTCATAATCCTTTATCAGCTCAAGCCACCTTCTCTGCCTCAAATTCAGGTCTTTCTGGGTGAACAAGTACTTTAAACTCTTATGGTCGGTGAAGATCCGACACGTCTCCCCGTACAAGTAATGTCTCCATATTTTCAGTGCATGCACTACTGCAGCCAACTCCAAATCATGTGTGGGGTAATTCTTCTCATGGGTTTTAAGTTGTCTGGAAGCATACGCTATCACTTTCCCATGCTGCATCAGCACACAGCCAATACCCCGCAATGATGCATCACTATATACCTCAAAACCCCCGTTACCATCTGGAAGGGTTAATACTGGAGCAGAAGTCAATCTTCTCTTTAGCTCCTGGAAACTCTGCTCACAATCAGCATCCCAGTCAAACTTGACTCCTTTCTTAGTCAACCGTGTCAATGGGCCTGCTATCGTAGAAAATCCTTCTACGAACCGCCGATAATATCCTGCCAATCTGTCACCGTCCTCGGTTGCTCCCAGTTTGCCACTGCCTCCACTTTTTGGAGATCTACGCTGATACCGTCAGCAGAAATTACATGACCCAAGAATCCAACTTCGGTCAACCAAAACTGGCATTTACTGAACTTGGCAAACAAATGCTTTTTCCTAAGCATATTCAGCACCAACCTCAAGTGCTTCTCATGTGCCTTGGCACTCCTTGAATACACCAAGATATCGTCGATGAACACAATTACAAATCGATCCAAATACTTTTGGAACACTCTGTTCATCAAATCCATAAACGCTGCCGGGGCATTAGTCAACCCGAAGGGCATCACCAGGAACTCATAATGACCATACCGAGTCCTGAAAGCTGTTTTCTGAACATCCTCTTCCCGGATTCTCAACTGATGGTACCCGGATCGAAGGTCAATTTTTGAAAAATACTTTGCCCCTTTCAGTTGATCAAATAAATCGTCAATCCTTGGCAAAGGATACTTATTTCGCACCGTCACTTTATTTAACTGCCGGTAGTCGATACACAATCTCAGACCACCATCCTTTTTCCTCACAAATAGTACCGGTGCACCTCATGGTGAAATACTTGGGCGAATAAATCCCATATTCACCAAGTCCTGCAATTGAGTCTTTAACTCTCGCAATTCTGCCGGTGCCATCCTGTACGGTGCCTGTGAGATAGGTTGAGTACCTGGCAAAAGCTCGATTGTGAACTCAATCTCACGGTGTGGTGGTAATCCTGGAAGATCATCTGGAAACACATCAGAGAATTCACTCACCACAGGAATATCTTCCACTCTCATCGAAGTATTCCGAGCATCTATCACATGAGCCAAGTAACCCTCACAACCTTTTCTCAACAATCTCTCAGCTGTTAACGCTGATATCACTCCATAGGGTAATACCCTACGATCTCCCCGAAATGTAAGTTCAGGGAATCCTGGACTCCGAAAAACTACTGTCTTATTATAACAGTCTATGGAGGCATGGTGCATGGACAACCAATCCATCCCCAAAATCACATCAAACTCAAAGATATCTAAGGGGATTAAATCTACCTCCAAACTATGGCCTTCAACCATCACCGGACAACTGCGAATCACTTGGTTCGCCACTAACATATCTCCGGTAGGAGTACTAATACCCATGTCCCAACCAATTGGAGACAATTCTCTATCCGCAAACAATGCAAAACCCCGAGAAATAAAAGAATGAGTTGCTCCCGGATCTAATAAAACACAAGCATTGCTGTTAAAAATGGATAACGTACCCGTGACCACATCCGGTGCTACTCGAGCTTCCTGTTGCATCATGGCAAACACTCGAGCTGGTGTACCTGAAGATCGACCGCGATCCCCATACCTGCCTCTGGGCCTGTTGGTGCCACTAGCTCTACCAGCCCCACCGAAATAGGTCTGCCTCTCAGCTGCAGTATCATACATTTGTCCTGCACTCGGGCTAGGATCAGTCGCACCACGACTAAAGGAACTACTGCCCGGACGTCGTTCTGGATAGAATCTCTTGATGTGACCAGGCTCCCCACAGAAATAACAACCGGCATCACTGAAGCCACTAGATCTGCCACCCTGTCTCCTGTTGAACTGCACTGAGGCACCCCGAGACTGTGCAAAAGATTGTCGTGTCTGACCAGCTCCGCCACTGCCTGTACTAGATCTCCCAGAAGATCCAGAACTATGACTGCCTCTTTTTGATGGTCCCTGACTAGAGGATCCTGCAGTCCAGTGATCTCGACGTCTCCTGTTCCCACTGTACTGCTGTGGCATTGGGAAACCCAAACTCAACTCTACTCGAGCTGCAGCATCAGCCAAAGTCCTCAACGAAGTGTGGTCCATAGACGTAACTGCTGACCGAATTTCACTCCGCAGTCCACTCTCAAATCTGTGGCACTTGTCTGACTCGGTCGCTACCAACGTCGGTGCAAAGCGACTCAGCGCTATGAATCTCTGTTCATACTGGGCCACCGTCATGTCTCCTTGCTGTAAATGCAAGAACTCGGCCTCCTTAACACTCCGGTGTGAGCGAGGGTAAAACTGCTCCAAGAAACGTTCCCGGAAAATCTGCCAAGTAATCGTATGGACATTCCAGCCTGACACCTCCAATGAGTGCCACCAGTGGTAAGCAGAACCACCTAGTAAAAATGTGGCCAGTAGAACTCTCTCCTCTAGAGGACACCTCATAATCATAAACACCCGCTCCATGCGAGTAATCCACTCCTCAACTTCCTCTGGGCTAGAGTCACCCATGAATATCGTTGCCCCCAGTCTCTGGGCTCTCTCAATATCAGAGACTTCGTGAGAAGCTCTATCCTGGAGTACAGAAGCTAATGTCTGACCCAGCTGTTCCAGTGTCTGCCTCAAATTAGGCTCCACTGCAGGTTCATTGTCATCTCCACCATTCCCTGACCGTTGACGGAACTCTCGTCTCGGAGGCATTATACGCTGAAAAGAAGTTGTAAACCATTAATACCAAAATTTCACCTGTACACTAGATGTACGGTCTACAGGAATTTAACCTAGTGCTCTGATACCAATTGTCAGGACCCGTCCCGAATTTCCCCTCGAAACCCGGGAGAACCCTGATCCTGTCGGACAACCTAAGGAAAGGTTCCCAAATACCCTTCAATCCTTAGCATAATATAATAACAATAAATAATTTCTCTTGTCAGACAAGGGATTTAAGCACTTAAAATTCCCGTAAGTAAATATCAACCAAATACAAGAATATCAGAGCGTCTAAGTAGGATCAATGTACAAATTAGATATCCTACTCAAGTACAACTACACAGCGTAGCGGAAGTGCTAATGCCTCTGCCTCGAGATACTGTCCGCGTCAACTCTACGGCCTGAAGGGGGTTTAAACACAAAAGTTGTGAGTGGACAAAAATAATCGTTTATAAAACGCTTTCCAAGGAATATTACCTTTTTCCCCCTCCATTTATAAAACCATGCATGCATCACATAAACAATTCATGTTATAAAAACATCATCTTTAAATCACCGGCATTTTCATGTTCAAAATCATTTATTTCCACCTAGACACATAACATCTCAAATCCACTGTCATCGACACATCCACTAGCCACCAGGGTATCCCTTGGGGTGTGCTAGTACTGTATCACAATTCTCTGTACTATGCTATCACATCAGTCGGCCTATCTCTCGACTAGCATATCATATCAGTCGGCATATCTCGACTATCATATCATATCAGTCGGCATATCTCGACTATCATATCATATCAGTCGGCATATCTCGACTATCATATCATATCAGTCGGCATATCTCGACTATCATATCATATCAGTCGGCATATCTCGACTATCATATCATATCAGTCGGCATATCTCGACTATCATATCATATCAGTCGGCATATCTCGACTATCTTATCATATCAGTCGGCATATCTCGACTATCTTATCATATCAGTCGGCATATCTCGACTATCATACTTTAACTGAAATAGTGGAAAACATATGTCTAGAAATCATTTCTAACATTCAGAAATTCAATGCCACAATACATAACCGTATTTAACAAAGATATTTTGATGCATGCAATTCAGTTTATAAAACAAAGTCCACTCACCAACCTGTTCAAGCTAGCTCAATCCCGTCTCGCTCGTTCCTCTGAGGTTCCCGGAACGATATCGCCTGTCAAAAACAACAATCGGGATTACCGGCTAGTAATAAGACTCGTATATAACAACTTCCTCAACCTCGGGAAGTCTACCCTTGCTGTTCCTAAAATCACAGCAACTTCGGACACTTAAAACGACCTCTAAACGATGTCCGATCAACCTGAAACCTGTACCAACAGATTCAGAACGTCCGAAACTAGTTACCACGCGCCGCCGTGACGTCAGCCTCGACCCCACGCGCCGCCACGCGCCGCCGGAAGGTCGGCACACGCGCCCACGCGCCCTCACGCGCCGGTCACACGCCTGCTACAGTAACCACGCGCCTGAACCGGTCCAACCCGGTTCGGCTCAACCTGACCCGGTCCAACTCGACCCGACCGGTTCACTCAACCCGACCGGTTCAACTCGACCCGACCGGTCACCGATGACTCGCCGGAGAAGACAACCGGACGCCGTCACCGTCGCCGGAGGCTGGCCGGAGAAGATGACCGGACCGCCACCTCCGCCGCCGTCTGGTTCGCCGGAATCCGCCATTTCCGACCGAAATTCCAAGCTTTACAACTTCCTCAAAACTCAACCGTTTTACACAAATTTTACGTCTAAATCTATCTACTCAAACCCAGGAATCCAAATATAACCTCAAAACATCAAACACGTACCTGTATAAGCCGGAAAATCGATCCAAAGATCCGAAACTTCCTTTACTCGGCTCGGCTTCCACCGTGGTCCTCTCCTTCGATGGTTGGTACGGTTGTGATCGTGGGAAAGAGTAGAATACGATTAGTTGATCCAAATGGGAAGTTAAAGCCTTGAATCCGTCGTTGACTTTTGGTTTCTCTTCGGGTAAGTTTCGCACGGTTTGGGTGGGTGTGTTTGTGTTATGTTTGTTACAGAGTGAATGAGTGAGGATAAGGAGATAAGATGAAATGAAGATGTAAAATAAGTGAGGTTAAAATATCTCCCCTCCATGGCAAATTACCAAAATGCCCTTACACATCTAGACCCACAACTTCCGTATACGAACTCCGTTTCCTGCGTGCCGCCTGTCTACGAACTCGTGAGTTCGAGACCTACGCAACGGTACCCGAAACAACACCAAAAGTGTCTCGAAATAAAACTTGATTTCCAAGCCCTTTACCGACCAAGGGTAAAATCGTCATTTAATAAAAATAATTGCATAAAATCAATTATGAAAAGTCTGGGTTGTTACATAAGCAATGGACACCGTTGAGGGACTAGTGCCTGACAACGGTGCCAAAAACTTGTTGGAAGAAAAGTACAACAATAAAAGTAATACGAATCCTAGCAAGTGCATTGATCAATAGGCAATATAGTGGTACAAGCAAGGGTCGAATCCCACAAGGACTTGACTCAACAATGTAACCAAAGCAATAGATAGTTTAGTTCACAAGTAGGAACTTAAAACAGAAACAAAACAATAATGAGATATGATTGACTTTAAACAAAAGACTCAAAACAAAAACACTCAAACAGGACACGGACAAGGGGGGTTTTAGTTTAAAAGAAATTGAAACAGTAAATAACTTGGAATGCAAGAAACAAGTGAATAACAAAGGATTGAAATCAAATTAAAGGTAAGTTAAGGCAGTCCCTATCCATACCTAACCAAAAACGGCTTCTAACTTGGTTTGCAAGGTTCTATTATCATGTTTACTTCTTGGTTTAGTGCCCATGCAAGAGCCCTGTTAAGCCTACTCTCACACATTCATTCCTTCTTACTTTGTATGTTTAGGTCTCTTAAGCGCTCTAAACTTCTCGTCAATTATGTTATAAGTCTCTTAAGCTATTACAACACAAAAGAAGGCATTAAGTACAAAACGAATTTAATGACACTACACTAACCCTAGAGATTACACGGTAACTCTAGGTGAGTCATGGATTTCTTCACAGATTATTTCTCTTATAACCCTTGATGCAAGTCCATCATTAAGTTGAGCAAGTAAAATGGCCAGTTTTAAGAACACAAAATGGTCTCAATAAAAGCAGTGAATCAATCTACTAAGATAAACACAATAATTAAACCAAGTGCCAAAACCAAATTAAGAAGTTGCCATGGTTCGGGCTTCAAGATCAGCCCTAACATAAAAGAAACTACTCACTAAACATATTGAATAACATAAACATTAATTGTATATAATAATGATTAGAAAGACTAAACCCAAACTATACTCTCAAAGGAAAACTCCAAGCACAGCCGTGAGCAATTCTTCAAGAACACAACTTGGTCTTCTTGAACAAACCTCACGAATAAAGCTTAAAAACAATAAGTAAAAGGTATCTAAATGTGTCTAAGATGGCGTGTCGAAAAAACTGAACAATGGCTCCTTTATATCGACAAGGGAAAACCTTGTCCCACAAGGATTAGAAATATAAACATATACTAGAGTGTTCTAGAATATCAAATACACTCCTAAGCTAAAAAGAAATCCTTAAACTGCTGAAAAACTAAGCAGAACACGGGAGGAATTGAGAGAGTCTAGTTGGCACTTTGGGCAGATAGTTGGCTCGGTCAGGACCTAGGTCAGGCCCTGATTGTAGGTGACTTGGCCCTAGGCATGTCTTCGTTGCATCTTGGCGCACCTTAGCATTTGGATGGCTTCATTATGGTCCAGAGAGTATGAAAATGAATCGTGTCTCGATCGAATGGCATCAAGATGGAAATGGCCTCATTTGGCCCTAGCGGGTCATGGTAAGAACTTTCCTTTGGTGCAATTACGCCTTGTCTTGAAAACATGTCGGGGACATGGGCTTGGTCTTCACTGAGACGTGGAGAAAGCACACCTTGGTTGGAACCTTGATCTGGACTTAGGACTGCGGCGGACACGCATTGGCGCACTTCTAGACAAGTCAATCATATGATCTAGGCCTCAGTCTTGGGTGTCTTTTGGACATGTCCTTGCTCCAATAGTGGCATGACAAAGGCATGCCATGACCTTAGTCTGAAGGTCATCAGACACAACTTTGGGACACGGATGGCCTGATCTGAGGTACTTGATCTTCGCCTGAAATAGGGCACACTAGTGCACTCAAGACCTAGTTTAGGACCCGATATTGATTTGAGAACATCTCCTTCATTTGAACTCCGATTTGAGTCATTATTTTTCCTGTATTCTCATAATTGCATTATCTTTCTAACACATGCACATGTCTCACAAAAGCATCACTTTCTACTATGGATGGCCTGATTTCTAACAAAAGACAAGTAAAGGGACTAAATATGACAAGAAATGCATGTAGGAAATAAGACCTAACAATGCCCATGAGCATGTCATCACATGTGGCAAGTGCCAAAGACATGGTAACATAGGCCCTAGAGATCAAATGCCCCTAAACCCTATACTAGTTGTTGTAATCTTTGAATGTTTGGGGCTTTGACTTTATGGGACCCTTCCCTAGCTCATTTGATTTTCTTTACATTTTACTTGATGTTGATTATGTTTCTAAATGGGTGGAAGAAATTCCAACCAATGCTAATGATTCAAAAGTAGTGTGTAGCTTCATTTAATCTCACATCTTGTCAAGATTTGGCACACCATATGCTATCATTAGTGATGGTGGCTCACACTTTTGCAACAAGTCCTTTGAGGCACTCATGAGGAAGTATGGAGTCATACATAGAATCTCAACTCCATATCATCCTGAAACTAGTGGACAAGCCGAGATCTCAAATAGAGAAGTCAAGGCCATCCTTGAGAAAACCGTGGGACCATCAAGGAAGGATTGGTCCAATAGGCTCAATGATGCCCTTTGGGCCTATAGGACTGCCTATAAGACACCAATTGGCATGTCCCCATTCAGGGTCATCTATGGAAAAGGCTGCCATCTACCTGTAGAATTAGAGCACAAGGCCTTTTTGGCCATCAAATGTGTCAACATGGACATAGAAAAGGCAGGCCACCACCGCAAGCTTTAACTTCAAAAGCTTGAGGAACTGAGGAATGAAGCCTATGAAAGCTCAAGGATCTAGAAGGAGAATCCTAAAGCCTATCATGACAAGCACTTGGTACGCAAGGCCTTCCAAGTTGGACAGAAGGTCCTCCTTTTCAACTCACGGCTTAGGCTCTTCCCAGACAAATTGAAATCTAGATGGTCTGGCCCTTTCTTTGTCACCGAGGTACTACCCCATGGTGCCATCGAACTCAGAAGTCCTAAGGGAGGAATGTTCAAAGTCAATGGCCTATGTGAGATTTTGAGCCTAATAAGCTATATTGTTGAATTAATCATTAGTGCCTCACTAGAGCCATGCCATGGTTAAGTTTGTACCTTATCTTTTCACTTAATGCCTAACTTCAAGAAATTGAGCTAAAAGATGACTTTTTTTAAGTGAACCCTAGAAAATTAGTGGAGACTACCCTATCTGAGATTTTGAGCCTAATGCCTTTCTTTGTGTGATATTTACTTTTTTTTACTCTTAACCACTATTCAATTCTTTCTATATTGATTGATCTCATTATTATCACTTTGCATTGGATTTTAAAGAACTAACATCTTATGTAGAGGCTCTTGGCTCTAAGCTTGACAACCATAAGAACTAATGTAGGCTATACATGTTTAAGCCCTCTAAAGCCATACATGCCCCTTTGCATGCTCCATTAACCCACTTTGAAGCCAAATACTTAAGCCTTTCTTTCAACACCTCAATCATAACCTAAGCCATAGATAGTGAGCCCTAAATCTTGGCCATGCCCTATAGTCTAGGTTGTGACATGGCAACATCTAATGAAGTTCATGACATGGAAAGGAAAGACATGTATCAAGTGTTCAAGATCAAAGACAAGCTGCGAAGCTCCTCAAGGGCTTGTCATGGCCATTTCACGGCCAAAGATGCCAAAGTCCAAAATTGATGTCAAGGGGAATGTTTAGGACATCCCAAGTGACCAAAGTTCTAACTTGGACAGAAACAAAACAATGTAAACCATTGCATGATCTTGGCTTAGTTTGAAAAAAGAAAAAAAATGTGTGAGAAACAAAAGAAAATAAAAGAAAACAATGAGCTAAGCCAAGTGAGCCTACGGATGGGCAAATAGTTAAATGGTTATTAACCGCGGTTTTTTTGGTCATAACTATTTAGGATTATAAACGCAGTTATTTATAATCATTAGTTATTTAGCTAAATAGTTATTAACCATTACCATAACCATTAATATATAGTTAATTGCGGTTAACCGTGGTGCACTGCGAAAATAATTTTTAATTTTCAATTTAAATTATTTCTATTTTTTAAAAGATTAAAATAACTTAAATTAATATTTAACAAAAAAATTAAAAAAAAAAAAAAAAAAAATAGGTAAAATTGCAAGTGATAATCAACCATCTTGGATATCAAAAAAATTTATATCAACGTGTAGAGCTTGACGAGCAGAACAACTTTAATACTTGGGTCGATGGCCAAAAATGGCAGAAAGTGGTGGGAAAATGTGAAAAATACTCGGGAACTACAAAAATTTTTGAGTTAGATCCACAAAAATGGACTAAAATATGAGATAGACTTGTTAGACTCTAAGAGAGGAACAAATCCTTACTAAGATCGCCACCTGAGGTGGTCGGAAATAGCCGGAAATGCGGGTCAACCCGCCCTGTGGAGGTATTTGTTTTTTTTAAGTTTTGTCAATTTTTTTTTTCAAGTTTTGTCAATTTTTTTTAAAAAAAGTTTTTCAAATGACTTTAATTAAAAAACACTATATAAATGGTTAAATAAATTTAACAAAAAAAAAATTATATGGTTATGTAATAAAGGGTTTAATGGTTAAATCGTTAAATGATTAAATGGTTATGTTTAAGTGGTTAAATGGTTTATCCATTGGTTAAATAGTTAAAGTAATAACCATACCATTTAAAAGATGATCTAAATGGTTATAACCATAACCATACCACTTAGATAAATGGTTAAACCATAACCACACCATTTAATATAAATAGTTATGGTAACCGCGGTTAACCATTACCGCGGTTTTTCTGCCCATCCCTAAGTGAGTCAATGAGAAGAGAAGTCACAAATCATCATTCAAAGAAATCAACCCTCAATGTGTGAAGTCATTGAAAGCAAAATGCCAAGTCTGGCCCTGGGCCAAGGAGAAGTTCAAGAAGAAGATCAAGTTTCAAGTCATGCTATTTCATTCCTTTTCATAGCTTAGGCTTTTGAATTCCAATCCCTTTCTTCTAAACCCTTTAAGCCTAGCCCCGCTACAACCCATGAATGAAGACCTAACTGATCTTATGGGAAGTTTTTCTTGGAGTTAAGGTATGTCTCTATGTTCTTAAAGTTCAATTCCTTCATGAGATCTACTTTCAGAAATTGCCTCTCTTTCATGCTATTTCATATGTGATTATCTTTGCTTCCATTACATAAACACTTCACATAGGCTTGCAAGAGTGTAACCTTAGGATTCATGAGAGAAATTGAGAGTTTCTTAGTGAGGATAAAGTCGAGGCGAAATCTTTCTAAGGCATTTGAACTTTGTTGTTTTAAGCTTGAAATCTTGAAGTAAATGGCAGTCACACTTAACATGGCACTTACTGGAAATTGGCATATCTTTAGCTTGGCATAATATGATCTATTTGCTTTGTTTCTTATTAACTCGTTAAGTATTTTGCTCAGTTTTTGTAGTTGTTAAGTAAAAGGAGATAAAACTCCTCCTACTATAGGGGTTTAAATGTTCTATCCTTAATTAAGCTTGAGTGTTTAGTTTTTGTTTAGTATTTATTCTTTGTTTTGCTCGAGGACTAGCAAAAGCTAGGTTTGGGGGTATTTGTTATGCTATAAATTCTACACATATTTCATGTCATATTTGGCCCATTTCCTTGTCTCTTATGTAATTTCATGTCTTCCATAGTGGAAAGTGATGCATTTTGTAAGACTTGTGCAGAAATGGAAAGACATGTCAATTATAAGAATACTGGAAGAAGAATGGCTCAAATCGGAGCTCAGATGAAGAGTTATCCTCAGTTCAATATCGGGTCCAAAGGACATGTCAGTGCGCCTGATTTATGGCGCATGTCAAGTACCTCGAATTAAGTAATCCGGGTCCAAGAACCATGTCTGAGGACCAGCAGATGAAGGCCATGACGTGCCCGTGTCATGCCAATATCAAGCCCTAGTCATGTCCTTGGCATGTCTGGAAGTTATCCCAGGACGTGTCTTTGGCACATCTCAGAGACATGCAAATCGAGACCCAGGCCACGCCAAGGCGTGCCCTCAAGTGCCCCAGAAGAGCCCAAGGCATGTCCTCCGTAATGCCAAGTCCCAAGTCGACGTTCCAATCAAGGCGTGGCTTCGCCATGCCTCAATGATGTCCAAGATCGTGTCCTTGACACGTTTTCAAGACAAGTTCCCAGACACAGAAGAAAGATGTGACTGCGCCCTAAATCAGGCTCCAAACGTGCCACAGCAGTGTCGATATATCAGCAGGCCCAAGTCATGTCTCTAACGTGACCCGATTGGTTCCAATAAGGCCATCTCTCATCCTGTAGCCATTTGACCGTGCCGTAAGGCATTTTCAGAGCCTATGAGATGTATTGAAACCAAAAATAAGTCAAGGCATGACAATGAGATTCCTAGGGCCAAGTCATCAACATTCAGGGCCTACCCTAGGTCCTACCCAGATTCCAGCCTGGCAGCCCAGCAGCAAAGGAACACACACCTGCTAGTTTGCATTCACACTTCCAGCCATGCTCTGATTGGTTTTCCAAGGTTCTAGGGACTTCTTATTTACTTAGACGTGTAATAGATGTATTCTAGAACACACTAGATTAGGTTTCTAATTCTAATCCGCGTAGGACAAGGTTTGGCTTTGTCTATAAATAGTGAGCCTTGTCCATTGTTTTGAGGACGCCATCTTAGAAACATTTAGGAAGTTTTTACTTATCGTTTTGAAGCTCTTGTTCATGAGGCTTGTTCACGAAGACCAAGTTTTGTTCTTGGAGGATTGCTTGAAGCCGTGCTACAAGTTGGTCCTTAAGAGTATTATTTGGGTTTAATCTTTCAACTCTTTATTCAATACAATTTATGTTTTTACTTTTCATTATGCGTAGTGAGTAGTTTCTTTTAAGTTATGGCTGATCTTGAAGCCCTAACCATGACAACTTCCGAATTTGGTTTTGGCCCTTGGTTTGATTATTATGTTTGTCTTTGTAGATTGATTCACTGTTTTCTTTGAGACTATCTTGTGTTGTTAAAACTGATCATTTTATTTGAATGATTTAAAGATGACTTTTCATCAATGATTATAGTAAAAATAATCTGTGAGGAGATCCATGACATTCCTAGATTGCACAACAATTTCTAGGGTTAGTGTAGTGACTCTAATTTCTTTTTGTGCTTAATGCTTCATTTTGGGCCCAACTGGATAAAAGTGCACACATACATGCATATAACATACAAACTAAGAAGGAAATAAAGTGTGTGATTGAGCCTTGATTGGACTGTTGCATGAGCACTAAACCAAGAGGCAAACAAGATAATTGAACCTTGCAAACCAAGTTGGAAAACGTTGTGGTTAGGTGTGGATAGGGATTGCATTAACTTGCCTTTAATCTGATTACAATCTCTTGTTTATTTACTGTTTCCTTGCATTACAAGTTACTTAATTTCAGCATCTTTCAAACTAAAAAACCCCCCTTTTTGTTAGTGTCTTATTTAGTGTCTTGTTTGTGTCAAAGCACATCTACTTAGTGTCTTTGTTTTCAGTTTTAAGTACCTAACTTGTGAGCTAAGCAATCTATACTTTGGTTAAATTGTTGAGTCAAGTCCTTGTGGATTCGACCCTTACTTGTACTACTATATTGTCTATTGATTAGTGCACTAGATATGATATAATTGTTAAGGAATGCGTGCATTAGCTTGTCCTACTTTTCTTCCAATAGACCTCCCTTGCCCCTCACTAGATCCTCCACTGGCAATGGTAGTCGTGGTGGTGGGGGATGGCGGCTGTGGTGGAGCCGTGGAGGTGGAGTTAGTAGTGGTGCATTTGGGTGGAGGAAGAGGTGGTGGTGGTGGTGGTGGTGGTGAGGTGGTGGCGGTGTAGGGTGGTGTGGTGGTGGTGGCGGCGGTGATGTGGTGGTGGTGGGGGTGGTGGCGACAATGGTTGTTGTGGTGGTGGTGGCAATAATGGGGTGGTGACGACTGCGTTGGCAGTGGTGGTGGTTGTGGTGGTGGTGGGGTTGTGCCGGTGGTGATGATGATGACTGTGGTAATTTTGTGGTGGCTTCTTACTTAGTATTGTAGGTATTTTATTTTTTTATTTTTTTGAATTGTATCCTTAAAACTTATCAAACATAAATTTGAGTAAATAAATTATTGTATCCTACATTTTCATTTTCTAAATTCAATCCTCAAAAATGAGTTACCAAACGTGTTTTACAACTATTTTTGTATCTGTAAAACGAAAAATTGTTCTACCAAACCATACCAAACGCGCCCTAAGTTTTTAACAAATATACTTATTATCAAATCCAAATTCAATTTCTTTTTACAGTAAACGGAGTCTTAAGGAATTGGTGGTGGTATTAGTTAATTGTTGTGATAATAACTTGACTGCAGTTATTGATGATGAGGGGCTACAAATTTAAACGAATTTCTCCTTCTGCTTCCATAGGGACAAAACTCACTCGCTTCTGCAATTTCATGTAATTTAACTGAAGGATTAATATTTCAATATTCTCAAAGAAAAGAGAAATCAGGATAAGATTAATATATAGTACTGAAAAAAAAAATAATAAAATAAAATTTCTACAACCCTTGTATTCGGAAGACCACATTTATTAAAAAAAAATAATAAAATAATAATAAAATCAGGACAATATTCGGAAGACCACATTTATAAACACACAATAATATAAATAGGATCTACTTGTATTCGTACAAGCTACTTTAAGAATCAGATAGATGATTAATATATTCCATGACAATTTTTACACTACAAATAAGGAAATTTAAACACATGAGTTTGATGTTGAGGTGTTAAACCGACCTAATTGGTACGGCATGGTATAAGTCCGACATAGTAAGCACAAGACATGAAACGATATAAGTACAATAGGGTCGAGCACGATATGGGTGAGGCAAAGTGAGGCGATTCACGGTTGTTGGGCTTAAACGAGACTTATCGCATTGTTTCATGGGCATTTGGACTAAAAAGCCTAAAATATATAAGTTGGGTCATACTTCAATTTTTTGCTAATTAGGCACGACACAAGCATGATATGGGTGAGAAACGGGCACAAATACATCATAGGCACCACTTGTTTAACAATGTTTTTCCTACGTTTATAGTTTTTTATACAATAAATTTTAAAATATCTTATTTATAGGATTATGAGAATGAAAAGAAAATATAGAATATCTTTTTAGCGTTATAAATTGTAAATAAAACTAGACCCATAAAATCAGCATGTTCAAGACAGGAACACGAATAGGTCATATGTTATGGATTAGGCCGGGTTTAAATCTTAACAACGTGAGCTGGTCCGAGCGGGCACAATTATTAATTACCACGCACAAGCACTAACAGAGAACACGGATGGGCCAAATTTACATGGGTTGTACACCTCCGGCCCGGTTCACACCTCTAACAATATTTCAATCATTAATATATATTGCTCCCTATTTCTAGGTCTAGATATTTACGTTATCTAACAATTTATTTATTAAACAAGTTATTTTTTATAAATTCAAAATGCAGAATTTTTTTCTATGCAAAATTAAAGTATATCATGACTCATATGAAAACAATTCATAAAATGTAAAAAAATCTGCAAACAAAACAACCACCATGTAACGTGAAAATGGAATGAACTGAATATTTCAAGAGTTATTTACACAAACATCATATGAGGTTTTTTATGTTTTTATAAATACTCTTTTAATTTTTAGACCTTACACAAATACATTTCAGGTTCCAAAAATATTACACATAACCTATAAAATATGAAAAATCTTTAATGAAATGTAATATAAGTTATGCAAATATTAAAATGTCCTTATTGTTGTCTCGATATATTATCATTCTATTTATGAAAACATTACTGTAGAACGTCAATTTTGTCAATTTTTAGGTTGATGTTAGCTTTTAATTGATAATCACTTAACAAATGAGTTTATGTGTAATAATTTTTTAACCTAAGGGGGTGTTTGTATAAGGTCTAAAACTTTAAAAGCGTGTTTGTGAAAGCACAAAAAATTTCAGTGGGTGTTTATATAAATAACTCAATATTTCAATGTGAAACCCAAAGAAAGAGGCTTCTAAATTCCCATTATACCCTCCACAAAAAATAAAATACAACACAACCAACATGGCAACATGTCACGTGAAAATGAAATGAACTATTTTTCAGCACTAAAGTTAAAAAACAAAGAATCAATGAATTAAATATCTAACGATGAAAACCAAATAATTAAATATCTATTTTTGTTTTAAGAAAAGAAAAAAAATAAAAAAAAAGAAGATAATACTTGCATTCGAGTTGGTTCATTTCATATAGCGCATATTTTATTTAGTTGATACATATAAATAGCGAAAAGATATTTTATTGTTTATTTTTACGGTAATTATCTTGAAATGATTATTCAGAGAATGAACGATGTTGATTATGATATATGCACATAAACAATTCGAATATTATGATTGTCTCGATATATAAAATTCTCATTTGAACATTAATTCATTTTAGAAAGGAATCATGAAACTGATTTTCGAAGTCTTTCAACTAAAAATACATTTAGTATTATTTATATAATGCCTTTTCTGACATAATTTTCTAATTAAGTATGCAAGTATTGTCCAAAAGATAAAAAAGTCATAGGGTCATACCTCATGACGCGCCTTGTGGCTGTTCTCTTTCATGCTACCAAGCTCCGGTGTCCGCCGCCGCAAATCACCTTCTTGAGCACTCTGCCCAGCCGTGTTCCCATCATTATCAACCTTATTGCCACCATTACTAGCCATATACAGCTCTATAATTCTCTCAGCGACTTCCACGTCATCCTTACTCTCTTCAACCAATTTATCCATTTGAGCCCTTGGCAGCCTCATCTTCATCCTCACCATACCCTCCGAGCTGGTTGATGTCAAGCACAGCTGCATTGACAACCCAGCTCGGACACTCGTAAGGTCCGAAATGGACCTTCGAGACAACATTAAGCACTCTAGCCTGTCCTTGGCACTCACTTGTATGCCAGACCGCACTCTTCTTGGTGCCTTATTTTTATTGTCAGAATAGTCTTCCTCTGGAAACTTGGGCAATTCTACTAGAAAATATATCTTCTTGGGCCTCAGCTCTTGTTGTGGCTCCAAGGGTTTTGCTCTCATCCCAAAATGCTTCACAGCTTCTGATATCAATAGGACATGTCCTGGGTACTCCTTCAATATATCACACGCTCTTATTGGGGTCGTCACTTTGAAGATTTCCCCTGTGATTTTCATCACCTTTGCTTTTCTTCTCCCTCCAATTGTGTTCCCCATATTGGTCAAGATAACATTCCTGCCTATCACTAATGCAATAATACGTATATATATATATATATATATGTGTGAAAAGAAGTGCACACATCATTACTACAGCTATCCAACAATCTATTTCAAATTTTCAACCATCTCAACGATCTATATTTTTCGGTCATTGAGTCAAACGTTATTCTTGCAAAAAGTCATACACATTTTAAATTTGGACATTTTTTCTTCTTTCAATGACACGAATGTGGAGATTACACTATACATATTTGGTATCAACCTCGTCATTTATAAAAATCAAACACTAGGCATCTAATATAACATGCGGAGAAAAATAACAGTATATTGTATTACTAAATGACATCCTTAGGATCGATTTTTGCACTTTTCTTATAATAAGGACATCCTTATGCTAACAAAGCTCTTGCATCTTTTAATTAATTATATTTATTTGTAGTATGAAAGTGGGTAGATTGTACGAGATTCCTTGGTCAGTTTTGTGTGTGAAATTGAAATGTTTGAAGGTCCATTACGACAAAGCACTGCTAGTTGGTGGTAAACCAAGTTGATGAGCTTTAATTATGGTATTGGCTTGTAGGTCGACGTTAGGAAAGTAGTGCTTATCTTTTATCTTTTATCTTTTATATTCCGTTCATATTTCATGTCTTTCTTTTCAAGTTAAAGTTGGGGCTTTAGGAAAAACTATGTTGACTTTTTTTTCTTTTCCTTTTATCCCTTGGATGAAACTTTTGAAACAAAATAACATTACGTTGAATGGAGAAATGTTTGTGTGATGTGATGGCATCCGGTGAGATGTTATAATTTAGGGGACTTGTCCAAAATCGCCCTTTTGTCCAAAAACTATTCTAAAATCCCTCATTCCATTATCCTAAACCAAAACAAGAAATTGAAAATGGGTATTTGCACTTTTGCTCTAAGTATAAATAGAAAATGGAAATTGGCAAGCACCCACTTAGTGACTGGTTTAGCATTAGTGTTGAGAGTCAAATTGGAAAGGGGAAGCAGAGGTGTGGGAGGAGAAAACTGAGAAATAAGTGAAAGTTGGGGTTGAAGGGATTGTGCGTACTGTGGGGTTGGAATCGAAGGAAAAGGGAAAGGGAAATTGGTACAAGAGGCGCTGGGTGAGAAGTTGAAGGTAGAGTGAGAGGAACGACAGGAAGTGAAGTGAAGATGGGTTTTACGGGCAGTGGGAGGTTGGGTTTGAGTGGAGGTTGAAGGGTAGGTTCGAGTGGAGGTGAAGGGTCGGTTTGAGTGCAGGTGAAGGATGTGTTCGACGATAGGCGAAGGGGGCATTCGGCAGGAGGTGGAAGGGTGGTTTTGACTATAGGTGATCGGTGGGTTTGACTGCAACTGCATGCATGGGTTGAACTGGAGCTGATGGCTTGGTTCCAATGTAGTTTCAAGGTAAATCCCTAATTAAATGGTGCAAAATAATGAATAATTTGACTGGAAAATTACTGTCCTTAGTTGGAAGGGAGATTGGAGAAGTCGGAACACGAATTTATTGTGCAAGGAAAATTAAAGTTTGATTAAGTTTGTTTGGATTGGGTGAAAAAATTTTGGTTCGTTAGGAACCGATTGAGGTTGAATGAATCTAAAAGTTTTGGTTCATAAGGAAGGGTAACTAACCATGGCATACATTGTATCTATCGAGGACTAAGTGGTAGTGAAGTGGTATTATCCAGTGTGAATGTCCTTTAGAGTTTGGTTATGCTAGAGTGAGTTGGGTATAGTGCTTTTTCATTTTGATAAGAAAGCCTGTATTAGAAGGAAAAAATTAGGAACTGAAAACGATAGTGTAACTAAGCTGGTTCTAAGTTGTAACTAAGAACCACTAAACAGTAGATAAATATGACATAAAAATGTAATAATCCGAAAGTGCCTTTGGTTCTTCAGATAGTAGCCTGGGGTTGTGTTAACTCGGTTAGTATACTAATGTTTGAAATGTAATAATCCGTAAGGCTGTTATAAGTTGTAACTAAGGATCACTAAATGATAGTTAAGTGGTAGAATACGACATATGTTGAAACAGAAAAATTATTTGATGATGTGCAGGTATGGATGAAGCATTGGGAATTCTGGTTTGCTAAAATGGAAAATGGGTGAAGAAAGGAATGAATTCTATATACGAAGGTGGAGAAACAAAAGGGATTTTAGTTTCGGCCAGTGTTAGTTATGAGGAGCTTGTTGAGAGAGTTTGATGTATTGCTCATGTAAATGCTAGCAAAGAAAGAATTAGTTAGAATTATTCAGTCCTTATTTATGGGGGTTGAAGACGGGGATGATCTCCAATTTTATTTGAATCACAAGAAGCAAGTAATATCATCAAGCGTGGTTCCTTTAGTTGTGGTTTGGAAAATAATTCCAGAAGATGGTGTGATAGGATCCAATGACAACAACTAGGGGCATATGAATGGGAATTTGCATGTAGAAGGTAGCAACAATGTATTGCAAAGTGAGGGAGATGCCAATCCAGATTGGCTGTCGGTTTTGGACTTGGATGGTATGGATGATATAAACACGGGTTGGAATGCAGATGAAATTATGGATGCAAACAGTTTAGGGTCTCAGTTTAATACAAGGGCACTTGGTAGGAGTACTGAAGGTGGTGTTGGAATGATTCTGAATGTAATAAATACGGAAGAAGAAGATGTTATAGATAGCTCTTTGGGTGGGGTTGGTGTTGTTAATTCACTGCCTAATATAGCAGGTAGTGATAGTTTGAGAGGTGGACGTGGAGGAGGAAGGAGAGAAGGAATGTAACAACCTGAAAATTTAATTATTGAATTTATGTAAATTATTTTTGTAAAAGACGATTTTACCCTTGGTTCTTTAGGGACGTGGAAATCAAGTTTTATTTCGGAACTTATTAGGCTGTGTTTTTTATACCATTGCGTGGATCTCAAACTCACGAGTTCGTAGGCAAGCGGCACGCGGGAAACGGAGTTCGTGTACGAAAGTTATAGGTCTAGTTTGTCAGGGGAATTTTTGTAATTTGGCTTGGGGTAGATATTTTTAACCCCCAAACCATCAATTCATCTTCATTTCACACTCTTTCTCTCTGGACCACTCCTTTTCTCCCTAAAACTACCCGAACCCGTGCGACACAAAACACCTAAAACCCACAAATTCCAACTTTGATTCAAGGCCTAGATTTCCATTTTTGTTCCACTAATCGAAATCTACTCCTTCCCCTGATCACAACCGTACAAACCATCGAAGGAGACGACCACGGGAGGCGCCAGACTAAGATAAAGAAGAACTGAACCTTTCGATCGATTTTCCGGCTAGCACAGGTATGGGTTTAATGTTTTGAGGTCATTTTTGAATTCCTGGGTTCGAGTAGATAGATTTAGACGTAAAATTCGTGAAAAATGGTTGAGTTTTGAAGAAGTTGGGAAAAAGCTCAAGTCGGCTGGAAATGGAGGATTCCAGCGACAGAGACGGCGGTCCGGTCGTCTTCTCCGGCTAAACTCCAACGACGACAACGGCTGTCCGATCGTCTTCTCCGACGAGTCACCGGCGACCAGTTTGCGTCGAGTGAACTAGGTCGGATCGAGCCGAGTGAACTAGGTCAGGTTAGATCGGGTCAGGCCGAGTTAGGCTGGGTTGGATCGGGTTAGGCGCGTGGGTAATGTAGTAGGCGCGTGAGGCACGTAGCTGACTCGTGGCGCGTGGTGCGGCCTTCTGCCGGTGCGTGGCTGCGCGTAGGGCTGATTCTGAGGTCATGGCGATGCGTGTCAGTTAGTTTTCGACGTTCTGGATCTGTTGGATCTTGTTTCGGGTTGATCGGACGTCGTTTAGGGGTAGTTTTGGGCGTCTGAAGTTGTTGCGATTTTAGGGCGATGTAGGTGGACCTCCCGGGGTTTAGGGAGTTTATATATAAGCTTTATATTATTAGCCGGTAATCCCGATTATTAATTTGGACAGGCAATACTGCTCCAGGAACTTCAGAGGAGCGTACGATTCGGGATTGAGCTAGCTTGGACGTGTGGTGAGTGGACTTTTGGTTTATAAACTGAAATGCATGCATAAATGTATCTTTGATTTAAATACTGTTATGTATTGTTGAAATGAATTTCCAGAATTTAGAAATGATTACTGGACACAATTTTTCCAATATTTCAGTGAAAGTGTGTTTTAGAAAATGGGCTGGTTTTTGGACTCGATTTTGATATCATTTTGACGTGATAATTATTTGGGTCCATGATTTACATTTAGACCCGAAATTTTAATTTTACCGGCTTTGGCCATAAATGATTTTTTCAAAGAATTTGGCTTAGGCCAAGAAACAAAGATTTCAAAACACGGATTTGGTTTTCACTAGTTTTCTGTGTCGATGATTAAAGTTTCTCCGACAGGCGTTGAGGGGTTTTACTCTGCTGGTTGTTGAGGGTTCTCCAATGCTAGTGTCGAGGGTGTTCTCCGCCGGGTCGTTGAGGCTGTCTACGTGTAGTACATGTTTTCAGCACACTTTGGGTGTGTGGTGGATATGTCGGGAACAATGGATTTGATATATTATGTGTCCAGGTCGAATTAAATGATTTTAAACTCCTGTTAGGAGGATTTTCAAACCAAACTGTGGACCACGATGTGTTTTTATTATACAAATTTTGCGTGGGTCCAACCAAGTGGTTATAAAGAGAAATGGAATTCCTGTGATTTTTAGATGATGTTTTATTATCATAAGCCGTTTTGTGTGATGCATGCATGGTTTTATTCATGGAGGGGAAAAATGTAAGATTTCCTCGGAAAATGATTTATAAATGATTATTTTTGTCCACTCACAACTTTTGTGTTTTAAATCCCCTCCAGGCTGTTGAGTTGACGTGGGCACTTTCTGAGGCGGAGGCATTAGTAGTATTTGAGCTCCGCATTGTACCTAAACTTCGAGTAGGATATCTAATTATGTATTATTTATCCTACCTAGATGCTCTGATAATATATTTTTGGATGGTTGTTGTCTGTTGGAATTTTGGAGTGCTTTGGATCCCTTGTCTGACAGGTGGAAGTTAGTCTTATTTTATTTGTAAGGATTGAAGGGTATTTTGGGAATTTTTCCTTAGGTTGTCAGACGGAACCAGGGTTCTTCCCGATTTTCGAGGGGAAATTCGGGACGGGTCCTGACAATTGGTATCAGAGCACTAGGTTTAAATTCCTGTAGACTGTACACCTAGTGTACAAATGAGTATGGTATTGATGGGTTACAGTTCTTTTCAGCGTAATGCCTTCGAGACGCGAGCCCCATCAGCGGTATGGAAATGGTGGGGACACGCATGAACCCGTAGTGGAGCCTGATTTGAGGCAGATACTGGGGTAATTGGGTCACGCTTTGACTTCAGTACTTCAGGGTAGGGCTGCTACTGAAGTTTCAGACAATGAGAAAGCCTAGAGATTAGGGGCGACAATATTTACGGGCGAGTCTAGCCCAGATGATGCCGAGGAATGGATTACTCGTTTGGAATGAGTGTTCTTAGTTACGAGATGTCCTCCGAGGGACAGGGTGTTGTTAGCCACATTCCTACTAGGTGGTCCTGCTTACTATTGGTGGCACGCATTGGAGCTGTCAGGCTGGGATGTCAGTACACTTACCTAGGAGACTTTTCGGGATGCTAGGGAGGGCGAGTTCTTGCATATACAGTAGCGAGAGATGACTGTGGCCTAGTATGAGTAGAAATTCATAGAGTTGGCTCGCTTTGTATCGGTTCTAGTGGCAACCGAGAGGGACAGGTGCCACAGATTTGAAAATGGACTGAGGGGCGAGATTCGATCAGTGGGAACGGTTGTGGCTCATACCTCCTTGAGAGCCGTGTCTGACGCTGCAGCTCGTGTAGAGTTGAGTTTGAGTTTGCTAGTTTAGCAATAGTTCAGTGGTTCCAGGCGACATCGGGATTGCTGGAATGTTGGAGCCTCTGGTCAAGGACTATCCAAGAGAGGCAGTTATAGTTTTGGATCTTCTGGGGGTGCGAGATTTGGGTCTGGCAGTGGCGGAACCGGGCAGGCACCACAGTCATCCGCTCAGTCTAGCAGTGCTTCAGTACAGTCAACTGGAAGACAGAGTGGCAGATCTGGTGACACTGGATGTTTCACCTGTGGGGAGACTGGTCATATCATGAGAGATTGTCCACATCATTGTCCGGGCAGTAGTTTCTTGGGTCTTCGTGCTACTGAATCGATCAGAGGACAGTGCAGACGTGTGGTAATGCAATAGGGAACCAGACTTAATCCAATTGGGCCAACAGGGCCAGAGGTAGATATTGGGGTCGTGGTAGATCTATGGGCACACAGGCCCGAGTTTTTGCTATGACGTAATAGGAGGCCCGACCAGCACCAGAGGTGGTCATTGGTACGTTTTGGAAGACGAGGAAAACTGAGACCTCGCTACACTGGGCCGTATGAGATTGTGGAGAGGATAGGACCAGTGGCGTACATACTTGCTTTACCCCCGGAAATATCAAGAGTCCATGATGACTTCCATGTATCCTTGCTCCGGAAATATCTATTTGATGAGTCTCATGTGTTGGAGGAGCAACCACTTGAGCTGAAAGACGATTTGACTTTTGAGGAGCAACCAGTGCAAATTCTCGATTGGAAGGAAAAAGTACTGTGCAGAAAGACTTTTCCTCTAGTTAAAGTCTTGTGGAGGAATCATAACGTGGAGGAGGCCACGTGGAAAACCGAGGCACTAATGCGGGCGCAGTATCCTCATTTGTTACAATTGTAGAGATGAATTTCGAGGACGAAATTTCTTAAAGGGGGTGGATTGTAACAACACGGAAATTTAATTATTGAATTTACGTAAATTATTTTTGTAAAAAGGCGATTTTACCCTTGGTTGTTTAGGGGCGTGGAAATCAAGTTTTGTTTCGGAACTTTTGTCCACTCACAACTTTTGTGTTTTAAATCCCCTCTAGGCTGTTGAGTTGACGTGGGTACTTTCTGAGGCGGAGGCATTAGTACTATTTCAGCTACGCATTGTACCTAAACTTCGAGTAGGATATCTAATTATGTATTATTTATCCTACCTAGATGCTCTTATAATATATTTTTGGATGGTTGTTGTCTTTTGGAATTTTGGAGTGCTTTGGATCCCTTGTCTGACAGGTGGAAGTTAGTCTTATTATATTTGTAAGGATTCAAGGGTATTTTGGGAATTTTCCTTAGGTTGTCAGACGGGAGCAGGGTTCTTCCCGGGTTTCAAGGGGAAATTCGGAACGGGTCCTGACAAGGAAATAATGCTTCGGGTGGACTGAATTCCCGTTTACAAATGTCACATTATTGTCGAGGTTTGGAAAGTATTAACTAGAAGCCAAAATTTGTGGAGGGGCAGGTATTTTGTACAAAGGCAACCCTAGTTAGGCTTATAAAATTAGATGTTGTTAGAGGTCATGTTCAGTCATTATTTATGCATCATTTTGATGTCACTCAATCCCCCGTTCATATGTCTTTTGAATGATTTTATGCCATCCATAGTAGAAAATGATCAATCTTGGGAGACTTGTGAAGATTTAGAAAAATAGGAGAATTATGAGAATAACGCAAAAAGAATGACTCAAATTGGAGGTGGAATAAAGGAAATGCCTCAAGATGAATATCGGGCCCTAAAAGGAGCCTAAAACCAGGTCCTGGTTCATGCCAGGGTGCTCCCTAATTGATGTCCTATGATATGTTCCTACCAAGCCCCTGATGTGTCCTAAATTCCTACTAGGCGCGCCCTAAACTGAGGCCATTAGAGCCATGCTTTGCACCTAACCGAGTGCTACTCTGCACCTTAATCATGTCCTTAGGACATGTCCCTATCGCGATTATGCGCCCTAAAATTGTGCACTGAAGACAAGTCATGCACCCCTAATGTGCGCCCTAAACGGAGTCCCTGAAGAGCCTCAGTCGAGCCCTGAATTGCACCCTAAACCTGCTGCGCCCTAATTCAGGTTCATGAAGGTCAAAAGGGACCATGGCATAGATTTCGATGGAACAAAGCGAGACACTAGCTAGATTTGGACTTTACATAGTGTTAGCAAGCTACTACAGCCTGAAGGCATGCCTGGAAATGCCAATGACACGTTCGTGTCCTGCTTTGCCCTAAAAGACATCCAGGGAGAGCCCTGATTTAAGCAAAATTGGGCCATCGACTTTTCTACAAGCTTTTGAGCAGGACAAAGCCTAGAACCATACTAGATACATCATTTGGAAGTACCTGGGGTGGTTTGTCCCGGTTGGATTGGTCGAGGACATGCTGAGTTCTTAAAAGCCCAAATTGGAGGTTCTTGGAGCCATAATCTGGCCTAGCCGTGTTTGAAACACTTAGGGTTGGACAAGCCCAGTTCGTGACATACAAGTAACCTCTAGAAGACTCCAGACGCTACCTTGGTATGCATGGAAGATCAGAATTTTTATCATTAAAGTCTTCCTGCAATTCCTATTCCAAGTCCAACAAGGATTGCCTTTTTGAGTCCTTTTTCATAACTAACTAGGATAGGAGTTTTAAGTTAGTTTTTTATTTGAATTTTGTCCTAGATTATCTCCTACGTTGTAGAGATTTAGAGGCTCTATTTAAAGGACCAAAGTCTCACGGGTTGGGACCTCTAGACACCCTAGCCGCAGTTCATTATTGTAATTCAGTTTTCAGTTTTAAACACTTTAGTTTTATGTTTTTGAGAGAGAGTTGAACGTGGAGCCCTGAAGGAGCACCCTTGGCATGGTCTTCTACTGTGCCTCATCTTCAATAATCTCCTTTGTATCTTTACCTTTATTGTTCTTTTACAATTATGAATTCAATTATGATTATTTTAATTTCAGTTATGTGTGAGTAGTTCCCTTAGGATTAGGGCTGCTTGAAGCCCTAGCCTTGGTATTTCGTTAATTAGATTTTGGCTCTTGATTTCGATTGCTATGCATGCTGGATAATTCTGATTACTACTTAAACTACCATTCTTTTTATGTTTATGAGATTAGCTACCTTATCTGCATAAATTATTGATGGAATTGCTTGACAGAACACTATATCATCTTGTAATTCATTAGCATCAAGAGGTAGAGGTTAAGAAACAATATTGTAATCATTTTTCTTTGCTGACAACCTACGAGTGCATATCACTTTTCTAAGCTAGTGTGGTGTCATTAAATTCTCTTACTACTTCATGTAACATCTTAACTGGTAGGTGATAGACGGTCTAAGATACTCATCCGGCCTAGAACATGCTAAGTAAGAGAGAATAAAATATGTTTAGTGTACCTTAGTCGGACCTAGGCATGGGCACCTAATTCAGAAGTTGCATAGTAATTAGGACCTGTCTTGAATTTCCCCTCGAAACCCGGGAAGAACCCTGATCCCGTCTGACAACCTAAGGAAAGGTTCCCAAAATACCCTTCAATCCTTACTAAATACTTTCACTTGTCAGACAAGGGATTCAAGCACTCAATAATTCCCGTAATTAATGACCAACCAAATAAAATATAATATCAGAGCGTCTAAGTAGGATCAAGGGTACAATTTAGATATCCTACTCAAGTTTAACTACACATCGCAGCCGAAAGTACTAATGCCTCTGCCTCGAGAGAAGTGTCCGCGTAAACTCAACAGCCTGAATGGGGTTTAAACACAAAAGTTGTGAGTGGACAAAAATAATCGTTTATAAATCGTTTTCCAAGGAAATATTACCTTTTCCCCCCTCCACTTATAAAACCATGCATGCATCAAATAAAACAGTTCATGATATAAAAGCATCATTTGAAAATCATCGAAATTTCCATTTCTCTTTAAAACCACTTAGTTGGACCCACACAATCCATATAAGGAAAACACATCATGGTCCACAGTTTGGTTTGAAAATCATCCTCAAAAGAGTTCAAAATCATTTAATTCAACTTGGACACATAATATCTCAAATCCACTGTTCTCGACACATCCACTAGCCACCAGGGTATCCCTTGGGGTGTGCTAGTACTGTATCACAACTCTCTGTACTATGCATAGACAGCCTCGTGACCCGGTGGAGCCAAAACTCCTCGATGCCAGAGTCGAAGCACTCAACGAACCAGCGGAGCAAAACTCTCCACGCCAGTCGGAGAAATAGTAACCAATTATATTGGAGGTTCACCGAGTTCACCGCCGATAGTGGATCCTGGTCCCAGATTCTGGTTCTCCTCAAATTGGTGTTTATCTTGGAGGTTCACCGGGTTCACCGCCAACAGCAGATCCTAGTCCCGGGTCCTGGCCTCCCTCAAATCATTGTTTATCTTGGAGGTTCACTGGGTTCACCGCCAATAGCGGATCCTAGTCCCGGGTCCTTGCCTCCCTCAAATATAGTCAAATCCGATAAACTCATACATACGGGTCAAAACCCAAATCATGGACTCAGTAATTTCCACGTCAAAACGATATCAAAACCAAGTCCAAAAACCATGACATTTCTCATATCACACTTTAACTGAAATATTGGAAAACATGTGTCCAGCAATCATTTCTAAAATCCAGAAATTCAATGCCACAATACATAACAGTATTTAAACAAAGATACTTTGATGCATGCATTACAGTTTATAAACCAAAAGTCCACTCACAAACCTGTCCAAGCAAGCTCAATCCCGTCCAAGCAAGCTCAATCCCATCTTGTTCGTTCCTCTGAGGTTCCTGGAACAATATCGCCTGTGTATGCCGGAAAATCGATCGGAAGATCCGAAACTTCCTATACTCGGTTCGGCTTCCCCGTGGTCCTCTCCTTCGATGGTTGGTATGGTTGTGATCTTGGGAAGGAGTAGAATACGATTAGTGGATCAAAAATGGAAGTTAAAGCGTTGAATCAAAAGTTGACTTTGTGGGTTTTGGAATGTTTTCTCACGGGTTCGATGGTGTTTGTTTCACAGAGAGAGATGATAATGAGATGAAGATGAAAATGAAGTGAAGATGTAAATGAAGATGAAAAATGACTAGGGTTAAAAACAATATCTACTCCCCAAGTCAAAATTACTAAAATGCCCTTGAACATCTAGACCCATAACTTTCGTACACGAACTCCGTTTTTCGCGTGCCTCTTGTCTACGAACTCTTGAGTTTGAGACCCACGCAACGGTACCCGAAACACCGCCTAAAATGTTCTGAAACAAAACTTGATTTCCATGCCCTTAACAGACCAAGGGTAAAATCGTCGTTTTACAAAATAATTTACAAAAATGAAAAATAAAATTGTCCGGGTTGTTACAATACTACGTTTAGGAATGTTATGCTAAAATGTATTAATTTGAACACAACGCACCAAATTGTAGTAGAGTGATGAATCTGCCTTGATTTGACAAAATCATTGTACCTGCACATAATGGTGTTGCTGTGAAGTTGTGTTGTAGTATCCATAATATTTGTTCACTAACACATATATAAATGGGTTTGATGTGGCAGCTAAATGACCAATACTTGTCTGTGCCGAAATATAAATTTATAGTAGTGACAAACCAAAACAACGTACCCTTAAAAAGTGTGCAATTCCATTACCTTAAGTCTTTCCATTACATTGCAACATCAAAACTCAAATATTAAACATAGGGATTCTAGGGGAAAACAAGGATCCCTATAAGGATCTCAAGGAACCAGAAAAGGGATTGCCTATGTCCCGAGGCAAGCAAATTCATTGCTCGATGGCCAGTGAGGTCTGGCATTTTAAAGTCAGTGTCAAAGAAAGAGGCAAACTTTTTGAAACAAGCAAAACCTGCTTCGAACGCTATCATGTTTTTTTCTTCCATTTCATTTGACTGCTTGACCTACTACACGGCCATGTGTGGGGCTAATGGAAGCTTCTTTTGCATTCCCTCAATAGCCCTAAGATTGAGGAGTGCGTTATGCCTCTTTTGTATAGCCTTGTTTCTCAATACTTGCATTTATGGCGCATTCACTGCCACTAGAAGGTTGTTGCTCAGCAATCTCATGGGATGACAGTGTGAACAGCCCGGATTGAACCCCCAATGACGATTTCTTCAACTCATTTGGTACCTGTGGATTATTTGGAGTTAATGGAGTTGAAGAGGTTGTTGGAGGCATTGATATGAGAGATATTAATTTAGGAGATGAAAGTGGTTTCTTGGTTTTTGGAGTAGCAAAAGGAAGCAGGCAGTTGTGTGAGCTTACATGAAGCGGCGGCTAGGTTGGTGTTGGCACTTAATGTTTGTCCCTTCTTTATAGGACAATCACTTGTGTGAGCTGGAAAGTGGGGAAATCACATTTTCCTCCCGCCAACTTGCTCTAAATTGTGTGTAAGTTCCCTCCTAAATATTAGCCACACATTCACTCATGAGAATATATAACTATTAAATGGCTTACCAATTCTTCACTTTAGTCACAAATAAGATATTATATATTTTTTTTCACTTAATGCCCACTTACCACATCAAATCAGAAAGACCAAGTTAGACTCTAGGTGTTCACCAGTTTGTGTACTAGGCCATTAATATTGACATTACTTTACAACTCCACCAACGTGTTGCCCACACCTTCATGATCAACTTACATTGAACACACCCACAATTGGCCTACAAAAGGAATTGACATATTAAGGCAGAGGAGGGAACATCTCTCTTCTACCTCGTGAGAATACCTCTAGCCAAACCTTTTGTTCCAATGTCAGACATTAGGCCTACCAATGATGGACCTTGCTACCAGGGTGATGGCCCGTGGCATGTTCACTTCCCCAAAGAGAAGGATTTGAATGGTGGTGCATCACATTCAGCCTCATTTTCATCCGATGGTGATTCAGATGATCCAAATGAAAAAATTGAAGAGGTAAGGTAAACAGTTGAATACTTTTCTAAAGGTCCTAGGTGGTGAGGATGGAAAGTTGGGTTAGACTCTGATGAAATGGGAAATTTGAAAATTTATTTGAATGAGGCAAAGCTTAAGGAGATGAAGCACACTATGAATGTGGAAAGTCGATTTGCTAAGTTGGAGGCTCTAAAGAAAGAAGTAGACACTGCGAAGGCATAGGCATTGGAAGCTTACAAACAGTCTGAAGAGTACAATTTGGAGATTGACAAAGCTTTCAAGGAAGGCTTTGAGTTGTTCAGGGAGTGTATGACGATCATGCAACCGGACCGGCATTGGGAAAGCATTGACATTGCTAGTGCCCTTGAAGTGGAGAAGGACGACAACCCTAAAACCATCCCCTAGTCCGTGTAGCAAACAAGAGGAAGAAACCAATGGATACAATGTAATCCATGTTCCATGCAAAGAAGATAAGTATGTAACTTTTCTAAGGTATTTTGTGCTTTAGAAAGCTGTGTTTTCATGGATGGAAATTAGAACCTAAAAACTAGGTTTAGCTTTGTAGTACCCGAACCCCAAATTCATGCATGCTAGCCCTCTTTGTACCCACTTAGTAGAAAGTTTCAAGTATTACATGGTTATTGTATACGTACTTTTGTTCTCCTAATGACTTCATATACATGTGCTATAGCATGAAGTTAATACAAACAATCACCTTGCAAAACCTACACCAAATGACACGTATGAGACAATTTCTTAAATTTTAAATTGGAATATACCATATAGATACCACTTATACACCAGTTAGCTACCGGTTATATAGCAGTTATAAACCTCTTATATATCACTTACATACCACTTATACACCGGTTATATGCCAGTTATCTACCCCACATGTGATTCGTATGCCACTGAACTATGAAAGCAACAATTGATGGACCATTAATGGAGAGGACCAAAAACTCATGGAACGTACCCGATTTCATACTCCCACTTACTTCCCTTACGTTTCCTACACGAGGAAGTTAATACAACCAAACACCTTGCAAAGCCTACACCAAATGACATGTATAAGACAGTTACTTCAATTTTAAATTGGAATATACCACTTAGATACCACTTATACACCAGTTATCTACTAGTTGTATACCGCTTATATACCGATTTAAACCGGTTATATAGCAGTTATAAACCTCTATATATCATGTACATACCACCTATACACCGGTTATCTACCACACATGCGATTCTAATGCCACTGAACTATGAAAGCAGTAAGTGATGGACCATTAAAGGAGAGGGCCAAAAAATCATGGAACGTAATTGATTTTATACTCCCACTTACTTCCCTTAGGTTTCCTACACCAGGAAGTTAATACAACCAAACACCTTGCAAAGCCTACACCAAATTACACGTATGTGACAGTTTCTCCGGTGAGTATCCGGCGATCGATCGGGTCAAGTGGACCAATTGAATCGAGCGAACCGACCGGGTTGAGTGGACAGGGTCAGTTTGGACCGATTCAGGTCGAGTTGGGCCGGGTTGGACCGGTCTAGGCGCGTGGTACTGTGGCAGGCGCGTGACCGGCACGTGCAGGCTCGTGGGCGTGTGTTCCGGCCTTCTACCGGCGCGTGGGACTATTCTCGAGGTCACGGCAGCGCGTGACTAGGGTTTTGGGACGTTCCGGATCAAATTTTGATGATTTTGAGGCCATAGGAGTTTGTTTATAGCCCCGGTTGGGCAATCCCAGCGGTAACGGATGACCATGGAGTGAGTTTTGAGCCCAGAAGGTCAAGGTAGTTGGGTCATTATTGTGTCATGAGTTCCTTGGGGCTAGGGCGTGCATGATTTAGGATTGGATGATATGTGTGGGGGCCAGGATCCACTGTATGCGGTGAACCCAGTGAACCTCCAATATAAATAATACATATATGTGTGGGGGCCAGGATCCGTGCTAGGATCCGCTGTAGGCGGTGAATCCGGTGAACCTCCAGTATAAAGAATACTGATATGTATGGGGGCTGTTGGTAGATTTAAAGAGCAAGAAATATGCAATTCAATTCTAACAGTTATAAAATCCTTGCAAGTGCACAAATCGATAAGTATAGTATAGTAGCACAGCAAGAGTCGATCCCTCGAGGACTTGTATCAACGTTATGACCAATTTAGTTCAGATTTGTTAACTTAAATAAAAACACACACACACACACACAGGGGGGGGGGGGGGGGGGGGGGGGGGGGGGGGGGGGGTTTATGATGTGATAACTGAAATTTAAAGACAAGTAAATCAAAGTGCAGAAAATAACAATGCAAGAATGAAAGGTTGTTAACTAAGGCGAATTAAGGCTTACTATCCACTCTAACCAATTATAGCTTTTAACCAGATTTCCTTGATCAAATTACTATGCATTTTCTGAATTAGGTGCCCGTGCCTAGGACCTGGCGTTGGTTCACTAGACACATCTTATTCCCTCTTACTTAGCATGTTCTAAACAGGGCATATGCCTAGAACGTCTATCACCTACCTTTTAAGATGATGCATGAAGTTTAAAGAGAATTTAATGACACCACATTAGCCTAGCAAAGTGGCATGCAATCCTAGGTCGTCATGAGTTAAGATTACAAGTACGAATACTTTCGATGCTCCAAATCACCAGATGATATGACGGTCACTCAAGCAATTACATCTATAATTATATGCAAACAAGGTAGCTAATCTTATAGGCATAAATTAAGTTCATTAAGCATGGTAATCCAACTTATTCAGCATGCATAGCAATCATAATCAAGAGCCAGAAATCCAATCAATAAGCTAACATGGCTAGGGCTTCAAGCAGCCCTAATCCTAATGACTACTCACACATAACTGAAATAAACACAAGTATAATTGAATCCATAAGTAAATTGCAATAATAAAAATAAGGGTACAGAAGAGATTGTTAAGAACAGATGCAGCAGAAGACACGGCAGGGCCTTCTTCTCCAAGCTCCACGTCCAATAATCTAAGTGAAAGATTATCTCCGAAAATATATGGTCCCTAATTCTCTAGAAAACCAAAACGGAACTTTGTGGCTCAGGTCCTTAGCTAATTATCTCTCCTCTAAAACACTGAACAAAGGCTCCCTTTTATAGACAAAAGGGAAAACCTTGTTCTATAAGGATTGGTATAACCTTGTTCTATACAGATTGGTAAAACCATGTCCTATAGGAATAGGGAAACTTATTTTACTTTTAATTAATTATAAAGTCTTTAAAATCTGTTCGAACCAATCAGAGCATGGCCGGAAGTGTGAATGCAAGCTGGCAAGTGGGAACGCAAGCTGGCCAAACTTGGATTTTTGACTGTCTTCGTAATCAGGATCTGGGACCGCGCTTTTGAAGTACGTTAGGAGTATAATAGAAGCGCATCGTCGTTCAGGCTTGGCGCAAATGTTGTCATGCTTGGCGCAGAGGGAGAACCTCGGATCCACCGCTGGCGGAACAGGGACCCCGGCTTGGGCGCACTTCTGGGCTCGGATGGGAGTTCTTGGGACATGTCCTCGACCTGCCTTGGCGCCACCTTGGCACTTCTAGGACTTGACCTTGATGTCATGAAACACAAGTTCGGGACCCGGAGGGCCTGATATGAGGTACTTGGCCAGTGGCCCAAAATAGGCGCACTGGCGCACTGGCGCACTGGCGCACTCAGGCCTCCATTCAGGACCTGATATTGAAATGAGGATATCTCCTTCATCTGGACTCCGATTTGAGTCATTCTTTTTGCGTTCTTTCCAGATTTTACCTATCTTTCTAACTCTGCACAAGTCTCACAAGATTGATCATTTTCTACTATTGATGGCACGAAATCATTCAAAAGACATGTAAGAGAGGCATTTGACATCAAAATGATGCATAAATAACGACTGATCAAATACCCCCAAACCTATCTTTTGCTAGTCCCTGAGCAAAACAAATGCTAACAAAATGAAAAGACTCGATTTTAGTTAAGATAGAACATTTAAACCCCTAGGTTCACCTAGTAGGAGGAGTTTTGTCTCCTGAGGTTTATAACAGTACGATACCCTCAAACGTTTTACTTAAACAAAAAGATGCTAGATATAGTACTCTTAACAAGCTAATAAGAATCAAAGTAAGTAGACATGCTTTGCAGAACTAAAAGGAATGCCATAGCCGTGAGTGTCATGTGAAGGGGTACGTGTATAAATGCCAATATTTTCAGGTGTTCAAGTTTGAAAACAACTTCATCTAAGTGCCCTAGAAAGATTTCGCCTCGACTCTAATCCTCACTAGGCAACTCTCAATTCACACAAGAATCCTAGGCTTACACTCTTTTCAAGCATATGTGATGAGTTTATGTTATGAAATTCAAATTTAATCACATATGAGTAACAATGAAGAATAGCACTTTATGGAAATAAAGATCTCATGAAAGGAATTGAACTTTAAGAACATAGATACGTACCTTAATCCTCAGCATGATTGTCCATAAGATCAGTTAGGTCTTCCTTTTTAGGTTGTATTGGGGCTAAGCTTTGGGGTTTAGCAAGGAAGGATGGGATTCAAAGAACCTGAGTTGTGCCAAGGTATGAGAAGTCATGAATTGAACTTGGAATTTCTGAACTGAATCCTTTCTTAAGGCCCACGACATTGTGCTTTCCTGATGACTTATTTTGTGGCTCTTGTGGCTTATTTTGAGGCTCTTGTGGCTTATTTTGAGGCTCTTGGCTCACTTGGCTCAATTCACTTTGGTTTTCACTTATTTTTCTCCTTCTTTTTCTCAACGTTTCTTTCTTTCTATTGATTTGAACGTTTTTTTTTTTGTTTATGTTCGTCTTTGAATTGAATTGAACCAAGATCATGCAATGATTTCCTCAAATTTTCGTGCAGCTTGCAACTTGTAAAACTTTTCTTTACTTTTGAACTTTCAATTGACGCCAATGTCCTTTGAATTGGGCAGCATCTTCTTTCACCTCTTATTCTCACCATGAATCTCATTTATGGCAACCTTAGCACAAACTGAGGTTATAGGGTATGGCTGTGATGAATGGCTAAGTATTTTGGGTTAGGTTATACTTTGGGTGATGAAAGAAAAGGTTGAGTGTTTGGCTTCAAAATTGGCTTAGGGAGCATGCAATAGGGTAGGATAAGGCTTTTAGAGGTTAAAGCACACATAGCCTACATCATTTCTTATGGCAAAGCATACATTAAATAAAGAGTATCTAAACGTTGTTAGTTCTTTAAAATTCAATGCAAATATGATGTAATGAGATCAACAATTAAGAACAAAGTGATGAGTATTTAAGAGTAGAAACAAGTATATCCCTCAGAAAGAATGGCAATTAGGCTCAAAGATCTCACAGGGTAGTCTCCACTAATTTTCTAAGGTTCACTCAAATTCAGTTATTTCGTTCACTTAATCACTTAAAACATGGCATTATGAAGTGCAAATTATGAACTACTTGACCATGGCATGACTCTTAGTAAAGCAAAGATAGTTAACTTAGCATATACATTCCTATTAACAAGTTATCATACTAATCACAAGCAGAAATTTAAATGTCCTGGCCGTGTATCACCCCCAAACCTACTTGTTTCTATATGCAAAATTTTAAATCCACACCCCCAAACCTAAACTGAACATTGTCCTCAATGTGATAAGCAATAAGCTTGACAACAGTAGAAAGGTTTGAGAGATATAACGGGCAGCAACAGAAAAGGAAGTGAGAAATACAAACCAGGGCTAGGCTGCCTCCTAGGAGCGCTTTATTTAACGTCTAGGCAAGACGGGGCTGACATGCTAGGAGCTGGGCGCATGCGGAGTTGCAAGGTTGACTGCGCTTGGATTAGAAACGTCCTTCAAGTAGTGTTTGAGGCAGTGGCCATTTACCTTGAACGGATCCTGCCGTTCCGGGTGCTGGATTTCAACTGCACCATGAGGAAAAACGTTAGTAATAATAAATGGTCCCGTCCATCTTGAACGCAACTTACCTGGCATTAGTCTGAGCCGGGAGTCAAAGAGGAGGACTTCCTGTCCGATGTGAAAGTCCTTGGGCTGAATGCGCTTGTCGTGGAAAGCTTTGGTCTTTTCCTTGTAGATACGAGCACTGTCAAAGGCCTCGTTTCGCAACTCCTCTAATTCACTTAGCTGAAGCTTCCTATGTATTCCAGCGTCATCGAAGTTCAGGTTCATCTGCTTAATAGCCCAGAATGCTTTATGCTCCAATTCCACTGGTAGGTGGCAGCCTTTTCCAAAAACCAGCCGGAAGGGGCTAAGATGTGACTCTGTAAAAAACGCACCACTACTTTGGCGTCGTTAGTTTTGGTGGGAATTGCTTCCACCCATTTGGAGACATAATCAACTGCAAGCAGAATATAAAGATTGCCAAAGGAATTCGGAAAAGGCCCCATAAAATCAATGCCCCATACGTCGAAGATTTCGACCACAAGAATAGGGTGTAATGGCATTTGATTTCGAGGGCCGATGTTACCTAGGCGTTGGCAGCGGTCACAGGTGAGTACAAATTCGTGTGCATCCTTGAAAAGTGTGGGCCAGTAGAGTCCACTTTGGAGTACCTTGAGGGCTGTCTTCTTAGCTCCAAAATGGCCCCCACATGCCAAACTATGGCAAAAAGTCAAGACGGATTTCATCTCGTCTTCTGGGATGCAGCGCCGAATGATTTGGTCTGGACAATGCTTCCATAGGTACGGCTCATCCCATATGAAGTACTTAGCTTGTTTAGCCAGCTTGTCCTTTTGGTACCTGTTTAAAGATGAAGGAATTTGCTTAGTGACAAGGTAATTAATGAGATCGGCATACCATGGATCAATAGCTTGGATTGCGAAGAGCTGTTCGTCAGGAAAGGTCTCGAGGAGGGGCAACTGATCGGCCTCTTCATTGGAACTGTGAAGCAATCGGCTCATATGGTCAGCGACCACGTTTTCGCTGCCCTTCTTGTCTCTGATTTCAAGGTCGAATTCCTGGAGCAGTAGCATCCAACGTAGCAACCTTGGCTTGGCGTCCTTTTTAGTGAGCAGATACTTCAAGGCAGCATGATCCGTGTATACTATGACCTTGGTTTGAATTAGATATGAACGGAACTTCTCCAGGGCAAAGATAACAGCAAGGAGCTCCTTCTCGGTGGTGGAGTAGTTCAGCTGGGCATCATTCAGGGTTCGGCTTGCGTAGTAAATGACATGAGGGAGCTTGTCAACACGCTGTCCCAAAACCGCTCCTATGGCGAAGTCTGAGGCATCACACATTAGTTCGAATGGTAAGTCCCAATTCGGTGGCATGATGATGGGTGATGCCGTGAGCTTTGCCTTGAGTGTGTTGAATGCCTCACGGCATCCCTTAGTGAACTCGAATGTGGCGTCCTTGGCTAGAAGATCACACAAAGGTCTTGTGATTTTCGAGAAATCTTTGATGAATCTGCGGTAAAAGCCAGCATGCCCTAAGAACGATCGAACCTCTTTGACTGTAGTGGGGTACGGCAGCCTCTCTACTATGTCTAACTTTGCTTTGTCCACTTCAATGCCTCGGCTAGAGATCACATGACCCAAGACAATTCCCTGTTGTACCATGAAATGGCACTTTTCCCAGTTCAGCACTAAGTTGCTTTCTCTGCACCGTTCCAGTACTCGGGTTAGGTTAACTAAGCACAGTTCGAATGAATGTCCAAACACTGAGAAGTCGTCCATGAATACTTCAATTATATCTTCCACCATATCGGAGAAGATGCTCATCATGCAACGCTGAAAGGTAGCTGGGGCATTGCACAATCCAAACGGCATTCTTCTGTATGCAAAGGTGCCATATGGGCATGTGAATGTTGTTTTTTCTTGATCTTCGGGTGCAATAGCAATCTGATTGTATCCTGAGTAGCCGTCCAAGAAGCAATAGTGGGAGTGTCCAGCCAGGCGCTCGAGCATTTGATCAATGAAGGGCAAAGGAAAGTGGTCCTTGCGTGTGGTTATATTTAGCTTTCGATAGTCGATGCACACTCTCCATCCTGTTTGAATCCGTTGAGGTACAAGCTCATCCTGCTCGTTTTTAACCACTGTGATCCCACTTTTCTTTGGCACGACCTGGACTGGGCTCACCCACTTGGAGTCACTAATTGGATAGATGATTCCAACGTCCAAGAGCTTTAGGACTTCTTTCTTCACGACCTCCTTCACAGGTGGATGCAATCGCCTCTGTGCCTCCCGTGATGGTTTGGAGTCTTCCTCCAGCAGTATCCGATGCATGCATTTTGCGGGACTTATGCCTTTGATGTCAGCTATTGTCCATCCAATTGCCGTTTGATTGACCTTAAGGACGTGAACCAATGCCTTTTCCTCTTTCGTACTTAGGGTAGATGCAATGATGACTGGAAGGGTTTGATTGTCGCCCAAATATGCATACTTTAAGTGCTCGGGCAAGGGCTTCAGCTCGAGTTCAGGAGCCTTTATGATGGACGGCAGGGTTTTCTGACTTGTGAATGGTAACGCTTCGAGGGGAGGCCTGTGCAATGGGAGGGCTGGCATGATGTCAAGGGCTCGTACCTCTTTGATCACGCTATCTGTAAGTAAATCCACAGTGTGTGGGTTACTAGTAACGGCCTTCTCAAGGTCATCCGTCATGCAAGAATGAGCAATTGTCTCCCGTAGCAGTAAGTCCATTGTGTTTAACGGAAAATCTACAATAGGCTCGGCAGGGTACTGGATGGTGTCATGGATGGAGAATGTCCGAAGCTGGTCCAGGACCTTGATGGAGACCTGGCCCTTTCTGACGTCGATGAGGCACTCGGCTGTGGCTAGTAAGGGCCGTCCGAAGATGAGGGGAGGTTCCTCACTTTTGTCAATTCTGTCCATTCTTAGTACGTAGAAGTCGGCAGGGATGCATGTATCTCCGATTTGTACCAGTACGTCCTCAAGAACCCCCATTAGGTTGGTTACAGAAGCGTTAGCCAACCTGACACATAGGTGCGTGGGCTTGAGTGCGCCTAGGTTGAGTGACCTGTAAATGTGGAATGGCATGATGTTCACTGATGCTCCCGTGTCGCAAAGGCAATGTTCGAATCTTTTTGACTGAATGACACATGGAAGGGATGGCGGCCCAGGATCATTGGCCTTAAGGGGCTTGCGCAAAAGGGCAGCCGAGCAGGCCATAGGGATGTCAATGGTGTCCGTGGAGCTAAAACCACGCTTTCCTGCAACTAAGTCCTTGATCAGCTTTGCAAAGATAGGCATGTGCTTGACAATTTTATGGAAAGGCAGTGTGATCTGAAGCTTCTGCAACATGCTGATGATTTCTTCCTCAAAGTCCTCCTTTTGCTTATTCCTGTTTTGGAACCTGCGAGGAAATGGATAATCAACATTATTAGCTAACTCAAAAGTGACTTTTTTAGAATTGGAATTCTGAGGTTTAGAGTTAGAAGTATTCGAGTGCTGCGACTTGGGCTTAGGAGCAGGTTGCATGCCAGCCGTGGCCGAAGTAGGCGCAGTGTCAGGTCCTCTTTGCGGTAGGGCACTTGGTGACTCATTGGACTGGTTCTGCGCCAGAGGTGTTGGCCGTGGCATGTGTTGCGGCGCCCCCTGGTCGGTGATCCTTGGCAGAGTAGGTTGAGGCTCAGTTTCAGGTCCTGTGAGGGTGGCATATGTGGGGTCTTGAAGTGGTGTTTCCTTCTCCAGCGTGATGGCATTAGCCGTAGGATTGTGAAATCCTTTCGGATTTACCAGGACTTGACTCGGTAGCTTGCCCTGCTCCCGCTAATTTAGTTGGTTCGCCACCTGTCCCATTTGACGCTCCAAGTTTGCAATTGCATTTTTGAAGTCTCCCGTCTGACTCTGGCTATCGTGCATGAATTTTATGAGTTGAGCCTGCTGTTGAGTTAGGATATGGATGGAGTCCTCAACAGACTTGCTTCCGCCATTCTGGTTTGAGGAAGGACCGTGGTAGTTCCCCTGAGGGCCTGCGGCTTGCTGCTCAAATCCAGGGGGTGGCATGGGATTCCCGGCTGCTTGATTGTTGCTCCAACGGAAATTAGGATGATTTCTCCACCCCGGATTGTAAGTGTTGGAATATGGGTCATTCCGGGGTCGAGAATTGCTATTGAACCCTCCAGCAAAGTTGGCCTCTTCCACAACCGGGCAGTCCTGGGATGTGTGGCCCTGAATTGAACAAACCTCGCAGATGTGAACTCCTTTGGCTTTCTCGCTACACAATTGTTTTACCATTGCCGTGAGCTGAGCAATGGCGTCATCTTTGTATTTGGCGGATGCATCACCCGTAGCTCTAGAGGAGGGACCCCTGTAGCTGAACTGTTTTTCCCTTTGAGCAATGTTCTCAAAGGCGGTCCTTGCTTCCTCGGCTGTGCCTTCTAGAATCCCTTGGGATTGAGAATCCACCATTGTCCGATCGCTAGTTTTCAAGCCTCCATAGAAGTATAGCATAAGATGATGGGCATCAATATGGTGGTGGGGGCACGCCCGTAGCATCTGATTGAACCGCTCCCAAAACTCGTAGAAAGACTCCTCCATGTCTTGCCGTGGGTTCATGATCTTGGACTTTAACTCATTTGTCTTTTCCACGGGAAAGTACTGTGTTAAGAATTTGGACGTCAAGTCCCTCCAAGAGTGAATGGAAGCCGGCGCCAATGAATGAAACCATGTCTTGGCGCGATCCTTGAGACTGAAGTGAAAGAGCCGCAGGCGGATTTCCGATTCCGTCATACCATTGATGCGCAGTGTTGAACAAACCTCAACAAATTCCTTGATATGAAAGTGCGGGTCCTCGCCAGCAAGGCCGTGGAATGTAGGAAGCATGTGAATTGTCCCCGACTTTAATTCGAAGTTTGCCACTGTTGACTCGGGAAAAACAATTGGAAATTGATCCTCCGAGACATGGGGCATGGCAAAATCCTTAAGGCGCCATGGGGCTTGCGGTACTAGGCCACATTCCAGGCCCTGCTCTTCTCTGTGGTCCGCCATCCTCCTTGGGCTTGGTGGCGGAGAGCCGTGGACTGAAGATGCTTGCGATGATGGTCCACTTGATGACCCGTGCACTGAACCTTGGAATGACATACACGGGTACCTAACAAAAAAAAGAAAAAAAACTAAGTTACAAATCTAAACTTGAATGGGCACCGTTGAGGGACAAATCCCCGGCAACGGCGCCAAAAACTTGTTGGTAGATTTAAAGAGCAAGAAATATGCAATTCAATTCTAACAGTTATAAAATCCTTGCAAGTGCACAAATCGATAAGTATAGTATAGTAGCACAGCAAGAGTCGATCCCTCGAGGACTTGTATCAACGTTATGACCAATTTAGTTCAGATTTGTTAACTTAAATAAAAACACACACACACACACAGGGGGGGGGGGGGGGGGGGGGGGGGGGGGGGTTTATGATGTGATAACTGAAATTTAAAGACAAGTAAATCAAAGTGCAGAAAATAACAATGCAAGAATGAAAGGTTGTTAACTAAGGCGAATTAAGGCTTACTATCCACTCTAACCAATTATAGCTTTTAACCAGATTTCCTTGATCAAATTACTATGCATTTTCTGAATTAGGTGCCCGTGCCTAGGACCTGGCGTTGGTTCACTAGACACATCTTATTCCCTCTTACTTAGCATGTTCTAAACAGGGCATATGCCTAGAACGTCTATCACCTACCTTTTAAGATGATGCATGAAGTTTAAAGAGAATTTAATGACACCACATTAGCCTAGCAAAGTGGCATGCAATCCTAGGTCGTCATGAGTTAAGATTACAAGTACGAATACTTTCGATGCTCCAAATCACCAGATGATATGACGGTCACTCAAGCAATTACATCTATAATTATATGCAAACAAGGTAGCTAATCTTATAGGCATAAATTAAGTTCATTAAGCATGGTAATCCAACTTATTCAGCATGCATAGCAATCATAATCAAGAGCCAGAAATCCAATCAATAAGCTAACATGGCTAGGGCTTCAAGCAGCCCTAATCCTAATGACTACTCACACATAACTGAAATAAACACAAGTATAATTGAATCCATAAGTAAATTGCAATAATGAAAATAAGGGTACAGAAGAGATTGTTAAGAACAGATGCAGCAGAAGACACGGCAGGGCCTTCTTCTCCAAGCTCCACGTCCAATAATCTAAGTGAAAGATTATCTCCGAAAATATATGGTCCCTAATTCTCTAGAAAACCAAAACGGAACTCTGTGGCTCAGGTCTCTGTTTTCCCAAAAACCAAAAACGTCCTTAGCTAATTATCTCTCCTCTAAAACACTGAACAAAGGCTCCCTTTTATAGACAAAAGGGAAAACCTTGTTCTATAAGGATTGGTATAACCTTGTTCTATACAGATTGGTAAAACCATGTCCTATAGGAATAGGGAAACTTATTTTACTTTTAATTAATTATAAAGTCTTTAAAATCTGTTCGAACCAATCAGAGCATGGCCGGAAGTGTGAATGCAAGCTGGCAAGTGGGAACGCAAGCTGGCCAAACTTGGATTTTTGACTGTCTTCGTAATCAGGATCTGGGACCGCGCTTTTGAAGTACGTTAGGAGTATAATAGAAGCGCATCGTCGTTCAGGCTTGGCGCAAATGTTGTCATGCTTGGCGCAGAGGGAGAACCTCGGATCCACCGCTGGCGGAACAGGGACCCCGGCTTGGGCGCACTTCTGGGCTCGGATGGGAGTTCTTGGGACATGTCCTCGACCTGCCTTGGCGCGACCTTGGCACTTCTAGGACTTGACCTTGATGTCATGAAACACAAGTTCGGGACCCGGAGGGCCTGATATGAGGTACTTGGCCAGTGGCCCAAAATAGGCGCACTGGCGCACTCAGGCCTCCATTCAGGACCTGATATTGAAATGAGGATATCTCCTTCATCTGGACTCCGATTTGAGTCATTCTTTTTGCGTTCTTTCCAGATTTTACCTATCTTTCTAACTCTGCACAAGTCTCACAAGATTGATCATTTTCTACTATTGATGGCACGAAATCATTCAAAAGACATGTAAGAGAGGCATATAAAGACATCAAAATGATGCATAAATAACGACTGATCAGGGGCCAGGATCCGCTGTATGCGGTGAACTCGGTGAACCTCCAATATAAATAATACTGATATGTGTGGGGGCCAGGATCTGGGCCACAATCCGCTGTATGCAGTGAACCTGGTGAACCTCCAATATAAAGAATACTGATATGTGTGGGGGCTAGGATCCGAGACAGGATCCGCTGTAGGCAGTGAACCCAGTGAACCTCAAGTATAAATAATATTGATTTGTGTGGGGGCCAGGATCCACTGTAGGCAGTGAAACCGGTGAACCTCCAATATAAAGAATACTTATATGTGTGGTGGCCAAGGTCCGGGCTAGGATCCGCTGTAGGCGGTGAACCCGGTGAACCTCCAATATAAATAATACTTATATGTGTGGGTGCTAGGATCCGGGGCCAGGATCCGCTGTAGGCGGTGAACCCGATGAACCTCCAATATAAAAGGTGATTTATCGAAGAATTTAGTTTCACTAGTTTTCTGTCCCGCTAGTTAATGTTTCTCAGATACTGGTGTCGTGAGGTGCAAGGTTATCGAGTTACCACTCGGGTGCTCTGTATGAACAGGGATATCGAGTTTGACTCGGGATGAGTCAGTGAGACTAGAGTTAACCAAGTCTGGTTCCTTCGTCTTCCGGGTCAGTGGGTTGGTGTGGGCGGTGACCTAGAGTGACGATTTATTGTTGGTTCACAAGTGGCTGACTAGTCAGTTGTCTTGTGGTATTCCAGTAGAGGTGTCAGCAGTGTCTAACCTATTGACATTTGGTGTCAGAGGGTATTCCTATTTGGACCACCACTATTCTGAGGTCTTGGCTTTGACCTGTATGCTATCCTGCGTCTGACAGGTAGGAGTGGTCATTAAGTATAGAGGTTCTGTCGGGAACCCTGTAAGGTTTACTAAATATTTTTTTTGTAAGGATAAAGAGTATTCCTGGCATTTAATTTTTGAGGTAAAAGAGCTGTCAGATGGGATAAGGGTTCTTCCCGGGTTTCGATGGGAAATTCGGGAAGGGTCCTTACAATTGGTATCAAATATCTAGGTTAACTTCCTGCAGACCGCACACTTGTGTGCAAATTATTTAAGGATTCCTGTTGGTGGTGAGTGGACCCTAGTTTTGTAGATGACAATGCATGCATACACGAATACTTGAATGAAACACTTTTATGTATTTTACAAATCTTACTGGACATACGTTTTCCAATATTTCAGTGAAAGTGTGTTTTTAGAAATGGCCTGGTTTTTGTACTCGATTTTGATATCGTTTTGACGTTGTAACTATTTGAGTATGTGATTTGGGTTTAGACCCGTATTTATGATTTTACTGGTTTTGGCCATAAATGAGTTTTCAAAGAATTTGGCTGAGGTCAAGAAACAAAGATTGATTTGGTTTCACTGATTTCCTGTTCCGATGTTAGATTTAGCTCCAACTGGCAAAGAGGGGTTTTGCTCCGCTGGTTGTTGAGGTTGTTGCTCCGACTGACGTGAGTGTTCTCCACAGGATCGTTAAGCCTGTATATGCATAGTACAAAGTTTGTAGTACATATTTTAGCACATCTTAAGGATTACCCTGGTGTGTTGTGATATGTCGGGAACAGTGGATTGATTATATTATGTGTCCAGGTTGATTTACATGATTTGAACTCCTTTGAAGAGGGTTTTCAAAGTAGGGTTGAGGACCACGGAATATTTCATTATTTGGATTTTGTGGGTCCCATCGACTGATTTACAAAAGATGGATTTTGGTTTATACTTATGAACTGGTTTGAAAAGAAATGTTGTGTTTGCACGCATTGTTTTATACATCATGGAGGGTCTTCTCCAGCACTTATACATCAAGGTTTTCTCCGACTAGCGTAGGAGGGTAGTCCTCTGCTAGATCATTGATTGGTTTTCCGATGCTGGCATTGTAAGATAGTGCTCCGCTAGAGCGTTGAGGCTGACTGCACGTAGTGCACGTAACCGTATTTGACACCTAACTTCGAGGTATATTCCGTGTTGATTTGATACTGGTGCCTCCAGGATGTCTCCTGGATGTAGTTCTCGCCTACGATTTGTTATTGAGATTGGAATGAAGAAATGTGCAGAATGCACGAGTTCTTTTAGGCATCGCGTCTGGGTCCAAGTTCGTGTCAAGGGTGAAGCGAGAGGAACTGAACAGGATGTTGGTTCTTTAACCTGAGTTAGTGAAATTTCGAGGACGAAATTTCTGTAAGTGGGGAAATTTGTAACGACCCGGACCAGAAATTAAATTAGTTTGAGAATTGGACGATTTTACCCTCGATTTTGGACGGGTTCGGGAGTCACTTTTTGAGAGGCAGTACTTTTGGGAATTTTTCTTGGGACGTTGCGTAGGTCTCGAACTCACGAGTTTGTAGACAAGTGGCACGGGGGAAACGGAGACCCGGTGAGTTCGTTACGGTACGGGTCTAAAAGCTTCAGGGGCAGTTTGGTAATTTTGGAAAAGTTGGAACTATAAATCAGATATTTTTCTCTCTCCTCATAGGATTGGTCCATTCAGTCTCTCTCTCTCCTACCCGATATTCTCCCCGTACGAACACCGAACACCTCTTTTCGTCGGACGGATTTCGGTCCGATTCGACCGAAACCAAGGTCGGGAGGATCTTCCCCGGGACCCCACGAGGATTTTCGGGTATTTATCGGAGCGGGAGTACAGCTGTAGGAGACGGACGGAGGAGGGAGGTGGACCGAATCTTCTCGGCCGTTTATCGGTCAAACCAAGTTCGATCTCGGAACTTTGACCTCATATTTGGATTCCTGGCGAAAATAAGATGAATTTACATGTGTGGATCGTGAAAATCGGTCAAGAATTGAAGAGGTTAGAAAACCTTAAAAATCGGCCGGAAATGGCAATTTTCAGCGGCGGCGGCAGCGGCGGCAGTCCGATCGTCTTCTTCAGCGAGTCGCCGGTGATCAGTCTGGTCGAAGGGATCGGTTGGATCAAGCAGACCGACCTGGTCAAGTGGACCGATCGGGTCAAGTGGATCGGGTCAGGCTAGATCGGGTCAAGTCGATCCAAGCGCGTGGGTACTGTAGCAGCCGCGTGATCGGCGCGTGCCGGCACCTGCAGGCGCGTGTGCTTGTGTTCTGGCCTTCCACCTGCGCGTGGCGATGCGTGGGACTGTTCCCGAGGTGACGACAGCGCGTGACTAGGGCTTTGGGACGTTTCGGACCAGATTTGATGGTTTTGTGGCCATAGGAGTTCGTTTAGAGCCCCGGTTAGGGAATCCCAGCTGTAACGGATGACCATCGAGCGGGTTTTGAGCTTAGAAGGTCAAGGTAGTTGGGTCATTTTTGTGTCATAAGTTCCTTGGGGCTAGAACGTCCATGATTTAGGGTTGGATGATATGTGTGGGGGCCAGGATCCGCTGTAGGCGGTGAACCCGGTGAACCTCCAGTATAAATAATACTGATATGTGTGGGGGATAGGATTCGCTGTAGGCGGTGAACCCGGTGAACCTCCCATATAAAGAATACTTATATGTGTGGGGGCCAAGGTTCGGGCCAGGATCTGCTGTAGGTGGTGAACCCGGTGAACCTCCAATATAAAGAATACTGATATGTGTGGGGGCCAGGATCCGCTGTAGGCAGTGAACCCGGTGAACCTCCAATATAAAAGGTGATTTATCGAAGAATTTAGTTACACTAGTTTTCTGTCCCGCTGGTTACTGTTTCTCAGATACTGGTGTCGTGAGGAGTAGGGTTATCGAGTTTCCACTCGGGTGCTCTGTATGAGTAGGGATATCGAGTTTGACTCGGGACGAGTCAGTGAGACTAGAGTTAACCAAGTCTGGTTCCTTCGTCATCCGGGTCAGTGGGTTAGTGTGGGCGATGACCCAGAGTGACGATTTATTGTTGGTTCACAAGTGGCTGACTAGTCAGTTGTCTTGTGGTATTCCAGTAGAGGTGTCAGTAGTGTCTGACCTACTGACATTTGGTGTCAGAGGGTATTCCTATTTGGACCACCACTATTCCGAGGTCTTGGCTTTGACCTGTATGCTATCCTGTGTCTGACGGGTAGGAGTGGTCATTAAGTATAGAGGTTCTGTCGGGAACCCTGTAAGGTTTACTAAATGTTGTTTTTGTAAGGATAAAGAGTATTCCTGGTATTTAATTTTTGAGGTAAAAGAGCTATCAGACGAGATAAGGGTTCTTCCCGAGTTTCGAGGGGAAATTCGGGAAGGGTCCTTACAGGAAAACTCTCAATCCAAGGGATTCTTGCATAGTACAGCTGAGGAAGCTAGGAAGCCTTTGAGAACATTGCTCAAAGGGAGAAGTGTTCAGTCATTATTTGTGCATCATTTTGATGTCTTTATATGCCTATCTTACATGACTTTTGAATGATTTCTTGCCATCAATAGTATAAAATGATCAATCTTGTGAGACTTGTGCAAATTTGGAAATATAGGTAAATTCTTAGAAGAACGCAAAAAGAATGACTCAAATCGGAGTTCAGATGACGGAGATGTCCTCATTTCAATATCAAGTCCTGAACTGGGTCCTGAGTGCGCCAGTGCACCCTATTTTGGGTCATTGGCCAAGTACCTCAGATCATGCCATCCGGGTCCCAAACTTGTGCCTCATCACATTAAGTTAATGTCCAAGATGTGCCAAGGTCATGCTAGAACATGTCGAGTACATGTCCCAAGAACTTCCCATCCGAGTCCCTATCGAGTCCCTGATCAGGCTCCTATCGAGGTCAAGGACCTGCCCAATGTCATGTCCCAAGGATCCCAGCCGAGAGCTAGGTATCAAGTCTCTGAGCCTTGTTTCTGTGCCAATTCTGAACCTTCTGTGCTTAACCAACCCAAGAGGTGCTTTTTCTATGATGATGGTGCGCCTCAAAAGCGTGGCCCCAGATCCCTATATGTACACTTCCTCAGTTTGTGCTAAGGTTTCGCTAAAGGAGGCCCTTTTCGTACCTATGGCCATTCGATCTAGACATGAAGCGTTTTTAAACTCCTTGGCATGTGTAGAAGCCATTCAAGTATCAAGGCGCGCCGAGGCGCGACGAACACATTCCAAGGGCCAAGTTCTAAGTTTCTAGCGTCTGGTCGGAGGAAGACCGCGGGCAGTCCGCGGCCAGCTTGTGTTCCCACTTGCTAGCTTGCATTGCCACTTCCAACCGTGTTTTGATTGGTTCGGATAGGTTTTAGGGACTTTGTAATTACTTAGAAGTACAATAACTGTTCTAGAACACTCTAGGCTAGGGTTTCTAATTCCAATCCTTATAGGACAAGGTTTTCCCTTGTCTATAAAAGGGAGCATTTGTTCGGTGTTTTAGGGACACGACTATTGGAGCGACCAGACTGGAGAACCCTAGCCGCATACATTCTCTGTAATTCATTTTTAAATTCAAACAGTTTTTATTTTTCCAAAGTTGAGAGCTTTGTGCGTAAAGCTTGGAGATGAGGGCCTTGCCGTGCCTTATGCTGTGCCTATTCTTCAACAATCTCTTTTGTAACCGTATTTTTATTATTGCAATTTACTTATGATTTCAATTATATTTATTTTAATTTCAGTTATGAGTGAGTAGTTCCTTTTTGGATTAGGGCTGCTTGAAGGCCTAGCCATGTTAGTTCGTTGATTAGATTTCTGGCTCTTGATTATGAATTCTATGCATGCTGAATAAGTTAGATTACTATGCTTAATGACCTTAATTTATGCTTATAAGATTAGCTACCTTGTTTGCATATAATTATTGATGTAATTTCTTGAGTGACCGTCATATCATCTTGTTATTTGTAGCATCGAGGGTATTTGGGACATGTACCTATAATCTTAACTCATGACGACCTAGAATTGCATGTCACTTTTCTAGGCTAGTGTGGTGTCATTAAATTCTCTTTGTACTTCATGCATCATCTTAAACGGTAGGTGATAGACGCTCTAGGCATATGCCCTGTTTAGAACATGATAAGTAAGAGGGAATAAGATGTGTCTAGTGAACCAATGCTAGGACCTAGGCACGGGCTCCTAATTTAGAGAATGCATAGTAATTAGGTTAAGGAAATCTTATTAGTAACTATAATTGGTTAGAGTGGATAGTAAGTCTTAATTCGCCTTAGTCATAAAATCAATCAACCAACATTCTTGCATTATTATTTTCTGAGTTTTCACTTTTCAAATTCTGTTTCTCACAATCCTAAACCCCTCCCCCTTGACGAGTGTGTGTGTGTGTTTTTTTTTTTCTCTAAGTTAACAAATCTGACGTAATTGGGTTAAACGTTGAACAAGTCCTCGAGGGATCGACCTTTGCTTGTCATTATGCTATCTCCATCGATTTTGTGCACTTCCAAAGTCGTACTTAGTAAAAATAAAGTTCATAATTATTGTGTTCAATATTTCTTCTATCACGAAGAAGTTTAGTTATAGAGGCTAGCAGTCTAGAACACTTAGTTCAGTGAGTAGGGATAAGGATGACACCATAGTACAACTCACGCCCATGGTGAAGCAGTAATGTGATACCAAGTCCAAGCCCACAATGACTTGTGATGTGTGCTCAGTTCAAGGACATGATTCTCAAACTTGTCCCATGGTTGAAGATGCCAATTAAATTGGAAAGTACAATTATGGCATGAGGCCACATAATGACCTTTACTCCAACACTTACAATCCTGGATGGAGGAACCATCCAAACTTCAAGTGGAGCAATAATCAGAATGTGCAAAACCCTAATGCACCCCCTGGATTCCAAGGGCATACCTTGGCCCCTCAAGTTCCCAATCAAGTCCTTCAATATCCACCTCAAGCAAATCCTTCAACATCCACCTCAAGCAAATCCTTCAACATCCACCTCAAGCAAATCCTACCATGGGAAAGACATCCTTGGAAGACATGATGGCTGATCTCATTCAGAACACCGCCACCTTTCGGCAAAATATACTTCAACATACCACAACATTCCAGTAGAAGACAGATTGTGCCGTTACAGCTTTGGAAACTCAAGTAGGCCAGATGGCAAGCCAACTCAATAGACTAGATCCTGGACCTCAACTTCCTAGCCAAGTCCAAATCAACCTAACAACACCTTCCATAAGGCCACTGCCAATGCTTTTTAACTCAAAAGTGGAAAGGAACTAAATCAACCCCTGGAAGGCCAAAAGCAAGCTAAGGACCCAGTAGAACCCGCTGCAAGCCCTGTTTTAAGCGAAGGGCCATAAATAGGGCTGCCGCATAACATGTCTGAGGGCCCATTTTAAGGCGCAGTGCCGAGCTTGAATGGCCAAGGTACGTCACAGACTGAGCTTTCTAACCCTTATTTCCTTTTAAATTCAAAATCTAAAGTTACATTTAGTAATTCACTTGTTACAAATGATGTTAATGTGCCTTTTCCTCATAGATTCAAAAAGAAGGACAAGAATGCTCAATTTGAAAAGAGCGCTCACAAACATGCTTCACAAGCTTCAAATCACTTTGCCATTTTCCAAGCTTGTGAGGACCATGCCCATCTTTGCCAAGCTTCTTAAGGATCTAGTAGCTGGAAAACGTGGCTTTGACCCCAACAATATCCTAGACATTAGTGCAGCCATATTAAATAAGTTCCAAGGCTTGCCACTTAAGGAAAATGACCCAGTCCCTCTTGCCTTGCCTTATGTCGTTCAATCAAAAAGATTTGGGCATTGTCTTTGTGACATAGGAGCCTATGTAAGCATCATGCCCTTTCATGTTTACAATTCACTTGCACTAGGAGAATTTAAACCTACTCAATTATGTGTTAGACTTGCTAATTCTTCTGTGACACAACTTATAGGCATGATTGAAGATGTGATAGTTCAAATAGGAGATACATGCATACTTGCTAATTTTTATATCTTGAAAATGGAAAAAGCTATTGAAAGTGAGGACCCTCCCTTGATCTTTGGGAGACCACTCTTGGCCACAATAAACTGTGAAATCAATTTGAACCTTGGCCAAATATCTATCAAAGTATTAGATAAAGTTAGGACTTTTTTATTCATGATACTTTGCAATATCCCCAAGAGCCTATTATTGACTTCCCTTTGAACACTATGGAGTCTTTGTTACATCACACTATCATGAATGCTTGTATAGATGACCTTCTTGAGAAGGCCATCACTTTGCCTTCTCATAGTGACAATGGCTAGATGGCCGTGTCAATGAGGAGCTGAATATGTTTGAGGTCGTGCCTCAACATGCATACGACAGGTCAATCATGTTTGAGTCCTTGCCCATGAAGGAAGAAAATACTCTTCCTTCCATGATTGAAGGTCCCAAGCTTGAACTCAAGCCCTTACCTGAGCACTTGAAGTATGCATTCCTAGCTAAGGATCAAACACTACCTGTCATTATTGCTTCTAATCTAACATCTTTGCAACAATGTCAATTAGTGCCGGTTCTTAAAGACAATATGCAAGCCTTAGATGGAGCATTGCTGACATCAAGGGGATAAGCCCTTCTAAATGCATGCATAGAATCCTACTGGAGGAAAATGCCAAACCAACTAGAGAGGCACAAAGACGTCTCAATCCTCCTATGAAGGAAGTAGTAAAAAAGGAAGTCCTCAAGCTTTTGGATGTGAGAATCATCTATCCCATCTCAGATTCCAAGTGGGTCAGTCCAGTCCAAGTAGTGCCAAAGAAGAGTGGCATCACAGTCATCAAGAATGAGCAAGGTGAACTTGTCCCTCAAAGAGTCCAAACGGGTTGGAGAGTATGCATAGATTATAGGAAGCTTAATTCTACTACTTGCAAAGACCACTTTCCAATACCTTTTATTGATCAAATGCTTGGACTACTTGCAGGACATTCTCACTTTTGTTTCTTAGATGGCTATTCTGGTTACAATCAAATTGCCATTGCTCCTGAGGACCAAGAGAAGACAACCTTCACATGCCCCTATGGTACTTTTGCCTATAGGAGAATGCCCTTTGGCCATTGCAAAGCCCCTGCCACCTATCAAATATGCATGATGAGCATATTCTCAGACATGGTGGAGGACATCATTGAGGTATTTATAGATGATTTTTCTGTCTTTGGCAACTCATTTGATTTATGTCTAACAAACCTGTCTAGAGTACTTGAAAGATGCAGGGAATCCTATTTGACTTTGAATTGGGAAAAGTGTCACTTCATGGTCTAGAAAGGCATTGTTCTTGGCCATGTCATATCAAGCCGTGGAATAGAGGTGGACAAGGCCAAGATGAATTTGCATCACTTAAAGATGAATTTGCATCAAGGATTATAACAAACATAATCTGTAAAGAAATCCATGACATTCCTAGGGTTACCATTTAATCCCTTGGGTTAGTGTAGTGTCATTATATCCCTTTTGTACTTAATGCATTCTTTTATGTTCTAGTGGCTTAAGAGAACTATTGCATAATTGACTAGAGAGTTTAGTGGCTTAAGAGAACTAAACCTACAAAGTAAGAAGGAATGAATGTGTGAAAGTGGGCTTAATAGACCTCTTGCATGGGTACTATACCAAGTAGCAAACATGATAATTGGACCTTGCAAACCAAGTTGGAAACTCTTGTGGGTAGGTGTAGATAGGGTCTGCTTTAACTTTGCCCTTGGGTTAGTGTAGTGTCATTATATCCCTTTTGTACTTAATGCATTCTTTTATGTTCTAGTGGCTTAAGAGAACTATTGCATAATTGACTAGAGAGTTTAGTGGCTTAAGAGAACTAAACCTACAAAGTAAGAAGGAATGAATGTGTGAGAGTGGGCTTAATAGACCTCTTGCATGGGTACTAGACCAAGTAGCAAACATGATAATTGGACCTTGCAAACCAAGTTGGAAACTCTTGTGGGTAGGTGTAGATAGGGTATGCTTTAACTTTGCCCTTTAATTTGTTTAGAGCCTTTGTTATTTACTGTTTTCTTGCATTACAAGTTACTTACTTTCATAGCATCTTTTGAACTCAAACCCCCCCCCCCCCCCCCCCTTTTTGTCGGTGTCTTATTTAGTGTCTTAGTTTAGAGTCTTATTTGTGTCAAATCATATCTATTTAGTGTCTTTCTTTTCTGTTTTGTGTACCTAACTTGTGAACTAAACAATCTATTGCATTGGGTGCATTGTTGAGTCAAGGATTCGTGGGATTCAACTCTTGCTTGTACCACTTTATTGATTATTGATTAGTGCACTTGCTAGGATATAATTGTTAAGGATTGTGTGCATTTAGTTGTCATTCTTTTCTTCCAACATCTTTCATTGTCTTGACTTGGAGTAGGTGCTTGACTTCCAATATCTTGGTTTGTTGGATGAGTACTAAAATTTCGATACCCTCGTTGGTGTCTATCAACATGCACACACATATATATATATATATATATATATATAAACTAACAAATTAACATATTAGTATAAATAACAAATTAACTTTTAAATAAATAAACTCACATTTTGGGAACCAAAAATTAAAAAGAAAATAATTCAATTTCTAACCTGGCACTCTCGCATTACGAACATAACCTCTTTGATCTCCTCACAGCATCACCATTAGTAGCTCTTCCACTTAAATTGTTGGGACCAATGAATGTTTCCCTCATAACATTTATATCACTTGCTCCTATTGGTGCATTGACTCCTCTGTTCACTCCTCCTCTCCATCTTGTAACGTTTACACCGCCTCTTTGTCCAAGATTCTTATTTCCACACTTCCTTTGATTATGTCCTAGCGTACCACAAATTGAGCATGTTAATGCATAGGACCATTTTGTGGGTCTCCCCGGACGCCTCCTTAAAGGTGGTGGCTCAATGACAACAGATGAATATTCCTCCCAATATTTCTCATATGGGACGGGGTGAATGGGATATGAGTATGCTGCCACATACTTCTCTTTCCTGAAATACTCATGATAATAATCTTCTAGATTTGCCCGCTCCCATAAAATACATGCACACACATGTTTACAAAGAATCCCACTAATTTGCCATTTCATACAACTACAGTGGGTAGTAGGCAATCTTACTATGTTCCCTTGGGTAAAGTCATGCACTTCAAACTCATCTTCACCTAGTCCAATTAAATAAGTCATGCTTAGCATTCCGAAATAGCGTAACACAAACTGAATTACATAATAGAAAATGAACAATTCTTACCTGCATGGGCAACATCAATGCTCCTACAATCTTTCACGCTCTTTTTTAGTTTTTTCCTTGCACCTTCTGTAAGCTTATTAGGCCATTCCATCGCCTTAGCAAGCCTCTTTGCATATCGTGTCATCATTTTTTGCCTTACTCTCTCAATAAGAGTTAATATTGGTTTTTCTCTCCACTTGTTTAATTAACATCGTATTAAATGATTCTGACATGTTATTAGTAACATGATCATTCTTCATACTAGGATCAAAGGCATGCCTACTCCACTGTGATGGAAGGATCTTATTTAGCTTATCCCATACATCTTCATCAAATTTCTTTATTTCTTCCATAGCGTCATTAAAAGTCAACACATCATAGGCTTCTATTGCTTTCCAAAAGTTACTTTGAAGTAGTAAACTAAGGTTCTTTTTTCTCATATTGCTATGGATGTCTCTACAACAATATCTATGAGGAGAGTATGGAAATACATGTGCAACTGCATCAATAACACCCTAAAAGAGAAAACATTCATTATCGAATACTTTTGATTAGATTATTAGAATATACATGAGTGAAACTGAAAATAAATTTTATTTATAAAATAAAAGTAAGAAGTTACCTTTTGTCCATTTGTCATAAAGGTCCATGGAATGTTGTTTGGGTTCTGACAACCAATCATCGTTTCCGATTGAGTCATGAAAAATGTCCAACTATCCTTACACTCTGATTCAACCACTGCCATAGCTATTAGAAATATCCCAGAATTGCTACTGCAATTAATAATTGGCCTCCAAAAGGCCCTTGCAAAAAGCACCCACCGACTCCAATGAAAGGTCTACATCCATTTATAAATCCATTTCTCATTGCTGCAATGCATATAAAGAAACAATTGAAGGCGGGATATCCCAAGCTCCTTTCAACTTGAATTTTGACGATACTCCCATCATTCCCATATCGTCTTAGCTTACTATAGCATTCAACATGCTTCCCATCCATACCTTTCGAGCTTTTCGTCTTGCTCTCCACAATTGCATATAATGAGCTTTATCTCCATACTTGTCTTTTAGCTCCAACTTCATAGCATCCACATTCATGTTTGGGTCAGCCACTAATCGATTACCCAACTTTTTAGCCATTCAAGTTGAAGTTGCATTAGAGTTCTTTTTAACCTTAACACATGTTTGCTCATTATTATATGACTTAATCATATAAGTTTTTTAGAACATTGTGGGTGTAGGAGAGGCATGAATGCGCCATTTACAACCACTCAACCTATATAAGAAATAAAATATGATCAAAATAGGATACAATATTAAAAAAAAAAGAAAAAGGAAACTATAAATCCATAGTACAATTTTAGAATGTTTCATACCTTACATGCAGCAATTACTCGAGTTTTCTCATTCTTGATTCGTTTAATTTTGAACCCCTCTTGTATTACATAGTCTTGGAGCTTATCTCGAAAGTGATTAATGTCATTAACACTTGACCATCCTTCAACTCCACATTTCCTTATGGGCATCCCAATATAGCCTCTTACTTAACCCCTTAAGATAGTCAACCTTTTCATCTTCCTCAGAATTAACAATCTTCTCATGATCAGAATTCGAACTATAATCCGATAATTCATTGTCACATTCATCACCAAAAACCACAGCTTCACTGCCTACACTAGGTTCCAAATCATCACCTTAATCATCAGTAAATGAGAACATCTCGTTTTCCCCTTCACCATCCTCACTGCTAGGTACAAAACTTTCCCCTCCACTACTATAATTGTATTCACCCACACTGTCATCCCCATTAGATTCAACGATTTCAGCATCTGCAAATTCTTCATACCCATTACCAGGTATATTATGATCACCCATCAATATATGATCTCAAACTACAAGTTAAACCAAACAAATCCACCACTAATAAATTATAAAATTAAATCAAGCAATATCATTTTATTGTAGTTCTTTCATTGTATTCCACCAAGATGAATTATGCATATTTTAATGGAAAACTGCAATAGTAGAATGATATTGCATGCAGTACCATAGTATAACATTTCTAAAAGTAAAAAAAAAATTGTAAAGAGATAAATAAACAATTAACCTCATAATATTTTTCCTCTGGCTGGTAAAATGGAAGTTCAAAAAAAACTGTTGGTGGAGGTAAAGGCAGTACTCAAGGAAGGCACAATACTAGTGTTAAGAATTCTTACACATATTTCATGTCATATTTGGCCCCTTTACTTGTCTTTTGATTGAATTCATGTCATCCATAGTAGAAATTAACGCTTTTGTGAGACATGTGCATAAATTGGAATAATAGGTTAATTCCAAGGATAATGGAAAAAGAATGGTTCAAATTGGAGTTAAAGTGAAGGAGATGTCTCAAAACCCATATCGGATCCTATTCTGTCAAAACCAAGCCCTTGCAAGGCCAAGGGCAGGTCAAGGTGCCTCATTTAGGACCAAGATCAAGTACCGCAAATCTAGCCAGTACCGGGTCCAGGACATGTCTTTTTCGTGTCTGGAAATTAGACCCAAGACGTGTCCCTGACATGTCTCCAAGACATCCAAACTGAGACCCAGAGCCAAGCCAAGGCATACCCTCGAGTGCCCAGGAGGAGACCCAGATCCAAGCCAAGGCATGCCCTCGACTACCCAAAAGGAGCCCCAGATCGAGTCCTTGACGCACCCAAAATAGGACCAAGACTGCACCTCGGAAGTGTCGAGATTTCTCGCCAGACCAGCCCAGGATGTGCATTCAGAGCATGTTTCGATTTTGCCAAATTGAGACATGAGCCATCTTAAAGTTGTTCGATCGAGACACAAAGCATTTTCAGGACTTATGGTACCTATTGATACCAACAACATGCTAGGGCGTGGCAAGGCACGACCAAGACATCCCAAAGACATGCCACTGAATTTCAGGGCCTGACCAAGGATCCTGCCCGAGACAGCTGGCTGCCCAAGTGCCAATTGGCATTCCCACCAACCAGCTCGTGTTCCCATTGGGTTTCCATTGTTTTAGCGTTTAAGTTGTCCATTCATCAATGTAAATATAGTTCTAGAGCCTAGTAATTTAGGACTTATATTTCGATTCCTTGTAGGACAAGGCTTTGCCTTTCTCTATAAAAGGGGCCTTGTCCATCATTTGAGACACACCATCTTAGATGCACTTTTACATTACTTTAAAGAGCTTTGAGAGAGAATTGAGTGCTTTGCTCGTGAGACTTGTTCACGAAGTCCATGATTTGTTCTTGAAGGATTACTTGAAGCCGTGCTTGAGTTTTTCCTTTAATAAAATTTAGGATAAACTACATAAAAGTATCCAAACTATAGGGGTCATTTCACGTTCATACCTCAACTATGAAAATTTTCATCTAGGTATCCAAACTATCAAAGCACAACATCTAAGTACCCACCGTTAGTCAATCTGTTAGTCAAACCGTTAAATGCTTAAGTGGCATTGTTAAGTCAGAATTATATGCTGAGTTGGGATCCACATAAGCTAAAATTAATATAAAAACAAAAAATAATAAATAAAACATCAAAATTTTAGTTAATCGTACAAAACGGACCAAACAAAGCAAAAAATAGAAGAAAAAAAGCTACCTCTCAACCACGACCCATGACGTCTCTCGTTCACTATTGGGCGGAGGAGAGGCTCAGACAGATAGGCAATGGGGAAGAACGAGAAGACGGGGCTTGGTAGGGCTCTGGCGAGACAACACAACCAACTGGTTCAGCAGACGAAAGAGAAAGGCTTGATGTATAAGAAGCAGCAGAAGAAAGTTCTCGAATCTATCACCGACGTCAGCGATATCAACGCCATCATAAAAAAAAAAAACCACAACACACGACCTACCCCACCTCCATTCTCCATCTCTTCTTCCAGCACAACACCCACACCCACCTCCAAATTCAAACAGCCACCCATAAACACTTACCAGTGAAAACCCAGAATATCATCAACCAAACGCCAAAATTTACTAAAAATGAATAAAAATCAAGGATTTTCACAAAATCTTCTCAAGCTACTCGGTGTATTGATGGAAAAACACAAAAAAGAGAAGAAAAAAAAAACCAAATTCCAAAATCCATATCATCGATGGTGGAGTTCTCAAACCTCGACCAGACCTCATCTGGCCCTTCGGCAAACTCGAGGACATCGACCACGATGACGTACGCGAAATGATCGGGTTGAAGATGTTGAAATGGTCACCATTGAGGAAGACAGTGTCAAGCACCGGAACTGGTGGATGGTCGAGTCCCTAGTTGCCTAATGGTTCAAATAGTAGTGGCTCCCCTGGGATGACGTTCACCGTGCAGCCGTCGACACCGCGGTGGCCAATGACGTCCACCGAGATCATGAGGCAGTAGATGAGAGTCACTAAAGGTAGCGATAATGTGGTGTGGGTTTGTGAGAGAGAGAGGGAGATGGAGCGGAAGGGAGACAGGGATGGCCGACTATGGATAGAGGAGAAAGAACAATAGGGTTGGGTGGGATATTTTTCTTTTTTTTATTTTTCCATTTATTTTAAAATTATAATTTTTTAATTGAAAATTAGTCTACATGGAGTCCAAGTCAGCAAAATTATTTTTTGAAAAATGCCACCTCAGACTTTAACAGTTTGACTAACGGATGGACTAACGGTCGTACCTAAATGTTGTGTTTTTATAGTTTGGGTACCTAGATGAAAATTTTCATAGTTTGGGTATGTACTTGAAATTACCCCTATTGTAGCGATCCGAAAATTGTATTTGTGATTTTTCGTAAATTATTTTGTAAAATGACGAAATTACCCTTGGTTGTTAAGGGGCTTGAAAGTCAATTTATGTTTTGAGACACTTTAGGCTATGTTTCAGGCACCGTTGCATAGGTCTCAAACTCACAAGTTCGTAGACAAGCGGCAAGCGGAAAACGGAGTTCGTGTGAGAGAGTTGTGAGTCTATAATGTTCAGGGGCATTTTGGTAATTTGGATTGGGTAGATATTTTGACCCCAATCAGATCAGATCTTCATCATTTTCACACATCTCTCTTCGCAACTTACACCCAACCCGTGTACCTTGAACCCAAAAACCCAAAAAAATCATTACTTCAATTTGAGGGAAGGTCCTCCATTTCTGTTCAACTAATCGAATTCCCCTCCTTCCCGTGATCACAGACATACCAATCATTGTTGGTAGCAGCCGCGGGAGACACCGAACCGAGGAAAGGAAAACTGAAACCTTTTGATCGATTTTTCGGCCAACACATGTATGGGTTTCGTGTTTAGAGGTCTTTTCTGAATTCCTAGGTTTGAGTAGATGGATTTAGACTAAAAATTTGTGAAAAATGGTTGAGTTTTGAGAAAGTTAGAAAAACTTCAAGGTCGGCCGAAAATGGGGTTTTCCGACGACGAAAAACAGCGATGCACGGCGGTGTTGTCGTCTTCTCTAGTGAGACTCCGATGACTAGGTCGGTTAGACGGGGTTGACGTGGCATGCCACGTGGAGGCCACCTGACAGCCAAGTGGAGGCCACCTGGCAGCCAAGTGGAGGCCACCTGGCAGCCAAGTGGAGGCCACCTGGCAGCCAAGTGGAGGCCACCTGGCAGCCAAGTGGAGGCCACCTGGCACTTGGCAGCCAAGTGGAGGCCACCTGGCACTTGGCACCCAGGTGGAACCACGTGGAGGCCACCTGGCAGCCACGTGGGCACCACCTGGTGGCCAAGTCAGCATTGAGTCCGCACCAAGTTAGGTGTGTGGACACTGTAGCAGCGCGAGGGTCACTATAGCATGCGCGTGGACCAGCCTTCTGTCGGCTCGTGGCGGCGCGTGGGACCAGTTCTCGAGTCACGGTGGCACGTGTTGACAAGCTTTGGACGTTCTAGATCTGTTGGCGTAGGTTTTGAGTTGATCGGACGTCGTTTAGGGGTAGTTTTAGGCGTCCAAAGTTGCGGCATTTTTTGTGTGATGCTAGCGGACCTCCTGGGGTTTAGGGAGTTTGAATGTAGGGTTTTAATATTAGTCGGTAATCCTGATTGTTAATATTGACAGGCGATACTGCTCCGGGAACTTTGGAGGAGTGTACGACTCGAGATTGAGCTTGCTTAGACGTGTGGTGAGTGAACTTTGGTTTATAAATTATAATGCATGCATAAATGTATATTTGAATTAAAAATTGTTACGTATTGTTTTGGTAAATTTCTGGAATTTAGAAATTGTACTAATAAATTATTACTAGACACGGGTTTTCAATATTTCAGTGAAAGTGATGTTTTGGGATGTGGCCTGGTTTTTGGACTATTTTTATGTCGTTTTGACGTGATGGATATTGATTCCATGATTTTGGGTTTAGACCCGTACTTGTAATTTTAATGGAATTGGCCATAAACCGGTTTTTCAATGAATTTGGCTTAGGCCAAAAACAAGGATTTCAAAACATGGATTTTTTGTTTTCACTGAATTACTGTCTCTGAGGGTCAAGGTTTTCTCCGACTGGCATTTAGGGGTCTTGCTCCGCCGGATCGTTGAGGGTTCTCCGACGCTGGTGTCGAGGGGTATTTTCTCCACTAGGTCGTTGAGGATGTCTACGTGTAGCACAAGTTTCTGCACAACTCGAGGTATATCGGGTGTGTGGAGGGTTTTTCTGGAACAGTAGGATATGTCTTGATATATTTTGTGTCCAGGTCAGTTTCCATGATTTAAACTCCTTTGAGGAGGGTTTTCAAAGCAGAATTGTGGACCACTGTATGTTTTTCATTATTACGGATTTTCGTGGGTCCAATCAAGTGTTTTAACAAAATATGAAAATTCCGGTGGTTTTCGGATTATCTATATATATTATTTTATATACAAAGGGATTTTATGTTATGCATGCATGGTTTTACTCGTGGAGGGGGAAAAATGTAAGATTTCCTCGAAAAATGATTTCTAAATGATTATTTTTGTCCACTCACAACTTTCGTGTTTTAAATCCCCTCCAGGTTGTTGAATTGACGTGGGCATAATCCAGAGGCGGAGGCATTAGATTTTCAGCTGCGCAATTATCTAGACTAACGAGTAGGATAATTAATTATGTAATTATTTATCCTACCTAGATGCTCTGAGAACACTATTGGACTGATTGTAAAATTTCGATTACATCGTTTGATGGTTGATGTTTGTTGGAATTTGGAGTGTTATATGATCCCTTGTCTGACAGGTGGAAGACGGTTATCCAGTCCTTAAGGGGAGATTCTGCCAGATTTTTGGCAAAATTCTCATTTTTAAATACCAAGGACTTGGGGGTATTCTCAGATTTTTCTTTAGGTTGTCAGACGGGAGCAGGGTTCTTCCCGGGTTTCAAGGGGAAATTCAGGAAGGGTGCTATCACCTATAGTTTGGATACTTTTATATAGTTTATCCTAAAATTTATGTTTATGTTTTTCATTATGCGTAGTGAGTAGTTTCTTTTAAGTTATGGCTGATCTTGAAGCTCTAGCCATGGCAACTTCTTAATTTGGTTTTGGCGCTTGGTTTGGTTCTTGGTGTGTCAAATTACTGTTTAAATTGTTATTCTTTTATGTTCTTAAACTTGATCACTTTAATTGCATAAATTATAGATTACTTGCATCAAAAGGTTACATTAAGCAATGATCTTGTAATTTGACTCATGACATTCCTAGTTGTCAATTACTTTCTAGGGTTAGTGTAGTGCTCAGATTTCTTTTGTACCTAATGCTTTCTTTTGTGTTATAGTAGCTTAAGAGAAATGTTTCATAATTGATTAGGAGCTTAGTAGCTTAAGAGAACTAAACATACAAAGTAAGAAGAAATAAAATGTGTAAGGGTGAGCTTAAGAGACCCCTTGCATGAGCACTAGGCCAAGTGACAAACATGATAATTGAACTTTTCAAACCAAGTTGGAAAACGTTGTGGTTAGGTGTGGATAGGGACTGGCTTAAGTACCTCTGCTTATTTACTGTTTTCTTGTATTACATGTTTCTTTAATTCAAAGCATCCTTCAACTTAACAACCTAAATTTGCTTATTTACTGTTTTCTTGCCCCTTGTTCGTATCTTTGTTTAGAGTCTTTGTTTAGTGTCAAGCATATCTGGTTAGTGTGAGTCTTTCTTTTCTGTTTTTAAGTACCTGACTTGTGAGCTAAGCAATCTATTCTATGGAGCTTCATTGTTGAGTCAAGTCCTTGTGAGATTCGACCTTACTTGTACTACTATTCTATCTATTGATTAGTCCACCTTCTACGTTATAATTGTTAATATTTGTATTGCATTCATTGTTGTACTTTTCTTCCAACAACTGGTTCAGTCGCTGTGAAGGGAGTGAAGTCAGAAAATTTGCATAACGAATGGTTTAGGGTTCATCATATATGGCCTTAGGGTTTTGAGGGAAAAAGATTGAGTCGTATATGACCTTACGGTTCGCGGTGGTGAAGGTTACGTACAAAGTCAAGATAATTGACAATAACTGTAGCCAAACAAAATTTTTCTTCCATAAGGTTATTTCAGTCTTATCACAAATTTCTTTAGGTTAGTCAGTGGTGTTTTAATCAATAAGACGTTATGCGCAAGAATTCTGAAACCTGAAGAGGTGTTTGTTTAATTGTTGAAACATGAGGGGGTGTTTGTGAAAACACGAAAAACCTCAGGTGGTGTATGTTTAAATAACTCAATCTCATAAGAAGCATGTGGGAATACACAACGTCTTTACTTGGAATTTTTTTTATACCGTAATTAAGATTGACTAATGGACCTAGCAATTTAGCCATTAATTGGCTAAGCCTGGATTTCAGTTGGGAAAATCCTTTTATGTCATACATCCCCTTATCTACTAGGAAATAAAGTACATACTTTTACCTCTTCTTTTTCTCATGCCATACTAATATTCCTAACAAATTTGCCATTGATTTATTTTTGGGAGAAATCCATAAACTGGCTTGAATGATATAAAAATTTTCGGACACGTCATAAGGCATGATTTACCATTAAAAATTTTCTGAATCAGCTACTAATGGTTTAATTATGGCATGATCATATGATTTCAAATTACATCATACGGTTTCCAGAATGTGACCATTAATTTTTATTTTTTTTGCATTAATTACTTCAAGTCTAGCCAAACACCATTATTTGGGCGTATTAACCATATAATTGTTCTTTTAGAAATGTACGATAATTCATTGATTTATAAAATCATACTAAGCGTTGCGGTGCAGAAATTAGACAACCTTATTAAAATCTTGCCATGGATTTCAACCCGGTCGAAGAAAAAAAGAATGTCACGCACGTCTAAGCTACAAATTCAAAGAGTCATCAACTAGTAGGTCAACAATTACATCGGGTGATTCCTCATACCATAAGACTTCTTGCTCCACGTAAACACCCAATCTGGCCGATCTATCCGCCGCCGCATTGGCTTCCCGCTTAGTAAACTTGAAAGCGAGATGGCCCAGATCGCGAGCTAGAAAACAAATGTCGTTTAAAACGGGACCCACCTCCGAGCAGTCCTCCCTTTGCTGCGAAAGAGCCGCCTTGACTAATGAGCAATCACCTTCAAGCTCAGCAGGATGGAGACCCGTCTGGATAATCATCTGGACTTCTCGTCTAGCGGCTCCAACCTCCGCATGAAGAGCCGACAAGGCACCCTCGATCTTTCCCGCACCCGCAGCTACAAAAGTTCCCTGCCAATCGCGAATCACCATTCCATAACCCCCACGGAGCTCTGTCTCCACATAAAGCCCATCAACGTTGCACTTGTACCACCCCTGCGTTGGTTCTTCCAGGCCGTAGGAGCACGGTGAGGATTACCTTTGGTTCGCAGATGGTGATCGTGAAAAGAAGAGAGCCAGGATTCAACACTCCTGGGGATTTCATGGATCGGCAGATGAGTCCAGGACCACACCAAACTATTTCGTTCCTGCCACATCTTCCATAAAATCATGAGGAATAAATCAAAGCAATTACTGGGCAAAAGAGTAGCCATACGAGATACCCATGCAGCCATGGAAGAGCAATTATCAGCACGAGAATTAATTGCAAGTGGACTAGAAAACCAGGCCCCACTCGCAGCAGAGCACTCTTTCAACACGTGAAGGTCAGACTCGGGAGCAGCCCCACAGAAACTGCATGTGGTGTCAATTTGAATTCGCCGCTGGAGCAGGTTGCACTTAGTAGGGAGAATGCGTCAGCATACTCGCCAGAAAAGTATTAATTTTATTTGGGACACAAGAGGCCCATATCTTCTTCCAGCGGATGTGATTTGCTCCTCCACTTCCGGAACTACCAGCCACACTCCCTTCACAGGCTAAATGACCCACAGCCAGTTTGTACGCACTTTTGACAGAAAAGACACCCGACCGCTCCCCCTGCCACATCATGGGATCTTTCGGCCTTCTTGTGCTCAACGGAATTCCAAGAATAAGTCTAGCTTCCTCTGGCATGAATATATCACGGACCCTTTGAACATTCCATGTCCCCTCATAATCAGATAGCAAGCTGCTAACTCTGCAGTCTGCAGGACAACTCCCTGGTCTAGGAGAAAGAACCATAGGCAATCCGGGTCTCGGCAGCCACCTATCACGCCAAACTACAATTTTTCCCGATTTCCGACTTGTCATTGGGTGCCCCTGCGAAGGATTTCTCTTGCTTGAGCAATACTACGCCACGACAAAGAAACATTAGTGCCAATATCAGCATCCATGAAATCAACGTCCGGGAAATAGTTAGCTTTAAGCAGTCGAGCCACAAGTGAGTTTGGCTTAGTTAAAATTCTCCACCCTTGCTTAGCTAACATGCTTAGATTGAAAGAATAGAAGTCTCTGAAACCCATTCCCCCATCCGCCTTGGGTTGACACATGGTAGTCCATTTTAACCAATGAATCTTCGATTTTAACTCCACATCGCCCCACCAAAATTTAGCTATGGTCTGGTGAAGCTCGTGACAAAAACCTTTGGGCAATAGAAAACAGTTGGTAACATAAAGCGGGATTGCCTGAGCAATAGCCTTCAGCAGAATCTCCTTACCCGCAGTACTTAGTAGCTTACCCTTCCAACTATTTAGTCGCTTCTGAAGCCGTTCCTTTACGAAACCAAAAGTGGTGACTTTGGATCTCCCAATGAATAAAGGCAACCCCAAGTACCTGTCATGATGTTCAACTCTCCATCCCTAAATAATTTACAAGCAGTTGTTGATCCAGACTAGTCAGATTACCACTAAAAGCAACACATGATTTCTGAAAGTTAATAGTTTGTCCCGAGGCTTCCTCATATAATTGTAAGACTTGCTTCACCGCTACACATTCCTCGAGAGTGCCCTTAAGGAACAGTAAACTATCATCCGCGAATAAAAGATGATGGATGCTAGGAGCCGTCGGCGTAATAGAAAGACCATGGATCCTGCCACTGGATTCCCAATTATCAAGGAGAGCTGAGAAGCCTTTAGCACAGATAACAAATAAGTATGGGGACAAGGGGTCACCTTGACGGATCCCTCTCCGAGGAGTGACAAAACCCACCAACTCACTGTTAAGGTTAAAAGAATAGGACACAGTAGTCACACACATCAATATCAAATCAATCCACTCATCTTCAAACCCCATCCTCCTCTTCACCCGTTCAATAAATGACCACTCAACTTTGTCGTATGCTTTGCTCATATCTAACTTATTGATGCCAAATATGGACCAACTTAGAATCACTCTTCCGGGTTCGCTTTACTTGCTCTTCTTGGGAGTCGGGAGACCTGTAGAGGGAAGGAAGAAGTAAAGGAGCACCGGTGGGGTGCCCGCCAAATAGTCTCTGATGCTTAATTTAGTTAGGTGTGGAGGAATTTGGTAGTGTAAGGGTAAAGATGTCATTACCTTTTTTAGGGGAGGTGCCCCTGTATTTATAGTGGCATTAAATGTTGTTAGTGGAATATTTCGATGTGGGATAAATGTCCTCATCCCTGGTGCTGACGCGTGTCAAAGGTTCGGCCGAAAGGTGGGCCGACCAGATCCGATCGGCCTAGTTGGTTTCTGCCTATTGCCCAGGGCTGTGTTGGTGGGGTACACTTGGTGTGTTTTTGGTTGAGCTGAGGCTGAGTATTGTTCTGGAGGGTTTTGGTCGATCTTGACTAGGTTGATCAAATTGGGTACAAAAAGGAGTCCCCAAGTGATTGACTGAGGTGGATTTCCTCGGTTGAGGGCTTGTTCTTGTTTTGTCACCCGTACTAGTCCCCAGTCCCCCAAGCCCTTGGTCGAGGCGAGATGCCGGATGTTAATCTCCCGGGTGGGAAGGTTGGATGGTTGGGGTTTTTTTTTTTTTTTTTTGGGGCCGAAAGGGTAGTTTGGTCGGCCCGCTTGTGCGGACCCTCGCAAGATCACATGGCCGATCGTCTTGGAGGATGTCCGTGGCCGACCCAGGGCCACTCCAAGGGTGATTGTAGGTCACCTTGGTCGGCCTGCTTGAGCGGACCCTAGCACGATCACGTGGCCTATCGGTTTGGAGGACGTCCGTGGCCGACCGAGTGCCACTCCAAGGTTGATTGTATGTCACCTTGGTTGGCCCGCTTGCACGGACCCTAGCATGATGCCGATCGGCTTGGAGGACGTCCTTGGCCGACTGAGTGCCACTCCAAGCTTGATTGCATGTCTTCCTTGGTCGGCCCACTTGCGCGGACCCTCGCACGATCATGTGGTCGATCAGCTTGGAGGATGACCTTGGCCGACCGAGGGCCACTCCAAGGTTGATTGTATGTCACCTTGGTCGGCCCGCTTGCGCGGACCCTCGCACAATCATGTGCCCGATTGGCTTGGAGGACGTCCTTGGCCGACCGAGTGCCACTCCAAGGTTGATTGCATGTCTTCCTTGAGACGTCTCAAGGGCTGTCGGGCCAGGAATTAGAAGATGAGCTCGAGAGGGCGTTCAGCTTTATTGATACTCGTTATGTTTGGCCGTTGACGTGGCCGAGACCTCTAATGCCGAGGTATCGTCAGTTGGACAGAGTGAGCTGTTGAGGTCACCGGTTATGTGTACGGCGGTGGCTTCAACATCCAAGTTTTTGGAAATAGCATCGGTGTCGGGGCCGATGGAAATCGATATTGAAGAAGCGATAGAGCTGGTAACAGTCGCCAGTTCGGTGTATGAAGTTGACCGATAGGTGAAGACACTGGATGACGATGACCTTCTAGGCTACCGAAGGGTATTCAGCATTCCAGACTCCGTGAAGATGAGGCTCCTCGATAGAAGGGAGAGGCCGAGCAATTCCCCGGTCGGCTGGGCCACATTCCACCCAGACAACTTCAGTAATGGAGTAGCGCTACCCCTTCACCCGTGGCTACAGAGGATGGCCGTGGAGGTTGGTGTTGCTCTTGGTCAACTAAATCCCAATTGTTGGATAATGTTGACTGGGGTCAACACTGCCTTCAAGCTTTGTGGGAAGGGGGAACCGACCTAGGGTCACATCTGCCACCTCTACAAATTTGTGAGAGACAAGACCGGCTAAGTGTACGTGGAATCCCGGACGAAACAGGAGAGCGGACCCTTCATTGAAGACATGTCGACCTCCCAAATGGCCTGGAAACACAAGTTCATGTTTGTCTCGGTCAATTGGGAGGGGTTAGAGCTGCCATTGTTCGGCCAATGCATGCCCCACATGTATCAGTCGAAAAGTGGTGGCTGTAGGACACTTTAGTTTATTTTGCCTGACTGCTGTGTTTATTTTGTTTGTTAATAATGTTGTTGCCGATTGATCTTACCCTTTCTTTTTGTTGTTTTTTTTTGTAGAGGTGTTTAAGCGGCCGAGCATCATCGAGCAGGAGATTGCTGATTGCGCAAAGGTGTTCTGAAGACTTAACCGAGTGAAAAGTAGTAGGGACTACCTGCGTTTGCCTGCTCATCTTCTGCAAGTAGGGCTCATTTCCTCTCTGTGTAGGTGTCTCTCACCCCTAATCTCTAGCTAGCATATTTCATGTAATTGACATTTTTCATGCTACAGTCGATCCCGATTTCATCGTAGCCGCAGCCGAGCAGCTCAAGAAAAGGATGGATAAAATTGCCGAGGTTTTGAAGAAGGCGGCCGAGACTAAGGCTGAGGCGGAGAAGGCAAGGGCCTCCACTGGCAAAGGAGACTATCGAAAGCTGATCCGGACCCGGTCGTCGACCAAGGGGACGCTGCGGGTGGATGGTCCTGTGGCCGAGCAGGTCAGCCAGGAAGTCGGTGATCCGGTGACTGGGGAGGCCTTGGCCCCGCTATTTCCAAGTGCCTCGGCATTGGTGTCCGTTCCACTACCGGCTGTGCTGGTGTCGTCGGCTGGCTGACCCCCCATGCATGTTCATATTGATGTGGACAATGAGGCCGATGAGCGTCGACGTATAATGGCTGAGGAGATGAGGAGGAAGGGTAAGAAGAGGAAAGGGTTGGTTGCGGATGCTGACGAAGTGCTTCAGCAGAAGAAGCAGGGGAGATTGAAGCCCTGGAGACCGTTCGCCAAATAGTCTGCCCAAATATAAGCTCAGATTTGGAAGGCCGGCGGGTGCCGAAGAAGATGAGGAAGCCGTACTTAGATGCTACCCTTCGGTCATATTTTTTGAAGACCGATGGGGAGCCCGATATGGTGAGGACTCAGGAGGTGGATGAGACATGGCGGCAGCTGACAACGGCCTTTCATCCTTCTCAGTTGGATTTCATGAACACCGTTGCTCGTGGGTCTCAATATGAGCTGGATGAGTTCGCAGCATTGAAGGTGAAGGATCTTGCAAACCGGTGTGATAAGACCATGAGGGCCGGCGCATATGTAAGTACCTCTAACGGCGAAAGTTTGTGCTTGGTGTTTATTTGTGTTCAACCTCCTGACACTTTGTTTGTTTGCAGTTTCTTGGGGAGGTTTTTACCACCCTTCGCCATGCCAGCCAGGCGAAAGGGAAAGTGGCTGAAGAGCATCAAATGATGGTGCATGTGTTTATTGTTAATTGTATTTGACTGGCTAAAAATTATGTTTAGACTGATCTGGATTGAGGTGAGGCTGTTGACCAGAAAGTTGTAATCAAACGTAAGAGGAACCGATGCAAATTAAACGTAAGAGGGATTGCCTCGTGAATATTTTCATTGATAATTACTGGTTGTGCCAGGAATGTGTACAAAATGTTCGGCATGGTGCCTTACATGTTTTTGGCCGTGGGCCTGCTTTACTTGTAGTAGAATTTTAGGTGGTCCACATTCCATGGAAGTGGGAGTGTCTTGCCATTCGTATCTTTGAGTTTGTAGACTCCTTCTCTGCATATGCGGGAAACTATGTAGGGTCCTTCCCAAGTAGGGGTGAATGTACCAGCCGATCTTTCCCTGGTTGCAAGGCTGACCTTTCTTAGGACTAGATCGCCTACCCTGAAGCTCCTGTGGCGGACCCTTGAGTCGTAGTATCGTGCAACTCATTGCTTGTAGGCGAGCTGCTTGAGGTTAGCCGTTTCCCTGCGTTCCTCCAGTAGATCCAGGCTAAGAGACAGTTGGTGATTATTGTGTTCTGGGCTGTAAGAGATTATGCAATATGATGTTTCACCGATCTCTACTGGTACGACCGCCTCGGTGCCGAAAGCCAAGGCGAAAGGAGTTTCATTGGTGGCAGTCTTGAATGAGGTCATGTGGGACCATACCACGTCATTGATGATGTCGGACCATTTGCCCTTGTCCTCGTCCAGTCTCTTCTTCAAGTTGTACTTGATGCACTTATTGACAGCTTCTACTTGACCGTTGGACTGAGGGTGTGAGGGTGAAGCGAAAAAGAAGCTTGATGCCGTAAGTCTCACAAAAAGCACGAAAATGGTTGCAATCAAATTGTTTTCCATTATCAGTGACGATTGTGTGGGGGATCCCAAAGCGACAGATGTTGTGTTGATAGACGAAGTGCCCGATCTGCGATGCCGTGATGGTTGCTAATGGTTTTGCTTCGGCCCATTTTGTGAAGTAGTCTACCGCGACGACGGCGTAGTTGACCTTTCCCCTCCCCTCGAACATTTGACCGTTCAGATCGAGTCCCCATTGGGAGAATGGCCATGGATTGAGCATAGAAGTGCGGGGCTCGGTTGGGAGGTGAGGGATTTGTGTGTTTCGCTGGCACTTGTCGCACTTTTGTGTAAATTCAACTGCATTGGAGAGCATGGTGGGCCAATAGTAGCCCTGCCTGAAGGCTTTATGTGCCAAGTTGCGTGCCCCAGAGTGATCTCCGCAAATGCCCTCGTGCATTTCCCTGAGGATGTAATCGCCCATATCTGGTGTTAGGCATTTCAATAGGAGGGTTATGAAGCCGCACTTGTAGAGATGGCCGTGCTGGATGGTGTACCGAGCTGATTGTCTCCTGATTTTCTTGGCCTCCATCCTATCGTCCGGGAGGGTTCCGTCGTTGAGGTAGGCCTTGATGGGATCCATCCAGGTGGGACTGGTGTCAATGGTATATATCGGTTGTGGTCTCGTGCTAGGTGCATGTTGAACTTCTACGAGTACCCTTCGTTGCTCTTTCTCGTCTAGGGAGGATGCAAGGCGTGCTAGGGCATCAGCATAGCTGTTCTCTGATCTAGGAATTTTGTTGATTTCGAAGGCCGAGAAACCTTGAAGGAGTTGTTTAGCGAGGGCCAAATATAGTGGCATGGACACGTCCTTGGCCTCAAAGTCATTGTTGATTTGGCTGACCACCAATTGCGAATCGCTATATATTCTCAACTGGTTGGCCTCAAGGTCTTTGGCTAAGCGTAGGCCAGCCAACAGTGCCTCGTATTCGGCCTCGTTGTTGGAAGCTTTGAAGCTGAAGCGTAGGGAGTATTCTAGCTTGACTAGTTCTGGGGAAGTCAGAACTAATCCTGTCCCCGGACCCACTATGGCAAGCTGATCCATCCACATATAGTGCCCAGTATGGGCGTTGTAAGTCGGTCAGGGGTGCCTTGGTGGATTTCTGGGATTCTCTAGTGGCGGGTGCTTGCGGAGGTGGTGCCTCTGGCGGTATGCATTGTGTAGGTTTATACGAGTAATCGGCTATGAAGTCTGCCACTGCCTGGCCCTTCTCGGTTGTCCTGCACACATAGGATATATCGAACTCGCTTAGCTCGATTGCCCATTTGGTGAGACGACCAGAGATGTCTGGCTTCTGCAAAACTTGTCTCAAAGGCCTGTTGGTGATGATCTTTATCTTATGGGCCTGGAAGTATGGTCGGAGCCTCTGGGCTGTGACTACAAGGGCTAAGGCGAGTTTTTCTAGGTCGGGCTGCCGCGTCTCCGAGTCCTAAAATGCTTTGCTGACATAATACAAGGGATGCTCCACCCCGTCCCGCCGAGCGATGAGAACAGAACTGACAACCGAAACATATACCGATAAGTAGACAAAGAGTGGCTCACCGTTTCGGGTCTGGCTAGCAATGGTGCTCTACCCATGTAATGTTTTAGCCCGTCGAATGCCTTGGTGCACTCCTCCATCCAATCGATGTGTTTTCCTTTGCCTTTGAGGGCTTTGAAAATGGGGCGCATTTTGATCAGTCGTTATTTATGCATCATTTTGAGGTCCTTATATGCCTCTCTTACATGTCTTTTGAATGATTTCGTGCCATCAATAGTAGAAAATGATCAATCTTGTGAGACTTGTGCAGAGTTAGAAAGATAGGTAAGATCTGGAAAGAACGCAAAAAGAATGACTCAAATCGGAGTCCAGATGAAGGAGATATCCTCATTTCAATATCAGGTCCTCAACGGGGTCCTGAGTGCGCCAGTGCGCCAGTGCGCCTATTTTGGGCCACTGGCCAAGTACCTCATATCAGGCCCTCCGGGTCCCGAACTTGTGTTTCATGACATGAGGGTCAGGTCCTAGAAGTGCCAAGGTCGCACCGAGGCAGGTCGAGGACATGTCCCAAGAACTCCCATCCGAGCCCAGATGTGCGCCTAAGCCCGGGGTCCCTATTCCGCCAGCGGTGGATCAGAGGTTCTCCCTCTGCGCTAAGCCTGACAACATTTGCGCCAAGCCTGAACGACGATGCGCTTCTATTATACTCCTAACGTACTTCAAAAGCGCGGTCCCAGATCCTGATTACGAAGACAGTCAAAAATCCAAGTTTGGCCAGCTTGCGTTCCCACTTGCCAGCCTGCATTCACACTCCCAGCCGTGCTCTGATTGGTTCGAATAGATTTTAAAGACTTTGTAATTAATTAAAAGTAAAATAACTTTCTCTATTCCTATAGGACATGGTTTTACCAATCTGTATAGAACAAGGTTATACCAATCCTTATAGAACAAGGTTTTCCCTTGTCTATAAAAAGGAGAATCAGATAGAGGAAATAAGGAGCTAGAGGCGTTTTTGTTTATGGGAAAACAGAGACCTGAGCCACAGAGAGTTCCGTTTTGGTTTTCTAGAGAATTAGGGACCATATTTTGGGAGATAATCTTTCACATAGATTATTGGACGTGGAGCTTGGAGAAGAAGGCTCTGATGTGTCTTCTGCTGCACCTGTTCTTCACAATCTCTTCTGTACCCTTATTTTCATTATTGCAATTTACTTATGAATTCAATTATACTTGTGTTTATTTCAGTTATGTGTGAGTAGTCATTAGGATTAGGGCTGCTTGAAGCCCTAGCCATGTTAGCTTGTTGATTGGATTTCTGGCTCTTGATTATGATTGCTATGCATGCTGAATAAGTTGGATTACTATGCTTAATGAACTTAATTTATGCCTATAAGATTAGCTACCTTGTTTGCATATAATTATAGATGTAATTGCTTGAGTGACCGTCATATCATCTTGTGATTTGGAGCATCGAAAGTATTCGTACTTGTAATCTTAACTCATGACGACCTAGGATTGCATGCCACTTTGCTAGGCTAATGTGGTGTCATTAAATTCTCTTTAAACTTCATGCATCATCTTAAAAGGTAGGTGATAGACGTTCTAGGCATATGCCCTGTTTAGAACATGCTAAGTAAGAGGGAATAAGATGTGTCTAGTGAACCAACGCCAGGTCCTAGGCACGGGCACCTAATTCAGAAAATGCATAGTAATTAGGTCAAGGAAATTTGGTTAAGAGCTATAATTGGTTAGAGTGGATAGTAAGCCTTAATTCGCCTTAGTTAACAACCTTTCATTCTTGCATTGTTATTTTCTGCACTTTGATTTACTTGTCTTTAAATTTCAGTTATCACATCATAACACCCCCCCCCCCCCCCCCCCCCCCCCTGTGTGTGTGTGTTTTTATTGAAGTTAACAAATCTGAACTAAATTGGTCATAACGTTGATACAAGTCCTCGAGGGATCGACTCTTGCTGTGCTACTATACTATACTTATCGATTTATGCACTTGCAAGGATTTTATAACTGTTAGAATTGAATTGCATATTTCTTGCTCTTTAAATCTACCAACACATTTGTCGGTTGCTTTGGAAATGAATCGTGTGAGAGCCGCCACCCTTCCTGTTAGGCGTTGAATTTCTTTGCTGATGGTATTGATTTGCTGAAGCGCTATAGGTAAGGGGGGATGCTGTAGAAACGGGTCAAGTCTGCCTTCGCGTACCATTTGCTTGATAATGTCTTTGAAAGCAATGCATTCTTCGATCGTGTGCCCATTGTACTTGTGGTACTGGCAGAAGGCTTCTTTGTTGTGGGTTGGACGGTAGCTGGGGTTTCTTGGCTTGGCCTTGGGGATCATACCTTCCACGTTGAGTAGAACATGGTCCAAGGGAGTGTTCAGGATGGTGTAAGTTTCAAACCAGCTTCGCGGTCTGGAGTTGTCACCTACCAAATTTCGTGCCTCCTGGTGATGTCGATCACTCTGTTTGAATCCTCCGCCATTGTAGTTCGACCGGCCCCTCTTGCCCTGATGGTGTCCATCGTAGGTAAGTTTTCTCTTTCCTTGTTAGGATTGCTGAGAGTCGTGATTGTAGCTACCGGGGGTATGTCCGGTCTTCCCCTGGCCGTTGTTCCCCGAGGGTGTCGAGTACGAGGATATCTTGTTTTCCTTGGTGGGGGTGTGGAAGAATTATGCCTTTGCGTGAATTGCCACCCTTCGCATGATTTCATTGTAATCCTTCCAGTCCTCCGTATGGGATGCATACTTGAAGGGTGACTCCTTTAGGCCGCTTCGGAAAGCTTTGAATGCAATCTTGTCATCAGTATCCCGGCAGCGAGGTTGAACTAGGCGGCATATTTCTGAAGTGTTTCGTCCTCTTCTTGTCTAAGGGAGAAAAGATCTTCCGTGGAGACTAGTATATCTGTCTGGATCATGAACTGATTGAGAAAGGTTGTCTGAAGTTCATCGAAGGAGCCGATTGTATTAGGGGGGAGGCGGTAGAACCAATTGAGAGCTGCATCAGTGAGAGTGGAGTTGAAGATCAGGCATTGGACCTCGTCTGTCACATTCTTGTATGCCAGGGCAAAGACATAGTTGTTTAGATGGGTGATGGGGTCCCCCTTTCCCGTGTAGGGAGTTATCTTTAAAGGTTTTACCTCGGTCCTCCGCCTTGACCGAAGGATTCGGTTGGTAAAAGGGCCAGTGCTGGCTTTACCCCAAGTTGTGGCCTTGCCCTTCTCTTTTTCTGCCTCGAGGTTGTTCACCCGTCCTAGGAAGCTTTCTACCAAAGCATTGCCTTGTTGGGGCGGGTTCGGCTGGTGTTCATCTTGACCATCACCTCTCGCTCGGCTATCCCGATTTCTACGTCGGCCATGGGAGTAACTCCCTGCGATTGAGCCGGTCTCGTTTTGAGTTTCTCGGTCACATGCCCTTTGCTGTTGCTCGGGACCTCTCGTCCCTTGGTCCTCTTGGTCATAAGCCATGCCAGAGGCATGTCTCGCAGTTTGCCGACCTGCCGTGGATAAGATGGGCAGTGGAGGTTGTCCCGTTGCCCTAGGGTCCGGCGTAGCGTAAGTTAGGCGGAGGGGCTCTAACTCAATTTGTCGATTGTCTAACAGTTGCCGAGCATCCTGGTAGATTCTTGGTTGAGAGGGTTCGTCGCCGTTTTGTGGTTGGATGAGTAATCGGCTTCCGGATGAGCTAGGGCTAACCCTAGCATGTAGCCTCTTGTGTTTGTCCGAGGGAATTAGCTCGACGACGGGTTGATCTGCTGAGATGCGCTCGGTTATGACCGGGTCGACATGCACAGGGTCGGTTGGTCCTTTGTCTCACGACTCTTTGCACTGGGACAACCTTACAAGGGCGAGTGTGCTCTCATACTGTTCTGATATGACCTGATTCTTGGCCTCAATCTTGGCATTGTGAGCCCTGAGCTCTGCCACTTCTCGTTGGAGATCGTCCAACGTCTGTCTTAACATATCCAGGATGTTGTCCCTGGAGCTCCTTTGCATGAAGGGGGTGTTGTTGAGTTCTCCTTCGTCTTGATTTCCCAACATGATTCCAGAGGGTGTTGGGACGACCTTTTGTGGTGAGTGAGATCGTGGGAGGTTGTTTCAGAATTCTCACAGACGGCGCCAAACTGTTGATGCCAAATATGGACCAACTTAGAATCACCCTTCCGGGTTCGCTTTACTTGCTCTTCTTGGGAGTCGGGAGACCTGTAGAGGGAAGGAAGAAGTAAAGGAGCACCGGTGGGGTGCGGGCCAATTAGTCTCCGATGCTTAAGTTAGTTAAGTGTGGAGGGATTTGGTAGTGTAAGGGTAAATATGTCATTACCTTTTTTAGGGGAGGTGCCCTTGTATTTATAGTAGCATTAAATGTTGTTGGTGGAATAGTTCGATGTGGGATAAATGTCCTCATCCCTGGTGCTGACGCGTGTCAAAGGTTCGGCCGAAAGGTTCTGCCTTTTGCCTTGGGCTGTGTTGGTGGGGTACAGTTGGTGTGTTTTTGGTTAAGCTGAGGCCGAGTATTGTTCTGGAGGATTTTGGTCGGTCTTGACCAGGTTGATCAAATTGGGTACAAACATAACTTTAAAGCCATCACACCATCCCACCCACTTCTTTTTTATAGATGAAATGAGATAGCACAGCTGCAATCAAACTGCTATCTGAAATAAGCCGACTAGGGATAAAAGCACTTTCAGAAGGGGAGATTACTTGACCCAAAATGTGTTTCAATCTATTGGTTATGGTTTTAGCCCCAATCTTATACAAAACGTTGCAAAGGCTAATCGGCCATAGATGCGCCAAAGTGGTGGGATTTTTGGTCTTCGGGATTAGCGCGACATGAGTATAATTAAGCCCTGGAACCATTTGGTGAGACTGGAGCATAAATCTCACACCATCACACACATCTGGCCCCACTACATCCCAGTATTGCTAATAAAACATTGGTGACTTGCCATCTGGGCCAGGAGCCTTTGAAGGGTGCATTTGGAATAGGGCCCTCTTGATTTCTTCATTTGAATATGGCAACATCAGTTTTCGGTTCATCTCATCTTGGTTCAATTGCCTCGAGAACAACCTCCATTTCTCGAGTACCCTGCGAAGTAAAAAGATTATCAAAATAATTAACAATTATTGCTTCCATACCCTTCTCATCATCACACCAGGCACCATTAGCATCAAAGAGCCTACGCAGGGAGTTCTTCCTTCTTCTCTCAGAAGCCCATTGATGGAAGTAGTGAGTGTTCTGATCTCCATGCTTCAGTCAATCCTCTTCTGCCCTTTGCTGCCAAAAAATATCCTCCTGATGTAACAAAGAATTGAGCTGGGCCGAAAGTTGGTTCCGAGTCTCAACTGATTCGGCTGAAAAGGGAGCACCAATGACTTTGGACCCGTGCAATATCATGCGGTAAATTGGTGGAGTTTTGCTGGGCCCACCGATTCAATGCCATACGTGTTTGGGATATGCAGTCAATTAGACCATGCATGGGAGAATGACCTCACCCAATTCTCCAATTGTCATTTATAACCTCTCTGCATGCCTTATTTCCAACCCAAATCTGTTTCCTCTTGCGCACACTCTTCCTTGCCATCTCCCATTTAGCTAAGATTGGTGCGTGGTCCGATGTTGAAAATTCCAAATGTGAAATAGAGTGATAGGGGAATAGAAGCCTCCACTCTTGATTAGCAAACGCACCTTAATTCCGCCATCTCGGGTTGAGTACCACGTAAACTTTGGCCCGGTGAACGTTAAATCTATTAAATTGCAATCCGCAAGGGCATCACAAAAATCTGTAATCTGACGCTCAGGTCTAACGTTGCTTCCTTCGTGCTCATCACGCCTTAGAATTTCATTAAAGTCACCAATGCACATCCAACGAAGAGAGGATGAGGACTTTAGTTGGTGAAGGAGGTCCCAAGACTTATGTCTTTCCGCCGTTGAAGGAAAGCCATAAAAGCCTGTGAGTCTCCAATGATAAGTATCCCCGATGCCTCCATTAATAACGTCAATATGATTCAAGGAGGAAGATTGCCCAAAAAGATCAATATCATTCTTCCACATGATGCTCAACCCCCTTGACTTTCCTACATTACTAACTAAAAAAACATGATCAAAGCCAAATTGTAATTTCTTCCTACTCATACAAACTACAGAACTTGTAGTTTTACGAAGAAATAAAATAGAAGGTAAATAACTCTTAATCAACCTCTTCAATGCATTTACTGCTCGTGGATTGCCCATCCCACGGCAGTTCGAACTTAGACAACTCATTGTGATTGGTGGTGATGGGACTCTGCCAGCCACCACCCGACCGAGGATTGAAGAGTCAGCCCATGTGTCACACCTATGCTTTCCACCAGGCATGTCAGCACAAAAAGCTTCATCTCTACACCCCTTTTTCCCAGAACCTTGCACTTTCTTCGGTCTCCACTTCCTCCCTTGCTTCCCCGCAGCCCTCTGGGAGGTTGAGCTGCAGGGCTTATGGATACGAGTCGTGGCTCTGGTTTTGCTTTGAATGATAAGCTCCAACCCGAAAGGGTTTGACCCAAATGATAGATGGCTCCCCGTATTCTCCACCAAACTCACCTGCTGTGTGTTAGCCAAATTTAGGTCCAAACTCAATACCTTGGGCTCAGTACACCGAGGCCCATCTCCATTGTCCACTTGAGTCGTAACTGGATCACTGATCCTGGGCTCCGTGACTCCTTGGCCCAACCCATTTATTAAATCACTATCAGCTGGCCCACCCAACAAGAGTTGAGGGATAGGATATTCTCTGCATAAATCCTGCTGATTGTGAATAGAAATTGGGACTCCAAATAGGGAAATTGTTGTATTTTCCCTCACGTCCTCCATTGATTGATGACTAAAAGGGGTCAACTCATAAAAGAGCTGACAATCGGTGTTAATCAAAACAGGGTCAACCTTCACAATTCTCGGCTCCAAAAAAGGAACGAACGACCAAGATTGCGCAATCTGCTCCCCCTCGGGATCAACTACCATATTGAGATCAGGCACCATAGGTCCGGCCACCCCTTGCTCATCATCAATCTCCTCTTCGTTGTTGCCACCAACCAGGGTGGTGGGCGCAGAATTCAAAACACCACCACCGGCATCTCCTTGGACTTCTCTTTCCTTTTCATCCTCGGAATCAACGTCCATAGTAGCCCTCATAGACCGTCCACGCTCAGGTCCTAGGCCATACTTCCGGCCTGGTAACCATCTGTATCCGGGTCCCATAACATCCTCTTGAAACCACTTCCCATACAACTTCGATATGTCGTCCGAAATACCAGCCATGGCTACTTCACACTGCTTCTCCATATGGTTCATCATACCGCAAAGGTAACACGTCGTGGGAAGCTTCTCATAGCGAATAGCCACTTCCACCACTTCCCCTTCAATCCTAATAACCATACTCCGTCGGAGAGGCTTAGTGACGTCCAGCACTGCCCTAACATGTAGGTAATTTCTCAGGCCCTCAAACTTCTTGCTCTGATCCGTAGTGATATACCCCCCAAGTTCGTTGCCAATTAACTTCCCCATCTCTCGTGTCATAAAGTGCAGCGGTAAACCACGGATCTGGACCCAGAAGTCTTGTTTCCACAACGGAATGGTGCGGGGGTTGGCAATGCAGTCTGCTTCAACCATGACAAGAAGATGGCCGTTAAACAACCATGGCCCTCCTTTAAGTATAGTGTCCCGTTCAACCTTAGAGTTAAAAGCGAAAGAAAACCGATATGTTAGAGCCTCTTCATATTCATGAGAGTTAGTGTTAGTGACTCTTCATCTTCATGAGAGTTACAGCACATTAAGGAGATTTCCGTTACAATTGTTAATACTCATAGACCTTTGCTATTCATGAGAGTTAGAGTTAGTTGTCTGTTCCAATATAGGTATAACTCCTAGACCTTTGCAGCTTGTATAAAAGACATGTAATAGTGTTTATTCATATATGAAAAGAATCTGTTTCTACATGGTATCAAAGCCTCCATTTTTCCTTTAAAATTCTTCAACTTCAATTCCTTCCATGGCATCCTCCTCCTCCTCCTCCTCCTCCTCCTCCTCCTCCTCCTCTTCGGCTGGTGTTCTCTCCTTCCCCAATTTTTCTACTCTTGTCTCCACCAAGCTCTCAGACACCAATTACCTTCTCTTGACGCTGCTATGGGCCCCGTGGTCCCCGTTCCTAACCCGGAATATCTTACCTAGTATCAAACCGATCAATCTCTTATCAGTCTTCTTTGCTCCACTCTCACTGAGCCAGTTCTTGCACAAGTTGTTGGTCTCACCACTTCCTAGGCAGTTTGGGACTGTCTTCATCAAAACTTTTCTCAACAATCTCTTGCTAATGCCACCCATCTCCAGTTTCAGCTTCTCTCCATCACCAAAGGGACTAAGACAGTTTATGAATATCTTGCTCTTGCCAAAAGCTTATCTGATCAGTTGGCAGCCATACGAGCTCCAGTTTCCTCCGATGATTTGGTCAGCTATGTGATTCGTGGCTTGGGCCCCGACTACGCCATGCTCATCACCGCTATCATGCAATTCCCTCCACTACCCACTTTCGCTGATCTTTGTGCTCGTCTCCTGGCCTTCGATGCCCAACAATCTCTCACCGCTCTTATGGCTTCTCGCCACCACTGCATGCTTTTTATTCCGCTCATCCCCAACATCAACATTCTAGCCATCCTCGTGGCTCTCGTGGCACCAGCCATGGTTCCCAGTTTTACCGCTCCGGACCCCCCTCTAGTTGATCCCCCCGTACCCATTTTTTAGTTTCCAACCAGCCTCATAACCTGCCATACCGCTCCTCCCAGCCCAGCACTGGCGTTTTGGGGCCTCCTCCGACCGTGCGGCCTCCTCTTCAATGTTGGAATTGCCAACAATTTGGCCATATTGCTGCTCGGTGCCCACTGTCTTCGCGTGATGCTGCATTCTCTCCTCACTTTGCTGGCATGCATATCTCTCAACCCTCTGACCCCAAATGGTATTTGGACTCCGGTGCTACCAATCACATGACCAATGATGTCCGCACACTGACCAATGTCTCCAACTCTTCTTATCAGGTTCTCATTGGTAATGGTGCCTCTCTTCCCATTACTTATTCTGGTAATGTCGCCTTTTCCTTTGGATCTTTTCCCTTTAATTTATCCGATGTCCTACTTGTTCCCTCTCTTCACAAAATTCTTCTCTCCATTGCTCATTTTACTCACGCTCATCCTGTTAGTATGACTTTTTTTTCTTGGGGATATGTTATTCGACACTTACACACAGGTGTTATTCTCTTTCAGGGCCGATGTAATGATGGCCTTTATTCGGTCTTGCCCTCCCATGCCTCCACATTTGTTTCCCCGATCCAAGTCCGCTTTCTTTTCCACCGTCTCGTCATCATCCCTTTGGCATTTCCGTTTGGATCATCCGTCCAATAAAGTACTTGGCGCCTTAGTCTCTCAGTCCTTGTTAGGTTCTCATTTTAAATTATCCCATAAGTCATGTAGCCATTGTGCCTTAGCAAAATCAATTCATCTTTCCTTTTCATCTCATGACCATTGTTCTAGTGCACGCTTTCATTTAATACATTCTGATGTTTGGATGTCTTTGGTTGCTTCTCTTTCCGGTTTTCGGTATTATGTCCTTTTTACTGATTATTTCACTCATTTCTCGTGGATTTTTCCTATGCGACTTAAATCGGAAGTCTTTCATCATTTTTCTACTTTTGTCTCCTATGTTGCAACTCAATTTTCCATGCCCATTAAACAATTTCAAATTGATGGGGGAAAAGAATTTGATAATGGTCTTTTTAAAAAATTTTGTGCTTCCAAAGGTATTATTCACCGTTTCTCCTATCCTCATACCCCACAACAAAATGGCCTCGCCGAGCGCAAACATCGCCATATCGCAGAGATGGGGCGTTACTTCTTACTGCCCATCTTCCTCACACTTTCTGGGTTGAGGCCTTTTGCACCGCTGTTTATTTAATCAATCATCTTCCTACCCCACTTCTCAAGTGGGACACGCCTTATCGGAAATTGTTTCGTAAAGACCCGGATTATTCATTTATCCGCACATTTGGGTGTACATGCTATCCTTATCTTGGTGCTTATGCTTCTAACAAGTTACAACCACGTTCGCTTGCTTGTGTTTTTCTTGGCTACAGTGCTAATAATCGCGGCTATCACTGCTATCATCCACCCACCGGGCATATCTATACTTCTAGACATGTTGTCTTTCACGAGCATGCTTTTCTCTATTCTGCCCATGCACCAACGCCATCAAATGCCACTGACTTGGTATCTGTTCCAGTAGTCACTAGTTCAGCCACACCCAATGGCCCTGCTGCTTCTCATCTAGATACTGGACCACTCCAGATTTGGAGCCCACTTCGCCCCATTTCGCTCCAGTCGACCTCGTGTCCTCGACTCCACAATCACCCCCTGCTCTTGTCACCGTACCAGCCCCAGCACCAGCCGCTGCAACCTCTCTCTCGACTCCAGCACCCCTTCTCTTGGCTCCAGCACCGGCCAACGCCACACAGGTCTCGGCCCCTGCCCAGCCCTGTGCATCTGCTCCAGCACCAGCGCCAGCAGCCGCCCCCCACCTCCCGCCTTCAGCACAGATTCCAGACCAGCACCTGGCTCCTCCCTCCAATCGGACCAGCCTAGTTCACACGGGGTCCAAATCAAGCATCTTCAAACCAGATTTTGACCCAACTTCACAGTTCGTTATCCTATTCCTTCGGCGTTCCTCAACCATACGAGCTCTAGTTTCCTCTGACGATTTGGTCAGCTATGTGATTCGTGGCTTGGGCCCCGACTACGCCATGCTCATCACCGCTATCATGCAATTCCCTCCACTACCCACTTTCACTAATCATTGCCAATATCCAAAATGATAACTACAGCCTTTGGTCTCCTTAGCGTCTGAAAAGTCTGCTTAAGTGCCTCCTTGTTGTAAGCTTTTGAAGCCAACAATTTTCCTACCAACCAACATTTGTTAGATTGAAAACCAGCCTCAGCCTTTGATGTTACTACCAATTCCCTCCGCTCATCCTCCGTGATAGCAAAGCGTGAGGAGAAAGTAGAGAGAACGTCTTCCATCCAACCCACCACCGTCAGGATCCAGGCCCCTCCTTGCTACACCCACTGTGTTGCAGTCTCCCAGAGTTGCTTTAGCATGCAAACGGCTTCACGTCCAAGATCACGAGTCGGTGATTATCGCCTTATGCGAAAGAGGCTCTCGTAGGTGCGGCGGCGCAAAACCTAGAGAGAATTATAAAAATCAAGAGACTCTTCTTATTAACCCCCCATATATTTTTTTAAACAAAGGCAATTAGCTATTATTGGCTCAAATTAATATAAGTTTACCTTGCATGGATCTTCATGTTGATCATAGAAAGTGCAAGAGTCAACACCATATGCTTTCCTAATCAAAACGTAACAACATAGCAACTTTTATTAATTACTTAAAAAACTTCCTGATTAGCCACTAATTGGCTTTAGACATCATCCCCATTTAGCATGTCCTCCTATGCACCAAAACAACATTATTGGCCGTGTAATAGACCATTTTTGTTTGTTTGTTTTCATTTGTGGGCATACTTTTGTGGGAAGATTTTGACTAGTAAAATCTCATCCACCTATTTATTGTGCAATAAAAATTTGAAATATATATTTTGGTGACGATCAAGGTGGTTGCCGCTCATGCTTTATTCCAAGCTTAGAATACGTTTTTTTGCGTTGATTTCGTGGTTTTGCAGGAGATGGAGAATAAAATTATTTTTGGCCATTAATTTGGCCGAACCTTCATGCCCCCCAAGTCCATTTGATTTATCGATATTGGCCTTTAATTGGGGTTTGATGAAATTGACCAATTGTAATTGCGATCTTATAAAATCTGTTTTTCCCTCTACAATTATGTCTTTCATGATTGACTCAAATTGGGTCGTGACTATGCTTTCATTTTCATTTATTTTTTTGTCATCAACTCTTAGGATGATTGCTTCAAGTTGGGTCATGTTGACTGGCCCCCTTGATATGCATCAGTTTACACATGATTTTTCATGATATTCCTGCTGAGTTTTGTGCTACTTCTCTTTGTTTAAAAGTCATTTACTGTGTTTTCTTGTTTTTGATAGGTTTTTGAAGCAAGAATGACCTAGAAGACAGAAGCCCAAGTGTATGGTTTGGTGTGCTAATTGCATAGCTCAGATGCCAATCCTAAGCTTTTGTTTGGCAATTCTATTTGGAATTTTCCTTGGAGTTCAACTGAGCATTTAGATGGTTTTCGACGGAGAATGATGTCTAATACGAGTTTTTGAGCAAGGCCAGTTGGAGAACGTTTCAAAGACATTGAAGTTACATATGGAATTTTTCTGGATTTTTCTACTCAGCCAATTAATGCAGTTTTAGACTTCAAGTTGGCATCAGTGCAAAACCCGTCAGTTCTGTCAAGCAGAAGGAAAAACTGAGTTTGAAGACATATGCCTGGAAAGATAAGAACTAGAGTTACAATTTTCATATTTTTTGGCAATTTTGTGGACAAGAAAACGACCCCAAAACGTGTGTATAAGCATACTGACGTGTTGTCCAAGGCTGTTGACGTCTAAGTGGGATGTATTCTAATTAGAATTGTGAAGGATTTAAAGACAATTATAAATTATCGTGTATTTAATTAGAATTTTAAATAACTAAAAAAATGTTCACACAAATTCTAATGTATTCAATTAGAATTTGATATAACTTATCAAATGTCCAGATAAATGTAGGTGTATTCAAAATCTTGTAAATTTTAAACAATTTCATTAAATAAAGGATTTAAGTGAATTTTGGTAGGCCTAGTAAGTGAAAAATATAAATATCAATTGCCATAGCAATTCCATCCATCCCTCCTAACATTTGTGTAAATTCTCTCTCAGCAAAATAGAAATAAATAAAATAAATATCATTCATCTTCATCCAAGTTTATATATACGACCAAATAACTTTGAAATCTTCCATTGATGCACATTCAAAAAGACACATATCATGAAATTATTTGATCATGAATTAACATGGTTGATGGATGCATCCTGCTCTTCTTTGATAAATTCGATTGAACTCTTTGGATTGGATGAATCAATGAATTCATCGACAATCTCCTTGCTACGTTCAATGAATTCGATTGATTCATCATGCTCCTTTTCGATGAATTCGATTGAACACTATTCAGATTCAATGAATTCATCAATTAGAATTAGCCCTTAACGTTTTTGATTGATTCGTCATATAGAGAACATCATCGATAAATTCATCCTACCCTCCTTCGATATTCAATGAAAGGATGAATTCATCAATTACCTTGTTGGGTATATATTCACCGCCTCCATTTGCTGGGTCGACATCTTCACCACCTCCATTCTCAATCTATGGCATATTAATAGATAGGTGGTTTGAAAGATTATATATAGTTTAAATAGGAGCAATAGTCCCTGAAATTTACCATAATTTTAGAAATCATCACTAAACTTCATTATTAGTTTTCCCCATCCCTGAACTTTACCATTATAGTTGATTTAGTCCATTCGTAAAAAATTCGAACGGAATCCGTGAGAAAAATCTCACTTGAAATGACGGTTTTGCCCTTTATTTTAACGGATTCCGTTCAAATTTTTTACAGAATGACTAAATCAACTATTGTGGTAAAATACACGGATAGAAAAAACTAATATTGAAGTTTATGGACGATTTTTAAAATTATGGTAAAATTCTATGACTATTGCTCATATTCTTCCTTATATATATATATATATATTGATGCAGTAGGAAAGGGTATTGGTGCATTTTGTCGATAAAGGTGATTATATGATATTGTTGTTAAAGTTAGAAGAGTCTAGTAAAAAAAAAAGTTGGAAGAGGAATATTAAGAGCCAATATCAAGTTTGAAGAGATGGTTATTGAATGAATCTTCATATTTTCTTTATTATAAAAAAATTAAAAAGTAAAAAAAAAAATAGACCAATTCTAGCTAAATCCAGAAAATCCAATCAAATTTGTATTACATGTGCATATAAATGCATAACAGTCTTTAAATAGAATTTTCCCTAAATTCAGGTAAGCCCAAGACAATTCTATAAAGTTCTATGAATCCATCACTTAAAAACTGTTATTAGAAATCATTTACAATTCTAATTGAATACACCCCCCTAAGTAGGAGTCCTAGCCAAGACTTTCCTAGTTTGGCGTCTCTATCTAAATTTTAGGGATTTGGACGTTTTAGATTATTTTCTGAGCTGTATTTTAGGACCTTAGGACTTGATAAAAACAGGGAGAAAATTGGGAGACGACGGGGGCTTTTTGGGAGAAGAAAACAAACCCTAGAGGCAGTACCTTTAGTTTTATGTGGATTTGTTATGTTCTATGTTTTTTTTTTGTGCATGCTACTCTTAATTATGTGTAACTAAACGCCTTCTTGCTAGGGGTTGATGAAACCCTAATATGATTATCTAGATTTCTTATTCTAAGTTCTCTTTCGTGCCTCAATTGTTATTGGATCTTTAATCACTGTTCTTATTCTCAATTGATTGCTTAGATGCTTAGCTATCATCAAGGTATTTGATTAAGATATTTGATGCAAACTTGCATAAATACCATACTGAGTTTGAGACAAGCTTCATGTGATTCACATAGGGTAAATACCATACTCCTAGGGTTTTGCATGGCTTGTGTTGGATTCCATTGAACTTAGTGAGCTCTAGCATGGTTATCTTTGTCTAAATACCATAGCCAAATTGCATGTTAAGGTATACGAGTTAGCCTAATTACCATAGGTAATTCATACTAAAGGGAATTCGTCAACAATACCACTTGAGTTAACGAATCATGAGAGGGAATAAGGAACTAGAGAAGAGTATTAAAGGTGGATTCATTGTCCTAGTTTCATCTCATCTTGCATTAAACCAGTTTGATTGTCTTTGTTTTGCCTATTAAATTTGTGTGCTTTCATATTCACCTTCAAACCAAGTATTCAAGAAATCTTGTTTGTGTTTATATGTGTTGGAAGAAAAGTATGACAAGTAAATGCACACAATCCTTAACAATAATATCCTAGCAAGTGCACTAATCAATAGACAATATAGTGGTACAAGCAAGGGTCGAATCCCACAAGGACTTGACTCAAAGCAATAGATTGTTTAGTTCACAAGTAGGTACTTCAAATAGAAACAAACACTAATTAGATATGCTTGACACTAAACAAAAGACTCCAAACAAAAACACTTAAACAGTCCCTAATGCAAGAAACAAAGTAAATAACAAAGAGTTTGTAATCAAATTAAAGGCAGGTTAAGGCAGTCCCTATCCACACGTAAACACAACTTTTTTTAACTTGGTTTGCAAGGTTCAACTATCATGTTTCCTTCTTGGTTTAGTGCCCATGCAAGGGGTCTCTTAAGCTCACCCTCACACCTTTTATCTCTTCTTACTTAGTATGTCTTAGGCCTCACAGGCACCTAAGGCGTCTACCTAATTCTGGTCAACTGAGTCCCATGGTTTCCTAGTTAAACACAAAGAGAAACATTAAGTTTTAAAGGGATTTAATGACACTACACTAACCCTAGGGATTACACGGTAACCCTAAGAATGTCATGGACCTTTTCACATATTGTTTTTACCACAACCCTTGATGCAAAGTCATCTTTAAGTCATGCAATTAAAGTGGCCAGTTTTAACAACATAAACAGAATAGCAATTAAAGCAGTGAATCAATCTACCAAGGCAAACATAACAATCAAACCAAGCGCCAAAACTAAGTCACGAAGTTGTCATGATTAGAGCTTTAAGATAAGCCCTAACCTAAAGGGAACTACTCACTATACATAATGAAAAACATAAACATTAATTGTATTGAATATGAAAGTGAAAGATTCAACCAAATTATACTCTCAAAGGCGGACTCCAAGCACTCCTCTAAGAACACAGTCAGGTCTTCGTGAACAAGCCTCACGCTATTAGCCCAACACAATAAGTAAACAAAATATCTCTAAATAATGTAAAGCGGGGTAAAAGCGTGGTGTCAAAACACCAAAAAAGGCCTCCCTTTTATAGTGAAGGGAAAACATTGTCCTACAAGGACTAGAATTAGAAATCCTAGGTTAGAGTATTCTAGAATAGCTCCTATGTAATTACAAAGCCCTTAAAATCTATGAAAACCAATCAGAACAAGGCTGGGCGTACATATGCAAGCTAGTAGGTGTGAACATAGCCAGTCGCTAGGCAGACAAGCTGGAATCAGGGCAGGACCTCGATCAGGGCCTGAAAACTTGGAATTTCGGTCTTAGGATGTCTTTGTCGCGCCACAGAGCACCTTGGCAATTGAATGGCTTCATTATATGTCAAAGAGTCTAGGTCCACTCCATGTTTTGATCAAATGGTTGTAGGCCTAAATATATCTTCATAGGAACTTATCGGGTCATGTCAAGGACCTGACCTGATACTAGAACTCATACTGCTGCGGCACTCTGGAACTCGTCTGCAGTGCAATTGCTCCTTGTCTCGATAGCGGGAATCTCAACTGGGACTTGGCTCCTCTGGGACGTGTACTCGATGTCTTGGGCATGTCCGAGACACGACCGAAGACTCGGATGGGAAGTTCTTGGGACATGGCCTCGACTTGTCCTTGCATGACCTTGGCACTTATAGGACATGAACTTGATGTCATGAGATACGGCTTTGGAACTCAGATGGATTGATCTGAGGTACTTGGTCATGACCCAAAATAGGGCGCACTGGCGCACTTAGGGCCTAGTTTAGGACCCGATATTGAAATGAGGACATCTCCTTCATTTGAACTCCGATTTGGGTCATTCTTTTTCCTGTATTCTTATAATTGCATTATCTTTCTAAAACCTGCACATGTAGCACAAGAGCATCACTTTATACTATGGATGGCCAGAAATTAAGCAAAAGACAAGCAAAGATGCATGAATTGACATCAAATATATGTAAGAACTATGACCTAACAAATTCCCCCAAACCTACCTTTTACTAGTCCTCGAGCAAAAAATAAATAAACTAAGATAAAACCTAAAAGAATCAATCTAATTAAGTATAGATCATTTAAACCCCTAGGTTCACCTAGTAGGAGGAGTTTTGTCTCCTTTTACTTAACAACTAAAACACAAACAAAATACTAAATAGAATACTTAACAGGTTAATAAGGAACACAGCAAATAGATCATGGCATGCCAAACTAAAGATATGTCAATTTCTAGTAAGCACCATGTGTTATGTGTGAATGCCCTTTACTTCAAAATTTTAAGCTCTAAACAACAAAGTTCAAATGCCTTAGAAAGATTTCGCCTTGACTCTAACCTCACTAGGAAACACTCAATTTCTCTCATGAATCCTAAGGTTTCACTCTTGCAAGCATATGTGATGAGTTTATGTAAAGGAATCAAATGTAATCACATATGAAATATTATGAAAGAAAGGCAATTTCTTAAAATGGATCTCTTGAAGGAATTGAACGTTAAGAACGTAGAGACATACCTTGAGTCAAAGCAAGACTTCCCATAAGATCAGTTAGGTCTTCATTCAAGGGTTGTAATGGGGCTAGGCTCACGGGTTTAGAAGAAGGGGTTCGGAATTCAAAAGCCTAGGCTATGGCAAGTTTTAAGTAGCATGACTTGGAAACTTGATCTTCTTCTTGAACTTTTCCCTGGCCCACGGCCAGACTTGGCATTTGCTTTTACTGAATTCCTCAAGTTGAGGCATGATTTCCTTGAATACTGAGGTGTGACGTCTATTCTCATTGGCTCACTTAGCTTAGCTTAGTATTTTCTTTTGTCTTTTTTTTATTTATTTTTCTTTTTTCTATTTTTTTTAAAACTAAGCCAATATCATGCAATGGTTTACATTGTGTTCGTTTCTATCCAAGTTAGGACTTTGGGTCATTTGGGATGTCTAAGACATCATTCTGATATCAACTTTGTAATTTGGCCTCTTTTGACCATGACATTTCTTTGACGTTTCCGTAGTGCACCCATACGGCTTATCTCTGAATTTTCGCACTTTGAGGCTTGTCTTCCTTTCCATGTCATGAACTTTATTTGGCACGGCCTTGTCAAAACCTAAGCTATAGGGAATGTGTTCAGTCCTAGGAGGCAGCCTAGCCCTGGTTTGTGTTTCTCTCTTCCTTTACTGTTTCTGCCTTTATATCTCTCAAACCCTTTGTTCTATTGTCATGCTTATTGCTTATCACATTGAGGACAATGTTTAGTTTAGGTTTGGGGTTGTGGATTTAAAATTTGCATATAAAAACATCTAGGTTTGGGGGTAATACACGACTAGTTGAAATTTAAGTAGTTAATTAGTTAAGTTCTGCTAGTGATAGTATTATAACTTGTTAATAGGAATATACATGCTAAGTTAACTATCTTTGCTTTACTAAGAGTCATGCCATAGTCAAGTAGTTCATAATCTGCACTTCACAATGCCATGTTTTAAGTGATTGAGTGAACAAAACAACTGAATTTAAGTGAACTTCAGAAAATTAGTGGAGACTTCCCTGTGAGATCTTTGAGCCTAATTGCCATTCTTTCTGAGGGATATACTTGTTTCTACTCTTAAACACTCATCGCTTTTGTTCATAATTGCTTATCTCATTACATCATTTTGCATTGAATTTGAAAGAACTAACATCATTTAGATACTCTTGATTTGATGTGTGGTTTGCCAAAAGAAGTGATGTAGGCTATGTGTTGTTCTTTGTTGCTAATCATTTGTGATCAAACTTGAATTTCATAACATAAACTCAGCACATATGCTTGAAAAGAGTGAAAGCCTAGGATTCTTGAGCGAATTGAGAGTTGCCTAGTGAGGATTAGAGTCAAGGCGAAATCTTTCTAAGGCGGTTAGTTGAAGTTGTTTTAAAGCATGATCACTTGAAAATTTGGCACTTACACATGACACATGACACTCATGGCGTCTCCTTTAGTTCTGAAAAGCATGTCTACTTACTTTGATTCCTATTAGCTTGTTAAAAGTACTAATTTTAGCATTGTAGTTGTCTAAGTAAAACATTTGTGGGTATCGTGATGCTATAACCCTCAGGAGACAAAACTCCTCCTACTAGGAAGACTTAGGGGTTTAAATGTTCTATCTTAACTAAGATCGAGTCTTTTCTTTTTGTTTAAGTTTGTTTTGCTCAGGGCCTAGCAAAAGATAGGTTTGGGGGTATTTTTTTCAGTCATTATTTAAGCATCATTTTGATGTCTTTAAGTACCTCTCTTACATGTCTTTTGAATGATTTTGTGCCATCAATAGTAGAAAATGATCAATCTTGTGAGACTGTGCATATTTAGAAATTGCAAAAAGAATGTCTCGAATCGGAGTTATAACGAAGGAAATGTCCCAAGTTGAAGTTCAGGTCCTCATTAGGTCCTAAACCGAGTCCTGGTACCTGTCAGGACACGTCAAAACCAAGCCCCGGGATGTGTCCTGTGACATGTCCCAAGGACATCCTACTGAGCCTTGATCTAAGTCCAGAAGAACTCCTAGTCGAGTCCCAATATCCATGTCCTGGCACGTCCTAGCCATGTCTCAGCGAAGTCCCAGCCGAGAACCTCAGTTCATGTCCCTTGAGAAGGATCTGCGCCAGTCCTAGAAAGCCATGCGCCAAGCCAAGACACAATGCGCTTTTCACAAGCCAGGGGCGTACTGCAGAAGTGCGCTACCATAGCAAGGATTAGGGCGTGTCCAAATCATGTCCAGAATTGGGTCCCAAGATGTGTCTACCCCCTAATTAGGGCGCAGTTTTGTGATCAGGTGTCTAGGTGAGCCCTGGGCCATAAACCATCAAGTTACATTGAAAATGAGTTAAAGACGTGGTTTGGGCAGGGTGGTTAGGTTGAGGACATGCTCAATTTTCAAGAAGTCTTTAAAAAGGCCCAAAAGTGCTTAATTGAGGTCCATATGTGCTTTGAACGTCCAAGGCTTGGCTCAGACCATTACTTGACGTCCAAGCAACCCTAGAAGATTCCCAGAAGCAGTCTTGGCATGGAAGAAAGTCCAAAATATCTTATCACAGTCCTTGCCGCATGCAATTCCTAGACCTAATCTAAAAAGGATTGTTTTTTATCCTTCTTCTATCGTAACTAGGATAGTACTTCTAGGTCAGTTTGTAATCAGGTTTCTACCATAATTAGTCTCCTAAACTTTAGGGGACTCGGCGCCCTATAACTAGGACCCTAAAGCTCACGGCTCAAGGACCTTAGACCCTAGCCGCAATTTACATTGTATTTCAGTTTTATAATTTAAACACTTTTATTTTTCAATTTAACTTCTGCAAGTTTTGCGTGGAGCTTGGAGAGGACCAGGCCCTGCTATGTTCTTCTGCCGTGCCTCATTGTTCAACAATCCTATTTTACTTTACTTTTTTATTTCGTTGTAATTATAAATGAGAATTTACATTATGTCTTTAATTTCAGTTATGCATGAGTAGCCGTTTTAGGATTAGGGCTGCTTGAAGCCCTAGCCATGTTAGTTATTTAATTAGATCTCTGGCTCTTGATTATAATTTCTTTGCATGCTGAATAAGTTGGATTACTGTGCTTAATGACCTTAATTTATGCCTATAAGATTGATCACCTTGTTTGCATATAATTATTGATGTAATTGCTTGACGGACCATCATATCATCTTGTGATTTGAACCATCATGGGTAGGTGGGACACCTATATGTAATCTTAACTCATGACAATCTAGAATTGCATATCACTTTTCTAGGGATAGTGTAGTGTCATTAAATTATCTTTGTACTTTATGCATTATCTTAAACGGTAGGTGATAGACGTTCTAGAGTACACATCATGCTTAGAAAATGCCAAGTAAGAGAGAATAACATATGTGGAGTGGGCCAACCATCGGGACCTTCACATAGGCACTTAATTCAGAATTTGCATAGTAATTAGGTCAAGGAAATCTGGTTAATGACTATAATTGGTTAGAGTGGATAGTAAGCCTTAATTCGCCTTAGTTAACTTTAATCAATCAATTCATCATCTCTGTTGCATTTTAATTTTTTGCATCTTTACTTAATCCTTTGATGCGTTTTATTTATTTGCCATTTTACTTTACTTTTACTTAATTTCATCTTTACTTAATTCTTGTTTTAATTCAAGAATTTCAAAATCATAAAGAAAACACCCCCACATTAGTTCTTACAATTGGAGCTTCCTATGGTGACCTGCCTCATCCATGTCCATGTGGACACTTTTGATTGCCCCAAAGACTTTGTGTTCCAACTCCACAGGTAAGTGGTAGCTTTTGCCAAATACAAGCCTGAATAGGGACATGCCAATTGGTGCCTTGTATGCTGTCCTATATGCCCAAAGGGCATCATTGAGCCGATTGGACCAATCCTTCCTTGATGGTCCCACTGTCTTCTCAAGGATGACCTTGACTTCTCTATTTGAGATCTCGGCTTGTCCACTAGTTTGAGGATGATATGGAGTTGAGATTCGAACTGTGACTCCATATTTCCTCATGAGGGCAACAAAGGTCCTATTGCAAAAGTGTGAGCCACCATCGCTAATGATGGCTCGTGCTGTTCCAAACCTTGATAAGATATGTGATTGAATGAAGCCACACACTACTTTAGAGTCATTAATCTTGGTTGGAATTGCTTCCACCCATTTAGAAACATAATCAACAGCAAGTAGAATGTAATGAAAACCAAAGGAGCTAGGGAAGGGTCCCATAAAGTCAATGCCCCAAACATCAAAGATTTCAACAACTAAAATAGGGTTTAGGGGCATTTCATCTTTAGGGCTAACATTACCTTGTCTTTGGCACTTGTCACACATGAGGACATGTTCATGGGCGTCCTTCAAGATGGTGGGCCAATAGAAGCCGCATTGAAGGACTTTGAGGGTTGTCTTCTTGGCGCCAAAGTGTCCTCCACACGCCTGGTTGTGGTAGAAGTCCAAGATGGACTTGACTTCAGTTTCTGGAATGCACCTCCTTATGAGCTAGTCAGGGCAGTGCTTCCCTAGATAGGGCTCATCTCAGATGTAGTATTTGGCTTTCTTGACAAGTTTGTCCCTTCGAAACCTAGGTAGATGAGAAGGGATTAGTTTAGTAGCAAGGTAATTAATAATGTCAGCATACCAGGGGTAAAAAGGTCTTGAGATGGAAGAGCTGCTCATTAAGGAAGCTCACCTAGAGAGGTATTGGGTCCACTTCCTCATTGGACCCATGGATGAGTCTACTCAAGTGGTCCGCTACCACATTCTCAATTCCTTCCTTGTCCTTGATCACAAGATCAAACTCTTGAAGCAATCGCATCCACCAAATGAGCCTTGGCTTGGCATCCTTCTTGTTAAGCAAATATGACCTAAAATTCTCTAAAGCAAATATAACAGCTAATAGTTCTTTCTCAGTAGTAGAATAGTTAAGTTAGGCGTCATTTAAAGTCCTACTTGCATAGTAAATAACATGTGGCAACTTATCTATTCTTTGTCCCAAGACTGCCCCAATGGCATAGCCTGAGGCATCACACATAAGGTCAAAGGGCAGGTCCATTTAGGTGGCATGATGATAGATGCAGTCATGAGCTTGTCCTTGAGGGCCTCAAAGGAGTCACGACATTCCTTGGTGAAGTCAAATGGTGCATCCTTGGTTAGCAAGTTACACAAGGGCCTTGTGATTTTGGAGAAGTCCTTGTTGAATCTCCTATTGAACCCGGCATGTCCAAAGAAGGATATGACCTCGTTGACTGAAGTGGGATAGGGCAGACCACTTATGACATCAATCTTGGCCTTGTCTACTGATCAGTCGTTATTTATGCATCATTTTGAGGTCTTTATATGCCTCTCTTACATGTCTTTTGAATGATTTTGTGCCATCAATAGTAGAAAATGATCAATCTTGTGAGACTTGTGCAGAGTTAGAAAGATAGATAAAATCTGGAAAGAACGCAAAAAGAATGACTCAAAACGGAGTCCAGATGAAGGAGATGTCCTCATTTCAATATCAGGTCCTCAACGGGGTCCTGAGTGCGCCAGTGCGCCAGTGCGCCTATTTTGGGCCACTGGCCAAGTACCTCATATCAGGCCCTCCGGGTCCCGAACTTGTGTTTCATGACATCAGGGTCAGGTCCTAGAAGTGCCAAGGTCGCGCCGAGGCAGGTCGAGGACATGTCCCAAGAACTCCCATCCGAGCCCAGATGTGCGCCTAAGCCCGGGGTCCCTGTTCCGCCAGCGGTGGATCAGAGGTTCTCCCTCTGCGCTAAGCCTGACAACATTTGCGCCAAGCCTGAACGATGATGCGCTTCTATTATACTCCTAACGTACTTCAAAAGCGCGGTCCCAGATCCTGATTACGAAGACAGTCAAAAATCCAAGTTTGGCCAGCTTGCGTTCCCACTTGCCAGCCTGCATTCACACTCCCGGCCGTGCTCTGATTGGTTCGAATAGATTTTAAAGACTTTGTAATTAATTAAAAGTAAAATAACTTTCCCTATTCCTATAGGACATGGTTTTACCAATCCTTATAGAACAAGGTTATACCAATCCTTATAGAACAAGGTTATACCAATCCTTATAGAACAAGGTTTTCCCTTGTCTATAAAAAGGAGAATCAGATAGAGGATTGAGGGCGTTTTTTGTTTCTGGGAAAACAGAGACATGAGCCACAGAGAGTTCCGTTTTGGTTTTCTAGAGAATTAGGGACCATATTTTGGGAGATAATCTTTCACATAGATTATTGGACGTGGAGCTTGGAGAAGAAGGCTCTGCCGTGTCTTCTGCTGCACCTGTTCTTAACAATCTCTTCTGTACCCTTATTTTCATTATTGCAATTTACTTATGAATTCAATTATACTTGTGTTTATTTCAGTTATGTGTGAGTAGTCATTAGGATTAGGGCTGCTTGAAGCCCTAGCCATGTTAGCTTGTTGATTGGATTTCTGGCTCTTGATTATGATTGCTATGCATGCTGAATAAGTTGGATTACTATGCTTAATGAACTTAATTTATGCCTATAAGATTAGCTACCTTGTTTGCATATAATTATAGATGTAATTGCTTGAGTGACCGTCATATCATCTTGTGATTTGGAGCATCGAAAGTATTCGTACTTGTAATCTTAACTCATGACGACCTAGGATTGCATGCCACTTTGCTAGGCTAATGTGGTGTCATTAAATTCTCTTTAAACTTCATGCATCATCTTAAAAGGTAGGTGATAGACGTTCTAGGCATATGCCCTGTTTAGAACATGCTAAGTAAGAGGGAATAAGATGTGTCTAGTGAACCAACGCCAGGTCCTAGGCACGGGCACCTAATTCAGAAAATGCATAGTAATTAGGTCAAGGAAATTTGGTTAAGAGCTATAATTGGTTAGAGTGGATAGTAAGCCTTAATTCGCCTTAGTTAACAACCTTTCATTCTTGCATTGTTATTTTCTGCACTTTGATTTACTTGTCTTTAAATTTCAGTTATCACATCATAACACCCCCCCCCCCCCCCCCCCCCCCCCCCCCCCCACCCCCCCCCCCCCCCCCCCCCCCTGTGTGTGTGTGTTTTTATTGAAGTTAACAAATCTGAACTAAATTGGTCATAACGTTGATACAAGTCCTCGAGGGATCGACTCTTGCTGTGCTACTATACTGTACTTATCGATTTGTGCACTTGCAAGGATTTTATAACTGTTAGAATTGAATTGCATATTTCTTACTCTTTAAATCTACCAACATCTACTTCGATGCCTCGGCTGGATATGACATGGCCAAGAACAATACCTTGCTGGACCATGAAGTGACACTTTTCCCAATTTAGAAGTAAATTGGACTCCCTGCATCTTTCTAGGACTCTTGACAAGTTTGTTAGACATAAATAAAAGGAATTACCAACAATTGAAAAGTCATCCATGAATACCTCAATGATGTCCACTACCATGTCTAAAAATATGCTCATCATGCATCTTTGAAAGGTGGCAGGAGCATTGCAAAGACCAAAGGGCATGCGCCTATAAGAAAAAGTGCCATAATGATACGTGAAGGTTGTCTTCTCTTGGTCCTCAGGTGCAATGGCAATCTGGTTGTACCCTGAATAGCCCTCTAAGAAACAAAAGTGAGAATGTCATGCAAGTCACACTACATGGGGAGGGTCTCATACATGTAGAGCTTGGGGGTTGTGAGTGGTGCCACGGCCTCAAGCATGTGTATTTCCTCTATGATAGGGCCTTCGAGGTCATTGCCACTTTGAGAAGGAAAGGTGAGAGCCTTCTCAAGAGGGTTCGCTATACAAGTATGCGTAATAGTTTGATGTAATAAGGACTCCATAGTATTCAATGGAAAATAAATGATAGGCTCTTGAGGATATTGCATAGTATCATATATGGAAAAGGTCCTAGTCTTATCTAAAACCTTAATAGATATTTGACCTTGGTTCAAGTTAATTTCATAGTTTATGGTGGCTAAGAGAGGTCTCCCAAAGATCAAGGGAGGATCCTCACTTTCAATTGTCTTTTCCATTTTCAAGATATAAAAGTCAGCTAGTATGCATGTGTCTCCTATTTGAACTATCACATCTTCAATCATACCCATAAGTTGTGTCACAAAAGAGTTAGCAAGTATAACACACAATTGAGTAGGTTTTAAGTCTCCTAATGCAAGTGAATTATAGACATAAAAAGGCATGATACTTACAAAGGCTCCTGTATCAAAAAGACAATGTTTAAACCTTTTGGATTGAATGATACACGGTAGGGCAGGAGGGCTGGGCCACTAGCCTTTTGTGGCAAGCCTTGGAACTCATTCAAAGTGGCTGCACTAATGTCTAGGACATTGTTGGGGTCAAAGCCACATTTTTCAGCTACTAGGTCCTTTAGAAGCTTTGCAAAGATAGGCATGGTCCTCACAAGCTTAGAGAATGGCAATGTGATTTGAAGCTTGTGAAGC